>CM062818.1:1936835849-1939235849 GCA_031772625.1 Pinus tabuliformis | reverse complement strand
AAGATCCTGAAATGACCCCCATCTGGTCTCTTACCGGAGAAAGCTTCCTCTGGTGTCTTCATCCCAAGTATGCGATGCAAGCTTCTATTCTGCAAATAGACCGTTGTGTTGCATGCCTCAGCCCACAAGTGAAGTGGTAGGCCTTGGTCATGCAGCATTTCCCGTGCTGCCCCTACAATAGTTTTGTTCTTCCTCTCGGCCACCCCATTCTGCTGTGGGTTATGAGGTGTTGTCAACTCTCATTTAATTCCTTCCGCTGCACAAAAGCCCTTAAACTCTTGAGAGGCATATTCTCCACTGTTGTCGCTTCTCAAGGCCTTGATCTTTTTCCTTTACTCTTTCTCGACCAAAGATTTGAACTCACAAAACTTTGTGAAGGTTTGGTCCTTCTTCTGCATGAAATAAATCCAGCATTTACGAGAATAGTCATCAATGAAAATCACATAATACCTTTGCTTCGCTGTGGATGCCGTCGAGAATGGTCCACACAAATCAGTATGAACTCGCTGTAAGATAGCCTCTACTCGACTATCTCAATCATGAAAGGAAGACTTGGTGTACTTTCCCAAGGTACAACCTTTGCATGTGTCAACTTGCTCAAGTTTACCTTTGGGAAGTCCTGTAGATATCTGCTGCATTATCTTCGAAGCGCCATGATGCAAATGGTCCAGCCGCCTATGCCACAACTCGCCAATGTCTTGGCTTTGCACCAATTATGCTTTTGTACTCAATGCTACACAATCATCTACCTCTAGTTTATAAAGATTCTTCACCTGAATCCCTATACTCTTGGTCTGACCCGTGGCTATGTGTTTTAGGAACGTCTTTCCTTTACTGAAGACAACATCGTAGCCTTTGTCCTCCAACACTGCGACCGATACCAAGTTTTTCTTTAGTCTATGCACATACATCACATCTGTCAAGGTGAGAGGAGCCCCATGCTCACTCTGAAAAGCAACTGTTCCCACTCCTGAAACACTATACCTTCCGTCATCACCCATCTCTATGCGCATCTTGAGGTCTTTCTCCTCCAAGGCATTGAATAATTTTTTATCAGCGGTCATGTGGAATGAGGCTCCACTATTAAGATACCAGACACAACCCATCATTGATGACACCATGCATGCGATGAGGGTAAAGTCCGTTTCAAACTGAGAGGCTAATGCCTCACCTTCCGATCCTTTTTGAGGATCCCTTCTTGGACTTCTTCGATGGGCAATTAGTCGCATAATGTCCCATCTTGTGATAATTAAAGCATCTTACTTTAGACATTTCACCCTTCTTCCCTCCATGAGAAGAATTCGATTTGAAATGGGAAGCCTTCCCCTTCTCTTTCCTTTCCTTACTTTCTAAGGCCATATTTTCTTTATCATCATTCTTGGATGAAGAACCATCTCATGTGCTCCTCCTGATCTCCTCCCGCATAAGATCCGACCACAGTCATTCCAAATCCGACAGTTTCTCCCTTCCATTCACAGAGTCCTGGTAGCTATTCCAACTCTTTGGAAGGCCAAGGAGAGCGAGGCTCACCATATCATCATCGACAGTAGTTATTCCCACACTGCCAAGCTCATCTTTGCAGGTGGTGAGCTTGTTCAGATATGTGGAAATAGTATCGCCCTTCTCCATCTTGATTCTTCGAAGCTTATCCTTGAGCGTCAATTTCCTCTGGTCGCTACTATTCTGGTAGAGGTCCTTCAATGTCTTCCACATTGAAAATGGAGTATCCTTCCCATGGAGACTCGAGACAATATGGTTTCAAACTCCCTCAAGGATGATCTATCTTGCCTTCGCCACACACTTCTTCCACCAACCAACTCTTGTGCATTAGTTGAAGTTGACTTTGGGATTTCTTGATCAATGAATTCCTTCAAGCCATTGTCTTCTAATACAGCCTCCATTCTATCTTTCCATGCTATGTAATTCAAGCTACCTTCCACGGCATACTCGAGTCTCAAGCCATATAACGCCATTGGCCAACCTTGAAGTATGATATGAATTCAATTTGCACCTGCAACCCCGAACTTCAAACTTTGAATTCTCTTCTCAGTATATTGTTCACAGCTCCGATACCATGTAGAAAATCTGTGTAGGTTAACCCGATAATGCAATATAAATCAAAGTAGAATACTATAACCTACTTCTACTATCAATTTGTAGAAGCTTAAAGATTGAGTTGAACAATATAACCAGAAGAAGAAGAATTAATGGCACAATACACATGAAAATACTTTGGGGAAAGCCTCAGCTAAAAGCCCCACACTATTGTATTATCATACATGGTGGAAATACATAGGAATTATACAAAGCCTTAGCTCTCATAACTAGCCAGCTCTCAGGACAATCCTCACATATGCTCACAGGCAATCTTGGCTTCTCTCTAGCCTTCCTCTCTGCCCTCTAAGCTCCTATTTCCTTGTGATGTTCCTTGTGGATGATTCTCCTTCAACCAAGTGGATGATCTTCTCCAAAACTGCGCAATCCTCAAGGATTAAATCCTTGACTACATGCATGAGTTTTCTCCATGAGAAAACACATGCAACTGATAGTACATTGTCCTTGACTTTAATCTCAACTGGGTCTTTCTCAGAATAGACATGCATGAGTTTCTGATGAGGGAATCTTCAGTTAACTGGAGTAGCACAATTTGAGTGCATGCATGCATCAACTGACTGTTAACTCTCTATTAGTTCCTCAAGCAGTTTGGAACTAATTTAACTAGACTTAACTCAGTAAACTGAGTTAACTAATTACAACTCAAATATAACTCAATCTTATCTCCTTAATTTAAGGGATAACTCTTGCATGACTTCAGAAACACTTCTAACTTGAATTTCTCCAACTAATTAATTTAAAATAAATTATTTAACTATTTCCAAGTAGTTGTTAAGACTAAATTCGATTTTAATTCACAATTTAATTCAAGGACAAATTAAATTGGAATATTCTTGTTGCCATATTTCAACATGTGGTTGAATTCTCCTAATATTGCCCTTTGATCTTATCCCTATGAGCTACCTCCTTGAGATGAGGGCCTTCTCCTATCTTTGGAGAGATCCTAACTCCCTTTCCCTGCCTATATATTCATCCCCTCCCATTCCCAAATGGTTGGTCTTTAGTTATTTGCACCCTTATGTTGAGATAGTGCCTACATGCTACTCATTTGGCTTGGAGAAGGAGTGCTTGGAGAGCTTGAGCTTAGACTTGACATTCACTCCAGGAGAGCTTATTGACATCAAGGGTTGGTTGTATGTTTCCTCCTTTATTTTATTAATATATACAATTGTTGGTTCACTTTCCATAAATGTTTGTGTTAATGTATCATTTATCTTAGTGCTCCTTAATCTGTTAAGTGAATTACCTTCGGTTATGCTTGTTGTACTTGTATGTATTGTTGTGTCTTTGATCTCTTGTGCAGGTATCCAAACGTTGTGAGCAATAGAGTTGAGCATGAAGAGCAAGCGATTTGAGATCTTCAACAAATGATCACATCATAGCGTTAGAACAAAGTAGGTCATCTTCTACTTGTCTCATTTCAATTGTAATTAAGGAAAGTGTCTTGTAGATTATCACGTAGGTTGCTAGTCTCACTCATTGGGCTAGAGGGATCTTTTGATGGTCCCAAGTGAAGAAAGGTGGAACGATGTTGTCTACGAAAATCCTTTCTGCGAACAGAGATGATAAAGCTTACCATGTTTTTAAACCTTTCATCCACTTTGGTGTAAATGTCAAAAGTTGGCTTGTTGACAAAAAAGTGGTGAATCTCATGTCGAATATTCAAGTCACACTGTAGGCCTTCTATAAATGCTTCTCCACTAATAACTCCCTTGGCCTTTACAAACTTTGAAGCATCAACAACTATGTTACACAACTGCTCCTGGTAGTTTTCTAATGGAATCAATTTGTCATTAGAATTCTTTAGAGTAGGTAGACCCTTTTTCCGCAGTAGTGTGAACTTTTTGTTGAACTTTCTGAATTGCAACTCGAGGACTTTACATTTGTTCTCCAGCTGTATCATCAATTTTTTTTGTTAAAACTCACTTAACATCCATCACTATTATTGTCCTGTCTGGAATGTTCAGGTCCTCTAGTTCATCTTTGCTCTTGGAGTTTTACAACTTGATAATCTTTTGTGCCTCTTTTGGCTTGTGCTTCAAATCTGCTTTAGTATTCTGTATTGTTGTCTTAACTCTTTGCATGAGTTCCTCCTGCTCAAAAGTGATTTGAATTGATGGCCACATATATGTTATATTAGCATTTATGTTCTGCCAAATGTTATTTTTGGCCTCTGCCAACATCTGAATGACAAAAGATTGGTCTGCATATTTATGAATTTGTTGAATGAGCTTGTGGTTTTTCTGCATTTCTGTCAAATATGCAATTATCAGTTTTAATTTATTCTCCTCCATGCGAGTCAATGTTGCTGATAACTTCTCTTTCTTTGCCTGAACTGATGATAATTCTTCCAAAGCTTTAGCAAGCTCTTTTATAGAAACTGAAGATGTTGCCTTTGCTGAAGTTTTTGTTGTTATACCTGTGCCTGATGTAGATGTCCCTTATGATTCCCATTGTTCTTTTTCTCTTAATAGTGTTTCCATGCCCTATTCCATCTTTTGTATATGTGCATTCTACTCAACAACTATTGTAAATAATTTTTCCTTTTCCATTTCAATGTTAGCAACTTCTTTAGCTTGAGGATGTTCTGTGGATGGTAGCTTCAGTTGCTTTCTTAATGCCTGAATATTTTCCTCTTTTCTCTTTATAATTTCTTCTGCCGCCTTGATATCAGCAGGGCCATGTCCTAGCTTTATTATCAAATCTTCTACAGATTTGATTATATTGTCTTTAGCAAATGAGGACATCTTCTCAATCTTCAACTGAGAATGCATGTTGTTCAAAGATGATTGTAGTTTGGAAGTAGCCATGGCCGAACTGGAAATTGTTGAAAAGATCATTCCCCCTGTTTGCTTGTGTAAATCGATTTGATCGATTCTATGTATCAATTGAGAAAATAGAGGCTTTGTAGTCTTCATCACTCCTGGGGGCTGGCACTAAAGGCCTATGAAGGCCATTTGGAATTGTCCTTTCTCTGAGTCAAACGCAGAGGTAATATATGTTGTTTTTTTGCTATCTGTTTCCAAAATTTTGAGTAAGTTGAAGCCTTTAAAGCTTCATTTTTCAACTTTATCTCCTTGTACCTTGAAAAGATACTTTGCTGAGTTGAAATTTGAGAACTAGAAGATATTGGACTGAACTGTTGTTTCTACAGTAGGTGACTGAATTGTTTCTTCTGTTTGGGGAAAAGGAGTGTCAGGAGTTCCTAACAAAACTAATGTGGCTGGTTATTGTGTATCCCTTTCTTCTAGAGACTCATCTTGGATAGTAATCACCCGAGGATTAACTTGAGGACCTGATTTTTTAGTATTGTTTTGGTCCTTCTTTCTTCTTTTAAAAACAAGAAATTATGCACCTTGCGTTTCAAAGTCAGTAGGGGACATGTCCTCTCTCTCCCTTTTGCCCTCCTTTTCCTTAGGAATAGGTGTCTGCATGGATCACTGACTAACCAATTGTTCTTCAACTTCTTGTAAAGTTCCCTCTATCCATTCCTCTTGGTTAGCATACTGTTCAATTTCGAGCCTTGGTGTATGTGCATAAGAAGTACTCTTTTGTTCCAATTTGAGCTTTGAAATAATACCTAGAGGATCATAAGACCAAGAGAAACTAGCTTTAAACTTCATTTGACCTATAATAGCTTCCACCTCCTTTGTTGCAACTTTGGTTTTGATAATATAAGGACCTATATGAGACTTAAGCTTGAATGGTGCTTTCTTTGTGTAGGAGACAAAGTGCAGCTCATCCATATTTATCATTTTCCTTGTGTATTCTAATGCAAATATTTTGACTGGTACAAACACTGGTAACTTGTAAGGAGGTAATTCTGATTGCTTTGACAAGTGCAAAAACTTCTCACTCTGGTGAAATCCTCGAGATCAGATCACTACTAAGAAAACAAAATGAAGTATGTATAAATTTATCAACAAAATTAGTGTAAGTATATTCCTTTGAGTTATTTCTAACAAGAGAAGTCCAGTGAATCACTGACAAAGGATTGGCCTCTGTTAAACACACACATGTTAGAGACAAAATAGGAAAGATAAACATGAGATTGCATTTCTTATTCACAATGATACATATTTATAATACATAGGAGTGACCCTTGGTTTCATATTCCAAGTGGTCCCTTGGACTCCTTTTGGTTATTCAGCTTCCACACCAACCCCTAGAGGATTAGGTTTTCAACATTCCCCCCCTTAATCCAAAGGGTTATGTATGAGTCCAAGAAGAGAGTTGTAATACAAAACGTGCAAAAAAAATGCATGGCAGTACTAGGCTGAATGTGCTCTCTGAAATGTTGGTATAAAGGCAGGTGGTTTAAGGATGACCACCAACACTGGAACACTTAGTGTGGTTCTCGGAACTCTTCCAAGTCTGGCATGAAGCTCAGGTCTTCTGCTAGAGGAAGTGCTCCTGATGTTTTGAAGAGGGAAACCTTCAACCATGAAAGGGAGGTCTCACCCCGCATAAAAGGGAGAACCTCAACCTGAAAAGGGAGGTCTCAACCTGTGATGGTTTAAGAATGACCAACTCTGGAATGCTTAATGAAATTCCTGGAACTCTTCCAAAACTGGCAAGAAGCTGAAGCCTTCTGCTAGAGGAAGTGTCCTCAATTCTTTGAAGAGGCATCACCAACTGAAGGCATGCTTAGGGGCATATTTGTCTCTGGCTACAACTCTGAATCTGGTATGGCAGGTTGTTAAATTGGCAACTAGGGCAAAACTCCATGTGGGTCAGCTTATTTATGGCAGCTGATAATTTTATTGGATCCCTCTCGTCGAGAGGTGTAGGATTGATCCAAAGATCATCCGATTCCGATAAGTATTTATGGAGATATGAATTTATTTTGTTTATGTAATTATTATCAAGCCGACCAGCTCTTATGTAGGCTCTAGAAGCCCAAACGTCATGTCTATTCATCATCTACACATTAGTATAAATATAAGAGGATTTGATGTCATTGAGACACACTCTTTAGGTGATCTCCCCTCCACGTCTTGGGTTTTTGGAGAAGGAGAGATACTAAAGAGTATGATGCCCTAGCTACAGTACGATGCCCTAATCCGTTAATGGAGCAACTATACGCACAACAATGGAAACAGTTAAGTGATGGCCTAGATGCAGTTATACGCTGTCATAAAAGGGACACGCAGTCAAAAGGGTTGACCTATAGCCTAATACGCAGGTCATGAAGCTGTAGTCATAACCGCAGTCCAACATGGAAGTGGAGCTGCTATAATACAACGTTGTTGGTGACAGCGTGGTAAACCCTATACGCTGAGCAAGCAATGAAGACATCCACACAGTTCATACGTTGTCCAGATACCCTAGACGCAGTAATGCCCTAGCCGCAGTAAGCAACAGGCTTATGAAGAAATATAAACACAGTCAATGGGTCAATAAGACGCAGTGAGTCAACAAGACCTATTCACGCATTCCTCTCTGCCATTCTATACATATATACGCTATATATATATGGTATACAGGTATGGTTATTCTACGTGAAGTCTGGAACATGTGTGGCCTTTCTACGTGATACATTTATACGCTGTATATGGAAATTATAACCGTGACAGCCGCAGTCAAGTGAAAATGACGAAGCCGCTGGAAATGAAGAAGCTACAGTCATGTATATGAAGATGCAGGGTAGCCACAGTAATATGAGTCAACAAGACCTGTTCACGCATTCCTCTCTGCCATTCTATACATATATACGCTATATATATACAGTATACAGGTATGGCTATTCTACGTGAAGTCTGGAACATGTGTGGCCTTTCTACGTGATACATTTATACACTGTATATGGAAATTATAACCGTGACAGCCGCAGTCAAGTGAAAATGACGAAGCCGCTGGAAATGAAGAAGCTACAGTCATGTATATGAAGACGCAGGGTAGCCGCAGTAATAAGGAAGAGCTGCAGGGAACTATAGGTCACCGTAGTAAGGTAATGAGGCTGTTGGAACAAAGCCGCAATCAATCAATGTAAAACTCGGTGGTGTCCCTGTGATAGTTTAGAAGCAATGAAAAACATAACTCAGGTTGCACAATGAAAATTACGTTGGGTATCATCTGAGTCTCACAGATGTATGTGTTACTGTCATAACCATAATGATGAAGTAGGTTTTATATTGATCAAGAGCTTCTCAGCATACATGTAAAAGGAGACATACAGTGGAAATAGTCATCACAGTATTCAGATCTAGTATTCTTGATATGAACAGGTATCTCAGAGGTGCAGCAAGGATGATAATCCCAACAGCATGATGATGGATAAGATCATGGACATGGGCAGCATGATGATGGATAAGATCATGGACATGGGCAGCATGATGATAATCATGATTAGTGCAGCATGGTGCTGCATGCAGTGGTACAGCAGAGAACCAAATGCAGCACGATGACAGGGGAAGGAGCCACCTTGGAGAATCAGTTGAAGCAGAATGTCTTCAACTGATATCATTGTTATACGAGATGATCTATGCTTAGATCCAGACAAGTCAAAGTGTTGACTTCTGTTGTAATTGTACTCTCTCTCTCTCTCTCTCTTTCTCTGCTGAACTTTGAAGATAAAAGAAGATTTGATCAAAGGGTTTCCCCACACATTGTGGGGTTTGTCCCTGGCTTGCGCCATATCTTGTGTCCTCTTGTCTTTGCTTGTCTTCTGCGTTTTATATTTGTGTTCTATCTGCAGTTTATCATAATGCTGATGTGATTGCTAACTGTGAAAATTTAAATAAACTGCTCTAGCATAGAACATACCAAATCTTAATATGGTATCAGATCTTAGGTGAAGACAATGCCCAAGCAAGAGTGAAATAGCAATCACCGAAGACAGTTGGGACAAGACAGAAGGATCAATGGGTTCCTCATAATTCACCGAGGGTGAATTCAAAGCAAAGAATGTTATCAGAATGGCGCAGCGGAAGATTTTGATGGTCCATCTTAAGATCACTTCATTGGGAAGTTCGGATCTAAGGGTGGAAGGAAAGGCGGATGCCTTGTTGAAATAAGTTCGGTCGTTATGCGAAGGAGTGTCCGAATGGCAGAGACACATCTCTTGATGAAGATAACAATCATTCCTGGGACATCTTCAATGATCAAAAGAATGACTGGTAATGCAAGTCATCAAGGAAATGGTCGACTCTTCCACGAAAGCAAGGAACCCCAAAATCTCTTTTATGTACCTGGTTGAACCTGATGTCCATCTCGGAAATGGAAGTCAAAGGTTACAGGGTGGCACTTATCGATGGAAAGGTATGTGTTTGAAAATAGATCTTTTAAAGATGTTTTTGAGTTCAGGGTTGTATCAAGTTGCAGGAAGTCCACTGGGGACCATGTCCATTGACTCAGCACCGGAGGTCTGTGAGACAGATGGTGACTAGGATGCCTGAATTCAAAAAGAAGCATGAAGGTACATGTCTGAAATGTACCGAAGGAAAATATTATAAGGGGACCATTCCCCTCATGCAGCAGGTTCACAGGTTTGGAACAACCCAAGGAGTTTGAGAATCATGATCAAGGAATTTCATGTATACAGGTGGAAGAAAGCCCTCTATGGCTTGAAGAAAAACACCTCGGGCATAGTATGAGAGGATTGATAGCTGTCTAATGCAGCGGAGATTCACTAGGAGTGAAATCGATCCAAACCATTACTCGAAGGTTGTGGATGATGAACCTCTCGTACCGGCACCTATGTCTGACAGGTGCAGACCCTCTCATTTATAAGAGACAGAGGGAGTTGGAATGTGGGAAGATAAGTTGTAAGCTTGTGACTGCCTCGAGGATCATAACTTTCAGAAGTTATATGGTAATGATGTTGGACCAGATTTGGGAAATGCCTTTGAGTTTCATAAACTCATTCGCGTTGATGTTCTTGGAGAACCTCCGTCCAGACATCTGTGTTGCAGTTAGCATGGTGAGCTCATATTTGGTTGAGCCTCACTAGATTGGTGCCAAGAATCTTCTAAGATATCTTCAGGGCACAATCTCTCAGGAATTGAGATACACTGCCGGAAATATGAAACCACATGATTATTCGAATGATGAGTGGGCAGGCAGTGTGGAGGATCACTAGAGCACTTTTCAGTGTTGGTTCTCTTTGGATTCTGCTTCGATGTAGGAAGCAGAAGTCGGTCACTATAAGCTCCGCCAAGACCGAATACATGGCTACGAGTATGATCTCGTATGAAGCTGCATGGTTGCGGAATTTCTTATGTTAGCTGTTTTTCTCTGTGACAACCAGAGGTGTGATTCGATAATTGAGGAATCCTGTATTCGACAATTGCTCCAGCAGACAGACATCAGATACTGCCTTATCTGGGATATGGAAAGTCGATGAGCAAGGAGGCTCCATCGCACTGAGATGATGTAGAGGACAGAGCCCTGAGGAAAGATCAAATTTGTGATTTTCCCGAACGACTTGGAGTCGTCAAGAGACCTTTGTAAAAGGTGTATGCATGTTGCATACATTGAGCTCCGGGAGCTTTGTGGGGCTTACAGAATCTACTGGAGCAACATACGACCACAAGGTGACTCACCCTCCCCTGGTGGTGCGCACTGGAACAAGATGATTCGCTCTCTTGTGGGACAAGATGATTCGCTCTCTTGTGTAGCAAGATGATTAGTTCTCCTGTGAGGCCTGGATTGATGTGTTCTCCATGGCGATTGTAGCAGGATTGATGTGTTCTCCTGTGAGGCCTGGATTGATGTGTTCTCCATGGCGATTGTAGCAGGATTGATGTGTTCTCCTGTGAGGCCTGGATTGATGTGTTCTCCATGGCATCCTGGATTGATGTGTTCTCCATGGCAATTGTAGCAGGATTGATGTGTTCTCCTGTGAGGAAAGGATTGATTAAGTTCTCCTGTCGAGGCATCCTACCCATGCAGTCTGGGACTCATGGGAAGTACCTCTCATATGATCAATGAGCAGGGAAATGAAGTTAGGGACCATAGTAGTACCGATGGACGCATCGTTGTATCTACCGTACTCCCTACGCTAGGATGTCCTCCATTGATCTGGGATCAATGATACTGGTCTGGGACCAGTGGTAGGAGTTGTACATGCTATGACGCTGACTTTGGGTCGGCTGAGACTGGTCTGGGACCAGTGGTAGATACTCCGAGACTGACTTCGTGTCAGTGCAGTACTGGTCTGGGACCAGTGAGAGTGGTACATACTATGACGCTGACTTCGGGTCCACTGAGACTGGTCTGGGACCAGTGGTACACTCTCTGAGACTGCGATACTGGTCTGGGACCAGGAGTGGTACCTACTATGACGCTGACTTTGGGTCGGTTGAGACTAGTCTGGGACTAGTGGTACGCACTCTGAGTCTGACTTCGGGTCAGTGGAGAATGGTATGAGACATTCTCGATCAATTCTTCTTCTTCATAGTTCAGCGGAGATGAGCAGAGCAGAGCTAGCAGAGCTTAGCTGAGCAGAGCAGAGTAGAGCTAGCAGAACCAGCAGCGCTAAGCAGAGCAGAGCAAAGCCAGCAGAGCTAAGCAAAGCCAGCAGAGCTGAGTAGAGCCAGTAGAGCTAGGCAAAGTAGTGCAAGGCACTAATGGCAGAGATAGTACAGTCATACATATGGATCAGCGGATGGAGTTCTCCCTAGTTGAGAAGGAGTGTTAAATTGGCAACTAGGGCAAAACTCCATGTGGGTCGGCTTATTTATGGCAGCTGATAATTTTATTGGATCCCTCTCGTCGAGAGGTGTAGGATTGATCCAAAGATCATCCGATTCCGATAAGTATTTATGGAGATATGAATTTATTTTGTTTATGTAATTATTATCAAGCCGACCAGCTCTTATGTAGGCTCTAGAAGCCCAAACGTCATGTCTATTCATCATCTACACATTAGTATAAATATAAGAGGATTTGATGTCATTGAGACACACTCTTTAGGTGATCTTCTCTCCACGTCTTGGGTTTTTGGAGAAGGAGAGATACTAAAGAGTATGATGCCCTAGCTACAGTACGATGCCCTAATCCGTTAATGGAGCAACTATACGCACAACAATGGAAGCAGTTAAGTGATGGCATAGATGCAGTTATACGCTGTCATAAAAGGGACACGCAGTCAAAAGGGTTGACCTATAGCCTAATACGCAGGTCATGAAGCTGTAGTCATAACCGCAGTCCAACATGGAAGTGGAGCCGCTGTAATACAACGCTGTTGGTGATAGCGTGGTAAACCCTATACGCTGAGCAAGCAATGAAGACATCCACACAGTTCATACGCTGTCCAGATACCCTAGACGCAGTAATGCCCTAGCCGCAGTAAGCAACAGGCTTATGAAGAAATATAAACACAGTCAATGGGTCAATAAGACGCAGTGAGTCAACAAGACCTGTTCACGCATTCCTCTCTGCCATTCTATACATATATACGCTATATATATACGGTATACAGGTATGGTTATTCTACGTGAAGTCTGGAACATGTGTGGCCTTTCTACGTGATACGTTTATACGCTGTATATGGAAATTATAACCGTGACAGCCGCAGTCAAGTGAAAATGACGAAGCCGCTGGAAATGAAGAAGCTACAGTCATGTATATGAAGACGCAGGGTAGCCACAGTAATATGAGTCAACAAGACCTGTTCACGCATTCCTCTCTGCCATTCTATACATATATACGCTATATATATACGGTATACAGGTATGGCTATTCTACGTGAAGTCTGGAACATGTGTGGCCTTTCTACGTGATACATTTATACACTGTATATGGAAATTATAACCGTGACAGCCGCAGTCAAGTGAAAATGACGAAGCCGCTGGAAATGAAGAAGCTACAGTCATGTATATGAAGACGCAGGGTAGCCGCAGTAATAAGGAAGAGCTGCAGGGAACTATAGGTCACCGCAGTAAGGTAATGAGGCTGCTGGAACGAAGCCACAATCAATCAATGTAAAACTCAGTGGTGTCCCTGTGATAGTTTAGAAGCAATGAAAAACATAACTCAAGTTGCACAATGAAAATTACTTTGGGTATCATCTGAGTCTCACAGATGTATGTGTTATTGTCATAACCATAATGATGAAGTAGGTTTTATATTGATCAAGAGCTTCTCAGCATACATGTAAAAGGATACATACAGTGGAAATAGTCGTCACAGTATTCAGATCTAGTATTCTTGATATGAACAGGTATCTCAAAGGTGCAGCAAGGATGATAATCCCAACAGCATGATGATGGATAAGATCATGGACATGGGCAGCATGATGATGGATAAGATCATGGACATGGGCAGCATGATGATAATCATGATTAGTGCAGCATGGTGCTGCATGCTGTGGTACAACAGAGAACCAAATGCAGCACAATGACAGGGGAAGGAGCCACCTTGGAGAATCAGTTGAAGCAGAATGTCTTCAACTGATATCATTGTTATACGAGATGATCTATGCTTAGATCTAGACAAGTCAAAGTGTTGACTTCTGTTATAATTGTACTCTCTCTCTCTCTCTTTCTCTGCTGAACTTTGAAGATAAAAGAAGATTTGATCAAAGTGTTTCCCCACACATTGTGGGGTTTGTCCCTGGCTTGCGCCATATCTTGTGTCCTCTTGTCTTGGCTTGTCTTCTACGTTTTATATTTGTGTTCTATCTGCAGTTTATCATAATGCTGATGTGATTGCTAACTGTGAAAATTTAAATAAACTGCTCTAGCATAGAACATACCAAATCTTAATACATGTTATGGCTCGGGCTCGCTTGATGTGACTTTGAAGCTTGTAGATGACCATCATTTCCCCCCCTGTCAAATACAAGGTGAGAAGCTGAAGAGATCTAAACTGCAAGACTTTTCAATATTTGAGAAAAAACCCTGTTGTATGAGCGAAATATCTTCTCGGTTGTTGAATCCCATTGCCAAGAAGCGATCCATCCAAGATGAATCTTTGTTCTTGTAGGAGGTTTGTTTCTGAAGCATCTGTTTGAAGAATGACTGGTTTTATGACAATGCTTACATGGATGAAGATCAAAACAATGATCTTTCATGTGGCCAACTCGGTCACAATGTTGGCATTTCACAATCTGTTGTTGTTGTTGTGGAAAAGGGGCAGAATCTAGAACAGCTGAAGGTGAATTGTCATGAAGGAATCCAGCACTCTGAAACTGAATGGGCTTTGAGTAATCTGGAATGTGAAAGGAAACCTCCTTATCATATCCAAGTCTGGTTTTGCACTTGTTATGGACAAGCTCTTCCCAAGGTTTGATGATTGGCTTGGGAAGTGTAGGCTGGACTTCTAAATCTGCATTCACATCTGCTCTTGAATCAACCTCAACATTATTGTCTTGATTAGTTTTTGCATGTTGATGGGAGTCAATTTCTAATTCAAAGGGGGAATTGTTTTGAACGGAAACAAGTTCAGAATCATGACTATACTTTCGTAACTCCTCTTGCTGTAGTTGTGATTCTAGCTGCAAAAAATCAATATGTTCTTGTGCATATTGTAGACATGTCTGAATTTCTGAGAGAGAGCCTTTGCTAATTTGGAATGTGTCATCAACAATAGAATGTATCAGATTTTTCAAAAACTCTAATACTTCACCAATTTGAGTCATTTTCTCCAATGTCAAAATTATAGTTTAAAAAATTGATTACAGCTATCGATCAATGAAGAAGAAGCAACACCCAGTCACAATAAGGAGGTGAAATAAATGTACACCTACAACTTGATACTCCACTATGAGTTAAAAGTTTTCATCACCCACATTATTTCACTTAATATCTCGACTAATTAATAAATCACTCAAAATCAAGTCATTGACGACTATAACTACCAATTCAAGGAGAGTTTTGTTTTACAAGAAACAATGTAGCTCATAAAATTCCAGGCACTTTCGAATATTTAAATAATAAAAATCGAGGAAGAAACAAAAGTAGAACGAAGGTTACTATATTGGTCCTCAAGTTGTCTCCCTTTGTGTGCCCATGCAAAAATATGTTAGTGCCTCATAGTCGCTCTTTATTTCGACCTCAAAATATATTGTTTTTTTGCTTTCGACCTCAAATATTGACAAAGTGTGGATGCTATTATTACCAAAGTATTTTGGTTTTAGCACAACCTACGAGAGGCTCTTGATCTCAACTCACATATAAATTATTGAGAAACCAGCTTCTCAATAAGGATAATCACATTGGCATAATGTAAAGCAAGAGCAGAACCTCCAAGAGTAGACGACACTGCATGAATTAGCTTCTTACATTTAGAACCAAACTGTGCCCTTGTATTTTGAGATTTGTTATAGATAGGACCAAAGTGTAGATACCTTATAGGTCCACTTGTAAGCAAGCCTTTAGTTTGAGAAACAGGCTCTTTGTGTGTTGATGTCGATGTTGATGTCGTTGTTGTATCGTAATATATCGATTCTATGTTACAAGGCTTTGAGGCTATAGTGCCTTCGACATACAAACTCCGACGCTTCAGTGGATGATGGGCATTTAAATTCAAGCATTCCACATATTGAACAGTCATACCATTCGCACATAACACCTTCAGTGCATAGTGCGTATAACACCAACTCACATATATGTATAAGCCAATGTGTATATAAATATTCCAATTAGTAAATAAACCAAGTTGTTGGTGGAACAACACATCATACAACACAGGATTGAATTCTTCACTGGAGATAGCGTTATGCGATCAATCTTGGTTTGTGCGGATCTCTGGCTTGCAGAAATATCCTTTCTCAGGAGCACTTGCACATCTCATCTAAGGCACTTCAGGTCTCTGAGCTTCTTTATATTCAAGTAACGAGCAACAAGGAGGCAACCAAATGCGAGGCCTCCCTTGACTGCGAAGGCATACAACCTCCTCAGATGGCTCTTGATGATGATCATCTGTCACAAAATGTAGGTTCATCACCTATCTGGCGTGCCATATGTTGGGCCAATACGCCAACATATCAAACAAAGCAAAGGATCTGAAGCGATGCCGAGGAGGATAGCGCCACGAGAGCCACGTATCAAACATTAAAATCTCCTTTCGAAGAGCTTAAAGGTTCATTGTGCGTTGAACTATGGCAGTCTTGATGCCAGTGTCTTTCTTGCATATAATTCCAAGACCAAGGTGCTTCTCACTCACTTCACTGACATTGTGAAAGGAATAGCTACATTATCCTAGGAATCCCACTCTGCACCGAATTTATCAACAATGAAGAGGACTAATAATTATAATAATACTAGTAATAATAACATTAAAATATCTGATCATGCACTGCATATGCACCAGCATCTACAGAATGTAATTTCCTCTTTTTAATGAAATTACGATTCTTCCTTATGGGGAAAAAATAACATTAAAATATCCAATGTCAGAAACTGTAGAAGTGGGGATAACAAGTCAAGCGAGGTGAAAGAGTGGTTGGAATGGATTCTTTCTCATGCACTGCTACACATTGCGGAGAGCAGTACGTCTAGTTTAGATAGCTTCTGGCTTAAACAAGGCACCCCAATTCTGTTGAACCTTTTGGGAAGCTCACAGGAGGATGTCCAGGAAAGAAGGGCCACACACTTATAAATAGATAATTTGCAGTGTTGGAAGCATCGAAGGCCCAACTGTTCGAAGGGCCGACTCACCAATTTATCACAAAAATCACATTCCTCCAGGTCATTTGCACCTTCTCACTTGACTATTTCAAAACCAAGGATTGGAACGAAAACCAGAAACTCTTATTCACTTGATTCTTTGGCTTCAAGAATCCTACATGCAAATGCAAAAAAGTCTTGTGCGATGGGCTGTTGTTGCGATGCATGATTCTGCAGTAGCTCTTTTACAATTTGCATAGGAAAATAACATGAACTGACTAGTAAGCGGAAATGATTTGGAAGAATTTAAGCAAGAGACACACCGGTTTATGAGGAAGAATCTCACAAATTTTGAAACGGTCTGGCCACAGTGCTCAGGAGCGTCAGGTATGCATGGAACGTTACTAGTGAAACAATCAGCATTAGAGGAATCTATGGAGCATTAGGGTAGAATTGTTTGATTGGACGTTACAGACCTCATAGGAATGGCAAAAGTAATGTTTTTGACCGCTGCATAGACAGGGATGTCAGGGAAAGTTTTGTGAGGCCACATAGTTTGGTTGAGAGAGTTCTAACATCTCAGTAATAAGTGCAGAAAATTTAGGCTCTGATTGCATATTTGAATGGAAGAACAGACAGACAGCGAATTAACTTATGGGCAGTGAGCAGAAATGACATAACTAAAAATAGTGGCTCATATTTGGGCAGGAAATTCAGCTGGAATATAGCTTAGAAGTGCAGGACTGAAATGCACAGAAAAGGCCACAAAATTAGTGGCAGATTTGAGCAGGGCCAGAATTGGCCGGCTCTGATACCATGTTAAACACACACATGGCAGAGACAAAATAGGAAAGATAAACATGAGATTGCATTTCTTATTCACAATGATACATATTTATAATACATAGGAGTGACCCTTGGTTTCATATTCCAAGTGGTCCCTTGGACTCCTTTTGGTTGTTCAGCTTCCACACCAACCCTTGGAGGATTAGGTGTCCAACACCCTCATTATTTGTCTTCTGTAAAGGAAATTTGAACCTGTATGATTGATGAAATAACATAAGGTAAACCAAAACTGACTGATATTTAAAAACACCTTCTGCTTTGAAATTTACAAATTGATCATGGATTGAATTGGACAGAAATTGACTGTAATTGAAAAAAATGGATGGTTGTTTGCCAACTGTAAAAATTGACAAAAATCCTAGAACTATTTCATCTACCCATTGATCATTATGATACCCAAGTAGTCGGGTTACCATAGAAATTACTTGTTTGAACATTTTGGGAAGATTGAGACTAGATATGGGGGAATGGTTCAAGGTAATTCAACATTTTCTGGAAGGAAACACTCAAAGATCTAATCTCTCTGAGGGAAAGTTAGCTTTTTATATAATTCCATCAAGACATCGGCTGAGAAAGGATGATGGGAGACTTGGTATTTAATTTGGAGGGTCTGACAGATACTTTCGAGTGAAATGGAGAAAATGACTTCATTATTGTGGGAAATAACAACTTTTTGTCTTGACAAGTATCAGAGATGGCACCAAACGGAGAATTCAGGGAAAAAGTGAGTTTGGGGGAAAACAAACTGAGGGAGAAGGGATTCCAAAATGCTAAGATTATCACTTTTGTCCATGAATTTTTGTTTTTCCCAGTTATGATGTTCGTACAGATCGAATTCACATTGGGTCTCGACGATTTTATACTGGGTGTCGATCATAGGGGATTTGTCAAAATTAGGGACAAGGGGAATCATGGGATTTTGCTTTGTAATTTTTCCCTTTCCTCTGCGATGTTAGGATATTCTGACACATAGGAAATAATTAAATATAACTTGGTCTAGTGTATAATTAGGTAAAGTTTGTTTCTTTAGTATGTACTTTTTGTAACTTACAATTCGACGGCCACGATATGTTCTAGACATGAAGTGATCCGACGGTTCATTCTCTCTTCCGTATTACCGACAGTTGATTCGTGGCTTAACACTTGATTGGTCTGTGATCTCTATTTAAAGAGCATGGAGGGTTATTTGTTAAGTGACTGTTCATGAGAGAAGCTTATGTAATTTTTTTTTCTTTTATGTTAATAAATTGCCTGAAGTGGCCGCATTGGCTCAGGTCGTGGACTGTTTCCCTCTTTGAGGGTTTTAACCATGTTAAGAATACTGGTGTACTGATCTATGATCTATTTGTGAGTTGTGTCCTTTGGTGTTCCATCTAAGGAACTTACCCTGTAAATCCCTACATGGTATCAGAGCGTAGGTCACGAGTTTGATACACACCCGGCTTGCGTTGGGGGGGAGATTGTTGGACATTAGATAAACCAAAGCTCCCCATGTGTTTTGTGACATGGACTAACGCCTCTCGTGGATCCTTATCTCTGGCGATGCAATTGTTGACTAACACCTGCGGGTTTTGGTCTAACAACAATCGTGATTCCCAACAAGTGGTATCATAGCTTTCTTTTAGATACTGGCTTTTCTAGGTGTCATTCTGACAATATTGTCTACACCAAGAAAGTGGATAAGTCTTTTATCATTCTTGTTCTTTATGTTGATGATCTTATCCTTACTTTTATTGATCCCAACCTTATAAATCATGTGAAGTCCAGCCTTAAAAGGCAGTTTGGAATGATAGAATTAGGACACCTGCATTATTTTCTTCGTCTTCAAGTCTTGTAATCCAAAGAAGGAATTTCCCTTTCCTAGTCCAAATATGTTTGTGATCTTCTACACCATTTTCACATGGAATATTGTAAGCCAACCCCTTATCCCTTTCAATATGGAGCCAAAATTTTAGTCACGTGTACTTCCCTCTGAAGTTGATGCTACCTTATATCATCAACTTGTTGGAAAACTTTTGTATCTAACCCATACCCGCCCTGACCTTTCCTTTGTTGTTGGCCTTGTTGCTCAGTTTATGCAAAACCCACATGAAATTCATTGGAAAGCAGCTAAAAGAATACTTTGTTATGTTTGAGGCACAATTCAGTTTGGGATTCATTACAGTGTAGAAGCATCTCCTTTATTGGTTGGTTTCACTGATTCTGATTGGGTTGGTGACCCTAATGATCGAAATTCTACTGCAGGTTATGTCTTCACTCTTGGTTCTGGACCTATTACATGGGCTTGCAAGAAACAAAGTGCCATCTCTCTTTTTTCAGCAGAAGCAGAGTATCGTGGTGTTGTTGAAGCTAGTAAGGAAGACCTGTGGCTTCGTCAAATCATATCAAAGTTTGGTTTTCAGCAGCAGCATCCGACTACACTTTGGTGTGATAATTAAAGTGCCATTCAACTATGCAAAGATCCAGTCCAACATCAGCGCAAAAAACACATTGAAATACACATGCACTTCATCAAAAATATCATTCATGACCATGTTCTTGAAGTGCAATATTGTTCAACCGACGATCAAGTTGCAGACATCTTTACAAAGGCTCTCATAGAGGCGACGTTTACTAAACTTCGATTTATGGTTGGAGTTCAGGAAGTTGTCACTGGGGGGGGTAGGCTCTAATGCCTCCTTCCTTCTCCTATTGTGTCATCTTTGTACATCTTTCAATCCTATCCCAAGTTGTTCTTAAGGGGGGATGTTAGGATATTACGACACATAGGAAATAATTAAGTATAACTTTGTCTAGTGTATAGTTAGGTAAAGTGTGTTTCTTTAGTATGTAATTTTTGTAACTTACAATCCAACAGTCATGATATGTTCTAGACATGAAGTGATCTGACAGTGCATTCTTTCCTCGGGATTACTGACACTGGATCAGTGGCTTAATACTTGATTGGTCCATGATCTCTATTTAAAGAGCATGGAGGGTCATTTGTCAGGTGATTGTTCATGAGAGAAACTTATGTAATTTTTTTTCTTTTACATTAATAACTTGACTAAAGTGGTCGCGTTGGCTCATGCCATGGACTATTTCCCTCTTTGAGGGTTTCAACCATGCCAAGAATACTAATGTACTTATCTATGATTTGTTTGTGAGCCTTGTCCTTTGGTGTTCTATCTAAGGAACTTACCCTGTGGCTCGACATTGTGGAAATGAAATAACAAGTTGGCAGAAGAACAATACTAATAAACACTTGGCAAACTGAATTCTAAATGAACAATGGTTACCCGGGTGGAAATTGGTCGAATTCGTGGAGGAAAATTTGTTATTGAAGGCTGACAGTTGGTGGCAGCTTGATTTTTGACCTGCAGGGTCAATGGTGTGCTGAAAGGAACAATTGCTGGCCTCCAAGGGTTTTTGATAATAGTTTCGATTGATTGTGTAATGAAAATATTAACGTTTGTGGAGTGGGAGAGATTTATTGATAAAACGGATAAACAACAGGAAATTTAATGAGATAACGTTCAATATGGAATTGGCGGCAAGTATTTGAACATTGAACGACTATTTGACGTGGAAAGGGTGACCATGGCAGGACAGATGGCAAGAGTGGAGTGGCGGAGGTGGTAGACGAGTGGTGGGAGAGGAGTGGCAGATGGCAAGACCGCTGGCGGGAGCGGAGTGACAGAGGTGACGAACAGTTGGCAGGAGTGGAGTGACGATATTTCGGGAGGGGAACCCCCAAAATTCTCCAGGCACTGCCACGTTAGCCCCTGTGGCTCGACATTGTGGAAATGAAATAACAAGTTGGCAGAAGAACAATACTAATAAACACTTGGCAAACTGAATTCTAAATGAACAATGGTTACCCGGGTGGAAATTAGTCGAATTCGTGGAGGAAAATTTGTTATTGAAGGCTGACAGTTGGTGGCAGCTTGATTTTTGACCTGCAGGGTCAATGGTGTGCTGAAAGGAACAATTGCTGGCCTCCAAGGGTTTTTGATAATAGTTTCGATTGGTTGTGTAATGAAAATATTAACGTTTATGGAGTGGGAGCGATTTATTGATAAAACGGATAAACAACAGGAAATTTAATGAGATAACATTCAATATGGGATTGGCGGCAAGTATTTGAACATTGAACGCCTATTTGACGTGGAAAGGGTGACCATGGCAGGACAGATGGCAAGAGTGGAGTGGAAGAGGTGGTAGACGAGTGGTGGGAGAGGAGTGGCAGATGGCAAGACAGCTGGCGGGAGCGGAGTGACAGAGGTGACGAACGGTTGGCAGGAGTGGAGTGACGATATTTCGGGAGGGGAACCCCCAAAATTCTCCAGGCACTGCCACGTTAGCCCAAGTGGTTTGGGTGGAAACCATTTTTCACCCCCTCCCCCTGTTGCCCCTCCTCCCTGCCCCCCCCCCCCCCCCCCCCCCCCCCCTGTGTTAACCATGAGGAGTGCACAGGGGGGCCAAAATTACTCATTCGTCGTAGATCTCGGCGGGGCTCATCTGGGCTGTTGATTCGAGCACACCATTTATTCACAAACGACAAACAAACTTTGTCATATTATTTCATAGATAAATACATTAAAACCAAATTTTATAATACTATAACCAAATGTATAAAATTGACATTTTTCATTTAGAGCGGCATTTTAATTAGCTCGCTGGGGGGGCCTCACTTTTTTTCTATTTTCTATTTTTTATTTTTTTTCTTTTGTTTTCACACACACACATATATCCCCTTTTTATTTTTTTTCCTTTTTCTTATTCTTTTTTATATCAGATTTTTTTTATTTTTCTTCTTTCTTTGAACTTTTTAAAATAATTTGCAGGATGTAATAATTATTTACAACATTTCATGGAATAAAATTAACAGATAATCATCAATTGATCCTATAACAATGTAAGCTTTGAAACAGGAACTGATATTGTTATCTGTTTTGTAGAGATAGCAAAAAAGTGACCTGATTTTGAAAAGGGGTGATGCAAAATACACATGTTTTTTTTAGAGCATAGTTTTTGGCATTATAATTTTTTTTTTATGTACATTGCATTTTAAAATGGTAGTGATTTTGATGCTCATTTAAAAGTGGTAATTCTACACCATGCCCTTTTTTTAAAAGGCTTTTTTTTTGTACTTCTAATGTATGGAATGTAAATAATTATTTTGTAAATTTAATAATTTTTGAAGTGGTCTTCTTCTTCATATTTATTTATTTAGTTTTATTTTTTTAATTGTAGTGGGGTTTTTATTGTTTTGCATATTTAAAGAAGAAGATCGATATTTTGAATTTTCGATATTCTACATATTTATACATTGTTAATTAATTTTTCAATCCACATGAAATAATTGTCTCTAAAACAATATTTTTAACAATTGACATAAAAATAACCATTTTTAACATAAATATAACTAAAAAACTACATGTTTTGATAATTTTTTGCTAGAAATGACATGTCAAAATCACAATTTTTATAGGAAATTTTTAACTAAAAATGGTTAAATAATATTTTTTTTTTGAATTTCATGTCAAAAAAATAATATTTTTTTTTCAAAAATAATTATTAACTTAAAAATTAA
Source organism: Pinus tabuliformis (assembly GCA_031772625.1). Classification (NCBI taxonomy): domain Eukaryota; kingdom Viridiplantae; phylum Streptophyta; class Pinopsida; order Pinales; family Pinaceae; genus Pinus; species Pinus tabuliformis. Next base: position 1,939,212,761 of record CM062818.1, on the reverse strand, counting down.
TGCAAAAATTACATAATACAAATATTGAACGCATAACAACCTTAATTGAGTGTATATTTTTCTCATAAAATGTCAAAGTCGAAACATTACAAGTATAACTAATTAATAGTTACAAAAAATGAACTTGATTTCCAAGCATAACTTAAATTTAATCAACAATGTCACATAATCCAAACTCTTCGTCTTCTAGAGTTTCATCATTGTCTTCTTCCACAATATTTTCTGCTTTATTTTGCTCATTTTCCTCTTCTAATGGATCTTTGATGTCTGCAAATCTCTCAATGTATGTCTTTCCAATCATTCTGTGTAATGGTGGTTGGGGTTCCAACGCCTTTTTTTCCACACGTGATTCACTAAAGTCCCCTTTCTTCAATCCAATTTCTTGCATTGCATTTGGAAGAAATTGAAGAACATTAATTCTTTACTGAATGAAATTGCATTGTATTTGATCTTTTTCAATTGCAATGCAATTTCTTCATTTTTGAAGGCAAAATGCTAATGTTGTACCTAATTATCAAGCACAAAAGAAATAATGAAGTAAATTAGTACAATGACATATTAATTAAGAAATAACATATTGAAATTCAATTCTATATAATAAAACTTACTTGAGCTAGAAAATAAACCCAGAACCCAATCTCCTTCATTTGAACATATGTCTATAAGATAGTTAATCATTAACTGTGGTTTTTGATAAATGTTAACCATCTCTTTTTTTGCTTCTTTGTCTTCATATGTTAGTTTTCTCACAACATCATAAGTCAGTATTTGGATATGACTCTTTCCATCTACCCGATTAAAAATCATAGACATATAGCTATCATCTTTTGTCCAACTATCAATATGGATGAACTCACAATCATTTATAAATAGTTGATCTTCACGGTTAAGAAGATTTGACTTTTGTCTGTAACATGAAATAGTAAAAGTTTAATTAACTTGTACATAAATGAATTTTTCAACAATAATCAAATTTACATTTTAAACGTCTTACCATGTAAGCTGCATCCTTGAATTTGTTTTCCCCTTGAAGCTTGACAATAACATTGCCAATTGTATGTCTGAATGAAATGTCATAAATCTCCATAATGGTGATGGCGTGACTTCTAGAAATCTCGCAACCACTTTACTAAGAGCTTGATAAGTGTAAGGTTACTATCATAGTCAATGTTTGGAATATTGAAACCATGGGGAATATCTGCAATAACTAGGGCATAATCCCTTTTAGGTATGAGTTTAACAATGTCTTTACAGTCGCCTTGTATTACTTGATATTGAATAGTGTCTAGCCCGTTCTAAATGAAATGAGTAAGAGTTGGATCAAGTTCAACATTCTTAATACGTTGCTTCTTTAGTCTTTCGATCTTGATTTTTTCAATAAAGGTTCTGAAACTATCTGGTGCTCCATTATCATCATTCTTCATCTTTTATAAAATAAACAAATATATATGTAAGTTATAAATTAAAAATAATACGCAGATGAATAAAAATGAATATATAAATCAACATACCTTTTTAAATGCAAGATAAAAAAAAAACTTTTAATGTTGTTGTAGAACTTGAATCTGGATAGTTGCATACAACATCATCCCAATTATCTTCATTCAACAATTTAACCATTTATTCTTGAATTTTCATGTAAACTTTGTGACTGCATAGATAAAGTAAAAAAAGTTAATATAATGATATGTATAACAAATACTACCAAGAACAATATGTTATATTTAAAAGAAAATTATAATCTAGAAATAAATAAAAATAATTCAACAAACTTACTTTTGAAATTCCTCAGACATTTCCTCCAATGATAATTCCCCTGACTTCACATGAGATAATATTGCTTTGACAATTTTTCATCCTTCACTCCTTGCAATGCTCTCCAAGGTGTGATAGTCATATCTTCTGGAAGCTGCTTCATTTCAGGACCTGATTTACTGTTGCTACATATCAATGGCTTAGACTTTTTGACCTTCTGGTTTTTAATGCCAATGTTTTCCCACATGCTAAAAATCTCATTAATCAACTCCCATATCTCTCCAGTTCTAAATGCCAACTGAAAAATGTTATCAACACCTTTGAATAAATGACTAAATTTGTCGCCTTTGCCACCTTTTGAATTGATTTTCTCTTCAATTGGATAGTCTATTTCCATACAACATTCCTTTCGGAAATTTATAGTAACATTTATTCTATCCCCACCATATTTTTCTTCAAATTCACTATGAATAAATCTAACCCTTTGGATGAAAGTCATAGACATCCTATATTCATTATTTGAATTATGATCTCATGCCACTAACTTTGCTTCTGTATCTGATAAACCAGCATAAATGATACATTTCATTGTTTCAAAACGTGGGTTATTGGGATATTCCTCCATCAATTGTCTTTGAGTTTCTACAGAATGGTTCCCTCTAAGCACATAATAATTGTATTCAAAACATTTTTACTTTTCAAATGCTTCTTTGTTGGGAACTTAAACTGGATCAACAAAAAGCACATAACTAACCACATGAGCAAATGGATTGTACCTCATCAATGTCTTCAAGTTGCGAATATGCAGATGATGTGGCTTTCTAACTTGATATTGACATTGTCCTTCACTTGCCTTATAGATTTGTCTGACATTAAGCTGAAATGTACGACCACCCCCAATTAAGTTTCTCTTTGTCAAATTCTATCGAATGGCATTTTGTTTTGTTTTGATAATGTCATCCTCTAAATCAGCTCCTGGTGTAATGATTTCTCTGCTTTCTTTTGAAGTTTTACTAAGTTCTTGACTGTTGGTAATGACTACTTCAAAATCTTCAACTTTATGTTTCTTCTTCATAACATTCTTATCATTAACTATAACAAATTTATTCTTGGGCATTGTTACTTTTGGTCTTTTACGGCTCTTCTTCGTTCCAATGTCATCTTCAGTAATGACAACATATTCTTCACTGTCAATTTCAACTTCATCGTCTTCAAAAGTAACTTGTCTACCCTTGTTAGATTTATCCACTAGAGGCCTTTTTTTTCTGATCCCTTGGATGTAGTTTTGTAGCATCATCAATTACCACATTTTGCTTGTTTGCCATATCTTCTTCTAACACTGAGTAGAAACTGCTAACAACTTTCATAATATCATGCTCTATGAAATGAATGCCTCCAAACCTAATTGAACAACTTTCAACAAAATTCTGCCAAACAAAATATCATATGCCAATAAAAACAAAGTTAAAAAAATATAGTGAGACAGTTACAAGAACACAAAACAAAAATATAAATAACAATACTTAAAATATTTTGTTTCATCTCACTTATGATTTGTTTACACAACTTTGTAGATACCTCTCTCGTGTCATACAATGAATATGATAACTGGTATTTAATCCTTTCATGTGACTTGGGCGGTTTTGTAAGTATGTAAACAACTTCATTGTCCGATACCGAACACATGTCTATGACTCTTCCCATCACGTCATAAATTCCATTATCATTCGGTATATCAATATATAGATATATATTCACATTTTGGCTTTCTCTTTCTTTCACATACTAGATTCTTGATGGAAGTTTCACTTCTTTTGATTTCTTCCAGTATGAAATCATCTTCTTATCATTTGAGGCACTTGAAAGATTTGTAGCCATCAGCTCAGGTGGAGTTCGTTCACCAATGTTTTTTGAAGATCCACCTTTAAGAGTCTTTGGTCCAGAAAGATTCACAGAAATCTTCTTTGATGCCATTTTCCTAAAAAAAGAAACACATAAATCAGTAAATGACGAAAACATATTAACTTAAATTAACAACAAAAACGATAAATAATAATTAATTTTATAAATCATAACAATTTCGAAAAAAAAAATTAAAAAATACATTGTCTTGCCACCGCACGTTGAAAATCGGTCGACCAACTGAGCCAGCCGTTGGGTCCAGCTCCCTAGCCCACCATAGCAGCCCAACCACTGCCCTTCGCCCAACCCCTCTCGCCCAATCCCTGCGGCCCGCCCACCCGCGGGGTGGAGGGCCGCCGGGGTGGCGCGAGATCGCCCTGCCACCCCGCGGTTGGGTGGGCCGCCGAGGTGGAGCAGGGGGAGGCAGCGGCAGCCCCCCCCGCAGCACCCCGGCGGCCCGCCCACCCGTGGGGTGGCAGGGCGATTCCAGGGTGGGAGGGCCGCCGGGGTGGCGTGGTGGTGGGGGCTGTCAGAATTGGCCCGCCACCCCGCGGGCCGGCGGGCCGCCGAAGTGGTGCGGGGTGGGGGCTGCCAGAATCGCCTCGCCAGAGTGGCGCGGGGTGGGGGCTACCAAAATTGCCCCGCCAGAGTGGTGCGGGGGGTGGCTGCCACAGCATCCACCTCGCGCCACCCTGGCGGCCCGCCTGCCCGCGAGGTGGCGGGGTGGCAAGGCGACACAACTGTCTTCCCGCCACCCTGCGGGCGGGCGGCAGCCGGGGAGGCAAGGCAACACAACTCTCTTCCCGCCACCCTGCGGGCGGGCGACAGCCGGGGTGGCGGGGCGACAGGCGGGTGGGGTGACGAGGCGACACAATTGTATTCTCACCACCCCGGCGGCTCGCCCGCCCGCGGGGTGGTGGGGCGATCCTTGGCGGCCCGCCCGCCCGTAGAGTGGCGGGCCGATCCCGGGCAGGCAGGCTGCTAGGGTGGCACGGGGGGGCTACCAGAATCGCTCCGCCACCCCGCGGTCGGGTGGGTTGCCGGAGTGGCGCGGGGGGTGGCTACCAGAATCTCCCCCACCCCGCGGTCGGGCGAGCCGCCAGAGTGGCGCCGGGGGAGGCTGCAGCAGCCCCCCCTACGCCACCCTAGCGTCCCGCCCGCTCGTGGGGTGATGGGACGACAGGCGGGCAGTGTGGCGGGGCGAACCCCCCCTGCCCCGCGCCACCCCGATGTCCTGCCCGCCTGCGAGATGGCAGGGCAACAGGCGGGTAGGGTGGTGGCGCAACACAACTGTTGCCCCACCACCCCGCGGGTGGGCGGGTTGCCGGGGTGGGCACGGGGGGATGTTGCGGCAGCCACCCTGGCGGCCCGCCTGTCTGCAGGGTGGCGCAGAGGTAGTTGCCACAACATCCCCCCGTGCTACCCTGGTAGCCCGCCTGCTCGCAAGGTGGTGGGGCTATTCTGATAATCGTGGTGGGACGATTCTCAGAATAGCCCCACCACCTTGCGAGCGGGCGGGCTAGCCATACTCATCGCCCCTAACCTACAGGCCTGTTTGGCCACCGTGAGCATTACCGGGCCCGTTTGGCTATCGTGAGCTTTACCGGGCCCACTATGCTCACAGTGGATGTAGTGGGTAAATTTGGCCCGCAAAAAGTTTAATTTAAAAAAAATAAATAATAATAATAATAAATAAAATAAAAAAATCTACTTCATTAAACTTATTTAATATTAAAATTTGCAAGGAAAAAATGAACTAACCTTTCAATTGCGAGAATTCTCTGTTGAATATGTTGTTGATAGCAATGTAGCTGCTCCACAAATTCGCTTCAAGTCTTTCAACGAACCTCAGAAAACCTTGATGTAATGTGAGTAAAAGTGATAATGGAATTTATTATATAGGTGAAATTACAAATATGTTTTACCGTACGGTTAATGTGGGATTAATTTGTTTTAAAAAAAATTAACATGTTAAATTTTTTATGGTGATATAAGAAACTATGATAAAACGAATATTATGGAATCGTTTTACAGCGAGGCGAATGTGGGATTAATTTGTTTTAGAATGTAAAAAAAAAAAACAAAAAAAAAACATTCAATTGTTTAACAAATATTATATACTTTAACTATTAAAATAATTTAGGTAAAAGTTGTAGTTTACAATTTTAACTTTAAAGATTTATTTCATAAAAAAATTAGTTTACATTTTTCAATAAATTGTAGAATAAAATAATGAAGGGAAATAAATCTAACAAAATTTTTGGAGGGAAATATTTTGGCGAAACTTTTTAGAGGGAAAATTTCATTCTCTAAGCTATATAATATCTTTAGGAGATTCTGCATTTGTATCATTCAACCTCTTATATTTGAAAGGGATGGATTCTCCTGATAGTGAAGTTTCGCTTTGTACAGCATCAACATCTTCATCACGTAACAACTCTATTCATATTGATGAATATAACGGGAATTCTTCCACTATGAATAGAAAGTCAATTCTTCCACTTAGTCCTAATCCTAAGGACGATGAGAGCAGCACTGATGAAAGAGGGGATGGAGAATTTCAAATAAATAAAGGGTCATGGATTCCACTTAATCCTAATGCTAAGGACTATGAGAGCAGCGGTGATGAAGAGCATGATGATGAATTTCAAAAGAATGGAGTGTCACAGTGTCCACTTAGCCCTAATCCTATGGACTGTGAGAGTAGCAGTGATAAAGATCGTGATAATGAATTTCAAAAGAATGGAGTGTCACGGTGTCCACTTACTCCTAATTATAAGGATTATGAGAGTAGCAGTGATGAAGAGCATGATGATGAAGTTCAAAATAATGGAGTGTCATGGTCTCCACTTAGTAACTATGAGAGCAGTAGTGCTGAAGAGCATGATGACGAATTTCAAAAGAATGGAGTGTCACGGTGTCCACTTAGTCATAATTCTAAGGACTATGAGAGTAGAGTGATGAAGAGCGTGATGACGAATTTCAAAAGAATGGAGTGTCGTGGTGTCCACTTAGTCCTAATTCTAAGGACTATGAGAGCAGCAGTGATGAAGAGCATGATGACGAATTTCAAAATAATGGAGTGTCGCGATGTCCACTTAGTCCTAATTCTAGGGATTTAGAGAGCAGCAATGATGAAGTTCAAAAGAATGGAGTGTCACGGTGTCCACTTAGTCCTAATTCTAAGGACTATGAGAGCAACAGTGATGAAGAGCGTGATAATGAATTTCAAAAGAATGGAGTGTCATGGTGTTCTCTTAGTCCTAATTCTAAGGACTATGAGAGTAGCAGTGATGAAGAGCGTGATGAAAAATTTCAAAAGAATGGATTTTCACGCTGTCCTCTTAGTCCTAATCCAATGGACTATGAGACCAGCAGTGCTAAAGAGCATGATGACAAATTTCAAAAGAATGGAGTGTCACGGTGTCCACTTAGTCCTAATTCTAAGGACTATGAGAGCAGCAGTGATAAAGAGTGTGATGATGAATTTCAAAAGAATGGAGTGTCACGGTGTCCTTAGTCCTAATTCTAAGGACTATGAGAGCAGTAGTGATGAAGAGCGTGATGATGAATTTCAAAGGAATGGAGTGTCACAGTGTTCTCTTCATCCTAATTCTAAGGACTATGAGAGCAGCAGTGATGAAAGACAGGATAATGCACTTAGTCCTATTTTAATGACTATAAAGGTAGTAGTGACAAAGGACAGGATGTAGCATTTTCAGTAAGTAAACAGTGACATTTTCAATGTAGTCCTAATTCTATGGACTATGAGAGCAGCACTGACAATTCACATGAGGAAGAATATCCAATAAACATCAAGTTAAATTTTCCATTCAATCCGAATTCTAAGGACTATGACAGTAGCACTAAAGAAGGGGAAGATGAAGAATATCCTCCAACTCAGTATTTGAAAAGCACAATTGACCATAGTGTGGATAAAATTCCTCTTAATGATGATGAAAATCCTTATACAAATGATCTTCCAATGATGGAGATGTTGCCAAGAAATATTGTATCGAGGAGTAGGAGCAGACCTTTTCGTATCAATGCAAGATGTTCTAGTTATACAAGGGGTAGAGCAGAATATCTTACGAGAAGAAGTTCTATCAATGCTCTCATTTCAAGTGAATGTTGTCAAAAAGATTGCTTGAAACATATGGATTTAAAATTTGCATTAGAGAGCAGGAAGAGATATTTGTCAATGAATAAAAACATGCAAAATTCATATTTAGTTGGGTGCATGCAATCTACATTGTTAGGTTATAATTATCATATTGGGTCTTTATTTATCTGTAGAAAGGCTTTCAAAATGTTTCATTTGATTGGGAATTTTCATCTTCTCGAGAATTCAAGAAAATTTGGAAAAGGATCCCACATTTTATTCAGAAGTATGTCATAAAAGACAGTTTCAGCCATTATCAAATATTGCACTGTCATGGATGAAAGATTTCTTTTCAAAGCATGGAGAGTGTATGCCATATAGAGAGACAATACATATCCCAGATAATTTTTTAGGACGAGAAATCTACAACTTATACAAAGAATATGTAGAAGGTGTTGAGGGACATGGTCAGTTTATTACATATCAATATTTTGTGAAGGTATGGAAGAAAGAATTCAACATTGTCTATATTCCTAAGAAGACAAGGATGGGGATTTGCAGTACATGTGCTTCTCTTAAATAAAAAAGGGACAAATGTGAAGGGTCAGAAAGAGGTAAGCATTCATAACTTTAACTTTTAAAATTGTATAGCCATCAACTATGAAAACATATTTCTTAATGACTTTCTTTTATGTTGTGTAGATTCAATTGTCAAAGAACTTCAGGAGCATCACGAACAACAAACAAGTGAAAGGAAAAAGTTGTACAAGCATCGAAAGAAGTTTTATGATAATCTGAATAAATATTTGGGTTTGATAATTGATGGTATGGACCAGAAGAAAACACTTTTACCACATTTTGTTTGCACACCTAAAAATTTACGGGAGGAAAATTTTATTCAGTATCACTTGGTCGGTTGTATGGTCTTCAATGGGAAAATGTTGCCAAGGGTGTACTTCACAGCTTCAAATATTCATAATGATGCAAATCTAACCATAACCATAATTCATGATGTGCTTTCTCATTGGTCTGGTAATCTTCCTGAAGTTTTGTATCTACAATTGGACAACACTTGCTGTGAAAACAAAAATCAGGTTGTTTTTGGATATCTAAACATGCTTGTTGAATTGATAATTTTTCAGAAGGTAAAGGTTGGTTTCTTTCTTGTTGGGCACACTCATGACCATATTGATCAGATGTTCAATCATTTTTCAGTCACATTGAGGAGGAAGGAAGTTGGGAGCTTTCCATCATTAATTTAATGTATTAAGAAATCATACATGCTAGAGCCTACTTTTGATGTGTTGGAAGAAACTGTTGACATGCGAAGGTTTATTCTGGGATCGCATGGTGAGGGGAAATGCATTGAACAACTTAATGACATTAGCTTCCAACATCAATTTCGTATCAAAAAACTTGATGGGGAAACACTAATATGGGGCAAGTATTCAACTACTGCAGAATGGGCACCGTCATCAGGTTTGGAAGTTTTGAAGTTCATTCCAGATCATCCAATATTTGCATCAAAAATATTGTTATTACAATCAGTTGGTGAAGTACATAATGCACACAAACAGAATAGAGATATAAATTATTTTGATTGCCTAGAAGAAATTAAAAAATGTATTGGATATACATATGAGTACTTTGACATTGTTGATTTAGTTTGGTGGGAGTTATTTTTCAATAATCAAAGTGATATCATTTCAACAACAAATGAAGATATACCTTTGAAAAATCCATTTATTTGGCCACAAAATCTGTCGAATGAACATGAGGAAATAAACATTGTTGAACAGCAACAATCTCAATGTATTATTAATTCTTCACAGGGAGAGGAAAGAGAGACATATATTGGTTCCAGAAGATCTCGTGTACAATGTGAAGCCATGGAAGACCTTTACAGGGGTTCAATATAGGATATTAAGGAGGGTTGCATGATCACAGTGCTAGCAGATGGAGATCCCAATGGCTATCCATTCTGGGTTCCTAAAGTTATAAAGGTCTTTACAGAGAATGAGGATGTTACAAGTGTTGAAGTACACCGGTATGCCACAAATACACACCCATTCAATGGTGTGTATAAGCCAGAGATGATAGTTGACAAAAAAAATGGTGGAAAGAGAAAAAGAAAGGGTACAAATATAAATCGCTGCTGCACAAACATATTAAAATTGGAGGATGTTGACATACTTGTTGATGACTTTAATTTAACAAAGAGAGGAACTCTTGACTTCAAGACGATAGAGATTCTGAAAAGGTTGTTACCAGAAGGAACAGTGTTGAGATGGGAGTCTGCTGAAACTAGTCATAGATCTAGAAGAATTTTGAAACCTGAAATGGTGGGCATGCATGTGGACTCAGATGGGGCACTAGTTGATGAAAAAGAAGAATATGGAACATCTTCGTCAACATCCAGTCACTCATATGAAGGATGTGAATTCTGATGGTGTGCAAGAAAATATGAGTGATTTTGAATAATTGTTTAAGACAGTTTATATAACTGATGTTTGCATCGTATTTTGAAATAAAAGTTTTGATTTCCATATGGTGTTAAATGAGAAGTTATGAGTCATTTTTATGTTGTTGGATTATATGTCTTAATCATGATAATTTTTATTGTTTAGAATATCTACAATGCAACATTAAACTAGAGATATAATGTATGTTTCATTCAATATACAAATAATGACATTTGAATTCATTTAGTTATGTAATTTGTTCATAATGTCATGGTTTTTTAATTTTATGGTTGAAAAAATTCCAATTTTTTTTTTGTATCTAGCATGTTATGGTTGAAAACACGTTAAATTTATACTTATGAAATAAAAATGTTATTCTATCAAAAACATTAGTGTGTTTTTTTCCTCATAAACAACTTTTTTTGGCACATAAAAATTCGGTTTTATTAGCATTTTTTAAAAATGTTGAAAATTGACCTTAAAAAAAATCATCATTCCAGTATCATCACTTTTTCGTTTTCAAGGTGTTTTTTGCATGAAAAATTCGTTTTCACTACCATCTTTAAAACATGTTCAAAATTGACCCTAAAAAAAACCATCGTTCTAGTATACACATTTTTCGTTTTTAGCATTGTTTTTTATGTTTTTTCGGGGTTTTTTGGCCAAAGTTCCCATTTTGAGTTTATAGTTCCCATTTCAAAGTTTACATTGTTCTATGAATTATAGGACCCTAACACCGTCTAAGAAGTTTTTGGCTGGAACTTGGTCCATGAGCAATACATTCATTCTTGAATCTGGTGGTTTTAATAAGTGATTGCTCCATTCCTGCACTATACACCATTCACAAGGGAGCTCTAACATGGCTTGGTTGTAGTGGTTATACAAACATCTGGACTTGTGCCAGAGTCCAGTCATGGCAACTGAGGTTTACTAAGGCACCCACTAGTGCTATCACTCATGAGTTCACAACAAGTTTCCTCTTCTCGGGTCCATGGTGTCTATAATGGAGAACACTCATCAACAACTTGTCCATTCAAGTCATAAACTTATCAATCTAGTCCCTCAAGAATCTACAGTCCCTAAGGTCTTCAATGCCTTATCGGGATTGGTCAGATATTGGCTTAGAGATCTACAGATCTCATCCAAGGACCAAAAAATCACCGCGAGCATATAAGAGTCACCATGAGGCATATGGTGCCAAAAGGACCGCAAGGAGATCAACACTCCTAAAAAAACAAGGATTCCTTCCCTTAAGTTCGATTACAAACAAGAGCCTTATGGATAGGCACATAATGGATAAGATCATGGACCTACAAGCATTCCCTTTTTAGGGACAGGGAATTCCAGGCATGGCTGCATAGATAGCTGTCAGCTGCCTTCTGCTAAAGGCTTGGTGACTCCTGAAGGGCTTCCAATGCTCACACCACACACCACAGTGCTAACTCAACACATATTACAACCACACGGTGGTTATCTACACATATATAAACGTTCTCCTACATAACAAGCAAGAACACAACAACTTATAGAAGGTTTCTAGGCAACTCACTAATAGAGTTGACCCATATATAAGTAACCATGGCAAAGTACCAATCAAGATGAGTACCATGGTTGTAGCCAACCTTCCGAGCTAGGATTTACCACATTATCACAACACCAAGACAACAAACAAAATATGGCTCCTCGCCTTGGGAGATTCAACTTCAATGCATATATAACATAAATTCATATTGTAGGAAGTGTAGGGGTATAAATCAAGTCAACCCAACTCATGAAGTCATACCATACACAATAAATTTGATAGATCTTTTGGATGAAGTCTTGGGTAAAATGGATATGTAGACCCATCACTAGGGTACACATCGCTGAGGACTTGAAGAAGCCCCTTATATATGATCACTACTCAATACGAATAAGAGAGAAGGAAATCCTCAGCATTAGCACATTGCACATAAACCATGTCAATGCAAGTATCTTCAATGTAATCATCATACTATAATAAGAAGAAATTCTCATGCTAAATATTGTTGCAATAAAATCGAGATTCTTGTAGGCTATTTCAATCCCTTGAAACATTACATTGTATGTTAGTCAATTTTGTAATAATAGTAAGATAGTCATGTATTTTGCACGACAACACCATTTTAAATAGAAATGTATCACACATTCATTGTCAGAAAATATACATAAGAAACACTTATCTTGCAAATCCTTGGGCAACTGAGTCTAGGACTATGACTCTCCACTCAACTGTAGATAGTTGAAGCCAGTTCTCTCTTGCAACTATCACCCACAAACTGAATTCCAAAGACACAGATGCATTTCTCAAGGGATTTCATACCAATTGTTGGCTGAAACAAGGACTCTAGAGGTCCTCCTACCTCCACCCACCAACTGAATAACAGTCAACAAGTCTTCAAGAAATTGAGAGGACTACTACCTCCACCCACCAACTGAATAACAGTCAACAAATCTTCAAGGAATTGAGAGGACTACTACTTCCACCCTCTATCTATTCAATAGTTAATGAGCACCAGGGGATCGAGAGGTTTCTCCTCCACCATGAATTTGTCACACAGTGATTCCACCCACTAAGGGGACTCGAGAATACATTGTCGAATCAAAAGAAACAAGCAAAGGAGACTCCAGAACTTCTTGTCATGACTCTAAGGGCTAAACCTCTACCCTAGGTTGTCAAGGGACTCTAGAGAAAACCCATCTTCACCCTCTAGTCTCCTAGGGTGTCCTAAGATTTACCCTCACCTGGAGAAGCTCCTCCTATACCCCTACTGCCCGACCATAAATAAAACAACTCCTTTGAGAGCCCTGGGACAGACCATGCATGCTTCCATTGTTACATTGCACTGTCGATAAGTTCTTCCTCTTCTCGCCAGTGTACAAGAATTCTTCCATTTCCCAGCCCACACTTTGTTGTGTCTCGCCAGTCCTTTGCTTAAGTAATGCCAATTATCCTGAGCATTCTAAATTGCTCTGCATTTTTCCTCCTTCCTGTCTAGAGTGCCTAAACACTAGAATTGAAGCTCTGCATCTCCTGGTTGTGCGTGCTCCCCCATGTGTTGTCATCCACGATTATTCTTCTCTTTGAGTTCTCCCCCAATCTTCTATTGCATAATTCTCTATGTAATCCTTCTCTCTGTGCATTTGTTTTTTTCCTTTTCCTTTCCTTGCCTACATGCTTCCTTATGTGTGATTGTTGACTTCCAATGTCCTTTTTCCTCGCCTCCACATGATCAAGACCCTTGTTAACTTCCTCATCTGGTCAATGCCTTCCTGCTTGTGCTTTTTATTAATTTTTTGTCCCTTTGTTGTATTGTTCCTTTCCCCAAGCAACATGGGTCTATGTACTCTTTTTGCAACCCATAAATTAAGAACATCAATGCTATTAAAAACACAACAACCAACCTTCAATGGTTGTCCCAAAACAATCCAATTTCTCTTGCAACAAGTAAACTAAACATCTCAAGCAAGTAACCACCCAATCTCTGGAATTTGTTTCCCTCACTCAACCCCATTTTTAATTTGAAAATCAAAATACATAAGATGTTTTTCATAGAGTTCATAAGCAAAATATAACCGGGCCTATCACAAATTTTTAACCATAACATTAAAAACCAAATATCATGACTATGAAAGACATAAAAAAGCATGTCAAAATGCAAAATTCATGATGCAACATCACCCATTTTTTAAGGTTAAAATTCCAACATTTTTCAACCATGACATTAATGACCAAATACCATGACTACGAAAAACTCTCAAAATAAAACCTAAAATTTGTGTTATTTTTTTTAAATGCTTTTTAATATGTCTACTTTTTTCTTTGCTAAAATTGTACGCATTATGGCCTTGACCTTTGGCACCCTAGAAAATAAAAAAAGCATAATATTGATTTTAAATCTAAAATTGGCATTACATAATTCTTATTTAGTTTTAATTAATTAATTTTTTTAATCATTTATATTATAAACAAACAAAAAAAACAAAAACAAAAACAAAAAACAAAAAAACCGTAAACTTTTTTAAATGGGAAAACCAATTTGAAAAAGGAAAAGAAAATAAATCACCTTATTTATTTTGAAAAACATAAACATCATTTTTTACATTAAAATAGGAACTTAAAAAAACCTAAATTATAAAAACACAAACACACAATTAAAAAATTACTCTTTTTTAATGTGAAAATCAATTTGAAAAAAGAAAGAAAATAAATCACCTTATTCATTTAAAAAAACAAAAAACATCATTTTTTACATTAAAATAGGAGCTTAAAAAAAAATCTAAATTTAAAAAAAAAAAAAAAAAAAAAAAAAAAAAAAGGCCATAAAAAAGTTTTTTTTTATAAACATAATTAAAAAAATAAAACATAATTTTTTTTTTAAATAATATAATTTAACACAAATTAAACTTATTGTAAGGACCACATCCAGACTATATACATATCTTTTCTTTTCTTTTTTTTTAAATCACAGCAAAATGCAACTAGAAGAGAAACACATTAGGAATTCATTTCAAGAAACATATCGTAACATTTACATACATTTAACTAAGACCAAAATAGTATTGCAACACATATGTACCGTTCACCAGAAGACGAGACTCCGTTTGCTTTGCTGTTGCTAGTATTCCCTTGTTGTCGGTCACCTCCGTGAATGAAAGGCGATGTACTTGATCCGAATGCGATGACCCACCGGTTAACCTCCCAGCCTACTCCTTGGGTACTCTTCTTCCCCGCGGACCCCCGAGCTACAATGGGGTTGTACAATGGAGGAAAGCACTAGCTGGTAGAGGAGAGCACACCTTGGCTCAAGAGTCCCCTCTCTAAAATCCTCTACCTCACCAAACTCACTATAGCTTCGTAATCATTGCTCTAACATCATCTCATCCATCCAACAATAGGATTCCCCAAAAAGTCCCTTCTCTCATGGCTTGCCCCTTCTTTTATAGGAGTCCTCATAGGTGACACTTGGCATGTCATGCATAATTAGTTATTTTTGTTATAATTCAATAGCTTGATTATTCACCCACCCAAGTGTCACTCTCTCATCAAGGGTCTCCAAAAATTATTTACTTAAATTTTAATTTAGAATTAATATTTTCCTCACCTCAACAAGATTCCTATTTCTTCTCCTAGTTGCCTATTTATCCCCATTTTTATTCCTTGATTTGGGTTCATTACTAAAGTCAATTAATGAGTCAAGATTTGATCCCCTATCTACCCCCCTAATTTAACTCAAGTTATCTCTTAGATGGATATTCTTATGTTGGTTGTTGCCACATGGAGGTTCTCTACATTTCTCTAAATTTAATTTATTATTCTTATTTTTATTCACCTTCTTATTTTCTTAATTAGGTTTAATTAGTTTAGGATTAATCTTTATCCTTACAATTATATCCCTCTTTCTCCTTTTACCTAATTAAACCACATAATCTACCTAGTATTTTCCAACATGGGAAGGGTAGAATTTTTAAGGTAATCTATTTTATTTCTTCCTATGATCCTCTTAACCCAAGTTTTATTTTTGATATAATTACCTCGGTTTCTAACATCATTTACCCTTGATGTAAATTTACCTAGTTTTCATTTCTTGGTTATATTTATTAATTAATTTATTTTTAATGATTCCAAGGTGCCAAGTTTGGGTCGTGCCCTTCAAGAACTTCCCTTGAAGCTCTAAGGGTGCCATGCCTAACAATTTATTTGTGATGTCAAGGGTGCAAAGTTGGTCGTGCCCTTCAAGAAATTCCCTTGAAGTTCCAAGGGTGCCACGCCTAACATTTTATTTGTGATGCCAAGGGTGCCAAGTTGGTCGTGCCCTTCAAGAAATTCCCTTGAAGTTCCAAGGGTGCCACGCCACTTGCCCTTCAAGCATTCAGTGACTACGAGGGGAAAATATAGGTGCAACATCATAGACCGCTATCATCTCTTATGTTGCCTGCTATAGTGAGACTAATGGTGTCGGGGATCAAGGAATCCGCCTTGATGCGCGCCCCCCGGTAAAATCCTCATGAGCGACCCAACTTGGGGACTTGCCCTCATGGCATCGTGATCTTCAAGGCGAAGGTGTTTCAACCCTTCCAGCCCAAGTCACGGCGGGAGTGCTAGTGGGTGAGATCAGGGACACTGTCCCACCCCTCCCATGTAGTTCCATCCACTTGTACAACCCCATCACCCATATGTGAGTCATTCGGTCAAGCAACTAATATGTGCTTGCAACCATTAACATATCATCAGAATATAGTTAAACATATATGGCAGATTCCAAGATCGACTTAGACTTTCAAAGATAAAATAATATGAATTTTCATCAAACCAGGTGTCATCAACTCGTCATATGCGAGTGCCTCTGATGGTTTCCTGCCATACTCAATAATCATTAGTAACAAGGTTTTTCAATGTTAGTCATTGTCATAATAGCATCATTAACAATTCCTAGTCATTCACATCATTGTCCATTGTAAGCCTAAACTAAGGAAAGTAGTCAACATAGGGGACACATCCATCATGGCTATCATCATTAAACATCAATGGAAACATACATGTTCATTAAGCTATCAACATCGTAACATCAATAGAAATATACCTATTCATCAAATTTATCATCATCATGCTTTTAGTAGAGAGCATACATATTCTTTACTACCCTCATCATCATAAATTCAAATAGAGACCAAACTTAACTATTTAATGTTGCAATCATCAGAATATCGATAGATAAGATACATAACCATTCATGCTATCATAATATCAATGGAAAGCATTCATAAACATCACACCCATAAATACCTCAATCGCTAATAATAGTGTCATGTGCCCGGATCCTCAACCTGAGGTCTTCCTAGAATAAAGTGTGGGCCTTATGGCTAAATAAATGCTTGTGTCATATCATTGTCAGTCAACTAGAGCGGGGCACTACACTTATAAAAATTAAATTTTAAAATATTAATAAAATAAAACTAAAAATTCATTCACGAGGCTTTAGATTGATGGTGAATGAGTGCATTGTTAAGGCACTTCTTGTGATAGATCACTGGTTCAAATTCCCCGTGGGTCTAACTTATAAAAATAATATATATATATATATATATATATATATATATATATAGATATAGATATAGATATATATATTTCTTGGAATGAAAGTACATAAACTCAGGAGGTGATTAAGGAAAAAACGAAGAGTTAGGGTTTCAAGCTTCTGCAAGCGTTGAACTCCATGGAGGGGCGCAAAGGGGGGAGCTCCACTCCCTCCTACAGTCAGGTCGTAGCCATCCGAGGTAAGAAATCAATAGAAACTGCCAGAGGTCCTTCAGGAGAAGGGAAAAGGAACATTGAAGAGGAACAGGATTTGACCAATACAAGGGAGGAAAATAGAACAAAAGAAAATGAGGAAGAAGACAAGAAATAGGAAGTAGAAAACAAAATGCAAAAGGGGCCATGTAAACCTAAGGCTGAGGTCAAACCCAGAGTAGTTTTAAATGATCTTGCTCTGCAGGCGCACAAGGACCACATGCGGACCTATGTTATCATTTGTAAATTCATGGGATTATGGCCCACAGAAAAGGCGCCATAAGCATGGATTAAATACCACTGGAAACCGAAAGGAGGCATGAACCTACATCTTGGGTCAAAGGGTTTCTTCACTGTGGTCTTTACAAATATTGAGGACAAAGACAAGGTGTTTGAAGGAGGGCCCTACTTCTATGCAACTGCAGGCCTCTACATGCGGCCTTGGATGATGAATTTTGTTCCGGAGCGAGAGACTTTCACTTCGGTCCCGGTTTGGGTAAGACTTTATTCCCTACCTCTAGATCACTAGAAAATTGAATCTTTATCTGCCATAGGAAACAAATTAGGGCATTTTGTCAAAGCATCTGAGGCCACCAGAAGGGGTAAATATACTTCCTTCACATGAATATGTGTGGAGATGGATCTCTCTGGAGCTCTACCGAATGAGGTCACCTTGGAAGTTTTTGATTAAGAATGGGTGCAAACAGTAGATTATGAACATATTCCTTTCAGATGTTGCAGGTGCCATGAGCATGGGCACCTATTTAGAGACCGCCCTCTCAGTGAAATAGGGAACAAAAGTAAAGCTACCACAGTGAAAGACACTTAAAACTTTCACAAAGTGGGCTATAAAGGAAAAGGGGGCAAAAGGGGGCCAAAGAAACATCAAACAGAAGGGCAACGGGCCAATATGAATAGGTTCCAAGTCCTAGAAGGAGAGGAAGAGACAACAAAGGTAGATCAGGTAATGGAAGGCAGCCTAGGGGAGAAGGAGAAAGAAGAAAATAGTGGGCAAACACAGGATATTAATAAACAGAAAGAGACTACGCTGAGCGATGGAGAACTGGAAATGGACCAAGAAATGACCCAGAGTGAGATGGAAATGGAGGATCATGAACTGCAAGATATTCTTGATAGAGAACACCTAGATCTGGAAGGGTTCTTGAAACAGGGGACAATGGGAGGGGTAGACTCACTACCTCAAGAAGAGTTTAACAGAGTACAACAGCTGTTCCTATGGAAAACTCAAGCTAAAGGGCTGGAAAGGCAAAGAAACAATGAAAGGTAGGGCAACAAAGGTGTGAAAACTATGAAAACCACACCAGGATTAGCTCCTAGAAATCCAGGAAAAAAAAGAGGCAGAAAAAATCAGAATGAGTTACTGATGGAATGTGGAAAGCTAATGATAGATTCAGGTAAGATGAAAGATCTAACCAGCTACTCCTTTACAAATCTTTCATAATGAAGTTCACATCTTGGAATATTAGAGGCCTAGGAAGTAAAAGAAAACAAAGAATACTTAGCAATAGAATGAAACAAGAAGCTCTGGATATGATCTTTATCCAGGAAACTAAATGTTCCATTCAAAAAATAAAAGAAATACACAGTAAATGGCTCAATAAATATGAGTTTCTAGAAGTCAAAGCAGATAAAACAGCAGGAGGTATACTTACTCTTTGGAACCCCCAAAACATTGGCATAATAGATGTTGAGGCATCTAGGAATTATTTATCAGTGGTTATTCAACCTGTGGGAGATAGGGAGAATTATTTGATTACAAATGTTTATGGCCCCCAAATACCGGATGATAAACTCAGACTGCTAGATTCTCTTGTGGAACTAAGAGATAGACATGCAGGAGTACCATGGATCATGGGTGGGGACTTCAATATGATCAAATCACTATCAGAGAAAAAAGGTGGAACCAGAACTTTAAGCAAAGACTCTACAACATTTCAAACTTTTATAGACAATATGAAGCTAGTTGACACTGTTATGAGTAATGGCCTCTTTACATGGAACAATAAGAGAGGAGGAGAGTCTCAAGTAGCCTCAAAGTTAGATAGATTCATAATCTCAAATGACCTTATGCTCACAGATAAGGAAATGATAGTGAGAATTCTCCCCTTTGGAGGATCAGACCAGTGGCCTGTACAACTTGAGGTTCAGGGCATTGGCACACTCGAGAATAGACCTTTTAGATTTGAGAATATCTGGCTCACCCACCCAGATTTTATCAGCAACATTGCAAAATGGTGGACAAAAGATTTGCATATTCAGGGTATAAGAATGTTTCTGCTACACAAAAGACTAAAACACATCAAGCTCAGACTCAAAGATTGGAACAAGAATGAACTTGGTAATATTTTTGAAGCGAAAAAGGCTATTGAAGGTAAAATGCAGGAACTCAATCAAGCCCTTATCACGGATGGCTTTGATAGAGTCAGAAATGATCAAGTTACCAAGTATCATCAAGACTGGGAGAACTTATGTAAACAAGAGGAGATATTTTGGAGACAAAAATAAAGAGTTCAATGGCTAAAAGAAGGGGAGCGAAACACTAGGGTTTTCCACAAGTCCACCATGGCGAACAGATCTCATAACAGTATCTCATCGATCTAGGACGCCGGAGGTCAACTACTCAATACCCATGAAGATATAGAAGTTGTGTTGGTTCAGCACTTTCGAAGTATCGCAGAGGAGACCATTGTAGATAGAACTCATTTTATCAGGGACTTAACAAGGTACATACCTAAGCTAGTAACAAGAGAAGATAATTTCAATCTCAATAGGCCAGTGACTGAAGAGGAGGTTAGTGAGGTCATCAAAGAAATGCAGAATGGTAAAGTGCCAGGCCCTGATGGTTTCAATGTGGATTTCTTTAAAGCTTGTTGGAACATTGTCAAGCAAGATATCTTGAATGTAGCGGAGGACTCCAGGATGAATAGAACCCTTTTGAAGGTGTTCAATACATCCTTCATTTCTTTGATCCCCAAACAGGACATTGCTTAGACTCCAGACAGATTTAGACCTATAGCTTTGTGCAATGTGGTGTACAAGATAATATCCAAAGTTATTGCCAATAGACTCAAACCCCTTCTTCCTACTCTAGTTTCTATGGAGCAATCAGGATATGTGGAGGGTAGAAAAATTCTCAATAACATCATTCAAGCGCATGAGGTGGTTCATTCATTGTTAAGCAATAGGAAGGCGGGAATGATTATGCAATTGGACCTAGCCAAAGCTTATGATAAGTTGAATTGGAAATATATCAGGGAGGTCCTTCTAGCCTTTGGATTTGACCATAACTGGGTAAGATGGGTTATGGCCCTGGTAACTTCTTCTAGCTTTTCAATTCTAGTTAATGGTTCTCCATCCAAGACTTTTGCTCCTTCAAGAGGCCTCAGGCAGGGAGATCCGCTCTTCCCCTTTCTCTTTATACTCATGATGGAAGGACTTGGTAACATCAAGGGTCTCCAACTCTCTGAGACTGGACAGGCTTTGACCCATCAACAATTTGTTGATGACACCATGTTCCAGGGCATCCCTACGGTCAAAGAAGCACAAGCTTGTAAACAAATCCTGAGTGATTTTGCCATGGCTCTAGGTATGGAGGTAAATCTCTCCAAATCTAACATTTTCTTCTTTAACGCTAATATTGTTATCCAGAGGAATATCTCCAGAATTCTGGGCTTTCAAAGGGATGTCCTTCCTTCCAAATACTTGGGAGTTCCTCTAACTGATAAACCTTTGCACAAGAGCATTTGGGAGCCGGTGATTAACAAGATGCAGGATAAACTCTGGAAATGGATTATTAGATCTTTAAACTTGGCAGTGCGGTTGGTGCTTACAAAAGCTGTACTTCAATCAATCCCCATCTACATGCTTTCAGCCCTTCCTGCTCCAAAAGGAGTTTTGAAAAAATTTAGAACCATTCAAAGAGACTTTCTTTAGGGTAAGGGGGAGGAGAGAAAGAAATGGGCCTTGGTAGCCTGGGATAATATTTGCAAACCTAAAAACCATGGAGGTCTTGGACTGGATGATTCGGAAGTGCTAAGCATAGTTTTAGGGGCAAAATTATGGTGGCGTTGGGTAAAAGATCCAAAGGCTCAGTGGGCTCGTATTTGGAAATAAAATTACGTCAACAATTGGCAAGATAATGATCACATAAGGATGACTGGCATCATTAAAGGCTCGTGCATCTCGAACAAAGCCTGGGAGAATAGAGGCTTAGTGCAAAAAAATAGCTTTTGGCGAATCAGAGAGGGAGATCTTGCTTTGTTTTGGAAGGATAAATGGCAACAAGAACCTACCCTGCTAAGAGAGGACATTTTGGACCTCAAGAAAGAAACTGATACCTAAGGGTTACTTAGGGTAAAATATTTTTGGGATCAAACCAATAGTGAAAGAAAATGGTGAACCTGGAAGAATATGGAATACAGGGATGATATCCCCTTGAAAGTAAAAGTTGATGCACCTCTGACAATGTTGGACCAAAGGAAAATTCTGGTTTCTGAGGGTCATGACCAACTTAGATGGGGCAACAATAATGAAGGTACCTTCAATCTTAGGGAGGCAAAGCACATAACCCTGGAGCTGGATTCCAATGAGCCAAACAGGGTTTGGCAAAACCTATGGAGGCATCAAGGATGGATGAAAATCAAACTCTTCATGTGGCTGATACATCGTAAGAAAATTCTGACTTGGGAAAATATTCGAAAGAGGGGTGTTTTGGGACCTTCTAGATGCCAGCTTTGTGAAGACCAAGAGGAAAGGATGGAGCACCTTTTTAATAATTGCATTTTCACCTCCAGGTTGTGGGATACTTTTTCCACAATATTCAAACAGACAGACAGGGACAAAGGAAGCATTATCAATACCCTTAATAACTGGAGAAGAAACTTCTCTGATTATGAAATTCTTCGCTCAGCTTGGGCTTTAACTCCAAGCTTCATAATATGGAATGTCTGGAAAGAAAGGAACTACAGAATCTTCAAAAATGAAAAAAGTTCCTCCTAGCACATTATTACGCAGATCTTAAGACAACTTAAGGAGACGGTGGGAACTTTAGTGCGAACTTCCCCAAAGAATCCACCTTCAGAAGCTGAAATGCAGATACTTCTTCAGTTGGGTATGCAGGGGCTTATACCACAGGGCATGGACAGGAAGGTGAAGAAACTGGTCAATAAGCCAGACTGTTGGCATCCTCCCCCTCAGGGTTTT
The DNA here is from genome assembly GCA_031772625.1 of Pinus tabuliformis. NCBI lineage: Eukaryota > Viridiplantae > Streptophyta > Pinopsida > Pinales > Pinaceae > Pinus > Pinus tabuliformis. The sequence goes on along the minus strand of CM062818.1, from coordinate 1,939,190,008 downwards.
TTGAAATGCAACATTGATGGGGCCTCAAAAGGCAACCCGGGTATTGCTGGTTTTGGAGGGGTGTTAAGGGATGAAAATGGCTACATCCTTTTTATTTTTCATTGCCATTTGGGAAGAGCTACAAACAATATGGCAGAATTAATGGCACTTGAGCAATGTTTAGAACTCCTGAAGCAGGACAATCTCCAGAATATAATAATTGAAGCTGATTCTGAGTTAATCATTAACTCGGTCAAGAGAATCTGTTGTGGCACGGAGCTGGAAAAAGTCTCAAGACACTGGAGGCTGCTTCAGGTCTTTCAAAGGATTCAGTTTCACCTTTTGTGCTTGCGTACCGTGAGTTTTACTCATGTGCGAAGGACGGCAAATAAATTGGCGGACATTCTAGCCAATCAAGGGGTGCTCTGCACCAAAAGCAGGGTCAAGTTGAGGTGGCAAGAGATGCCTCAAAATAGATTGAGGGAGCATTGTCTCAATCAGGCGGATGAGGACAGAACGTTATTTCGAAACAGAGTCGCAGAGACGGGGTCTAGTTGATTTGGATTCAATATGAAGTGTTATTTCAGAAGTGAGGTTACAATTGGGATGCAGGTCTTTGTCTGCCTCCTCAGCTCAAGTAAGCGCAAACCCAGAAGTCTCAGGTGGAAGTGGCTCGGCAGATAGGGTTTCTCGGATGACCGGACGGAGAACATCAAGAATGGTAGGAAGATTTTCATCTTCCTTTGGTTCAAGCACCTGGGGAGTTGGGAGCAGACTCAAAACCCCAACATTACTTCCCGTGGTGTCAATACTGCCCTCGGGGTGGTTTCTGGTATATCGCATGCCCTTAAAGCCAGGAGCGGTTTTTCAGAGTTGGGAGCGATTCCACTCACCACGCAACACGTGGCCAAGGTTGGGGAGAGAATACCGCCCTCATCGCGCGGTAATTCTCTGTGCTTTTGGTTCATGTGATATGATCCTCCACCGTTGGATCAGGCGAGGAGAATCAATGGTCAGGGAACAACGTGCATGTTGGTGGGTCTGGGTCTTTTATCGCGCGGTGGGTCACAAGGTGATCGCGCGGTAATTCTCTGTGCTTTTGGTTCATGTGATATGATCCTCTGTCATTGGATCAGGCGAGGAGAATCAACGGTCAAGGAACAATGTGCATATTTGTGGGACCGAGCCTTTTATAATGCATGTTGGTGGGTACGGTTCTTTTGGCCATTTAAGCATTGTTTATTTTGGTTTTGAGTTACTTCGGGTCTGTTGTTTGGGTCTTTAGGACCTAGTTGGCGGGTTTTTTATTTTGGTGAGGCTTTTACCTAGGGCTAAAAGGTTTAGCCTGTGGTTGTTTGTATTTTATGTAATTTTACCCTTTGAACATTTTGAATAGAAGGCACAACTCTTGCATTAGCAAAAAAAAAAAAAGTACATAAACCCAATGTATTTCCCACATTTCATGGATGGTAAACTAGGTGAATTGTCGGTTCTAATTATAGAGCCTCGCCCCAAGGGAATCGAAGAGAGTTGAATTTGTGATCACCAACAACAAGAAACAATATCAAAGAACATAAAGTCACTCTGACTCTAGACCATTTGAGTTAAACCTTGGGGTTACACACAAATAAACGCAATTCTTTCTTTGGTTTTAATTTTTTATTTTTTTTGTACTTTGTGGCTATTATTTTTATTTATGTTTATTTTTTTTAATTTTCTATTTAAATTTTAACTTAGTTGTTTTTTTTAACTATAGTTCGTTCATTATAGTTGGTTTTTTTAATTATTTTTTATTTGTTTCTGGGAAAGAAAATGTTTTTTAAATTATTCAATTTGATAATTTTAATTAAAATTTTCAAAAAAAAAATTAAATTTGTGTTATGTTGTTTTTTAAAGGATGTTTTTTATAATTATGTTTACACTAGTAATGATTTTATAGACTAGAGTTTAAAAAAGTTGCAATTTTAATGTCCCATTGAAAATGGGGTCAAGTTGTCTTAGCCTAAGATTTCAAATGAGTTATATATATATATATATATATATATATATATATATATATATATATATATCCAATTTTAAGGTCACAACCAAGCCAGATGCCAAATTGGTGTATGAGAACCCCTTGTTTGTGTGACAAGGGACCCACCTTCGCGTAGCGATTTGACTGCTAAGTCTATGAAGGCATACATACTCTACCCCCTCTGGTTTTGAACTCGTGGCCTCTTAGGAGGAAACACATGCTCTTAGCCATTATGCCCACTCAAGTTGTATATATATGTGCTTTGATAGAACCATTATCAAATTTATGTATTAGTTTTTAAAGTTTTTCATAGTAATGATATTTGGTCTTTAATGCCATGATTCAAAATATTGGAATTTTGATCCTTAAAAAAAGGAGATGTTGCATAAGCACTTTTGCATTTTGGGGTGTTTTTTCAAGCCTTTAGTAGTCATGATCTTTGGTTTTTAATGCCATGGTTAAAAAAATGTTGGAAATTTAACTCTAAAATGAAAAAAGGGTGATGTTACATCACCATTTTTGCATTTTGGTGTGTTCTTTCATGTTTTTAACATGAATATATGGATTTTTGGGGCTAGAGGTCTTCTTTTTATTCTTCTTAAACTGGTAGCTTTGTTGATTGTTGCAATCATAAACAAACTGCACACAAGCCCCAATAATGACAACATAATCATAATATAAAATCCTTTAACAAGGACCTTTGAGAAATCCCTTACCAAAGAATGATAAATTGCAAAATTAATTAAAATTGGGGTCAATTTTTTGCTACATATATTTTAGTGGTTAAACTAGGGTCTTTTCAAGTTGTTGGCGGGGGGAAGAATATTTTTTGCCCCAGAGGACAAATGATATTTATTTTTCTTGGAGTTTGGGGTGGGCCCCCAACAACCAAGCAGAAGCAAATGGTCTCTATCAAGGACTCTCTATGGCCTGGGATGAAGGGATTACAAAGATAACAATTGTTGGGGATTCAAGAATTGTAATAGGCCACCTTTGAAAAGATACTAGCCCCAATTTCCTACATCTAGATTCAATTTTCCTTCGTATGAAGTCTCTTCTTGTCCAAAATTCAAAGTATAATTGTTATTACATTCTTTGACATAACAATCTTATGGCGAATCAAATGGAAAATAAGGCAATTAGTATGGAGAGGGGATCATTTCTTATCAATGATTAGATAAGTTATCACCCAATCCCATGATAAGGCCCCTAACCAGAAAAGGAGGCTTTGTGGGACATTTAGCACTTTTCGATGAAGGTTTGCAAGCAAGTTGTTATTTTGGGAGGTCGCCACCTCCTCAGTCAACGTGCCACCCCATCCAATGCGATAAAGGATAGGCATCTCCCCTTCACATTATATGGAAGATCATGTTTGCTTATGGATATGTTAAGTCTTGTGGAGGATAGGATGAAAGACACAATGATGCAGATATGAATGTGTGTGAGTGCAAGGTTGCCTTTTGCGACCTAACACAATGATTTTGGTTGACCATTGGCATGAGCTAGCTGATTTGGAGTTGTGGGAAGCCATACTCCAAATGCTTGACATGATGTTCAATTATCATGAGTGATAGTAAGAACGAGAGTATTTAGGAACACAATGGAGAAATAGGCAACTACATCCTTAATACTCCTTGGGGGAAGGTACACGTATGATCGTTCTCTGCCATTTTTCCCTTGCATGATTGCTTTAATTGATAGCTTTAGCCTAGCTCTAGGTGGCTGCAAATCAATATAAATGGTCATTCCCCTGGTTTGATTATGGAATATGTCATGTTGAAGTTGCTCAGTTGGTTTATCAAGTCCTTGCTTGGGTAGTAGAGTCCTAGAGGTACCTCTACCTTCTTTTTTCCCTGTCCATTCCCTAGGTATGTTGGCTTAATATCAAGTTTCCTCTCTCTAGTTACTTTTTTGGACATTGGGTCACTCCTTTTTGGTTTCAAGTCTTTGCCAAGTGTGTTTCGCTCTCTAAATGATAATTTTTGTCTCCTCTCCCTTGTTAATGAAGAATATTTATGGTGGCTCAGTATTTCCCCCCTAGCTTCGTTCCTTTGCAAGTACAATATATGGACCACTCATGTTTTTATCTAGTTTCTAGGTCTTGAGATCTCACATATAACTCTAGGAAAATTAGGCAGTTGATTGTGGTCATGCCGAAATAGGTGGTTGGTCTAGATAAACAAGCATGTTGGTTCCTTGCCCTCAAATATGATCTAAGAAGTTATTTTCAGGTAAATTTAGGGGCTATCTTCCCCATAATCTATCTCAAAGATTGGAATATGGCTCAAGAGATGTAGGGAAATTCCTCCACCCACAATGGACTAAGGACATTGATCAATCCCAACTAGAGTGGTTTAATATACAACTCCAACACATACAAAAAATATTCACTTTGATTGTGGCTATGGAACTTCTAGTGGAGCACAAAGTTAAAATGCAAAAGTAATGAAAATGAACTAGTTGTCCTTTGTTAATAGCTTAATGATCTTTGACTCTCTGTTAGCCAACTTCAACAAGGTTGGTCTACTTCAAAAAAAATAAAATCGGTAACTTTTTGCCACTATTTTCCTTCCAGACATAAATGTATCTTTGTCTTATGGGAACGAAACTGATTAGGGAAATGAGGAATTCCCTCTCCCTTACAAATAGTACTTATGAATTACAAATGTGTTAAGATTTTGGATGTTTTTTGGAGGATCTATGTAACTGTGCAAGTAAGTTTTGCAATCATTGTTGTTAGCAAACTCTGGTTTTTGTACTCAAATATGCCCTTTTCTCCTTATTTCTGTATAACAATAATTTGTTAAATTTCCACAATCTTGGGTCTAGGTTAGAATCTTAAAATCACTTACGCTGCCAAATCAACAATCTCAACAAGAACTACTTTGCACAACGGAAAATATAAAGTAGTAAATCACATATGCACAAGTATACACAATTTGTAATAAAATATTGTATAATAATATATAACCCAATATTTGTTATATTAAACCAATCTGAATAATACAAAAATCTATGGTATACAAGATACAATTAAAATCTTTGTTGCAGCTTCTATGGCGTATCTTGTCCTGTCAGTCCTTTGCTTTTGTACTGCTCTCTAGTTGCCCCTTAGTCCTTCAAAGGACAACTCATAGAGACTCGAGGAGGGTTGCCACTAACACTATTGAAAATCACTTTTGTTGCGTGTACACAGGCTGATCCAATCTTCTCTCTAGGCTGGCCAATACCTAAGCTCCAATCTGCCAAGTTAACAATCACTTTTGTCCATCACAGTGTTGCACTTTAGTCACCAAACTTCACCCAACCTTTAGCTCTTCTTCATCACTTCAAGGTAGCTTGTCTAGGGTTACTTTGGGTAGCTAACACGTTTCCCTCCACCAAACCAATGGCACCTAATCTAATCACTACAAGATCTTCTCCTATGAAGGTTCTCGATCACCAAATCAAGCTTTCATCTTGGCTCCCATGGACTGCTAGAAACACCAATCCAAAACCGATCCAAATCTTAGATCCAACACCTACAAGAATGTATTTAAAAACATACTCTCGCTCATTGTTTTAAGGTCTGATTTGGTTGCAACAACCTAGGCCTGATTAGGGCACACCACAGTCCCTTAACCAACCTTCCTTTGTGCCCAAAACGGCTCCTAAGAAATGCGGTTGCCCTTGCTTGAGGGTCCGAGGAGTGCTGCTCCAATTCTGGGTTGTCCTAGCCCTCAACTAACCCTTGGTTTGCCCTCAAATCCCTGCGACATGCTACAACTGGCCTCCTCCAGGCTTGTGGCAGCCTTACAAGGGTCTGCCCACCCTTAAATGGCCCTCAAAACAGTCCTCAAGGCTGCGGCCCTCTAGAAAGACAACTCGGCCCTCCTTCCAGCACTCGGTCACCCTGAAATAGGCCTCAAACATCCCTCTTTCTCCCATGTTAGTCCGCCTCCTTGCTGCGGCCCTAGAACATAAATGTTCTCTCCTCCAACAAGCTTCTCTCTTGTGTCGTGTTGCACAAAATGGACGAGGATTAGAGTCCTCCATCACCTCCTATATATACACATAAGAAGGGCTCCCTTGGATGTCATTCTAGGGCTTGACAAGCTGTCACAAGGCTAAATAACATTAAGCCAACCTTGACACTTCTTGTGCAAACCCACACATAATCTTCAAAAATTCATATCTCCATTTCTAGAGCTTTGATTTGAGTGATCTTCAAAACGTTGGAATCGCCACGCCAAGCTCTATCACCTCAAATTTTCTCATGCTCAAATTTTGTTAGGTCCCTATAATACTAGTGTATTCCCTTATTATTATTATCATTGTATCCCCTTATTGTTATTGTTGTGCCCATGTTGTCCCCATATTGTTATCGTTGTGCCCTTGCATTATTATTGTTATGTCGGCTCTGATTATATTGTGACCCCTTAGACTCCTATATATAGAAATGAAGTTTTTTCATTTCTATCATCCAAGAATTGTTCATTTGTGTAATGTAGAATAGGTTTCCCCCTCAAAGGAGCTGATTTTGAAGTCATTGATCTATCTTTTCTTCTATTTTGTGAGCTGGTTGCATAACATTTGATATCAGAGCTTTGGATTCTAGGGTTTCACTGCTCCAAATAGGTCATTGTGGCATTGTTGCTATAACTATTCTTCTACGATGTTTCAGAATTCAAAACTAAAATCATTTGAGCCGAAATCTTGATGAACCTCAGATCTAAATTTCATATCTTTTCTCGCTATATTTTCTGAGATATGATCCAAGGAAGTTAGGGCTTTTTCAGGCTCCTAAATTACATCCCAAACAGGTGACCTTGGGAAAATCGTCATAACTTTCTCTCTGAGCATCAGATTGAAATTTTGAAAGAAGTTACAAAAAGAGGACGGACTGTAGTTTTTTGTATATCATGTTCAAATCCGAAGGTCGAAACAGTGACACATGGAAGGTCGTACAAGTCTGCTCTACTGAACGAGTCTATAATTAGGTCACCGTGGGAGATTTCGCATAACTCTTTATTGAAGAATTCAATACTAATCAGTCTGGTGGGGTTAGAAAGAGGACTCATAGGGCTACCACAAGATGCAATTTCAGACCTTGGAGATCCGAAATTACAGAGATAGAATAGATTCAATATCAAGCTCCTACAAAGCGAAAAAAGGTGTAGTTTTTTTAAAATTTTGCATAAGTTTGGTTGAAAAAATAGTTTGAAGTGATTCAAAGGGCATAGTGAGGCATACTTATCATTAATATATGCCTCGAAGAAATAAAATGGAAACACCTAGTAAGCAACCTGAAATCTCTACCATGACTCATGAATAAGAAGAAGAAATGCAACATGATATATCAAAATTACGAGACCAAGTGCAACAATTTTCACTCTCACAAAAAGTAACAGAAGCTAAGATATTTGGTTTAAAGAAAGGCATAGAAGCTAATATGGATGGCGTGGAAGCTAAGGTGAATGGTATAGAAGCAGAGATTAAAGGCAACATGGAAGATTTGAAGATATATTTGACAAAGTTGCTACAAGAAATATTTACTAATGGCGAAAGGGTAGTAAAGGAAACTCATGATGAGAACAAAAGAAATGTTAATCATGATTTCATAGACTCTAACATTGGATTGAAGACCCACCATGCTCCAAAGATCGATATGAAGAAGTTTGATGGCAAGGATCCCGTAACATGGATACAACAGAGGGAGCAATATTTCGATCTCCATAATGTGCAAAGCACACAAAATGTACGCATTGCAACTTTATATTTGGAACTCAATCAGTTTGTATTGTATCAATAGCTTTGCTCTCGTAAACAAATTGTCACTTGGGCAATTTTTATGGGAGAAATGACAGCACATTATGAGGATACAAAAAGTAACACTTTTTTTAGGCAATTGATAAATATCAAACAAAAGGGTTCAATGGTGGAGCACATTGAGGACTTAAAAATTTGAATATAAGGGTAAAAGATATTCCAGAAGAGCATAAGATTGATGTGTTCATAGGGACTTTAAAGGATAACATCCAACATGAGGTTCGCCTTTGGGAACTTGATTCATTGGAGAAGGCATTCGGTTTGGCAAGAAAAAATGAAAGAAAAATTATGGCAACAAGGAAGCCTACCACTCACAACTATAAAGGTGGAAGTGTTGTTGCCCTTGGCCTTCCACAACCTACAAGGTTGACACAACAATAATTCGAAGAAAAAAGAGCAAAAGGGCTTTGTTACAAATGTGATAGAAAATACACTAAAGGTCATAAGTGTGCTAAGAATAAATTATTTCACATAGATTGTGAAGATGAGGAAGAAAATGAACAAGAAATGTCAAAAGAAGAGGATATACACTAGAAACAAACCTTAGATAAAGAAGAAATGGATCCGACCATATCTTGTAATACATTGGTCGGAATTACCACTCCTCAAACTCTCAAGATAGAAGGACATATCAAGAAGAAAAAGGTAATAGTGTTGATTGATTCGGGCAATACCCATATTTTTATTCATTGTAAGATAGCCAAGGAATTGAATTGCTTCCTATATCCAGCACCAGAGTGTCAAGTGATAGTTGCAAATGGAGGAACCATAAATTGCTCTGGAAAGTGCCACAATATCAAGCTATCCATGGGAGAATATGTATTGAATAGTCCAATGCTTTCCATTCCAATGGGTGGTATTGATGTTGTGCTAGCAGTCTAATGGCTACAATATTTGGGTACGATAGCTTTTAATTTTCAAGAAATTTTCTTGAATTTTTTTTCGGAAGCAAAGGAAGTTGAATTAAGGGGTATTGTAGGGAAACCAGGAAAGATAATCAACTCTAATGGCATGACAAAGCTTATAAATAAAGAACAATGAGGCGTAACTGCACAGTTATGTTCGCTAGAGGTTCCCACATCGAAATCATCTATTTCTCCAAATCTCCAAAAATTCTTGGACAATCATTCCACGATATTTGAGACTCCCAAAGGCTTCCCACCTATTCATGATCATGATCATGCTATTCATTTGCCATCGAGGAAGTGTTCCTCCAAACATCAGGCCTTACAGATATCCCTACGCCCAAAAGAGTGAAATTGAATGTATGGTTGCAGAAATGCTAGAGGCTAGTGTAATTCAACCTAGTCAAAGTTCTTTCTATGCTCCAGTAGTATTGGTGCACAAAAAGGATGGATCATGGCACATGTGTCCGGATTATAGGGAGCTCAACAAGCTCACTATTAAAGATAAATTTACCATTCCTGTCATTGATGAATTATTGGATGAATTGCATGGATCAATTTACTTCACCAAGTTGGATCTTCGTTCAAGATTTCATCAAATCATAATGAAGACTGAAGACATTCTGAAAACAACATTTAGAACTCATGAGGGTCGTTATGAATTTTTGGTCATGCCTTTTGGCCTTACTAATGCACCTTCTACATTTCAAGGTTTGATGAATTCCATTTTCAAACCCTTCCTTATAAAATTTGCGTTAGTATTTTTTGATGATATAATAATCTACAACGAGTCTTGGAAGGATCATGTTAACACATTGACAGGGTGCTCAAACTATTGGAGGAGAAACAATTATATGCAAAAACCTCCAAATGTTTCTTTGGAGTACAAGAGGTGGAATATCTAGGTCATATTGTATCTCATGAAGGTGTTAAGGTAGACCCTAGAAAAATTAAAGCCATTAAGGAGTGGAAAATCCCCACATCCATAAAGCATCTGTGAGGATTTCTTGGGTTGACATGGTATTATCACAAGTTTTTTAAGAATTATGGGAGAATAATAGCACCTCTAACAACATTACTGAAGAAAGATGCATTTTCATGGACTCCAGAAGCAACAAAGGCCTTTGAACATCTTAAAGAGGCAATGTGCCAAGCACCGGTCTTAACTACGCCAGACCTCACAAAAACCTTTTTGGTGGAATGCGATGCCTCAGGAAATGGAATTGGTGTTGTTTTAATGCAAGAAGAAAGACCCATTGCTTTCGAAAGTTGTCCAATCAAAGGAATGTATTTACACAAAGCTATTTATGAGAAGGAAATGTTGGCAATACTACATGCACTTAAGAAATGGCGACCTTACCTAATGGGAAGACACTTCAAGGTAAAACAGATCATGATAGTCTTAAATACTTTTTAGAACAAGTATTATCTTCAGAAGAGCAACAAAAATGGGTCACAAAGATGTTAGGTTATGACTTTGAAATCATCTACAAAAAAGGGAAGCAAAATGTTGATGCAGATGCACTCTCAAGAAATGATGAGGATGTGGAAGCATTGCTTTGCGCCATTTCTATTATCCAACCAGATTGGATAAATGAAGCAAGGGATGAATGGAAGAATGATAGAGAAGTGTGGGCACTCATTCAAAAGATACAACAAGATCCCAGTACATCTGATACATTTAGCTCAAAAAATGATTTGTTATGGTACAAAGATCGCTTATACCTTTGTAAGAATTCCCAATTCAAACAAAAGAATCTTATGGAATTGCACACCTTTCCCTTAGGTGGGCACTCAGGATTTTTAAAAACTTACCACAGGGTTAAGAAAGATTTTTTTTTGGATGCTTAAATCTGATATTCAAAAATTTGTGGCAGAATGTTTGGTTTTCCAACAAAATAAAGTTGAAACAATTAAGACCTTGGGTCTATTACAACCTTTATCCATTCCAAGTCAACATTGGGAGGAGGTTTCAATGGATTTTATCACAGGTTTATCCAAGTTTGAAGGAAAGAGTGACATCATGGTGGTAGTTGATAAACTTCCTAAGTATGCACACTTTTGTGCATTATCTCATCCATTTAAATCAAGTACAATTGCTATTGCATTTATGGAAACAATTCAAAAGCTACATGGAAACGCAAAGATTATTGTAAGCAACAGAGATCCCATTTTCACTGGAATTTTTTTGACATAATTATTTTCTTGTTTGGGTACTCAGTTAGCTCATAGCTCATCTTATCATCCTCAATCTGATGGAAAACTGAGATAGTAAATAAATGTTTGGAAGGATATATTCGTTGCTTTGTATCTGATAAACAAACACAATGGGTCAAATGGTTGCCTCTGGCTAATTGGTGGTATAACACTTCCTTCCATACTACAACAAAAATGATGGCATTTTATGGATATCATCCACAGTCCATCACATCATATTTAAGAGAAAATTCTAAGGTTCAAGCAGTGGAAGATCACATCGAGCATCAACAACAAGTTCTCCAACTCTTAAAGGATAACCTCACTTTGGCGCAGAATAGAATGAAACAACAGGCAGATCAACATCATAGCAAAAGAAGCTTTGATGTAGGTGACTGGGTATTTCTACAGCTACAACCTAACAAACAAATGTCCCTCAAGCAAGCTATGAAGGATGATAAATTATCACCAAAGTATTATGGTCAGTACAAGGTGTTGCAAAAGATTGGTACTATGGCATACAAACTGGAACTTCCTGCAACTTCCTGAGTGCACCCAGTTTTCCATGTTTCATGCTTAAAGAAGGTTATAGGTGACAAGCTTCCAGTTCAAACAATATTACCAAAACTTGACGAGGAAGGAAAAATCATATTGGAACTTGAAGTAGTCACAAAAACAAGAACTTGGCAGCTACAAAATCGATCAATTTCAAAGTATCTCATAAAGTGGAAGAACTTACCTGCTGAATATTCCACATGGGAGGATGAGAATTTTATACAGGAGCATCCAGAACTACTCCAGTGTTGAGGACAACACTTTTTTGAAGGAGGGGCATGTTAGGTCCTTATAATACTAGTGTATTCCCTTATTAGTATTGTCATTGTAGCCCCTTATTGTTATTGTTGTGCCCTTACATTATTATTGTTATGTCGACTTTAATTATATTGTGACCCCTTAGACTCCTATATATAGAAAGGAGGCTTTGTCATTTGTATCATCCAAGAATTATTCATTTGTGTAATGGAAAGGAGGTTGCCCCTTTGAAGAGGTTGATTTTGAAGTCGTTGATCTATCTGTTCTTCTATTTTGTGAGCTGGTTTTATAACAAATTCTTCATGGTTTTGGCCCAAATCCCGATGGGTGCAAAACCCCTAGCTTGGGTTCCAAGCCCATAAGTGACTCTTGTGGCACTTTTCCCTCCAAACCCTGAACCCTAGGGCTTGGAGTACCTCCCAAGCTACTAAAAAATCAACATAATTATTGTTTTTTCATTCTTTGATGTATGGTCATGTTCCCGAGCACATATTTTTATACAGATATTTCCTGTTTCTTAAAAAAAAGTAGGGTCTTTTTATAAGGACGCATCATTTTGGGGATTCTCAAAAGCTGAGATTGATTTTTTTTGGAACAAAAAAAATAAATCATAATTGTGTTTATTAAAAATGAAATTACAATCTTCACATGCTTTTTAACATGTCCTTGAAGCCTCTATTGCATCCCAAAATCAAAAAATATATAACCTGTAATGTTTTAGCCCAAATCAATCACATTCTTTATTTGCTTTTTAGCATGTTCCTTATCCTTGTACTACATCACAAAATCTTAACATACGTAACCTCTAACATTATAACCTTTCCAATAGTTGAAAAATCATAGCATACATTCCTATTATATGCACCACATATTTCATCACAAAACAAACCTCTCAAATATCACATTATAGTTGCAATCCCAAGTAAAATAGACCTAATTTTAAACCCAATACATAATTGCAACAATAGCTCTCAATAGAATCCCCAAAGCTAAATATCATCATCAACCTACAACAGTGGTCTAGAAATAACCAAATACACCACATCAACATAAAGAAGTAATAAACATGACATAGAGAAGATCTCATATAAATAGGATGATCAAACTCTAATGAATGCCCATTCACATCTTCCTAGATGTGCCATTTTCCAACATACAACAATAATCTAGCCTTAGTTCATTTTCCAACATGTTTCTTTCCCATAAACATGATCATTCCCACAAACTTGATGAAAGGATAGATGATTAAAATTGGAAGAGAATAGTTGGAGTTCATTGAAGATAGACCTTAACAAGATTTTTTCACAAGGATTTATTCCTTAGTCTAGTTAATCACCACAAGAGAGTTCCCAAAAAATGTTCCTCCTTTCAACTAAGAAGAAGAATCTGTCCAAAATATGTGTCCCTTCCTAACCTTGCTTTACACTTTATAACATGTTACTCTCTCGAGGAAAAACACCACTAGCTAATGGCAGAAGTGTCCTCAGACACGTAATTTTATTAATCAGAAAAAAAAACAATTACATAATTGATTTTGCAAGAGTTTACACCCAAACAACACAAACACTCTTGCAATGAGCTATATATAAGCTCCATGCCCTAACTACCTCTAATTATGGATCACTTGTCAAATAACAAGTGTCCATTTACAATAAATGCTATTCAAACCATCTAGCTAACTAATCTCCTAAAATAGAGCCTAAGATACGACACATTTGGAGAGCCATATCTAGTTACAACAATATGCTAATTCTAAAAGTCTCCATTAAATAATTAAACATTCTAGAATAATAATTATTAATTTAATATCTTAAATTTAATTATTTTATTCTAATTTTATAACCTATGATAAAATTGTATTTTTGGATCATCTAACACTAGCCCCACTAACTTGAAGATCACCCTAAGAAACCACATCAAAATAAACCCATGCACCTGATCTATTAGTCTCTTCCACAAACACTTGTCTAGCAAGATTATTATTTTTTGTTTGCATGAAACCACTGAGTATGTTTGGACCTTGTGAAGCGCAATGAATAGCTAGGATTTGTTTATCTCTTAATAAACTTGCATTGCCCCATGAAATCATAAGTGACAATACTTTATATGTTTTTACGTTTGTGTTTCCACTCTAATTCTTGAGACATTCTCTAATAAATTTCAATGTGGGAAAGGTAGAATATTTCACTAGACTTTCACAAATTTATGACTAATATTGTAGAGTTTTTTCTTTATTCTAACTCTAGTTATCAAAGTGACACATGAGTTTAACAAACAAAGAATCATTGACCAATAACAAATGGTGATGCTCTTGTTATTTGACTCAAAAATTACTTTACAAAATAGATAACTTTTAAGTCATCGCACATGGGAATGTAGGTGATCCCAACTTAAAAGAGTGTAGAATAAGAGGCACTTAAAATGCCTCAATTTTGGCAAATTTTTCAATGTCAATTTAATGATTATTTCAATCTTGGTTATAGTTTCAAAATAGTCATAATTCTATTCGTGGTGGCATTATGTCCTAAGGGTATTGGTTGTTTCTAAATTAATTTGAAACCTTAAAAAAAATAGAGTAAGCTAATCATATAGTGAATGGACCCTCTTTCCAACCATAAATTTGATAAATTTGACAAAAAATTAAGCAAGAGTAGTGTTTTACCATCATCCAAGGCTCGTGCATGGTGAAACACTACCCCTAAAAAAATTACCTAATTTTGAGTCAACCTAAATCATTAAAAATATGATCAAAATTCTAGATTAATAAGACTCTAGCTTTTTGGGGGAGACAAGAGCGGGAGTGGCAATTTGTTGCCCCAACAAAAAAATAGAGATAAAATACGCATGAGGATTGGAAATTTCTACCAACGATCAGGCAAAATCTTTAGCTCTGTGACAAGGTCTGAAGTTAGCCATCTGAAGTTAGCCATCGCTAAAGGTATACAACAACTAATTGTTTTGGGCGACTCGATGTAATCATCCAAAAATTCAAAAGCTAAAGTTCTTGGTGAACAATATTGGCTTCCCTTGGACGTTCAAATCAGGGAGTAAATACAAAAATTTGAGTCCATTTCCTTCTATCATATCATAATAGAGAACAACAAAATTGTTGATGAGCAAGCTAAGAAAGGGGCATCCCTTGAACAAGGTGTATTACTCCTGGATCAAGGAGATCTAACATTTCATCATATTGCATGATGTTCAAAGGTTATATAATAACTATGGCAAGGAATATTTAAAATAATATGATAAGATGGAATGAATGAGACCCGAGGCCTGTCCTAGCGCTAATAAATAATATGGTTAAGGTAGCAGGGATGGGAATCAATTGGCGACTCTTGGTTTTGGAAACAATGATGGAGTGCCTCTCCAGGTGGATAATGGTGAAGAAATTCATCATTATCAAGGACAATTGTTGTCATTCCTCACGCGAATGTGCCATGGGATATATCACTCCACAAGATTGTTCTTCATTCCTCTGTTGGTGGAGTAAATGTGACAGGTCTGATTGTTGGTTTAAGGGAAGGTTTCAGGATAGAGGTAAAATCAATAAGTGAATGTGCATCAAGGGTATTCAGTGTAAGGTAATGACAACTAAGACCGGAATCGTAAACATGCTTGGTTATAAATGGCAAGAGGCAGGGATGGAATTGCATCAAGTCACAATGACATATTATTTGCTATATATAATGGCCTTCTTAGTTGATGTAGGTGGTGAAAGCTCGTGGATGGTCCAAGCAGCGACGTCGATGAAGGATATGATGTCCAAACTGAAGAACGTTGGGGCACAGTTAGTGGAGGAAGCGAGATCACATTTCTCATTGCTAATGCAAGAGGTGGAAGCCTTGAGGGAGGATGTGGAGCGACTTCGGATGACAGTGGTGAATCTGGCCACCATGGTTGATAATATTAGCATGAAGATGGAAGGAATTGAGGTGACGTGGAAGCGACAGTCGTACGTGTTCTTAAAGAAGTTTTTCGTCTCGAAGACCCTCCTTCTCTTGAAGCAAAATTTCCAGTAGAGCCTGAGGAGCTAGTGAATTCAAATATTCTAATGCGAACAACAAAAGAAAATGGCAACGCGATGGAAAACAGTGAGCCCCAAGGAATGTAGTCATCCTTCAAGATCTCCTTTTTTGATAAATGTTATGTAAATCAATACTATATAATGGCATATTTTGGAGACTATATAAGATAAGTTTGGTTAGAAGCATAGTATAGCAAGGTAACCGTAGAATCCATTTTGATCAATTATGGAACTCAATAGACGATGAAAAGTTTGTTTGTGTATGGGTACTGGCCTGTTTTCTAGTTTGATAATATAAGCTACCCATTCCTTTAAAAAAATAATATGACTCTATCTTTCTATATTACTAAATTCTAACAAGGCCGCATAGCTAGCGTTCCCTGCTGCTTAATTTAATTATTGAACTTTGAAAGGTATGAATGAATTCTTAGATTTGAACAAGGGCTTAGTTTAATATAGTTAAATTAAAGTAAAAGATAATAAAGATATAATGGAAATTGGCCCATTTTTCCAGAAAATCTCATGTGCAATGGACTATACCATAGATGTAGATAAATTAGTATTCATGGTGTGGCACTGATACAAGAGCACATATTAAAGATGGTCTATGATAGCAAACAACTAGGTCAAAGATGGTTCACTAGTTTGAAATCGACACTAGAAAAAAAGGAATCTTAACATGGACTAAATGAGATATTATTTTGGGGATTATGTACATAGAGTAAGTCATTAATTTAAGACCCATGTCCATGAATATTAGTTGCAAATGATCAATTTCTCATAATTTTGAATAGTCCTCTTAGCATAGATTGATCGGTGAAATATTATATTGAATGAAGGTCTTTGTAACTACCTCTGATGCAAAAAATAGTTGATAGTTAAATTAAAGTAAAAGCAATAATTTCGGCGTGTACAAAAATACAATTATAATTTGTCATAAAAAAAGGGTTGAAATTTGAAAATACAAAAATTAGTAAATTTAAAGTTTCTTAAAGAATACTAATTTGATTACAATGTGTTTTTCTTAAGAATTAAGTACATTATATGTTAGACATCACCGTGGCGAAGACTAAATATGAAGGATAAGCATTTAATACATTATTCACAATGATACATATGTATAATACATTGGAGTGACCTTTGGTTTCATATTCCAAGTGGTCTCTTGGATTCCCTTTGACTGTTCAACTTCCACACGAACCCTTAGAGGATTAGGTGTCCAACATACCCCCCTTAATTCGAAGGGGTATGTATAAGTCCAAGAAGAGTGTTGTAATACAAAACATGCAAAAATGCATGGAAACACTAGGCTAAATGTGCTCTCTGAAATGTTGGTATAAGGGGGTGGTTTAAGGATAACCACCAACACTGGAACACTTAGTGCAGTTCCCGGAATTCTTCCAATTCTGGAAAGAAGTTGAAATCTTCTGCTAAAGGAAGTGTCTGTAATGCTTTGGAGAGGGAGACCTTCAACCTAGAAAAGGGAGGCCTACAACCTGTGATGGTTTAAGGATGACCACCAACTCTAGAATGCTTAGTGCAATTCCTGGAACTCTTACAAAATTGGTAAAAAGTTGAAATCTTCTGCTAGAGGAAGTGTCCTTATTTCTTTGAAGAGGGAAAAGCTCAACCTCTAAAGGGAGGTCTTAACTCTGCATAGATGGTTTAAGGCTGACCACCAATCGAAGGCATGCTCAGGGGCATCTCTCTCTCTGGCTACAACTCTAAATCTGATATGGAAGGTTGTGGTTCAGGCTCGCTTGATGTGGCTTTGAAGCTTGCAGATGACCATCACCCCCCCCTATCAGATACAAGGTGAGAAGATGGTGAAAAATCAATTGTAAGACTGTTCAATACTCTCAAACAAGTTCTGACATATGACTAAAATATCTTCTTAGTTGTTGAAGCCCATTGCCAATAAGCGGTCCATCAAAGATGAATCTTTGTTCTTGCATGAGGCTTGTTTTTGAAGCATCTGTGTGAAGAATGAGTAGGTTGCCCATAATGCTTGCACAAAAAAAGATCACAACAATGACTTTCATATGGCCAACTCGGTCACAATGTTGGCATTTAACATTCTGTTGTGGTTGTTGTGGAAGGGGAGTAGGATCTGAAACAACTGAAAATGAATTGTCATGAAGAAATCCAACACTCTGAAACTGGATGGGCTTTGAGTAATCTGGAATATGAAAGAACACACCCTTGTCATATCCAAGACCAGTTTTGTGCTTGTTATGGATAAGCTCTTCCCAAGGTCTGATTATGGGCTTGGAAAGTGCAGACTGAACTATTGCATCTACTTGCAAATTTGCACTTGAACTAGGCACTGAATGTGAATCAACCTCAACTTTATATTCTTGTTGTTGATGGGAGTTTGTTTCAATGTTCTGAACAGAAATAGGTTCACAATGATGACTCCACTGTTATAATTCTTCTTGTTGAAGCTAAGATTCAAGCTGCAAAAATTCTATCTTCTCTTGTGCACTTTGTATACATTTTTTAATGTCAACAATAATGTCTTTATTGATTTTGACTGTGCTGTCAGTAGTGGATACGATTAGAGTTCTCAATAGCTCTAACATTCTTTCAAGGTTAGCCATTTTTCTTAACAACTCGCAAATAAAGAGTGTGAGCTTTAATTCTATCACTAGAAATTATGCAATATCTTCTTCGACAAACAATATGAAGCCTTGATGGTAGGCTTTGGAGCAACCATTAAGGCCAACTTTCACAATATACCACTATATACCTTACCGCCCACCAAAACTCAATGCATACATGTGCTCACTCGATCATTTAAAAACACTTCTTTCATGAACCACACACACTTATGCAACAATAATCGAGGAGTTTAATATCATTCACCAAGTCATATTAAAAATTACCTGTATGACATTCACTAATGCTTTAACTTTCACCAAAGCTTTAACACCAACACCGTCTTTAAGAAAGGACTCAATGCACAACATTCAATCTTTAATCAATGCGGCACCGACATGCATAGAATAACCAGTCTCATAATCAACATCCCATGACTCAATTAGACCCACACATCACAACATCAAATTTGAAGGGAGCAATAACCAAGTGATACCAATTCAACGCAAATTTATCAACGCACTTAACACATTTCTTTAGCTACTTTAGAGTCCTAATCCTCTCCCCGATTTGCAATAAGGAGAAGAAAGGGCATCATAGTGAAGAGGTAGCCATTTCAAACGTGACGCATACACTTATCCTCAATTCAAGCTTCACCTTATATAAAACACGTCTCGAATCGATAACTTCATAAAGGCGCATATGAGGATCAAAATAGGAAGATTTCAAAAGCGCATACAAGACTTGTACGTACTTGTTGGAAATAACGGCAATTTCTTGCCACTTTTGATGGAGTAGGAACATATACTCTGAATTTCTTGCAGCAATATATAAATTTGGTTCACATTGAAAGTTCCTGCACCCTTCATGAATATATAATTTGTTAATTTTAGGTATGTTCTATGCTTAGAGCAATTTATTTCAATTTTCACAGTTAGCTCAATATCTTTTCAGGATTAGTAATCACATCAGCATAATAGTAAATTGCAGATAGAACATAAACATAAATCGCAGAAGACAAGCCAAGACAAGAGGACACAAGATGTGGCGCTAGCCAGGGACGAAGCCCAATGTGGGGAAACCCTTGATCAATTCTTCGTATATGTTCTTCAATAGTTCAACATAGAGAGAGAGAGAGATAGTACATATACAACAAAAATCAACACTTTGACTTATCTAAATAAGAGCATAGATCATCTCTAAGAAGATGATACATGAGGTAGCTGAACTCAATTGAAGACATGCTGCTTCAACTGATTCTCCAAGGTGACTCCATCACCATGTTGCACCTATCATTGTGTTGCACCTCATCATCATGTTGCACCTCACTGTGTTGCACCATGTTGCACCCATCATCACTATGCTATATCTCATCATGCTTCACTAATCATGATTGTACCCATCACTGTACTGCGTCTCCTCATGCTGCAATACCTCATCATCCTGTTGTTGCAATACATTCTTGTTGCTGCTATATGCCCATCATCACCATGTTGTACCATTGTTGCACCATACTGTACCATGTTGCCTTCATCATGCTACCACCTATCACATCATTATGTTGTTGTATTTACTGTGCACTGTGTTGCACCATTATTATGCTGCATATACCATCCGTAGTTGCTTGCTATGGCTTGTAGCCTAGTAGAGCAGCTAGGCTATAGTTCAAGTTGAAACATACAACTTCTCCCTGAATATAGAGACAGCTACTACCACACATAATCCAACAGTGTTTTGACATTGCTACTAGGTTTCCATTGCAGTAACTTGGGGCAACATACAAATAGCATATAGAAGGCGGCATATGCATCCTCCTTGACTACGACCATAGTGTTAAGGACAACGTGTAGGTGACTGAGTATTTCCTATCATTAGGCCAACGTATAGATCTCACTGCAATGGATATTATGACAGTGGATGAGGAACCTAGAAGATTGTGGATTAGGCTGCTCTCTTCATGACCTGTGGGAAACGTAATGGGGACAGTGTATGGAGGCCTCCATGTTGTGTTGAGGAGCCTTCTTTAAGGACAGAGAAAGAGTCTCTATCTACGGTGAAAGACCTGCGGCTAAGGCATGAGGGACCTGCGGCTAAGGTAGGATAGGAATGCGCATTAGGGTAGTGTTTATAGGTCTTAAATCTCCCTACTTGGACTTTGGTTAGGCATCCTTTAGACAGCCAGGTTAGGGCAGCATATGGGAGCCTTTTTACTATGGTTAGGGTATCCCTTTTGCTGGGTCTAAGGGTTGTCTCAAACCCTTCCAGAACATCGTATAGATTTGGGCATCTAGGGCATGATAAGACTGCGTTTAGGGTCAGTTGTTAGGCCTCCTTCATCGTGCTAGACCTCCCTTTGAACTGCGGCCAAACCTTCAGAAGACCTGCGGCTAGGCTTCATTATGACAGCAGCTAGGGCATCCTTCTTGTTACACAGTAATTTGTCACCATTTTTCACCGTCCCTGCCACCCCTCTCCCGCACTTTGGAGGACTCATTCCGGGACCTGTGAGAAGTGACATAACTTGAAAACACTTGCATTATGTTCCCCTAAGTATGGACTTCATATGCCCTGAAGACATCTCCTGCAGAATATCCTTAAAAAGTTCCCTTTTTCCATTAGCGCGGATCCACAGTGTATTACTCGCGCCAATGGGGGAAATCCTCCAAAGAGGGCATGCCAGTTGGCGCTCTGTCTCAGAGCTATACTCGCGCCAACCGAGTTTGGGAAAGCTTTTTACCAAACGCACGCATGAAGGTTTTTTCCTTTCGACTCATGAAGCTTTTTAAGGATAATGCCAATCCCATGGATATCGTGATTAATCTTATCTCCCTTTCCTCTATCCATAATAGCTTTTTGAGGATAAACCTAATCCCATAGATGGTGTGATTGATCTTATCTCCTCCTCCTCCATCTATAAAAGCTTGTTCTGTTGCATTTGACAAGCTAGTTCGAGCATAGGGAGAATTATACTTTCAGAAGTCTAAGAGATTGTTGTAAGAGTCTTCTTTGCATTCATAACCAAAGAGAGAGAGGCTTGTTCCCAATCCCGACAAGCTTTGCAAGACATATGTAGCTGATCACCCAGCCAAAGGAGGATTTGACGTCAGAACTATGGTTGTATTCTTCTTTGTTGTTTATCAATAACAGATGCTATCACGCAAGTTCCTAATTGCAAATTAAAGGTGGATGATGAGAGCCTACTTGGATTCCAACGCTAATATTCATAGAAGAGTCGCCGCTCTCGTTCCTTTGCTCCAGCTGGTCACGATCCCCACGATCTTCGTGAATGGACGCCTGCACATGCAAAGAACAACACAAATACAAGCATAAAATCCAATAGATGCAATTATATATTAGATTTCAGTCTTCTCCTTGGCCGTGACTATGCCATGGGGGCCCTGGTCTCTTCACTTTTCCGTGTAGTTTGCTTTCCACACGATGGAAGGATAGTGACTATAGATCAATTATCATTCGTTCGTCCCCGGGTGCCTCCTGCGCAGTCGTCATCCCCTCCTGGTTTTCATCCACCAATTGCATCTGCCCCACCACAGATCAACTACGTGGCCACTTATCCCATGCCTGGATCCAGTGATGCCGCCATCGTGCATAGTGTCCTGGGGGCATTAGGTCCTGACTTCCGAGATATTACCCTTCCACCCGGAGTGGCACTCTTGGAAGCCCCGACTTCCTGTTCATTCTAATGAAGTTCGGACGGAGCATAGTTCGTTTTCCTATGTCAAGCTCCTTAAAAAATGAAACTAGGCTTGGTCGGAGCATAGTTCGTTTTCCTGTGTCAAGCTCCTTAAAAAATGAAACTAGGTGTCCGAGGATAGTTTTGATCTTGTGGCGACCTCGTTAAAAAATGAAACAAGGGTTATGAGGATAGTTCTTTTACTATGTCAACCTCATTAAAAAATGAAACAACTCCCTTTCCAAATCGAGTCTTTTGATTAAGATCTCGTAAAATACAAGTCGAGTCTTTCCTAGATCTCGAGAGTGAACCTTCATTCCATCCACTTTGTTGAATGCAATGAAGCTTGGGGGGCATGTACCTCGATTTGTGTTATTATGCTGTGGGCATGCGAACTGATAACAAGCATAGTTTTTCGTTTCAAGCTTGTGTAAACATGAAACCGAATCCAAGCAGAGTTCTCCATGGTTCAAGCTTGTGTAAAAATGAACCCATACCCATTTTACATCTCGTGATTGCCGTTATTTTGCTAAATTCTGTTAGATGAGCCTTAGTTGTTTCATTCCATTGCTATCATCTCTTTGGCTGATCATATGCTTTCACTTGGTTGTTTATCCTTTCCTGAGGAACCGCAGCGATGAGTGGTTTTATTAGCCAGCCTCTTGACCATTATATGTTTTGAGCAATTCCACCATTTCCGGAACCAGTTGCTACCCTTTATACCACTCGTTCCTCCAGGACGAGTCTCCTTTTAAGCTCTTTTCTGACTCGTAAAAAATGAAAAGATTGCCGAGTATTTTTCCCTTTTTGACTCGTTAAAGAGAATAAAAATGGAGGTCTGCTTTCAGCTCTTTTCCGACCGTTTAAAGACGAAAAGATTGCCGAGTTATTCCTCTTGACTCGCTAAACGTAAATAAGGGGTGGTCGTCTTTAAACTCTTTTCCGACCGTGTAAAAACGAAAAGATTGTCGGGTCCTTGTCGTTTTAGGCTCGTTAATGGTTATGAAACGACGTGATTTCGGTCGCTTTTCTACTTTTTCAGGTCGAAGTCACTAAACATGAAAAGTACTCCTCGATCGTAATGGTTGGGCAGTTCTTTCGAGCATTGTTTTATACTTTTTCGGGCTCGAGAGACACAACTTTATGAAAAAGGACACCCTTGGAGTTTTCTTTTCTGCTGTCTTTTCAAACTCTCTAAACATGAAAAGACGTCGAGTTCTTCCTCTGTCAGACTCGTTAAAACCTGATGACATTGGATTCCGTCGAAATGACGCCTCACAAGCATATGTTATCCCCGTCAAGCTTGTTAATAAAAATAACTGGGGTACTTGCCAGAAATGGTGGGGAAAATGGAACCATAATTATTGTCGTGTCGGCAGTATGTCGCTCTTGAACATGGCACTTGTCTACTTTCGTGTCTGGGTGGGGACATCTCATCTCGTTTTTCACTTGCCTCCGTGGATTTGGGTGATCCTGTTTGACCGCTCATTTTCTCATTGCCTCGTCACCATGACCTTTGATCCATTGATGTCAAATACTGCCAAGTCCACTGTCGTGCCGCCGATATGTCCAAGAGAAGTTGACCTCTGCAGAATAACAACCTCCCTCTGATAGCTCGCATAATTCTGATTCACCACAACATTCTTCCTCTGTCTCGTGTCGATGATGTGGGAAACACTATGGCCCACCTTCGATCAAGGTCACTTCCTGTCGACTTCAGCTCATTATCCAGGAAGCTGATCTAGAGACTCCCTTCCGATGCCTTGGAGCCTGCATGCCTCAATGGCAGGTTCTTCGTGTTCGACGTGAGGTTTTCATCATTGGCCTCTGATCGAATGATTCTACGGGTGTTCGACGCCAGCTCACTGATTCGCACGTCGTAGATTGTACCTATAGTACCTTGAGGGCCATTGTCATTATTGGTGGTACCTCTCGCGTCTGTTAACAGTTTTCATTATTGACTGGTAATCAGACGATGTTCATGCATGTTCGACTTCAACTCATGTATTCACATGCTTGAACTTGTACTTTTTTTCGGGTCGAGATGGAGCGCAAGACCCTGGATTTTGTCTGTTGGAATCCAGGCTGTGATTTTGTGGATTATTGTGATTATTACATGACTCATTCACTGGATGGCTGTGACCATGCCTGAGTCTATTCATCGATCCTCACCGGATGGCTACGCCCATACCTTGGATCTAGATTATTATGTACTCTGTTATGGATGGTTGCGCCCATACCACATATATCATGTACTTGAGATATCAGTTGTACCTCTCTATGCAGATTCTCCGGCGCCAGCATTTTCAGTTGCATGTGTTCTTGTAAAGCATTTCACCCCTCTCTCTGGCCTCATGCTTTAGGGGGCATTTGTTACACAGTAATTTGTCACCATTTGTCACCGTCCCTGCCACCCCTCTCCCGCACTTTGGAGGACTCATTCCGGGACCTGTGAGAAGTGACATAACTTGAAAACACTTGCATTATGTTCCCCTAAGTATGGACTTCATATGCCCTGAAGACATCTCCTGCAGAATATCCTTAAAAAGTTCCCTTTTTCCATTAGCGCAGATCCACAGTGTATTACTCGTGCCAATGGGGGAAATCCTCCAAAGAGGACGCGCCAGTTGGCGCTCTGTCTCAGAGCTATACTCGCGCCAACCGATTTTGGGAAAGCTTTTTACCAAACGCACGCGCGAAGGTTTTTTCCTTTCGACTCATGAAGCTTTTTAAGGATAATGCCAATCCCATGGATGTTGTGATTAATCTTATCTCCCTTTCCTCTATCCATAATAGCTTTTTGAGGATAAACCCAATCCCATAGATGGTGTGATTGATCTTATCTCCTCCTCCTCCATCTATAAAAGCTTGACTGTTGCATTTGAGAAGCTAGTTCGAGCATAGGGAGAATTATACTTTCAGAGATCTAAGAGATTGCTGTAAGAGTCTTCTTTGCATTCATAATCAAAGAGAGAGAGGCTTGTTCCCAATCCCAACAAGCTTTGCAAGAAATATGTAGCTGATCACCCAGCCAAAGGAGGATTTGACGTCAGAACTATGGTTGTATTCTTCTTTGTTGATTATCAATAATAGATGACTATCATTATGGTTCCATTCTTGTTATTCATTGTGATTATGTTTGAGTTATATCTTTTCTGACCGATATATAATTGCATCTATTGGATTTTATGTTTGTATTTGTGTCGTTCTTTGCATGTGTAGGTGTCCATTCACGGAGATCGTGAGGATCGTGACCGGCCGGAGCAAAGGAACGGGAGTGTCAACTCTTCTACAACACTAGCGTTGGAATCCAAGTAGGCTCTCATAATCCACCTTTAATTTGCAATTAGGAACTTGTGTGATAGCATTGTTTGATTGTTGCTAGACCCATTTTGGGCTAGTGGGGATTGCCTCTGTCCGCAGAGGGGATTTACCTCTCCAACAATTTGGCGACTCCACTGGGGAAACTATTTGTTGTTTGATTTGTAAACTTTGGATGGAGCCTGAAGTACGGCCAGATAGCCTTCGAAACGCTATTGCTTTGCATTAGCGAAGTAGATCAACGCCACTTCAGTCAATCTCCGGTTTGGTTTACGAACTAAACAACTTGGAGTTTGTCTTGTCTCTTTGGTTTTCTCTTGTTTTGATTGCTTAGATAGCTTTCTGGGTTGGATTCTTTGCTGTCTCTCGCTGCCTGGTCTGTCTGGATACTGATGGCCTAGTCTTGGATTGCTTGTTTTTATTTTAGCATAGAAAACTTGATTGGCGCTCTTTTTTGCATGACAATCGCGCCAATTGGCGCCACTTGTCAATGTACAGACCGCGCCAATTCTCAATTGGCGCTACTTTTAGCCTGAAAGTCGCGCCAGCCCAGGGAAACTTTTAGAGTTTGCTTGTTTTGAGCCTTCCAAGCTTGGTTTTTGTGTCTGGATACTTCCTCTCAATCACTTGAGTGTGTTAGAGTCTTGTCTCACTGGTTCTTGGCCTTTACCCTTTGCGTGTTTGCTTTTTTCCACCGATTTCACATTTTAGCCCTAGGGCATCTAGTGGCTTTGTGCATCGAGCCTTCCTTAGGAGTTTTGGTCTTCTGTTGATCCAGTCAACTTTTTGGTTACTCTCTTGCACTTGTTCAGTGATTGTTAAACTTTTTATTGCGTTATTCGAGTGATTCTCTTCTTTTCGCTTGGATTTCGCTTGGCTTCGTTTTGGGCTTAGATTACATGGCCCATTGAGATCTTTGAGATCTTCTCTTGGTTCTGAAGGACTGCCTTGGTATTTAGGGACTTGATTGTATTTTCATTGAGTGAAATTTGTATTTTTACTCTTTGTTATTGTTTCTCAAAATTTGTTTAGTGTATTTTGCCATCAAAAAGAAAACGAACAATCTCTTTTGCTTTGCATTAGTTAATGGAAATTAGAGCTTTTCGTTGTTGTTAGTGATTAGTGATTTTAAAGAAAAGTTTCGTTTATTGCCATTAGCTGCATTAGAGTTATTGTTGATTGTTTTATGGTCATTTTGTTTGTGTGAAAGCTCTCAACTCTTCTGTACCTAGCATTCATCGAATAAAATGATACATTTTGGCATATAGCTTGCATTGAGGAAATTGTGAGAAATTACATACGGTAGGACCTGGAAACTGAAACCTAATAAAAGATCAACTGTAAAATGAACTGAATGAATCTAAAAACGCATTGGAACTTAATGCATACATCTAGAGGTCTAGGCTAGAGACGTGTTCTGGCGTCGTTAAACCTAGTCACTGTTGTTTCACATTATGGTTGGGTGATTCCTCCTTTTGTGACTCAATAGTGTTCTAGCACGGATTTGTGCTCCCACGTACCGTCGAGTATATGGGGAGACCCCACTAGGTTATCATCCTTTATCCACAGAAAGCCGTGTCTGCCTCCTTACAAGCCGTAACGCACTGAACACAGCATTCGGGAAGATTGAGTGTCGTACGGGAAGTCCTTGCTTTTCATATGATTGCCAAGGTGTATATGCAGTTTTACGGATTGTCTGGTAAACCCTTTGCCTAGTTCTCCAGAGTAGTCACTTTTGATCCTTTTCGGACTCCCTAAAAGAAAAGGCTCATCTGAGCATTTTGTCACTTCGGGCTCATTAAAAATTCGAAGGAGACTAGAGTCATCTTTTTGTCCTTTTCTCGAAACTTAAAAAGTGAAAAGGTCAAGTTCGGTTCCTTTGTCTTAAAATTTATTCGGCCATGATTCACATTTACCCGGTTAGATCTTGTTTGTGTTAGCTTGAGTAGGCTTCTTTTTCGATGGCAACCTTTCCGGGGTTCACCAACCTAGGGATCCCCTCTAACGGAAACCCTGGTCATTTCGCTCCTTTTGGGAATGTTGGTGCTCCTTACATGGCAACGTTGTCCCTCCCAGGGTTAACTGTTGGGTTGCCTGTTTGGTTGTTCCCAACCTCTTTGGTCCCTGCCGTCTCAACTTCTGGTCAATCAGTCCCTCCACCTGAACAACATCATGTTGATTCTAAGGTGGACCTCTCCCCTTCTTCGCTTGTTTCTACGTCCTCATCTTCTACTTTGCCTGGTGAAAGTCTAGATTCGAGTAACCAGGTGACTAAGAAGAAGAAGAAGAAGACGAAGAAGAAGAAGTCTCCTAAGGGAGAGGCTAAAACTGCAGCTAGTCCCTCGAGTACACCTCCCATCGGGCCACCTTCTGCTCCTCCGCGGAAAGTCAAATTTCCTTGTAGATTATGCAAGGATGGCCATCTTCTGCACGATTGTCCTGGCATTCCCAGGGTTTTAGAAGTATGGTCTCACGATCCGGCCCGCCCCTCATCGTCCTTTGAAGCTCACGGCGATGCTACTCTATTAGCGGGAAATGGTAAGGGAAAAGGGAAGATTCGAATCCCTTGTAGATTTTGTGAAGGTAAAGAGATCGACCAAGATTCCTCTCTTGTCCAGCCTCCTGTTCCTGAACCTGGCTCTGCCAAGCCTGTTCCAGACCAACCATTGATCGGAAAGAGTGTCGACTCGAGTTCACCACCTGTCGACCACTCTGTTTCGGAAGAGCATCATTCCCATGTTCTTCTCGTCTCCTCAGATTCTCCTGCGTCTGGAAATGATTCTCCTATCCCAGCTGCTCCCGAGAGTCCTGCTTCGGTCCCTTTAGAGCAGGGGGGCAATCATATGATTCCCCCACCAAGTAGTTCAGTCGTTTCCTTCGACTGGAGTCGTTTGACTACCTTCCGCCTTCCATCTGGGTCACGGTACACGCCTATAATAAGGCGATACCTGGCACTGTTTTGGATGAGGGTGCATCTGTTAGTCTTATGCCTGTCACTACTTGGCAAGCTTTGGGTTCCCCACAGCTTGTGCCAGTCGCGCCGAATCTGACGGCTTTTGACGGAGGAACTAGTCAACCATTAGGGATCCTTCCAAAGTTCCCTATTACTTTGGAAGGCAAAACCGTCTATATAGACGTATCGGTTACCCAAGGTGCTTTAGATTCCAGTCTTCTCCTTGGTCGTGACTATGTTTATGCCATGGGGGCCCTGGTCTCTTCACTTTTCCGTGTAGTTTGCTTTCCACACGATGGAAGGATAGTGACTATAGATCAATTATCATTCATTCTTCCCGGGTGCCTCATGCGCAGTCGTCATCCCCTCCTGGTTTTCATCCACCAGTTGCATCTGCCCCACCACAGAGCAACTACGTGGCCACTTATCCCATGCCTGGATCCAGTGATGCCGCCATCGTGCATAGTGTCCTGGGGGCATTGGGTCCTGACTTCCGAGATATTACCCTTCCACCCGGAGTGGCACTCTTGGAAGCCCTGACTTCTTGTTCATTCTAATGAAGTTCGGACGGAGCATAGTTCGTTTTCCTATGTCAAGCTCCTTAAAAAATGAAACTAGGCTTGGTCGGAGCATAGTTCGTTTTCCTGTGTCAAGCTCCTTAAAAAATGAAACTAGGTGTCCGAGGATAGTTTTGATCTTGTGGCGACCTCGTTAAAAAATGAAACAAAGGTTATGAGGATAGTTCTTTTACTGCGTCAACCTCATAAAAAAATGAAACAACTCCCTTTCCAAATCGAGTCTTTTGATTAAGATCTCGTAAAATACAAGTCGAGTCTTTCATAGATCTCGAGAGTGAACCTTCATTCCATCCACTTTGTTGAATGCAATGAAGCTTGGGGGGCATGTACCTCGATTTGCGTTATTATGATGGGGGCATGCGAACTGATAACAAGCATAGTTTTTCGTTTCAAGCTTATGTAAACATGAAACCGAATCTAAGCAGAGTTCTCCATGGTTCAAGCTTGTGTAAAAATGAATCCATACCTGATTTACATCTCGTGATTGCCTTTTATCTGCTAAATTCTGTTAGATGAACCTTGGTTGTTTCATTCCATCACCACCATCTCTTTGGCCGATCATATGCTTTCACTTGGTTGTTTATCCTTTCCTGAGGAACCGCAGCGATGAGTGGTTTTATTAGCCAGCCTCTTGACCATTACATGTTTTGAGTAGTTCCACCATTGCCAGAACCAGTTGCTACCCTTTATACCACTCGTTCCTCTAGGACGAGTCTCCTTTAAGCTCTTTTCAGACTCGTAAAAGATGAAAAGATTGCCGAGTACTTTTCCCTTTTTGACTCGTTAAAGAGAATAAAAATGGAGGTCTACTTTCAGCTCTTTTCCGACTGTTTAAAGACGAAAAGATCGCCGAGCTACCCCTCTTGACTCGTTAAATGTAAATAAGAGGCGGTCGTCTTTAA
This sequence comes from Pinus tabuliformis, assembly GCA_031772625.1. Classification (NCBI taxonomy): domain Eukaryota; kingdom Viridiplantae; phylum Streptophyta; class Pinopsida; order Pinales; family Pinaceae; genus Pinus; species Pinus tabuliformis. Next base: position 1,939,160,217 of record CM062818.1, on the reverse strand, counting down.
ACTCTTTTCCGACCGTGTAAATATGAAAAGATCGTCGGGCCCTTGTCGTTTCAGGCTCGTTAATGGTTACGAAACGACGTGATATCGATCATTTTTTTTACTTTTTCAGGTCGAAATCACTACTCATGAAAAGTACTCCTCGATCGTAATGGTCGGGCGGTTCTTTCGAGCATTGTTTTATACTTTTTCAGGCTCGAGAGACACAACTTTACGAAAAAGGACACCCTTGGAGTTTTTTTTTCTGCTGTCTTTTCAAACTCTCTAAACATGAAAAGACGTCGAGTTCTTCCTCTGTCAGACTCGTTAAAACTTGATGACATTGGAGTCCGTCGAGATGACGCTTTATAAGCATATGCTATCCCCATCAAGCTTGTTAATAAAAATAACTGGGGTACTCGCCAGAAATGGTGGGGGAAAATGGAACCATAATTATTATCGTGTCGGCAGTATGTCGCTCTTGAACATGGCACTTGTTTGCATTCGTGTCTAGGTGGGGACATCTCATCTCATTTTTCACTTGCCTCCATGGGTTTGGGTGATCTTGTTTGACCTCTCATCTGCTCATTGCTTTGTCACCATGACCTCTGCTCATTTGATGTCAAATACTGCCAAGTCCACTGTCGTGCCGCCGATATGTTCAAAGAGAAGTTGACCTCTGCAGAATAACAACCTCCCTCTGATAGCTCACATAATTTTGATTCACCACAACATTCTTCCTTTGTCTCGTGTCGATGATGTGGGAAACACTATGGCCCACCTTCGATCAAGGTCACTTCCTGTCGACTTCAGCTCATTATCCAGGAAGCTAATCTAGAGACTCCCTTTCGGTGCCTTGGAGCCTGCATGCCTCAATGGCAGGTTCTTCGTGTTCGACATGAGGTTTTCATCATTGGCCTCCGATCGAATGATTCTACGGGTGTTCGATGCCAGCTCACTGATTCGCATGCCGTAGATTGTACCTATAGTACCTTGAGGGCCATTGTCATTATTGGTGGTACCTCTCGCGTCTGTTAATAGTTTTCATTATTGACTGGTAATCAGACGATGTTCATGCATGTTCGACTTCAACTCATGTATTCGCATGCTTGAACTTGTACTTTTGTTCGGGTCGAGATGGAGCGCAAGACCCTGGATTTTGTCTGTTGGAATCCAGACTGCGATTTTGTGGGTTATTGTGATTATTACATGACTCATTCACTGGATGGTTGCGACCATGCCTGAGTCTATTCATCGATCCTCACCGAATGGCTGCGCCCATACCTTGGATCTAGATTATTATGTACTCTGTTATGGATGTCTGCACCCATACCACATATATCATGTACTTGAGATATTAGTTGTACCTCTCTATGCAGATTCTCCGACGGCAGCACTTTCAGTTGCATGTGTTCTTGTAAAGCATTTCACCCCTCTCTCTCTCGGGCCTCATGCTTTAGGGGGCATCTGTTACACAGTAATTTGTCACCATTTGTCACCGTCCCTGTTACCCCTCTCCCGCACTTTGGAGGACTCATTCCGGGACCTGTGAGAAGTGACATAACTTGAAAACACTTGCATTATGTTCCCCTAAGTATGGACTTCATATGCCCTGAAGACATCTCCTGCAGAATATCCTTAAAAAGTCCCCTTTTTCCATTAGCGCGGATCCACAGTGTATTACCCGCGCCAATGGGGGAAATCCTCCAAAGAGGGCGCGCCAGTTGGTGCTCTGTCTCAGAACTATACCCGCGCCAACCGAGTTTGGAAAAGCTTTTTAACAAACGCACGCCCGAAGGTTTTTTCCTTTCGACTCATGAAGCTTTTTAAGGATAATGCCAATCTCATGAATGTCGAGATTCATCGTATCTCCCTTTCCTCTATCCATAATAGCTTTTGAGGATAATGCCAATCCCATGGATGTCTTGATTCATTGTATCTCCTTCTCCTCCATCTATAAAAGCTTGTTCTGTTGCATTTGACAAGCTAGTTCAAGCATAGGGAGAATTATACTGTCGGAAGTCTGAGAGATTGCTGTAAGAGTCTTCTTTGCATTCATAATCAAAGAGAGAGAGGCTTGTTCCCAATCCCAACAAGCTTTGCAAGGCATATGTAGCTGATCACCCAGCCAAAGGAGGATTCGACGTCAGAACTATGGTTGTATTCTTCTTTGTTGATTATCAATAATAGATGACTATCATTATGGTTCCACTCTTGTTGTTCATTGTAATGATATTTGAGTTATATCTTTTCTGACCGATATATAATTGCATCTATTGGATTTTATGCTTGTATTTGTGTCGTTCTTTGCATGTGCAGGTGTCCATTCACGGAGATCGTGAGGATCATTACAGGCCGGAGCAAAGGAACGAGAGCGGCGACTCTTCTACGAATATTAACGTTGGAATCCAAGTAGGCTCTCATAATCCACCTTTAAGTTGCAATTAGGAACTTGCGTGATGGCATTGTTTGATTGTTGCTAGATCCAATTTTGGGCTAGGGACTATCACTGTTGTTTCACATTAAGGTTGGGTGATTCCTCCTTTTGTGACTCAATAGTGTTCTAGCACGGATTTGTGCTCCCACATACCGTCGAGTATATGGGGAGACCCCACTAGGTTATCATCCTTTATCCACAGGAAGCCGTGTCTGCCGCCTTACAAGCCGTAACGCACTGAACACAGCATTCAGGAAGATTGACTGTTGTACGGAAAGTCCTTGGTTTTCATATGATTGCTAAGGTGTATATGCAGTTTTACAGATTTGTTTGGTAAACCCTTTGCCTAGTTTCTCCATAGTAGTCACTTTTGATCCTTTTCGGACTCCCTAAAAGAAAAGGCTCATCTGAGCATTTTGTCACTTCAGGCTCATTAAAAATTCGAAGGAGACTAGAGTCATCTTTTTGTCCTTTTCTCGACTCTTAAAAAGTGAAAAGGTCAAGTTCGGTTCCTTTGTCTTAAAATTTATTCGGCCACCATTCACATTTATCCGGTTAGATCTTGTTTGCGTTAGCTTGAGTAGGCTTCTTTTTCAATGGCAACCTTTCCGGGGTCCACCAACCCAGGGATCCCCTCTGACGGAAACCCTGGTCATTTCGCTCCTTTTGGGAATGTTGGTGCTCCTTACATGGCAACGTTGTCCCTCCCAGGGTTAATTGTTGGGTTGCCTGTTTGGTTGTTCCCAACCTCTTTGGTCCCTGCCATCTCAACTTCTGGTCAATCAGTCCCTCCACCTAAACAACATCATGTTGATTCTAAGGTGGGCCTCTCCCCTTCTTCGCCTGCTTCTACGTCCTCATCTTCTACTTCGCCTGGTGAAAGTCTCGATTCGAGTAACCAGGTGGCTAAGAAGAAGACGAAGAAGAAGAAGTCTCCTAAGGGAGAGGCTAAAAGTGCCGCTACTCCTCCGAGTCCACCTCAAGTCGGGCCACCTTTTGCTCCTCCACGGAAGGTCAAATTTCCTTATAGATTGTGCAAGGATGACCACCTTCTTCGCAATTGTCCTGGCATTCCTAGGGTCTTAGAAGTATGGTCTCGCAATCCGGCCCGCCCCTCATCGTCCTCCGAAGCTCATGGTGATGCTACCCTATCAGCTGGAAATGGTAAGGGAAAAGGGAAGATTCGAATCCCCTGTAGACTCTGTGAAGGCAATCATCCCCTTCACCTTTGTCCACTCATGGATAAAGCCTCTGTTGTCTTGGAAAGTCTCACAGCTCCTTCACCCCAACTACCCGTTGGCTATCAACGTCTCTCTGCAGCCGCAGATCGTTCCCTTGCTGACAAAGAGATCGACCAAGATTCCTCTCTTGTCCAGCCTCCTCTTCCTGAGCCTGGGTGTGCCAAGCCTGTTCCAGACCAACCATTGGTCAGAAAGAGTGTCGACTCAGGTTTCGCTCCCGTCGATCACTCTGTGTCGGAAGACCATAATTCCCATGTTCTTCTCGTCTCCTCAGATTCTCCTGAGTTCGGAAATGACTCTCCTATCCCAGCTGCTCCCGAGAGTCCTGCTTCGGTCCCTTTAGAGCACGAGGGCAATCATACGATTCCCCCACCAAGTAGTTCAGTCGTTTCCTTCGACTGGAGTCGTTTGACCACCTCTCGCCTTCCATCCCATGTGCCTTTCTGGGTCACGGTACACGCCTATAATAAGGCGATACCTGGCACTGTTTTGTATGAGGGTGCATCTGTCAGTCTTATGCCTGCCACTACTTGGCAAGCTTTGGGTTCCCCACAGCTTGTGCCAGCCGCGCCGAATCTGACGGCTTTTGACGGAGGAACTAGTCAATCATTAGGGATCCTTCCAAAGTTCCCTATTACTTTGGGAGGCAAAACCGTCTATATAGACGTATCGGTTACCCAAGGTGCTTTAGATTTCAGTCTTCTCCTTGGTCGTGACTATGTTTATGCCATGGGGGCCCTGGTCTCTTCACTTTTCCGTGTGGTTTGCTTTCCACACGATGGAAGGATAGCGACTATAGATTAATTATCGTTCGTTTGTCCGCGGGTGCCTCCTGCGCAGTCGTCATCCCCTCCTGGTTTTCATCCACCAGTTGCATCTGCCCCACCACAGATCAACTACGTGGCCACTTATCCCGTGCCTGGATCCAGTGATGCCGCCATCGTGCATAGTGTCCTGGGGGCATTGGGTCCTGACTTCCGAGATATTACCCTTCCACCCGGAGTGGCACTCTTGGAAGCCCCGACTTCCTGTTCATTCTAATGAAATTAGGTGGCAAAGCATAGTTCATTTTCCTGTGTCAAGCTCCTTAAAAAATGAAATTAGGTGGTGGAGCATAGTTCATTTTCCTGTGTCAAGCTCCTTAAAAAATATTAAAAAATGAAACATCTCCTCCTTTCCAAATCGAGTCTTTGATTAAGATCTCGTAAAATACAAGTTGAGTCTTTCATAGATCTCGAGAGTGAACCTTCATTCCATCCACTTTGTTGAATGCAATGAAGCTTGGGGGGCATGTACCTCATTTTGCGTCATTATGCTGGGGGCATGCGAACTCATAATTGTTAGGCCCCTATACTACTAGTGTAACCCCTTATTGTTATTAGTATAACCCACTTATTATATTGATGTACCCATGTAGTGCCCATATTGTTACTATTGTGCCCCATAGAAGCCCACTATTGTTATTATTGTGCCCTTACATTATTATTGTTATGTCGGCTCTGATTATGTTATAACCCCTTAGACTCCTATATATAGAAAGGAGGTCTTTTCATTTGTATCATCCAAGAATTATTCATTTATGTAATGTAAAGGAGGTTGCCCCCTCGAAGAGGCTAAATTCTAAGGCATTGATCTATCTTTTCTATCTTTTCTTGAGCTGGTTTCATAACATTTGGTATCAGAGCTTTGGATTCTAGGGTTTTGCTGCTCCAAACAGGTCATCGTGGCATTTTCGCTATAAATTTTTTCTGTGACGTTACAGAGGTCGCAAAAAAAAAACCCATTTGAGAAGAAATCGCGCTGAACCTTGGGTCCAAATTTCAGAGCTTTTCACGCGATATTTGCGGAGATATGATCTGAGGAAGTTGGTCTTTTTCCAGACTCCTGAATTACATTCAAAACAGGTGACCTGGGGAAAATCATCATAACTTTCTCTCCGGGGATCGGATTGAAATTTCGTAAGAAGGTACAGAAAGAGAACGGATTGTAGTTTCTTGTATGCATTTTTCAGATCCAAAGGTTGAAACAATGACTCGTGGCACGTCGTACAAGTTCGCTCTACTGAACTAGTCTATAATCAGGTCATCTTGCGAGATTGTGCATAACACTTTCTTGGAGAATCCAATTTGGATCAGACTGGTGGCATTGGAAAGAGGACACAGAGGGCTATTAAAGGTCACAATTTCATAACAATAACAAGCATAGTTTTTCATTTCAAGCTTGTGTAAACATGAAACCGAATCCAAGCAGAGTTCTCCATGGTTCAAGCTTGTGTAAAAATGAACCATACCTAATTTACATCTTGTGATTGCCGCCTATCTGCTACATTTTGCTAGATGAACCTTGGTTGTTTCATTCCATTGACACCATCTCTTTAGCTGATCATATGCTTTCACTTGGTTGTTTATCCTTTTCTGAGGAACTGCAGCGATGAGTGGTTTTATTAGCCAGCCTTTTGACCATTATATGTTTTGAGTAGTTCCACCATTACCGGAACCAGTTGCTACCTTTTATACCACTCGTTCCTCCAGGACGAGTCTCCTTTTAAGCTCTTTTCTGACTCGTAAAAGATGAAAAGATAGCCGAGTATTTTTCCTTTTTTGACTCGTTAAAGAGAATAAAAATGGAGTTCTACTTTCAGCTATTTTCCGACCGTTTAAATGTGAAAAGATCGCCGAGTTACCCCTCTTGACTCGTTAAACGTGAATAAGAGACGGTCGTCTTTAAACTCTTTTCCGACCGTGTAAAAACAAAAAGATCGTCGGACCCTTGTCGTTTCAGGTTCATTAACGATCACGAAGCGACGTGATTTCGATCGCCTTTTTACTTTTTCAGGTCGAAATCACTACTCATGAAAAGTACTCCTCGATCGTAATGGTCGGACGGTTCTTTCGAGCATTGTTTTATACTTTTTCGGGCTCGAGAGACACAACTTTACGAAAAAGGACACCCCTGGAGTTTTCTTTTCTACTGTCTTTTCAAACTCTCTAAACATGAAAAGACGCCGAGGTCTTCCTCTGTCAGACTCGTTAAAACCTGATGACATCGGATTCCGTCGAAATGACGCCTCACAAGCATATGCTATCCCTGTCAAGCTTGTTAATAAAAATAACTGGGGTACTCGCCAGAAATGGTGGGGGAAAATGGATCCATAATTATTGTCATGTCGGCAGTATGTCGCTCTTGAACATGGCACTTTATTTGCATTCGTGTCTGAGTGGGGACATCTCATCTCGTTTTTCACTTGCTTCCGTGGGTTTGGGTGATCATGTTTGACCTCTCATTTGCTCATTGCCGCGTCACCATGACCTTTGATCCATTTCTGTCAAATACTGCCAAGTCCACTGTCGTGCTGCCAATATGTTCAAGAGAAGTTGACCTCTGCAGAATAACAACCTCCCTCTGATAGCTCACATAATTCTGATTCACCACAACATTCTTCCTCTGTCTCGTGTCGATGATGTGGGAAACACTATGGCCCACCTTCGTTCAAGGTCACGTCCTGTCGACTTCAGCTCGTTATCCAGGAAGCTGATCTAGAGACTCCCTTCCGGTGTCTTGGAGCCTGCATGCCTCAATGGCAGGTTTTTCGTGTTCCACGTGAGGTTTTCATCATTGGCCTCCGATCGAATGATTCTACGGGTGTTCGACGCTAGCTCACTGATTCGCACGCCGTAGATTGTACCTATAGTACCTTGAGGGCCATTTTCATTATTAGTGGTACCTCTCGCATCTGTTAACAGTTTTCATTATTGACTGGTAATCAGACGATGTTCATGCATGTTCGACTTCAACTCATGTATTCGCATGCTTGAACTTGTACTTTTGTTCGGGTCGAGATGGAGCGCAAGACCCTGGATTTTGTCTGTTGGAGTCCAGGCTGCGATTTTGTGGATTATTGTGATTATTACATGACTCATTCACTGGATGGCTGTGACCATGCCTGAGTCTATTCATCGATCCTCACCGGATGGCTACGCCCATACCACATATATCATGTACTTGAGCTATCAGTTGTACCTCTTTATGCAGATTCTCCGGTGGCAGCTGCATGTGTTCTTGTAAAGCATTTCACCCCCCTCTCTCTCTCGGGCCTCATGCTTTAGGGGGCATCTGTTACACAGTAATTTGTCACCATTTGTCATCGTCCCTGTTACCCCTCTCCCGCACTTTGGAGGACTCATTCCGGGACCTGTGAGAAGTGACATAACTTGAAAACACTTGCATTATGTTCCCCTAAGTATGGACTTCATATGCCCTGAAGACATCTCCTACAGAATATCCTTAAAAAGTTCCCTTTTTCCATTAGCGCGGATCCACAGTGTATTACTCGCGCCAATGGGGGAAATCCTCCAAAGAGGTCATGCCAGTTGGCGCTCTGTCTCAGATCTATACCCGCGCCAACCGAGTTTGGGAAAGCTTTTTAACAAACGCACGCGCGAAAGTTTTTTCCTTTCGACTCATGAAGCTTTTTAAGGATAATGCCAATCCCATGGATGTCTTGATTCATCGTATCTCCCTTTCCTCTATCCATAATAGCTTTTGAGGATAAACCCAATCCCATAGATGGTGTGATTGATCTTATCTCCTCCTCCTCCATCTATAAAAGCTTGTTTTGTTGCATTTGATAAGTTAGTTCGAGCATAGGGAGAATTATACTTTCAGAAGTCTAAGAGATTGTTGTAAGAGTCTTATTTGCATTCATAATCAAAGAGAGAGAGGCTTGTTCCCAATCCCGACAAGCTTTGCAAGACATATGTAGCTGATCACCCAGCCAAAGGAGGATTTGACGTCAGAACTATGGTTGTATTCTTCTTTGTTGTTTATCAATAATAGATGACTATCATTATGGTTCCACTCTTGTTATTCATTGTAATAATGTTTGAGTTATATCTTTTCTTACCGATATATAATTGCATCTATTGGATTTTATGCTTGTATTTGTGTTGTTCTTTGCATGTGCAGGTGTCCATTCACGGAGATCGTGGGGATCGTGACCGGCCGGAGCAAAGGAACGAGAGCGGTGACTCTTGTACGAATATTAGCGTTGGAATCCAAGGAGGCTCTCATCGTCCACCTTTAATTTTCAATTAGGAACTTGCGTGATAGCATTGTTTGATTGTTACTAGACCTAATCTGGGCTAGTAGGGATCTGGGCTAGTTGGAATCCAAGTAGGAATCACCCAACCTTAATGTGAAACGCACTGAACACAGCATTCGAGAAGATTGACTGTCGTACGGGAAGTCCTTTGTTTTCATATGATTGCCATGGTGTATATGAAGTTTTACGGATTGTCTGGTAAACCCTTTGCCTAGTTCTCCAAAGTAGTCACTTTTGATCCTTTTCGGACTCCCTAAAAGAAAAGGCTCACCTGAGCATTTGTCACTTCGGGCTCACTAAACATTCGAAGGAGACTAGAGTCATCTTTTTGTCCTTTTCTCGACTCTTAAAACATGAAAAGGTCAAGTTCAGTTCCTTTGTCTTAAAATTTATTCGGCCGCGATTCACATTTACCCGGTTAGATCTTGTTTGCGTTAGCTTGAGTAGGTTTCTTTTTCGATGGCAACTTTTCCGGGGTTCACCAACCCAGGGATCCCCTCTGACGGAAACCCTGGTCATTTCGCTCCTTTTGGGAATGTTGGTGCTCCTTACATGGCAACGTTGTCCCTCCCAGGGTTAACTGTTGGGTTGCCTGTTTGGTTGTTCCCAACCTCTTTGGTCCCTGCCGTCTCAACTTCTGGTCAATCAGTCCCTCCACCTGAACAACATCATGTTGATTCTAAGGTGGACCTCTCCCCTTCTTCGCCTGTTTCTACATCCTCATCTTCTACTTCGCCTGGTGAAAGTCTAGATTCGAGTAACCAGGTGGCTAAGAAGAAGAAGAAGAAGACAAAGAAGAAGAAGTCTCCTAAGGGAGAGGCTAAAAGTGCAGCTACTGCCTTGAGTCCACCTGAAGTCGGGCCACCTTCTGCTCCTCCGCGGAAGGTCAAGTTTCCTTGTAGATTATGCAAGGATGACCACCTTCTTCGCGATTGTCCTGGCATTCCCAGGGTCTTAGAAGTATGGTCTCACGATCCGGCCCGCCCCTCATCGTCCTCTAGAGCTCACGACAATGTTATCTTATCAACTCGAAATGGTAAGGGAAAAGGGAAGATTCAAATCCCTTGTAGACTTTGTGAAGGCAATCATCCCCTTCACCTTTGTCCGCTCATGGATAAAGCCTCTGTTGTCTTGGAAAGTCTTACAGCTCCTTCACCCCAACTACCCTTTGGCTATCAACGTCTTTCTGCAGCCGCAGATCATCCCCCTGTTGACAAAGAGATTGATTCAAATTCTTCTCGTGTCCAGGCTCCTCTTCCTGAACCTGGCTCTGCCAAGCCTGTTCTAGACCAACCATTGGTCGGAAAGAGTGTCGACTCGAGTTCACCACCCGATCACTCTGTTTCGAAAGAGCATAATTCCCATTTTCTTCTTCTCTCCTCAGATTCTCCTGAGTCCGGAAAGGAATCTCCTATCCCAGCTGCTCCCGAGAGTCCTGCTTCGGTCCCTTTAGAGCAAGGGGGCAATCATACGATTCCCCCACCAAGTAGTTCAGTCGTTTCCTTCGACTGGAGTCGTTTGACCAACTCTCGCCTTCCATCCCATGTGCCTTTCTGGGTCACGGTACACGCCTATAATAGGGCAATACCTGGCACTATTTTGGATGAGGGTGCATCTGTCAGTCTTATGCCTGTCATTACTTGGCAAGCTTTGGGTTCCCCACAGCTTGTGCCAATCGCGCCGAATCTGACGGCTTTTGACGGAGGAACTAGTCAACCATTAGGGATCCTTCCAAAGTTCCCTATTACTTTGGGAGGCAAAACCGTCTATATAGACGTATCGGTTACCCAAGGTGCTTTAGATTTCAGTCTTCTCCTTGGCCGTGACTATTTTATGCCATGGGGGCCCTTGTCTCTTCACTTTTCCATGTGGTTTGCTTTCCACACGATGGAAGAATCGTGACTATAGATCAATTATTGTTCATTCGTCCCCGGGTGCCTCCTCCGCAGTCGTCATCCCCTCCTGGTTTTCATCCACCAGTTGCATCTGCCCCACCACAGATCAACTACGTGGCCACTTATCCCGTGCATGTATCCAGTGATGTCGCCGTCGTGCATAGTGTCCTGGTGGCATTGGGTCCCGACTTCCAAGATGTTACCCTTCCACCCGGAGTGGCACTCTTGGAAGCCCCGACTTCCTGTTCGTTCTAATGAAGTTCGGGCGGAGCATAGTTCGTTTTCCTATGTCAAGCTCCTTAAAAAATGAAACTAGGTCTGGCGGAGCATAGTTCGTTTTCTTATGTCAAGCTCCTTAAAAAATGAAACTAGGTCTGGCCGAGCATAGTTCCTGATCTTGTGTCAAGCTCATTAAAAAATGAAATAAGGGTTGTGAGGATAGTTCTTTTCCTAGGTCAACCTCATTAAAAAATGAAACATCTCCTCCTTTCCAAATCGAGTCTTTGATTAAGATCTCGTAAAATAATCGAGTCTTTCATAGATCTCGAGAGTGAACCTTCATTCCATCCACTTTGTTGAATGCAATGAAGCTTGGGGGGCATGTACCTCATTTTGCGTTATTATGCCGGGGGCATGCGAACTTATAACAAGCATAGTTTTTCGTTTCAAGCTTGTGTAAACATGAAACTGAATCCAAGCAAAGTTCTCCATGGTTCAAGCTTGTGTAAAAATGAACCCATACCCATTTTACATCTCGTGATTGCCGTTATTTCGCTAAATTCTCTTAGATGAGCCTTGGTTGTTTCATTCCATTGCTACCATCTCTTTGGCTGATCATATGCTTTCACTTGGTTGTTTATGCTTTCCTGAGGAACCGCAGCGATGAGTGGTTTTATTAGCCAGCCTCTTGACCATTATATGTTTTGAGCAATTCCACCATTTCCGGAACCAGTTCCTACCCTTTATACCACTCGTTCCTCCAGGACGAGTCTCCTTTTAAGCTCTTTTCTGACTCGTAAAAAATGAAAAGATTGCCGAGTATTTTTCCCTTTTTGACTCGTTAAAGAGAATAAAAATGGAGGTCTGCTTTCAGCGCTTTTTTTACCGTTTAAAGACGAAAATATTTCCGAGTTATTCCTCTTGACTCGCTAAACGTAAATAAGGGGTGGTCGTCTTTAAACTCTTTTCCGACCATGTAAAAACGAAAAGATTGTCGAGTCCTTATCGTTTCAGGCTCGTTAACGGTTATGAAACGACGTGATTTCGGTCGCTTTTCTACTTTTTCAGGTCGTATTCACTAAACATGAAAAGTAATCCTCGATCGTAATAGTCGAGCGGTTCTTTCGAGCATTGTTTTATACTTTTTCGAGCTCGAGAGACACAACTTTACGAAAAAGGACACCCTTGGAGTTTTCTTTTCTGTTGTCTTTCCAAACTCTCTAAACATGAAAAGACGCCGAGTTCTTCCTCTATCAGACTCGTTAAAACCTGATGACATTGGATTCCGTCGAAATGACGCCTCACAAGCATATGCTATCCCCGTCAAGCTTGTTAATAAAAATAACTGGGGTACTCACCAGAAATTGTGGGGGAAAATGGAACCATAATTATTGTCGTGTCGGTAGTATGTCGCTCTTGAACATGGCACTTATCTGCTTTCGTGTCTGGGTGGGGACATCTCATCTCGTTTTTCACTTGCCTCTGTGGATTTGGGTGATCCTGTTTGACCTCTCATTTTCTCATTGCCTCGTCACCATGACCTTTGATCCATTGATGTCAAATACTGCCAAGTCCACTGTCGTGCCGCCGATATGTTCAAGAGAAGTTGACCTCTGTAGAATAACAACCTCCCTCTGATAGCTCGCATAATTCTGATTCACCACAACATTCTTCCTCTGTCTCATGTCGATGATGTGGGAAACACTATGGCCCACCTTCGATCAAGGTCACTTCCTGTCGACTTCAGCTCATTATCCAGGAAGCTGATCTAGAGACTCCCTTCCGGTGCCTTGGAGCCTGCATGCCTCAATGGCAGGTTCTTCGTGTTCGACGTGAGGTTTTCATCATTGGCCTCCGATCGAATGATTCTACGGGTGTTCAACGCCAGCTCACTGATTCGCACGCCGTAGATTCGCATGCTTGAACTTGTACTTTTGTTCGGGTCGAGATGGAGCGCAAGACCCTGGATTTTGTCTGTTGGAGTCCAGGCTGCGATTTTGTGGATTATTGTGATTATTACATGACTCATTCACTGGATGGCTGCGACCATGGCTGAGTCTATTCATCGATCCTCATCGGATGGCTGCGCCCATACCTTGGATCTAGATTATTATGTACTCTGTTATGGATGGTTGCGCCCATACCACATATATCATGTACTTGAGATATCAGTTGTACCTCTCTATGTAGATTCTCCGGCGGCAACATTTTCAGTTGCATGTGTTCTTGTAATGCATTTCACCCCTCTCTCTTGAGCCTCATGCTTTAGGGGGCATCTGTTACACAGTAATTTGTCACCATTTGTCACCGTCCCTGCCACCCCTCTCCCGCACTTTGGAGGACTCATCCCGGGACCTGTGAGAAGTGACATAACTTGAAAACACTTGCATTATGTTCCCCTAAGTATGGACTTCATATGCCCTGAAGACATCTCCTGCAGAATATCCTTAAAAAGTTCCATTTTTCCATTAGCGCGGATCCACAGTGTATTACTCGCGCCAATGGGGGAAATCCTCCAAAGAGGGCGCGCCAGTTGGCGCTCTATCTCAAAGCTATACTCGCGCCAACCGAGTTTGGGAAAGCTTTTTACCAAATGCACGCGTGAAGGTTTTTTCCTTTCGACTCATGAAGCTTTTTAAGGATAATGCCAATCCCATGGATGTCGTGATTAATCTTATCTCCCTTTCCTCTATCCATAATAGCTTTTTGAGGATAAACCCAATCCCATAGATGGTGTGATTGATCTTATCTCCTCCTCCTCCATCTATAAAAGCTTGTTCTGTTGCATTTGACAAGCTAGTTCAAGCATAGGGAGAATTATATTGTCGGAAGTCTGAGAGATTGATGTAAGAGTCTTCTTTGCATTCATAATCAAAGAGAGAGAGGCATGTTCCCAATCCCAACAAGCTTTGCAAGGCATATGTAGTTGATCACCCAGCCAAAGGAGGATTCGACGTCAGAACTATGGTTGTATTCTTCTTTTTTGATTATAAATAATAGATGACTATCATTATGGTTCCACTCTTGTTGTTCATTGTAATGATATTTGAGTTATATCTTTTCTGGCCGATATATAATTGCATCTACTGGATTTTATGCTTGTATTTGTGTCGTTCTTTGCATGTGCAGGTGTCCATTCACGGAGATCGTGAGGATCGTGACCGGCCGGAGCAAAGGAACGGGAGTGTCAACTCTTCTACAACACTAGCGTTGGAATCCAAGTAGGCTCTCATAATCCACCTTTAATTTGCAATTAGGAACTTGCGTGATAGCATTGTTTGATTGTTGCTAGACCCATTTTGGGCTAGTGGGGATCGCCTCTGTCCGCAGAGGGGATTTACCTCTCCAACAATTTGGCGACTCCACTGGGGATACTATTTGTTGTTTGATTTGTAAACTTTGGACGGAGCCTGAAGTACGGCCAGATAGCCTTCGAAACGCTATTGCTTTGCATTAGCGAAGTAGATCAACGCCACTTCAGTCAATCTCCGGTTTGGTTTACGAACTAAACAACTTGGAGTTTGTCTTGTCTCTTTGGTTTTCTCTTGTTTTGATTGCTTAGATAGCTTTCTGGGTTGGATTCTTTGTTGTCTCTTGCTGCCTGGTCTGTCTGGATACTGCTGGCCTAGTCTTGGATTGCTTGTTTTTTATTTTAGCATAGAAAACTTGATTGGCGCTCTTTTTTGCATGACAGTCGCGCCAATTGGCGCCACTTGTCAATGTACAGCCCGCGCCAATCCTCAATTGGCGCTACTTTTAGCCTGAAAGTCGCGCCAGCCCAGGGAAACTTTTAGAGTTTGCTTGTTTTGAGCCTTCCAAGCTTGGTTTTTGTGTTTGGATACTTCCTCTCAATCACTTGAGTGTGTTAGAGTCTTGTTTCACTGGTTCTTGGCCTTTACCCTTTGGGTGTTTGCTTTTTTCCACCGATTTCACATTTATCCATAGGGCATCTAGTGGCTTTGTGCATTGAGCCTTCCTTAGGAGTTTTGGTCTTCTGTTGATTCAGTCAACCTTTTGGTTACTCTCTTGCACTTGTTCAGTGATTGTTAAACTTTTTATTGCGTTATTCGAGTGATTCTCTTCTTTTCGCTTGGATTTCGCTTGGCTTCGTTTTGGGCTTAGATTACATGGCCCATTGAGGTCTTTGAGATCTTCTCTTGGTTCTGAAGGACTGCCTTGGTATTTAGGGACTTGATTGTATTTTCATTGAGTGAAATTTGTATTTTTACTCTTTGTTATTGTTTCTCAAAATTTGTTTAGTGCATTTTGCCATCAAAAAGAAAACGAACAATCTCTTTTGCTTTGCATTAGTTAATGGAAATTAGAGCTTTTCGTTGTTGTTAGTGATTAGTGACTTTAAAGAAAAGTTTCGTTTATTGCCATTAGCTGCATTAGAGTTATTGTTGATTGTTTTATGGTCATTTTGTTTGTGTGAAAGCTCTCAACTCTTCCGTAGCTAGCATTCATCGAATAAAATGATACATTTTGGCATATAGCTTGCATTGAGGAAATTGTGAGAAATTACATACGGTAGGACCTGGAAATTGAAACCTAATCAAAGATCAACTGTAAAATGAACTGAATGAATCTAAAAACGCATTGGAACTTAACGCATACATCTAGAGGTCTAGGCTAAAGACCTGTTCCGGCGTCGTTAAACCTTGTCACTGTTGTTTCACATTATGGTTGGATGATTCCTCCTTTTGTGACTCAATAGTGTTCTAGCACGGATTTGTGCTCCCACGTACCGTCGAGTATATGGGGAGACCCCACTAGGTTATCATCCTTTATCCACAGGAAGCCGTGTCTACCGCCTTACAAGCCGTATGCACTGAACACAGCATTCGGGAAGATTGACTGCCGTACGGGAAGTCCTTGCTTTTCATATGATTGCCAAGGTGTATAGGCAGTTTTACAGATTGTCTGGTAAACCCTTTGCCTAGTTCTCCAGAGTAGTCACTTTTGATCCTTTTCAGACTCCCTAAAAGAAAAGGCTCATCTGAGCATTTTGTCACTTCGGGCTCATTAAAAATTCGAAGGAGACTAGAGTCATCTTTTTGTCCTTTTCTCGACTCTTAAAAAGTGAAAAGGTCAAGTTCGGTTCCTTTGTCTTAAAATTTATTCGGCCACGATTCACATTTACCCAGTTAGATCTTGTTTGCGTTAGCTTGGGTAGGCTTTTTTTTCGATGGCAACACTTCCGGGGGTACACCAACCCAGGGATCCCCTCTGACGGAAACCCTGGTCATTTCGCTCCTTTTGGGAATGTTCGTGCTCCTTACATGGCAACGTTGTCCCTCCCAAGGTTAACTGTTGGGTTGCCTATTTGGTTGTTCCCAACCTCTTTGGTCCCTGTCGTCTCAACTTCTGGTTAATCAGTCCCTCCACCTGAACAACATCATGTTGATTCTAAGGTGGACCTCTCCCCTTCTTCGCCTGTTTCTACGTCCTCATCTTCTACTTCGCCTGGTGAAAGTCTAGATTCGAGTAACCAGGTGACTAAGAAGAAGAAGAAGAAGACGAAGAAGAAGAAGTCTCCTAAGGGAGAGGCTAAAACTGCAGCTAATCTCTCGAGTACACCTCCCATCGGGCCACCTTCTGCTCCTCCGCGGAAAGTCAAATTTCCTTGTAGATTATGCAAGGATGACCATCTTCTGCGTGATTTTCCTGGCATTCCCAGGCTTTTAGAAGTATGGTCTCACGATCCGGCCCGCCCCTCATCGTCCTCTGAAGCTCACGACGATGCTACTCTATTAGCGGGAAATGGTAAGGGAAAAGGGAAGATTCGAATCCCTTGTAGACTTTGTGAAGGCAATCATCCCCTTCACCTTTGTCCGCTCATGGATAAAGCCTCTGTTGTCTTGGAAAGTCTTACAGCTCCTTCACCCCAACTACCCGTTGGCTATCAACGTCTTTCTGCAGTCGCAGATCGTTCCCTTGCTGACAAAGAGATCGACCAAGATTCCTCTCTTGTCCAGCCTCCTCTTCCTGAGCCTGGCTGTGCCAAGCCTGTTCCAGACCAACCATTGGTCGAAAAGAGTGTCGACTCGGGTTTCCCTCCCGTCAATCACTCTGTGTCGGAAGACCATAATTCCCATGTTCTTCTCGTCTCCTCAGATTCTCCTGAGTTCGGAAATGACTCTCCTATCCCAGCTGCTCCTGAGAGTCCTGCTTCGGTCCCTTTAGAGCAGGGGGGCAATCATACGATTCCCCCACCAAGTAGTTCAGTCGTTTCCTTCGACTGGCGTCGTTTGACCACCTCTCGCCTTCCATCCCATGTGCCTTTCTGGGTCACGGTACACGCCTATAATAGGGCAATACCTGGCACTATTTTGGATGAGGGTGCATCTATCAGTCTTATGCCTGCCACTACTTGGCAAGCTTTGGGTTCCCCACAGCTTGTGCTAGTCGCGCCGAATCTGACAGCTTTTGACGGAGGAACTAGTCAACCATTGGGGATCCTTCCAAAGTTTCCTATTACTTTGGGAGGCAAAACTGTCTATATAGACGTATCGGTTACCCAAAGTGCTTTAGATTTCAGTCTTCTCCTTGGCCGTGACTATATTTATGCCATGGGGGCCCTTATCTCTTCACTTTTCCGTGTGGTTTGCTTTCTACACGATGGAAGAATCGTGACTATAGATCAATTATTGTTCGAACGTCCCCGGGTGCCTCCTGCGCAGTCGTCATCCCCTCCTAGTTTTCATCCACCAGTTGCATCTGCCCCACCACAGATCAACTACGTGGCCACTTATCCCGTGCCTGTATCCAGTGATGCCGTCGTCGTGCATAGTGTCCTGGGGGCATTGGGTCCTAACTTCTGAGATGTTACCCTTCCACTCGGAGTGGCACTCTTGGAAGCCCCGACTTCCTGTTCGTTCTAATGAAGTTCGGGCGGAGCATAGTTCGTTTTCCTATGTCAAGCTCCTTAAAAAATGAAACTAGGTCTAGTCGGAGCATAGTTCGTTTTCCTATGTCAAGCTCCTTAAAAAATGAAACTAGGTCGGGCAGAGGCGATCCCCACTAGCCCAAAATGGGTCTAGCAACAATCAAGCAATGCTATCACGCAAGTTCCTAATTGCAAATTAAAGGTGGATTATGAGAGCCTACTTGGATTCCAACGCTAGTGTTGTAGAAGAGTTGACACTCCCGTTCCTTTGCTCCGGCCGATCACGATCCTCACGATCTCCGTGAATGGACACCTACACATGCAAAGAACGACATGAATACAAGCATAAAATCCAATAGATGCAATTATATATCGGTCAGAAAAGATATAACTCAAACATCATCACAATGAACAACAAGAATGGAACCATAATGATAGTCATCTATTATTGATAATCAACAAAGGAGAATACAACCGTAGTTCTGACGTCAAATCCTCCTTTGGCTGGGTGATCAGCTACATATGTCTTGCAAAGCTTGTTGGGATCGGGAACAAGCCTCTCTTTCTTTGATTATGAATGCAAAGAAGACTCTTACAGCAATCTCTCAGACTTCTGACAGTATAATTCTCCCTATGCTCAAAACTAGCTTGTCAAATGCAACAGAACAAGCTTTTATAGATGGAGGAGGAGGAAGAGATACAATGAATCAAGACATCCATGGGATTGGCATTATCCTCGAAAAGCTATTATGGATAGAGGAAAGGGAGATACGATGAATCTCGACATCCATGAGATTGGCATTATCCTTAAAAAGCTTCATGAGTCGAAAGGAAAAAACCTTCGGGCGTGCGTTTGTTAAAAAGCTTTCCAAAACTCAGTTGGCGCGGGTATAACTCTGAGACAGAGCGCCAACTGGCGCGCCCTATTTGGAGGATTTCCCCCATTGGCGCGGATAATACATTGTGGATCCGTGCTAATGGAAAAAGGGGACTTTTTAAGGATATTCTGCAGGAGATGTCTTCAAGGCATATGAAGTCCATACTTAGGGGAACATAATGCAAGTGTTTTCAAGTTATGTCACTTCTCACAGGTCCCAGAATGAGTCCTCCAAAGTGCGGGAAAGGGGTAAGAGGGACGATGACAAATGGTGACAAATTACTGTGTAACAGATGCCCCCTAAAGCATGAGGCCCGAGAGAGAGAGAGCGGTGAAATGCTTTACAAGAACACATGCAGCTGCCGCCGGAGAATCTGCATAGAGAGGTATAACTGATAGCTCAAGTACATGATATATGTGGTATGGGCGCAGCCATCCATAACAGAGTACATAATAATATGGATCCAAGGTATGGGCGCAGCCATCCGGTGAGGATCGATGAATAGACTCAGGCATGGTCGCAGCCATCCAGTGAATGAGTCATGTAATAATCACAATAATCCACAAAATCGCAGCCTGGACTCCAACAGACAAAATCCAGGGTCTTGCGCTCCATCTCGACCCGAACAAAAGTACAAGTTCAAGCATGCGAATACATGAGTTGATGTCGAATATGCATGAACATCGTCTGATTACCAGTCAATAATGAAAACTGTTAACAGACGCGAGAGGTACCACCAATAGTGACAATGGCCCTCAAGGTACTATAGGTACAATCTACGGCGTGCGAATCAGTGAGCTGGCGTCGAACACCCGTAGAATCATTCGATCGGAGGCCAATGATGAAAACCTCACGTCGGACACGAAAAACCTGCCATTGAGGCATGCAGGCTCCAAGGCACCGGAAGGGAGTCTCTAGATCAGCTTCCTGGATAATGAGCTGAAGTCGACAGGAAGTGACCTTGATCGAAGGTGGGCCATAGTGTTTCCCACATCATCGACACGAGACAGAGGAAGAATGTTGTGGTGAATCAGAATTATGTGAGCTATCAGAGGGAGGTTGTTATTCTGCAGAGGTCAACTTCTCTTGAACATATCGGCGGCACAACAGTGGACTTGGCAATATTTGACATCAATGGATCAAAGTTCATGGTGATGAGGTAATGAGCAAATGAGAGGTCAAACAAGATCACCCAAATCCACGGAGGCAAGTGAAAAACGAGACGAAATGTCCCCACCCAGACACAAAAGCAGACAAGTGCCATGTTCAAGAGCGACATACTGTCGACACGACAATAATTATGGTTCCATTTTCCCCCACCATTTCTGGTGAGTACCCCAGTTATTTTTATTAACAAGCTTGACGGGGATAGCATATGCTTGTGAGGCGTCATTTCGACGGAATCCAATGTCATCAGGTTTTAACGAGTTTGACAGAGGAAGAACTCGGCGTCTTTTCATGTTTAGGGAGTTTGAAAAGACAGCAGAAAAGAAAACTCCAAGGGTGTCCTTTTTCGTAAAGTTGTGTCTCTCGAGCCCGAAAAATTAAAAAACAATGCTCGAAAGAACCACCCGACCATTACGATTGAGGAGTACTTTTCATGTTTAGTGAATTCGACCTAAAAAAGTAGAAAAGCAACCGAAATCACGTTGTTTCATAACCATTAACGAGCCTGAAACGACAAGGACCCGACAATCTTTTCGTTTTTACACGGTCGAAAAGAGTTTAAAGACGACCACCCCTTATTTACGTTTAGCGAGCCAAGAGGAATAACTCGGTAATCTTTTCGTCTTTAAACAGTCAGAAAAGAGCTGAAAGCAGACCTCCATTTTTATTCTCTTTAACGAGTCAAAAAGGGAAAAATACTCGGCAATCTTTTCATTTTTTACGAGTCAGAAAAGAGCTTAAAAGGAGACTCGTCCTGGAGGAACGAGTGGTATAAAGGGTAGCAACTGGTTCCGGAAATGGTGGAATTGCTCAAAACATATAATGGTCAAGAGGCTGGCTAATAAAACCACTCATCACTGCGGTTCCTCAGGAAAGGATAAACAACCAAGTGAAAGCATATGATCAGCCAAAGAGATGGTAGCAATGGAATGAAACAACCAAGGCTCATCTAAGAGAATTTAGCGAAATAACGGAAATCACGAGATGTAAAATGGGTATGGGTTCATTTTTACACAAGCTTGAACCATGGAGAACTCTGCTTGGATTCGGTTTCATGTTTACACAAGCTTGAAACGAAAAACTATGCTTGTTATAAGTTCGCATGCCCCCAGCATAATAATGCAAAATGAGGTACATGCCCCCCAAGCTTCATTGCATTCAACAAAGTGGATGGAATGAAGGTTCACTCTCGAAATCTATGAAAGACTCGATTATTTTACGAGATCTTAATCAAAGACTCGATTTGGAAAGGAGGAGATGTTTCATTTTTTAATGAGGTTGACCTAGGAAAAGAACTATCCTCATAACCCTTATTTCATTTTTTAATGAGCTTGACACAAGATCAGGAACTATGCTCGGCCAAACCTAGTTTCATTTTTTAAGGAGCTTGACATAGGAAAACGAACTATGCTCCGCCAGACCTAGTTTCATTTTTTAAGGAGCTTGACATAGGAAAACGAACTATGCTCCGCCAGACCTAGTTTCATTTTTTAAGGAGCTTGACATAGGAAAACAAACTATGCTCCGCCAGAACTTCATTAGAATGAACAGGAAGTCGGGGCTTCCAAGAGTGCCACTCCGGGTGGAAGGGTAATATCTCGGAAGTCAGGACCCAATGCCCCCAGGACACTATGCACGATGGCGGCATCACTGGATCCAGGCACGGGATAAGTGGCCACGTAGTTGATCTGTGGTGGGGCAGATGCAACTGGTGGATGAAAACCAGGAAGGGATGACGACTGCGCAGGAGGCACCTGGGGACGAACGAATGATAATTGATCTATAGTCGCTATCCTTCCATCGTGTGGAAAGCAAACCACACGGAAAAGTGAAGAGACTAGGGCCCCCATGGCATAAACATACTCACGGCGAAGGAGAAGACTGAAATCTAAAGCACCTTGGGTAATCGATACGTCTATATAGACGGTTTTGCCTCCCAAAGTAATAGGGAACTTTGGAAGGATCCCTAATGGTTGGCTAGTTCCTCCGTCAAAAGCCGTCAGATTCGGCGCGACTGGCACAAGCTGTGGGGAACCCAAAGCTTGCCAAGTAGTGGCAGGCATAAGACTGACAGATGCACCCTCATCCAAAACAGTGCTAGGTATCTCCTTATTATAGGCGTGTACCGTGACCCAGAAAGGCACATGGGATGGAAGGCGGGAGGTGGTCAAACGACTCTAGTCGAAGGAAACGACTGAACTACTTGGTGGGGGAATCGTATGATTGTCCCCCTGCTCTAAAGGGACCGAAGCAGGACTCTCGGGAGCAGCTGGGATAAGAGAGTCATTTCCGAACTCAGGAGAATCTGAGGAGACGAGAAGAACATGGGAATTATGGTCTTCCGACACAGAGTGATCGACGGGAGGGAAACCCGAGTCGACACTCTTTCTGACCAATGGTTGGTCTGGAACAGGCTTGGCACAGCCAGGCTCAGGAAGAGGAGGCTGGACAAGAGAGGAATCTTGGTCGATCTCTTTGTCAGCAAGGGAACGATCTGCGGCTGCAGAGAGACGTTGATAGCCAACGGGTAGTTGGGTGAAGGAGCTGTGAGACTTTCCAGGACAACGGAGGCTTTATCCATGAGTGGACAAAGGTGAAGGGGATGATTGCCTTCAGAGAGTCTACAGGGGATTCGAATCTTCCCTTTTCCCTTACCATTTCCAGCTGATAGGGTAGCATCGCTGTGAGCTTCGAAGGACGATGAGGGGCGGGCCGGATCGCGAGACCATACTTCTAAGACCCTGGGAATGCCAGGACAATCGCGAAGAAGGTGGTCATCCTTGCACAATCTACAAGGAAATTTGACCTTCCGCGGAGGAGTAGAAGGTGGCCCGACTTGAGGTGGACTCGGAGGAGTAGCGGCACTTTTAGCCTCTCCCTTAGGAGACTTCTTCTTCTTCGTCTTCTTCTTCTTCTTCTTAGCCACCTGGTTACTCGAATCGAGACTTTCACCAGGCGAAGTAGAAGATGAGGACGTAGAAGCAGGCGAAGAAGGGGAGAGGTCCACCTTAGAATCAACATGATGTTGTTTAGGTGGAGAGACTGATTGACCAGAAGTTGAGACGGTAGGGACCAAAGAGGTTGGGAACAACCAAACAGGCAACCCAACAGTTAACCCTGGGAGGGACAACGTTGCCATGTAAGGAGCACCAACATTCCCAAAAGGAGCGAAATGACCAGGGTTTCCGTCAGAGGGGATCCCTCGGTTGGTGGACCCCGGAAAGGTTGCCATTGAAAAAGAAGCTTACTCAAGCTAACGCAAACAAGATCTAACCGGGTAAATGTGAATGGTGGCCGAATAAATTTTAAGACAAAGGAACCGAACTTGACCTTTTCACTTTTTAAGAGTTGAGAAAAGGACAAAAAGATGACTCTAGTCTCCTTCGAATTTTTAATGAGCCCGAAGTGACAAAATGCTCAGATGAGCCTTTTCTTTTAGGGAGTCCGAAAAGGATCAAAAATGACTACTCTGGAGAAACTAGGCAAAGGGTTTACCAAACAAATCCGTAAAACTGCATATACACCTTGGCAATCATATAAAAACCAAGGACTTTCCGTACGGCAGTCAATCTTCCCGAATGTTGTGTTCAGTGCGTTACGGCTTGTAAGGCGGCAGACACGGCTTCCTGTGGATAAAGGATGATAACCTCGACGGTACGTGGGAGCACAAATCCGTGCTAGAACACTATTGAGTCACAAAAGGAGGAATCACCCAACCTTAATGTGAAACAACAGTGACTAGGTTTAACGACGCCGGAACATGTCTCTAGCCTAGACCTCTAAATGCGTTTTTAGATTCATTCAGTTCATTTTACAGTTGATCTTTGATTAGGTTTTAGTTTCCAGGTCCTACCGTATGTAATCTCTCACAATTTCCTAAATGCAAGCTATATGCCAAAATATATCATTTCATTCGATGAACGCTAGCTACGAGAGAGTTGAGATCTTTCAATCAAACAAAATGATCATAAAACAATCAACAATGACTCTAATGCAGCTAATGGCAATAAACGAAACTTTTCTTTAAAGTCACTAATCGCTAATAACAATGAAAAGCTCTAATTTCCATTAACTACTGCAACGCAAAAGAGATTGTTCGTTTTCTTTTCGATGGCAAAATGCACTAAACAAATTTTGAGAGATAATAACAAAGAGTAAAAAGACAAATTTCACTTGGTGAAAACACAATCAAGTCCCTGAAACACCAAGGCAATCTTTCAAACCAAGAAAAATCACAAAGACCTCAATGAGCTATGTAATCTAAGCCCAAACGAAGCCAAGCGAAATCCAAACGAAAAAGAGGTAAAATTGCTTGAAGAAAACAATAAAAAGTTTTGACAACTACTAGACAAGTGCAAAAGGTAGCCAAGAAGTCGACTGGACAATCAAAGAACCAAAAACTCCCACGGAAGGCTCGATGCACAAAGCCACTAGATGCCCTAGGGCTGGAATATGAAATCGATGGAAAGAAGCAAACACCCGAAGGATGAAGGTCAAAAACCAGTCAAACAAAGCTCTGACACACTCTAGTAGTTGAAAAAGATGTAACAAGACAGAAATCCAAGCTCAGAAAGCTTCTAAACAGGCAAACTGAAAAAGTTCACAGGCCTGGCGCGACTGTCAGGCTATAACTCGCGCTTTTAATGGATTAGCGCGAGTTGCTTTTGTGCAACATGCGCCCAATGGCACGACTATCAGGGAAAAAATCGCGCTAATCAAGTTTGCTAGCTTAAAAATAAAAACAAGCAGTCCACAGCTTGATCAACAGTATCCAGACAGACCAGGCAGCAAGAGACAACTTAAAAATTCAACCCAGAAAACTTATCTAAGCAGGCAAAACAAGAGAAAACCAAGGTGCAAGACAAACTCCAAGCTGTTTGGTTCGTAAACCAAACCGGAGATTGACTGAAGTGGCGTTGATCTACTTCGCTAATGCAGAGCAATAGCATTTCGAAGGCTACCTGGCCGTACTTCAGGCTCCGTCCAAAGTTTACGAATCAAACAACAAATAGCTCCTCCCCAGTGGAGAGGTAAATCCCCTCTGCGGACAGAGGCGATCCCTACTAGCCCAGATCAGGTCTAGCAACAATCAAACAATGCTATCACGTAAGTTCCTAATTGCAAATTAAAGGTGGATGATGAGAGCCTACTTGGATTCCAACGCTAATATTCGTAGAAGAGTCGTCGCTCTCGTTCCTTTGCTCCGGCCGGTCACGATCCCCACGATCTCCGTGAATGGACACCTGCACATGCAAAAAACAACACAAATACAAGCATAAAATCCAATAGATGCAATTATATATCGGTCAGAAAAGATATAACTCAAACATTATTACAATGAATAACAAGAGTGGAACCATAATGATAGTCATCTATTATTGATAAACAACAAAGAAGAATACAACCATAGTTCTGACGTCAAATCCTCCTTTGGCTGGGTGATTAGCTACATATGTCTTGCAAAGCTTGTCGGGATTGAGAACAAGCCTCTCTCTCGTTGATTATGAATGCAAAGAATACTCTTACAGCAATCTCTTAGACTTCTGAAAGTATAATTCTCCCTATGCTTGAACTAGCTTGTCAAATGCAATAGAACAAGCTTTTATAGATGGAGGAGGAGGAGATAAGATCAATCACACCATCTATGGGATTGGGTTTATCCTCAAAAAGCTATTATGGATAGAGGAAAGGGAGATAAGATTAATCACGACATCCATGGGATTGGCATTATCCTTAAAAAGCTTCATGAGTCGAAAGGAAAAAACCTTCGCGCGTGCGTTTGGTAAAAAGCTTTCCCAAACTCGGTTGGCGCGAGTATAGCTCTGAGACAGAGCGCCAACTGGCGCGCCCTCTTTGGAGGATTTCCCATATTGGCGCGAGTAATACATTGTGGATCCGTGCTAATGGAAAAAGGGAACTTTTTAAGGATATTCTGCAGGACATGTCTTCAGGGCATATGAAGTCCATACTTAGGGGAACATAATGCAAGTGTTTTCAAGTTATGTCACTTCTCACAGGTCCCGGAATGAGTCCTCCAAAGTGCGGGAGAGGGGTGGCAGGGACGGTGACAAATGGTGACAAATTACTGTGTAACAGATGCCCCCTAAAGCATGAGGCCCGAGAGAGAGAGGGGTGAAATGCTTTACAAGAACACATGCAACTGAAAATGCTGCCGCCGGAGAATCTGCATAGAGAGGTACAACTGATATCTCAAGTACATGATATATGTGGTATGGGCGCAGCCATCCATAACAGAGTACATAATAATCTAGATCCAAGGTATGGGCGCAGCCATCCGGTGAGGATCGATGAATAGACTCAGGCATGGTCGCAGCCATCTAGTGAATGAGTCATGTAATAATCACAATAATCCACAAAATCACAGCCTGGATTCCAACAGACAAAATACAGGGTCTTGCGCTCCATCTCGACCCGAACAAAAGTACAAGTTCAAGCATGTGAATACATGAGTTGAAGTCGAACATGCATGAACATCGTCTGATTACCAGTCAATAATGAAAACTGTTAACAGACGCGAGAGGTACCACCAATAATGACAATGGCCCTCAAGGTACTATAGGTACAATCTACGGCGTGCGAATCAGTGAGCTGGCGTCGAACACCCATAGAATCATTCGATCGGAGGCCAATGATGAAAACCTCACGTCGAACACGAAGAACCTGCCATTGAGGCATGCAGGCTCCAAGGCACCGGAAGGGAGTCTCTAGATCAGCTTCCTGGATAATGAGTTGAAGTCGACAGGAAGTGACTTTGATCGAAGGTGGGCCATAGTGTTTCCCACATCATCGACACGAGACAGAGGAAGAATGTTGTGGTGAATCAGAATTATGTGAGCTATCAGAGGGAGGTTGTTATTCTGCAGAGGTCAACTTCTCTTGAACATATCGGCGGCACGACAATGGACTTGGCAGTATTTGACATCAATGGATCAAAGGTCATGGTGACGAGGCAATGAGCAAATGAGAGGTCAAACAGGATCACCCAAATCCACAGAGGCAAGTGAAAAACGAGATGAGATGTCCCCACCCAGACACAAAAGCAGACAAGTGCCATGTTCAAGAGCGACATACTGCCGACACGACAATAATTATGGTTCCATTTTCCCCCACCATTTCTGGTGAGTACCCCAATTATTTTTATTAACAAGCTTGACGGGGATAGCATATGCTTGTAAAGTGTCATCTCGACGGACTCCAATGTCATCAAGTTTTAACGAGTCTGACAGAGGAAGAACTCGGCGTCTTTTCATGTTTAGAGAGTTTGAAAAGACAGCAGAAAAGAAAACTCCAAGGGTGTCCTTTTTCGTAAAGTTGTGTCTCTCGAGCCCGAAAAAGTATAAAACAATGCTCGAAAGAACCGCCCGACCATTACGATCGAGGAGTACTTTTCATGAGTAGTGATTTCGACCTGAAAAAGTAGAAAAGCGACCGAAATCACGTCGTTTCATAACCATTAACGAGCCTGAAACGACAAGGACCCGACAATCTTTTCGTTTTTACACGGTCGGAAAAGAGTTTAAAGACGACCACCCCTTATTTACGTTTAGCGAGTCAAGAGGAATAACTTGGCAATCTTTTCGTCTTTAAACGGTCGGAAAAGAGCTGAAAGCAGACCTCCATTTTTATTCTCTTTAACGAGTCAAAAAGGGAAAAATACTCGGCAATCTTTTCATTTTTTACGAGTCAGAAAAGAGCTTAAAAGGAGACTCGTCCTGGAGGAACGAGTGGTATAAAGGGTAGCAACTGGTTCTGGAAATGGTGGAATTGCTCAAAACATATAATGGTCAAGAGGCTGGCTAATAAAACCACTCATCGCTGCGGTTCCTCAGGAAAGGATAAACAACCAAGTGAAAGCATATGATCAGCCAAAGAGATGATAGCAATGGAATGAAACAACCAAGGCTCATCTAACAGAATTTAGCGAAATAACGACAATCACGAGATGTAAAATGGGTATGGGTTCATTTAAACACAAGCTTGAACCATGGAGAACTCTGCTTGGATTCGGTTTCATGTTTACACAAGCTTGAAACGAAAAACTATGCTTGTTATCAGTTCGCATGTCCCCAGCATAATAACGCAAATCGAGGTACATGCCCCCCAAGCTTCATTGCATTCAACAAAGTGGATGGAATGAAGGTTCACTCTCGAGATCTAGGAAAGACTCGACTTGTATTTTACGATATCTTAATCAAAAGACTCGATTTGGAAAGGGAGTTGTTTCATTTTTTAATGAGGTTGACACAGTAAAAGAACTATCCTCATAACCCTTGTTTCATTTTTTAACGAGGTCGCCACAAGATCAAAACTATCCTCGGACACCTAGTTTCATTTTTTAAGGAGCTTGACACAAGAAAACGAACTATGCTCCGACCAAGCCTAGTTTCATTTTTTAAGGAGCTTGACACAAGAAAACGAACTATGCTCCGACCAAGCCTAGTTTCATTTTTTAAGGAGCTTGACACAAGAAAACGAACTATGCTCCGACCAAGCCTAGTTTCATTTTTTAAGGAGCTTGACACAGGAAAACGAACTATGCTCCGACCAAGCCTAGTTTCATTTTTTAAGGAGCTTGACATAGGAAAACGAACTATGCTCCGTCCGAACTTCATTAGAATGAACAGGAAGTCGGGCTTCCAAGAGTGCCACTCCGGGTGGAAGGGTAATATCTTGGAAGTCAGGACCCAATGCCCCCAGGACACTATGCACGATGGCGGCATCACTGGATCCAGGCACGGGATAAGTGGCCACGTAGTTGATCTGTGGTGGGGCAAATGCAACTGGTGGATGAAAACCAGGAGGGGATGACGACTACGCAGGAGGCACCCGAGGACGAACGAACGATAATTGATCTATAGTCACTATCCTTCCATCATGTGGAAAGCAAACTACACGGAAAAGTGAAGAGACCAGGGCCCCCATGGCATAAACATAGTCACGGCCAAGGAGAAGACTGAAATCTAAAGCACCTTGGGTAAACGATACGTCTATATAGACGGTTTTGCCTCCCAAAGTAATAGGGAACTTTGGAAGGATCCCTAATGGTTGACTAGTTCCTCCGTCAAAAGTCGTCAGATTCGTCGCGACTAGCACAAGCTGTGGGGAACCCAAAGCTTGCCAAGTAGTGACAGGCATAAGACTAACAGATGCACCATCATCCAAAACAGTGCCAGGTATCGCCTTATTATAGGCGTGTACCGTGACCCAGAAAGGCACATGGGATGGAAGGCGGGAGGTGGTCAAACGACTCCAGTCGAAGGAAACGACTGAACTACTTGGTGGGGGAATCGTATGATTGCCCCCCTGCTCTAAAGGGACCGAAGCAGGACTCTCGGGAGCAGCTAGGATAGGAGAGTCATTTCCGAACTCAGGAGAATCTGAGGAGACGAGAAGAACATTTGAATTATGGTCTTTTTGACACAGAGTGATCGACGGGAGGGAAACCCGAGTCGACACTCTTTCCGACCAATGGTTGGTCTGGAACAGGCTTGGCACAGCCAGGCTCAGGAAGAGGAGGCTGGACAAGAGAGGAATCTTGGTCGATATCTTTGTCACCAAGGGAGCGATCTGCGGCTGCAGAGAGACGTTGATAGCCAACGGGTAGTTGGGGTGAAGGAGCTATGAGACTTTCCAAGACAACGGAGGCTTTATCCATGAGTGGACAAAGGTGAAGGGGATGATTGCCTTCACAGAGTCTACAGGGGATTCGAATCTTCCCTTTTCCCTTACCATTTCCAGCTGATAGGGTAGCATCGCCGTGAGCTTCGGAGGACGATGAGGGGCGGGCCGGATCGCGAGACCATACTTCTAAGACCCTGGGAATGCTAGGACAATCGCGAAGAAGGTGGTCATCCTTGCACAATCTACAAGGAAATTTGACCTTCCGCGGAGGAGCAGAAGGTGGCCCGACTTGAGGTGGACTCGGAGGAGTAGCGACACTTTTAGCCTCTCCCTTAGGAGACTTCTTCTTCTTCGTCTTCTTCTTCTTCTTCTTAGCCACCTGGTTACTCGAATCGAGACTTTCACCAGTCGAAGTAGAAGATGAGGACGTAGAAGCAGGCGAAGAAGGGGAGAGGTCCACCTTAGAATCAACATGATGTTGTTTAGGTGGAGGGACTGATTGACCAGAAGTTGAGACGGCAGGGACCAAAGAGGTTGGGAACAACCAAACAGGCAACCCAACAGTTAACCCTGGGAGGGACAACGTTGCCATGTAAGGAGCACCAACATTCCCAAAAGGAGCGAAATGACCAGTGTTTCCGTCAGAGGGGATCCCTGGGTTGTTGGACCCCGGAAAGGTTGCCATTAAAAAAGAAGCCTACTCAAGCTAACGCAAACAAGATCTAACTGGGTAAATGTGAATGGTGGCCGAATAAATTTTAAGACAAAGGAACCGAACTTGACCTTTTCACTTTTTAAGAGTCGAGAAAAGGACAAAAAGATGACTCTAGTCTCCTTCGAATTTTTAATGAGCCCGAAGTGACAAAATGCTCAGATGAGCCTTTTCTTTTAGGGAGTCCGAAAAGGATCAAAAGTGACTACGCTGGAGAAACTAGGCAAAGGGTTTACCAAACAAATCCGTAAAACTGCATATACACCTTGGCAATCATATAAAAACCAAGGACTTTCCGTACGGCAGTCAATCTTCCCGAATGCTGTGTTCAATGCGTTACGGCTTGTAAGGCGGCAGACACGGCTTCCTGTGGATAAAGGATGATAACCTAGTGGGGTCTCCCCATATACTCGACGGTACGTGGGAGCACAAATCCGTGTTAGAACACTATTGAGTCACAAAGGGAGGAATCACCCAACCTTAATGTGAAACAACAGTGACTAGGTTTAACGACGCCGAAACATGTCTCTAGCCTAGACCTCTAGATGTATGCGTTAAGTTCCAATGCGTTTTTAGATTCATTCAGTTCATTTTACGGTTGATCTTTGATTAGGTTTCAGTTTCCAGGTCCTACCGTATGTAATCTCTCACAATTTCCTAAATGCAAGCTATATGCCAAAATATATCATTTCATTCGATGAACGCTAGTTACGAGAGAGTTGATATCTTTCAATCAAACAAAATGATCATAAAACAATCAACAATGACTCTAATGCAGCTAATGGCAATAAACGAAACTTTTCTTTAAAGTCACTAATCGCTAATAACAATGAAAAGCTCTAATTTCCATTAACTACTGCAACGCAAAAGAGATTGTTCGTTTTCTTTTCGATGGCAAAATGCACTAAACAAATTTTGAGAGATAATAACAAAGAGTAAAAAGACAAATTTCACTCAATGAAAACACAATCAAGTCCCTGAAACACCAAGGCAATCTTTCAAACCAAGAAAAATCACAAAGACCTCAATGAGCTATGTGATCTAAGCCCAAAACGAAGCCAAGCGGAATCCAAGTGAAAAAGAAGTGAATCACTCGAATAACGCAATAAAAAGCTTAACAATCACTGAACAAGTGCAAGAGAGTAACCAAAAAGTTGACTGGACCAACAGAAAACCAAAACTCCTAAGGAAGGCTCGATTGCACAAAGCCACTAGATGCCCTAGGGCTAAAATGTGAAATCGGTAGAAAAAAGCAAACACCCAAAGGGTAAAGGCCAAAAACCAATCAAACAAGACTCTAACACATTCAAGTGATTGAAAGATAGTATCCAGACACAAAAACCAAGCTTGGAAGGCTCAAAACAAGCAAACTCTAAAAGTTTCCCTGGGCTGGCGCGACTTTCAGGCTAAAAGTAGTGCCAATTGAGGATTGGTACGGGCTGTACATTGACAAGTGGCGCCAATTGGCGCGACTGTCATGCAAAAAAGAGCACCAATCAAGTTTGCTATGCTAAAATAAAAAACAAGCAATCCAAGACTAGGCCAACAGTACCCAGACAGATCAAGAAGCAAGAGACAACAGAGGATCCAACCCAGAAAGCTATCTAAGCAATCAAAACAAGAGAAACCAAAGAGACAAGACAAACTCCAAGTTGTTTAGTTCGTAAACCAAACCGGAGATTGACTGAAGTGGCGTTGATCTACTTCGCTATTGCAAAGCAATAGCGTTTCGAAGGCTATCTGGCCGTACTTCAGGCTCCGTCTAAAGTTTACAAATCAAACAACAAGCTAACTCCCCAGTGGAGTCGCCAAATTGTTGGAGAGGTAAATCCCCTCTGCGGACAGAGGCGATCCCCACTAGCCCAAAATGGGTCTAGCAACAATCAAACAATGTTATCACGCAAGTTCCTAATTGCAAATTAAAGGTGGATGATGAGAGCCTACTTGGATTCCAACGCTAATATTCGTAGAAGAGTCGCTGCTCTCGTTCCTTTGCTCCGGCCGGTCACGATCCCCACGATCTCCGTGAATGGACACCTGCACATGCAAAGAACAACACAAAAGCATAAAATCCAATAGATGCAATTATATATCGGTCAGAAAAGATATAACTCAAACATTATTTCAATGAATAACAAGAGTGGAACCATAATGATAGTCATCTATTATTGATAAACAACAAAGAAGAATACAACCATAGTTCTGACGTCAAATCCTCCTTTGGCTGGGTGATCAGCTACATATGTCTTGCAAAGCTTGTCGGGATTGGGAACAAGCCTCTCTCTCTTTGATTATGAATGCAAAGAAGACTCTTACAACAATCTCTTAGACTTCTGAAAGTATAATTCTCCCTATGCTCGAACTAGCTTGTCAAATGCAACAGAACAAGCTTTTATAGATGGAGGAGGAGGAGATAAGATCAATCACACCATCTATGGGATTGTGTTTATCCTCAAAAAGCTATTATGGATAGAGGAAAGGGAGATAAGATTAATCACGACATCCATGGGATTGGCATTATCCTTAAAAAGCTTCATGAGTCGAAAGGAAAAAATCTTCGCGCGTGCGTTTGGTAAAAAGCTTTCCCAAACTCAGTTGGCGCGAGTATAGCTCTGAGACAGAGCGCCAACTGGCGCGCCCTCTTTGGAGGATTTCCCCCATTGGCGCGAGTAATACACTTTGGATCCGCGCTAATGGAAAAAGGGAACTTTTTAAGGATATTCTACAGGAGATGTCTTCAGGGCATATGAAGTCCATACTTAGGGGAACATAATGCAAGCGTTTTCAAGTTATGTCACTTCTCATAGGTCCCGGAATGAGTCCTCCAAAGTGCGGGAGAGGGGTGGCAGGGACGGTGACAAATGGTGACAAATTACTGTGTAACACTTCTTTTCTGCGTATAGGGTCTCCTTCTAGACCTGCGTTTTTCCCTTAGAGATTCTTCTTTCCACTAAAACCCAAAACAAGTGGAGAAGAAGAAATCTCAAGAGAGTTGTGTGTACAAATGACTTGCAAGGCACTTGTATTTATACTAAAACGTGGAGCTCAAGTGGGGGCGGTCTAGTTGCTGGCCGACCCAGACGAATTGTCCCATAACACAAATAAATTCATATCTCCATGAATACGTATCGAAATCGGATGATCTTTGGATCAATCCTACACCTCTCGATGAGAGGAATCCAAGAAAAATATCAGCTTCCATAAATAAGATGACCGACATGGAGTTTGGCCCTAGTTTCCAATTTTGACATAATTGCTTGGAAGTAAAAAAAAAAAAAATTTGAATGGTGGGTCAATCGTTTTAGGAATTCAAAGTTCCAGAGGCAAACATGAGAAAAATGGCATCTCTTTCTTAAGGAACAACAACTACATATCCCAACATATTCAATACAACATAGCTCACATATATGATTGGAACAAATACCTTATTCAATGCACTATCATGAACTGATGACACCACTCATTTTAAAGAGTCAATGATTCAGCTTGTACGGTCTTCAAAACTTATGATACTGTTGGAACATGCATAAAAGTAGCTCTTGTCTACCTTGGAAAGTGTGTTTATTGCAATTTCGCTAAGAGAGAATGTTTACTGTGATTTCATGGTAGACAAGAGAGTGTTAAATACCATGGGCCCATGAAGGGTGGTTTGCGCGGCCAACGGTATATGTAATAAGGTATGAAGAGGTATGAGGAGCGGTATATCTAATAATGTGGCCGTGGGTTCATTAATTCAGGAGCAACGTTATATGAGCAATATGTAATATATGTTATGACTGTGGTATATATGTGTATGGCAGTATTCACAATGTTCAAGACACAGCAACTGGAGGAGTGAAGAGGAGGGCGGACCGGTGGTAGAGCACTGAGGAGCGACAGTCACGAAGGTCAAGTCTGTATGAGAGTGGTGGGAGTCTGAGTTTACCATAACTTCCGTTGCGCCAACATATCACTCAATAACATTTGATATGTCAGGTCGGTTCAACATAATAATACCACTCAATAACACAGTTACAGTAATGATAACCGGCTCATAGTCATAAAATTTGAGATACCACACAGTGGTGCAGTAAAAGAATTAACATAGTCAGTCACAACAATGAAGTAACGCAACCTCTAGTATAACAGTCTCCAAGCAGCGAATTTTAAGAAAACAACATATCATTCACGGCACCGATACCTATTTGCCTCTACAGAAAAAGAGTGTATTTACGAGAGGAGTGGCTGGTAGAGAAATGAAATGGTTTACAAGAGGAGTTACAAAAGCAGATATCTGAGACCTACAAACTTGGGTACGAGGGGAAGATGTCAGTGTTTTTCTATATCAGGAAAATGGGCAGAGCTGTAGGACAAGCATGCACTGAAAGATCACAAAAACAAGTGGCTCACACTTGAGCAGAGTAGGAGATCGCCCACTCTGATACCATGTTAGACATCACCATGGCGAAGACCAAATATGAAGGATAAGCATTGAATACATTATTATTCACAATCATACATATTTATAATACGTTGGAGTGACCCTTGATTTCATATTCCAAGTGGTCTCTTGGACACCCTTTGATTGTTTGGCTTCCACACTAACCCTTAGAGGATTAGGTGTCCAACATTATCCTACTACAAATAGTAAATGGTTTAAATCATAACTGATTTCACTTCTAATTAAAAAAAACATTACCATGTATCCCTTAGTAAATTAAGAAAGCTCTAATATATACTTTGAATACATATGGTGATCATGATGTAAATATCAATTTATTACCGACTTTTAATGTAATCATGCATTTGTATCGTTGTTAGTGAATTATTAATCACCAAAAATACAAATATTAATTTATTACCGACTTCTTAGTGTCGACATGCATATGTATCATTAGCATTTCACAGGAAAGGGTAAGCCCCAATGGTCCCCATTTTAGGGGTACCCTCACTTTTCCTTTCCCATACCATCACATTATTAGGTTTTTTCCGTAAGCGGCAACTTTGGAGGCTCGAATGGTCTTTAATATACACTAAAAATGGTGTTCATTATTATTCCCTACAGCAGCAGCAGGGTAATAAGGTATCATTTTTTTGGGATTCAACTGCGTTAAGTAAGTCATTCAAACGTATGACCATTTCCATGAGAGGTAGTCGTAACTGACTAATTTATCATGATTTTTGAATAGTTCACTTAGCACTCATTGCATCGGGTGATGCTGCGTTAGGTGTTTAAAAAAATTGATGTTGACATTAAATCTAAGTTGTCCAAAATTTATGAAACTTTTCCAAAGTTTAACCTTATAAATTAAAATTTATTATTTTTAAACCATATTTAAATTCATTTATCTAAAATACTATTGGTTCAATTCTTTCACCTCTTATTATGTAATGATGGCAAATGTACTTCACTATTAATTTGTATTGTACAATTTAATGTACAACTTCCACTATAAAATGACATATGTACTCCATCACTATGTATAGGGACTGATGCTTTATGCAGAAACTGAGCAAGGGCAAGGATAGATATGATTTATTTTGATAAAAAGCATTATGTAAGCGTGAGAGCTGCTCCAGGCGCTATCTCTTTCAGTTGAAAAAAGATATGATATGACACCAAGTAGTTGGACAATCGGCAACGGCTAGGATTGACTTGTAACAGGCTATATGAGTAGTCTACATAACTTAAAATGACGTATGCGTACGGGAACTGGTGCAGAGACTGACGCTGGGAAAGGATAGATGTCACTTACTTTAATCTGCCACCGAGCCGACTTATTTTGATCTCATGAACTGATACAGAGATTCATGGAGTAGTTGGGGAATTGAATTTTGACAATTAGCCATGCAATCTCTTGCCTTGTTTCGTGTGCTCAGAAAAGTGTAATGATGGATGAAGATTATTGTCATGTTAAACAGTAGTGTGTACGGACCTGTATTAATTCACAAATATTTATAAACGATTTTGCAGGGTAGATAAAGATTTTACTTCAAAACTCTTTTTATATTCCTACTTAATGTTGTTATAACATATTCAAAATATAAAATATTTAACAAATCAAATATGTTTTTTTTCAGTGATTAAATATTTTGGAAATTATTTTTTTTAACTGAAAATTTTAATATGCCTTATATTTTTAGTTTTTGTTGTATTTAATTATTTTGAATTTTTATTTAACAATTTTGCATTTTAAAATTTATATTAAATTTCAATTTCTAGAATGATACAATTATAAAATTGTCATATATACTATCAAATAACATATTACATCGTATAAAATAACAAATTACATCATATGAAAAATAAATTATCAAATAATAAATAATACATTCCATTTTGAGAAATATATATACTATCAAATAACATATTACATCATATAAAATAACAAATTACATCATATGAAAAATAAACTAGCATTTGCACCTTATGTTGCAAAGGAAACGCCGTAAGGCATAGAGTGGTAAGGCATAGAGTGGGGAAGAATAGCGACATGTGAATGGGCATTGTTGAAAGCAAGGGTGGACGATAATGTGTATTCTGAAAATGGATATTTTGTTATGGTCAACCTAATGCATTCATTAATTAGATGACAACAAAAAAGTTTCGAGCCCAGGTTGAACCAACACAAATCTTTTCTACAAGACTGAAATTGCCTAAATGATTCCTCAATTAATGGAAATAACCATTTCCCTCCTCTAATACCTAAAATACATTGTAGGAGACCGATTTTTCAAGTAACTTAATATAACTAGCAATTGCCCCAAAAAATG
The DNA here is from genome assembly GCA_031772625.1 of Pinus tabuliformis. Classification (NCBI taxonomy): domain Eukaryota; kingdom Viridiplantae; phylum Streptophyta; class Pinopsida; order Pinales; family Pinaceae; genus Pinus; species Pinus tabuliformis. Next base: position 1,939,123,307 of record CM062818.1, on the reverse strand, counting down.
CAAAGAGAGGTCGATTACAAACAAGTTTTTTTATGTATAAAGTGTTGAGAATGGAGGATCTCGGATTAGACTTTAGTTGGACTCCGTTGGTTTGGGAGATGTATCATGTGTTACCATTTGTGCATATTATGGGCATAAAGTTGGTTATGATGATGGAGATTATTTTCAACCAATTGTGGGTTGGCAACAACTTTTGTGAATTCCTTGGGTAAGATTCGATCTTCTGGATAACGAAAATTCCAGTGTCCATTTAGTCTATACTAGAGTACAATGATTGTTGGCAAAGCTAAAGAAACTGCCATCAATGTATAGAGCCAATGTAACTCGTAGTCATCATTTTTATCCATACAGGGCTATGATTATAGGTACCAACCATTTGAGCAGGCAGGGGGTGTATTTGCTAAATAGGGATCATGTTATCCTCGTGGAGTTATTGGTTGCACTTAGAAAATATAAAGTAGGATTGAGCATCGACTATTTGGCTGGATGGAATTTTTGATAAGCGCTGGCCAATTTTATCTATTGTGTAATCATTTCCCTGATTTAAAGGCTGCTCTGAGTTACTAATAGAGACGGTTCTAAAAGATAAGGCTTCGAGAACCTTACTTTAGTTGGTGGAGGCTTAGTACATTTTCTTCTGAAGCTTTGGCCTCAAACTCGAAAGCTACTTGTAAAGCATTCTCCAAAGCATTTATACTAAGCAGGTCCATTTTTCTTTGGATATTTTGGTTGAGAGTCCTCTGAGAAGTGAGTCGAGGAACTTCCAATTCGTCACCATGGACTTGAAGCCATCAAAAATATTGTTTGATGCCTTTGACTAGGTACTTGCCTTACATGAATCCACTGCTTCATGATTTCCTCTGCTTTCCCCTTCAGGTATAACCTATCTTGTATTTCTTGCTTGAAGCATATCAAAGTTTGTGTAGGAGGTGAATTTGAGTTGACTAAGTCTCGTACAAGAGCCCACCGCCATGTTAAGGGTTGGTCGCTCCATACTGACTTCTTTTAGTATCAACTTCTATGCATCATTCAGTTGTTATATTTGAAAGAAGGCTTCTCGTACAAGAGCCCACCACCATGTTATGGGTTGGTCACTCCATACGGACTTCTATTAGCATCAACTTCTGTGCATCATCCAATTGTTACATTTGAAAGAAGACTTCTAGGCTTTGTAATGAAGCATCCATCACTTATATTTTAGGATTAAAAGCTTGATATATAGTTCATATATCAGTGATGTTATTGTCCCATAATACCATAAGACTGAAAGATTCATATCTGGTTGGAATTTCGATGATAATGACAGCCTCACATTCTGCTAGACTCCACATTTTCTGAAAGGCCGGGAACATATTTTTCATTTTAGATGCAATTGTTGGTTGTCAAATATGTCTTATACATTATTTTTATTGGACTTCATGCCTGTAGAGATATTTACTCTTGGCTACTTCCCCAGCCATGATAGAGAAAAGGAGCCCAAACACTTGTGAAGATTCTTCCTCTGCATAGGTGGTGTGTCAAAATGGATTATCTTTTTGGCAGACATTTGAGTAACGGTCTTCCGCCAATATAAGATTCTGGTATGCAAGTATAATTTCAACATAGAATTGCCTACATGAACTTAGACCTGAACATTGCCTAAGAATAGAGACTTCAAAGCTAGTTCTTCAAGCGCATGTAATATAGATTCATTTAGAAAAAGGATGCGTGAAGACAATTGTAATGTTGAAGACAGACTTTGATCACCATATTGAGGAACTAACATTGTGCCCGAGCCCTACTGGCTTGAGAGTTTTGACAGGGTTTGTGTTCGACTAATATAGTCAACGAAGGTGAGTATTGAATAGGTTCTGATTGGACCACAAAACCATGATGAGTCTCAATGATTCCTCAGCAAGGCATCAACCAAAACAAAGCAGGAATTACACAAGCCTTTCGGGATGCTCTCTAAAGAAGCATGAAACTTCTCATTGTGTTCAGCAACATTTCTATTGAAGGTCAAGTTGGCTCATGTAAAGCAAGGGAAGTTTTGCATCTTCCACAACTTCACATTGTCAAAGACAGTCGTATTCTCTTGTCCAATGTAAGAAGAGAGAACACTTACAATGCAATATATTCATAAAAACATACTAAGAAAACAGAAAACAAATGGCCCACAAAACTACAGTTCAGAAAATTTTAGGAGTATACATATTATTAAAGCAAAAACATGCACTTCTTCAAATTTATTGAAAAAAATAGGCATGTGGATAGTCCAGACTAATTTTATCAAAAATTTTAATGATTGTATAACATAAACCCCTACAAAAATGCTCAAAGGTCCGTTGAGCCTTCTGATGCAATCCCTTCAAGAAATGTATTTCCTTATGATACACTATAAACTGTACGAAACCCAACAAAAACTAGAGTAGCAGGTCTTCTCTAAAGAACATTAGATTTATTATTGAGATTATTACAAGTTTGATTTAAAAAAGTTGATAGCCATCACACTATTTTCTTGTGCTTGGTGGGCGTATGTATTTGTTTGCGTGTGTTGTGATTCTACTTTTGATAATGCAAATGATGTAACCTATTCTAGGTGTTCTGGAAGTAAGAAGGATATGCACAGACATTAGGTACACCCTTTCAAGTTGAAAAATAAAAAATAAATAAGCACATATCAAACGGAGAATATATGACTAAATACCTAGTGGAAGCTACTTATTTAGTATGTTGGCTCGGTTGGCATGCTTCATTTGAATGTAACTTTGTTTATGAAGGTCTAAGCAGGCCTTTAAGGTGCAGGCAACAGTGTCCCAACTACAAATGCAGTCTCCTCGAGACTTCACACATGAACAAAATAGACAAACCTCTCTAGGCATCAGCAGCAGCATAGTCTTCTGAAATCTCCCATGGCTAGCTCCTAAAACGTCGTTAAACCATGCACTGAATCATTGTAAACGCTCACTGTATCTTAAAAAATTATTATTACTTGTAAAATTTGTCATTGAAAACAGAATTTTTGTGCGACAGGATAAACAAATTAGTGCAGCACGGACAATCAAGTGAGGATCCGCAGGTTGTTAAAATGCGAGCCCGTTCGAAAATGCACCTCCCCTTTGAACTTTCTCATTAAATAATTTTAGGTCGAGGGGACCCATGTGAAGGCTTCATAGCAGCACGGATTAAGAGCATATGGATGCTGGTTATATGGATCTTTCAATTTTTGTAACATGTCAAAGGCTGTACTTGAATGGAGTGGTGTTCATTTTTTATGAAATGAAATAAAGTGCGAGGTTGAACTGCAGGGAAAATGGACACCATTTTTTCCAATAGAATTAATTTAGATTTATTTTAAATATAAATCTAACATGAGTTTAGAGGGATTTAATTTATTTAACAAATATTATTTTAATGTTTTGTGTGGTTATTTTTTTTATTTTTGTTTTTGTAAAGTTTTATTTTTTATTTTATTTTGGTGGATATGAGCAAAATTTCAACTTTGATGATGGAGGGACACCCTTACACATCATACTCGATCGGTTTAATGAGACAAGTAAGAAACTTGCAAACTAATGACACTAAGTAAGTTAAAAGACAGGAGAATGGAAAAAAGGGATGCATGGAAGGTGTTGAGTATGAAATGACATAGCCACTCTATTTTAATTTATTTAGGCTTATTATTCTTAATGAGGTTGGACAAGTCCCTATATGGTTACACTTCACTAGAAGGAGGATATAACCACAAAAATGAAATAATGCAACAAGTATAACTTCCAAGCATCATGATTCATTTCCAACTTCAACCCACAATCTTTACATCCCAATATACTAAATGAAAAATATTCTTATGAATAAATGACTAATGTACCTCATGCGTGTTGAGTCTCCATCATTGGATGAGTACACTTATTTCAAAAAATGACCTGAGCATATGAGAAAGATGCATCACAAGAGTTGTGTATGTGGATAATGTCAATTATTATTTCTATAATGTGAATCATGGAGGAATGATGATTATTATCTCATGATGCCCATGGCTTCTTTCAGCCTGCCCTTCACCAGGTATCACCGCGGGGACTCCCAAACGAATGGCAGAACGAAGATGCAATACACGGCCGAGGGGATCGAACCCGCGACGTACATATATCTCCAGTTGCTGGAAAAGTAGGACAGAGCCGGCAGCACTGCTATGCCGAGAGAAAAGAAGTAGAAAGTCGACATGCCAACCGGTGCTCTCTTGGACGGTCCGACGGCTTCCGTCGCCAAGACGAACGACGACAACCCCAGGCCACCATTGCTAATTCCCGTCAATAGACGGAGAATTAAATAAACCCAGAAATTCGGCGACATTGCCGTCAAGAAACCAAAAAATGGCATTGCAGATGCAGACCAACTTCAGGACACCCTCACGCCCCAGCAAAGAATCCGATAGATGCCCAGATATCCCTGCACCTGTATCAAAAAATAAATCAGAAACTGAAAGAAAATCTTAATGGCGATCAGCCGTCAGATATAAAAGCGCACAGGGGCTGAAAATATCAATTACCGAGCAAACACCCGACAAAGAACGCAGACTGCAAAAACCCAACTTTGTATTTCAGGCCGCAGACGAGATCCCATCCGCAGACCGTCGAAACCCGAGGCCTCCGTCCCAGTCCCATGAGGCCAGGTCCATGGAGCATATAGATCCCGTCGGGCTGCAGGATTCGAACCTTGGCTTCACGGAAAGGAAATCCTCTGGAGTTTTCCCTCCATTGCAATGCCAATGGGGTTCATAGTCGGCGAAAATCATGACCATCGTAGGAAAGGCCTCCAGTGTCCGTGCGAGGCTCGATAGCAAGAAATGCTTAATCTGCCACCGCCCGAACAATAACTCAGAAGACACAGAGGCCATTGGGTTGGGAGACAAAAGGACAGTGTGAGGATCAACGACCAAACTTCCTTCAATCGTCTAACACCACAAATCTACGGTCAACAATAAGACACGGCATCGGCTGGGGCAATTCATTTCAAAGGGAAACGCCTTACGGCGTAATGAATTGAATTTTGTATCCCAAACTCGGTCAACAATAAGACACGGCATCGGCTGGGGCAATTCATTTCAAAGGGAAACGCCTTACGGCATAATGAATTGAATTTTGTATCCCAAACTTTTTTCGAAATTATATCCATTTGGATTAACTGTTAATAGTTGTTGTGAAGATCTATGATAAACACTTCACTGTTTTTGTGGAGATCTATGATAAAGATCTATGATAAACACTTCACTGTTTTTGTGGAGATCTATGATAAACACTTGCACTAGTGGATCACTTTGAAGAATACCTGCAACCAGGGCAAAGCCATGTCCAAATGACTTGGTCAGCTAGCCAAATAATGCTAGAACATAAATTATAAACTAATGAATATATTCTCTATTCTCAGGAATCCTCTGCTTTTTATATTCGGATCATATAGATAATGAGATCAACATATATGAATCAGAATAAGTGATTAATAAACCAACACAAATCCACAATACAACGAAAGTCACCTTCCTGATCTTAAAATGACCTTGCATTCTGCCACCAACCAGCATTTTCTATTAATTAATTTAACAAGAGTTCTCTCTTGTTTATTTAAACTGCATGACTCCATTCCATTAGGCCTGCACAAAATTTAATTTGAATATTATTAAATGCAGGCCTGCTAATGGTGATGGAGTAGTTGATGGCCACCATTTCCAAATCTTATATTAAGTCGTAGAGATGGAAATCATGCTATAAATATATATATATATATATAGTTAGTCACATTAGCAATTATAATTCAATGGTGCTAGCTTGGGCATTGATTTTGAGAATATCATCATTCAAATTCAAAATTCAAGTAAGCAACCTGCCTACTCTTTCCGAATCAAAAAGGGAAGTTATTGGTTTATTGGTTTTTCTTTGAATTGCATGGCTGATTGCAATGCAAATCCCTGTGGAAATTGCAACGGGGGAAAGAATAAGAATAAAGAATAAGAAAGCTTTCGCCAACAGAGAACGAGAATGCCGAGGAGCCATGAAATGAGTGACCACAAAGTAGAGCGATCAAGTGAAGAACTGGTGTGAACTGGTGTGAATATTCGGCTGACTGTGTACCATGGGTTTTCTGTCACCTTCTTCACCGCCGAATGGATGGACGGCTCTCCTCACCACACCCTGCCATCTTCGTCAAGGGACATGATCCGCTTCATAGAGCTCCCTGATGTTCAGATCGAAGGGGATCGAGGCGCCTCAGATTGCTGTCCTCTCTCATCCATCCACAGACGCTTGGCCTCTCTTTGCTGACGCTTGGTTTCTAAAAAGGCCGATGATCTAATGGTTGGAGTTTATTCCATCGTCTAACAATCGATCTAAGGGCCCATAACGAGACACCACGGCACGGAGGGGAGTTCCTCTCAGAGGGAACGCCTTACGGCGTAATTACGGTATTCCAACCACTATTTTCTGCCATTTTGGCTCCGAAAAATGACATTTCCTAAATTTAAGATCAATTTTCTTTCCTGATTAAAAAATTGAATGATATAAATCAAGTACATTGTTGTAATAATTATTTGCAATTGGTATAAATTTAAATAGTCTAAAAGGTTTGGAGACTAATTGAATCCTATGAACTTGGAGTTTGACTATTAAAGATAACACATGAATGAACTGCCAATGAACTGTGTTCAGAATCTTCCTTTTAACCTCTGAAAAGTAAAGAAACTTTACACTGCCAGGAAACAACACGGGTCCCAAGAGATTTCGAAATTTCCAAAAAGAATAAAATGATAACTCTATAATATGACATTTGGCTGTCAGCGACCTGAAGTTGAAAAAAAAATGTTATTTAAAATGCATTTATGTTACAAATATCCATCAAAGACGCTAAGCGAGATGAATATGCTAACATTACAGATAAAATTAACAAGATCCAACCATCCGCCAAAATGTAGAGAGACCAAAAATACAATTCGCAATATTTTAGTATATATTTCAGTTGTGCTGTAGGGATCTCCCCTCAATACATAAAGAACCAGCCCAGAGATGCTGCATAAAGCTACACTCGCTTAACAAGTTGATATTCCAGATTCTCCTGTAATGTACACTTTTGAGAAAAGCACAGCCTTTCTCTAAAATCTATATACAGCTTCTAGCCATCACAACTTGACGACATGGCTCTCTAAAACTGATAAACTGAGATCTTCTCTTGATTGTGATCGTCGACTCTGCAACCGCATTTGACCTCTGTGAGGTGTCCACAAGGGTCCAGTATCAGTTTGTATTTGCCCCAAATTGCTTGGAAAACACAATCCAACTGACACAGTTGACTGGTGCTTGAGAGAATCAGCATGTTGCACACTTCCACCCGCAAGGCTTTGCGCAAGTCCAAATGGTTGCTGACACCCTGAATTTGAAGGGCTAAGTGGTATCTTTGCTCTTCCATCCCCTGAAAATAATGAAGAAAAATAATTCCAGTTACATTACAGAATATGATGCTTGGGAAAACACAGACAGAAATCATATACAATTTGCAACATCATGATTCATAACTGTTTTAATTTCATTTCAAGGAAGAATAAACAACATTATTAGAATTACATGACAAATGAATTTGGAAGGTTTTCCTGTGATGAGATCAATAAAGTAGATACAAAATCCTTCTTGTAAAGTAAAACTAAACAATAGAAATCTTAATGGCGACCACATGAATTTCTATCCCATCCAATCAGGATTAGTAGACTGAGCATGTTATTAAAAGAAGCAAAGCTTCTCCCCCGAACCACTTATAGGGAAGGCAGTTTCACAACACATGAGACAGAATAAAATGGGGGAAACTAGTTGAAGGATCAAAGCACCAAAGACAATAGAAACAGATCTACAAACTGTAGTCCTGGACTTAAATTTCAGTTCAATGATAATACATGAGAAGAGTAGAACATGCAGCCTACCTCCTACAATGGATGTCAGCCCATCCCCTAGAATTGCCTTATTTGATCCTTTTTTAGTTTTTTATAGTAGCTTCAACCACACCAGATAGCAATTCTGGAAATGAGTTCAAACAACTTTAGGAAAATGGAAAAGAAGAGATGAAATTCCTCATTGTAAATAAATGTCAGTTGCATCAGAACCAAGCCCATAAAAAAAGAAATCCAATCAGATCCAAAACGTATCCATGTTTACAGTATGTGTAAACAAAGCTAAAGCTTTTGGAGAGATGCAAAAGTGGTGAACTTCTATTCGATCCTTGCTAATTCTGTCCATGATATGAACAACTTCCCCATATAACTCCGTTTGTCAAGAATAACTTAGAGCAATGCCTTTGGAGAAAAAGGAAATGATAAGCAAATAATGAGCATGTAAGAGGTTGGGGAAAGTTAAGCCTAGATCACACGGGAAACACATTCAACTTGAGTTTGTCACCATGTTGATGGTTATCCCCTGGATTAACTACCTACGAAGGTGCACTGTCTTCGATATCTCTTGCATGTAAAATTTTCCCTCAATTTCCAGGATCGAAGAAGTATGCATTGTATTAAATTATAACCAAAATTGGAATCAAACTATTCTAATGTTAAAAACTTCTTCTGAATGTCACTCATCAGAAAAGGAATGCATTGCCATGGATCAGTGGCCAATGAAGAGGAGCATAAAAAAAAATAGTGACAAGCATGATCTGCAATGTTACAATTGATGTTATAGCTCAGATCTTTTTGACACATTTCACAAGCAGGGAACAAGGAAAGAATCCTGAGCATATGACCAGAAACAAGGGTCAACTAAGATGCCCTAAGGCACATGCCAAGAAACGTGTTGGTGTGAAAACAGAACTAGAGAGGACACTCCTTTGTGACCAGATGCTGAAAAGAGTCATGGCTATGCAGGTTAGCCCAGTAGCAAATTTAGGCACTATGGATCTGGTCTTGAATAGAAAAAACGAAATAACTAATTGCTAGATTCCTGTTTGCATATTAAATACAAGGGGTGAAAAACATATCATTAATAATTTCTCAGTACTACAAGGTACCTCCAGGGAAATACACTTGCTGTTTCTTCAATTTGGTCGCTTCTTTAACATAGTTACGACACATACTAATGACCACACAACATTTCAAATTCAAGTTAGCCTCTTTTCCTAAATGACTATCTCGTCCGTAGAAAAGATCAGCTCTATAAACTCTATTATAAGGTTTATTAAGGAACACACACATGGTATGACTTCTACATTTGAGAAATATATGTGTTTTATAATTAAACAAGCTTTGGGAAGTATCCTGTGTACAGTGTTAAATCTTTTATATTTGCTTTAAGGAAGGCATGCTTTTTGAAATTCATGGAATCTCCAAATGTTTCATTGTCCACTTTGACTGTTTGACATAATCCAACAACGTCAACGATATCATGTAGAATGTCATCGAGTATTCCATTCTTCATATCCACAGTTCTTGACTCACGCAAATGGTGCATCAAAGGCACTTGGTTTCATCCTTGTGAACAAAGCATCCAGGAAGGGAGGCACCTCAGCTCACTTGGAATCCCAGAAACCTGATTATGAGGAAACATTAGATGCAGCCACAATGCCACATTATAATATACCCATTTTCCACACAATACTGCCATAGGTGTTCCCAATCATCTGAAACACTTCATAGACTTTAAACCTGTTCTGCATTTAATTGTGTAGTAATCACAAAAATGAAAAATGTGGAACAGCAATAGCCAAACATATCAAGAGCCCATGAGCTTTTAGTCTTGAACAGCTCATGACCTGAGGATGCCTCTTCTGTGGTTTTACCCTTGTTGAGATTAGTGGAACATGAGAAAATTAATTGACATCCTCAACGGGAGTGAGCTGACTTTATTCCACATACTACAAGTTCACATGTACAGATCCTTTGTTGTGTGTTATTTTTTCATGGAACAAATCATCATCATGAGTATAGTTACAGAAATTATAAACTATTGCTAATACTCAGCTGAGCACTAGTCCAAACTAATCGTATTAATCTTCTCAAAACCTTTGGCAAACCAAAGACAACCAAGCATGGCACTCAAGCAACAAACACTTGTAAATTCAATAAGAAACTTAAGTGAAAATTTTATGCAAAAACAGGGGAATCAACATTTCTGTAACCACGGAGGTTAAAAACTTGACATAAGCATAAGATGCAGCGAAGAGTAATAAATGCATAGCCTCTGAAAGAAAAGAGAATTAAAAGGCAACATAAACACAAACATATAGAGGCAGATTGTCAAGTGAGTGAAGGAAAAGAAAAATGATCAATTAAGATTATTCAATTGGTAAAATAAGTTTTTTCTGAGTTAAGGCTTCTGTGATGTGAATAACTTTGATTAATTTTTTTTGGATCCATCACACTGAGTTTTTTGAGTTGATATTTGGAGGCTTCGAGCCAGCAAGTGTTTTTTGAGTCCTGATGGTGAGCCACTCTGGCTGGATCAAAATGTCAACTCAAAAAACTCACTGTGATGGATCTGGAAGAATTTAATCAAAATGGCAAAAAAACTGTTGAAGATGAATAATTTAAAGTTTCAGTTACAGAGCTTACCAAAACGACTTGGAGAAATTCCATTACCGATGGAACAATGCAGCACCTAAAGTCCAAGTAATGCTACCAGACCCCACAACTACTTGTTGCTCCTTCAATTGCAAACCATCTCTCAGGAGTGATACTATATATGGAGCACGAAAACAATATTGTTCTATAAAAGGCTGTGGAACAACACTCCGCTCAGCATCTTGCCAAGTTTTAGTGCAGAACTCCCGACCCTTCTCTAGAACATCATTAAATGAAGCAGCAGCAGATAGATTAAAAAACTTGAACCCAACAAAGAAACCTGACATAGCATAGAATTGCCCTTGAGATTGTTGCTGCTGATCACTGATAGCACAAGGATGTTGTTTGCAGTCTGTCCCTGCCCCCGAATGTGACCATTCAGAGGCATTTATGGTTGATTTCGCTAGAGCTTCACATTCTTCCCAGTTGGGCTCACCAATCAACTCAAGCCCTACTCGAGATTCTTCTTTACTTATGTCTCTTCCACCAACCAGAGGACTTCCATTCTGGAGTAAGAAAGAACACTGAGAACATGAGTATTGCTGTCTATAACCAGCATGTATGCAAGGATGATTGAGATGCAACTGACCACCAGAGAATTTCCCACTGTCAGTTTTTAAATTTTTTCTGAGTAGAAGTACAACGGACTTTTCAAAGGCATCATTTAGGCCATAACCTGTAAGAGAATATGCATTTAGATGGCGTTCCATTCTTCCAATGGTCAGATTCAAGCCATATTTAGATTCAAATATCACCTGTAATGAGGAACCCCCTAAGTCAAGTGCACCAAACGTCTCCAGAATCGGCATATTCTGCAATCTACCCATCATATAATTAAGAGCTACCCATCCATAGTAAGCCTCTTCTACCCCAGTAATTATCCTAACGCAGTTTCTTCGACACATAAATGGAGATACTTCTAGAATTGACCATGCCTTGTCCAGGATCCATTCTGAATCTGAACTTGGCATCCTGCGAAGCCCTGCTGTGGCCAAAAGGAAAAGAGGGCTATTTTTATGAGCATGAGCCGGTATTTGCTTTTCAGCCCACTGGAGCAGTGGTTCCATGGCTGACCTCAACCCTGATTCATTGTGTAAAAGTTTATCAAAACCAGGTTCAGTTTCCATGCGATGATAAGCTCGACCATTCTGTTGCCTTGACTTGTCATCAGTACCTTCAGGAAATGGGCGCAACACCATTGGAAGACTCCCTTGATGCTTGCCATCATTCCGCACCCACTCATACACATAAACTCGGGTACCAGTGCTCCCACAGTCCAAAACTATAGAAAAATGTGATGCCTCTGTACTCCGATAAGATTTTAACCAACCAAATCCCGCAATGATCAGAATTAAAAGCATTAAGAGAAGTAAAAACCCAACAGCCACCTTTAACCAGCATTGTTTTCTCAATGGTGTTGAAGGTAGGCCCTTCTCCTTTGAAAAGCTAGTGCCTCCTCCTGTGCCCTCCCTTATCGATGAAGGTTTTGTTCGAAGAATACCAGCACCGCTCAAGGCTAAATCCCCTTCTTCAGAACCAACCTTGCGGTATGTTGAGAAGTCTTGGAGAGACGATGAAAGCCGCAGGCCACCTATCTTTCCATAACCTGCCCATGCAGACCTGAAGGGTGAAGCTAAGGGCGGCAATGCAGAAGATGAAACAGAAGAGCCAGAAGCTGATGAAGATGCAGAGAAATGACTCGCCGATGATCTAATGGTTGGAGTTTATTTCATCGTCTAACAATCGATCTAAGGGCCCATAACGAGACACCGCGGCACGGAGGGGAGTTCCTCTCAGAGGGAACGCCGTAAGGCGTAATTATCAAATAATAAATAATACATTCCATTTTGAGAAATATAGAAATTATTAAAAAATGTAATAGTTAACTAAATTATTATTTTACAGTACTTAGATTACATAACTTTTAATCTATTGGTTCTTGAAATACCCATTTTTCACCGAGAAAGATTTCAATCATATTTATTTTCAAAGTCTTTGATATAATGGTTAGTTAAATTATGATTTTATATTGTTTAAATGACATTTTTAATATCAGTTTTGCCGAATACTTTATTCATTTTGAATTGTTATAAGATAATTAATGCAAATATAATTTTTTTTTTATATATTTTTTACAATACATTGAAATCTAGTTATGTAAGTCATGGTCAAATTGTCACTAGTGAATTTTGGCTAAAATCAAATAAAAATTAATTGAAATATCTTTAAATTATTATGCATTCAAAAACACATTATTAAAAAAATATATATCATAATTTTGTTAAAAATTATATCACCTAAAACTAATAAGGTAATTGTGTTTTTATTACATGAAACATTACAATGTCAATATTTTCTTAATTTATTAGTTTGTAACAGTCAAAAAATAAATATCTAATTTAACATTAAATTTAATTGAGAGTGGCACTTACCTAGCCCAATAAACATGTAATTAATAAAACTAAATTCAACTATGAATAGTGTTTACCTGTAGTAGAAGTAGGCTTACCGCAACAAGGTTTTGGGGACGACTCTCCACCCAACCGTAGCTCAAATGTGCAAAGATTTGCTATAACTGGCCACCCCCGAGCCCTCAATCAACGTACTACTGCCAGTGACTCCTATGTCTTAGAACACCATTCTCCCAAGAGAATGAAAGACAAAATCTTGGAAAGATGGAATGCAGTGCCTGCTTTGGGGCAGATGAGGTCTGAGTCAAGCGCGAGCCTTGGGGCCAGCGTTGGACTAGGATACAGACTGGGTCAGGCTTATGCCTGGTGCCGAAAGTGGGAAAAAGGACAGAGATTCCTTGAGATTTCCCGGGGTGTTGGGGACTTTTGATGCCTGCTGGTTATACTAGTTCAGTAGAGGGTGTTGGCAACATGAAGTAAATAAAATAATAAATAATAAATAATTCAACTTAACTTCGGGACGAAGTTCCTTAAAGTGGGAGAGTATGTAATATCCCCTCCCCTTAATAATAAATAATAAAAATAATAAATAATACAAAAATAATAATTAATAATATAAAAAATAAATAATAATAAATAAATCACTTTATAATAAAAAATAAATGTTAAATAATAAATGATATTAAAAATAAAAATAGTAATAACTATACTAAAGTTCTAAATAAGAATAAATAGAAATAAAACAAGAAAACTATTAAAAAGAAGAAAATAAAACAAGAAAGCTAAAAATCAAAAGAAAAGTAAAGAAATAAAACAAGAAAGCTAAAAATCAAAAGAAAGTTACATGTAGGCACATGGAGTGTGTGCATGTGGTTCCCCTTCCAACGTTTGTTCTATTTAATAGATGGTGAGGAAGATGAGAGACATTCTTGCATTCCATCTATTAAATAGAACAAACATTGGAAGGGGAACCACATGCACACACTCTATGTGCCTACATGCAACTTTCTTTTGATATTTAGCTTTCTTGTTTTATTTCTTTACTTTTCTTTTGATTTTTAGCTTTCTTGTTTTATTTTCTTCTTTTTAATAGTTTTCTTGTTTTATTTCTATTTATTCTTATTTAGAACTTTAGTATATTTATTACTATTTTTATTTTTAATATCATTTATTATTTAACATTTATTATTTTTATTATTTATTATTATTTATTCTTTATATTATTAATTATTATTTTTGTATTATTTATTATTTTTATTATTTATTATTTATATTATTTATTATTAAGGGGAGGGGATATTACATAGTTCGTATATTGTGTTTGATAAAAATCTCTACTTGAGTGTTCGTTTCACTTGTGTAGAACATATATTTTTTGTTCATATTTAGTATATTCATATATATATTTGTGATGTTTATCTTGAGCATATTCATATGTATTCGAACAAATGTAATATTGTGTAAAAATAGAATTCGATGAGAAGATATATATATATATATGTGTTAGCAGTTTTAATTAGCAATTTCCAATGCAAGATAACGATATTTTTTTTACTACTTTTGGTAGAAACATTTTTTGGTTTGGAAGTTTGGTTCTAGAATTTTGGTTTCAACGTTCGATATCAATATTTTTTTTACCACTTTTGGTAGAAACATTTTTTTGTTTGGAAGTATTGTTCTAGAATTTTGGTTTCAACGTTCAAGTACTAAGTCTCAGGTAATTTACAGTTTGTTATGGCTACTAAAAACATTTTATTCATTCATTCATGCATGTCTTATTTGTTTCTTACTCTAATTTAAAGATACTTAAAATAAGTAAGAATATCTACAAAGTAGCTATTGTTCAAATACAATAATTAGTTCATACATTTCAAAATTCAATAATTGAACTAATGAGCCAGAGAGTGCTCATCATTGTGCACCGTAAACAATAAAATAAAAACTATAATAGAATTAAAACATTGAAAATACTTGACCCAATTGTCATGTACAATGGTCGAGGTAGAGTCAAAGATTTAGAGTAAATATCATTATGAAATAAGACCCAAACTCCCTTAACTAATCACAATTCAAAGAAAATATATAATATAGTTAATTTTTTTTTTTAACATTACAAATTTACATTTATTTTTTGGTAAAAAACAAATATTTCAAATTTAACACATTATTGAATACAACACCTAAAATGAATAATAACTTAAAAAACATTTACAATAAAATTTGACAAAAAAATTCCTTAAAACTACAACCATAATACTTCAATACATTTCAACCTAAATAATTAAAAATGGAAAATTTAAAATATTAACTATAATTAAATTTTAAAATATTTTAAAACTCAAACATGATAAATATTCTAAAACAAGACATTTTAATTATCAATATCAAACAACATTTTAATTATTAATATAAAACACTACTTAACTTAAAACAAAACATTTTAATTATCACAATCAAACACCACTGAACCTTCTTAACCGTACCTGAGAAGGACATTTCCCATTGAAAGCCGCAAAAGTGACAATGACATCACATCCATCCCACCTGCTCATCATTTGGTACTAATGCACCTAAACTTTGAGAGGTACATTATACCATTTTTACAATTTTAATTGAAAATAGTGACATCATGTAAATTATTTGATAGTTCAAACGCAAAAGATTTGACACGTTGAAGTTATTTTAGAATTATTTGTTTATTTATTTATTTTATTGCTTTAGGTTAAAATATTAGATATGAGGGAATAAATATTGTTCCTATGCCTTATACCTTGGAGTAGGTGGGGTAATTTTTTTAATGGTTAGAATTGATAATTAGCTATATAGAGTTAGGATAAGTTATAAAATAAATTAATTTACTAAGATTATAATTTAAAAATATATTAATATTTTTTAATTTAAATAAATTATTAATTATTTATAATTAAAAAAATTAAAAAGTTTAAAAATACAGTTGTCATTACATTAAAACTCCCAGGTGTTAGTAAATTAATGCATTGCTTGTAGGTGAATGCATCACTTGCATGTGTTAGTAAATGAAGGCATCACCAAAGTTAATGGATCCACAAGAGGTGGTTAAACACATGGGTGTTAGTAAATGAATGCATCGCTCGGCTTGCAGGTGTTAATAAATGAATGCATCGCTTGCAGGTGTTAGTAAATGAATGCATTGTCAAAGTTAACAGATCCACAAGAGGTGGTTAAACACATATCCACAAGAGGTGGTTAAACACATGGGTGTTAGTAAATGAATGCATCGCCAAAGTTAACGGATCCACAAGAGGTGGTTAAGCACATATCCACAAGAGGTGGTTAAACACATGGGTGCTAGTAAATGAATGCATCGCCAGAGTTAACGAATCAACAAGAGGTGGTTAAACACATATCCACAAGAGGTAGTTAAACACATGGGTGTTAGTAAATGAATGCATTGCCAGAGTTAATGGAGGTGGTTAAGCACATATCCACAAGAGGTGGTTAAGCATCCATAAGAGGTGGTTAAACACATATCCACAAGAGGTAGTTAAACACATGGGTGTTAGTAAATGAATGCATCGCCAGAGTTAACGGATCAACAAGAGGTGGTTAAACACATATCCACAAGAGGTAGTTAAACACATGGGTGTTAGTAAATGAATGCATCGCCAGAGTTAATGGATCAACAAGAGGTGGTTAAACACATATTGCGAAACACACAAGGAGTGATGATTTATCCAATGTTTAACAATCTCCCCCAGTGCGAGTCGGATGTGATTCAAACTTGAGACCTTTGACTTTGATATCACTTGTTGGAATCACAATTACTATTACACCAACATCAACAAGTACTAATAAACAAAGACATCATGAGTCACGTGTGATTCAAACTCGAGACCTTTGACTTTGATATCACTTATTGAAATCACAATTACCATTACACCAAAATCAACAAGTACTAATGAACAAACACATCACGAAAATTAACAAATATATAAAAAACAATTAAACACATTACAAAATTATATCCAATATCCAACAAATATATTGTAAAAATCATATCTAACTTTATCATAATAAAATAATATCTACACTTATAACTTTATCATAATAAATTAATGTTTTAAAACCAACTAAAATTATGGATTCCATCTCTTCCCTAGTCAAATCGTGAGCCCATCAATGCAAATTTAACTTTTAAATGCATATTCTCTTTTTCTTTTCTTTCTTTTTCCTTTTCCTGGGTTTAAATTAAACCTAAAGAATTTAAATTATTTTTGCTGCAATACCTTTGAATTTCTTAATTTAAAGGTGCTTTATTTTTTTTAATGGATTGGTCAAGATTTCGCTGAAATCTTAAGACTCTCTTAGTTTAAGAAACCTCTTTAAGTAAATTAAGATGAGATTTATGACGTTGGCGCTTGCGTTAGCTTATGAAAGATCTCCATCTACCCATCTTTTCACTTATAAAAAGCATATAATATTTAATAATATAATTGGTTTTAAGTTTTCATAGGGTAAATTTTTAACATGATATCATGAATAACCAGTAAAAAAGTTACGTATATATTATATACCATTTTTTTGTTGGAAAAGATATAAAATAAAAATAATATTATTAAAATAAACTATTTTTATATTTTAATTTTATTTATAATAAAATAAATTTAAAAGATTTGTTTTTTAATATAAAAAGTTGGATTTCATTTTTATTTTAAGTTTAAATTAATTTTATTTATAATAAAATAAATTTAAAAGATTTGTATTTTTATATAAAAAAGTTGGATTCCTGGACCTGGAGTATGCCCTAAAACTGCTTCTGCTTGGCTAAGAGCTCGTCTTCCTCGGACGTAAGGAAACAGGTTAATGGCCCAAGACCCAGAGGCATCTGGCAGGAGTGAAAGCCTGCTCCCTTACGGACCACCAGCGGGTTATTTCAGGTGGCGTGGTTTTCCTTGATAACAGTGATGTGTCAACTGACATTTGCGGATAGCAGCCAGAGATGGCTGTCCTCACTGTTGGTTTGACAAACTGAGTTTGATAGGTTTTTCCACCTTTTGAAAAAAAAAAAAAAAAGAAAGAAGAAAAAGAAAAGAAGAAGTTGGATTCCATTTTTATTTTAAGTTTAAATTGGTATGATGGTAAGGAAAAGAGAATTTATGGAGGTCGGAAAATATATTTTGGTCTCAATAAATCGTAAAATGAGAATGGTGAAAATTTTGGATTTAAGAAATAAAAAAAGCTTTTTTTTAATAATATGTTTAATTTAGTCATATTGCATGACTATAACATTTTGGATTTTAATATTTTTAAGAAAGTTTGAAGGAAAATCAAGTAAATCTAAAATCACTTTTTTATTTAGAAATAATTTCTAGGAAGGTCTCAACCACTTCTTCTTATTTTGAGAATGGTATCTAGTGTAAAGTGGGTGATGTAGACTGAGTGTGCCCAACTCTAAGGGAAATGAACCAATGACTTGCACAATATGTTGGATTATTGATAATATCTTTGCAATGATGACACTAAGTGATTGTGCCAAACATTAGGGTTGATTTGAAAGTGTTGGTGCATGCTTCTTGCACATAACCTGGGGGGAATTAAACTAGGGACTTGTAGGATTTACTCATAATATCTTGGTAATGATGGCACCTAAGTGATTGAGTTAAACCTTAGGGTTGATCTAGAAATGATTAGTAATAAATGAACTTAAAATTATGTGCATTATACATTATTTTGACTTCTTATTAGGAGATAGACTTGCTTCCATTTATAGTGAGACTTTGATTAGGTACTTGATGTATAAACATAAGCTAATTAGTTTGAAAATTGAGAGACTTCCTACCATTGCTTCAAACATCAATACTAGTAATTGAAGGCTCAAAAGAGGTTGGATTGATGACGTAGTGTCTTGGTTAACCATCGGGGAATAGTGGAGGACATCCTCCAAGAAATCGATATTGTTGAAAGCATTATAATGTATAAGTTTAAAAAGAAAATGTGGATTAGTGATAGGTAGATTAAGAATAAGAGAAAGTTCAATTAATAAATAAAGTGCCCCGATGATGAACCACAGTAAGTGGGTCAAAAGTGTCGACCCTAAAATATTTATGTGATTCATCCAGAAGAGCATTGGTATATAATAAATAAAGTGTTAACCCTAAATTAGAAGATCAAAACTATTTCTCCATTATTCCTAGCACAAGAAAGAAAATAAATATTGTAGATGTAACATAATTTCACGTGTTCCATAATTAAACACACCATTAGACAATACCTAAAACACTTTCGCTCGAAGGAAGATGTATAATATGTGGGATGAATACAATAAAGAGTAGAGGATGAAAAACACTTTCGAGAATCCATGATCTACAAATAAATTAAATCTACATTTGAAAACATTTGTAATTAAATTGAATTTCATAACTTGTACCCACAAAAATCAAATGGAACTTGGAAATTTCATCTCAGTATTTGATCACATAAATAACATGATTGCGCTAAGAGGCGCTTTTCAACCCAGTGTGGTAGAGATGTTGTAACACAATATTTAACATTTTGACTAAATCAAATTACATAAAAATTAAAAATAAATAAAATAAATAAAAATATTAATGTAATGTAAACCTTTTACATCAGGGAAAATCAAAATAAAATAACCCTATAAAAATAGAATATTAACAAAAATAAAAATGACCCATGGTATTCATGTAGAATATAAAAGGGGAAATTAAACCAACCTAGATCCATCTTGCCTCTGAATCTACCAAGCACCGAGAGAGATCAAACCTCTTGAGATGCAAACCTCTTTTAGAGTGAAAAGAGATTTGATCCCTCTCGACACTTGGTAGGTCCAAAGTTAAGATGGATCTAGGTTGGTAAATAATTAATTTATGTTTTTGGTTTAAATACCAAAATTGTTAATTGTTATTTCAATCTTGGAGGGACATTAAGGCAACAAGGCTCAAAGCCATAACAAGGGTATTCTCATTATGATATTAACATGTTTATATGTAGAATTGAACTTGAGTGGGGAGGATAACAACATTTCTCCCAAATAAAATGGAACTTTGAAATTTCATTTCAAGTTATTTGATTACATAAATAACATGATAAATAATTTATATATTTTTGGTTTAAATGACAAAAAATTATTAACTGTTCTTTCAATCCTTGAGGAACTCTAAGGCAACAAGGCTCAAAGCCACTACAATAGTATACTCATTATGAGGTCAACATGTCACTTGCAAAATTGAATGTGGGTGAAGAGAATAACAACATTAGTTCCACCTAGCCTAGCTACATCCAAGTGACATACTTTTTTTCCATGAAAAATATCTTTATAATCTATATGAGGTGTATACATGATTCAATCCTCAATGGAATGCTTGGAGGACAAGGTTCAAATCCATCTTAATAAATACTCGTTATTTGCTCAACATGTCTTTTGCGGGAATTCAACCCAAGTAAGAACGATGAAAATATTTCTCCTAACCACCTAAGCTAAACCAAATACACATACACACACACCCCACCCCATAAAATTAACTAACCCATGGGGTTTAAACCTTGGTTTATGTAGGGTTTAATCCCCATTAGGTCTCAGTTCAAATTTCATGAGGGGTTGAGAGTGAGAATGAGAGAAATAAGCTATTCCAATAAGTGTTTAGACTCAACTGAGTCTCACACAATCTTTTTTATTTTTTATGATCTCGATCTTGGGGGGAGGCCCCCAAGATCTAAAAAAATTGAAATGCCAGAAGAAAAGAAGAGAACACACAATAAATAAAACTACCAATAAACTTTTTATTAAAACAGAGAATAAACTGTAAAAGCTACATTGTGGTGGATAATCTATCCTTTAACAAAATGTGACTTGTTACTTATAGTTTTTTTTAGTTATAATACCACAGGTAAATTCCATGGGTAGGTAGATACCATGGGTGATTGAATACCATGGATGGATCTCACTTAGAATACCATAGGTAAATACCATGGGTGGATGCCACTTACAATACCATGGGTGGATAAATACCATGGGTAGATTCCATGAGTGGATAAATATCATGGATCGATGAATACCATGGGTGGATGCCACTTTCCATTCAGATCATTCCTTCCTCCTTAAGAAGCAATGGTCCCCATTGTGTGAAGTTCCCTCCTGAGAAGCCTTTGTTGAATATGAAGAGCCACTGAAGAGAAGGGTTTTGTGTGGTTAACCCATAACCATGATGAACAAAGATCTGAGGATATAAATACATTGTAATGCTTGTGACCAATGAGGATACTGATAGTGTGTGGTCGAGCAAATGGACTTCGATGAAGTGTGGGTTTGTGGATGACCTGTAACCATGAAAAATGAAGATCCAATGATAGAGATACCCTGTAATGCTTGTGACCAACTCTGATACTAACAATATGCGGCCTAGTAAATAGACTTTGATGACAAGGATTTTGTGTGGTTAACCCATAACCATGATGAACAAAGATCTGAGGATATAAATACACTGTAATGCTTGTGACCAATTGGGATACTGACAGTGTGTGGTCGAGCAAATGGACTTCAATGAAGTGTGGGTTTGTGGATGACCTATAACCATGAAAAATGAGGATCCAATGATAGAGATACCCTATAATGCTTGTGACCAACTGTGATACTAACAATGTGCGGCCTAGTAAATAGGCTTTGATGACAAGGATTTTGTGCGGTTGACCCATAACCGTGATGCTGATTGTTGATGAAGTAGCATGTGCCTACATAGCCTAGGATGGGAGGGCACGTCTCCAAATGAACCCAAGTCGTATGCTGTTATGCAGAAATTGATGAATGTGAAAAAGGTGCCTACTAAAGCAAGGTGGGAGGGCACATCTCCAAATGGAACCCGCTCAGAATGCTGCTCTAGATATAAAAACTCATGGATTCTGGGTGGGGTGCAAAATCAGGCCACACCAGAGATGTACCTGAACTATAAATGTGTTGCAGACTTGTAACAAAAGTGGCCATGGGTATTGTAAATTCTTCTATCCAATGAGATGTTGTAAAGACTTCTGTCACATTATAGACTTCTTGCTACAACTTTGCTGATATTTTCTGGTACAAGTGATGAAATCAAATTCCATCAAAGATCCATCTCAGGTATTGAAGAGATCTATCCATTGATATAAGACAATTGAATTTTGATGACTCGTGGGGTGAGAAAATGATTCTAGAAACTCATGGGACGTGCAACCGCGTAACGTTCCAGACATATGCAACTTTAATTGCTCATATCTCTCAAACCAAGAAACAAAATCAAATTCCGTAAGAAACCCATTTGAGTTAACAAAAAATACTTTCAAATGAACTATTTTGCACCTTCTACAATGCTACGTGGAGGTCGTAGCACTTGCATGAAGTTTGCTGAAGATTGTCACAAAACTTTCAAACAAAAATATGCTTCAAACCCTCATTTTCATGGAGTTGTAACCTGAATCTAATATCATTGACCCCGATCTTGGAGGGAGGCTCCCAAGATCTAAAAGAAATGAAATGCCAGAAGAAAAGAGGAGAACACATAATAAATAAAACAACCAACAAACCTTTTATTAAGATAGAGAATAAGCTTGAAAAACTACAATGTGGTGTACAATCTATCCTTTAACAAAATGTGACTTGTTACTTATATTATTCTTTTGTTATAATACCACAGGTAATTCCATGGGTGGGTAGATACGATGGGTGATTGAATACCATGGGTGGATCTCACTTATAATGCCATCGTTAAATACCATGGGTGGATGCCACTTACAATACCATGGGTAAATTCCATTGGTGGATGAATACCATAGGTGGATGTTACTTACAACACCACAGGTAGATTCCATGAGTGGATAAATATTATGGGTGGATGCCACTTTCCGTTCATATCATTTTATTTTTATTTTTATTTTTGGTCACTAGGTTGAGCCTAGGCTAGGGCCAACCCATTTATTGGATGGAAGAAGAACGATTAATCCACAGTGGGTTGTTACCACTAGGATTGTGCAAGGCTTAGTCAAACTTGGACACCACTTGGGACAGTTTAATTCCCCTAAAATGGCATCTATCCTCAGCGCCTCCCCATGAGATTTGAAGCTGAGACTTGGTAGAGACTAAATTCCACTCAGACCAATTGATCTTAATAATAACATCTTGATGTGGCAGATCATTTTTCCATTCAATATTAAAGTTGGCCTTGGTCAAAGTTGTATTTTCTATAATATGATTACTTGTTAAATGACCAAATTCCTTTTTTTTTTTATGTGGTTCACGGTCCCTGGAGATCAATCACTGCTACGTCCACAAAATATTTGTATCAGGCATATCTATTTAAAAGAATCAATTATCACTCCCTACTTGCTCAACCATAAAGCCCAACCCCAAAAGTATCGAGAGATTGAAATCGTGACCTCTCAATAAAAGAAGTGCTTTAACGATGGGGCCATGACCAACTAAACTAACCATTAGAACTAAATGACCAATCATATTACCATAAAAATATATTATTATTATTATTTTTTTTATATTTTAATTTAATATTTTAATAATAAACGCATAAATACTGTGAAAAATGTGATAGCATCAGTCTAATGTCGGATCTGGTAGGATTCAGACATTTATACTAACACAATGGACTTCGGCATAAAAAATGTTATAATTATTGTAAACCTTCTCGGTCGCGATGAACATGTGGACGTTATTCTTTGCCAGCTCAAAGTCGAACGAAAAATTGACCTCTCACTCAGTGAGAAGTCCATTTCGCTTAACCTGCAAGAACGATTGGGTAATCACAGATTGGGAGCCCAGATCTGCAATATGTATTGAGTACTCGTGTTTAAAAAATTATTAAAATTCTTCTGACAATACACCAAACTCTTTCTCCTCCTGGTCACTCCCTTCTATTTCTCATTATTGTTCAACAGTTCTTTGCTCTCATCGCCCTTTTTCTTCCATCCATCATCTCTCTGATTCAACTCTCGGTTCATTCATTTTATTTCATACTCTGACCATGAAGCCTTCTCATCACAATACCCATATCAATGGTGCGGGCAATTGTAAGGGCAATTGCTCACATCAACATGGGGATTGGAATGCATTCATTTTCCAGAGGCGGCATCTATTAATTTGGTTCCTTGCAGCTCTCATCCCCTTTGCAGTGGTGAGATCATATTTCTCACATTCCCCAGCAGTCTACGAAGTAGAGACTTCACATGAAGAAACATCAGTTCAAACTTCAGAGCACAGATCCACTCCAGTTCCCATGCTGAACAGCGCAGGAGACAGTTTGGTTGGTCACAACAGTTCTGTCATCAATCAAGGTAAGCACTTGGGTCCATACAGATGTGCTTTTTTACACCAATGTAAGCAGCATATGTTCTGCAAGGTGATTTTTGGATCTCGGGTGCTTGTTGTTATTTTTTTTCCTACGAAAAACCTTGCGGATCTCCCTTTCCCCGGGCTGCTTGTCGGTTATTGGTATATGAATTTTTATCCTTTTTTCTTTTCTTTGAAGTAAATAATTTTGCTTTACTTCTTTGGGTTTATACATGGGCGCATATATCCCAGGATGAATACCCATGTCTGGTTATGTGAAGATATGAACGCTCAAATGTGGTTTTATTTCTGTCTGTTTGTATGTGGGCATGTGTCTTCCGGGATGAGTAACCATATCTGGTTATTTTAAGCTATAGATGCCCAAATGTGGTTTTATTTCTGTGGCTCTGTTTGTGGGTGTAAGCATCCCAGGATGGTAATCCATATCTGGTTATGTTAATATATGAACGCCTAAATGCGGTTTTTTGAAGATAGATGTCTGTAAATCTGGATTGGAAATAGGATCAGTCATTAGCCCTCTACGTGTCTGAGATTTAGCTTTGGTTATTGGTTTGATTTGGACCCAATTAACTAGAAACTGTATTTGAAATAGTGTTTTGAATGAAAATGCTACCAGATCCTCAAGCTGATGGAGTTCAAGTCTGGTTGTCGATCATTATACCCAAATATGGTGTTAGGCTCGGTGTATTGTTGTCTGTAACGAGTCAGTGACGAACTCTTCACTCATGGTGAGAATCTGGGTGCCCACTGCCTAGTAAGCATGGAGTTATTTTGCAGCCCAGAGCTTTGCCAGCTCAAAATTAAAAATAAATAGACCTGTGGAACTGATCTGAATCCTGCCGGTGTTTATATGGTGACCGTTTCCCCATAACTGTAGGAAATTACATTCACATCTGGTGCCCGTTGGAACATTTTTCGTTTCAGTTTTGGTGAATTTGTGTCCTATATCTTTCAGCACTTTTTGGGTCAGTGACCATGGCTTTGAAATCATGCAAGTAGTCCAATGTGAATAAAACGCTGCAATCCATTTCCACCCCCAATCCAACTATGCTTACATGCCACTAAAGCTTAATTCAGCTTGCATTAGTTTTAAACTTGTCAAAGAAAAGCTATTTTTTTCCTTCGAATTGGATTTTGGTACATGGAATCCAATTGAAACTATATCAAGACGTTGGTATTGCTCATATTGCATTTCCTGGAATTTGTTGGAAAAATGTTACTTTATAACAAAGTAATAGGAAAATGTAGTAAAAATCCAAACATGTACTAAAAATAAATTACAAGGTGAATGCAGATCTTATGACTATATTTTTCAGCATTTATTGGAAACCTTTTCTGATGGGCTTTAAGAGGTTCATTGCCCATTTTTCCCTTTCCCCATTGTGTTCAAAATCCAGAAGATAGCCTTCTTGACCATTCCAATGTGAACATAGTGGTTCCTTGACTCTACACCTCAAAAATACCTACATTCTACCATTTTTTGCTAAATTTAAAATTGATTTGTTAATTCACAAAATTTACAATAAGTACATCACAACTTAATGACCAAAAAAGGGTTGCTAAAGGTGGGCCACCACTATGGCAGCCATACAATTACTTGATATTAAACGCAAAAATGCCTTAGTTCACACTTAAGCTGTTTGGAGCAAATTGGCACCAAGACCATTACCATTTACAGAATCACAAAAATAGTAAAATATATTATAAACAGAGTTAAAACTTCATTGCTCTGTGGTCATGGGCATATTGCTATATGATGCTAAAGGCAGGGGTTTGACTAGCTGTTAATGAAACCCAAACACTAGCAGATGGATCCTGGTTCTGACTGTAAAATTCCCAGTGTTCCTTGATAGATGCCTTGGGAATTGGAGGTCCTATCTGTCCACCTCCATCTTTTGCTTAGGACAACTTGGGACTGAAATGCCCAGGTTTACAGCAGGGCACTTATCTTGCTGAGGTGACTGCCTCTGCCTCTGCCTCTGTGTCTGCCCTAGTGATGTATCCCTTTTGTTAACAGTTAAATGGGGCTCATATCAGTTGCTTGACTTGAGCACTGCGTTGAGACAGGTTGTGACTTGGGCCTTCTCTGTTTTAGTAGATCCCCTCGTCTGGAAGTACCTGTGATAATGCACGTTACCAATTACTGAATAAATTGCATAGGTGCACCAGTTTCATAATCCATAGTCACCTGAGCCTGAGTCCAAATATACATGGCACAGTTTGAGACAGTGGTAAAGCATTTAGTCAAATATATTATTTATGAAATTTCATGAACAACAATATTTGTGTCTTTTCATGAAAACCAAGATTTCAATACTTAGAAGCTGCTAAGTAAAACAGAAATTAGAGTGGGACCTGTGTTCAAACTCCTAGAAGACCCTCTGTTCAGCTAACAATGGTAAGTTTTTTGGATATAGAGAATCATACTAATCATTGTTGCAGTGCTTAGGCTTTTGACAATACCAGAATAGGTGGGTAAAAGACTCCTTGCTACAGATGGGGCAGGCTAAGGGGCTCATGCATAGTTTCCTTAACTGTTAAATGCAACCCAAGAGCTTGGCCTTGGTAGATCAAGGACAAGATGAAAAATTATTTTTTACGCTCAATTGTGATTTTTCAGATTTTGTTGATACTATGCAAACAAGTAGACTTCTTAGAACCACATTGCCAGTGGCCACTTATTGTTATACTTCTTAGTTCTTTTATATTTTCCCAAGGAAATGTTGCCAAATTTTAAGATTTTTACTGGATTTAGTGCTTGAAAATTGAAATTATGTGGCCCGCTTCCAATGCCAATTTCTCAACCACTGACTGTCTTGGGGGTGGCTAATTTCAAAACCCAGATTTCCCAGGGCTAGATATTTAATTTTGTTAAAGATCACCTTGTCGAAGTTCTCCAAGCAAGACTTATTTTTGAGCTTTGACTGGTCAGTCCATTCTTATTTGGAGAATTCTAAAGATCTTTGGTTGTTTTGTTCTCCTTATCTTTATTTTCTTGGACAATCACACTATGGGATGTCTTGTAGTAGAATTCCTTCTTGTGCAAGATTGGAATCCATTGAGGTAGAGCTTGTCAAAGGAAAGAGTTGATTTTAATTTGATTTGTTGTCTGTTAATTTTCCACAAAATTCTTAACTGCTTAGATGAATTATCTGAAACTAAGGCAACTGCAAACTGAAACCTAAATTACTTTCATCAAGACACAGAATTTCTTAACACTTATAAGCAGCGGAATAATCACAGAGATAAAAACACAGTCACACAAATCTACACAATAATTTATCTTGGGAAACCCAACTGGGAAAACCCCTTTCTTTGCTATAGTATTTTATTGATAAACTTAAGTAATGGAATTTCTTACAAGGCAATCTGAGAACAAACTTGTTCTCTGCTGTACTAGCCTAAACTCCCTGAAAAACACTTGATTCCAGCTCCTAATCACTGCGCACCAGAAGCCTTATTTCCTAGCACACTAGGGCCTAAATCTGTGTGCACAAAACCTCCTATTTTGTGGCGCCGCAGGTCCCTATTTCTGTGCACACCAGGTCTCCTATTATATAGGATGCAGCCCTTAAATCGGTGCACAAATCAGCTCAATGAACTGTGCATTCTTGCTCCTCAAGCCCATGCACACCACAAACAAAGAGGTCTCTCTCTCACTAACTCGTGAGGCTTGCTTTGTCTCACAACCTTGTGCACAAAACAATGATCAATACATGTGCCTCTGCCCTCCTTTTATTGAATCAATCCATGCTAAAATTGGCAGGTCACAAATTTAGAACTCATTGTTAACAAGTTAACTGAGTCAAACTGGTTCTTCTCTCTCCAATCATAACTTGGAGATACAACTCGGGTTTCATTCAATCAAGGACTGAAACTCCACGTGTCCTATTCTAAATTTATAACTGCCACTCGATCTGTAGTCAAACTAAAGGAAGGATCCTCATAACTGGTCCTCCAACTCTACGCATGAATTCTCCAACTGCATGAACTTGTCCATGGTCAAAGGACAGACAAACTCGGTCTTTCTGGCTAAGGCACGAGCCAGAGAAGACCTCCCCTTGCTACCATTTTCAACATTGTCATGGAGCTTTTACATCTCTCTAAAGCCTTGAAGATGCTTTGGAAAACAAAAAAGTCCTTCACCTAAAGAGGAGCTTGGTTCGCAAGAGGTCAAGGAACTTTAAACCTTTCCATTATGATTTGCAATGAGATACATCCTCCAAATTGCTCTATCCAACTCTTTTGGTTTTCATCTCCTTTCATGGCGTTGGCACATTGTTGGAAGCACTCACCTCATTGCCATGCATTGGAGTGCCCTAGGCTTTTGTGATGATGTGATAAGCTGTGGTCTTGTGATGGAGCATTCAAGTTCTTGAGATGTCTATTGTGTTTCTACAATGATATTGGATGTAATAGGCAACAAATCCTGTAGAGTGCTTAATTTCTTGTGCATTTTGGGGCAACCTAGGGTTTCATGCTAGCTTTTGGCAAGATTGATGGCATCACACTCCTTGGATAGGGTGCCTTGAGATTTAATGTGTCTATCCTGGTCTTATGATGATGTTTGGTGGAATAAACACTTGATTTTGTACAGCGCCCTACTCTATGATTTTCAACGCTTGGCATAATACATAGGAGGGGTTTTTGACTATTGGACGTGGATACATGACATGGTAACTTGGGTGAGAGTTTCATAGAGTTTGAGGTCGCTATTGAGGTCATATGATGATATTCAATGTTATAGACACTCAAACTTAGATAGTGCTCCACTTCTTCATGGGGTTTTAGGCATCTATGTGTTGAAGTTTCTAAGTCTAACAGTTAGAAACCCTCCACGCACTTTACTGATTTATTCCTACCTTCTTGTTCTATTAATTAATAAGTTATTTACCATGTAAATACTGAAAATAAATACAAGTGCATGCTCAACACATTACAGATCATCAACTGAAGGAAACAAAACAAGCACACAAGTGACACCGTTGTTTTTGGACCAATGTCCCCGGAAAAACCCAATGCGGGAAAACCGGTGCAGCGATCTGAGAGTTTTTGTAGGAATTTATAGGGTAAGTTCCTCAGACAGAACACCAAAGGACACTGCTCACAAACAGATCACATATCAATATACCAGTATTGTTGACGTGGTTAAAACCTTCAAAGAGGGAAACAGTCCACGGCCTGAGTCAACGCGGCCACTTCAGGCTATTCATTAATAAAAGAATGAAAATGTACATAATCTTCTCTCATGAACGGTTACCCTACAAATGACCCTCCATGCTCTTTAAATAGAGATCATGGACCAATTGGGTGTTAAGCCACGGATCAAGTGTCGGTAATACCGAGGAGAGAATGAACCGTCGGATCACTACATATCATGATTGTCGGATTATAAATTACAAAAAGTACATAGTAAAGAAACACACTTTACCTAACTCTACACTAGACCAAGTTATACTTAACTATTTCCTATGTGTCGGAATATCCTAACATCCCCCCTTAAGAACAACTTGGGATAGGATTGAAGGATGTACAAATATGACACAATAGGAGAAGGAAGGAGGCACTAGAGCCTATCCCCCCTTAGTGACAACTTCCTGAACTCCAACCATAAATCAAAGTTTAGTAAACTTCGCCTCTGTGAGAGCCTTTGTAAAGATGTCTGCAACTTGATCATCTGTTGAACAATATTGCACTTCAAGAACATGGTCGTGAATGAGCTTTCTGATGAAGTGCATGTGCAGTTCAATGTGTTTGCTGCACTGATGTTGGACTGGATCTTTGCATAGTTGAATGGCATTTTGATTATCACACCAAAGTGTAGTCGGATGCTGCTGCTGAAAGCCAAACTCTGACAGAATTTGACGAAACCACAGGGCTTCCTTACTAGCTTCTACGGCACCACGATACTCTGCGTCTGCTAAAGAAAGAGAAATGGCACTTTGTTTCTTGCAAGCCCATGTAATAGGTCCTGAACCAAGAGTGAACACATAACCTGCAGTAGACTTCCGATCATTAGGGTCACCAGCCCAATCAGAATCAGTGAAACCAACCAATAGAGGAGATGCTTCTGCACTGTAATGAATCCCAAATTGGACTGTACCTCGAACATAACGAAGTATTCTTTTAGCTGCTTTCCAATGACTTTCATGTGGGTTTTGCATAAACCGAGCAATAAGGCCAATAGCAAAGGAAAGGTCAGGATGAGTATGGGTTAGATACAAAAGTTTTCCTACAAGTTGACGGTATAAGGTAGCATCAACTTCAAGGGAAGTACAAGTGATTGAAAGTTTGGCTCCAGACTGAAAGGGAGAAGGGGCTGGCTTACAGTCTTCCATGTGAAAATGGCGTAGAAAATCACAGGCATACTTGGACTGGGAAAGGGAAATACCTTCCTTGGATTGCAAGACTTGAATACCAAGAAAATAATGCAAGTGTCCTAAGTCTGTCATTTCAAACTTCTTTTTAAGGTTGGACTTCACATGGTTGATAAGGTTGGGATCATTACAAGTGAGGATAAGAATGATAAGAGACTTGCCCACTTTCTTGGTGTAGACAGTATTGTCAGAATGACACCTAGAAAAGCCAGATTCTAAAAGAAAGCTATCCATTTTGGCATACCAAGCCCGAGGAGCTTGCTTGAGACCATAAAGGGATTTCTTAAGTTGACATACAAGGCTGGAGTCTGTTTGTATAAAGCCAATAGGTTGTTCCATATAGATTTCTTCATGCAAGTCCCCATGCAAGAAGGCAGATTTAACATCCATCTGATGGACTTCCCATTTGAAAGAGGCAGCAAGCGAAAGAACAAGGAAGATAGAGTTCATTTTGGCAACAGGGGAGAAGGTTTCAGTATAGTCAATGCCTTCAACTTGTGAAAAACCTTTAGCAACAAGACAGGCTTTATGTTTATCAAATTTCCCATCTGGTCCATACTTGGTTCTGTAAACCCATTTGCATCTAACAAGTTTTCATCCCTTTGGCAGAGGAACAAGATCCCATGTATCATTTGCCAATAATGAATGATATTCTTCATTCATAGCTACATCCCAATCTGGATGGCCTGAAGCTTCTGCAAAGGTGTTAGGATCATAATTCGTTGAAGCTTGAGCCAGTAAAGAAGAGGCT
The DNA here is from genome assembly GCA_031772625.1 of Pinus tabuliformis. Taxonomy (NCBI): domain Eukaryota; kingdom Viridiplantae; phylum Streptophyta; class Pinopsida; order Pinales; family Pinaceae; genus Pinus; species Pinus tabuliformis. The sequence goes on along the minus strand of CM062818.1, from coordinate 1,939,091,878 downwards.
CTATCGAACTGAGAACGTGTACGTCGCTGATCTGTAGGATCACCGGCAAGATCACCTGCTGCATCCCGAGTAGCACAGACCCATTTTGGAAGCTGAGGAGCTGAAGGAGGATCCCGAGAAGGTGGGGGAGGATTGTCATCCTCGCTTTCATCATCTGAAGAAGAAATATTTTCAAAAGTAGAAGAGATAGAGAGAGGTGGCACATCCGCCGAACTAGGCTCGTAGGCCAATATATTTTCAGCAAACTTTACATCTCGTCTAATGATAACAGTTTTGGACTTAAGTGGAATAAGTCTATATCCTTTGACATCTTTAGAATATCCAACAAAAATACATTTTTCACTCTTAGGTTCTAAAGCTTTATGTTTCTCATCTGGAATATGGGCTCATGCTTCACTTCCAAAAACACGAAAGTGACTTACATCTAGTTTAATTGAGCTCCATGCTTCCTCTGGAGTGATATTCTTTAAAACCTTAGTAGGAGGGCGATCTATTATGTAATTTGCATAGTTAATTGCTTTTGCCCAAAAATTAAGACTAAGTCTTTTAGATTGAAGCATACAATTAGCCATTTCCTTTAAGGTGCGATTCTTCCTTTCAGCTACACCATTTTGTTGTGGAGTATATGGAACAATATGTTGCATTTGAATTCCATTCTTAGTGCAAAAGTTGATGAATTTGTTGTTAACATATTCTCCGCCATTATCAGATTTTAGCTTAAGAATTTGATGTCCAGATTGTTTTTCAACAAATGCCTTAAAGGCCAAAAACATGTTAAATACTTCACTCTTGAGTTTTAAGAAGTATACCCAAGTGCGTCTGGAGAAATCATCAGTGAAAGTTAAGAAATACTTGTAGCCAAAGAATGAAACAACTGGAAGTGGACCACATAAATCACTATGCACAAGCTGTAAAGGGCCGAAAGCGTGCCAAGAGGCACGTTTTTCAAAACTATCCCGATGATGTTTTCCGAGTACACATCTGGAACAAACACCATCTCTGCAAGATACCATTGGAAGACATGTCACCATATTTTATTTACATAGATTCTGAAGGGAGCGATAGTTTAAGTGACCAAATCGCTCATGCCAAAGTTTGCTCACTTCATCGTTATGAGCAACAAATACCGAGGGAAGATTTGATGACCCAAAGTTGTGAAACTTATACAACCTTGTAGAATCATCAGCAATGCCAGTAGCTAAAATCTGTCTAGGATCTCTTAGGTCCTTAATTACAACATCGTGAGGTGAAAATTCAATGATTTTACCTTCACCTGAATGAGTTATCTGATATACAGATAGAAGGTTGCAGGATAAGGTTGGAACACATAATACATCATTAAATTGACCACTGTCTATATGAATAGTTCCAGTTCCTACAACACTAAGAGATCTATCATCACCAACATATATATTTTTGGTGTTACAATGATTTAAAGTAGAAAACTGGCTTTGTTTTTGGCCATGTGATAAGAAGCTCCAGAATCAATGAGCCACTCATGAGAATGAGAAGAAGAAGATACATTTAGTGCATAGCCAGACCGAGATGCTTGACAACCACATGCAGAAAGTGCTATTCCTGAAGATGAAGTTGAAGTTGAAGAGTGCTCCAAATGGATGTTATGCTTCTTCATTGCTGCTTCCAAGGCTTCCATCTTCTTAAAGCATTTGGATTCTAAGTGGCCATCTCGATTACAAAAGTGGCAATGTCTATCAGTCTTCTTCCCTTTGTTTTTATTTGCCTTATCATTTTGTTGAAATGATTTTTCATTTTGAGACTGGAATTGCTTAGGACCCTTGTTTGGTTTAGGACCATTCCTTTTAGGATACGACTTCTTAGGATTCTTTGAATTTGGTTGCTGTTGAGCAGCTAAGGCTTTCTTAGAAGAGTTTCCAAGATTAAGAAGACCAAGATGTAAGAGTTTTTCTTGTTCTCTTATTAAATAATCACAAAAGGAATCAAAGGAAGGGGACTTGTAGGTTTGTCCTTGAGAAATGAAGGCTTCTCTTGTAGAATGGAAGATGGAAACACACACAGAGTAGGCTGGTCCCAACTTAGTAAGAATGGAATAGATAAGGTTACTATCTTCTTTCTTAACCTTAACACCTTCCAAGAGAAGTCTAAGGGTCTTGAACTTGGACAAGAAATCTTCAATGGAAGAAGAATTATTGGGGTCCAATGTAAGCAACTCATTTTCGAGTTGATGGGCTCTAAGTTCATTTTTAACTCCAAAAACTTTAGTGATCTGCTTCATTGTTTCATCAAGAGTATCAAATTCTGCAATATGGAATCTAAGATCTGGAGAAATAGACATCCCTATCAACCCACGTGCTTGATCTTGCCTATTTTCCCATTTAGCTGCCTTATCTTTATCTTTTGGTTTGGTTTCTTGGCCTGAGGCTATTCTGTAAAGACCTTTACTTCTAAGTAAATCCACAATGTAGGACCACCATTGGAAGTAGTTGGTGCTGTCAAGAATAACTTGGCATGGACTTTCCATTTTAACAGAAGCTGAAGCTATAGATGCTGAAACTAAGTGTTTCAATGGAAAGATCTCGAAAAATTAAGCTGATTAAAAAAAATGGCTCTGAAAACAGCTTCCGGATGAAGAAGTTATGGCTTTTTGAAGAAAAGTTGTTGAAGATGCCAACGAAGTGCGGGAATGGATGATAATGTTATATTAAAAAAAATCCGTCCCCTTTCCAAATTTAATCTAATAAAGTAGCTTTAGACCAAGTGAGCTAGATTAAAAGGTTAGTAATTTTTGGAAAAGAGGAAGGGGTTTTTTTTTGTCACTGGAGCTTTGGGTTGTGTGCTTACTTGAGAAAGCTCTTTTTCCCTACAAAACAAAAAACACAAAACCGAACATGAACATTCAAAAAAAAAACAAACCTTACGGCTTGAAGTTAGTTTTAGCCGGAAACTAAATATTTTCCTCAATGTTTTTGATTTTCCGAGATCACACTAAGACGCAGCGGAAAAGAGCATATGCATGAGAAAGATCCTTCCTCTCTGTTTTGATTTGCCCAGATCGCACTGAGTCGCAGGGCAAAGAGCATACGCAGAAATGAAAGGTATAGACCCGGTAATTAAAAAAAAAACAAAGAGCTAAGTAAACCGAAATAAACAGAGAGAAAATAACTAGAAACTGCAAATAAACACTTTATACCTCCAGATCTTAAAAATGATGTAGCTAGGGCTAGCAGAAACCTTTTCGCGTGAAACGAAAGGGGTTCCTCACTGGAACAGATGCTCCTAACACAATAGAGCAGTCCTCTCAGCCTGAAATTAGTTAGAAACAGTAGATCTAGGAAATGACAGTCGGATGCAGTTCTATCGGCTTCAGATTTGGATCACCAACGGATGCGGCCCTCAAATAGCTTTGATACCATGTAGGAATTTACAAGGTAAGTTCCTCAGACAGAACACCAAAGGACATCGCTCACAAACAGATCACAGATCAATACACCAGTATTGTTGACGTGGTTAAAACCCTCAAAGAGGGAAACAGTCCACGGCCTGAGTCGACGCGGCCACTTCAGGCAATTTATTAATAAAAGAATGAAAATTTACATAAGCTTCTCTCATGAACGGTTACCCTACAAATGACCCTCCATGCTCTTTAAATAAAGATCATGGACCAATTGGGTGTTAAGCCATGGATCAAGTGTCGGTAATACCGAGAGAATGAACCGTCGGATCACTACATATCGTGACCGTCGGATTGTAAGTTACAAAATGTACATGGTAAAGAAACACACTTTACTTAACTCTACACTAGACCAAGTTATACTTAACTATTTCCTAGTTGTCGGAATATCCTAACAATTTTATTATTAAGCAACTCTTTTTGAGTGCACTGGGTGCCAAACTGGCTAACCCGACACAGATGAAAAAAATCTGACAGCAATACCTCTCTTCAGGAACAGGTATTCGGAAAGCCTGCTCCACGAAATCCCTCTCTAGCATAATCTAAAGCTTAGCGTCAACCCTACTCGCCTCTGCATCAGCGTACTGAGGCTCTGCGCAGCCTCTCTGGCTCTCTGCATCACTCCTGCAGCCTCTGCGTGGATGACGCAAGCCCTTCTAGCTCTGCAGTCTCTGCTGCTTCTGCGTGTCTCCCTCTAGCTCTGTGTCTGCCTCTCTCTGCTTTTGCGTTGGTCTCTCAGCACTGTCCCTACCTCTTTGCCTCATACTCACTGCCCTCGCTGCAATTCATCACTGATTCTATCTCTCTTAGCAAACCCTGCTCTAGAGAATAGAATGACTGATCACTTTGGTGTATTCTCCAAGTGACCCTCAAGCCTCCTCTTATACTTTTCCCGTTGACAAATCAACGACCGAGATTAAGTCCCTAATCGACGGCTAAGATTAGATCTGGCTTGATCCATGGCTTTTAGACCATTCTAACACAGTTTTATATTAATTCACATTAATATTTTAATTTCCCTAAGTTTAGAGTTAGGGACTCCATTAAAAATATTAATTATTTTAATATCTACCTAACTGTTTATAATCTGCCCAAACCCTTTCTGGGTATTGGAGATCTCATGTGCCCTAACCTCTCTACCAAATTTCGTGGCTAGAGCACATCCGATGCTACTCCAAATCAACACTCCCTCTTAGCGAGGACTGTGCTCTAGCAATACTCCTTATTGAGTATCACCCTGATTATCTGGCATTGGTCCCTGTACTGATGCTAGGCCTGCTGCCCATCATCCTCTGCACTGCTGCATCTTGTACTGCTACCCAAAGCTCTTCCCCTGCCATTGCTGCATTTGTACGACAGCTCCCTCTGCATCCGTGCTGCTGCCCATGGCCTTGCCACTGCCACTGCTGTGTTTGCACTGCATCTCCTCTCATCATGTTGCATTGTGCTGCCCATAGCACTACCACTGCTAACTGCTGCATTGCAACTCAGTTACTGAGAAGTAAGTAACTGATCTCCCAACTCTGACCTCTCTGTCAGGCTAGAGTACTCCTGATGCTGAAGCTCCCTCTGTCGCTGACAAGTGCTCCCTCTCTGACCTCTGCGCTGCTGCAACAACTCCCTGCATCTCGCACCGTTGCACACCTCTCTGTGCCATCCTGCACTAGTGCAACACTCTCGTGCCTCTCGCACTGTTGCAGCCTGCTAGCCTCGCGCTGTCCTGGGAATTCTGCACTGTAGCTCTCTCTGCCGCTTCATCCGCATCCGTCTCTACCCACATCCGCCAGTCTTGCTACTCCTCTTTGGGGCTCCCGTAGCATGGTCTAATCCAAGAGGTTGGGTACCTCAAGGATCCTGCCCCTCATCACCTGTAGTCCATCTGACTACAGCTCGATGTCTCCCCACTTCCGCTCAAGTGGCGTGTGTGCACTCATGGCACAGTCATCGTCTGTCTCCACTTCCTTCTCTGCCCTTGTTGGCACTGCCTTGGTCTCGGAGGCCTCTCCCTTGTTCTTCTTCCTTGGACACTGGGTCGCATAATGACCCAACTCCCCACAGTGGAAGCATTTGATCTTGGAGAGGTCCTTCTTCTTCCGTTTCTCTTGCTTTCCCTCAGATGCTAGGGCAACATCCTCCTCCTCCTCCTTGACTCTGATCCCCTTGCCGCTGCTTCCCGTCTTGCTTAGCCTTCTGATCTCTTCTTGGCGAAGAGCCGCCCACATTTCCTCCCAATGTGGAAGGGTCGCTCTGCCCAGTATACTCTGGACAAATACCTCCTAGTCTTCTAAGACTGCGTTCAAGGCTGTTCTCACCATCAATTCCTGATCCGGCGTGGCCCCTATGGAAGTCAGTTGATCCCGGATCTCATTCAGTCGACCGAGGAAGGTGTCGATCGGTTCTCCCTTCTTCATTTGGTATGACCGCAATTGATTTTCTAGTAACATCCTTCTCTGCACAGAAGTATGTTGGTACAATTTCTTTAGGGCCTCCCACATCTCATTTGCCGTTTCCTTCTCGACAATGTGTGGTACTACATGGTCCTTGACCCCGTCAAGGATGATGCTCTTGGCCCTCACCATTGCCTCCTCGTACTTGTCGTTATCAGCTGGGTCAACTGTGATCGCTATCGTCCTCAAGGCGAAGTGCTTGACATGATTTCTGTCAAGTACGGTTAAGATTTTGGCCTTCCAGACTGCGAGGTTTGAGGCTCCGTCCAGTCTGTCCTAGTCTCTTACTCTGTGTAGTGTCATGTTGCTCTTCTACTTCCCTCCTGGAAGTTCTCGATGTGATGCCCTCTGAGCCTTGATTTCCCTCCTGGAAACCCTTCTGCCGATGTTGAGATGCCCCCTACTCTGATCGTCTGTGCAACTGCCTCACTGATCCAGATTTATCAGCTAGAAACCCTTGGTAGCAACTCCCTCCTCCTTGGCCTTGCCCTGTTAGGTACTGTTTTGACTACAGTTCCCCATCAGTGCCACTCTACAACTTACCCACAGCCTCCTAAACCCCAGCAACCTGAAGGTGAGAGCTCCTAGCCTCTGCGCAGTCCCAACACTGGCAAACTAGCTCCCTCAGCCAACTGCGTCAACCCTCCTGGCCTCTGCATGAACCTGTCTTTGCCTCCTTTAGCCTTTGCGCAGCCTCTTCTTGGCTCGAACTTGATGACGTAGGCACTGCGTCACCCCTTCCTTGCTGCTTTGCTGCTAGGAACAACTTATGTCACTCAGGACAACTGTTTTTTGTTGTTGTTGCTCTGCTCTGTTCTACTAATGTCCTCAGTTATCTTGTGATCTACAATCACGCACTAATACCATGTTGAAGTTTCTAAGTCTAACAGTTAGAAACCCTTCATGCACTTTACGGATTTATTCCTACCTACTTGTTCTGTTAATTAACAAGTTATTTACCATGTAAATACTGAAAATAAATACAAGTGCATGCTCAACACATTACAGATCATCAACTGAAGGAAACAAAACAAGCACACAAGTGACACCGTTGTTTTTGGACCAATGTCCCTGGAAAAACCTAATGCGGGAAAACCGGTGTAGCTATCTGAGGGTTTTATTATTAAGCAGCGCTTTTCTGAGTACACTGGGTGCCAAACTGGCTAACCTGACAGAGATAAAAAAATCTGGCAGCAATACCTCTCTTCGGAAACAGGTATTCGGAAAGCCTACTCCACGAAATCCCTCTCCAGCACAATCTGAAGCTCAGCGTCAGCCCTGCTGGCCTCTGCGTCAGCGCACTGAGGCTCTGCGCAGCCTCTCTGGTTCTCTGCGTCACTCTTGTAGCCGTTGCGTGGATGACACAGGCCCTTCTAGCTCTGCAGTCTTTTCTGCTTCTGTGTGGCTCCCTCTGGCTCTGCGTCTGCCTCTCTATGCTTCTGCGTTGGTCACTCGACACTGTCCCTGCCTCTCTGCCTCATACTCACTGTCGCTCGCTGCAACTGATCATTGATTCTATTTCTCTTAGCAAACCCTGTTCTAGAGAATAGAATGACTGATCACTCTGGTGTATTCTCCAAGTGACCCTCAAGCCTCCTCTTATACTTTTCTTGTTGACAAATCAACGACCGAGATTAAGTCCCTAATTGACAACTAACATTAGATCTGGCTTGATCCATGTCTTTTGGACCATTCTAACATAGTTTTATATTAATTCACATAAATATTTTAATTTCCCTAAGTTTAGACTTAGGGACTCTATTAAAAATATTAATTATTTTAATATCTCCCTGACTGTTTAGAATCTGTCCAAACCCTTTCTGGGTATTAGAGATCTCATGTGCCCTAACCTCTCCACCAAATTTCGTGGCTAGAGCACATCTGATGCTACCCCAAATCAACACTATGGTATGGATGGAGGGGCCAACTTGTTGGTCCTCAAGTTGTTCTAGAATCTACGCGTGGAAAAACCTTTTTGCTTTAGGCCTCAAGCTAGCTCTTGGTGTTGAGAAATCAATGCTAGTAGGATTAGGGTTAGATTTCTCTTTCTTGATAATTACTTGTGAATTATGTTGGCTTCTTTTACTTATTTGTTATATTATCTTTCATCAAGCAATTACCAAATTATGTATGCATGAAGATTACAAAAACACAAGACACAAGATGTAGGCACTATGTCAGGGCAAAACCCCTATCTAGGGGAAAACCCAGTAAAAAATCTCTTCCTTCAATAGTTATTCTTGAGACTCTTCAGCCTAGACACAGACCTCCTCCACACCAAGCCAACCTCTCCTTCTTTGATCCAACCTTTGTCCTAGCATCGATAGCACTTTGACCCTAGCAACTTCGACTTGGCAGCTTCCGACATCAACACAACTTCAACTTTGACAAGGAGACTTCGATCTCCTAAACTAGCCCACATGAGAGAGAGAGAGACACCAAAACTTCGATTTTGTTCTTCCCTTCCTCCTTGACTAAACTCACACCTCTTTCAACCTCCTTCTTCACCTTCGCACATTTCCTAGCTTCCAGGTTCAGATATCGAACTATGTGTGAGAGAGTGAGATGATCCAAAAGAAGTCAAACTGCCTTGTATATATAGCCTTCCAATGAGGTCGAATTGCCTTCCTTGAGGCTGACTTGGTGTGGAGGTTACATAATTTATTTTTGACTCAAAAATAATTCTTTTTACATTGTTCGAAAGCCCAAGAAGGATCTCATAAAATATACAATGACTCCAATGACTGTTTATTAATCCTAGGAGTCCACAATGGGGACTTTGACTAATAAAATGATGACCCAAGCATGAAACGCATGCTTTAATAAGTCATTGTAACAATAATAAAAATTCTTTTGACGAATACATTTTATGAAGACCGAACTTAGTTACATTTTTCAACATTCCCTCTTAACTAGGGAGGTATTCATACGAAAGATCTCAAACTATATGAACTATGAAGAGTTTAGGCACCGCAATGCCATGGACTAGATTCTTGACCAGGACAATCTATCCAAGGTCTCTCAACAGTTTAGACACCACAATGCCACAGACTAGATTCCTGACTAGGGCAATCTATCCAAGTGGGACTAAGATGGACTAAAGCTTTCAACCTCTCTAGGTACCATTAGGCTTTCTTGCTAACTATCAACCCAAGGATTTAGGTGCATATTCGAGGTCAGAGCTCCATGACCAACGCCACCCACCCAACTTTGGGTACTAGAAATCAATACACAGTGCTGGCCAAATGTCCTCCCAGGTAATGTGTCTCACACACAAAGCCTCAACAAATCTCTTCCAAACTTTTATCATCATCAACAAGATCAACAATATCAACTAAACCAAACATGCTTCTAAGATATTCAAACTTCTTATTAGGAAGAGACTTTGTTAGTATATCAGCTACCTGATCATCTGTCGGGACATACTGTAGCTTCACGATCCCATCTTGCACCAAGTTCCTAATATAGTGGAACTTATTGTTGATATGCTTCGTCCTAGCATGAAACATGGGATCTCCAGACATCTTGATACAATTTTGATTATCACAATTAATCACAGTAGGATCCAAAGGCTTCTCGAACAAATTTGTCAAAAGCTTCCTCAACCATACAACCTCTTTTCCTACTTCACATGCAACCACATATTCTGCTTCAGCACTACTCAAAGCAACAAGATCTCACTTTCTACTCATCCATGAGATCATGGCAGATCTCAAACTAAAGCATCTTCTGATGGTGCTTCTTCCATCGGTCTCACTGCCACCCTAATCAGAATCTGTGAAGTCAATCAACTTGACTTCCTTGCTATTGTACTTTAGGCAGTGATGTATTGTACCACAAAGATATCTCAATATATGCTTGGCAGCTATCCAGTGATCATGACGAGGCTCCCATTGAAACTGACTGAGGATGTTCACAACAAAGCATATATCCAGCGTAGTGTTTACAAGATACATCAGAGAACCTACCAACTGACGATAGGAGGTAGGATCCACGAGACTTGAGTTGGAGCTCCTCAACTTCTTGAGATTGGTGATCATAGGAGTAGTCATGGGTTTGGAATCCATCATCCCAAATTTTTGCAACAACTTGATGATGTACTTTCTTTGCCCCAAATATATCTCCCCATGATTTTTCCATACTTCCAGACTTAGGTAATAGTGCATCAGTCCTAGATCCTTCATTTCAAACTCGGCTACCAGCATCTTCTTGCATTCTTGTATTCTTCTCTCCACAGCTGTAATGAATAGATCATCCACATAACAATAGAATAATGACTGGCTCATATTCACTACCTTGATGTAGAGATTTGGATCAACGAAACTCTTCTCAAACCTAATTCTTAGAAGGTATGCATTCATTCTTGCATACCATGCTCTAGGAGCTTGCTTCAAACCATACAAGGCCTTCTTGAGTCTACAGACATGAGTATCTCTACCATTCACCCCAAGCCTTCGCAATGTATACTTCTCATCGATGGTCCCATTCAAAAATGTTGTCTTCATGTCCATTTGATGGATATTCCATCCCATTATAGCAGCCAATGAAACCAAAGATCTAATTGTAGTATAAATTGCAGTGGGTGCAAAGGTTTTTTCATAATCTATGCCTTCCTTTTGAGAGAAACCTCTTTGTTAATTTTAGGCAAGAATGGTATGTTTTATGCTTTAGAGCAATTTTACTTCAATTTCTTTATTAGCCCAGTATCAATATTAAGATTAGCAATCACATCAACATGATAGTAAAATGCAGATAGAACATAAACATAAACAGTGGAAGACAAGCCAAGACAAGAAGGACATAAGATGTGGCACCAACCAGGGACAAACCCCAATGTGGGGAAACCCTTGATCAAATCTTCTTTTAGTCTTCAATAGTTAAGCAGAGAGAGATAGTACACTTTACAAATTTGATAATTTATAACAACAACAAAAGAGCCCTAACTAGAAAAGTCAACGCTAGTCAACAGGGCAGATTTGACCCTCAACAAATCGGTCAACTTCAGTCAACTTCGGCCTCCAAACAGCAAGATAAAATAGCCCTCAAAACAGTCAAATTCAACCTAGTCAAAGTCTGGTCAAACAACCCACCTGCGGTCAGCCCTAGCTACAGTCAACGCTGGTCAACAATCAACGTTTAGCCTTGATTTTTGTGCCCAGAAATGCGGCTTGCCCAAACAGAGATAGCCCTCACAAAAACGCAGTCAAAGGAGGTCAACGCATGCTGGTCAATGCTTAGTCAAACTGTCCAGAAATTTAGTCTCTTGAAATTTCGGCCTTTTGAAATTTTGCTCTCCTGAAATTTCGGCCTCCTGAATTTTCGCTCTCTTGAAATTTCGGCCTCTTGAAATTTCGGACGTGTGGAGAGAGAAAGGCCTAGAAATCCGTACCCAATCAATGAGGAGAGAGAGAGAGAGATGAGTGTGTCCAAATGAGGCTAAGGCATCATGTATTTATAGCAAACGTTGAGGATGAATAGATGTGACTGTTGGGCTTTCGAACCTACATAAGTTTGCTGACCGACCTTGACAATTTGTCCATAATCAAAATAAATTCATAACTTCATTTGTACATGTCGAAATTGGATGATCTTTAGATCAATCCTACACCTCTCAAAGAGAGGAATCCAAGAAAAATATCAGCTGTCATAAATAAGATGACCCATGTGGAGTTTGGCCCTAGTTGCCAATTTTAACACTCTTGCAACAAATTTGGCCTTGTATTTATCTATGCTTCCATCAATAACGTGTTTGATCTTGTAGATCCATTTTGAGGTGACAACCGATTTGTCACTAGGTCTAGGAACGATTTCCCAAACCCCATTCTTCATGATGGATTGATATTCTTCTTGCATAGCTTTCTTCCATACTTCTTGATGAGCAACTTATTCAAATGTAGATGGTTCTGCTTCAATTAGTTTTGTCATATATGCAACATATTCAGAATATCTCTTCGGCCTTTTGCTTTACCTAAGGATTCCTTTCATAGCTCCATGCCCTTCAACATCTTCAAGAGTAGCTTTTAACCAATTTGGCCTCTTCCTTGTGCTTGGTATGACCACAGGTTGAATAGGCTCACTTGGTCCTTCTTCTTCTTCTTGAATTGTAGAAGGGTTGTCAGGTTGTACTTCTTCTTCTTCAAATATGGGTAGATCTTTGTCATCGGAATCAATAGGAATATCGTTCGATCTTTTGTAGGCTTGATTCTTATCAAATATAATGTCCCTACTTACTTCAATGTGTCTCCCTTCCTTGATATAGATTCTATAGGCCTTTGAGGAGAGACTATAGCCAATGAAGATCCCTTTGATGCTTGTAGATTCTAGCTTCTTTCGTTTGTCCTTCGGAACATGGAATATAGGTAGGACTCCCAAAGATTCAGAGATGGTCCACACTTGGCTTCTTCCTGTGAAGCCTTCCTCAGGTGTCATATTATCGAGGATTCTATGAGGACTTCTATTTTGAATATATGCGGCTATCATTGCTGCTTCTCCCCATAGAAACTTTGGTAAATCTTGATCAAGTAGCATTGTTCGTACACCTTCTTCAATTGTCCTATTCTTTTTTTTGGCCACTCCATTTTGTTCGGGATAATAGGGAACAATAAGCTCCCTCTTAATTCCCGCTTCTTTACAATATGCAATCAATTCTTTAGAAGTGTATTCCCCACCATTGTCAGATCTCAAAGTCTTTATCTTTCTTTCGGTTAGGGTTTCCACTTCGCATCTAAACTCTTTGAATTTCTCAAATACTTCATCCTTTTTCTTGAGAAGGTAGAGCCATGTCTTTCTAGAGTGATCATCAATAAATGTTACATAGTAGAGATAACCTCCAAGTGATTTGTCAAACATGAGCCCACACACATCAGAATGTATGAGGTCTAATATTTCTTTAGACCTTGTTTCACTATTTGAAAATGGTTTTCTTGTATGTTTTCCCAAAAAGCATCCCTTGCAAACTCCTTCACGGTCTTCTTTGATATCGGGGATGCCATGAACTAGATGTTTAAGAGTGGGAATGACCTTGTAGTGAAGATGACCATATCTTCTATGCCATAGCTCAATAGGAGAAATTTCCATATCAACTAGGGCTTGAGGAGGTGGTGTAATGACTCTATACAAACTTTCTTCACAAACTCCAATAACCCTAGCTTTGTCAATGCTTGAATCTTTTCCTCAAACCAAGACTTTTCCATCAACAAAAGCAACTCTATCCCCTTTATCTTCTAAGCAAGAAATTGAAAGAAAATTCTTTTTCAAACCTGGAACATATAGTATGTTGTTGAGATGTAGTTTTGCTCCATTCTCCAGCTTCAAAGATGTTGATCCCAAACCTCTAACAACATAGCTTTTGTTGTTTCCCAATTCCACTGCATGGGAAGATGGTTCTTTTGATAGGGTCTATAGTTGTTTACTTTCCCCTGTTATATGCCTTGATGCTCCACTGTCAATGATCCATGGATTATCATCATTGAGTGATCCTATAAGTGCAACTAAGAATCCTTGACCTTTGACCTTGTTGAATAAGTAGTAGACAATATTCTTGATCCATCTTCCTGTAGAATTGAATCCCATTCTTATCATAGAGGGAGTAATCATTTCCTTCAAGCCAACGAAGTGATCTTCAATCTTCTTTGACCTTAGCTCTGATACCATGTTGAGAAATCAATGCTAGTAGGATTAGGGTTAGATTTCTCTTTCTTGATAATTACTTGTGAATTATGTTGGTTTCTTTTACTTATTTGTTATATTATCTTTCATCAAGCAATTACCAAATTATGTGTGCATGAAGATCACAAAAACACAAGACACAAGACGTAGGCACTCTGTCAGAGCAAAACCCCTATTTAGGGGAAAATCCAGTCAAAAATCTCTTCTTTCAATAGTTATTCTTGAGACTCTTCAACCTAGACACAAACCTCCTCCACACCAAGCCAACCTCTCCTTCTTCGATCCAACCTTCGTCCTAGCAACAACAACACTTCGACCTTAGCAACTTTGACTTGGCAGCTTCCGACATCAGCAACAATTTCGACTTTGACAAGCAGACTTCGATCTCCTAAACTAGCCCACACGAGAGAGAGAGAGAGAGAGAGAGAGACCAAAACTTCGATTTTGTTCTTCCCTTCCACCTTGACTAAACTCACACCTCTTTCAACCTCCTTCACCTTCGCACTTTTCCTAGCTTCCAGCTTCCAATTTCAGATATCGAACTATGTGTGAGAGAGTGAGATGCTCCAAATGAAGTCGAACTGCCTTGTATATATAGCCGTCCAATGAGGTCAAATTGCCTTCCTTGAGGTCGACTTGATCTTTTTGAGGCCAATTGGTGTGGAGGTTACATAATTTATTTTTGACTGAAAAATAATTCTTTTTACATCGTTTGAATGCCTCATAAAATATACGATGACTCTAATGACTCTTTATTAATCCTAGGAGTCCACAATGGGGACTTTGACTAATAAAATGATGACCCAAGCATGAAACCCATGCTTTAATAAGTCATTGTAACAATAATAAAAATTCTTTTGACGAATACATTTTATGAAGATCGAACCTAGTTACATTTTTCAACACTTGGTCCATAGTGGGTGATTCTCAAACTATAACAAAGATTGTTGTTGAGACTTGAGAGTCACTTGAGAAATAACTCTTTCATTCACACCCTAATGCTAGATTCAATGATTGATAAATAAATCAATGTTGGAGAGCTAATGCAAGCTAGAGATAACAACTCTCATTAGATCATTAGACTAGGGCCTTCCATTGGGCACCTTTATCCCACGCTAAAGGTACATAAAATAAGTTGATGGAAGCTGTAGAGGAATTTAAAAGATGATGTATGCCTCAAGTGCCTATGGGAATGGCATGGCAATCCTTGGCACCGAGGTTAGAGGAACACACAAGAATATCAAGAATGCTAATGAGGATAACGGTCTCAACATTTTGAAAAGACGAAAACATGTGGCAATATTCAAATGAGGTCAATAGTATGCAAGAAAACATAATAACAATCTTTAGATGGATCCCATAATTCAACAATATCAATGAAGCTTAAATGAAAAGCAAGACATTCATTATCACTTGTTGAAGAATGTAACTAGTTAGACTTTAAGCTTTTGTGGTAGTTTTTTGGAGTAGTATGATGTTCATTATGCCGACGTTTCGAACCCCAAAGGGGGTCCATCATCAGGACCGAAAATGATAGATCATGAATGATAGATTGAGAGAAGAATCTTCCGACCAGAATATATATAAACCTAAAGAATGATAAATTTTAGTAGAAGCCGACCAATTCAAAGAGTAACCTACATATATGAATTATTCAATTTTTAATTATTTTAGTTTTAATTATTCTAAAAAAGTTAATTTTAATTTTTAATATAATTGATTTTAATTAATGTAATTAGTGTATGATAATAAAACTAATTAAGTCTAATGAGATAATGAATAAAAAAATAATTGTAATAAGTTTATTTTACATAATGTAATATGATTAGTTTCTAACTAATTTTTATTTATTATTATAACTAGTTTTTTTTTTTGAATTAGTATTTAATTTTAATTTTTAATTTTTTCTTCCTTTTTAATATAATTAGTTAATTTTAATTTTAATTTAAAATCAAATTTTATTTTATTTCTATTTATTACTAAAACAAATAAATTAATCTATTAAATACTAACGTGATGAAAGATTAAATTATTTTATTCCTATTTTATTTTTAGATTTAAAAATAAAATAGGAATAAAATAATTCGTGATGAAAGATTAAATTATTTTATTCCTATTTTATTTTTAGATTTAAAAATAAAATAGGAATAAAATAATTTAATCTTTCATCACGTTAGTATTTAATAGATTAATTTATTTGTTTTAGTAATAAATAGAAATAAAATAAAATTTGATTTTAAATTAAAATTAAAATAAACTAATTATATTAAAAAGGAAGAAAAAATTAAAAATTAAAATTAAATACTAATTAAATAAAAAACTAGTTATAATAATAAATAAAAACTAGTTAGAAACTAATCATGTTACATTATGTAAAATAATCTTATTACAATTATTTTATTTATTCATTATCTCATGAGATTTAATTAGTTTTATTATTATACACTAATTAGGTTAATTAAAATCAATTATATTAAAAATTAAAATTAAAATTAAATTAATTAGAATAATTAAACTAAAATAATTAAAAATTCAATAATTCATATATGTAGGTTACTCTTTGAATTGGTCGACCTCTACTAAAATTTATCATTCTTTAGGTTTATATATATTCTGGTCGGAAGATTCTTCTCTCAATCTATCATTTTCGGTCCTGATGATGGACCCCCTTTGGGGTTCGAAACGTCAACATAATGAACATAACACTGTGAATAATCCAGATCATACTACTCCAAATGTAACTAGTGTCGGTCTTCATAATTATATTTGAGTCATGATGTCATGTATTTGTCAAAAGAAAGTTTATTTATAAAAGAAAATTATTATTAAGCATGGGTTTCATGCTTTGTTTATTTGTTTCTAGGTCAAAGCCACCATTGTAGGCTTCTAGGGTTTATGTCTTGGGTCCAAGTCCTTGTCATCACTTAATAGACCTTTCTTTGACTTTGTATATCAAGAAAAAAATATATTTGTATGTAGCATGAGTCAAATAACCCTCCTCCACCAAGTTGGCCTCAAGTTCTACAAGTCGGCCTCAAAGGGAGCTAAAAACCACTATATATTGGCAGTTACTCGACCTCATTTGGACACCAAGCAAACAAGTTTGATCTGCAATTGCAGGAAGAAGAAAGAAGAGTGAAATACCTAGAGAAGAAGGAGAAAACCCTAGCGAAGAAGAAGGAGACACTTGTCAAGCAAAATCAAACCGAAATTCTCTCTCCTCTACCACATATGTGAGTTTATGGACTGTTGCAAGAAAGCCGAAGTTGCAGGTTTGTAGTAGGGCTAAAATTCTGAAGCTGGAAGGGCCGAAATCTAGGTTGTTGCAGGATTGAAGTAATTTGACTAGGGTTGACTATTGAAGTTTGTCTATTCATCTTGGGAGGCTGACTTGGTGGATAGAAGGAGGTTCTTTGTCTAGGTCTAAGGTCTTGGATTGTCTCAATTTGATTTTGAATCTACTAGTGGAAGAGTTTGACTAGTTTTCCCCTTCATAGGGGTTTTGCCCTGGCTAAGTGCCTATATCTAGTGTTATTGATCTTCATGCTTTTGATTTGATGATTGCTTGATGAGAAGAAGATAAAAGAAGAACATAAAGAAAGCTAATAAGAATACAAGAATATCACAAGTAATTATCAACATAAAGAAAATCTTTCTGCCTTTCTGATTTTCTAACATGGTATCAGAGCTAAGGTGAAGGAAGAGAAAGAAAAAGGTAGCTTGAAGATCTATTGAAAGAAGGAAGGATCAAGGAAAGGTTTCAAGACAAGATCATAAGAAGAAGGCTTATTAAAAGGAAGAATCTACATCTAGAAAATTTATGGCAAATTTAAGGAAGTCGGAAAATAAAATAGAAGGAGCCACCAACTATAGAGCATGGAAGAAGAGAATAGATCTCATCCTTGCAAAGCACAAAGTATTGGATTTTGTACTTGGAAAGGTTAAGGAACTTGCAAATGATGCAGGAAAGGGAAAATACTGATATCTTGGCCATGAATTTAATTGTAGATGGAGTTAAGGATAACTTTATTCCCTACATATTCAGTATAGCTACTGCAAAAGGGATGTATGAAGCTGTCTCCAAACCATTCACCGTCAAGACATTGGACAAGTAGCTAGTCTCAAGAATGAACTAAGAACAATGAAGATGACAAAAGATGACACTGTGTCTTCTTATTTTACAAATAAGAGATGAGCTCCAAGCCATTGATGAAATCATACCAAATAAAGAACTTGTGATTGCAACACTTCTAGGTCTACCAAATCATGGAGTGCCTTTGCATAAGAAATTAACAGTTGGAAAGAAACACCATCGTTTGAAGAAATGTGGAATGCTTGTAGTCAAGAAGAAGCTCGCATCTCATTAGCAAATGATAAGAAGGAAGATGAACAGAACAACACATCCAATGCATATTCTGCTTACCACAAGAAAAGGGGAGGACACCAGAAGTTTAAGGGACCAAAGAAGAAGATTGACCTATCCAAAATAGAGTGTTTTCATTGTCATAAGATGGGACACTACAAGAATCAATGTCCTGAAAATCCTAAAAATAAGTGGAAAGAGAGAACATGCTATAGTTGCAAATGAAGTTCCACCCAAGAAAAAAAAAACTGAAGAATCCAAAGTTAAAGATCTATATTATTAAGTCTCTAGGGA
Organism: Pinus tabuliformis; assembly: GCA_031772625.1. Classification (NCBI taxonomy): domain Eukaryota; kingdom Viridiplantae; phylum Streptophyta; class Pinopsida; order Pinales; family Pinaceae; genus Pinus; species Pinus tabuliformis. The sequence goes on along the minus strand of CM062818.1, from coordinate 1,939,073,676 downwards.
TGCTATCCCTTACATATCCTCATACAATGGTGTATTATTTTTGGATTCTAGGATTAGTCTATCTTTTGATTTCTAGTATTCATAGGTCTAACATGCTTTATAAGAACATTCTTGAGTTATTTCTAAGGAAGTCCCTCACAAGGAAGAGACTGATGCTAAGAGGGAGCTTCCCCACCATTTTACAAAAGATAAGTATCTTGTTCTTTATTTCTTTAATTTCCTCTATACATCTAGCTTTGTTTGTATTGCATACTTATAATTCTTACTTTATATTTTCCTTGGTAGGAAAGCTTGTAGAAATACATAAGGACTGTGGCTAGATTCAGAGGGAGACATCAAAAGAAAAGTCTTAAATAAAAAAAACTCTACAAGGTTTGTTAAAGAACAACTCAAGGTATGTTTTAGATTACAAGTTTTATTGCAGATCTTCTTCATATAAGAAGGTATGATCATTCTTCATTTGAAATTTGCTTTATATTATTAACACTTTCATGTCTAGGGTTTGCTATAGAATCATTAAGATTCTATATTGTTAGGGTAATTAATCTCTAGATTGAATCTACCCTTATCATTCTATCTACCTTTTGTTCATTTTGGGTAAAACCCTAATCTTTAGGGTTCACTATGAAAACCCTAACCTTCTTGATGTTTAGGGTTTGATGAGACCCTAACCTACTTAGGGTTTGTGGATAAAATCTAGAACATATAATGAAATCCTAATCTTTTGATGTCTAAGGTTTGTTGATATAAAACCCTAACTTTTAGGGTTTGTTGTTGATGTTTATGATGAAACCCTAGTTTTTTAGGGTTTGGTAAATTAGGGTTTATGGAAATACCCCTTGTAATTGTTAATATAAGATCCTAGGAATGAAACCCTAGGTGCATGTGCTTCTGTATACCTGAAACCCTTGTTTGGTCGAGTTATTGTATATCTAACGTTAAAGTTTTTATCTAAGGTTTACGATAAAACCCTACTAAAGGATTGTTATAAGATTCGAGGGTATGATAATGAAACCCTAGATGTAAAAATGCTTTCACTATGATTAAAATACTAATTGGATTTAGTTTTTATCTTACTGGAATCTAGAGTTTGTGACAAAATTCCTAGCAAAGTTGTTGTGAAAAGTCTAGGATATTTAAAATGTAACCCTTGTTGATTGTAAACCTAACTAGTTTTAGGTTTTGATGTCTAGAGTATGATTTCTCATTTTTGATAATCATAGATAATCCTATTGTGATGATATGCTAACATTGATAAAACTGATTTCATGCTCCTATATGTTTGTGCTTGGTTGAACTTGTTGTTAAAGATTTGCAGGTACATAGTCTTCAAGATGTTAAAGATATCTACTTACCTCATAATGGATTGATGAACATAATGGAAAGAAGGAACTATAAGTATCTTGTTGGCATTAAAATTGATAAGGTGACCTTGTTGCCATGTGAAGTTAGAAAGAATGATGTTCTTGAAGAAATGAAGTTTTGAAAGGTAAAAATTCTCTGATGAAATAGTGATGCAAAAGAAAGAGCCTGTGATGAATCTGCCCCTAGTAAGAAAGTGTATATCTCCCTAGTTGAGAGGGAGCTTAGTTGAAGAAAAGTAGAACTCATCCAAAGTTGAAAACATGATGAAAAAGCCATGAGGATGTTTGAAATCGAAGAATAACTAAAGCACTACAGATGGTTCATCAAGAGTTGTATTCGTAATTGTAATTAATGAAGATGTGAACAAAACTTGAATACGCTGAAAAAGTGTTGAGATTGGTGCTCTTGAAGAAATTGAAGAAAGAAGCTTCCATAGAGATAAGTTTGGATATTTTGATGCCTTGAAGCAACATCAAAATGAAAGAAGACCCAAGAGGTTTGTGCTAACATATATATATCAAAGGTTTGTTAGGGTTGTGATTGTGCAGGATCTCTCCATAAGAAGTTTGGATATTTAGAAGCATGCTTGGACTAGTGGATATATATGATTTAGTTGATAGGGAGAGATGAAGCATCTTGGGGCGACAAGATGCTTGGGAGGACATCTGGCCAGTGTGTAAGACCTTGAAATTGAAAAAAGACCTTGCAATCTTAATAGAGACGATGGCTGGAAAGTCAGTAGATGTTGGGTCCCTGCTCTCTCCTCCTAGTTGGTTTCCGCCCTCTTCTGTAGGGTTTTTTCTTTTTATCTATTTACTGTTATTATTATTTTTATTATTTATCTAGTATTAACCTTTTCATTTTTTATGGATTTACTTTTATTGTTTCATTCTATTATCACCTTTATTGTTTTAGTCCTTTAACTAATTTTTATTATTTTTTATTACTTTTTTAACTAACCTACCCTCTTACATTGGTTTGTCTTTAGTTTATTTATTTTTTCCGACTTGTTACTAATTTTTCCTAACTAGCCTATTTGTTTTATTCTTTTTATTCTCATTTTTTAACATAATTTTCTAACCTCTGTGGTTTTCTTCCATTAATTTTTCGATAATTTTTAATAATATTTATAGGTTTTTACTTCTGATTTGATTATTTTATTTTTATTTTTATCTTTATTATTTACTATTATTATTATTATTTTGACTGATTTTTGTCCTTTTAACTAATTTTATTCTGAATTTATTTATTTAACTAACCTACCCTCCTATATTTTATTTTATTTATTTATTCAGACTTTTTAACTAGTTTTTCTAACTAACCTATTTATTTTATTCTTATTTCTTCGTTACTTATTTTTCTATCCTCTGTGATTTTCTTCCATTAATTTTTCCATAATTTTTTAATTTTTTTTTTTTAATTTTGATTTGTTTATTTTATTTTATTTTATCTTTATTATTTTATTTACTATTATTATTTTTATGTTTTAACTAATCTTATTCTGAATTTATTTATTTATTTAATAATAAATATTTATTCTAAATTTATTTATTTAATATTTATTTACTTAATAATATTTATAGGTTTTTACTTCTGATTTGATTATTTTATTTGTTTATTTAATATTTATTTATTTAATAATATTTATAGGTTTTAACATAAAAATAATAAATATTTATTCTAAATTTGTTTATTTAATATTTATTTATTTAATAATATTTATAGGTTTTTACTTCTGATTTGATTATTTTATTTTTATTTAATTATTTATGGCCCCCTTTTGACCTTTGTTAGATCTTTTATTAATTTATAATTTTAATATTTTAAATAATATTATGTTATATATATTGCTTTTAAGGTCCACTATTTAACTAATTTTTATTAAAATTTGTAAACGAAATTACCCTTCATTTTATATTTTGGTCCTAATTCTGCTAACTAAACTAATAAAATATTTTTGACCCCGATCCTGGAGTCAAACTAGCCGTTAGTCAGGAGTCTCTGCTCTGCCTATTTAACTTGCTCAGCTGGATCTGTTTCTTCAACCTGTCCTGATGATGAACCACACTTGTTGGTTCGAAACGCGTCGACAAATGATTTTCCATGTGATTTTCGCCGAAGATTCTCTCTCTAAATTGATATGGATCACAGAAGCCTGAACTCTATTAGTGTGTAATGATGTCGAGATCCCGAAGTAGGGAGGGTATCGTTGATCTTGTGAAGCTCCGACCTTGGATACGATACCTAGATCACTATGGGTTGGTGTTAGAGATGAAGTCTGATGGTACCTATAGTGGCTAAAGCTTGGAATACACCTTAGTCCCAACCATTTAGATACCTTGGTCAAGTATCTAATCTTTAGCATTGCGTATGCTATGACTCTTTGTAGAACATATCATTTTGAGTTCATCCTTGTCCCTGTATATGTGTGTGTGTGTGTGTGTGTGTTTGTGTGTGTGAATGCCAATGTTGCAAACATCTCAATAACATCCCAATTTTATCTTGAAATTGCGATTTTTTGTCCTAGCCGATGTTTACCAATTTTTATCGATATTTTGATGGTATCTTGTTTTCGCTGATGTTTGCCAATTTTTACTGATATTTGCCTGATTTTTACTATTTTTTGGTTTTCCAGACCCTTGTCGATTTTATCCCAATGTCAATTTTTACGATTTGTGTTTGAACAGGTAAATATCTCCATAAAGAAGGACGAATCACTTGGGAAGAATGCTTGGACAAATGGATATTTCTGGTTTAGATTATAAGGAGAGATGAAGCATCTAATGGCGGATGCTTGGGAGGACATCTGGCCGACCTTTGTGTTGATGTCTAGATCCCGAAGAGGGAGGGTGGCGTTGGTCATGGAGCTTCGACCTTGGATACACACCTAGATCCCTGGGTTGATGGTTAGCAAGTAAGCCTGATGGTACCTAGACTGGCTGAAAGCTTGAGTCCATCTTAGTCCCACCCGAATAGAATACCCTAGTCAGGTTTCTAGTCCGCAACACTGAGTGTGCTAGAACTCTTCATAGTTCATTTTGGAGATCTTCCATGTACCTCTATATATATATGTAATTATGAATACCTCCCTAGTTAAGAGGGAGTGTTGAAGAATGTAACTAGTGTCAGTCTTCATAATTGTATTTGAGTCATGATGTAATGTATTTGTCAAAAGAAAGAAAAAAAGAAAATTTATTTATAAAATAAAATTTATTATTAAGCATGGGTTTCATGCTTTGTTTATTTGTTTCTAGGTCAAAGCCTCCATTGTAGGCTTCTAGGGTTTATGTCTTGGGTCTTAGTCCTTGTCATCACTTAATAGACCCTTCTTGGGCTTTGTATATCAAGAAAGAATTATTTTTATGTAGAATAAGTCAAATAACCCTCCTCCACCAAGTCGGCCTCAAGTTCTACAAGTCAGCCTCAAAAGGAGCTAGAAACCACTATATATTGGCAGCGACTCAACCTCATTTGGACACCAAGCAAGCAAGTTTGATCTGTAGTTGCAGGAGGAAGAAAGAAGAGCAAAATACTTAGAGAAGAAGGAGAAAACCCTAGCGAAGAAGGAGACACTTGTCAAGCAAAAAGTCTTTCTCCCCTGCCACACATTTGAGCTTTTGGACTGTTGCAGGAGGGCCAAAGTTGCAGGTCTGCAGTAGGGCTGAAATTCTGAAGCTGGAAGGGCTGAAATCTAGGTTGTTGCAGGATTGAAGCAGTTTGACTAGGGTTGACTATTGAAGTTTGTCTATTCATCTTGGGAGGTTAACTTGGTGGATAGAAGGAGGTTCTTTGTCTAGGTCTAAGGTCTTGGATTGTCTCAATTTGATTTTGAATCTACTAGTGGAAGAGTTTGACTGGGTTTTCCCCTTCATTAGGATTTTGCCCTAGCTGAGTGCCTATATTTGGTGTTATTGATCTTCATGCTTTTGATTTGATTATTGCTTGATGAGAAGAAGATAAAAGAAGAAAATAAAGAAAGCTAACAAGAATACAAGAATATTTCAAGTAATTATCAACATAAAGAAAATCCTGTTGCCTTTCTAATTTTCTAACATCACTAATAGGTAGTAATATATATTTTACCCATTGCAAGCATTCAAACATGACACATAAAAAACGATCATGTGTTTGCACTGAGTCACTACTTGCATTACATTCAAAGAAAGTTACAAAGACAACATTGAGAGCATGTTTGCACTATTAACCTTTATAACTAAAACAAAAGTCATCTAAGAGTTCATAGCCGCCACTCAGGAGAAAATGTTCTTGATTAACAAGAGAAAAATACATAAATTGAGAAGAACACACAATTTGCAAGGAAGGTGGTGAGTCTATTATTACAAAATTCATCATGTTATTCATGATTCATAAGCAGGAGTTAATCCTTTACACTCCCCCTTAACAAGTACTTGTGATCTCAATATGCAATCTTTAACTCTTTTTTGAATTGGTTCCATTTTCATCTTCTATTCTATGTGTTTTCATTTTCTATATTCTGCAATCTTTATTTTTTGGTCTTTTATCTTCATCCTTTATCTCTTGCACATCTTTGGTATTATTCATTCTCCATCCTCAATCTTCTTCAATTTTCATCTTGTACTTAAAACATAAACATTGTGTTTTATTGATGTCCATATAAAAAAGTTACTATCCACTAGAATACATGGGTCACTAGCCACTGTATCAACTAGTTCTCCAGGAAGCTTTTTCTCGTACACAGTTCAACAACGTTTCTTTGATGACAAACATTTTCACTCCCCTGCATCATTATCAATTATCATTTTGGGTTTTCTTTGGCTTACCCATAGCCATACTTGTTTTCTTTAGCTTACCCTCAACCATAACATCCTTTGGGATTTTGTGGATTACCCTCAACCATTGCATCCTCAAATGGTTTTGGCTTTACCACAAACCATCAAGTGGTTTTGGTTGACAATGAACCATCAAGCGGTTTTGACTAACCACAAACTATACAATATTCCTAAGTTGCACGAAATGCCAAAACGTTTCGGAGTTTCTGAAACGGGTACGTTTAGAAACGTGACCTCCCAAAAATAGAAATTTCAGCTGAAATGTCATATATATATATAAAGTTATAAATAAGTGAATAACACAATATCTTGCAAGAAAAAATGGAATAAGACCCATAGATGATTACATGATGACAATTTAGAAGGAAAACCAAGTCTATATTAACTTTCATAGATGATTACATGATGGTCGAGTTTTGGCCGAGTTTTAGAGTTTCGGGTATGGGTACGGCCCAAAACGCGGGGTTCCTAGAAGTTTCGTGCAACATAGGTCTATAACCACAAGTTGATGCATTAACTTCATATGTGTTAAGTACTGTTTATTCCTTAGTTGATGTGTTAGGAATTAGTGTACAGAGCATAGTTTCGATCCTTTCTGAGGCCGATTTAAGTGGCGTCATATCACACCCATATGCAATACTACAGCATTTCATGCCTTATTATAAATGCTAGAACCCTAAATTGATGCAACTGTGATGCAGCGATGGGTTCTATGGCATATGCTATAGGCATGGATAAGCTGGGGTTTGTCTTGTGCTCATGAGTTCATCATTTTTGTGATACCATCATACACCACTCTACAGTTGCAACTCCACTGACAAATTAAGCCAGCAATAAGCAATGAAACCTCAAGTGCATTGGGATCCAGTTTTCTTTTCCAGCATATACATGAACTTTTTTGTATTTGAGCTACCGGGTTGACTGTGTGCATTGACAAAATAGAGAGAAGCACTGGTTTTAGAATTACTATGCATGATTTTGTTTTACCTTTTTTATTTTATGAAGACCTTATCTATTTGTAGCAGAGTCATGTCACACCAATATGCAATACCACAGTGACATTACGTGTTATGAGATATGCTTCAACTATACACTGATGCAACTGTGACACAGCTACGGGTTCTATGGCATATGCTATAGGCATGGATAAGCTGTGTTTGCCTTGTGCTCATGAGTTCATCATTGTTGTGATTACACCACTCTACAGTTGCAACCCCACTGGCAGATTCAGCCAGCAATAAGCAAATGAAACATCAATTGTATCAGGATCTAGTTTTTCTTCCAGTATATACTGTCACCTGACAAAATAGAGAGAAGCAATGGTTTTAGAATTATTATGCATGATTTTATTTTACCATTTTTTACTTGATTAAAGCTTTGTCTGTATGTGGGCCTTCCTTTCATGGCAGATGGTGACTGTGATCTATCTACTGGAGAGTGGATCCCAGATCCTTCAGGTGCCTTTTATACAAATGCAACTTGCCGGGCTATTCAAGAGCACCAGAACTGTATGAAACATGGACGCCCAGATACTGGTTATCTAAACTATAGATGGAAACCCATGAATTGTGAGCTTCCACGATTTAATGCAAGCAGGTTCCTAGAGCTTATGCGTGGAAAAATCTTGGCTTTTGTTGGAGATTCCATTGGGCGCAATCATATGCAGTCACTAGTCTGCCTCCTCTCTCAGGTTGTATAGCATTGTTTAGAATCTAGATAGTTCATCCCTCTCCCTTGCTGAATTATAAAAATATTTTTTTTGGAATAAATTAGTATGGTCTTTGAAGTTATAATTTGTTTCACAATGTATTATATTGTTTATTATATTATATTGGCCTTTTTTTCCTTAGAAAGAAATCATAATTTTATCAAAAGTAAATAAAATTAGATTGTTCAGATGCCCTGACAGCATTCTAGACATTTTCTCAAAATAAGGTGTTCACTGTTCCTGAATGACTCAACTACAAATCAAGACTTTTCACAAGTCTATATCACTTTACCGATATTTTCCAAGTTCTTATTCTTCAGAAATGTCCCAAAAACAAAAGTGTCCTATCGTCTGATATAAATCATTCCCTTATACATATTCAAGCATGATCAAAGTTGATTCATAATAAAAGCAAAATCTATCATATCTTCTGATAAAAAATCAGTCCGTTATACATATTCCAGCTTATTCCAACTTGATTCATAATGATGTTCCAATATTTTAAATATCAAAAACTAAAAACAGCAGTCCTATATGAGTCATGCTTCTGATGCACCATATATCTTCAAAATATATAGTTTGAGGTTTTAGTGAGATAAATGGACCAGTATCATGTTTAGCCATGACACCATCCTGTCGACGCCACAGATTCCAGGTACCCAGATCCATCAGTAGACCGTCTGTTGACAAGGAATCAACCAAACAGTACATGCATGAAGGAAACCTCATTAATGGCAGCTTTCAAATTTAAAGTGAGAATATCTTTATCAATAGACTTCAGAAGCAAATTTTACATAACAGCCCCTATCATCAAATTGATAACAACCATAGAGTTAGCTATAATTTAGAATTTTTTCTACACCGTTCTGCACAGCTAAACTAAAAATCAGTTTCAGTGCCATAAGCTCCGCTTTTTTGTTAGAACTCCTTCCTTGTATTTTATGTAATGAGTTTCTGAAAGATGCAAGATTTCCCCAGCTCCTCCCTCTGAGGGATCTTCCTGAGCAGCACAGTCGAAATATGTCTAAGAACCTGGTTTATCCATAGCTCCTGCCACCACCATCCTTGGAGGCCTGAAACATTGGCCTATAAATACGAATCTTATAAAAGCATAACTGCAGTCTAAGTCTGTCAAGGTAGGTTATTTTGGTTATAGTATACTTCTCAATTTCTCTTCTGAATACTACCTCGTTGATCAAAGTGCACTTAAATCTACTTCCGAGACCTTAATTAACTGCATTATTATATTAGAGTGTTTAGTATGCATGTTATATATTATTTCACTTTCTGATAATTATCTACTACTAATTTTGAGCCAGTAGCGATTTACTTTGGTAGTTGTTAAAATAGAGACTTTATACTACCACTTGAGTTATTTTTTATGAGTGCTTACATTTTGTTTCATTTTCACCTGTTTAAACTTCACACAAATTACTGGTATGCCCATAGAAAAATTAGCTGGGCAACTATTTTGTGATGTGCTTCTGACAATGGATGGAGTTATCTGCTTTGGATTTTGATGCTATCAGACACAAACATGTAAGGAAATGGCAAAGTGATTGAAAGAATTTCATGAGTGTTGCAGGATGTAGGTGGTTGTAGTCAAAACTAGGTTGATTAAAGTCTCGTTCCTTACTCCACTACTATAGTCAGCTACTTGTCTACTCACTCTATTGCTAACTGTATCAAGCAATGCAAATTGCAAAATGGTATATAAATTGAGATTCAAGGAGGTTGAATGTTGCAGTTTCCTAGTATGCTTGTGTGTTATCTGAGGTTGGGCTAAACTAGGTAGGCAGGGGCACCATTTTGATTCTGTGCATATGGTTTTGTTCAAAGATCCTCCATATAGATTGCTTGACCTTTCAAAAACGTACTGCACTATTAACATGAAGAGTTATTTTGTGTTATATTACTGGTAAAATGACCAAGAAACCCATTTTGTGTTCCATTCCTGTTCCTGTTCTTGTTTCCATTCCCATCTTGGCACTCTGTCAGTACATTACTAATTAATTCTATACGCATAAGATATGCTGGCAGGTTAGGTGAGTTCACACTTCAAACCCTCTAAAACCCTCTAGGCTTGTTCCTTGTTTTGTTCCCATTTCACCTTCTGTTTCCTGTTTCTGGTAACATAATTTTGCGGTGTTAATTCTCTCTGAGATCCCCCAATCTGATATTTATTATTATCAGTTCGGAGGATGCTTGAATGTGTCTTATGCTTGGACTTAGGTACAATCTGAGAATATTGACATGCATGGTTCTCCATAAGTCCTCCATGAGAGGTGTTTTAAATAATCTAAATTCCTACTGCAATTCAGTCTCCCTTTTGAAGGATGTTAATTTTAATCCTCGTATAACAGCATTATTACCTATACAGATTGGATCCATCTTAATCCAGCACTGAATTTAGATCTGGTCCTTTTGGATACTAGGATCCTTCCATCCCTATCAGATCCTCTTGATATCTGTTTCGTAATGGAACCCTGTGAAGAAAATGATTTCCGGAAAAATCCCATTACAGATCCTCTGACATTTGTGTGGCCCATGATACATCCAATGGATAAAACTTAAACAAACAAATAATGAAAATTTAAGAAAAGAACAAAACATTTGGAATTTGCTCCAAACATGGAAAGGGCACTAAAAAGATCTTTCTATAAGTCTATTATATTTTCTTCTTGCCTGCAATATCCTTTTGATTCATGTTTTTGAAAACCCCAATGTTAATGAGTGCCCAGATTCTACAACTTTGAAAATTTGCCACTGCTGCTGTCAATTCACTTCCATCTCCATGCTTCTGGAAAATTTATCATTAATTCTCTTTATTGCACTTCCAAATTGGACCATGTTCATTTTTCTTTCAAGATGTCATTGCAGTCCTGCATTATGCAATCTGTACATACAGATCATCATAGGAAACTTCCTGTTTGTTTTGCACTTGGAAAGATCCATGTCTCTACTTATTTTTTCATCTTGGTCTTTCTCTCATGCCATTCAAGGTCATGTTGATTTGGGGTAGCATCAGATGTGCTCTAAGCCTCAAATTTTGCAGGTAGGTTTGGGCACAGGTATTCCAAAGAACCCAGAAAGCGTTTTGGGAAATTCCACCCAGAAGTGATTTTGACGCTGGGCCAGGAGGGCCCACACAGTGCTTGATGCAGTGCCAGAAGGGCCAGCACAGAGGAAGAGTTGTACTCTTGCAGAAATCCGAAACTTGTCGGGGAGCAGCCAAGAAGGTTAACGTCAAATCTCTAGGAGGCAATGAGACCCAGCGCAGAGTTGACGCAAAGCCTCAGAGAGCTCCACGCAGGCCCACACAATTACTGCGAAGGGGCAACGTAGTTGTAGCCGGGAATAGTCAATTCAGTTGCCGGATATCAGAGGGATTTGCTGGGTGAAGTGAGGTAATCTCACTCAGTTTCTGCTAGTGTCTTTTTCTCTGTAACTGGATTGCCGAAAGGGCATCCAGAGTTGTATTCAGAATTACTACTTAATAATAAAAACCCTCAGAGCTGATGCACTGGTTTTCTCGCATTGGGTTTTTTCGGGGACTATCCGTCCAAAAATAATTGTGTCCTATGTGTGTATTGTTCTTTCTTGCTCAATATTTTGTTTCGCATATATATAAATTAAGTGAAGACTATAGATGTATTTACTTCGAAATTTACTGTAGTAGACAGTAAATAACTTGCATGATTTAATCAAGCAGGAGAAGTAAATACATCAGTTTGGTGCAGTAGGGATTCCGGTTTAGGAATTTTCACATGGTACCAGAGCTAGTGCAGGAGAAACAAGAGGAGTGGAACCAGAAACCCCAGCGCTGAGCAGAAGGGGAAATTGAAAAGCTGTAGGAAGCCGCAAGTAGAAACCCCAGAGGGTTTGTGCAGTTCTAGTCGGAGGATCGAAAATTCGAGGTAGTCTCTCTCTTTGAGTGGGTTGATGGAGAGAAAGGAGCTTCTAGTTCGAATTTTTGCAATGACAAAAGGAGCAACGTTGAGCCTCAACGTGAGTAGCAGCTGGTGGACGCAGATTTTTTAGTAGGCAACTTTGCCGGGCTGAAAAGACGTCAGAAGAAAGAAGCTACTGAGCATAGTGGGGGAATACTTCCTTAGTGATTTCTTGCTGAGGAAATCAACATTGATCAATCACTGAGCAACAACTTACCAGCTCCATCAGGGAGTGCGTAAGTTAGCCCAGGAGCTACGTAGTAGGGAGAAAGAGGGAGCAATTCGACAATTTTCAGAGGAGATGGAAACAAGTGGCTTGAGGGATCAAGAGAGGTTGGATGGGCTTCTAACTATGCCATTTGGAAGGCTAGGATGACCTTCCTGCTAGATGAGCATGCCCTCAAGATGTATGTTGATAATATGGTGGCTGAACCTGTGGATGCAGATTCGCTGAAAAAGTACAAGGCTGAGATGGCTAAGGCGAAGAGGATGATCCTGGATGGGGTCAAGGATCACGTGTTGTGCCGCGTTGCCAGCAAAGGGACCTCTAAGGAAATGTGGGATGCCTTAGCCACATTGTATTAGGGAACTTCCGAAGATGTACTTAGAGCAGAAACTGAGATCTGCTCAGATGCAAAAGCGGCAACGAGTGGATCCGTTCTTTACGAAACTTAAGGAGACCCGTGATAAGTTGTCAGCGGCGGGACATACTCCTCAAGACTCAGAGTTAGTGAGATTGACTCTAAACTCCATCTCAGATGATTGGCAGATCTTTGTCCAGAGTATCCTGGGCAGGGCAACATTGCTAAATTGGAACGAGATGTGGGCAGCACTGAAACAAGAAGAGCTGAGGAGAGACCTGCTCAAGGTAAAACTTAACGGGAGCAGCAACAACAATGGGTCAAAGCCCAAAGTGGGGGAAGAGGATAATGCAACCCTTGCATCGAAGGAACAGTCGGGGCAACAGAGACGAAAAGATGACATCTCCAAGGTGAAGTGCTTCAGATGTGGCGATATGGGCCACTATTCATCACAGTGTCCTTTGAAGAAAAAGGACAATGAGGAGAAACATGATCCAAAAGTTGCAGCCGCAAAGATTGATGAGGAGGAGTTCGCCATGACAGTTGAGATACCTCCCAAAGGGAGGTGGGCTGATACAGAGCTGTATTCGGGAGGACTACAGATGAGCAGGATCCTTGAGGAGCCCACCTCTTGGATCATCACCTTGTTATGAGAGCCCATGATCAGGAGTAGCAGGATGGTGGAGTTTCAGTTGGTGCCATGGAGTGTTGATTCAATAGATCCAGTGGCTAGAAGAGCCAGAGACTAAGCAACGCAGAGCAGGGAGGCATCAGTGCGATGAGGCATAGTGCAGAGCTTCAACAGTGTAGTGGCTTCAGAGGCAGAGTGGGACTAGTAACAGTCAGGATGTCAGCACTGAGGAGTATCCACTGGATACTTGTCCAGTTTCAGGTATTTTCAGTTGCTTCTCTCAGCAACTGAGTTGCAGTGCGGATGCAGTGTCAGCAGTGGCAGTGCTAGCAGCATAACAGATGCAGCGGTTGAGAGTGAGCTGTAGTACAGATGTAGCATTGGCAGTGGCAGTGTCAAAGGCAGCAGTACAGTAGTAGCAACAACATAGTGGTTGGTGGACAGTACGTCAGACATCAATAGCGCAAAGACGAAGCTTCAGAGTCAGAGCAGTATGCACAGAGGCAGTGTATTGCTAGAGCGCATTCCTCGCTAAGAGGGAGTGTTGATTTGGGGTAGCATCGGATGTGCTCTAAGCCTCAAATTTTGTAGGGAGGCTTGGGCACAGGTATTCCAAAGAACCCAGAAAGCGTTTTGGGAAATTCCATGTAGAAGTGATTTTATTAAAATAATTAATATTCTTAATGGGGTTCCTAAGTCTAAACTATTAATCTAATCAGGGGTGAAACTTCTAGAAAAAGCCATGGATCAAGTCAAATCAATCTGAGCCTTTGATTATGTTTTAATCTAGGCCGTTGGTTGTCCAAAAAGAAGATATAAGAAGGGGCTTGGCCGCTTGAGGGTCATTTGGAAAACATAGAGAGATTGAGAAAATTGATTTTCAGAGGTAAAAAGTTCTTAGGAGGAAAATCGATTGAGGACATCTCTTGCAATAGAGGAGCAGGGATAGTTGGGTTGGAGGATCTTCTCCGGAACTCAGAATACTCAGCAAAGAGGCAGAGATACACCAGTGGAGGCAGCACAGACCGAGGGAGGACTGATGTTGGGCTAGGAGGGCCCGCGTAGTACTTGACGTAGTGCTAGAAGGGCTAGTGCAGAGGAAGAGTTGTCCTCCCGTAGAAATCTGAAACTTGTCGGGGAGCAGCCGAGAAGGTTGACGTCAGAGCTCCAGGAGGCAGTGAGAACTAGCGCAGCGCTGACGCAGAGCCTTAGAGAGCTCCACACAGGCCCACACAGTTACTGCGAAGGGGCAGCACAGTTGTTGCCGGGGATAGTTAGTTCAGTTGCCAGATCAGAGGGATATGCCGGGTGAAGTGAGGTAATCTCACTGAGTTTTCTGCCAGTGTCTTTTTCTCTGTAACTGGATTGCCAGAAGGGCATCTAGAGTTGTATTCAAAACTACTGCATAATAATAAAAACCCTCAGTTGCTGCACTGGTTTTCCCGCATTGGGTTTTTCCGGGGACTATCCATCCAAAAATAACTGTCCTATGTGTGTATTGTTCTTTCTTGCTTAGTATTTTATTTCACATATATATAAATTAAGTGAAGGCTGTAGATGTATTTACTTCGAAATTTACCGTGGAAGACAGTAAATAACTTGCATGATTTAATCAAGTAGGAGAAGTAAATACATCAGTGTGCTGTAGTAGGGATTCCGGTTTAGGAATTTTCACATGGTATCAGTGCTAGTGTAGGAGAAACAAGAGGAGCAGAACCAGAAACCCCAACGCTGAGCAGAAGGGGAAATCGAAAATCTGTAGGAAGTAGCAAGTTGAAACCCTAGAGTGTTTGCGCCGTTCTAGCCGGAGGATCGAAAATTCGAGGTATTCTCTCTCTCCAAGTGAGTTGAAGAAGATAAAAGAGATTCTAGTTCGAATTTTTGCAGTGGCAGAAGGAGCAGCATTGAGCCTTAGCATGAGGAGTAGCTAGTGGACACAAATTTTTCAGTAGGTAGCTTTGCTGGGCTGAAAGACGTCAGAAGAAAGAAGCAACAAAGCATAGTGAGGGAATATTTCCTCAGTGGTTTTTTACCGAGGAAATCAACATTTCTCAATCACTGAGCAGCTGAGGAGCAACAACTTACTAGCTCCATTAGGGAGTGCGTAAGTCAGCCTAGGAACTACACAGTAGGGAGAGACAGGGAGCGGTTCGACAGTTTTTGGAGGAGATGGCAACCAGTGGCTTGAGGGTTCAGGACAGATTGGATGGGGCTTCCAACTATGCCATTTGGAAGGCTAGGATGACGTTCCTACTAGATGAGCATGCCCTCAAGATATATGTTGATAATGTGGTGGTTGAACCTGCGGATGCAGATCCGCTGAAAAAGTACAAGGCTGAGATGGCTAAGGCGAAGAGGATGATCCTAGATGGGGTCAAGGATCACGTGGTGTGCCATGTTGCCAGCAAAGGGACCGCTAAGGAAATGTGGGATGCCTTAGCCACATTGTATTAGGGAACTTCTGAGCAGTAGAAGATGTGCTCCTTGTATGGCGGAAGAGGGCCAGCGTAGAGGAAGAGTTGTCCTCCTTCAGAAATCCGAAACTTGCAGGGGAGCAACTAAGAAGGTTGGCGTCAGAGCTCCAGGAGGTTGTGAGACCCAGCGCAGAGCTGACGCAGAGCCTTAGGGAGCTCCACACAGTTATTACAAAGGGGCAACGCAGTTGTAGCCAAGGATAGTCAGTTCAGTTGCTGGATCAGAGGGATTTGCCAAGTGAAGTGAGGTAATCTCACTGGGTTTTCTGCCAGTGTCTTTTTCTCTGTAACTGGATTGCCGGAAGGGCATCCAGAGTTGTATTCAGAACTACTGCATAATAATAAAAACCCTCAGAGCTGCTGCACCGGTTTTCCCACATTGGGTTTTTCCGGGGACTATTTGTCCAAAAATAACTGTGTCCTATGTGTGTATTGTTCTTTCTTGCTCAGTATTTTGTTTACGCATAAGTGAAGGTTGCAGATGTATTTACTTAGAAATTTATCGTAGAAGACATTAAATAACCTGCATGATTTAATCAAGTAGGAGAAGTAACATCTGTTTGCTGCAGTAGGGATTCTGGTTTAGGAATTTTCACAGGTCAAAGTCCCACATCCCTATCTGTCTCTCTGACCTGTCTTGACTCTTGCTTTGCTTATTGGTAACTGTGTTTTCTATCCAAGTCTGATGGTCATTGGTAACTGGACTACTGCACTGCCTAATAACACTCTAAGCAGAAGGAATTTCTAAGGAGGGCCATTTATACCCCATGTCAGAACTTTATAAATCTTATTTATCAACTTTAGGTTATAGAGGAATCTCAAGAATAACTCTTAATGTTCATTGCTACCTTTGAAATTTGTAAGGAAAACAAAATACAGTGAATGTACTGCAAGGTAGAATCATCACGATGTATTCTTAGAGTTTGAATTAGCTACTTGTCTTTCAAAAGAATGATATCATTGATTGGTTTTAAGTTTTTTTCCAAAAGAACACTGTTGAAAAAATCTACCCTTAGAATATGATCATGTTTATCTGTTTGGCTATTGAAGATGCACTATAATTCTACATTTCAGCAAACTGGATGAGATATACAGAAAATGAAGCTTTTGAACTTTTTGTAATAAAAGAAGCAATATTCACCAATTTACTCTCAAATTTCACCATGAAATTGTCATCTGGCCTTTTAGATATCTTACATTTTCTTCTTGTTTGCAATATTCTTTTGATTCTTGTTTGTTTGTTTTTAATGCTTGTTTTTGAAAACCTAAGAGTGATGAATTCCAAAATTCTACAAATCTGAAAATTAGCCATTGTTGCAGTCAATTCACTCCCATTTTCATGCTTCTGGTAACTTTAACGTAAATTCTGTTCAGTGTATTTCCAAATTGGACTATCGTTGTTTTTTCTAACTAGATGTAGTTGCAGTATTGCATGATGCAATCTATACTGACTTTTTATAGCATACACATCATTGCAGGAAACTTCAATTGCCTCTTATGTTCGTTCTGGGAGTAATCTAACTATTCTACTTTTGGGACTCATATACAAATAAAATCAGTCAATCCATGACCAAAATCAATGAATATATATACCAACCTAGATCCATCTTAACTCTGGATCTATCAAGCGCCTAGGGGGATAAAATCTTTCAAGTTGCAAACCTATTTTTTGAGTGCAAAAACTTGAGGAAAGGTTTGGACCTCGAGAGATTTGATCCCTCTCAGTGCTTGATACATTTGGAGTTAAGATAGCTCTAGGCTGATTTATGTTGAATTTTCTAAGTCTATCTGTTAGAAAATTAATCTGTATTCTGTTGGTTTATTTCTCCTACTTGTCTAAATCCGAACAAGTTATTTAATACAATTAAATATCGAAATAAACACAATACAGTCACAACATCTACAGATCATCAACTGAAAGAAAACAAGCACACAAGTGACACCGTTGTTTTTGGACCAATGTCGCCGGAAAAACCCAATGCAGGAAAACCAGTGCAGTTATCCAGAGGGTTATATTATTAAGCAGTCTATCTGAGTACAACTGGGTGCCTAATCTGGCTCACCTAACAGAGAAAAATACACTGCAACAATACCTCTATATCCGGAAACAGGTGTTCAGAAAACTTGTCCCACGGAACCTTCTCCAGCACAACTGAAGCTCAACGCTGGCCCTTCTGGCCTCTGCATCAGTCTCCTGTTGACTTGCGTGACGCGTCAGCCCCAAGACCCTCTGCCTCAGCCCTCTAAGGCACTGCGCAACCTTTGCGTCACTCCCTTTGCCCTTTGTGTGGATGACGCAGTCTCTTTGGGCTCTGCGTTGCCTCTAATGGGCTCTTCTTAGCCTGGATTGACTGCTACTCTCACTCTCTCTGCTTCTGTGTTGGTTTCCTAGTATTGTCCTTGCCTCTCTGCCTTGTATTCACTGCTCCTCGCTGTTGATCACTGATTCAACTTTGCTTAGCAACCCCGCTCTAACAAAATGAATGACTGATCATTCTGGTGTGTTCTCCAAGCGACCCTCAAGCCTCTTCTTATACTTTTCTCGTTGTTCCATCAACGGCTGAGATTAAATCTCTAATCAACGGCTAAGATTAGATTTGGCTTGATCCATGACTTTTGAACCCTTCTAACCCAGTGTTATATTAATACCCATTAATATTTTATTTTTCCTAAGTTTAGACTTAGGAACTCCATTAAAAATATTAATTATTTTAATATCTCCCAAACTGGGTACACTTGTCCAAACCATTTCTGGGTCTTGGAGATTTCTTGTGCCTTAGCCTCTCCACCAATTTTCATGGCTAGAGCACATCCAATGCTACCCCAAATCAACACTCCCTCTTAGCGAGGACTGTGTTCTAGTAATACTCCTCATTGAGTATCACTCTGATTATTCGGCACCGGTCCTTGTGTTGATGCTAGGCCTCCCCGCCCAACATCCTCTGCATTGCTGCATCCTGTACCGCTGACCATGGCCCTGCACTGCCACTGTTGCATCCGTACGACAGCGCCCTCTGCATCTGTGTTGTTGCTGGTCCATCCTCCCAGCACTGCATCCCCTTCTCATCATGCTACATCATGCTACTGCATACTGCTACCGTACTGCAACTCAGTTATTGAGAAGTAAGTAACTGATCCACCCAACTCTGACATCCTGTCAGGCTAGAAACACTCCTGATGCTGAAGCTCCCTCTGCCGCTGACAAGTGCTCCCTCTAATGACCTCGGCGCTGCTACAACAACTCCCTGCATCTCGCACCGTTGTACACCTTTTTGTGCCATCCTGCACTGGTGCAACACTCCCGTGCCTCTCGTACTGTTGCAGCCTGCTAGCCTCGCGTTGTCCGGGGACTCCTGCACTTGTAGCACTCTTTGCTGCTTCATCCGCATTCGTCTCTACCCACATCCGCCAGTCCTGCTACTCTTCGGGGCTCTTGTAGCAAGGTATAATCCAAGAGGTTGGGTACCTCAAGAATCCTGCCCCTCATCGCCTGTAGTCCTCCTGACTACAACTCGATGTCTCCCCACTTCTTCTCAAGTGGCAGATGAGCACTCATGGCACAATCGTCATCCTCGTCAAGTTCTTTCTTTGCCCTCGCTGGCGTTGCCTTGGACTCGGAAGCCTCTCCCTTGCTCTTCTTCCTCGGACACTGGTTCGCAAAATGACCTAGTTCCCCACAATGGAAGCACTTGACCTTGGAGAGGTCCTTCTTCTTCCTCTTCTCTTGCTTTCCCGCAAATGCTAGAGCCGCATCCCCTTCTTCCTCCTTGATCCTGACCTCTTTGTCGCTACTCCCTGCCTTGGTCAGCCGTCTGATCTCTTCTTGACAAAGAGCTGCCCACAGTTCTTCCCAATCTGGAAGCTTTGTCTTGCCCAGTATGCTCTGGACAAATACTTCTCAATCCTCGGAAACTGCGTTCAGTGCGGTCCTCACCATCAATTCCTCATCTGGCATGGCCCCTATGGAAGTTAGATGGTCACGGATTTCCTTCAACCGACCGAGAAAGACATCTATCTGATCTCCCTTCTGCACCTGGTATGCCCTTAGTTGATTCTTTAGGAGCATCTTCCTTTGCACAGAAGTATACTGGTACAATGTCTTCAAAGTGTCCCACATCTCCTTTGTTGTTTCCTTCTCGGCAATATGTGGTACCACATGATCCTTGACCCCATCAAGGATGATGCACTTTGCCTTACCTCCTCGTACCTATCATTCGCTACCGGGTCAACTAGGATAGCCATCATTTTCAAGGTGAAGCCCTTGATGCAATCTCTGTCTAGAATGGACAAGATCCTGGCCTTCCAGACCACAAAGTTGGACGCTCTGTCCAGCCTGTCCTAATCTCTCAACCCATTCACAGCCATCTCGCTGCTCTTCTGTCGACTCCTCTGAGTCTCTCTACTTCCCGTTTGGAAGTTCTCGATTCAAATCCTGCTGAGTCTCTCTACTTCCCATCTAGAAGTCCTCTGTTTGACTCCTGCTAAGTCTCTCTACTTCCTATCTGGAAGTTCTCGGTTTGACTCCTGCTGAGTCTCTCTACTTCCCGTCTAGAAGATCTCGGTTCGACTCCCTCTGAGTCCCGATTTCCCTCCTGGAAATCCTTCTGCCAACGTCAAGTTTCCCCACTCTAAGCGTTTGTGCAACTGCAACACTGATCCGGATTCCTTGGCTAGAAATCCGCCTCGGCAGCAACTCCCTCCTCCTTGGTCTTGCCCTGTATTGTTCTGACCACAATACCCCATCAGCTTCGCTCCGTAAATTACCCACAACCTCCTATGCCCCAACGACTGAAGGATTGAGCCACTTGGCTCTACGCAATCTCGGCACCGGCAAATCAGATCCCTCAGCCAACTACGTCAACCCTCCTAGCCTCTGCGTGAGCCTAATTCTGCCTCCCTTAGCGTCTACGCTGCCTTTCTCTGGCCCAGAATGATGACGCAGTCCCTCTATGTCACTCCTTCCTTTGTAGCTTTCTGCAAGAATCAACTGTGTCACTCGGGATAGCTGAATCTGCTGCAAATGCTCTGCTAAGCTGATGCCTTCAGTTTTCCTGTGATCTGCAACCACCCTCTGATACCATGTTGAATTTTCTAAGTCCATCCGTTAGAAAATTAATCTGTATTCTACTGGTTTATTTCTCCTACTTTTCTAAATCCGAACAAGATATTTAATACAGTTAAATATTGAAATAAACACAATACAGTCACAACATCTACAGATCATCAACTGAAAGAAAACAAGCACACAAGTGACAGCGTTATTTTTAGACCAATGTCACCGGAAAAAACCCAATGCAGGAAAACCAGTGCAACTATTTAGAGGGTTATATTATTAAGCAGTCTATCTGAGTACAATTGGGTGCCTAATCCGGCTCACCCGATAGAGAAAAATACACGGCACCAATACCTCTATATCCGGAAACAGGTATTCAGAAAACCCGTCCCACGAAACCTTCTCCAACACAACTGAAGCTCATCGTTGGCCCTTTTGGCCTATGTGTCAGCCTCCTGTTGACTTGCGTCAGCCCCAGGACCCTCTGCATCAGCCCTTGAGGCACTGTGCAGCCTCTGGGAGCCTCTGCGTCACTCCCTCTGCCCTCTACGTGGATGACATAATTTCTCTGGGCTCTATGCTGCCTCTACTGGGCTCTACGTAGCTTGGACTGATTGCTGCTCTCGCTCTCTCTGCTTCTGTGCCAGTCTCCCAGTATTATCTCTGCCTCTCTGCCTCGTACTCACTGCCCCTTGCTGCTGATCACTGATTCAACTTTGCTTAGCAACCCCGTTTGAGCAAAATGAATGACTGATCACTCTGGTGTGTTCTCCAACTGACCCTCAAGCCTCTTCTTATACTTTTCTCGTTGGTCCATCAACGGCCGAGATTAAATCTCTAATCAACGGCTAAGATTAGATTTGGCTTGATCCATGACTTTTGGACCCTTCTAACCCAGTTTTATATTAATACCCATTAATATTTTATTTTTCCTAAGTTTAGACTTAGGAACTCCATTAAAAATATCAATTATTTTAATATCTCCCAAACCGGGTACAATTTGTCCAAACAATTTCAGGGTCTTAGAGATCTCATGTGCCTTAGCCTCTCCACCAATTTTCATGGCTAGAGCACATCCGATGGTACCCCAAATCAACAATTTATATATATATATAGAGAGAGAGAGAGAGGGGCTCTATTACATAAGAATACCATTGGCAAAACCATGGGTTATCAAAATTTGGAGCCCAAAAGCCACCAATGGTAAATTAATTGTATGATCTCAATTTTACCTGAACTACTGTAACAATATTTATAAGCATTAGTTTGTTATAATTTTTTAATTTAATTTTTATTTGAAATAATTTGAATTTTATTTGGCCAGGTCAAAATGTTTACATAATATAACTGGACATTACAACATCTCTTCCATACTGAGCTGGAGAGCCCCTCTCAGTGCAATGAATACAATAGCTCCAAAAAGTAGAATAGTTAGATGCCTGGAAAGATCCATCCCCCTCTCTCTCCCCTACCATTCAAGGATGGAGTCCTATGGCCCTATTTGTCTCTCTGACCTGACATGCTTTGCTTCTTGGTAACCATGATTTCTATCTGAGTCTGATGGCAAGTGGCCCTAGTACACTGTCTAATAACTTTCTTAGCAGCTGCAATTTCTGAGTGGCATTTCTGCCCTGAGTCAGAACTTCATAAATTCCTATTTCTCAACTTGAGCTGTCCAAAGGAATTTTAAGAATAACTCATAATGTTCATCGCTACTTCTGAAATTTACAAGAAAAATAAAATATTATGAATATAATGCAAGGTAAAATCATCACATTGTATTCTTAGAGTTTCAGCTACCAACTATATTTTAAAAGAATGATATCCTTGATTGCTTTTCCCAAAAAGAATGATTATTAAAAAAATTCACCATTAGACTATGATCTGTTTTATCAGTTTGGTTATTGTAGATACACTATACTCCATTTCAGCAAACTAGATGCTTAGGTTTACAGATATTGAAGCTTTTGAGCTTTTTGTAATAAAGAAGCAATACTAACCAATATACTCTGTCTCATCTAGCTTATTGGATCTCTTACATTTTTGGCTCCACTTTTGCTTAGGCATAAACACAGTTCCAATAGGATGGTGTGCCTTTGGGTAAAATGAATTTGTCAGCTAGCTATAGGATGCTGTACTGGTTATCTTCAGTTCTGGTAGACGGATCTCATTTGTGGGTATAAATCCAAAATAGACATCCACGGTGCCAGTGCCATGGTAAGTCTGGTTTGGGGATATGGATCCTTGATCAGCTGAAAACTTGGGATGCCATGGCTCCTTTTGGCTTTAAAGTTCATTTTCATTAAACATTATTTTGTATCCTTGGTTAACTATCTGAAATTGGATTTCTTCTTCCTTTTATTTTCAGCAACAAAAGAAAAGGTATGATTTGGGCATCTGCTATGTAGCTGCATTTTATGCTAATTACCTAGATAATATTCTGTAGATTTAAAGAGTCACACATGGCACTGATTGTGTACATTTACAATGTTACATGGACCACTACTTCAGTTTCTGCTTGCCTTGGGGTTTCTACTTGCTTTTGACTAGCAAATAGAAGAAAGATGCTGAATAATTTTTGAAAAAAGACGTTAGGGAATGTTGCTTCATATTTTCCTAATCGATAGTTCTTTTGTATCCTAGGCAGAAGACCCCAGGGACATTTATAATGATGGGACCGATAAATTTAGACGTTGGCTTTTTCCATCGTATAACTTCACTCTTGCAGTGTTGTGGTCACCTTTCCTTGTGAAGGAAATGACAAAAAAAATAGAGGGTTCTGCAAGTGAACAACTCCAACTGTACCTTGATGTTGTTGATAAAAATTGGACATCTCAGTTGCATGAATTTGATATTGTTCTCTTATCTGGAGGCCAGTGGTTCCTAAAGGCAGCTCTTTATCTGGAAAAGGATGAAGTTATTGGTTGTCATTATTGTCCAGGGACAAATTTCACACAGCTTGGCTTTTATTTTGCTTATAGAAAAGCCCTTCGTTTGGCTTTCAAGTCTATCAATACCTCGCCAGATTACAAGGGATTGACCTTCTTGAGGACTTTTACTCCTGACCACTTCGAAAATGGTCGGTGGGACAATGGAGGCACTTGTGAAAGAACAGTTCCATTCAAGAAAAATGAGATTGCTATGGAAGGCATGAATGCAGAAATGTACAAGATTCAGTTGGAAGAGTTTGAGAAAGCAGCAAAAGAGGGCGCGGCTAGGGGACTGAAATTTAGACTTATTGATACAACCTGGGCTTCATTGCTGAGACCTGATGGGCATCCAGGTCCTTATCGGTATCCTTACCCATTTGCAAAGGACAAGAATGCAAAGGTGCAGAATGATTGCTTACATTGGTGTTTACCTGGGCCAATAGATGCCTGGAATGAATTTCTGCTGGAATGCTCAAGCGTGAGTCTACGTGAGCAGTTTTCAAGCTGCACATTATCGAATCATTCTCAAATATCTGTCGTTCAAGCTTCTATAGCTACCAAATTGTAATCTGTAATTAAACTGCATCCTCTGTAATCTAGTACTGAGGGCTCTAAAAGCTCTGATCATTGCGTCAATTCTTTGTCATTTATCATTTTTCGGAATGATTTAACTGTTCTATATTTTTCACATAATTGATCCAATGTATAAATTTGTCCAGTTAATGTGTCATGGTCACAAAACGTTATTCATCACATTAAGCTTAGGTCTATGATAATAAACTATGATTACAAAAGATTGCTGATGTTAGAAATTAAAATGTAAATACGTACTTATCATGTTTTTATTCTTATTTTTGTTCACTCAGATAACTTACAAACTCTCGATCATTTTTGAGTTTGAGGCCTGCAGTTATTCCAGCCTTCAGAGCTATTATTTATAACTTCCTTGTTCCATTTTTGTTATATTTTGGAGTTTGATTATTGTGGTTATATAATGTTTTATGCTTCGAGCCTTTGATTTTATAATTATGTCATCCTCTTATGTTGGGCAGTGTTCAGGCATGTGAACAATCTTGACATGCACAACCTATGTGGACTCCTCGTTCCATTTTTGTTATATTTTGGAGTTTGATTATTGTGGTTATAGAATGTTTTATGCTTCGAGCCTTTGATTTTATAATTATGTCATCCTCTTATGTTGGGCAGTGTTCAGGCATGTGAACAATCTTGACATGCACAACCTATGTGGACTCCTGTTTGTTTATGCAGCCTTATTGATGAACTGTAACAGTTTCAAAGTTATGGAAGATTGCCAGAGTCATTCTGTTGATCATGTATTTGTTGGAATATGTAACTTCTACTTGTCTTTTTTGTGTGGTGGTTTTAAATATTGGTTATAATTAGGTATAGTTTTTATTTCCAAGGAAAAAAACATAACGTTATTTATGAATAATAAACAAAATTACATTTTGCATCCACACTTTAGAAAAACGTATTTCACAAGATCTTCCCAAATCCCTCAGTGGCTCCAATAATAACATCACAAGAAAAAACCCAGCGCAGGGCACAAAATAATCAGTTCCCAAGTAGAGAAATTACAGAATTACATGAAAGAGCCCAAGGGTCCACACAAAAACCCTGCAAACAAGGTCGAAACCCTAGGAGACAGAAACAGATAGAGAAACAGTCTACAAAAAGACAAAACAGGGCCCAAACAACCCATTGAGCCGATATAACAAGCCCTGAACCTGGCATCAGACATTCCAAGACAGGACGACAAACCCCAGCATCATTAGCAAAAACCCTACAACAACACCAAAGCAAGCAGCAGTTGAGAATGCCACCGGAGAAAGAAGTGGCGATGGCAGATATGAGAACGATGGCAGCAAGCCGACCTTTAGACACCACAGCAGAAACAGGCAGCGGAAACCACCAAAACCCGAAAAGAGTCGAGTCATGAAACCACCACCAAAAGGCAGCACCAACAGACCTGTATCTAGGAAAGAACGTAGCGAGGTTGTCACCAAATTGATTGTGTGGCTAAGATAGTGCAACTATCTTGAGCTTAAGGGTCATTAACAAATATGTATTCTATTACATTTTTTATTTGTGTGTGAATAGACTAAGCCTACTCTCATCTTTCTCTACATGGTATCAGAGCTGGTTTGGGCTTGACTCCCTTAAGGAGGGGCCCAATAACATGCAGAGAGTAGAGTAGATTGTTGTTATGATTTAGTTGTAGCGTTATGATTTGTTTGTTCATGGGTCTTTAGAGAGACGAGTTGTTGCTGAGAGTTTGCTCCATTTGAGAGCTATTGGATCGTGGAGGTAAAAAAGCAAATCAAATTGGTTCAAAGGTGTCTGAGGCTGGCGAAATTCATCATGGATCCATATGAGCGGTGGCTTTACATCCTTGCAGTCTGTTGTAGCGGCTACAACCACCCTCCAAAATTTTGTCTTAGCTTCGTTTTGGAGCCTCCCTACCAACCTTTCACAACACCTTGTCTTGCTTCGTCAAGTACACAAGCTTCAATGTTTTTCTTGCACAAAGACAACCTGTCGATCAAAGCTTGATGCATTTCCCTCACAGGCTGATTGCCCGAACTTGGTCGAGCTACAGGCTGAACAACGTACCCAAGAAATGATGCATTTCTAGAGGGCAACCAGCGTTCCCTCTAGAAATTGCGCAATCCTGTTTGGCAGCGTGCTGGGCTCTAGGATTGCGCAATTCTACCAGTCAACACTCATAGTGGAAATTGCGTAATTTCCCTAGTAGGGCTACTTAGCTTAGAATTTGTGCAAATCTAGGCAATAGTCAGCCGCTCTGCCCAGAAATTGCGCAAATCTCTTGGGCAGCCAGCCCAGCTCCCAACGAAAAATGTGCATTTCCTTCTAGCAGTTGAGCAGCTTCATGCATGAGCAGTTGGGTTGACCAGTTCCACACGGGACCAAGAAAACATGACTTGCATGCATGGCTTGCTTTTTCCCGGAATAGCAAAAGGCAACATGCAAAAGGCATCCCATGATTTAGGGATCTATTTTTAGCTACTGGAGGTTACATGCAAAGTTGTTTTAGAAACTTTCCTCCAAGTGTAGTTTTTTCCTAGATTTGTGGCATGTGCATCATGAGCTCAAAACTTATTTATTCGACGCATCGGAGCTCATTCTTTCACATCGATCTTAGAGCTCTGACATCCCACAACACATCTAGGACTCTTCGACACATCTGGCTCAGCTATTCATGGGTAAGTGGCTTCAACTTGTCTTTTTTCAGCATTTCTGTCACTTTTTGTGTTTTCGCTTGTGTGAGTGTTGTTTGCTTGATTTCTTTGAACGCTTGCTATCATTTACATGTATACTAATTTGTCCTAAAAGTGTTTCAGATTTTGTTGCTATCTCACTATTGTCGCATGCATGAAATTGTTTTGCAGGAACAGTCGCTGATTTGACGACTCGCTTCACCCACATGCATGTTGATCTGTTTACTGAATCTTTCATTCACATTTGCATGTACTGTTAATCACTTATGCTTTTACTTACTGTCGCCATGCATTCACTGTCATATTTGCCTTCAGTTGCCCGTTGGCGAGTCTGGTCAACCTTGGCCCATACTCTGCCTTCACTGAGACAACACTGCACAATCTAGGGAAGGAAGTCTTTGTCTTCCTCTCCAGAAATGCGCATTTCTGCCCAACACTGTACTCAAGGACTGTTTTGCGCATTTCTGAGGGACAGTGACTGCTGACCCAAAAAATTGCACAATGCAGTCCCTGAGCCTGCGATCACTCCCTTGCACACTGCGCAATCCCAATAGCCAGCAGCCAATTTGGATTGCACATTGCGCAAATCCAACAACCAGTCTTGCCTCCCAGACAACCCAGACTTCCTTTTGCGCAGTTCTAGCAGCCAGTCACCTAGCCTCCCAGAATAAATTGCATAATCTTGCCTATCAGTTCCCCATGTATGTGCTGTGTCATTCCTCGAATTTGATTTGGTTTTCGCTAACAGATTTCTTACCATGCATGTTGCTTGTCTCCAGATCTTTCAGGTGTTCATCCGCCTCTTAGCAGTACAGGATCAATGGCTTCCAAGAGAGCGGGATCACAGGACACTGACGGGAAGGCAGCTGGAGCAACAGTTGAGCAAGTGTCCTTTGGTCTACCGATTATGAAAACACAGTTGTTTCTAGACAAGGACATCAAGTTGAAGTGGCAAGAGGTCAATGAAGCATTTGCAGGCACTTTTGAGGAAGACCTCAAAGACCGTCAGGTGTATGTGAACATTCACAAGTCCGGCTTGTACCAAATTGCATGCAGATACCCCACGTTCCCATGCGCAGACATGATACACTGGATCATCTCTCACATTGATCTCGAGACGATGACCTTGAGCAGTGTCAGTGGGACAAAGCTTGCAACCTTCTAGCCACGAGATTAAGATGAGATGTATCAGATGTCAGAGCCTGTGACTGTCATGAAGACTCCATTCAACTTACCCAACAACAGTGCTAACTCTAGAGACATTCTGAAGAAATGGGTAAAGGAGCCGACTCGATTCAGGTTGACACCCAACTAGATCTATAAGACAAAGATACTGCGGAAGGCGTATCAATACTTGGTCATATTTGCATGTTGACTGCATGGCCAAAAAAGCACGGAAACCTTCCCACAAAGTTGCGTGATTGCATTGGACCAACTGGTTAGAGAGGGAAAACCATGTAACTGGTTCGGCACGCTAGCTCATCAGCCGAAGGAACAAGTAACGAAGGCTCGACAGTCACCCAGATGTATGCATGCAGAGATTTACATGTCCGCCTACATCTTAGATGCAATCTGTGCCCGACAGGAGTTCCCAGGCTTGGAGTGGGCATGGTCACCGACGGACACTGTTGTGAACACGTATTTCAAGTTGTTGTCGAATGCAACTTCAAAGAAGTAATCACATGGCTGTCCGATCATTTTGTCACCCCAGTGTACAAGATGATATTCGAACAGGATCCACCTTGCATGTCGAAGGAAGCAATGGAGGCACTGATAGGCATTGTTGATTGGTATGCCTCACCATTTGGCACCTTCATCCGAATGTTCAACGTGGAGAAGCCTTCAAATGTTCTATCGAAGTTTTCCTTTGACGTACTTGTCATGCAAGAAGTAGCATATCACATCTCGGCAGGATTGACAGCTAGACTGCACCGAAAGAAGAAGGCACCTTGACCGCTCTTCTGTTGCGGATTGGGTTATATGAGATTCCGAGTATCAAGCAAGCGGATGTCGAAGTAGAACTGATGAAGAAGTACCCATTCGACCTCCGAAGCTACAATCCATATGACCCACATTGTATTATGAAGGATCACTACACGAGAGTTCAGTTCAACTGGATCCACGGGGCATGTCATTAGGTCGATGAGGACCCATGGAGATATTGCTACAATTTTGTTAATCAAGGTTGTCATTGATGTCAATATGGCATTGACTGAGATGCCTAGTTCCACATGATAATACCATTACTCTTGGTGGTTGGTTGACTAGGACAACATCAATCAAGATGTCAAGTCACGAAGAAGTCAAACCACTAATTAAGGAAGCCCTAAGAAGTACTTGATCTAATGTTGCATGCACTTGATGATCTAGACTTTAACCCTTGATGACATATGGAGGACTACACGTGATAATGCCATAGCCTTGAATGATCACATGATTGGAAGATTAGATGGATGATCTCACTTGATGATTGGAATGACAAATTAATGGATGCTGCACTATAGCATATCACTACACCATTATGTGATGACATGGATGATACACTCATTGTTGGACACTATCATGATGACGTGGATGTCCTACATGATCCTATGATGATGAAGAAGCCAAATAATGGAGAAGATAAACAATAGAGAAACTAAACAAAGAAGCCATACTGTCCTAATCATTTTCTACACTAAGTAATTTAAGGACAATCACATTAAGAACATATGTTTCCTCCTAAGAGGTCACAGGTTCAAAACCAGAGGGGGGTAGAGTATGTATGTCTTCGTAGACTTAGCAGTTAAATCATTGCGCGGAGGTGGGTCCCTTGTCCCACAAATAAGGGGGTCTCATTCACCAATTTGGTGTTTGGCTTGGCTGTGACCTTAAAAATGGATATTATTATTATTAAAAATGATTTTTCACCTCCTTAGAGGCAAAATTCTTCCATGAGACCTACACCATCTTAAAGAGCATAATTTTTCCTTTCCAATGAGCTATTACTCAGCGTAAAAATCCAAGCAGTTTAGGAGATATGAATTTTACAAGTTGAGGAAATTAATTCTGGTCATTGAGCCGACCTAAACATGTCAACACATGTCGGCTTGCATTTTAGACGTGGCTGTTCGTTTAAGGATGGAAAAAGGTATATAAATAAGAGGTTAGACCTCTATTTTTGAGTAGCAATTTGGTGATCAATTCAGATAAGAAGTATAGGAGCAGATAAGAGGCTGAGGACACAAAAGTTTATTGTTTGGACTGTTTGGGTAAATTATGTGATTGGGTTACCTTAGGCTTGTGGACAGCTCGGACTAGGACAATCATCTATTTTGTGGACTGTCACCTAAAAGCCTGGATCTATGGCTGAATTTCTGTGTTGAGGAGTTTTTTTCTCTACACAAAACAGAACGCACCTTTGTGTGACTTGTACAAGAAGGCCGCAGGCCTAAACATCAGCTTCAACCTTGTGAACCAAGCTTGGATTAGTATTCTTCAGTCCTGTGGCACTGTTTTAAATTCAGACTTGGGTATAGTCACCTTTTGAGACTTGTTTTACCTCTGTTTTGGGCTGTGGTTAGGTACAGGTAAATAGACAAGGCCTGTTCCTTAGTGAACAGAGTGTTGTTGGGTGAGAACAGGGGTTGGTATTCAGTCCAACAGGCCAGCAAGGTACAACAGCTAGAGGAAGAAGCTTTGCCGCAGTGTTGGAGTGATATAAAGCCTCATAATTTATTGCAGACTTCGGTCACCTGTGGAGGCTCACTCTTAGAACCCGAAACCTTGATCTAAAGCTTTACAATTTCGGATTTGTGACAAGTGTGTGAATAGTCGCTGTGGAGCTCGGATCCATTTTGGAGGCACAATTTAATAATTCAGACCTGTAGAGGGCTTGGATTTAGCCTTGAAGACTCGGACATGGAGCAAATCTTGGCATCACTTTAGAGTTGTTTGCTTAGAGGGAAAATCTTCAGAATTCATTGAAGCAGAATTTGTTCCATTTTGAAGGCAGGAATAGAGGGTGTTAAGAGAAGCCAAGCAGACATCCTTGAAGAATTCCCTTGGAGCTTTGCCAACCTATTTGAAGATCAATGTTTGAGGAGTATTGATTAGACTTTCATTTGGAAGCACCCTATTGAAGACATCCTTAAGACCAACTCCTGAAGACAACCTTGGAGTAGCATACCTCAGTTGAAGGAGCAACCCATTGACATCTTTTGGAAGACTTGTAGAAGTTGATATTGAAGACACTCGTAGAGCTGCCTATTGAAGATACCTTGAAGGATACTTGAAGATATTTGGAAGACTTGTAGAAGCTGGTCTTGGAGATATTATTGAAGACCATGATGCATTGTTGATGTCATCATGAGGTGACCTTGGAGAAATTGTTTGGGTGACATGAAGAGCAGTGGCGATACCTTCTAAGAAGATAAGGTTGTCATTAATGATGTAGCGTGAAGACTACAGTGAAGATTGACAGGGCTCGACAAAGAAGACCTTGGGAGCCGTGAAGTACAACTAAACATATCTTGATGAAGTAAAGCAAGGGTTGGAGCCTCGAAAAGACAAGGTTGGTGCCTTGGAGGATAGGGTTGGAGCCCTAAAGGATCAGAGTCCTCAAGAAACTAGATCAGAGCTTGAACCGGATATAGCATTGGAGCCCTTGAGGTTGGTGCCTCAAAATTGAAAAGGTTAGAGCCTTGGAAGTCCAAGTCGGTGCTTGGAAAATACAGGTTGGACCCTGGAAGATTGAGGATTGGTATCCTTGGAGTTGGTGCTCCTAAACTCAAGGTTGGTGCCTTGTATAAGATAGGGTCGAAGCCCTAGAGGTCGGAGCCTCACTAAAGTCCAAGTAGGTGCTTGGCACATCCCAGATTGGAGCCTGGGTGTCTTCATCAAGGGTTGGAGCCCTACCTATATTGTACTTAATTCATTGTAAAGATTATATTAATAAAAGCAGTTATTTATATTGTTCATTTTGTGTTCTAAATATAAGTGATCTAATTGGTAAAAATAACAATTGAAAAGAAATATTGATTCACCCCCCCTCTTAGTATTTCCAACAATTGGTA
This sequence comes from Pinus tabuliformis, assembly GCA_031772625.1. Taxonomy (NCBI): domain Eukaryota; kingdom Viridiplantae; phylum Streptophyta; class Pinopsida; order Pinales; family Pinaceae; genus Pinus; species Pinus tabuliformis. The sequence continues at coordinate 1,939,041,859 of CM062818.1, read as the reverse complement.
TCAGAGCCAGTACTTTCACTCAAAGCCTAACAGCGTGAAGGTTGATCATTATAACACAAATGGTGAAGCCAAGGAAGAAAGTCTCCAATCCTCCTAAAGATGTGTCTCCCTCAACCACCGAAATTGAAGTCAATCAATTTGTGAAGGCTCCATTGTTCAATGGAAACTTTGATATATGGGAGGCAAGAATGAGGAATTTCTTAAAGACTCAAGGCATTGAAGTATAGAAATCAGTGATTACTGATAGCATGATGGATGGAGAATCCAAGGAACATAATACAAGAGAAATGAAAGCAATCTTGAATGGGCTACCTGATTCTATGAAGGCCAATTTTGAAAAATGTTCGTCAACAAAAGGCATATGGGATAAACTTCATGATCTTCACTCAAAAGGAGCGTTGACAATGATCTCTAGTCAAGAAAATGATGGAAAACAAGAAGGAAATCTAGAGCCCATCAAGGAAGTTGAAGATAAGAGTGATGGCATCAAGGCTAAAGAAGACCTAGAAGATGAAGAGAATGAAAAAGATTTTGAAGAAGATCTCCTCACTAAACTTATGGCTGCCATGGAAGAGATTAACAATTTGAAAAAGGAAAATGAGGAACTTAAGAAGAAATTGCAAGTTGGTGACCAGGACAAGACAAGGAAGGAAGTTGACCTTATCAAGCTTCAAGTACAAGAAAGAGATGAGGTGCTTGCCAAGATTAAGGAAGAATTTCATCAAAACAAGAGAAAGCATCATGAAGAAGTCATATCCATGACAAATCAATTAGATAAGGCAAAGAAATAGGAAGATACCTTGTCAAGCCACCTTGAACAAAGGCACAAGCGCTTGAACAAACTTGAAGCAAAGATTGGTCAATACAAGGAAGAGGTCTCCTCCCTTAGATCTCAACTAGAAGAAGCAAGGAAACAAGCACAAGGAGCTAAGAAGGTGATGAAAGCTTTGACATTCATACAAGTCGCTGAAGCAGAAAAAGAGAGAAACACCATGATATGCCAACTAGAAGAAAAGGATGATGACATCACCAAGTTAAACTCAGAAATCACTTCTCTTAAGGCCCAATCATGTGAAGCAACCAAGATGAAAGAAGAAATGGAGATCATTCTATCAAAAAAGAATGAAGAATGCAAGAAAATGAAGGAGGAAATTGTCTCTCTTAAAAAGGAAGTTGACTTGCTGAATAAGAACTTGAAAAGTTCTCAAACCCTAGATGACATCCTAAGTAATCAAAGGTCTCCCCTCGATAAATCAGGTCTTGGCTATGTAGGTGAATCCTCAAGCAAGAATGATGCAAACCCTAATGCTTCAAACAAGAAGGATGTGAGGAAGCCTAGAAGAAATGTTGATGTTCCTAGTTCCAACAAAGGCAAGGAGAAGAGTCAAGACAACTATGAAAGAAACCCTCCTCCAAGAAGAAATGCAGATGGTGTCAAGGATGCAAGAAGCAATGGTTATCATCAAAAGATCCAAGACTGTCGAGGCACTTCAACCCGAGTTGATGGTTATGTCAAGTCCTCACTCTTTTGGGGTTAGTCTCACTTCTGATTAGGGAACTGTTCAATCACCTAAGGCTCCTTATTTCTCATCTGAATGCATTGAACATCCATCTCACACACATATCATACTTTCTCCACTTGAACTACACGATCTTATCGCTCATGCATTGGAGGAACGTTACATTGCAAGCACACGTGCACAACGCAAGTTATCTTTATTTCTTTCATTTGCTTGCATGTCACAGTCAAGAGTGTGTTTATGCTTCAAAGTTGCACGCAGTGTCGCACAACTTCATGATAAATCCACGGACTGCTCGCCATGCACTTGCACTCACCTATGTCCTGTGGGCACTTTGAAACATGAAGTGTAGTTGTCTTCATTGTTATATCTTTCTTGCTTGCTAGTTCGCACAACTAGGTTGCTCGCTGACCAAGCCTTCACCAACATGGGTCAACCAATGTGTCGGTGGTTGCATTGGAAATATCACTTCACGTTATCAGGCCCATGCACCGTTAGTTTTGGAGTAGGAGTAGTGTTTGCTTTCAACTAGTTTGCTTGCATGTTTGTTTGCTTACTGGCCTTGTTTGATTGTTTGTTTTCTTGTTTGTTTACTTACTAGTTTTGCTTTCGCTTTCGCTTCTGCTCTTGCTTTGTTTTGTTGTTTGTTAGTTTGCTCGTTTCGTTCGTAGGTTAGTTTCACATGAAACCATGTGTGACTCTTGAAACAAGTTGGATAAAGTACAAGAGAGATTGTACAACTATCAATACTTGGTTATCTGTTATCTTGGCTTTGTATGAAGAAATTGTTACTTTTAGTCCATGATACGTCGAAGGAAAATACGTACTCTTCGAAGTGAACCTTGGTGAAAACACAATGCTTGCGTGCTAACTAGTGTCACCTACTCTAGTCGGTTGTTTTTGGGTTAACCCTTGTCAGCTCAATCAAGTAGAGTAAGGTGACAGTGAAAAACCTTAACAGGCACGTTAAAGATATAATAAACTACTTCTCTGCTAGAACAACCTCTTCTGCTCTCAATAAGTCAGGATCCCTCTTCCGCTTCTGAAATGAATAAGTGTTATGCACAGTTGAAAAAATGAAAAATGAAAAGTCAAAAAATTCAAAATAAAAAATGAATAAAGCGAAAGAAGAGAAAGGCTTCCTGCGCAAAGAGGTGATGTGTAAGGACCATATATATATATATATATATCATGATAAAATACAACTAGAAGAGGGAAAAACATTGGGAATTCAAATTTATCCAGCATTGTCTAACACATCCCTAAATTTTATTTCACTGAACATATCATAAAATTACATATATTTAACTAAGACCATAAAGAAATCATACAAAAATAATATTGCAACACATATGTACCATTCACCAGAAGATGACATTCCACTTGATTTGCCATTACTTGTCTTCCCTTGTTGTCGGTCACCCCGAGAGTGAATGACGATGTACTTGATCTGAATGCGATGACTCACCGGTTAACCTCTCAACCTACTCCTTGGGTACTCTTCTTTCCGCGGACCCCCGAGCTACAATGGGTTGTACAATGGAGGAATGCAATAGCTGGTAGAGGAGAGCGCTTCTTGGCTCAAGAGTCCCCTCTCTAAAATCCTCTACGTCACCAAACTCACTATAGTTTCGTAATTACTACACTGACATAGTCTCATCCATCCAACAATAGGGTTCCCAAAAGTCCCGTTTCCCATGGCTTGCCCCTTCTTTATAAGAGTCCTCATAGATGACACTTTGCATGTCATGCATAATTAATTATTTTTTAATAATTCAATAGTTTTATTAGTCACCCACCCATGTGTCACTCTCTCATCAAGGATCTCCAAAATTATTTACTTAAATTTTAATTTAAAACTAATATTTTCCTCACCTCAACAAGATTCCTATTTCTTCTCCTAGTTGCCTCTTGATCCCCTTTTTACTCCTTAATTTGTGTTCATTACTAAAGTCAATTAATGAGTCAAGATTTGATCCCCTATATACTCCCTAATTTAACTCAAGTTATCTCTTAGATGGATATTCTTATGTTGGTTGTTGCCACATGGAGGTTCTCTACATTTCTCTAAAATTTAATTTATTAATCTTATTTTAATTTACCATCCTCTTCTCTTAATTAGTTTAACTATTTTAGGACTAATCTTTATCCTTACAATTATGTCCCTCTTTCCCCTTTTACCTAATTAAACTACATAATCTACCTACTATTTTCCAACATGGGAAGGGTAGAGTTTTTAAGGTAACTTATTGTATTTCTTCCTATGATCCTCTTAACCCAAGTTTTATTTTTGATTTAATTACTTCGGTTTCTAACGTCATTTACCCTTGATATAAATTTACTTAATCTTCATTTCTTGATTATATTTATTAATTAATTTATTTTTAATTTAGTTTGGTCGTGCCCTTCAAGAACTTTCCTTGAAGTTTGCCACGCCTAATAGGTGATGCCAAGAGTACCAAGTTGGTCGTGCCCTTCAAGAAATTCCCTTGAAGTTCCAAGGGTGCCACACCACTTGCCCTTCAAGCATTTAGTGACTACGAGGGGAAAGAATAGGTGCAACGTCATAGACCGTTATCATCTCTTATGTTGCCTACTATAGTGAGACTAATGGTTTGGGGATCAAGGAATCCACTTTGATGCACACCCTCCGGTAAAATCCTCATGAGCGACCCAACTTTGGGACCTGCCCTCATAACATCGTGATCTTCAAGGCGAATGTGTTTCAACCTTTCCAGCCCAAGTCATGGCAGGAGTGCTAGTGGGTGAGATCAGGGACACTGTCCCACCCCTCCCATGTAGTTCCATCCACTTGTACAACCCCATCACCCATATGTGAGTCATTCGACCAAGCAACTAATTTGTGCCTACAACCACTAACATATCATCAGAATATAGATAAACATATATAGCAGGTTTCAAAATTGACTTAGAATTTCAAAGATAAAATAATATAAATTTTTATCAAACCAGGTGTCGTCAACTCATCATATGCGAGTGCCTCTGGTGGTTTCCTGCCATAATCAATAACCATCAGTGACAAGGTTTCTTAGTGTTAGCCATTGTCATAATAACATCATCGCCATCACCTAGTCATTCACATCATTGTTCATTGTGAACCAGAACTAATGCAAGTAGGTAACATAGGGGACACATCCATCATGGCTATCATCATCATAACATCAATGGAAACATACATATCCATCAAAGTTATCAACATCATAATATCAGTAGAAAACATACATATCCATCCAAGCTATCATCATCATGATATCAATAGAGAGCATACATATCCTTTAGTGCTATCATCATCATAAATTCAATAGAGAACAAACATAACCATTTATGCCACACTCATCATAATATCAATAGAAAACGTGCATAACCATTAATGTTACAATCATCATAGTACCAATAGAGAACATACCTAACCATTAATACTATCATCATCATAATGTCAATGGAGAACATACATAAACATCACAACCACTAATATCACAATCACTACTAATAGAGTCATGTGTCTGGATCCTCAACTTGAGGTCCTCAAAGAATAAAGTATCTAAGATAATGTCATATTAGGGTCAGGAAACTAGAGTGGGCACTACATACACCCCCTCTTAACAATGGGCTTCGTCCCGAAGTGCTTAGAACATAAAGGAAAAACGATAACATATCCTAGGAACCATTCCTGAAACTCTTGCTAACCTTCTAATAATAGGTATCTCTAATTTTTAAATTAAGCAAATTTTCGCTAATGAATTAAAATCAATCAACAAAATCATTTTCATCTTTTGGATTAAGTAATTTTCTCAACAAATTTATTTATTTATTAATTTTTATTATTTTTACCTAATTAGTTCTATTAGGCCCTCATGAAACATTGTCATAAAATCTAATGCCTCTCATTTTCATTCGTTTAACCTCTTGAATATTCAAGAATGTCTTTCTAGTATAGTTCCTTCGAACATGAGCTTGAGATGTAATGTCCAACAATTGTCCTTGTTATGATCATCCTTCATACTATGTTCATAATGCAAGTTCTTTTTTTTTTTCTTCCTTCATCAAAAGTTTGCTCCCCATTTTCTTCATTCTTGTTGGCCATTTCTCAAGGAAATTAATAGTAGGTACGCAATCCCTCCAATCTAAGCTCACATTGGTAGACGTCATAGTTATCTACCATTTTAGTTTGACTTGGAATCTGAATATGGGTTATTCCAAGAAATTATGACTCTTTAGTAAGTGAATATCCAAATTGATTTACTTTCTAGTGGGCAGGTTAGAATTTCCCAAGGTATCTATACCATGGATTCCATTATAAACTAAAGGACTATATCTGGTGATCATTGCAACCCACAATTATTTATGTATTAAGAAACAACATAACAAGAAGCAGTGCAATCACAATCAATATTCATCTCATGGTACAATTAATATATCTGACACATTCAACCAAGTAAAGTCATTCACACACTGTACCCCTGTAGCTTCCAATTATAGTAGTTCATTTCAAACTACGTCTACATGACCCTATAAGTGATAATGTCGGGGACAATATGTAACAAAAAGTTATTTGTATGATCATCATTGCATATGTTAAAGTTCACTGTCGTAGATGTTGCAATAATATTGTCGTAGAAGAAAAGAGTATAATTTATTTCAATGAGTCTTTTTTTTATTCAAAAAGATGAATGATTTTGATGTCAAAAGTGCTAAAACTTAAAACATCTTTAGTAGCAGTTGTAAATAAATGAATAAATAGATACCGTACAAATCAAGTGATTGTGCGTCAAGATGTAGTGTTTAAGGAATAGTTCCTAGGAGTTCAGCCAACCAAGAAACTCTTTGAAACATCACCACATTAATTGATTATAGATAATATCCTTGTTACACCAACTAGTAAGCGATGATGTTAGTGTCTCAATTAGTTAAAGATGATGTGACACATGACCTAACAATTGAAGGATCTAATCATGCAGTTGATAATATATCGAGCATTGAATTGAGAAATAAACAAGAATACTCTAAATAAGGAACTTATGCCAATCAAACGAAAAGCATACTTCCCAATCCAAGGAAGTTGTCTTCTAGTTGCAAAGGTGGGAAAATTTTGTTTTAGCTACATAGAAACTATCGAGATGAATCAAATTGATTATAGCACCTACCACGCCTCACTTATAAAGAAAGAGATAATGACATCCCCTACTATCCCTAAGGTTCATCCCAAAAGAAAAATCACAACCTCTCTCAAAGAAAACCCAAGGATACTATTAAGTGGTCATAACTTATGACAAGTGACCACTCCACTTCACTCACTCATACATAAATAATTAAATAAATTGACAACACATTAAAATTGTTATGTCCAAATTGTAATATATATTTATATCAATAATTATATTTATGAAAACTATTCAAGTTATTATTAAAATTTTCAAAACAAATTAATTTAATAATATTTTAAAATATACTCATAACTTTTCCTGTACGCATGTAAAAAAAAAAATCCTTTTGAAATGAACATTTAATTCTTCTCTTTAATACATACCATTATATAAAAATTCTATACAATGATGTAAATATTAAATTTATTAACCAAGATATTACTACACAAACATAATTTCCATATGTCAATCTATAATGTGGCACTTATAACTTGCCATTAATTTTTTAAAAAATGGCTTGATCAGTGTTAGAGCATTAAAAATGCTTCACATCCAACCACTCATCTGATTTCAAAGCCTGAACCAAGAAAATTAACGTATGATGAGGTCAAGATTAAGTTTTTGGTATTATATGATGAAAAAGACAACTTATTGAAATGAGATGGAACTAGTTTCATTAGTCAAACTCATTTGTATGTTTTATTTTATTGTTATTATTTTCTGGTGATTGTTAATCATTTAATTATTATAAATATATTAAGCACTTAGACGTCCTTAGATGTCATAAAACTTGTGCATTAACGAGTTCATTTTAAGGATGAATGCTTTTCCACTACATGTTTCATTACCACCTTAAGCAAAGTCTCTGATTCTTTAACTTTAGCAGTACGATATGTGTATTAGAAATTGTAAAATAAATTCCATAATCCATTAATTCATAAATAAAGCTTCTTTCTTAATGGGTTAAATTCATTGAAAGGGTCCAATTGGTACTTGCCAGTGATTGGGGCAATAAATGATATTAATGTGGATAAGATTGAACCTATAACCATAAAATGCGAGCAGAGAGAATAAGCCCTAGTGAATCAATGTACAAAACATAAAAATAAAAATGTTGGAAGATTTTTTCTTCCATGAAGGTCTTGAATGCATAACATGAAAGAATAAGATGAAAGCCATAATTTTCAATATAAATGCGAAGGCGCTATGATCCAGTCCAAATGACAATTACACCGTGAGCAGAAGAAGACTGGATTTTTAAAAAAAGGAAAATGTATCTAAAACCTAAAAGCACGAGGGATGGTTCAGTTGGTTTGACCTGTTGAGGCACGAAGAAGGGAAAATCCACAGGATGCTTGAGGCTGACAAAGTACCAACTTCCCCACTCTGAATGCTTAATACGCGGACAGCGGAAAAGGGGAAATCCAAGGGGCGTTAACAAGGTACCAGCTTCCTTGCACTGAAAGACTAAGAGGCCAAATGGAGACTTCTCTTTCCAGAAAAAGAATTTAAAAATTACAAAGACTGAGACACTACCCTCGCAACAGACCGAAACTTTCAAACCGTTTAATGTGCTAAATTTCTAAAAGATGCATCAAAATGTACTACTCTATCACCCACCCCACTTATGGAATTACATTTAGCTTAACCAGCAGCTCTTCTCTCCGCCATTGACAGGCTAAAAAGACACCGCACTAAATTTAAAAGAAAAATGGATAAACAACAAGCTCCATTGAAACCATTGATATTAAGGGCGGCCAAATGCATTAACTTCTTAGATTAGAAGTGAGAACAGAAACAACGATAGAGATGAGAAATGCATATAAATACATTTTGATAGTGCCCTTGGGTCCAAGATTTGTCTTGAGAACGTCTTGTAAGCCCTTGGCGGCATTGATATTCATATATAATGCTGTTGATTTGTTCAGAATCTCGGCATTGGGATTTAACACACGCAACGCCATTGTTAGATTTTGTTTGATATGGAGTTGAACCCTAGGTCACTGCGTTCGGCCCAATCCAGTGAGGAAATTCTCGGAAAATTTTGAGGGTTTGTTCTAAAGAAGAATTTCTCAGGTATATTATGTGATTATGTTGTGCAAAATCTGAGTTTTGCAAGGTCTGTCTAGGATATTCTCTACAGTAAAGAACAACGCTGAACTTCTGTGATCATCTAGGCCAAAATTTTGGGACCATAGACCTGTTTGTAGACCGCAGGTGCAGCCCAGGTGTGCGGGCCACAGGGCCTACCCTCAGACACCTTTGGTAGCAGCAACAACGAGTTGGTGGAGGGCTGTGCTAACTAAAGAAAAGGGACTGAGCTGTTAAGCGTATTTTTCTCCTTGTTTTGGAGTAGACCAATCTCAAGGGATGGCTGGTATTGTCTGAGCAGACTACAACATTTCTATTGGGGCAGATCTGCAGCAGGAGAGGCAGGTCAAGGCTCAAGCCTGCAATTTTTGATGAACAAATTAGTACAGTGGCCATCTCAGGAACAAAAGCTCCCATTTTCCATTTAACAAGGGAGACTGAAGAGGTTCTTTAGTTGGATTAATCACTTCTAGTTCCTGTGCAATCTGATCGACGCGGTACTTGTCCTCGGGAGTTGCTTCAGCCCCTCTGTCCAATGGTCTGATGGCTTCCAACAGCTCCTCTTTCACAATAGTTGTGTCTTTTCTCTTGTTTAGGAAGGGAAATAGAGATGCCTGTGCCTGCACCTGCGCCTTTAAAGGCCTTCCAAAACCAGAACCAAAACCTATCTTGCTGAAACTTACGTTATTTCTAATTCTGCACTCGGAAGAATTTTATGTCTCTGGCATTCTCCTAACAGGTTCTAACAAAGATCCATTGACACTTGTGTATGGGTCAATTAGTCTAGAGCGCAAGGAGGCACTTCAAGGGACATGTTCGATACGAAAGGATTCAAAATCCAAAGGGGGGTGAGCGTGATGCATACAATGAGTGGAACGATGGAATGATAATTTCTGTTGATGCAGACTGACGTAATATTCGGAACATAGATTTTCCTTTTGGTATGGCGGATTTAACAGCCAGAGGAAATAATGGAGCACTCTTCAACGATGGTGTGATAGTAATAGAACCGTCAATTTGTACCTTCCATCTAGCTGCTTATGGATCATATCAAAGGCATAGAGCCATACGATGGTGGTGACCAGGGATTCTTAATGAAATATTGATATGGTGACATTGTCTGCCAAAACCCATGATCTTTTGAAACATTTCTGGTCAAGTAACTCAGGAGATAAGAAGCCTAAAACATATCTCCTTGAAGCTGATCCTCCAATCTTGTATGTTTTGCACTAAGGAAATAAAACCATGGCTTTAGTTTCGATTTTATGATTGCAAATTGGAATTTGGACATTCTTTAAAATTTTTCCAGTGATGTTGCCCATGCTTGATGGTGGAAGGTGCATGATTCTATGCTTAAAAACTAACAAAAATTTTACACGTTATGCTCTTGGCACGCTATGCTCTTGGAATGGGACAGAAGATAGCTAAAGCAGCAAAACTTCTTGATGAGTATTGAAAATGAAACATTGCTACACGTTTGAATATATGTGCTAAAAGATTCTACTTTCGGGAGAGAAGGCTATGGCATTAGATGGTAGCAATCTACACAGAGAATGCCACTACTCAAACCCCTGCCATTATAGTTGCATTACAACTATATCATTCTTAAAGTGCTCTGAAATGCTTAAACAGGGCATTCATTCATAGTATTTTGGGTTTTAGACTTTAGTCATGTGGTTTCATTTTTTTATTTCAGATACATATCTCAGTCAATGGCCAGAACTTCAAGACAGTTGCATGTGAAATACACAACTATTGCAGTCACCTTGGTTACTTGAATTGATTTGCGTTTCAGATCAACACAAGAGATTCAGAACATGAGTTCTGGATACACTAATTTGCAAGTCTGGGCATATTTATGAGGCCACCATTTGATTTTTATTTTTTATTTTTTTGGGGAAAATGTTTGTGTCTGAAAGGCGTAATCGATGCAGAACAAAATCTCAACTGATTTTGCTTTAAACTGGGGTCGGGAAAATCTGACGGGAGAGTAGATGAGTAAACTCTAGCCTTTGTAATTGGTTGGAAAACTCCATACGACCTAGAGACTATAGATTGGCTCTGTAAAAGGCATCGATTCGTAACTTTGAACCTTGGAAATCCTTAGGAAGAGTTTAAATTTTAATGTGGATTTCCAAGACCCAAAAACACATAGGTATATTTAGGAATAGCCTGATTCAAAACTTTTGAATTCCGATCCAAGCTCCCATATGAGAACTATAAAACAGTTTAAAACAATTCTCAACATGGAAAGCAACAGAAACACTAATAGACTCTTCCCACAGTCGAATGCAATGCTGTTCTCAGTGAGTTCACAGGATCATAAGCTCTCCCCACACAGTGTGTGTGTTAACTAACACCCAGTTTCTATGGCCAAAGATCAAACAACATGGCGCATTTGGAACATTCTAACATCCACATCTATGGGAGTCATGTGATTCACGAGCAAATTTTTGTTTTTTTTTTAACCATGCTACCTTTTTTTTAATTTAATGTGACCTCTTCCTCTGGGATTTCTTTCCTCGACCCCAAAGGTGTAAAATTAGCCATAGGTCACATATTTGATCAACTATTGTCCCGTGTATTCACATTTGTTTCTGTATATGTAAACGCCAATCCATGGATTTTATTTTTACAAGTAGCAATGGCCAGTTTTGTACATAAACAAATACCAAAAAGCAAGAAACATTTTTCACATGAACAATGTCGTCATACTTACTGAGCTCATTGTCATCCTCAAATACCTAAAAGCAAGAAACATTATTTCCCTGAACAATGTTGTGATACTTACTGCATACATGCATAGGCTCATAGGTCTCAAGGGTTCAACATGGCTCTGATACCAAGTGTAAGGACCATCTCTCTCTCTCTCTCTCTATCTCTCTCTCTCTCTATCTATCTATATATATATATATATATATATTAAATAAATCACGATAAAATACAACCAGAAGAGGGAAAAACATTGGGAATTCAAATTTATCCAGCACTGTCTAACACATCCCTAAATTTTATTTCACTGAACATATCATAAAATTACATATATTTAATTAAGGCCATAAAGAAATCATACAAAAATAATATTGCAACACATATGTACCGTTCACCAGAAGACGAGACTCCACTTGATTTGCCGTTACTTGTCTTCCCTTGTTGTCGGTCACCTCCGAGAGTGAATGACGACGTACTTGATCCGAATGTGATGACTCACCGGTTAACCTCCCAACCTACTCCTTGGGTACTTTTCTTTCCCGCGGACCCCCGAGCTGCAATGGGGTTGTACAATGGAGGAATGCAATAGCTGATAGAGGAGAGCACTTCTTGGCTCAAAAGTCCCATCTCTAAAATCCTCTACCTCACCAAACTCATTATAGTTTCGTAATCACTACACTGACATAGTCTCATCCATCCAACAATAGGGTTCCCAAAAGTCCCCTCTCCCATGGCTTGCCCCTTCTTTTATAGGAGTCCTCATAGGTGACACTTGGCATGTCATGCATAATTAATTATTATTTTTATAATTCAATAGTTTGATTATTCACCCACCAATGTGTCACTCTCTCATCAAGGGTTTTCAAAATTATTTACTTAAAGTTTAATTTAAAACTAATATTTTCCTCACCTCAACAAGATTCCTATTTCTTCTTCTAGTTGCCTCTTGATCCCCCTTTTTACTCCTTAAGTTGTGTTCATTATTAAAGTCAATTAACGAGTCAAGATTTGATCCCCTATCTACTCCTTAATTTAACTCAAGTTATCTCTTAGATGGATATTCTTATATTGGTTGTTGCCACATGGAGGTTCTCTACATTTTTCTAAAATTTAATTTATTAATCTTATTTTAATTTAACATCCTCTTCTCTTAATTAGTTTTAACTATTATAGGACTAATCTTTATCTTTACAATTATGTCTCTCTTTCCCCTTTTACCTAATTAAACCATATAATTTACTTACTATTTTCCAACATGGGAAGGATAGAGTTTTTAAGCTAACCTATTGTATTTCTTCCTATGATCATCTTAACCCAAGTTTTATTTTTGATTTAATTATCTCGGTTTCTAACATCATTTACCCTTGATGTAAATTTACCTAGTTTTCATTTCTTGATTATATTTATTAATTTATTTATTTTTAATGATTCCAAGGGTGCCAAGTTTGGTCATGCCCTTCAAGAACTTCCCTTGAAATTCCAAGGGTGCCACGCCTAATAGTTTATTTGTGATGCCAAGGGTGCCAAGTTGTTCGTGCCCTTCAAGAAATTCCCTTGAAGTTCTAAGGGTGCCACACCACTTGCCCTTCAAGCATTCAATGACTATGAGGGGAAAGTATAGGTGCAACATCACAGAGCGCTATCATCTCTTATGTTTCCTACCATAGTGAAACTAATGGTGTCGGGGTTCAAGGAATCCTCCTTGATATGCGCCCCCGGTAAAATCCTCATGAGTGACCCAACTTTGGGACCTGCTCTCATGACATCGTGATCTTCAAGGCAAAGGTGTTTCAACCTTTCCAGCCCAAGTCACGGCGGGAGTGCTAGTGGGTGAAATCAGGGACACTGTCCCACCCCTCCCATGTAGTTCCATCCACTTGTACAACCCCATCACCCATATGTGAGTCATTCGGCCAAGCAACTAATTTGTGCCTGCAACCACTAACATATCATCATAATATAGATAAACATATATAGCAGGTTTCAAAATTGACTTAGAATTTCAAAGATAAAATAATATAAATTTTCATCAAACCAGGTGTTGTCAACTCGTCATATGTGAGTGCCTCTAGTGGTTTCCTGTCATACTCAATAATCATCAGTAACAAAGTTTCTCAGTGTTAGCCATTGTCATAATAACATTATCGCCATCACCAAGTCATTCGCATCATTGTTCTTGTGAACCCGAACTAATGCAAGTAGGTAACATAGGGGACACATCCATCATGGCTATCATCATCATAACATCAATGGAAACATACATATCCATCAAAGCTATCAACATCGTAACATCAGTAGAAAACATAGCTATCCATTCAACCTATCATCATCATGATATCAATAGAGAGCATACATATCCTTTAGTGCTATCATCATCATAAATTCAATAGAGAAAAAACATAACCATTAATACTATCATCATCATAATGTCAATGGAGAACATACATAAACATCACAACCACTAATATCACAATCACTACTAATAGAGTCATGTGTTCGGATCCTCAACCTGAGGTCCTCAAAAAATAAAGTATCTAAGATAATGTCATATTAGGGTCAAGAAACTAGAGTGGGCACTACATGATGCAAATAACTCCACCGGGATACTGACCAGGCTCGCTGGTAGTGGAGACATGCTTCTGTTCCTATGTGACTCTGCCGGGGTACAATCTAGGCCTGCTGGCAGTGGAGCAACACCAGAGACGAAACTACGACTCTGATGACTATACTGCTTATGCACCAATATACCCCTCAACCCCAATCGAAACAACTGTGTTTCCTTGGCTTGGAATGTGTGTCAATCGACCAAGAGCTTGACAAAGGCTACATCTTACAATCAAGCTAGTGTGAAACCAAGATGAGCTAAGAACTGAACAATACTTCTGGAGGTTTTAGACTTGTTTTTCACGAACAAGGTCCATTTAGAGAGATGGAGTTCTACCAATGTATCGCCAAGTGTTGTAGCGGCTACAACCACCCTCCAAAATTTTTCCTTAGCTTCGTTTTGGAGCCTCCCTACCAACCTTTCACAACACCTTGTCTTACTTCGTCAAGTGCACAAGCTTCAGTGTTTTTCTTACACAAAGACAACTTGTCGATCAAAGCTTGATGCATTCCCCTCACTGGATGATCACTCGGACTTGGTCCAGCTGGAGGCTGAGCAGCTTCCCCAAGAAATTGCGCATTTCTGGAGGGAAACCAACCTTCCCTCCATAAATTGCGCAATCCTGTCTGGAAACCTGCTGGCCTCCAAAATTGCGCAATTCTACTAGTCAGCACTCACAGTGGAAATTTGTGCAATTTTCCCTAGTAGGGATACTCAGCCCAGAATTTGCGCAACTTTGGGCAAGAGTTGGCTACTTTGCCCAGAAATTGCGCAAATTTCTTGGGCAGCCATCCCAGCTCCCAGCCATAAATGCACATTTCCTTCCAACAGTTGAGCAGCTTCATGCATGAGCAGTTGGTTTGACTAGTTCCACCCGGGACCAAGGAAACTTGACTTGCATGCATGGCTTTATTTTTCCTAGAATAGCAAAAGGCAACATGAAAAAAGCATCCCATGATTTAGGGAGCTATTTTTAGCAGCTGGAGGTTACATGCAAATTTGTTTTAGAAACTTTCCTCCAAGTGTCGTTTTTCTTAGGTTTGTGGCATGCGCGTCACGAGCTCAAAACTTATTTATTCAACGCATCGAAGCTCATTCTTTCATATCGATCTTGGAGATCTGACATCCCACAACACATCCAAGACTCTTTGACTCATCCGGCTCAACTATTCACGGATAAGTTGCCTTAACTTGTCTTTTTCAACATTTCTGTCACTTTTTGTGTTTTTGCTTGTGTGAGTGTTATTTGCTTGATTTCTTTGAATGCTTGTTGTCATTTACATGTATACTAGCTTGTCCTAGCACTGTTTTAGATTTTGTTGCTATCTCACTACTATCGCATGCATGAAACTGTTTTGGACGAACAATCGTCGATTCGGCGACTTGCTTCACCCACATGCATGTTGATATGTTTATTGAATGTTTCATTCACGTTTGCATGCACTATCAATCACTTCGGCTTTTACTTAGTGTTGCCATGCATTCGCTATCATATTTTCTTTTAGTTTCCCGTTGACGAGTCTGGCCAAACTTGGCCCGGACTCTGCCTTCACTAAGACAACATTGCGCAATCTAGGGAAGGAAGGCTCTATCTTCCTCTCCAGAAATGCACATTTCTGCACAGCATTGTCCTCCAGGACCGTTTTGCGCATTTTTGAGGGACAGTGACTGCTGTCCTAGAAAATTTTGTAATGCAGTGCCTGAGCTTGCAGTCACTCCTCGCTGAAATTTCACATTGTGCAATCCCAGCAGTCAACAGCCAGTCTGGATTGCGCATTGCGCAAATCTAACATCCAGTCTTGCCTAGACTGCCTTTTGCGCAGTTCTGGCAGCCAGTCACCTAGCCTCCCAGAAGAAATTGCAGAATCTTGCCTATCAGTTCCCCAGGTATGTGTTGTGTCATTCCCTGAATTTGCTTTGGTTTTCGCTCACAGATTTCTTGCCATTCATGTTGCTTGTCTCCAGATCTTTTAGGTGTTCATCCGCCTCTTAGCAGTACAAGATCAATGGCTTCCAAGAGAGCGGAATCACAAGACACTAACAGGAAGGCAGTTGGAGCAGCAGTTGAGAAAGTGTCCTCTGGTCTACCGATCTATGAAGACACAAAGATGGAAAATGTTAGGGGCGAATTTTCGCCCTTTGGAAAAATTAAGGGGTTTCAAATTTTTAGTGGGCGAATATTTTGTATCATACTATCGCCTCAAATTATTTTATAAAAAAATTAGGTATGGAGGTTAGCCCACCTTATTTTAAGGGAGAGGGTAAAAAAGGTAAATTTAGCCCTTCAAATTAGGAGTTACAACCTTCCATTCACCCTAATTGTCAAGAATAGGTTTTATTTAAGTGAATCCCATGGGCTAAATACCATATTTATAAAAGAGGTATGGTAAATTAATAAAAATATAAATAAATGAGAGGTATGGTACATAAATAAAACATTTTTTATATTTACTCCACAGGTCACCTTATATACATGCAAGGGTGTAAACAAATAAAAATATAAATAAGGTGGAGATATGGTAAATAAATAAAACCTCTTTTTATACTTACTCAAAGGGTATGGTAAATAAATAAAAATATAAATAAACTAGAGGTATGGTAAATAAATAAAACCTCTCTTTATATTTAGTCCATAACCCTCTTTCTATTTATGATGGCTTAAAAAAGAGGTTTTATTTAAGTGAATCCTATGGGCCAAATACCATATTTGTAAAAGAGGTATGGTAAATTAATAAAAATATAAATAAACGAGAGGTATGATAAATAAATACAACATTTTTTTATATTTACTCCACAAGGCACCTTATATTTAAGGACACTCAAAAAATGCGTTATATTTAGGTGAAACCTATGGGCAAAATACTATGGGCCAAATACCATGGGCTAGATTATTATTAATACCATGCAAAAAAACATTATCAACCCTAATATTAGTATCAGTAAAAATAAAAATGGTATTGACCCATGGTATTCACCTGGAATGTAGCCCATTTAAAGGGGGGAATTAAACCATCATAGATCCATCTTTGCTCTGGATCTACTAAGCCGCGAGAGGGATCAAACATCGTGATATGCAAACTAGCATAGAGTGAAAAAATATTTGATCTCTCTCGAGGCTTGGTGGATCAAGAGTAAAAATCGCTGTTGTAATTTAATGTATGTTAAACATTTTAACTTGGTTAATTTTTTTTTTTTATTAATTTTATTAATTTTTATAAATTAATAATAGTAATTTTTAAGCTCTAGGTTTATGATAACCCATGGTATTGACCCATGGTAATACCATGGTATTCATGTGAGCATAGACTATTTAAAGGGGAAATTCTATCATCATAGATCCATCTTAATTCTGGGTCTACCAATTGCTCAGAGGGATAAATAGATTTCATCCCTCTAAGAGTGGTAGATGTGCAGTTAAGATGGATATAGGCTGGTTTTTATGATAATGAAGATATTAAATAGACTTATGAAATTATATTGTAAAAACATCTTAAGGTGAATGGTTAAAGCTACATTTAGTCACTTCACAAAATTTAGTAAAAAATACCAATATCTCCATTACTATTGGTTTTTCTGATTTAACAAAAAAAATTCAAAACAATGGAACCTTATCACTCTTTCCGCATCACCCCTGCAAAAGATTTCCCACCATTTTTCAAACATTCTCAATATGATATCTTCATGAAAAATTTTAGGTATTGATGTTGGATTAGTTGTTTGAAAAATATGCTGGTTGTACAACCTTTCATCTTTTGTGCTATTCTTAGTTTGTCCTAATGATCTGTAGGGGTTGGAGCCATTGCACCATATTTTCCTAAGAGGTGAAGATTGTTCACCAAAAAGGAAATTAATCTACATGTTACAACCGTGTTAAAAAATGGGAGACGTATGAGGGTAGTGAATTAGGCTAATAAGCAATTTAGATTGGGAGAGATGTAATTAAATTTTATTATTTAATTGAAGATTTCTAATTAAAATAATAATAAATCTACATTTATATATTCATATATTGATTGGAAGGCTTCTCACAACGGTCACTTCTTTCAATTAGATCCCCTTCAAGCCTTTGGGATACCTAATGCTTTCTTATATAATATATTTGGGGCTTGCTACTTGTTGGTGTGTTGGGGTAAACAAACTTGATGTGTTTTTTCATCTTGCAGTTGGAGTCTATGGAATAAGAAAGAAATTTGATAACTTGAAAAAAGTGGTAGCTTGACAAAAGTTGTAGAGAAAAGATTAATCTCTCCTACCTTGACAAAACTCGTGGTCAATATCAACACCTACAAGAATTTTGTTGTGGAATATTATCAAAACTAATAGAAGGATATGAAAGAGTGTATTGTAAGAACCTTGACAAACACAGCCACTGAAACTTGAACATTGTTTGTAGGAAGAGAAAATTATGTTTCTTTTTCCAAACATGTATGTTAGTATATTACAGTTTAATGAATATGTTTTCTTATTATCATATATGGTTTCATACTTTAAAAAAACATTCGCCAAGACATCATAATGTTTTGTTATTCAGTAAAAAATTTGCCAAGATCTTACAAGATTTTATAATTCAGTGAAAGATTCTCCATCAGTGTACAAGATAATATAATCTGGTGAGAGATTCGACAAAAATATTATATATACATATTATATTATTGATAAAATCACCTCCCATTTTTCCTATGTATCATGGGGATTAGCCCATTTATTATAGATATAAATTTAGGGTGGTTCTTAAAATTTTCCCTGGACACAAAGTTGTTTCTAGACAAGGACATCAAGTTGAAGTTGTAAGAGGTCAATGAAGCATTAGCAGGCACTTTTGAGGACATGTGCAGACATGATACACTGGATCATCTTTCACACTGATCTGAAGACGATGACCTTGAGCAGTGTCAGTGGGACGAAGCTTGCAACCTTCTGGGAACGAGATTATGATGATATGTATCAGATGTCAGAGCCCGTGACTGTCATGAAGACTCCATTCAGCTTACCCAACAACAATGCTAACTCTAGAGACATTCTGAATAACTGGGTAAAGGAGGCAACTCGATTTCGATTGACACCCAACCAGATTTACAAGACGAAGATATTGCGGAAGGCATATCAATACTTGGTCATATTTTCATGTCGACTGTATGGCCAAGAAAACACGGAAACCTTCCCACAAATTTGGGTGATCGCACTAGACCAACTGGCTAGAGAGGGAAAACCATGCAACTGGTCCGGCATGCTGGCTCATTAGCTGAAGGAACAAGTAACGAAGGCTTGAAAGTCACTCGGAGGTATACATGCATAGATTTACATGTCCGCCTACATCTTAGATGCAATCTATGCCTGACAAGAGTTCCCAGGCTTGGAGTGGGCATGGTCATCGGCGGAGACCACTATGAACACATATTTCAAGTTGTTCTCCGAATGCAGCTTCAAAGGAGTAATCACATGGTTGTTTGATAATTTTGTCACCCCAATGTACATGATGATATTCGAACAAGATCCACCCTTCATGTTGAAGGAAGCAATGGAGGCACTAATAGGCATTGCTGATTGGTATGCCTCACCGTTCGACACCTTCATCTGAATGTTCAGCATGGAGAAGCCTCCGCATGTTCTATCAAAGTTTTCCTTGGATGTAATTATCATGCAGGAAGTAGCATATCACATCTCGACAAGATTGACAGCTAGACTGCATCGGAATAAGAAGGCACCTTGGCCCACTCTTCCATTGCAGATTGGGTTATATGAGATTCCAAGTATAAAGCAAGTAGATGTTGAAGTAGAACTGATGAAGAAGTAGCCATTCGACCTCCGAATCTACAATCCGTATGACCCACATTGTATTGTGAAGGATCACTGCACGAGAGTTCAGTTCAATGGGATCCACGGGGCATGTCATTGGGCCGAGGAGGACCCATGGAGATATTGCTACAGTTTCTACAGACCCAATGAATCGGTCGACTTCAATGTGGAGTGGTTAGCGAAGCAACATGAAGCAGCATCACGAAGAGCATTAGTAGCAGCAGAGGCAAGAATACCAATGCCCGACAAAGGTAAGAGGAAGATTGTTGATCGCATGGAGGAGGAGAAAAGCTGCAAGTTCCGAGCAGATCCATTGGTAGACAAAGTAGCTATGGCTATAGAGGCAAAGAGGCACCAACGTGACATGCGAATTGCGCAAAGGCATATGGATAAGAGAAGAATGGAAGAAGTAGAGAAGGAGTTGCATGAGCTGAGGGAGCAACTTTGAAAAGAACAAGAGTTTCACAAACATGAGAGGGAAGCACAACAAGATCAGATACAACAAGGGGTGTAACATGTGCAAACAGACGAAGCAACGCCCATACAAGTAGTTGATTCATCAAAACAGCTGGCATCAAGCGAATGGGGTGAACCATCGCAGGAGCAAGTCTTCACTCATGAGATAGAACAAGCACTTCAACAATTGGGTGCAAACATGGAGCAACGTGAGTTGGAACAGGACACTGACCTCATGCCTCACCACAAAGAGGTCGACTCACCCGCTTCAATGCATCTAGATGATGAACAAGTCTCGAATGACCAAGGAGGCACTAAGATCCTTAGTGATCCGCCGGAAGGAGAGATGCACAACATCGCATTCGATGAATCTCAACATAGAGTTGTGCAGTCTCGCAGAGTATCAACTCTGGAGGATCATACATCTCCTGCGCAAGTTGAGGAATGAGTGATCGTGACTAATGTGCACAAACATCCAACAGCCTTGGCCGATGCAACCAAAGTGTATTTCGAAGCCACTAGCTCAAGTGTTCACTTTCTGATAGTTGAGAATGAGTGAATGGCAGAGGAACTACAGACGACCAAGCAAGGAGGAGACTCAGTGAAAATGTATGCTCGAGCTGAACTGAAGAAGGCAATACTAGATGAAGTGTTGTCACTTGACCATGTTATGTGAGCATTGTACTCCAAGTTTGGTACCGTGCATAAGGCAGTCGTCCATTTCAACGGATGATAGTAGAGATGTACTAGAGGAGCACGTATCTTAATAAACTTGCATGCTGTTGTTGATGACATGCAACCATGGATGATGAAATACAAGGGAGCGCCGCTTCACTTGCCTAAGATGATGAGGGCCAATGCGGTTGAGCTGAAGGCACGTATCTAGAGTTAGATTCAGAACTATGAAGAGCTCCTACAACTCATCACTAGCATACATAATTCCCATGCATGAGTATTCAGGAGTATGGATGTTGTGGTACGACCACACTTGATCCCATCTATTAGGACTCTCACCCAGGCGAAGACAAAGAAACAGGTCTAACTAGAGCTTGACTCATACTTCGACGAGTTGATGCACATTGCCACCAACCTATACTTTCCCATCAGTGCAGACATCATGCACAAGTATGTTGCTGGTTTGACTACATTGAAGACAATGATGTGCATGCTTTCAGACGAGTTGGACAAAGGAGCCCGAGCAGTGTACCCAGATGCTATGGAGGCAAGAGTCAGGTTTCAGATAGATGTCACCATGGAGCACACAGACACCATCAAGAACTACCGATCTTGGCATCAGTATGTTACTGTCGATCAACATGAAGATGTTGAGGAGTTGGACTTCCATGGTTGTCTAAGTCGAAGTGATGTCTAACATTTCTTGATCAAACCATTTTGTTTCACATGGGTACATGTGCATTATAATGTAAAGTCATGTCAAGTGTAAGTCAAATTGTGATAGTTGGATGTAACAGTCATAGAGTAGGTGAAGTGTCATGAGGGTAGTTGAACTGTCACAAAGGGGAATGTCAAGGGTCACCCCACCCTTTCCTATAAATAGTCCCTCATAACTCATTGAAAATGCTTTTGGGCAGCCAAGCTTTTGATAAGACTATCTCAGAGAGAGCTTGGACAATATTGTAATGACCCTTGGCTTCTCCATTGCGCATAGCTAGTACATCTCTTTGGAGGAGCAGGTGGATGTGGCTGTAACGTTCCACTATTGGGACTAGTGGTTGGACATGGATGTATTGTATGACTGAACTTACACTTCTTTATATAATAAGAGCCAACACGTTTCATGCATATGTTGTATTGTATTCTATGCTATCTGGTTTACTCTAAATGATATATGTTTTGGTTTGGTTACGCATGCATGTATGGACTATTCTATATAAGTATGTATGAATCTTTCTGAAATGTGTTGTTGGTTTAACCATCACTTTGGATTTCTTTCTAGCTCGCTTTCCAGCTGGTGATGCATCTATGCTCCTATGTTCCATTCCAAGCCAAGTACTATTACAAGTTTCCAAAGGGCACACTCATCTCAACCCCCATGTGTTAGAAACTCTCATGCACCTTCCTTGACTTAGTGCAGCTATCACACCCTTGCTACCAACAGAGTTATCTTACTTGCCTCTGTGTGAAATCGCAGTCAAGGTATTACCATACGATCCACTACTGGGACTCCTACACCAAACTATTTGAGGTCTAATTGGGACTTCTTATCGGGGAGATCCCCCGACATGTTGGCAGGTCTAGCACCGTCAACATTTCTGGCTCTAGAAGGAGGGCTAGATGACAAGTAGTGCCCTCTCATCTGATTTTGAACCTTTGCATATATTTCATGGATTCTTGCACTCTCCTCCCTCTGCGATGTTTTTCAAATCATGAAGATGTCACCATCACGAGGGAGTTTTTCGATCACTTATCCACTTACATGTATGATGGTGAAGGCGAAGTGGCCTGTCCTGAGTACTTACATGACTTTCTTTCCATGCTTCATCAGGAAGATGGGTGTTCTGACGAACATGCCAGTTTGTGGCTTCCATACACACTTCACAAATCTCCACTTCGATGGCTGTGCATCCTACCGGCTGACAACGTGCACTCACTTGAGCACTTCTGTGATCTCATTGAAGACACTTTCTATCATTTTGATCTAGACCATCTTGAACGAAAACTGTTACAACAACGGAAGGCTCCGCATGAATCGATTATGGATTTTTGGCAGCGCTTTCGTGACTTGTAGTTTCAAGCTCTGAGGAGCTAGAGGAAATTTGCCTATCTTTGGGACCCCTTCGAGTATTTCCTTAAGAAATATGCTCATCCTAAGAAGAAGTTTGAAATCAAGCCTCACTCAACATTCTTCACTAATGGAGTTGCGCAATCTCATGCAGATGCGGTCACTGTCACGACTGACTGTCTACCATCCCCTCATCAAAAAACACCACCATTGCTGAGTGATGTTGAGGATCATGCTCACACATCTGTCCACTTTGACATCCTCCCAACATCACTTCACTTAATTTTCACGTAGATTTGGTTGTGAGTCCTTCGATTTGTCATATGCATTATGTTCCACAACCTCCGTCTTCGCACTCGGTTGTTCCTCCAGATGATATTGTCTTGTGTTCTTTCATTCCGAACTCTTAAACTTGTTGTTAACGAGGAACAAGCCATTGACGGAGTTGGTGTTACACAGCCAACATGTGCTGTCATTCATGAAGAGTATAAGTGGGAGCTTGAACATCAGCACTCGATGAAAGATGAGTCCCTTTCGTCCCAGGCTCCTCTATTCTTTCCTGACATCTTTGGTGAACCTGCCATCCATGATTTTGCATGTGTATCTCCATCCACAGATTCACCCATTTTTTATCACTCGTATGACTCACCAGATGTTGGTCCATCATTCGACAATGGAGAGGATAATATGTTCATTGAAAATCCACTTGATCTTTTATCCGTCTTTTCCGAAAACACAAGGGATGAGTTTGTTCACTTTTCATCGACCCCTCTATTTGATTCATCTGATCGTGAGGATGTCGATGAAATCATTGATTTTTCTGATCGTGGCTGTCGTGATCCATTCACTTCCATATTTGATCAAGATCATGACTCTATCGCAGTTGATCTTTCGAAGCCACCGGTTTATGATGATCTACCTAATGATGAAGTTGAAACACCAAGACTGTCGAGGCACTTCAACCCTAGCTAATGGTTATGTCAGGTCCTCGTTCTTTTGCCGTTAGTATCACTTCTGATTAGGGAACTGTTCAATCACCTAAGGCTCCTCATCGCTCATCTAAATGCATTGAAGATCCATATCACACACATATCATACTTTCTCCACTCAAACTACACGATCTTATCGCTCATGCATTGGAGGAATGTTACATTGCAAGCACACGTGCACAATGCAAGTTATCTTTGTTTTTTTCGTTTTCTTGAATGTCACAGTCAAGAGTGTGTTTATGCTTCAAAGTTGCACGCAGTTTCACACAACTTCATGATAAATCCATAGATTGCTCGCCATGCACTTGCACTCACTTATGTCTCGTGGGCACTTTGAAACATGAAGTGTGTTGTCTTCATTGTTATATCTTTCTTGCTCGCTAGTTCGCACAACTGGGTTGCTCACGGACCAAGCCTTCACCAACATGGGTCAACCAATGCATCGGTGGCTGCATTGGAAATATCACTTCACGTGATTAAGCCCATGCACTGATAGTTTAGGAGTAGGAGTAGTGTTTGCTTTCAGCCAGTTTTCTTGCATGCTTCTTTTATTACTTGCCTTGTTTATTTGTTTGTTTGCTTGCTTGTTTTCTTACTAGTTTTTCTTTTGCTTTCACTTCTGCTCTTGCTTTGTTTTGTTGTTTGTTAGTTTGCTCATTTCGTTCGTAGGTTAGTTTCGCATGAAACCATGCGTGACTCTTGAAACAAGCTAGGTAAAGTACAATATGGATTGTACAACTATCACTACTTGGTTATTTGTCATCTTGGCTCTGCATGAAGAACTTGTTACTTTTAGTCCATGATACGTCGAAGGAAAACACGTACTCTTTGAAGTGAACCTTGGTGAAAACACAACGCTTGCGTGCTAACTAGTGTCACCTACTCTAGTCGGTTGTTTTTGGGTTAGTCAAGTAGAGTAAGGTGAGGGGGAAAACCTTAACAGGCACATCAGAGATATAATAATCTACTTCTCTACTGGAACAACCTCTTCTTCTCTCAATAAGTTGGGATCCCTCTTCCACTTATGAAATGAATAAGTGTTATGCACACTTGAAAAAAATGAAAAAATGAAAAATTAAAAGTCAAAAAATTCAAAATAAAAAATGAATAAGGCGAAAGAGGAGAAAGGCTTCTTGCACAGAGAGGTGATGCAAACAACTCCACCGAGGTACTAACTAGGCTCGCTGGTAGCGAAGACATGCTTGTGTTCCTATTTGACTCCGTCAGGGTACATTCCAGGCCTGTTGGCAGCGGAGCAACACCAGAGATGAAACTAAGACTCTAATGACTATACTGCTTGTGCACCAATATACCCCTCAACCCCAATCGAAACAACTGTGTTTCCTTGGCTTGGAATGTGTGTCAATCGACCAAGAGCTTAACAGATGCTACATCTTACAATCAAGCTAGTGTGAAACCAAGATGAGTTGAGAACTGAACAATACTTCCGAAGGTGTTAGACTTGTTTTTCATAAACAAGGTCCATTCAGAGAGCTGGAGTTCTAGGAGTGTGTCGCCAAGTGTTGTAGTGGCTACAACCACCCTCCAAATTTTTGTCTTAGCTTCGTTTTAGAGCCTCCCTACCAACTTTTCACAACACCTTGTATTTCTTCATCAAGTACACAAGCTTCAATGTTTTTCTTGCATAAAGACAACCTGTCGATCAAAGCTTGATGCATTCCACTCACAGGTTGATCACCCAGACTTAATCCAGCTGCAGGCTGAGTAGCTTCCCCAAGAAATTGCGCATTTCTGGAGGGAAACCAACCTTCCCTCCAGAAATTGTGCAATCATGTCTGGTAGCCTGCTGGGCTCCGGAATTGTGTAATTTTGCCAGTAACACTCATAGTGGAAATTTGTGCAATTTTCCTCAGTAGGGCTACTTAGCCCAAAATTTGCGTAAATTTGGGCAACAATCAACCGCTCTTCCCAGAAATTGTGCAAATATCTTGTGCAGCCATCCCAGCTGCCAGCCAAAAATGCGCATTTCCTTCCAGCAGTTGAGCAGCTTCATGCATGAGCAGTTGGGTTGACCAGTTCCACCTGGGACCAAGGAAACTTGACTTGCATGCATGGATTTCTTTTTCCCAAAATAGAAAAAGGCAACATGCAAAAGGCATCCCATGATTCAGGGAGCTATTTTTAGTAGCTGGAGGTTACATGCAAAGTTGTTTTAGAAACTTTCCTCCAAGTGTTGTTTTTTCCTAGATTTGTGGCATGCGCGTCACGAGATCAAAACCTATTTATTTGATGCATCAGAGCTCATTCTTTCACTTCAATCTTGGAGCTCTGACACCCTATAGCACATACAGGACTCTTCGACACATCCGGGTCAATTATTCATGGGTAAGTGGCTTCAACTTGTCTTTTTCAACATTTCTGTCGCTTTTTTTGTTTTCGCTTATGTGAGTGCTATTTGCTTGATTTATTTGAACGCTTGTTGTCATTTACATGTATACTAGCTTGTCCTAGAACTGTTTAGATTTCGTTGCTATCTCACTACTATCGCATGCATGAAACTGTTTTGCATGAACAGTCGTTGATTCGGCGATACGCTTCACCCACATGCATGTTCATTTGTTTACTGAATCTTTCATTCATGTTTGCATGCACTGTCAATCACTTCTGCTTTTAATTAGTGTCGCCATGCATTCACTATCATATTTGCTTTCAGTTGCCCGTTGGTGAGTATGGCCAGAACTTTGCCTTCACTAAGACAACATTGCGCAATTTGGGGAATGAAGGCTTTGTCTTCCTCTCTGGAAATGTGCATTTCTGCCCAAAACTGTCCTCCAAGACTGTTTTGCGCATTTCTGAGGGACACTGACTGCTGGCCCAAAAGATTCCGCATTGCAGTCCCTGAGGCTGCAGTCACTCCCAGCTGGAATTGCACATTGTGCAATCCTAGCAGCTAGCAGCCAGTCTGGATTGCACATTTCGAAAATCCAGCAACTAGTCTGGATTGCGCATTGCGCAAATCCAACAGCCAGTCTTGCCTCCCATACAACCCCGACTGCCTTTTGTGCAGTTCTGGCAGCCAGTCACCCAGCCTCCCAGAAGAAATTTTGGAATCTTGCCTATTAGTTCCCCAGGTATGTGTTGTGTCATTCCCCGAATTTTCTTTGGTTTTTGATGACAGATTTCTTGCCATGCATGTTGCCTGTCTCCAAATATTTCAGGTGTTCATCCGTCTCTTAGCAGTACAAGATCAATGGCTTCCAAGAGAGCGGGATCACAAGACACTGACGGGAAGGCAACTAGAGCAGCAGTTGAGCAAGTGTCCTCTGGTCTACCGATCTATGAAGACACAAAGTTGTTTCTAGACAATGAAATCAAGTTGAAGTGGCAAGAGGTCAATGAAGCATTTGTAGACACTTTTGAGGAAGACCTTGAAGACCGTCAAGTGTATGTGAACATTCACAAGTCTGGCTTGTACCGGATTGCATGCAAATACCCCGCGTTCTCGTGCGCGGACACGATACATTAGATCGTCTCTCACACTGATCCAAAGATGATGACCTTGAGCAGTGTCAGTGGGATGAAGCTTGCAACCTTCTGGGCACGAGATTATGATGAGATGTATCAAATGTCAGAGCCTGTGACTATCATGAAGACTCCATTCTTCTTACCCAACAACAATGCTAACTCCAAAGACATTCTGAAGAATTGGGTAGAGAAGCCGGCTCGATTCAGGTTGATACCCAACCAGATCTACAAGACGAAGATATTGGGGAAGGCGTATCAATACTTGGTCATATTTGCATGTTGACTGTATGGCCAAGAAAACACGGAAACCTTCCCACAAAGTTGGGCTATCGCACTGGACCTGTTAGCTCTACTACAAACTTCAGTAGTTGGGGGATAAAATGACAACTTGGTCGTGTTGTTGATGGTTAAAGAAAGCTTGCGGCGGTCTTCTCTTCCCTCCTCCTTCAGTTTCCTCACACCCTCTTAACCCCCGCTGTCTCTATTTTTCCTTTGAAAATCTCTTCATTTCCCGCTTTCCCGTCTCCTACAAAACTCTGCGTAAACCTTTTTCCTTAAGCCTGGGCGCTTGACCCTTGAACCCGGGCCCACATGACCCCGCGGTTGTTTGCCCTTTGTCCTTTGTTAAATCCCCATTGTTGATCATCCTGATCCAACGGTCCCCGCCGCTGCAGCCCTGTTTTCCCACACGCTAAACCTTGTTCTTTTCCCTACCGTCAATCACACATCACTTGATCCGACGGTCTCCGCTGTTTTTACCGCATGTTAAACCTTGTGCACTTTCCTCGCTATTCGAATTTCCGTCACACGATCGGGTGGTAGTCGCAAGCCCCGCTCGCGTGACCTGTCCGCTCGTTAACACGCGGGGAAAGCGGTTTCTCGCTTGTCACGGAGGCCACGCGTAGCTGTTCTATTGCATCGCGCGGGTTTATATGGAAATCGCCGCAACTCCGTGGGCGATGCGGGGAATACCGCACGCCAGCAAAACCACCCTCCCTCGCTTGTTAAACCCCGTGCTCTTTCGCCTTCCGATCACTGTTGGATCTGCCCGACTGCGATCCAAAGGCCCACGTTTCTCCATCCTTGTCATCTCCCGACTCCTCTTGTAGACTGATCTCCACCGTCGATCTGCGCAATCCGACGGCTGAGCTTCATTCCTCCGTTCAAGTCTGCCCCTGCCATACTGTCTGTACTACCCTCGACTATTCCTTAATCCTCAACAACTGTATTTAAGGAGGAAGATGGCCGAGGAAGGAAAGGACGTGCCTCGAGCAGTTAAAACATCTATAAGTCATGGAGCTTTATACATATTATACTCCACCTACTCAGAAGAGGACTGCATAACACCAGAGAATGTCAAATTCATGCGCAGACACAGTCAAATTGTAACAGAGACCCATATCAAACAGTTAATGTGGTTGGTGGTCCATTATGACCCCTCCACGCATAGCATAGCAGAGTGTTTTTGTAAACAAACTCTATATATACCCAAAACAGAGATGTAATTAGGTTGATGGATGTTATTTTGATGTAAGGTTCAACTTATGGAGACTATAACTACTGTGCTACCTGCAACGTCTAGTCTTTATTTTCAGCTAATACAAGCTTCTTTTGCTGTTAATTGCTCACTTTCCACTTCTTCTTTGTTCCAAGCTGTGCCTGTTATGCATTTGTTCATGTACTCTTGATGTTTAGCATTAGAGGGGTTGTCATCCCACCTTTGTGTTAGAATCTAGTATGTATCATTGAATGTGTATGCAGGTTTCTGTTGTTTTAACGTCAGAGAGTTGTCATCCTGTTTGTGCATTAGGAAATAGATTTACAGACCTTTCTACTGGTTGCAGCCGGCCATCACAGGGTCCTGTGCATTTGCTGGTGTGGTCAGTATTCTCCATGTTCACCTATTCCTTAAACTGTGAGTAATTGGTGGTCTAAAGCCTTGTAGTCTAGGGGTGTTCACCCATGTCTGGGGTTAAGCATAGTAGAAGTGGTTATCTGGCTTCAATATGCATCATTCCTTCCATTCATCCACCATTTTCCAACATTTTTGTTGAGTTTGTAATGTTCCCGAGCATCTCTGATATACAACCTAGGAGAGTTTTTTGGGGTGATAACAGGACCAACTGGCTAGAGAGGGAAAACCATGTAACTGGTCCGACATGCTGGCTCTGTTAGATACCTATACCAATAGGTTTCATATTTCATGATTGGCAAAGAAAGTTCCAAATATGCTCTGCTTTGGTGATGCAAAGATCCCATATTTCCAAGAGAATGCAATATGTGTACATAGCTTGATGTTAACTGAATTTGGATGGATGGTCCAACAGCCTAATCTGGATCATGCCATGTTTCAATTTTCTGTTGTAGATTAGAGAAAGAAATCTGTCCAAACAGTTCAATCTTGGCAGTTAAAGTAGTTAGGTAGAGAATTAAGGTTCCCAACTGTTCAATCTGGGGCCTTGGAAGCAATAAGGCTAGCCTTAGATAGAAAATCAAAAGAAAAAGCCAAAGGAAAAGAAAAGGCACATAAGGGTTTGCAAGTCTAAGTGCACCCTCCTTGGAGTAACAAAAAATGTTAGGCAACAGAGTGGGTAGGTAGATGGGGTTGCAGAAGCATGATTTCCTTTATGTCACTGGCCCAACCAAAGGAAAAACATGGTGCCAGTGCAGGTCTCTTATTCAACAGTTTTTGCAGCAACTCAATGAAGCATGTCTAATTTCCAGATTGTCCCCCATCACATTCATTGCTAACATCCCAACACTACCTATGTTCATGAAAGAAATCAAACTCTTCTGTTGATTCTTGTTTCTTTAAGAGCCACATTTCTTGTATAAATTTCTTTTCATTTTGATCTACTTCCTAAACTAAGTTGATTTCATATAAACTTAGTGGTTTTCCCCCTTATCCACCTCCTCCACTCATGTTAACTCCTAACTTCTTATTATCTAAATCCCCTATGTTCCCCTTTTCCCCTACTATTATAAACACTATGGTGTATAAACCCCAAGCAATCTATAAATATTCCCTCCCCCCTGGCATTATAGCCATATGTCCAAAGTCAGGGATTAAATTGACATCTGGTCAGTTTAACAACCTAAGCCCTACCCCTTTTTTCCCTTCAGAAACCTTTGAAACCATTTACCCACTTCATTTTCAAAAAGACCTTGTAAAAAACCCACTATTACCCCTAACCCGCGTTATTTGCAAAATGCACCAAACTACCCATTCTTCCGCTTTACCCAAAGTTTGGCACAATACGCATTTTCAAAAAAAATACATTGAAAAACCCATATAATTCGCCAAAATCCAAAGTCCCCGCCGGGCACGCATTTCAAAGAAAATATTAAAATATTCCCGCACTGCTGCCGTATTGTCCTGGCGCCTTAGCGATCCGTCGACCGTCGGATCTGGGTTTTTCCATCCGACGGCCCACATTCATATCGGGTCGGCCCCGATGACCGCACTTTACCACCCGAGAAACTGTCAGAGGGTGACGTCAGGCCTCTGCCACGCGTCACCCCCATATTTTCTCGGGCCGCCCTCTGACAATACCATGACCGTATCCAGAGCGGTCCGAGAAAAACCACTTACCGCTTGTGCTTTACCGCCATGCCCACGTCATTGCTACGTCACGCCCACGTCAGTTCGACTCGGCGCCCTGTCAGCACCCCCGCCCGCCAGCGCTCCGACATGTCTGCCACCTATGCAATCCCCATGGACCACTCACAGGCCGCCACGTCACTCGATGACGTCACCTGACCCTGATCCCACCTGATGACGTCATGCTGACGTCATCCAAAAAAAGCGCCAATAACCCAAAAAGTCCATATTTTAGCCAAAATTCGTGTTTTTTGTCACTTTTGCCAAAAAGACTATTGCTCACCTCTGCATGCAAATTACGACCATCTGTCGCCAACCTGCAGAAATCGACCCGAAGACCGTTGGCGCCTTCAACCCACCTGCATTTGTAACCATTGCCGGCAATTCACCAGGTATTTATCCAAATCATTCCCTCCGCGCTTGGTTGTGTCCATAATTATCCGAAACTAAGTTAAAAAGAGTGAGGAAGCTTGTATTTACCAGCAAATCCCCGGTGGCCAGCCTTCATTTTCAATTGTTGAGTCGAAATTCACTTGCAGAGCCTCGTTTAGCCAAGTTTTCACAAAACCTACAATCAGTCCGTGCATTCGTGAACTTAAAACCTGAGCTGCGCAAATTCACCAGGAAAACAGTGGTACTAGTCCCTGCATATGCTCAATTAACTCTCTTTGGAGCACTTTAAACTATTCTCACCACAGTTTGCCCCATTTTTCCTTGCAATTTGCCTCACTGTTGCAAAAGTACCCCTCTGTGTTGTTCTGCCCACTGAAACCAGTTCTAGTACAAGTCATAGTACTACTTAACCATGGAAACACCAGTAGCCCTGAATATTCAACCTCTGAATGCCCCACACAAAGAGCTAGAGTGGAAGGCCCTGGGTGATAGAGATTACCAGATGATAGACTCATTTGCCATGAGTTCCAAATTTAACATTCACCTGCAAAATGAGTTAAAGGCCCAATACCTCAGTGGAGCTGATATTTTAGGAATTTGGGATTCCAATTTGCCCATTTACAATCTCCCTCAAGTCAATGTCCTCCCAGACTTGATAAATCAATGCCGTTCCAGCTATGATCCATGTTAAAGAGCTGTCCTTAGCCCCTCAGGCTCAGTATTGTTCCATATCACCCCTGACGCCATAAATGAGATGCTGCACTTTCACATTGCAAAGCCACTGACTTCTCTCTCCATCAATGACTTGCTAAAGAAAGGGGGCAAGTTGTCCAGTGCTCAAATCATCAAAATTAATCAGCTGTTCGTTCAACCAAGCTCTGACGCTGTGAGAACCCCTCCTATAGGATATCAATATCTCAATGAGCTGGGCAAAATGCTTGTGGATTTGATCAGTTACATCCTGGGTTATGGGTCACATGAGGATGTTGATGAAACCATTATGGCCATGCTGTCCATATTCTCCCCTGGAATGCCTCCTGCTGTGCACTATGATTTTGCTACATACATTGCCAATAAGATTCATGAACAATTGATGAATCTAGAAAGGGAAAAGGTGTTTAAATACACTAGGTACATCTATCACTTGTTCTTATTTTATCAGCCCAATGCTTTCCCTATTCCTCTCAAGAAGCTAAATGCCCAGGGAAACCCAAGGTCTGTGGTGTTTTAGTCTTCAGTCTTTCATCATATAACTTTTTCACCATACACCTACTATGAATTCATAGACCTTTTTATCCATCCAGCTATGACCTTGTTATTGGGTGTCCCTCCTCCCAGATTGACAGATGAGATGCAAAGGATACTTCATCTCTCAAAGGCCTACAGCATTGGTGATTGGTACTTTTACCAACACCATACAGTAATCAGAATATATGGCTGTGAGTTGAACCCTTATAGGCTGCCAAGATATGTCCCTATGAGACTTTTTGCCTTAGAATATTTTAGGCAGTTTGGAAATGCAGACTTTGTCCACTTCCACAGTAAAAACAAGAAGGTGCAACTAAAAGTAAGGAACCAGCTAGGCCCTTTTCTATACAACAAAAGGGAGGAGGGATGGAAGGAAGCAGATTTGATCCTAGAGACCCTCCAATTGCAAACTAGTTTCCAATGGGCACCTTATGACCCTAATCATTTCATTTCCCTCAGGAGGGTAAAATACAAATTGGGTGGCTATGCACATGTGAGACTGCCTCATATTGAGAAACATGCCAATTCATTAAGCTGGAAAGAGGGCACTCTAGAAGAGCCAATGACTAGAGAGAAAATGCTACAAAGAGAGGCAAAGAATATTGAGAAAGAGGCTGACTTGGAAACTTGTGGGCAGGTTTCCTCTTCATATCAAAGGCAACTTGGAGCAGCTGCCTCATCCTCTACAGCCCAACAGCAAGCAACCGGAACTGTTCAACAGGAATCCAGCAGGGATAAAGAGAAGCAGATGGAGCAAGAACAGCCACCTCCAATAGCAGAACAGCAAGCAGAAAAGCAAGTAGAACAGCAAGAAGAAGGGCGAAAAGAGGGGCAGCCAATACAGCAAGAACAAACAGCTGAAGCCCCAATATCCACTGAGCAACAGGCTCAAGAGAATGTGCCTCCTAGGCAAGAAAAGACAGTGGAGGCCTCAGTGCTACAAACTCCACAGAAAGAAGAAAAGGGAAAGAAGAGGGATAGAGAGCAGGAGACTCCCCTCACCACATCCACAAATCAAGGGGAGAAAAGGCAGAGAATGAATCCCCTCTCCGAGGAAGAGATGCCTATTGGGCAATCATTGGGCATAGGCCCACCGAGCATGGAGGCATCTGCCAGTTCCTTTAAGCAGGAATAAGAAAGAACCCTTGGAGGAGAGGTCAGCTCCTCAAGTCAGCAAAGGAGAGCCGAGACAGGCATCAAGCAACAATTCATTGACATAAAAAAGAGAAATGAGCCACTCAGGCTCCAGATCTACAACTAGTTGCTTAAGATGGCCCCTACCAATCAGCAGAGGCTTATGTCAGCCTACGACATAATAGAGGGGAAGATGACCATGAGTCATTTCATGCCAACCATGCTGCAGCCACAGTCAGCTGCAGACTATATAAGAACCAACCTTGAGGTTCTTGCAAAAGACATCCACCCTATGGACCAAATAGAACTTCACAAGCAAACGGGTGAGATGGTCTATTCGACATTGGCAGACAAGACATTCACGACACATAGGTTGGAAAACAGCCTGAACAATACAGCTGCCCAACTTGAGTTGGAGAAGGCATCCTCTCAGGCCAAAGACAACAGGATCAGGTCTTTGGAGGACATAATCATAGAGCTTGGGCATGACCCAAAGGATCCAAAAGCTATACAAACGCTGCTGAAAATAAGAGATGCAGATCTTGCAGCTCTAAGAAAGATGATTAAAATCCCAGCAACCCTTCACCCTCAAACAGAAGAGGTTGCCCAGCAAAGACAAGACCAGGATGTAGCAACATTGCTAGTAGGACTGCATAAGCAGCTGGTGCAAACACAAGGAAAGCTGGAAGAGACAGAGGCTGCACTGCAGGCAGCCCTACAACAGAAAGAAGGAGGTCAAACTTCTCAGCCCCCTCCAGAGATCATAAACCTTGAGGAGCTTCCACAGACTACTGCTCCTCCCACAGGGCAGACAGCTCAAACAGCTCCATCAACATCAAAACCAGCACCAACCTCAGAGCAGGCTCCGAGCCTTGATATGCAGAGGTCGATGAGTGAAATCAAGATCCTAGAAGCCCAGATGGCAGAGCTGAATGAAGCCAAGGAGAATTTAGTTAAGCTGAATGAAAAATATGACAAATCCAAGCAAAGTGTAGCAGAAAAAGGAAGAGAAATAAAGGCCCTTAAGGAGAAGATAAAGGAGCTGGAAAAGGAGCTCACCCTTGACAAGGTGGTGGCTGAGGTCAAAACAGTTTTATGGGCCAACATTGGCCAATCAATAACAAATCAATGGCAGTATATAGAGACTATTCATGAGCAAATGGAGCTCATAAGCAAAGCACACAAGGAGTCCAAAGAGCAAGGGCATCTCTAGGCAATATGCCTGAGATAGCCAATAGAATGATCAATGTTCTCAACAACCGCACAGGTCCTCAGCTGGCAGCAATGGGAATCCCCAATAGAACTGAAACCATCCTGCTGATAAAGAGGGTCCTCACATTGAGAAGCCTGGTACAAACATTGGATAGAAGAAGCCAGGACATGCAAACAGAAGTAAACAAGTTCATGGACAAGTTTGCAGCATTACAGAGCAGAGGCCTTCCTGGCTTGCTGAACAGCGTAGGGAGACTACTATCACATGAGAACTATGCAAAGAGGGTGAACACATTTGCCACCAATCAGATCACTCAGGGATCAAGTACCTCAGAGGTAACAGGGCTAGCATCTGGGTAAAGTCTCTATGACAGAGTAGAGAACTTATTTTTTATTATGAATGAGATCAAACATTTGTTTGAAGTGCCTCCAAACTTCTACAAATACACAGAGGCAGATGAAACCTTAGATGCAATTTTGAGACATCAATTGCCTACACAGGAGTGGTGGACCAGAATGATACAATTGTTGCTGTAAACAGGAGGCTTTTCATCAAAGTTTTTTCATCAAAAAACATAAATCATCATGTTCAGAAAATTTGATGCATACACTATGACTGGAGAAGAGTTGACTGAGCCAACTCAGCAGAAAGATTCGGCCACTAAAGAAACACTGACAGCTACATATAACAGGGCCGAGAAAGCTACAGCATGACAAAGCATAAAGACACATCATTCAGCATTAATGCAGAACGCTCAACCGACTCAGTGGCCTCCAAAGGTCAAGAAGTTTTCTGACAGAATTAAAGACTATTTATTTTATATTTAGAGCAGCAATAACTTCCTTATCTGCTATTTTGTAAAGTTGGTGAGCGTATTTAATTTATCAAGTGACTCAGCGGTTCAGATATTTTGTGAAACCGATTTGTATATATTCCCCCTCGCATAAGCTTGCAGGGGTTGTTGTTTCTGGTGAAAAAAGAGAACTCGGCTGTAATTTCTAGAAGAATAATACAAACAAAGCTTGGAGTTTACGGAATTTGGGTCTTATTGATGCATGCTGTCTTGGAACCATTGAATGCTACAGGATTCTAGTGCTATGGCTTGATATAATAAGTTTTCTCTATCTCTGTTAATGTTTTATTATCTGTTTAAATCATATCTCTCATATGTTGTTCTAAATTTAGCAAGAAAGAAAAAGAATAGCTCAGGACTTGTCCATGGAGACACCCTGATTTCAATCTTTCTTACTATTAATGTTTTCTACAGGCTCAGCTGTTTAATTGGAATTCTTAACTGCTCCAATAAATCCTGAATCTTTCACAGTTTCTATTTAGTAATTCATGTATGCTACTAAGTAGAAATTGCCGTTAAATTTGTTATCACACTGTCTGTAATTCCATATCTCACTGTTTCACTCACTAATCAGAACTTATATCAAGGAATAGCCATCTAGCCTTGCAGTAAAACTTTCTCCCTCACAGGCACCAGGACTGTCTCACATTTTCGACTCCATATGCCCAATGGACTAGCATTTTCCAAACATTTCATGCCCTTCTCACAACAACAGTTCACAACCAAAACTTCA
The DNA here is from genome assembly GCA_031772625.1 of Pinus tabuliformis. Taxonomy (NCBI): domain Eukaryota; kingdom Viridiplantae; phylum Streptophyta; class Pinopsida; order Pinales; family Pinaceae; genus Pinus; species Pinus tabuliformis. The sequence continues at coordinate 1,939,005,121 of CM062818.1, read as the reverse complement.
AACAAAAAACTGAAACTTATAACTAGCCTAAAATCTTCACAAAACAGAGCTAAAACTTAAAGAGAGAGCCCTCTCTGATTATAGGTAGGCTAGGACCTATAATCCAAAGCTTGGTTAGTGGTTACCCCGGCCGTATTCCCTTGGGAGTCAAAGGGAACAACCTGGGTGTTAACATAAATGGCGACTCCACTGGGGAGTTCCTCAGGATTTTCTAATTGCTGTATATTTCCTAAAGCTACAGATGAAGCCTGAATGTCAGCCAGGAAGCCTTCAAAACTGTTTCTGTTTTACATTAACAAGTTTAGATAAAAGCTGCTTCAGTCAATCTTCATGCTAGCTTTAAGATATACACAGCCATTCCAAAATCTTTTTTGGCCCTTATAGACACAAAAATATTCCAAAAGCATACTCAAAAAACAAGTTCAGAAGCTGGCTCCCAAGAAGAATCCACGATATACAAGGTCAAATCCTGACCCCAATCCTCCAGCTGTTTTTGAAAACCCTAATACAATCCCTAAAATCATTAGGAAGCAGCAAGGGCAGGAAAATCTTGCTGGTTTGAGTCCTGAGACAGCTTACCCTAACCCTATTCCAACTCCAATCAAGGTTCTATTTCGGTCTACCCCTGATTCCCCCAGTTCACCATCTACATCTCAAAGCCCTCCTTTCACACTTTCATCCACTGCACATATTCCCTTGACCAACACTCTAGTTTCTACCGTTCCTATTACCCCTGTTGTACCAGTCGTTCCTGTTATCCCAGTTATCCCTGTCAATCCTATAAATCCTGCAAATATGGCTAATAGATATGCACCCCTGCAGTTGCCCGCTAATGCTGCAGCTCTACCTCAGGACTACCAATCCAAAATCTCATATTTTGACTCCACTGGCCCTTTCACAGCTATTCAGCATGCCAAAAGGATGCAAGATCATTTTGAGAACTATGAAATAGATGATGACAGTGTGAGAATGAGAATTTTTGTTCAGAGCCTGACAGGTGATGTAAGAACTTGGTTTAGATCACTTGCTGTAAATACCATAACCACTCCTGATGAGCTTTATCAAGCCTTTACTAACAGATGGGAGAAAAAGAAAGATCCCTTGCACATACTTGCTGAATACGATACAATCAAACGAGGTCCTCAAGAGACCATTTTGGAGTATTGTGCAAGATTCAACAATGTATATAACACAATACCACAGAATTTAAGACCTCCTCCCGATTTAGCCTTGTACAAATTTCCCGACGGTTTTGTCCCTGATATGGCATATCAGTTAAAAGAAAGAGCCCCTGAAACCCTTGAAGATGCTCAAAAGGTTGCTGTCACAGTAGAGGCTAACCTGATTGCCAAAAGAAACAGAGCAAGAATGGAAAAGAGAACCACCTGTTGGACAGGTAAATCCCCTCTGCGGACAGAGGCGATCCCACTAGTCTAAAGCAGAACTAGCCACAATCAAACCACGCTGCCACGCAAGTTCCTAGTTATGCATCAAAGGTGGATTAAAAAGACCAACCTGGAGTCCAACGCTATGTTTGAGGTAGAGCTGATATTCCCGCTCCCTCGCTCCAGCAGATTATAAACGAACACCTGCACATGCAAAGGGAGAGACATATACCAACATAAAATCTACCAAAGCATAACTATATTTCAGTTAGAAAGGAAATAAATCAACACCATAATAGACAATGAGATTGGAACTATAATAGCAGTCGCTCATTAATTAATAATAAACAGGAAAAGTTACAACCATGGTTCTGACGTTGAACCTCTCCTGGCTGGGCGAGTAACTATATGTGTCTTACACTGCATCTCCACTCCGGCAGCATAACCTCCCTAGCTCTCATTAGCATTCCTCCAAGAACTCAAGAACTCAACATCTAACACTCCATAACTCTGACTCTTAGCACTAGCGACTAGCTTGTCAAATGCATAAGGACAAGCTTATATAGATGAAGAAGGGAGGAGGATACGACGAACCGGGACACCTTTTGTGGATTAACATCTTTTCCCCGAAAGCCACTAAAGATGGAGATAGGATAGAGCTCGGCGTAAGACTGATTTTTTATCTTCAAAAAGCTCCATGTAATGAAGGAAACAACAGTCGGACGTGCATTAAGGCAAAAAGCACGACTAAACTCGGTTGGCGCGACTGCTGCTCTAAGACAGAGCGCCAATGGTCGCGCCCTCTTTTGAGGATCTCCATGATTGGCGCGGGTAAAATACTGTGGACTTGCGCCAATGGAAAAGGGATACTTTTCAGGGATAATCTGTAGGAGGTGTCTTCAGGGAACATGAAGTACATGCCCAAGGGAACATAATGCAAGTGTTTTTAGACTTTGTCACTCCTTATAACTCCCGGGATGAGTCCTCCAAGGTACGACAAGAGGAGTAACAGGGATGGTGACAAATTACTGTGTAACAGATGCCCCCTAAAGCATGAAGTCCGAGAGGTGGAGAGGGGTGAAATGCTTTACAAGAACACACATAAGAACACATATAGTTACCGCCGCCGAGGATCTGTATTAAGAGACCTGACTGATAGTTCAATTACATGATGTACGTGGTATGGTCGCAGCCATCCATAAAAGAGTACATAAATAATCTAGATCCATAGCATGGACGCAGCCATCTAGTTAGGATCAATGAATTGACTCAGGTATGGTCGCAGCCATCCAGTGAACGAGTCAAGTATCAAGAATCACGCCTGGATTACAACAGACACAATCCAGGGTCTTGCGCTCCATCTCGACCCGAACAAGAGTACAAGTTCAAGCATGTGAATATATGAGCTGATGTCGAACATGCATGAACATCGTCTGATTACCAGTCAATAGTGGAAACTGTTAACAGACGCGAGAGGTACCACCAATAATGACGATGGCCCTCAAGGTACTATAGGTACAATCTACGGCGTGTGAATAAATGATCTGAAGTCGAACACCCGTAGAGTCATTCGATCGGAGGCCAATGATGAAAACCTCACGTCGAACATGAAGAACCTGCCATTGAGGCATGCAGGCTCCAAGGCACCGGAAGGGAGTCTCTAGATCAACTTCCTGGATAATGAGTTGAAGTCAACAGGGAGTGACCTTGATTGAAGGTGGGCCATAATGTTTCCCACATCATCGACACAAGACAGAGAGACAATATTGTGAATCAAGATTGTACAAACTATCAGAGGGATGTTGTTCCTTTGCAGAGGTCAACTTCTCTTGAACATATCGGCGGCACATTAACGGAATTAGCAGTATTTGACATCAATGTATCAAAGGTCATGATGACGAGGCAATGAGTGAATGAGAGGTCAAATCAGGTACCCAAGTCCATGGAAGCAAGTGAAAAATGTGAGATGAGATATCCCCACCCTGGACACGAAAGCAGAAAAGTGCCATGTTCAAGAGCGACATACTGCGGTCACGGTAATAATGATGGGTCAAAAATTCTCCTTTCCCCCCCGCCATTTCTGGCGAGTACCCCAGTTATTTTTAACAAGCTTGATGGGGATAGCATGTGCTTGTGGTGTGACAAAATCCGATGTCATCAAATTTTAACGAGTCTGACAAAGGAAGAACTCGGCGTCTTTTCATGTTTAGAGAGTTTGAAAAGACAGCAGAAAAGAAAACTCCAGGGGTGTCCTTTTTCGTAAAGTTGTGTCTCTCGGGCCCGAAAAAGTATAAAATAATACCCGAAAGAACCGCCCGATCATTACGATCGAGGAGTACTTTTCATAATTAGTGATTTCGACCTGAAAAAGTAAAAAAGCGGTCAAAGCCACGTCGTTTCGGAACCATTAACGAGTTTGAAACGACAAAAACCCGGTAATCTTTTTATGTTTTAACAGTCGACAAAAAGAAACTTAAAACGACTGCCCCTTATTAACATTTAACGAGTCAAGAGGGAGAACTCGGCAATCTTTTCCTCTTTAAATGGTCAGAAAAGAGCTGAAAGCAGACCTTAAAGTAACCTCGTGTTTTACCGAGCTTGAAAAGGTAAAAAAAGGGCTCGTTATGCTGCTTGAGTGGCGCTAAACCCTGTCAACATCCAACAAACAGCGTAAAATCCTACTTTGACATAAAAATATTCCATCAAAACATTATTTTAATGTATTTTTAAGCCAAAACAAGTTATAAATAGTGAAATAGTAAAAATAAAATTACTTTTCACTTTTCACCTTGTGAATTTACCGTTGGAGGGTTTTGGGTGCAAATTTCAACTGCTGATTGCGACCAATCCAGGAGACCATTCGAGCCGCCGTTTGAAACAGGTAAGAGGCCTCATCTTTAGCTCCATTTTTATTCTATTTATTTAGATTTCCTTCCACAGAATGATCCTCTGTAAGGGGGATTGCAAAAATTAGGGCTGCGCCCATTGGCGCGAGTATCCTTCACGGGTCCGCGCCAATGGGCAATTTTCTCTAAAGGAGAAGCGCCATTGGCGCGACTGTTTTACAAACAGTCGCGCCAATCGCGCGAACCCTGATTTTACCCTCCTTTCACCGTTAGATTTGTAATTTCCTTTAATATTTGGCTTCCTCATTGATCTATTGATGACATTTTTGGTTTTTGGTTGCAGGTATTGGTCAAAATGTCAATATAATGGAGAGAAAGGGAACACGAGGCCATAGATGCCATGGCAATGGAAGATGACGCATGCATGGATGCGTTGCGAGATTGTGGCTTGAAAAAATTCTTCCTTACCTCATATCTACGTGCACAACCCGAGTTACTAAGGTTTATTGTGGATGCCTGGGATATTGAGGATCAGGTATTCCGCCTGAAGGACCAGACATTGGAGTTGGATGTCTCTGATGTCTATTTTATTACTGGATTATCACGGCGGGGTGCACGGCCCATCTTGTCCGGTAGCAGGCCTTCCGGGGAAAAGATGGGTGAGGTAATGGAAAGAGTTTGTCCTGGGGCCCACTTTGGATCCAATGTCGCCAAGGTAGATATAGTCACTATCCCAGATTTGGTGCTACGAGTGGTACTGTTTACTATCACCCGGACAGCTGGGATACAGGCACCCCACGAGGCTGGCAAGAATCTCTTACTGCTGGCAACTGAGTGTCTGCAACCGACACTGTTTGATTGGGTATCGACAGTGACAACAAATATTAAGAGGCAGCTTACCAAGTGTAAGCGTGATGGCAACAAGCAGTTTGGATATGGATCCATTATAGTGTCGTTTTTCCTGGAGAGGTTACTGATTTTCCGGATCCCGGGAGGCATAGTGGCAGACCCAGTGCCACGGGAGCCGAGGTTGGCTCGATGGGCACCACTTATGCCTAGAGGAGGTGGGGGCCAGCAGATGGCCTGGAGGCCCGAGTTCTTCATTTGGCTCCAACACCAGATGATCGTCGTGGAGGACTGGCCCTATGCGGGCACTGATTTCACTGGAGATCCAGACCTCCCGCTACCCGAGGGAGAGGACTGGGATGAGGAGCTAGGTAAGAACTCTTCATGTTTTAATATTTTTACATAATCAAGTTTTTGTAATACATGTCCGTTTCTCACAGCACCTATATGTATGCAGATGTTGGTGCAGAGCGACCAGCTGACTTGCCTCACAACGTGCGGAGAGCACAACCTGCAGCAGACCCTCAGGTGGAGGGTGAGGATGATTTAGTTCAGAACCTTGAGGCCCTTACTCGAGGCATACCAGATTATGGTAGATTGGCCGATGTGCCTAGAGCGTATCAGAGACACACGGTGGGAGTATCTACTCGCGTCCATCGTCTGTTGAGACGTTTGGTGCGGGCGGTGACATGCTATCATGAGCATCACCGTGCTTAGACGCCTAGGCTTCATTTTTGTATATTTTGAGAGACATGCTATCTGCGGCTGTATGGAACTTGGTCATGTATTATTTTTGAGTTATGTAATGCACGCGGCGCAAACATTATGATACACATGTATATACATACGTTTATGGTTCATTATTGTGTTTTTATGTGCTTGCTTATGGACTGTTCTAGTTACAAATTATGCAAATGTCTATCTAATACATGATTGGCCAATGCATCAGATAATGTGTTTAATTGTCTCGGAACATGTTGATATGTAATAAAATCAAAATGCCTTTCTAACAATCTTACACGTAAATATAATCTTAGAATATGACGGTTTCTGACGGAATATTGCCCATTGAGCTGGTGGACAACAAGTTGAGAGTCCAGGTTCACTATCAATGCGCGAATACCGAAATTAATTGCTCTAGCGAGTAGCTCGATTACAGCACAGTATTCGGCGACATTGTTAGTAGTACGGCCTAAACACACACCCTGGCAATCTATTAGCTCGCTATGAGGATCGTAGATCACCCAAGCTGCAGAAGACAAATCACGGGTACTGCGGCAGGCACCATCAGCGAAACCAACATAAGGTGTATCCGGCATCTGCACAAGAAGCGAAAAACACAATAAGCGGTAGCTATGTCTTGAAAACTGACACAACACACACGACACACTAAAGTACATGTATGTACACAATAGAATGTACCAGCATCATGCATAGTACTTTTTCAAATAAAGCCCATTTCGGGGCTTCCCAAGAGGGTTACCTTCATAATCAATCAGCTCGTAGGCCCCTTTCTGCAAAACTTTCTTGACAATATAAGGGCCTAGCCACATAGACTCGAGCTTTCCTGCGCCTAGCTTATCTTTTGCTTGATCATAGAGTAGGACTAAGTCTCCCTCAACGAAAGAATGTGGACGGACGGTCTGATCGAAGTGAGTCTTAGCTTGCTTCTTTTGGGTTTCGATGGCCAAAGAGGCCAGGCGACGAGTCTCATCTAACCGTTCTAAGTAAAGAAGGCGTTCTTCTAACGGAGTAGTGTTGGGAAGCAGCTCGACAGCTAATTTTAATGAAGGGATCTCACATTCAATTGGTAGGGTAGCCTCTAGTCCGTAAACTAGTTGAAATGGAGTGAAACCAGTGGCATCCTTTACGGAGGTTCGGTAAGCCCACAAGGCAAGAAATAACATCAAATGCCAGTTAGACTTGTGCACACCAACGATACGTTGAAGCATTGTAACCAAGATTTTATTGACCGCTTCAACTTGACCATTGGACTGAGGATAGTATGGGGTTGAACTATCGTGTTGCAAGCCTAGCTGGGTTGTTAATTCTAACATCATATGATTACGGAAATGCTTTCCGTGGTCAGTAACAATGGCTTGAGGGACGCCGAATCGTGAAATAACATGATTAAATAAAAATTGCGCCGCAGTGTGATCGTCTTCAGTTAATGTAGGCATCACCTCGGCCCATTTAGTAAAGTAATCGACGGCAACGATGATGAACCCATGCCCCCCGGCCGAGCGAGGGTTACAGGTCATATAATCAATGCCCCATTTAGCAAAAGGGCCAACGGACACAACAGGGTGCAACGGAGCAGGAGGTGCTCGCATTTTCCGGTGGTATATCTGGCACTCATGACAAGAGCGAACAGCAAGGATACAATCCTTGAAAATAGAGGGCCAAAAATAGCCAGCGCGAAGGATTTTTTGGGCTGTAGCGTATCCGGACATATGTCCGCCACAGGCCCCGGAGTGGCAGTCATTGAGAACCCGTTCAGCCTCCTCGAACGTAAGGCAACGGCGTAGAACAGAGTCTGCACCGAGACGATATAATGTATCTCCAATGATACGGTATGGTTGAGATTGATGACGAATCCTTCGCCGAGCGTCTTTAGACACATCTAGGCGAAAGGAGGACGTTTGCATATAGGTGATGATATCTCCGTACCATGGATCGAGGGTGCTAATGAGGAACAGGGTCTCATCCGGAATTTGATCCTCTACAGGCAAGGTAGAGGAAGAAGATGGCAAAGAGCAAATTAACTCAGCAAACACAAGGGATTTCTTAGACTTGGCAGTGGTAAATTCCAAGTCGAACTCTTGGAGGATAACAATCCACTTTGAGTATTTGCCCCCCAGTAACTGGCGTGACAATATATACGTCATGGGGTTGCAATCAGAAATTACAGTAGTAGTACGTAACAGAATATAATGACGGAAGCGTTGTACCGCACAAACTACGGCTAATGCCAACTTCTCGACATAAGCATATCGAGTTTCCGTGTCTAATAGGTTGCGGCTGAGATAATAAATAACATGTTCAGTGTTATCATCATCAGTTTGGACAAGAACCATGCCGATAGTGGTATCGGCGGCAGCCAAATACAAGGTGTAGTCGCGATAATAATTCGGAGGACGGAGCAACGGAGCAGAAACAAGCAGACTCTTGAGACGCTCAAAAGATTCCTGAGCTGTGGCATCCCAACAAAAAGGGACATCACGCTTCAGTAATCGTGTAAAACCTTTGGCCACCTCGGCATAGTTGGGAACAAAACGACGTAAAAAATTGGCTTTTCCCTGCAAACTCTGCAGCTGATGCAAAGAAGCGGGGGGAGGGAGATTCACGATAGCCGCGACTTTAAGGGGATCCAAACGGATGCCCTCTCGAGAAACGATAAACCCGAGAAGTCTGCCAGATTCAACGCAGAAGACACATTTGTGAGGATTTAGCCTGATTCGGTAGTATCGACAGCGAAGAAAGATTTCGCGAAGGTGTTGAGGGTGGTCTTGACGTTTAGCTGAATGCGCAGGAAGATCATCCAAGTAAGGTTGTACGATATGCCGAATGTCATGAAATGCATAAGACATTACACGCTGGAAGGTAGCGCCGACATTTTTAAGACCAAAAGGGAGCTTCTTATAAGCAAAAGTCCCCCATGGGCAAATAAAAGCAGTTTTGTGTTGATCAGCGGGAGCAATATTGATCTGGTTATAACCAGAGAAACCGTCCATAAAAGAATACATTTCACTGCCGACACACTCATCAATGATCTGATCAATGAACGGTGTGGGAAAATTATCTTTAGGAGAGGCTTTGTTTATATCACGATAATCGACACAAACCCGAATTGTACCCTGTTTTTTAGTTACAGGGACAATATTGGAAACCCAATCTGTAAGAGGAATAGGGTAAATAAAACCGGCGTTAAGAAGCTTTTCTACCTCGGCTTTAATCGCTGCAGCCTTTCGGGGGTGTACAGGACGTAAACGTTGGCGAACCGGTTTAGCATCTGGGTACGTGATTATTTCATGTACCACTATACTAGAATCAATGCCGGGCATTTCTTCATAGGACCATGCGAAAACATCACGAAATTCGCGAAAAAGTTTGGAATAAAGTTGAATCTCTTCTGGAGTACAAGTGACTCCAATGTGAAGATGCTCGACTATCCCGGGTTTGACAGAGATGTCGATAGGTTGGGTTTGTGTAATATTCGCCATATTCCCTTCAGAAAAGACCTGATCAATTTGAATAGGCATTTGAAGGATTTGTGATGGGAGACAAGGAGCAAAATGCTCGAGGCATGTCAGAAAATGCTGCGGATGCGCCATATGGCTGTTGATAATTTTGCGAGGGATTTGCTTGCGGTTGTTGGTAGTTCTAGTATGGGGCAAACGAAGGTTTCCCTTGAGGTTGTTGGTAGCCATACGGAGGTGGGGCTCCAAATTGGGTTTGAAGACCAGGCTGGGTTGAATAAAAAGTCTGTGATTGAGACCCAGCCTGCATTTGAAAACCAGATGGGTATTGGGGTCCCGTTTGGGGCCACGGACCGGACTGAGCCGCACCAGTAGGCTGTGCTATAGGTTGGGCTATCTGGCCAGAAGGAAAACCTTGTTGATATTGAGGTTGGCCGACCTGTCCAGAAGGTGGTACCTGCTGATACTGAGGTTGGCCTACCGGTTGGGACTGGAACTGTTGTTGCGCATATAAAGGTTGACCTGACAGGCTAGATGGCTGAGAAGCCTGGGCAGCTGGTTGGCCCAACTGTATTTGAGGCTGCCCAGCTTGCCCAGAGGATTGTGAATACTGGACAGTAGGTTGACCAACTGGTTGAGTAACTTGTCCAGACATTGGACTATACTGGACATTAGATTGGGTTGGGTTAATAGTTTGTTGACCAATTTGTCCAATGGGATAACCTTGCTGGACACCAGGTTGGGCTTGTTGAAAAGACGACTGACCTGAGTTACCAGAAGGTTGGATATAAGAAGAGGAAAAAGGAGCACCAGTAACGAAAGGATTCCCATGAAAGGATTGCCCTGGTTGGCCTTGATGGGGTTGTCTTGGAGATTGCGCAGATGAAACCTGACCACCATGAAAAGAGGTGGAGGTCCAATCAATTGACAATGGAACTGATACCTCAACCACCGGTTGAGATGACAAATATGGATCATATGGCCCCTGTATTGGGACACTCGTCATGGGATCAAAGACTCCAAACAAAGAAGCCGAAGGATGACTAGAAATAGGAGTCGAAGAGGCTGCACAAACCGTTGGGGCGGTTGTGACGGAGGTAACAGATAGACTGCGACTTTGTGGAGTAAAAGGCTCCGTAGTAGGAAGAGTGTGTGACGACCAAATGGGACCCATAAACGGAGTTCCAGACGGCATAGTATCTCTTAAAGCTTTATAGCCTGGTGGTAAATTGGTAGTAGTAGGTGTACTACTAACATGTATAGGGTCCGTTGAGACGGGAATTTCACCACTCGTCGCAACGGACTCATCGGTCGTTGTAGGGGACAAATCATCCATGTCAGATGAAACAGGTGGGGTTGACACACGAGGAGAGGTATAGTCTCAAAAAGGGACACTGTCCTCAAAGGGCTCCCACGTAGGGTTCCAATGAGATTGGTAAGTTTCGTCACCTGGGGCCCGAGAACTTAGTGGTTGTATACTCAGAACCACCGGAAGATTGACAACCAGTGTCTCGGTAGAAGACGAAACTGGTGATTCCGCCAGGATGAAACTTCACGAACTTAAGGAGCCTACCCTTTTCAAACCGACACAAACAAAATCTAATTGGGTAGATGTTATCGTGGCCAATAAATTTTAAGACATTGAACTTAACCTTTTCATTTTTTAAGAGTCGAGAAAAGGATAAAAGATGACTCTAGTCTCCTTCGAATGTTTAATGAGCACGAAGTGACAAGACGCTCACAGACACCTTTTCGTTTAGGGAGTCCGAAAAGGATCAAAAGTGACTGCTCTGGAATTCTAGGTAAAGGGTGTGCCAAACTTTTCGCAAAACCACAGAATACTTTTTAGGGTACGGGTGGTCGATCTTCGTGAATGCTGTGTTCACTGCATTGTGAATCGTAGGGCGGCAGACTCGGCTTCCTATGGATAAAGGATAATAGCCTAGTGGGGTCTCCCGTATATACGCGACGGTACGTGGGAGCTCAGTCCGTATTGGCACTTATCGTTTCACCGTGGAGGAATCACCCAACCACTCGACGATAAACTACCAGGTTTAAAGACGTCGGAACACGTCTTCTAACCTAGACCTCTAGAGTATTTGCGTTATGTTCCAATGCGTTGTTATGTTCATTGAGTTTATTTTAAAGTTTATCTTCAATTATGTTTCAGTTTTTTGGTCCTACCGTATGTGGTCTCTCCAAACTTCCTAGATGCAATCTATATGCCAAAAGTATATCGTTTCATTCGATGAATTCTACCTACAGAAGAGTAGAGATATATTTTTTCACACGAACAAAATGATCATTAAGCAAGTAACAAAGATCCTAATGCAGCTAATAACAAGAAATAAAAACTTTTTCCTTTTCTTTTTAAAAGCGACAAATAACAATAGATGCTAACGAATATAATGCAAAAAAGCTCGTTTGTTTTTTGATTTTTAAGATAGCATAATGCATATAAACAAACCTGAAGAGATATCCACAAGTACAAACACAATCACTCAAAGGACATAGAACCAATTCAGAAACATGAAGATGAACTATCAAAGCAAAGGAAAACGCAAAGACGTTCAATGAACCAAATGAAGTCAAGCAAGAACCAAGCAAGCTAGAAGTGAATCACTAGATGAGTGCAGAAAACAATCAAGAAGCTGACTGGATGATCAAACCACTACGTCCCACAGAAGGCTCGACATGCACAGCCACTAGGTACTCTAGGGCTGGGATACAAAATCGATAGAAATAAGCAAACAACTGAAGGATGAAAGTAACAACTAGTCACACAGAGGTCCAACACACTTCCAGAAGCAGGCAAAAGATATGGAAAACAAAAAATCTGAGTTTAAGGAGCTTTGAGCTATCAAACTGGAAAAATTCACAGAGATGGCGCGACTGTGAAATTGCAACTCGCGCTAACAATGAATTGGCGCGAGTGTATATGGAGAAACATGCGCCAACTGGCGCGACTGTCAGATCAAAAAACGCGCCAGCCGCGTTTACTAACTCAAAAAGAAAATATAACTACCCAGGGTCTGACTGACAGTGCCCAAAAGAACCAAACAGCAGATAGCAATTTCAGAACTGACTCAGAAAGTTCATTAACTCAGGCAAGCGAGAGAAAAACAATCATGCAAGACAAACTCAATAGCTTCTCCCCAGTGGAGTCACCAAATTATTGGACAGGTAAATCCCCTCTGCGGACAGAGGCGATCCCACTAGTCTAAAGCAGAACTAGCCACAATCAAACCACGCTGCCACGCAAGTTCCTAGTTATGCATCAAAGGTGGATTAAAAAGACCAACCTGGAGTCCAACGCTATGTTTGAGGTAGAGCTGATATTCCCGCTCCCTCGCTCCAACAGATTATAAACGAACACCTGCACATGCAAAGGGAGAGACAGATACCAACATAAAATCTACCAAAGCATAACTATATTTCAGTCAGAAAGGAAATAAATCAACACCATAATAGACAATGAGATTGGAACTATAATAGCAGTCGCTCATTAATTAATAATAAACAGGAAAAGTTACAACCATGGTTCTGACGTTGAACCTCTCCTGGCTGGGCGAGTAACTATATGTGTCTTGCACTGCATCTCCACTCCGGCAGCATAACCTCCCTAGCTCTCATTAGCATTCCTCCAAGAACTCAAGAACTCAACATCTAACACTCCATAACTCTGACTCTTAGCACTAGCGACTAGCTTGTCAAATGCATAAGGACAAGCTTATATAGATGAAGAAGGGAGGAGGATACGACGAACCGGGACACCTTTTGTGGATTAACATCTTTTCCCCGAAAGCCACTAAAGATGGAGATAGGATAGAGCTCGGCGTAAGACTGATTTTTTATCTTCAAAAAGCTCCATGTAATGAAGGAAACAACAGTCGGACGTGCATTAAGGCAAAAAGCACGACTAAACTCGGTTGGCGCGACTGCTGCTCTAAGACAGAGCGCCAATGGTCGTGCCCTCTTTTGAGGATCTCCATGATTGGCGCGGGTAAAATACTGTGGACTTGCGCCAATGGAAAAGGGATACTTTTCAGGGATAATCTGTAGGAGGTGTCTTCAGGGAACATGAAGTACATGCCCAAGGGAACATAATGCAAGTGTTTTTAGACTTTGTCACTCCTTATAACTCCCGGGATGAGTCCTCCAAGGTACGACAAGAGGAGTAACAGGGATGGTGACAAATTACTGTGTAACACCACCTTTAAAGAAGAACCCTCAGCCTTTGATCAGAAAATGGATGCAATACTCACTGGTATGAAGAGATTGGGTGATAGAGTAGAATCAGTTGAGAGGAAGTCATCATGGGAAGCACCACAAAATAACCCTAATAGGAATCCAAATTTTAGGAGAAATCAAAATCCTAACGTTGGGAAGGCCAGTTCTGAACCAGAGGTAAGACCTCCGTTCCAGGAAAACTATACTGAAGCATCCACTTCAAATGAGCAGGTAGATGACACCCACATTAACCTGATGGGCCTGAATGATGAGCATCAAGTTTTTCTGAGTCAAGAAGATCATAAGGATGATGACATTAAGCAGTTCCAAACCAGGTCAGGTGAGTCATTTGACTTTAAACAAGGCTATGACACAGCTGTTTATGAAGTTCATAAGCAATACAAGCTAAGAAGCAGAACTGTAAATGTAACACAGCCTGAAAAAACAAAGGATAGCCTGCAGCCCAAAAGAGCCATAGTCACAGAGCCAATTGACACAACTGATTCAGTTACAAATGAAGTAACAGTTGAAGAAGTCACTGAACCATTTCCCTCAAATCAACAGCCAATGGCTACATCACCTTTGCAGCCTAATCCAAGTAACACTCCTCAAGAGATGAGTAAAAAGGACAAGCCTCAAGATCAAGATAAGAATCAAGAAGAAAACTTAATTAACAAGGAAAAGGTTGTCAACCACAATACCAAGATCCAATCTGAAAAACCCTTTGACTTAGAAGCTGAAATTGGTAAATTGAAGATAGCCATTCCTCTTTCAGAGCTAGCCAAGCATGACATTTACAAACAACAAATCAAGAAGTCTCTTCAACTTACCCATAATAAAGATGATGTTAATGTTTTGGATGACACCCCAGAATTGCTTTTCGGTCCAGAGGTTGATGGAAAGACAGCAGTTACAGGGATCTTACCTTTCTATGTCAGCTTGCATGTTCATGATAAGATACTACATAATGCAATGTTTGATTCAGGCGCCTCTCACAACCTTATGCCTAAATCAGTGATGGAGAGGCTCAACCTAGACATTACAAGACCATATAAGGACCTATTTTCATTTGACTCCAGCCAAGTTAAATGTTTAGGCTTAATAAAAGATCTATGTGTGTCACTTGTCCAGTATCCAAACAAAACAATCCTAATGGATGTTGTAGTTGCTGATATCCCACCCAAATATGGAATGCTGTTATCAAGATCATGGGGGGCTAAACTCCAAGGTTCCCTACAATTAGACATGTCACATGCCACCATCTCAGTCTTTGGTCAACCCAAGAGGTTATATAGAGAGTCACTTATGAAATACATGGTCAGCAGTGAAGAAAAACCTCAAAACTTTCCCATATATGCTGTCCATTCTGACATAGACTCCTATATTCTTTTCAATGATAATACAGGTCCCACAAATGATGATGAAACCCAGACACTCAAACAAGATCAACATATAAATGAACAAACTGCTGCTCTAGAAATAATGGTTAAGCAATCAATAAACAAAACTGTTCAAGAAGACAAACCAAGTGTAAGCCAAGATATCAAGTTGTTGATGCCAAGTCCCATAATAGTTGACAATTCTTCCCTTAACCAAGAAGTCCTCTGGTTTCTTGAATTCGATGGGTCAGTCAACAAATTAGGGGCAGGAGCGGGGGTTTGGATACATAACAAACAAAACAGTCATGCAGAGGGCCGAGCCTACAGGTTAAACTTCAGGTGCACCAACAATATGGCAGAATATGAAGCTCTCTTACTAGGCCTCAAGCTAGTAAAATCCTTACAAGCCATAAAGGTTTCAATCCTAGGAGACTCAGACCTAATTATCCAACAAGTAAAGGGAAATTTTGTCACTAATGACAAAAGACTGAGATCTTATAGGTCTGCTGCTGCTGAAATACTAAATTCCTTCACTGAATTTCAAATTACCAAAATTCCTAGAACCCATAATCTTCATGCTCATAGTTTGGCTACATTTGCAAGCACTTGTAAACTACCTTTTGAACCCCAGCATTGCTTTACAGCTGAGATAAAACACAGACCTTCTGTCCCAAACAATGTCAAGGATTGGCAAGTGTTTGAGGATGATACACAAATAAACAAATTCTTGACTTTGCAGCAAGAATTTTCAGGACTAAACATTGATACAGAGGCTGCAAGTGATTCACAAATACTAGGTGAACAGCACCAAATAAATATCTCACTCAAAACAGCAAATCAAATGCTTTGTCCAACAAACTTTGACCAGGAGAAAATACAAGAACTTGAACAATTACATTCTAAGGAAATAGCTGATGCTGAAGCTGAAGTTATACAATTGAAAGACAATTTTCTTCCAACAGGCCTAGCCCCATTAGAAGACATTTTTGACTCAAATGATGTCCCTAGAAAACCAAAATTGCAGCCCCTTAATTCTGCCATTGAAGAGTGCAACATTGGAACTATTGAAAAACCCAAGATAATTAAATTATCTGCATCTTTACCACCTGATCAGAAGCCTAAATACATTGACCTCTTTAAAGAATTCCAAGATGTCTTTGCATGGAGTTATGAGGATTTAAAGTCCTATGACACCTCTGTCATTCAACACACTATCCCTCTCAAGCCTAATCAAAAGCCATTCAAGCAAAAATTGAGAAGAATCAATCCTATGCTTCTCCCTTCAATTGAAAAAGAGGTACAAAAAATGTTTAAAGCTGGCATCATAGCACCAATCAGGTTTTCTGATTGGATTTCAAATTTGGTCCGTACAAGAAAGAAAACTGGTGAAATAAGGCTTTGTGTTGATCTAAGGAAATTAAATCAAGTGTCCCTAAAAGATAATTACCCCTTACCCAAGATGGATCACATCTTGCAAAGAGTAGTGGTGGCCTCAAGAATTTCTTTACTTGATGGATTCTCAGGTTTCAACCAGATCCTAGTTCACCCTGATGATCAGGACAAAACAGCATTCACAACCCCATGGGGAACCTTCAAATATGTCAAAATGCCTTTTGGGTTGAAAAATGCAGGAGCTACCTTTCAAAGAGCAATGGATATTGCTTTTGCTAAAGAGATCCATGACTTTCTCGTCATTTACTTAGATGACCTCACACCTTTCTCAAAATCCGACCAAGAACATTTGAAACATCTAAGGCAAATATTCATAACTTGTAGGAAATATGGAATTTCCTTAAATCCCAAGAAATCCCTGTTTGGTTTGGAAGAAGGCAAGTTATTGGGTCATATTATTTCAAAGGATGGCATTAGAATTGACCCAGACAGAATACAGGCCATCTTGCAAATGCCCCACCCAAGAAACATCAAAGAATTACAAGCTTTCTTGGGGAAGATCAACTTCTTGAGGAGATTTATTCCAAATTTGGCAGAATTGATCAGATTACTAAATAACATGCTAAAAAAGGATTCAAAAGTAAAATGGACAGTAGAAGCAAATCAAGCTTTTGAAGGTATCAAGTTGGCCCTTACCCAAACTCCAGTCTTAACAAATCCTCAATTTGACAAAGAGTTTATCATTTTCTCTTTTGCCTCCCAACATACTATTGCTGCTGTCTTATTACAGAAAGATGACCAAGGAAATGCGAAACATATTGCTTTCTTTAGTAGAGCTCTCAGAGATGCACCCCTGAAATATCAGATCATGGAAAAACAAGCATATGCTTTGGTCAAAGCCATCAAAGACTTTAGGATTTATATCTTATACTCCCATGTTATAGCTTATGTACCAAGTCCCATTGTGAAAGACATAGTTACTCAAGAGAATTTAGAGGGCAGAAGAGGAAAATGGATTGCCAACATTTTAGAATTTGACATTGAAATAAAACCTACAAAACTAATAAAAGGGCAAGGTTTGGCCAAATTAATGTCTGAAACAAATTTCCAAGCCTTGGACATCAACCAACTGGACAGTGAACCGGAGCTGGCGACTCCAAAGATCAATGTAGCCTTTGAACAATCTCTGTGGTATTCTGATATCTGTTATATATTGCAAAACCTGTGTGCTCCCCCAGGATTGTCCAGAACTAAATGTAGGTTCCTAAAAATGAAAGCTTCAAGATTTTGTGTCATGGATGGCAATTTGCTTTGGAAAAACCATGAGGGTATATTGTTAAACTGCTTAATTGAGAATGAGACTAACAATGTCATGAAAGAATTTCATGCAGGTGATTGTGGTGGACACTTGTATTGGAAGTCCACTGTGGATAAAATACTGAGGGCTGGTTACTATTGGCCCACTTTGTTCTCTGATGGTAAAAAATTCACTACCTCATGCCATAAGTGTCAAATGTTTGAGGGAAAGAGAAAGTTACTGCCACTCCCTTTGAGGCCTATTGCAACAGAGAGACCTTTTCAGCAATGGGGCTTGGATTTCGTTGGGGAAATTCACCCCTCATCTTCAGGCCAACATAGATGGATCCTCACAGCCATAGACTACTTCACCAAATGGATTGAGGCCATCCCATGTAGACAGGCAAATGATTCAACAATCATTCAGTTTTTGGAGAATAACATATTGTCTAGATTTGGTTGCTCCAACAAGATAATAACAGACAATGCTGTTGCCTTTAGATCCAAGAAGATGGTGAACTTCTGCCACAAATTTCATATTACTTTGGGCCATTCTACTGCATACTACCCTCAAGGAAATGGCCTAGCTGAATCATCAAATAAAAGCCTTGTAAACATCATAAAGAAGGTGTTGGAAGAAAATAAGAAGAATTGGCATAAGAAGCTTGTGAATGCCTTATGGGCAGATAGACTAACAACCAAGAGATCCATTGGGGTTAGCCCATATGAGTTAGTCTATGGATTAGAAGCCAAATTTCCTTCATCACTAGGGGTCCCTGTTATGAAACTACTTCAAGAAAGTCAAGCTGAGCCCAATGACATGCAAAGAAGGATCAATCAAATAATATGTTTGCAGCAAACTAGAGACCAAGTTTATTGCAGAGCTCAAGTTTTACAAGAAAAGTTAAAGAAAGCTTTTGACAGAAGGACTAAGGCTGAAGATTTCAACATAGGTGACAAATTCCTCAAGTGGGATTCAAGAAGGGAAGATAAAGGAAAACATGGAAAATTTGATTCTCTTTGGAGAGGACCATTTGTTATCCAAGCAGTGCAAGGAAACAACACTTACTTCCTAAAAAATCTGGATGAAACTAACTTGGATGAAGGCCCTGTGAATGGCAGGATGTTGAAGCATTATTTTGACTACGTCCCATGTATATAGTTTGACTTTCCCTTGTACATTATAGGGTGTATATATTACTTTCTGTTAACATGTAGAAAAGGCAGCTTCCCAAGTTTTGTAAGTTATCAGCAAAAGACAAATAAGTTCAGAGATCTACCAAGATGGAAATGGCACAATTTTGAGATTTCAAGGAGGAAAACTCCAAGTTTTGGTAAAAAGAAATCAGGGGCCAAGGCATTCTGACCTGCTGATCTTGGTCTTTCAAATGGAAAAACCATCCCCATGTGGAGCCACTATTAGATACCTATACCAATAGGTTTCATATTTCATGATTGGCAAAGAAAGTTCCAAATATGCTCTGCTTTGGTGATGCAAAGATCCCATATTTCGAAGAGAATGCAATATGTGTACATAGCTTGATGTTAACTGAATTTGGATGGATGGTCCAAC
The DNA here is from genome assembly GCA_031772625.1 of Pinus tabuliformis. Lineage (NCBI taxonomy): Eukaryota > Viridiplantae > Streptophyta > Pinopsida > Pinales > Pinaceae > Pinus > Pinus tabuliformis. The sequence goes on along the minus strand of CM062818.1, from coordinate 1,938,985,975 downwards.
AGCCTAATCTGGATCATGCCATGTTTCAATTTTCTGTTGTAGATTAGAGAAAGAAATCTGTCCAAACAGTTCAATCTTGGCAGTTAAAGTAGTTAGGTAGAGAATTAAGGTTCCCAACTGTTCAATCTGGGGCCTTGGAAGCAATAAGGCTAGCCTTAGATAGAAAATCAAAAGAAAAAGCCAAAGGAAAAGAAAAGGCACATAAGGGTTTGCAAGTCTAAGTGCACCCTCCTTGGAGTAACAAAAAATGTTAGGCAATAGAGTGGGTAGGTAGATGGGGTTGTAGAAGCATGATTTCCTTTATGTCACTGGCCCAACCAAAGGAAAAACATGGTGCCAGTGCAGGTCTCTTATTCAACAGTTTTTGCAGCAACTCAATGAAGCATGTCTAATTTCCAGATTGTCCCCCATCACATTCATTGCTAACATCCCAATACTACCTATGTTCATGAAAGAAATCAAACTCTTCTGTTGATTCTTGTTTCTTTAAGAGCCACATTTCTTGTATAAATTTCTTTTCATTTTGATCTATTTCCTAAACTAAGTTGATTTCATATAAACTTAGTGGTTTTCCCCCTTATCCACCTCCTCCACTCATGTTAACTCCTAACTTCTTATTATCTAAATCCCCTATGTTCCCCTTTTCCCCTACTATTATAAACACTATGGTGTATAAACCCCAAGCAATCTATAAATATTCCCTCCCCCCTGGCATTATAGCCATATGTCCAAAGTCAGGGATTAAATTGACCTCTGGTCAGTTTAACAACCTAAGCCCTACCCCTCTTTTCCCTTCAGAAACCTTTGAAACCATTTACCCACTTCATTTGCAAAAAGACCCTGAAAAAAACCCACTATTACCCCTAACCCGCGTTATTTGCAAAATGCACCAAACTACCCATTCTTCCGCTTTACCCAAAGTTTGGCGCAATACGCATTTTAATAAAAAATACATTGAAAAACCCATATAATTCGCCAAAATCCAAAGTCCCCGCCGGGCACGCATTTCAAAGAAAATATTAAAATATTCCCGCACTGCTGCCGTATTGTCCTAGCGCCTTAGCGATCCGTCGACCGTCGGATCTGGGTTTTTCCATCCGACGGCCCACATTCATATCGGGTCGGCCCCGATGACCGCACTTTACCGCCCGAGAAACTGTTAGAGGGTGACGTCAGGCCTCTGCCATGCGTCACCCCCATATTTTCTCGGGCCGCCCTCTGACAATACCATGACCGTATCCAGAGCGGTCCGAGAAAAACCACTTATCGTTTGTGCTTTACCGCCATGCCCACGTCATTGCTACGTCACGCCCACGTCAGTTCGACTCGGCGCCCTGTCAGCACCCCCGCCCGCCAGCGCTCCGACATGTCCGCCACCTATGCAATCCCCGTGGACCACTCACAGGCTACCACGTCACTCGATGACGTCATGCTGACGTCACCCGACCCTGACCCCACCTGATGACGTCATGCTGACGTCATCCAAAAAAAGCGCCAATAACCCAAAAAGTCCATATTTTAGCCAAAATTCGTGTTTTTTGTCACTTTTGCCAAAAAGACTGTTGCTCACCTCTGCATGCAAATTACGACCATCCGTCGCCAACCTGCAAAAATCGACCCGAAGACCATTGGCGCCTTCAACCCACCTGCATTTGTAACCATTGCCGGCAATTCACCAGGTATTTATCCAAATCATTCCCTCCGCGCTTGGTTGTGTCCATAATTATCCGAAACTAAGTTAAAAAGAGTGAGGAAGCTTGTATTTACCAGCAAATCCCCGGTGGCCAGCCTTCATTTTCAATTGTTGAGTCGAAATTCACCTGCAGAGCCTCGTTTAGCCAAGTTTTCACAAAACCTACAGTTAGTCCGCACATTTGTGGACTTAAAACCTGAGCTGCGCAAATTCACGAGGAAAACAGTGGTACTAATCCCTGCATATGCTCAATTAACTCTCTTTGGAGCACTTTAAACTATTCTCACCACAGTTTGCCCCATTTTTCCTTGCAATTTGCCTCACTGTTGCAAAAGTACCCCTTTGTGTTGTTCTGCCCACTGAAACCAGTTCTAGTACAAGTCATAGTACTACTTAACCATGGAAACACCAGTAGCCCTGAATATTCAACCTCTGAATGCCCCACACAGAGAGCTAGAGTGGAAGGCCCTGGGTGATAGAGATTACCGGATGATAGACTCATTTGCCATGAGTTCCAAATTTAACATTCACCTGCAAAATGAGTTAAAGGCCCAATACCTCAGTGGAGCTGATATTTTAGGAATTTGGGATTCTAATTTGCCCATTTACAATCTCCCTCAAGTCAATGTCCTCCCAGACTTGATAAATCAATGCCGTTCCAGCTATGATCCATGTCAAAGAGCTGTCCTTAGCCCCTCAGGCTCAGTATTGTTCCATATCACCCCTGAGGCCATAAATGAGATGCTGCACTTTCACACTGCAAAGCCACTGACTCCTCTCTCCATCAATGACTTGCTAAAGAAAGGGGGCAAGCTGTCCAGTGCTCAAATCATCAAAATTAATCAGCTGTTCGTTCAACCAAGCTCTGAAGCTGTGAGAACCCCTCCTATAGGATATCAATATCTCAATGAGCTGGGCAAAATGCTTGTGGATTTGATCAGTTACATCCTGGGTTATGGGTCACATGAGGATGTTGATGAAACCATTATGGCCATGCTGTCCATATTCTCCCCTGGAATGCCTCCTGCTGTGCACTATGATTTTGCTACATACATTGCCAATAAGATTCATGAACAATTGATGAATCTAGAAAGGGAAAAGGTGTTTAAATACACTAGGTACATCTATCACTTGTTCTTATTTTATCAGCCCGATGCTTTCCCTGTTCCTCTCAAGAAGCTAAATGCCCAGGGAAACCCAAGGTCTGTGGTGTTTTGGTCTTCAGTCTTTCATCATATAACTTTTTCACCATACACCTACTGTGAATTCATAGACCTTTTTATCCATCCAGCTATGACCTTGTTATTGGGTGTCCCTCCTCCCAGATTGACAGATGAGATGCAAAGGATACTTCACCTCTCAAAGGCCTACAACATTGGTGATTGGTACTTTTACCAACACCATACAGTAATCAGAATATATGGCTGTGAGTTGAACCCTTTTAGGCTGCCAAGATATGTCCCTATGAGACTTTTTGCCTTAGAATATTTTAGGCAGTTTGGAAATGCAGACTTTGTCCACTTCCACAGTAAAAACAAGAAGGTGCAACTAAAAGTAAGGAACCAGCTAGGCCCTTTTCTATACAACAAAAGGGAGGAGGGATGGAAGGAAGCAGATTTGATCCTAGAGACCCTCCAATTGCAAACCAGTTTCCAATGGGCACCTTATGACCCTAATCATTTCATTTCCCTCAGGAGGGTAAAATACAAATTGGGTGGCTATGCACATGTGAGACTGCCTCATATTGAGAAACATGCCAATTCATTAAGCTGGAAAGAGGGCACTCTAGAAGAGCCAATGAGTAGAGAGCAAATGCTACAAAGAGAGGCAAAGAATATTGAGAAAGAGGCTGACTTGGAAACTTGTGGGCAGGTTTCCTCTTCATATCAAAGGCAATTTGGAGCAGCTGCCTCATCCTCTACAGCCCAGCAGCAAGCAACCAGAACTGTTCAACAGGAATCCAGCAGGGATAAAGGGAAGCAGATGGAGCAAGAACAACCACCTCCTATAGTAAAACAACAAGCAGAAAAGCAAGTAGAACAGCAAGAAGAAGGGCGAAAAGAGGGGCAGCGAATACAGCAAGAACAAACAGCTGAAGCCCCAATATCCACTGAGCAACAGGCTCAAGAGAATGTGCCTCCTAGGCAAGAAAAGACAGTGGAGGCCTCAGTGCTACAAACTCCACAGAAAGAAGAAAAGGGAAAGAAGAGGGATAGAGAGCAGGAGACTCCCCTCACCACATCCACAAATCAAGGGGAGAAAAGGCAGAGAATGAATCCCCTCTCCGAGGAAGAGATGCCTATTGGGCAATCATTGGGCATAGGCCCACCGAGCATGGAGGCATCTGCCAATTCCTTTCAGCAGGAACAAGAAAGAACCCTTGGAGGAGAGGTCAGCTCCTCAAGTCAGCAAAGGAGAGCCGAGACAGGCATCAAGCAACAATTCATTGACATAAAAAAGAGAAATGAGCCACTCAGGCTCCAGATCTACAACCAGTTGCTTAAGATGGCCCCTACCAATCAGCAGAGGCTTATGTCAGCCTACGACATAACAGAGGGGAAGATGACCATGAGTCATTTCATGCCAACCATGCTGCAGCCACAGTCAGCTGCAGACTATATAAGAACCAACCTTGAGGTTCTTGCAAAAGACATCCACCCTATGGACCAAATAGAACTTCACAAGCAAACGGGTGAGATGGTCTATTCGACATTGGCAGACAAGACATTCACGGCACATAGGTTGGAAAACAGCCTGAACAATACAGCTGCCCAACTTGAATTGGAGAAGGCATCCTCTCAGGCCAAAGACAACAGGATCAGGTCTTTGGAGGACATAATCATAGAGCTTGGGCATGACCCAAAGGATCCAAAAGCTATACAAACGCTGCTGAAAATAAGAGATGCAGACCTTGCAGCTCTAAGAAAGATGATTAAAATCCCAGCAACCCTTCACCCTCAATCAGAAGAGGTTGCCCAGCAAAGACAAGACCAGGATGTAGAAACATTGCTGGTAGGACTGCATAAGCAGCTGGTGCAAACACAAGGAAAGCTGGAAGAGACAGAGGCTGCACTGCAGGCAGCCCTACAGTAGAAAGAAGGAGGTCAAAATTCTCAGCCCCCTCCAGAGATCATAAACCTTGAGGAGCTTCCACAGACTACTGCTCCTCCCACAGGGCAGACAGCTCAAACAGCTCCATCAACATCAACACCAGCACCAACCTCAGAGTAGGCTCCGAGCCTTGATATGCAGAAGTCGATGAGTGAAATCAAGATCCTAGAAGCCCAGATGGTAGAGCTGAATGAAGCCAAGGAGAATTTAGTTAAGCTGAATGAAAAATATGACAAATCCAAGCAAAGTGTAGCAGAAAAAGGAAGAGAAATAAAGGCCCTTAAGGAGAAGATAAAGGAGCTGGAAAAGGAGCTCACCCTTGACAAGGTGGTGGCTGAGGTCAAAACAGTTTTATGGGCCAACATTGGCCAATCAATAACAAATCAATGGCAGTATATAGAGACTATTCATGAGCAAATGGAGCTCATAGGCAAAGCACACAAGGAAGTCCAAAGAGCATGGGAATCTCTAGGCAATATGCCTGGGATAGCCAATAAAATGATCAATGTTCTCAACAACCGCACAGGTCCTCAGCTGGCAGCAATGGGAATCCCCAATAGAACTGAAACCATCCTGCTGATAAAGAGGGTCCTCACATTGAGAAGCCTGGTACAAACATTGGATAGAAGAAGCCAGGACATGCAAACAGAAGTAAACAAGTTCATGGACAAGTTTGCAGCATTACAGATCAGATGCCTTTCTGGCTTGCTGAACAGCGCAGGGAGACTACTATCACATGAGAACTATGCAAAGAGGGTGAACACATTTGCCACCAATCAGATCACTCAGGGATCAAGTACCTCAGAGGTAACAGGGCTAGCATCTGGGCAAAGTCTCTATGACAGAGTAGAGAACTTATTTTTTATTATGAATGAGATCAAAAATTTGTTTGAAGTGCCTCCAAACTTCTACAAATACACAGAGGCAGATGAAACCTTAGATGCAATTTTGAGACATCAATTGCCTACACAGGAGTGGTGGACCAGAATGATACAATTGTTGCTGTAAACATGAGGCTTTTCATCAAAGTTTTTTAATCAAAAAACATAAATCATCATGTTCAGAAAATGTGATGCATACACTATGACTGGAGAAGAGTGGACTGAGCCAACTCAGCAGAAAGATTCGGCCACTAAAGCAACACTGATAGCTACATATAACAGGGCCGAGAAAGCTACAGCATGACAAAGTATAAAGACACATCATTCAGCATTAATGCAGAACGCTCAACCGACTCAGTGGCCTCCAAAGGTCAAGAAGTTTTCTGACAGAATTAAAGACTATTTATTTTATATTTAGAGCAGCAATAACTTCCTTATCTGCTATTTTGTAAAGTTGGTGAGCGTATTTAATTTATCAAGTGACTCAGCGGTTCAGATATTTTGTGAAACCAATTTGTATATATTCCCCCTCGCATAAGCTTGCAGGGGTTGTTGTTTCTGGTGAAAAAAGAGAACTCGGCTGTAATTTCTGGAAGAATAATACAAACAAAGCTTGGAGTTTACGGAACTTGGGTCTTACTGATGCATGCTGTCTTGGAACCATTGAATGCTACAGGATTCTAGTGCTATGGCTTGATATAATAAGTTTTCTCTATCTCTGTTAATGTTTTATTATCTGTTTAAATCATATCTCTCATATGTTGTTCTAAATTTAGCAAGAAAGAAAAAGAATAGCTCAGGACTTGTCCATGGAGACACCCTGATTTCAATCTTTCTTACTATTAATGTTTTCTACAGGCTCAGCTGTTTAATTGGAATTCTTATCTGCTCCAATAAGTCCTGAATCTTTCACAGTTTCTATTTAGTAATTCATGTATGCTACTAAGTAGAAATTGCCGTTAAATTTGTTATCACACTGTCTGTAATTCCATATCTCACTGTTTCACTCACTAATCAGAACTTATATCAAGGAATAGCCATCTAGCCTTGCAGTAAAACTTTCTCCCTCACAGGCACCAGGACTGTCTCACATTTTCGACTCCATATGCCCAATGGACTAGCATTTTCCAAACATTTCATGCCCTTCTCACAACAACAGTTCACAACCAAAACTTCAAACAAAAAACTGAAACTTATAACTAGCCTAAAATCTTCACAAATCAGAGCTAAAACTTAAAGAGAGAGCCCTCTCTGATTATAGGTAGGCTAGAACCTATAATCCAAAGATTGGTTAGTGGTTACCCCGGCCGTATTCCCTTGGGAGTCAAAGGGAACAACCTGGGTGTTAACATAAATGGCAACTCCGCTGGGGAGTTCCTCAGGATTTTCTAATTGCTGTATATTTCCTAAAGCTACAGATGAAGCCTGAATGTCAGCCAGGAAGCCTTCAAAACTGTTTCTGTTTTACATTAACAAGTTTAGATAAAAGCTGCTTCAGTCAATCTTCATGCTAGCTTTAAGATATACACAGCCATTCCAAAATCTTTTCTGGCCCTTATAGACACAAAAATATTCCAAAAGCATACTCAAAAAACAAGTTCAGAAGCTGGCTCCCAAGAAGAATCCACGATATACAAGGTCAAATCCTGACCCCAATCCTCCAGCTGTTTTTGAAAACCCTAATACAATCCCTAAAATCATTAGGAAGCAGCAAGGGTAGGAAAATCTTGCTGGTTTGAGTCCTGAGACAGCTTACCCTAACCCTATTCCAACTCCAATCAAGGTTCTATTTCGGTCTACCCCTGATTCCCCCAGTTCACCATCTACATCTCAAAGCCCTCCTTTCACACTTTCATCCACTGCACATATTCCCTTGACCAACACTCTAGTTTCTACCGTTCCTATTACCCCTGTTGTACCAGTCGTTCATGTTATCCCAGTTATCCCTGTCAATCCTATAAATCCTGCAAATATGGCTAATAGATATGCACCCCTGCAGTTGCCTGCTAATGCTGCAGCTCTACCTCAGGACTACCAATCCAAAATCTCATATTTTGACTCCACTGGCCCTTTCACAGCTATTCAGCATGCCAAAAGGATGCAAGATCATTTTGAGAACTATGAAATAGATGATGACAGTGTGAATGAGAATTTTTGTTCAGAGCCTGACAGGTGATGTAAGAACTTGGTTTAGATCACTTGCTGTAAATACCATAACCACTCCTGATGAGCTTTATCAAGCCTTTACTAACAGATGGGAGAAAAAGAAAGATCCCTTGCACATACTTGCTGAATACGATACAGTCAAACGAGGTCCTCAAGAGACCATTTTGGAGTATTGTGCAAGATTCAACAATGTATATAACGCAATACCACATAATTTAAGACCTCCTCCCAATTTAGCCTTGTACAAATTTCCCGACGGTTTTGACCCTGATATGGCATATCAGTTAAAAGAAAGAGCCCCTGAAACCCTTGAAGATGTTCAAAAGGTTGCTGTCACAGTAGAGGCTAACCTGATTGCCAAAAGAAACAGAGCAAGAATGGAAAAGAGAACCACCTGTTGGACAGGTAAATCCCCTCTGCGGACAGAGGCGATCCCACTAGTCTAAAGCAGAACTAGCCACAATCAAACCACGCTGCCACGAAAGTTCCTAGTTATGCATCAAAGGTGGATTAAAAAGACCAACCTGGAGTCCAACGCTATGTTTGAGGTAGAGCTGATATTCCCGCTCCCTCGCTCCAGCAGATTATAAACGAACACCTGCACATGCAAAGGGAGAGACAGATACCAACATAAAATCTACCAAAGCATAACTATATTTCAGTCAGAAAGGAAATAAATCAACACCATAATAGACAATGAGATTGGAACTATAATAGCAGTCGCTCATTAATTAATAATAAACAGGAAAAGTTACAACCATGGTTCTGACGTTGAACCTCTCCTGGCTGGGCGAGTAACTATATGTGTCTTGCACTGCATCTCCACTCCGGCAGCATAACCTCCCTAGCTCTCATTAGCATTCCTCCAAGAACTCAAGAACTCAACATCTAACACTCCATAACTCTGACTCTTAGCACTAGCGACTAGCTTGTCAAATGCATAAGGACAAGCTTATATAGATGAAGAAGGGAGGAGGATACAACGAACCGGGACACCTTTTGTGGATTAACATCTTTTCCCCGAAAGCCACTAAAGATGGAGATAGGATAGAGCTCGGCGTAAGAATGATTTTTTATCTTCAAAAAGCTCCATGTAATGAACGAAACAACAGTCGGACGTGCATTAAGGCAAAAAGCACAACTAAACTCGGTTGGCGCGACTGCTGCTCTAAGACAGAGCGCCAATGGTCGCGCCCTCTTTTGAGGATCTCCATGATTGGCGCGGGTAAAATACTGTGGATTTGCGCCAATGGAAAAGGGATACTTTTCAGGGATAATCTGTAGGAGGTGTCTTCAGGGAAGATGAAGTACATGCCCAAGGGAACATAATGCAAGTGTTTTTAGACTTTGTCACTCCTTATAACTCCCGGGATGAGTCCTCCAAGGTACGACAAGAGGAGTAACAGGGATGGTGACAAATTACTGTGTAACAGATGCCCCCTAAAGCATGAAGTCCGAGAGGTGGAGAGGGGTGAAATGCTTTACAAGAACACACATAAGAACACATATAGTTACCGCCGCCGAGGATCTGTATTAAGAGACCTGACTGATAGTTCAATTACATGATGTACGTGGTATGGTCGCAGCCATCCATAAAAGAGTACATAAATAATCTAGATCCATAGCATGGACGCAGCCATCTAGTTAGGATCAATGAATTGACTCAGGTATGGTCGCAACCATCCAGTGAACGAGTCAAGTATCAAGAATCGCGCCTGGATTACAACAGACACAATCCAGGGTCTTGCGCTCCATCTCGACCCGAACAAGAGTACAAGTTCAAGCATGTGAATATATGAGCTGATGTCGAACATGCATGAACATCGTCTGATTACCAGTCAATAGTGGAAACTGTTAACAGACGCGAGAGGTACCACCAATAATGACAATGGCCCTCAAGGTACTATAGGTACAATCTACGGCGTGTGAATAAATGATCTGAAGTCGAACACCCGTAGAGTCATTCGATCGGAGGCCAATGATGAAAACCTCACGTCGAACACGAAGAACCTGCCATTGAGGCATGCAGGCTCCAAGGCACCGGAAGGGAGTCTCTAGATCAACTTCCTGGATAATGAGTTGAAGTCGACAGGGAGTGACCTTGATCGAAGGTGGGCCATAATGTTTCCCACATCATCGACACGAGACAGAGAGACAATATTGTGAATCAAGATTGTACAAACTATCAGAGGGATGTTGTTCCTTTGTAGAGGTCAACTTCTCTTGAACATATCGGCGGCACATTAACGGAATTGGCAGTATTTGACATCAATGTATCAAAGGTCATGATGACGAGGCAATGAGTGAATGAGAGGTCAAATCAGGTACCCAAGTCCATGGAAGCAAGTGAAAAATGTGAGATGAGATATCCCCACCCTGGACACGAAAGCAGAAAAGTGCCATGTTCAAGAGCGACATACTGTGGTCACGGTAATAATGATGGGTCAAAAATTTTCCTTTCCCCCCCGCCATTTCTGGCGAGTACCCCAGTTATTTTTAACAAGCTTGATGGGGATAGCATGTGCTTGTGGTGTGACAAAATCCGATGTCATCAAATTTTAACGAGTCTGACAAAGGAAGAACTCGGTGTCTTTTCATGTTTAGAGAGTTTGAAAAGACAGCAGAAAAGAAAACTCCAGGGGTGTCCTTTTTCGTAAAGTTGTGTCTCTCGGGCCCGAAAAAGTATAAAATAATACCCGAAAGAACCGCCCGATCATTACGATCGAGGAGTACTTTTCATAATTAGTGATTTCGACCTGAAAAAGTAAAAAAGCGGTCAAAGCCACGTCGTTTCGGAACCATTAACGAGTTTGAAACGACAAAAACCCAGTAATCTTTTTATGTTTTAACAGTCGACAAAAAGAAACTTAAAACGACTGCCCCTTATTAACATTTAACGAGTCAAGAGGGAGAACTCGGCAATCTTTTCCTCTTTAAATGGTCAGAAAAGAGCTGAAAGCAGACCTTAAAGTAACCTTCTCTCGTGTTTTACCGAGCTTGAAAAGGTCAAAAAAGGGCTCGTTATGCTGCTTGAGTGGCGCTAAACCTTGTCAACATCCAACAAACAGCGTAAAATCCTACTTTGACATAAAAATATTCCATCAAAACATTATTTTAATGTATTTTTAAGCCAAAACAAGTTATAAATAGTGAAATAGTAAAAATAAAATTACTTTTCACTTTTCACCTTGTGAATTTACCGTTGGAGGGTTTTGGGTGCAAATTTCAACTGCCGATTGCGACCAATCCAGGAGACCATTCGAGCCGCCGTTTGAAACAGGTAAGAGGCCTCATCTTTAGCTCCATTTTTATTCTATTTATTTAGCTTTCCTTCCACAGAATGATCCTCTGTAAGGGGGATTGCAAAAATTAGGGCTGCGCCCATTGGCGCGAGTATCCTTCACGGGTCCGCGCCAATGGGCAATTTTCTCTAAAGGAGAAGCGCCATTGGCGCGACTGTTTTACAAACAGTCGCGCCAATCGCGCGAACCCTAATTTTACCCTCTTTTCACCGTTAGATTTGCAATTTCCTTTAATATTTGGCTTCCTCATTGATCTATTGATGACATTTTTGGTTTTTGGTTGCAGGTATTGGTCAAAATGTCAATAGAATGGAGAGAAAGGGAACACGAGGCCATAGATGCCATGGCAATGGAAGATGACGCATGCATGGATGCGTTGCGAGATTGTGGCTTGAAAAAATTCTTCCTTACCTCATATCTGCGTGCACAGCCCGAGTTACTAAGGTTTATTGTGGATGCCTGGGATATTGAGGATCAGGTATTCCGCCTGAAGGACCAGACATTGGAGTTGGATGTCTCTGATGTCTATTTTATTACTGGATTATCACGGCGGGGTGCACGGCCCATCTTGTCCGGTAGCAGGCCTTCCGGGGAAAAGATGGGTGAGGTAATGGAAAGAGTTTGTCCTGGGGCCCACTTTGGAACCAATGTCGCCAAGGTAGATATAGTCACTATCCCAGATTTGGTGCTACGAGTGGTACTGTTTACTATCACCCGGACAGCTGGGATACAGGCACCCCACGAGGCTGGCAAGAATCTCTTACTGCTGGCAACTGAGTGTCTGCAACCGACACTATTTGATTGGGCATCGGCAGTGACAACAAATATTAAGAGGCAGCTTACCAAGTGTAAGCGTGATGGCAACAAGCAGTTTGGATATGGATCCATTATAGTGTTGTTTTTCCTGGAGCGGTTACCAATTTTCCGGATCCCGGGAGGCATAGTGGCAGACCCAGTGCCACGGGAGCCGAGGTTGGCTCGATGGGCACCACTTATGCCTAGAGGAGGTTGGGGCCAGTAGATGGCCTGGAGGCCCGAGTTCTTCATTTGGCTCCAACACCAGATGATCGTCGTGGAGGAATGGCCCTATGCGGGCACTGATTTCACTGGAGACCCAGACCTCCCGCTGCCCGAGGGAGAGGACTGGGACGAGGAGCTGGGTAAGAACCCTTTATGTTTTAATATTTTTACATAATCAAGTTTTTGTAATACATGTCCATTTCTCACAGCACCTATATGTATGCAGATGTTGGTGCAGAGCGACCAGCCGACTTGCCTCACAACGTGCGGAGAGCACAACCTGCAGCAGACCCTCAGGTGGAGGGTGAGGATGATTTAGTTCAGAACCTTGAGGCCCTTACTCGAGGCATACCAGATTATGGTAGATTGGCCGATGTGCCTAGAGCATATCAGAGACACACGGTGGGAGTATCTACTCGCGTCCATCGTCTGTTGAGACGTTTGGTGCGGGCGGTGACATGCTATCATGAGCATCACCGTGCTTAGACGCCTAGGCTTCATTTTTGTATATTTTGAGAGACATGCTATCTGCGGCTGTATGGAACTTGGTCATGTATTATTTTTGAGTTATGTAATGCGCGCGGCGCAAACATTATGATACACACGTATATACATACGTTTATGGTTCATTATTGTGTTTTTATGTGCTTGCTTATGGACTGTTCTAGTTACAAATTATGCAAATGTCTATCTAATACATGATTGGCCAATGCATCAGATAATGTGTTTAATTGTCTCGGAACATGTTGATATGTAATAAAATCAAAATGCCTTTCTAACAATCTTACACGTAAATATAATCTTAGAATATGACGGTTTCTGATGGAATATTGCCCATTGAGCTGGTGAACAACAAGTTGAGAGTCCAGGTTCACTATCAATGCGCGAATACCGAAATTAATTGCTCTAGCGAGTAGCTCGATTACAGCACAGTATTCGGCGACATTGTTAGTAGTGCGGCCTAAACACACACCCTGGCAATCTATTAGCTCGCTATGAGGATCGTAGATCACCCAAGCTGCAGAAGACAAATCACGGGTACTGCGGCAGGCACCATCAGCGAAACCAACATAAGGTGTATCCGGCATCTGCACAAGAAGCGAAAAACACAATAAGCGGTAGCTATGTCTTGAAAACTGACACAACACACACGACACACTAAAGTACATGTATGTACACAATAGAATGTACCAGCATCATGCATAGTACTTTTTCAAATAAAGCCCATTTCGGGGCTTCCCAAGAGGGTTACCTTCATAATCAATCAGCTCGTAGGCCCCTTTCTGTAAAACTTTCTTGACAATATAAGGGCCTAGCCACATAGAATCGAGCTTTCCTGCGCCTAGCTTATCTTTTGCTTGATCATAGAGTAGGACTAAGTCTCCCTCAACGAAAGAACGTGGACGGACGGTCTGATCGAAGTGAGTCTTAGCTCGCTTCTTTTGGGTTTCGATGGCCAAAGAGGCCAGGCGACGAGTCTCATCTAACCGTTCTAAGTAAAGAAGGCGTTCTTCTAATGGAGTAGTGTTGGGAAGCAGCTCGACAGCTAATTTTAATGAAGGGATCTCACATTCAATTGGTAGGGTAGCCTCTAGTCCGTAAACTAGTTGAAATGGAGTGAAACCAGTGGCATCCTTTACGGAGGTTCGGTAAGCCCACAAGGCAGGAAATAACATCAAATGCCAGTTAGACTTGTGCACACCAACGATACGTTGAAGCATTGTAACCAAGATTTTATTGACCGCTTCAACTTGACCATTGGACTGAGGATAGTATGGGGTTGAACTATCGTGTTGCAAGCCTAGCTGGGTTGTTAATTCTAACATCATATGATTACGGAAATGCTTTCCGTGGTCAGTAACAATGGCTTGAGGGACGCCGAATCGCGAAATAACATGATTAAATAAAAATTGCGCCGTAGTGTGACCGTCTTCAGTTAATGTAGGCATCACCTCGGCCCATTTAGTAAAGTAATCGACGGCAACGATGATGAACCCATGCCCCCCGGCCGAGCGAGGGTTACAGGTCATATAATCAATGCCCCATTTAGCAAAAGGGCCAACGGACACAACAGGGTGCAACGGAGCAGGAGGCGCTCGCATTTTCCGGTGGTATATCTGGCACTCATGACAAGAGCGAACAACAAGGATACAATCCTTGAAAATAGAGGGCCAAAAATAGCCAGCGCGAAGGATTTTTTGGGCTGTAGCGTATCCGGACATATGTCCGCCACAGGCCTCGGAGTGGCAGTCATTGAGAACCCATTCAGCCTCCTTGAACGTAAGGCAACGGCGGAGAACAGAGTCTGCACCGAGACGATATAATGTATCTCCAATGATACGGTATGGTTGAGATTGATGACGAATCCTTCGCCGAGCGTCTTTAGACACATCTGGGCGAAAGGAGGACGTTTGCAGATAGGTGATGATATCTCCGTACCATGGATCGAGGGTGCTAATGAGGAACAGGGTCTCATCCGGAATTTGATCCTCTACAGGCGAGGTAGAGGAAGAAGATGGCAAAGCGCAAATTAACTCAGCAATCACAAGGGATTTCTTAGACTTGGCAGTGGTAAATTCCAAGTCGAACTCTTGGAGGATAACAATCCACTTTGAGTATTTGCCCCCCAGTAACTGGCGTGACAATATATACGTCATGGGGTTGCAATCAGAAATTACAGTAGTAGTACGCAACAAAATATAATGACGGAAGCGTTGTACCGCACAAACTGCGGCTAATGCCAACTTCTCGACATAAGCATATCGAGTTTCTGTGTCTAATAGGTTGCAGCTGAGATAATAAATAACATGTTCAGTGTTATCATCATCAGTTTGGCCAAGAACCATGCCGATAGTGGTATCGGCGGCGGCCAAATACAAGGTGTAATCGCGATAATAATTCGGAGGACGGAGCAACGGAGCAGAAACAAGCAGACTCTTGAGACGCTCAAAAGATTCCTGAGCTGTGGTATCCCAACAAAAAGGGACATCACGCTTCAGTAATCGTGTGAAACCTTTGGCCACCTCGGCATAGTTGGGAACAAAACGACGTAAAAAATTGGCTTTTCCCTGCAAACTCTGCAGCTGATGCAAAGAAGCGGGGGGAGGGAGATTCACGATAACCGCGACTTTAAGGGGATCCAAACGGATGCCCTCTCGAGAAACGATAAACCCGAGAAGTCTGCCAGATTCAACGCAGAAGACACATTTGTGAGGATTTAGTCTGATTCGGTAGTATCGACAGCGGAGAAAGATTTCGCGAAGGTGTTGAGGGTGGTCTTGACGTTTAGCTGAATGAGCAGGAAGATCATCCAGGTAAGGTTGTACGATATGCCGAATGTCATGAAATGCATAAGACATTGCACGCTGGAAGGTAGCGCCGGCATTTTTAAGACCAAAAGGGAGCTTCTTATAAGCAAAAGTCCCCCATGGGCAAATAAAAGCAGTTTTGTGTTGATCAGCGGGAGCAATATTGATCTGGTTATAACCAGAGAAACCGTCCATAAAAGAATACATTTCACTGCCGGCACACTCATCAATGATCTGATCAATGAACGGTGTGGGAAAATTATCTTTAGGACAGGCTTTGTTTATATCACGATAATCGACACAAACCCGAATTGTACCCTGTTTTTTAGTTACAGGGACAATATTGGAAACCCAATCTGTAAGAGGAATAGGGTAAATAAAACCAGCGTTAAGAAGTTTTTCTACCTCGGCTTTAATCGCTGCAGCCTTTCGGGGGTGTACAGGACGTAAACGTTGGCGAACCGGTTTAGCATCTGGGTACGTGATTATTTCATGTACCACTATACTAGAATCAATGCCGGGCATTTCTTCATAGGACCATGCGAAAACATCACGAAATTCGCGAAAAAGTTTGGAATAAAGTTGAATCTCTTCTGGAGTACAAGTGACTCCAATGTGAAGATGCTCGACTATCCCGGGTTTGACAGATATGTCGATAGGTTGGGTTTGTGTAATATTCGCCAGATTCCCTTCAGAAAAGACCTGATCAATTTGAATAGGCGTTTGAAGGATTTGTGATGGGAGACAAGGAGCAAAATGCTCGAGGCATGTCAGAAAATGCTGCGGATGCGCCATATGGTTGTTGATAAGTTTGCGAGGGATTCGCTTGCGGTTGTTGGTAGTTCTGGTATGGGGCAAACGAAGGTTGCCCTTGAGGTTGTTGGTAGCCATACGGAGGTGGGGCTCCAAATTGGGTTTGAAGACCAGGCTGGGTTGAATAAAAAGTTTGTGATTGAGACCCAGCCTGCATTTGAAAACCAGATGGGTATTGGGGTCCCGTTTGGGGCCATGGATCGGACTGAGCCGCACCAGTAGGCTGTGCTATAGGTTGGGCTATCTGGCCAGAAGGAAAACCTTGTTGATATTGAGGTTGGCCGACCTGTCCAGAAGGTGGTACCTGCTGATACTGAGGTTGGCCTACCGGTTGGGACTGGAACTGTTGTTGCGCATATAAAGGTTGACCTGACAGGCTAGATGGCTGAGAAGCCTGGGCAGCTGGTTGGCCCAACTGTATTTGAGGCTGCCCAGCTTGCCTAGAGGATTATGAATACTGGACAGTAGGTTGACCAACTGGTTGAGTAACTTGTCCAGACATTGGACTATACTGGACATTAGATTGGGTTGGGATAATAGTTTGTTGACCAATTTGTCCAATGGGATAACCTTGCGGGTCACCAGGTTGGGCTTGTTGAAAAGACGACTGACCTGAGTTACCAGAAGGTTGGATATAAGAAGAGGAAAAAGGAGCACCAGTAATGAAAGGATTCCCATGAAAGGATTGCCCTGGTTGGCCTTGATGGGGTTGTCTTGGAGATTGCGCAGATGAAACCTGACCACCATGAAAAGAGGTGGAGGTCCAATCAATTGACAATGGAACAGATACCTCAACCATCGGTTGAGATGACAAATATGGATCATATGGCCCCTGTATTGGGACACTCGTCATGGGATCAAATACTCCAAACAAAGAAGCCGAAGGATGACTAGAAATAGGAGTCGAAGAGGCTGCACAAACTGTTGGGGCGGTTGTGACGGAGGTAACAGATAGACTGCGACTTTGTGGAGTAAAAGGCTCCGTAGTAGGAAGAGTGTGTGACGACCAAATGGGACCCATAAACGGAGTTCCAGACGGCATAGTATCTCTTAAAGCTTTATAGCCTGGTGGTAAATTGGTAGTAGTAGGTGTACTACTAACATGTATAGGGTCCGTTGAGACGGGAATTTCACCACTCATTGCAACGGACTCATTGGTCGTTGTAGGGGACAAATCATCCATGTCAGATGAAACAGGTGGGGTTGACACACGAGGAGAGGTATAGTCCCAAAAAGGGACACCGTCCTCAAAGGGCTCCCACGTAGGGTTCCAATGAGATTGGTAAGTTTCGTCACCTGGGGCCCGAGAACTTAGTGGTTGTATACTCAGAACCACCGGAAGACTGACAACCAGTGTCTCGGTAGAAGACGAAACTGGTGATTCCGCCAGGATGAAACTTCACGAACTTAAGGAGCCTACCCTTTTCAAACCGACACAAACAAAATCTAATTGGGTAGATGTTATCGTGGCCAATAAATTTTAAGACATTGAACTTAACCTTTTCATTTTTTAAGAGTCGAGAAAACGATAAAAGATGACTCTAGTCTCCTTCGAATGTTTAATGAGCACAAAATGACAAGACGCTCACAGGCACCTTTTCGATTAGGGAGTCCGAAAAGGATCAAAAGTGACTGCTCTGGAATTCTAGGTAAAGGGTGTGCCAAACTTTTCGCAAAACCACAGAATACTTTTTAGGGTACGGGTGGTCGATCTTCGTGAATGCTGTGTTCACTGCATTGCAAATCGTAGGGCGGCAGACTCGGCTTCCTATGGATAAAGGATAATAGCCTAGTGGGGTCTCCCGTATATACGCGACGGTACGTGGGAGCTCAGTCCGTATTGGCACTTATCGTTTCACCGTGGAGGAATCACCCAACCACTCGACGATAAACTACCAGGTTTAAAGACGCCGGAACACGTCTTCTAACCTAGACCTCTAGAGTATTTGCGTTATGTTCCAATGCGTTGTTATGTTCATTGAGTTTATTTTAAAGTTTATCTTCAATTATGTTTCAGTTTTTTGGTCCTACCGTATGTGGTCTCTCCAAACTTCCTAGATGCAATCTATATGCCAAAAGTATATCGTTTCATTCGATGAATTCTACCTATAGAAGAGTAGAGATATATTTTTTCACACGAACAAAATGATCATTAAACAAGTAACAAAGATCCTAATGCAGCTAATAACAAGAAATAAAAACTTTTTCCTTTTCTTTTTAAAAGCGACAAATAACAATAGATGCTAACGAATATAATGCAAAAAAGCTCGTTTGTTTTTTGATTTTTAAGATAGCATAATGCATATAAACAAACCTGAAGAGATATCCACAAGTACAAACACAATCACTCAAACGACATAGAACCAATTCAGAAACATGAAGATGAACTATCAAAGCAAAGGAAAACGCAAAGACGTTCAATGAACCAAATGAAGTCAAGCAAGAACCAAGCAAGCTAGAAGTGAATCACTAGATGAGTGCAGAAAACAATCAAGAAGCTGACTGGATGATCAAACCACTACGTCCCACAGAAGGCTCGACATGCACAGCCACTAGGTACTCTAGGGCTGGGATACAAAATCGATAGAAATAAGCAAACAACTGAAGGATGAAAGTAACAACCAGTCACACAGAGGTCCAACACACTTCCAGAAGCAGGCAAAAGATATGGAAAACAAAAAATCTGAGTTTAAGGAGCTTTGAGCTATCAAACTGGAAAAATTCACAGAGATGGCGCGACTGTGAAACTGCAACTCGCGCTAACAATGAATTGGCGCGAGTGTATATGGAGAAACATGCGCCAACTGGCGCGACTTTCAGATCAAAAAACGCGCCAGCCGCGTTTACTAACTCAAAAAGAAAATATAACTACCCAGGGTTTGACTGACAGTGCCCAAAAGAACCAAACAATAGATAGCAATTTCAGAACTGACTCAGAAAGTTCATTAACTCAGGCAAGCGAGAGAAAAACAATCATGCAAGACAAACTCAATAGCTTCTCCCCAGTGGAGTCGCCAAATTGTTGGACAGGTAAATCCCCTCTGCGGACAGAGGCGATCCCACTAGTCTAAAGCAGAACTAGCCACAATCAAACCACGCTGCCACGCAAGTTCCTAGTTATGCATCAAAGGTGGATTAAAAAGACCAACCTGGAGTCCAACGCTATGTTTGAGTTAGAGCTGATATTCCCGCTCCCTCGCTCCAGCAGATTATAAACGAACACCTGCACATGCAAAGGGAGAGACAGATACCAACATAAAAATCTACCAAAGCATAACTATATTTCAGTCAGAAAGGAAATAAATCAACACCATAATAGACAATGAGATTGGAACTATAATAGCAGTCGCTCATTAATTAATAATAAACAGGAAAAGTTACAACCATGGTTCTGACGTTGAACCTCTCCTGGCTGGGCGAGTAACTATATGTGTCTTGCACTGCATCTCCACTCCGGCAGCATAACCTCCCTAGCTCTCATTAGCATTCGTCCAAGAACTCAAGAACTCAACATCTAACACTCCATAACTCTGACTCTTAGCACTAGCGACTAGCTTGTCAAATGCATAAGGACAAGCTTATATAGATGAAGAAGGAAGGAGGATACGACGAACCGGGACACCTTTTGTGGATTAACATCTTTTCCCCGAAAGCCACTAAAGATGGAGATAGGATAGAGCTCGGCGTAAGACTAATTTTTTATCTTCAAAAAGCTCCATGTAATGAAGGAAACAACAGTCGGACGTGCATTAAGGCAAAAAGCACGACTAAACTCGGTTGGCGCGACTGCTGCTCTAAGACAGAGCGCCAATGGTCGCGCCCTCTTTTGAGGATCTCCATGATTGGCGTGGGTAAAATACTGTGGACTTGTGCCAATGGAAAAGGGATACTTTTCAGGGATAATCTGTAGGAGGTGTCTTCAGGGAACATGAAGTACATGCCCAAGGGAACATAATGCAAGTGTTTTTAGACTTTGTCACTCCTTATAACTCCCGGGATGAGTCCTCCAAGGTACGACAAGAGGAGTAACAGGGATGGTGACAAATTACTGTGTAACACCACCTTTAAAGAAGAACCCTCAGCCTTTGATCAGAAACTGGATGCAATACTCACTGGTATGAAGAGATTGGGTGATAGAGTAGAATCAGTTGAGAGGAAGTCATCATGGGAAGCACCACAAAATAACCCTAATAGGAATCCAAATTTTAGGAGAAATCAAAATCCTAACGTTGGCAAGACCAGTTCTGAACCAGAGGTAAGACCTCCGTTCCAGGAAAACTATTCTGAAGCATCCACTTCAAATGAGCAGGTAGATGACACCCACATTAACCTGATGGGCCTGAATGATGAGCAACAAGTTTTTCTGAGTCAAGAAGATCATAAGGATGATGACATTAAGCAGTTCCAAACCAGGTCAGGTGAGTCATTTGACTTGAAACAAGGCTATGACACAACTGTTTATGAAGTTCATAAGCAATACAAGCTAAGAAGCAAAACTGTAAATGTAACACAGCCTGAAAAAACAAAGGATAGCCTGCAGCCCAAAAGAGCCATAGTCACAGAGCCAATTGACACAACTGATTCAGTCACAAATGAGGTAACAGTTGAAGAAGTCACTGAACAATTTCCCTCAAATCAACAGCCAATCGCTACATCACCTTTGCAGCCTAATCCAAGTAACACTCCTCAAGAGATGAGTAAAAAGGACAAGCCTCAAGATCAAGATAAGAATCAAGAAGAAAACTTAATTAACAAGGAAAAGGTTGTCAACCACAATACCAAGATCCAACCTGAAAAACCCTTTGACTTAGAAGCTGAAATTGGTAAATTGAAGATAGCCATTCCCCTTTCAGAGCTAGCCAAGCATGACATTTACAAACAACAAATAAAGAAGTCTCTTCAACTTACCCATAATAAAGATGATGTTAATGTGTTGGATGACACCCCAGAATTGCTTTTCGGTCCAGAGGTTGATGGAAAGACAGCAGTTACAGGGATCTTACCTTTCTATGTCAGCTTGCATGTTCATGATAAGATACTACATAATGCAAAGTTTGATTCAGGCGCCTCTCACAACCTTATGCCTAAATCAGTGATGGAGAGGCTCAACCTAGACATTACAAGACCATATAAGGACCTATTTTCATTTGACTACAGCCAAGTTAAATGTTTAGGCTTAATAAAAGATCTATGTGTGTCACTTGTCCAGTATCCAAACAAAACAATCCTAATGGATGTTGTAGTTGCTGATATCCCACCCAAATATGGAATGCTGTTATCAAGATCATGGGGGGCTAAACTCCAAGGTTCTCTACAATTAGACATGTCACATGCCACCATCTCAGTCTTTGGTCAACCCAAGAGGTTATATAGAGAGTCACTTATGAAATACATGGTCAGCAGTGAAGAAAAACCTCAAAACTTTCCCATATATGCTGTCCATTCTGACATAGACTCCTATATTCTTTTCAATGATAATACAGGTCCCACAAATGATGATGAAACCCAGACACTCAAACAAGATCAGCATATAAATGAACAAACTGCTGCTCTAGAAATAATGGTTGAGCAATCAATAAACAAAACTATTCAAGAAGACAAACCAAGTGTAAGCCAAGATATCAAGTTGTTGATGCCAAGTCCCATAATAGTTGACAATTCTTCCCTTAACCAAGAAGTCCTCTGGTTTCTTGAATTCGATGGGTCAGTCAACAAATTAGGGGCAGGAGCGGGGGTTTGGATACATAACAAACAAAACAGTCATGCAGAGGGCCGAGCCTACAGGTTAAACTTCAGGTGCACCAACAATATGGCAGAGTATGAAGCTCTCTTACTAGGCCTCAAGCTAGTAAAATCCTTACAAGCCATAAAGGTTTCAATCCTAGGAGACTCAGACCTAATTATCCAACAAGTAAAGGGGAATTTTGTCACTAATGACAAAAGACTGAGATCTTATAGGTCTGCAGCTGCTGAAATACTAAATTCCTTCACTGAATTTCAAATTACCAAAATTCCTAGAACCCATAATCTTCATGCTCATAGTTTGGCTACATTTGCAAGCACTTGTAAACTACCTTTTGAACCCCAGCATTGCTTTACAGCTGAGATAAAACACAGACCTTCTGTCCCAAACAATGTCAAGGATTGGCAAGTGTTTGAGGATGATACACAAATAAACAAATTCTTGACTTTGCAGCAAGAATTTTCAGGACTAAACATTGATACAGAGGCTGCAAGTGATTCACAAATACTAGGTGAACATCACCAAATAAATATCTCACTCAAAACAGCAAATCAAATGCTTTGTCCAACAAACTTTGACCAGGAGAAAATACAAGAACTTGAACAATTACATTCTGAGGAAATAGCTGATGCTGAAGCTGAAGTTATACAATTGAAAGACAATTTTCTTCCAACAGGCCTAGCCCCATTAGAGGACATTTTTGACTCAAATGATGTCCCTAGAAAACCAAAATTGCAGCCCCTTAATGCTGCCATTGAAGAGTGCAACATTGGAACTATTGAAAAACCCAAGATAATTAAATTATCTGCATCTTTACCACTTGATCAGAAGCCTAAATACATTGACCTCTTTAAAGAATTCCAAGATGTCTTTGCATGGAGTTATGAGGATTTAAAGTCCTATGACACCTCTGTCATTCAACACACTATCCCTCTCAAGCCTAATCAAAAGCCATTCAAGCAAAAATTGAGAAGAATCAATCCTATGCTTCTCCCTTCAATTGAAAAAGAGGTACAAAAAATGTTTAAAGCTGGCATCATAGCACCAATCAGGTTTTCTGATTGGATTTCAAATTTGGTCCCTACAAGAAAGAAAACTGGTGAAATAAGGCTTTGTGTTGATCTAAGGAACTTAAATCAAGTGTCCCTAAAAGATAATTACCCCTTACCCAAGATGGATCACATCTTGCAAAGAGTAGTGGGGGCCTCAAGAATTTCTTTACTTGATGGATTCTCAGGTTTCAACCAGATCCTAGTTCACCCTGATGATCAGGACAAAACAGCATTCACAACCCCATGGGGAACCTTCAAATATGTCAAAATGCCTTTTGGGTTCAAAAATGCAGGAGCTACCTTTCAAAGAGCAATGGATATTGCTTTTGCTAAAGAGATCCATGACTTTCTCGTCATTTACTTAGATGACCTCACACCTTTCTCAAAATCCGACCAAGAACATTTGAAACATCTAAGGCAAATATTCATAACTTGTAGGAAATATGGAATTTCCTTAAATCCCAAGAAATCCCTGTTTGGTTTGGAAGAAGGCAAGTTATTGGGTCATATTATTTCAAAGGATGGCATTAGAATTGACCCAGATAGAATACAGGCCATCTTGCAAATGCCCCACCCAAGAAACATCAAAGAATTACAAGCTTTCTTGGGGAAGATCAACTTCTTGAGGAGATTTATCCCAAATTTGGCAGAATTGATCAGATTACTAAATAACATGCTAAAAAAGGATTCAAAAGTAAAATGGACAGTAGAAGCAAATCAAGCTTTTGAAGGTATCAAGTTGGCCCTTACCCAAACTCCAGTCTTAACAAATCCTCAATTTGACAAAGAGTTTATCATTTTCTCTTTTGCCTCCCAACATACTATTGCTGCTGTCTTATTACAGAAAGATGACCAAGGAAATGCGAAACCTATTGCTTTCTTTAGTAGAGCTCTCAGAGATGCACCCCTGAAATATCAGATCATGGAAAAACAAGCATATGCTTTGGTCAAAGCCATCAAAGACTTTAGGATTTATATCCTATACTCCCATGTTATAGCTTATGTACCAAGTCCCATTGTGAAAGACATACTTACTCAAGAGAATTTAGAGGGCAGAAGAGGAAAATGGATTGCCAACATTTTAGAATTTGACATTGAAATAAAACCTACAAAACTAATAAAAGGGCAAGGTTTGGCCAAATTAATGTCTGAAACAAATTTCCAAGCCTTGGACATCAACCAACTGGACAGTGAACCGGAGCTGGCGACTCCAAAGATCAATGTAGCCTTTGAACAATCTCTGTGGTATTCTGATATCTGTTATATATTGCAAAACCTGTGTGCTCCCCCAGGATTGTCCAGAACTAAATGTAGGTTCCTAAAAATGAAAGCTTCAAGATTTTGTGTCATGGATGGCAATTTGCTTTGGAAAAACCATGAGGGTATATTGTTAAACTGCTTAATTGAGAATGAGACTAACAATGTCATGAAAGAATTTCATGCAGGTGATTGTGGTGGACACTTGTATTGGAAGTCCATTGTGGATAAAATACTGAGGGCTGGTTACTATTGGCCCACTTTGTTCTCTGATGGTAAAAAATTCACTACCTCATGCCATAAGTGTCAAATGTTTGAGGGAAAGAGAAAGTTACTGCCACTCCCTTTGAGGCCTATTGCAACAGAGAGACCTTTTCAACAATGGGGCTTGGATTTCATTGGGGAAATTCATCCCTCATCTTCAGGCCAACATAGATGGATCCTCACAGCCACAGACTACTTCACCAAATGGATTGAGGCCATCCCATGTAGACAGGCAAATGATTCAACAATCATTCAGTTTTTGGAGAATAACATATTGTCTAGATTTGGTTGCCCCAACAAGATAATAACAGACAATGCTGCTGCCTTTAGATCCAAGAAGATGGTGAACTTCTGCCGCAAATTTCATATTACTTTGGGCCATTCTACTGCATACTACCCTCAAGGAAATGGCCTAGCTGAATCATCAAATAAAAGCCTTGTAAACATCATAAAGAAGGTGTTGGAAGAAAATAAGAAGAATTGGCATAAGAAGCTTGTGAATGCCTTATGGGCAGATAGACTAACAACCAAGAGATCCATTGGGGTCAGCCCATATGAGTTAGTCTATGGATTAGAAGCCAAATTTCCTTCATCACTAGGGGTCCTTGTTATGAAACTACTTCAAGAAAGTCAAGCTGAGCCCAATGACATGCAAAGAAGGATCAATCAAATAATATGTTTGCAGCAAACTAGAGACCAAGTTTATTGCAGAGCTCAAGTTCTACAAGAAAAGTTAAAGAAAGCTTTTGACAGAAGGACTAAGGCTGAAGATTTCAACATAGGTGACAAAGTCCTCAAGTGGGAGTCAAGAAGGGAAGATAAAGGAAAACATGGAAAATTTGATTCTCTTTGGAGAGGACCATTTGTTATCCAAGCAGTGCAAGGAAACAACACTTACTTCCTAAAAAATCTGGATGAAACTAACTTGGATGAAGGCCCTGTGAATGGCAGGATGTTGAAGCACTATTTTGACTACGTCCCATGTATATAGTTTGACTTTCCCTTGTACATTATAGGGTGTATATATTACTTTCTGTTAACATGTAGAAAAGGCAGCTTCCCAAGTTTTGTAAGTTATCAGCAAAAGACAAATAAGTTCAGAGATCTACCAAGATGGAAAGGGCACAATTTTGAGATTTCAAGGAGGAAAACTCCAAGTTTTGGTAAAAAGAAATTAGGGGCCAAGGCATTCTGACCTGCTGATCTTGGTCTTTCAAATGGAAAAACCATCCCCATGTGGAGCCACTGTTAGATACCTATACCAATAGGTTTCATATTTCATGATTGGCAAAGAAAGTTCCAAATATGCTCTGCTTTGGTGATGCAAAGATCCCATATTTCGAAGAGAATGCAATATGTGTACATAGCTTGATGTTAACTGAATTTGGATGGATGGTCCAACAGCCTAATCTGGATCATGCCATGTTTCAATTTTCTGTTGTAGATTAGAGAAAGAAATCTGTCCAAACAGTTCAATCTTGGCAGTTAAAGTAGTTAGGTAGAGAATTAAGGTTCCCAACTGTTCAATCTGGGGCCTTGGAAGCAATAAGGCCAGCCTTAGATAGAAAATCAAAAGAAAAAACCAAAGGAAAAGAAAAGGCACATAAGGGTTTGCAAGTCTAAGTGCACCCTCCTTGGAGTAACAAAAAATGTTAGGCAACAGAGTGGGTAGGTAGATGGGGTTGCAGAAGCATGATTTCCTTTATGTCACTGGCCCAACCAAAGGAAAAACATGGTGCCAGTGCAGGTCTCTTATTCAACAGTTTTTGCAGCAACTCAATGAAGCATGTCTAATTTCCAGATTGTCCCCCATCACATTCATTACTAACATCCCAATACTACCTATGTTCATGAAAGAAATCAAACTCTTCTGTTGATTCTTGTTTCTTTAAGAGCCACATTTCTTGTATAAATTTCTTTTCATTTTGATCTACTTCCTAAACTAAGTTGATTTCATATAAACTTAGTGGTTTTCCCCCTTATCCACCTCCTCCACTCATTTTAACTCCTAACTTCTTATTATCTAAATCCCCTATGTTCCCCTTTTCCCCTACTATTATAAACACTATGGTGTATAAACCCCAAGCAATCTATAAATATTCCCTCCCCCCTGGCATTATAGCCATATGTCCAAAGTCAGGGATTAAATTGACCTCTGGTCAGTTTAACAACCTAAGCCCTACCCCTCTTTTCCCTTCAGAAACCTTTGAAACCATTTACCCACTTCATTTGCAAAAAGACCTTGTAAAAAACCCACTATTACCCCTAACCCGCGTTATTTGCAAAATGCACCAAAATACCCATTCTTCCGCTTTACCCAAAGTTTGGCGCAATACGCATTTTCATAAAAAATACATTGAAAAACCCATATAATTCGCCAAAATCCAAAGTCCCCGCCGGGCACGCATTTCAAAGAAAATATTAAAATATTCCCGCACTGCTGCCGTATTGTCTTGGCGCCTTAGCGATCCGTCGACCGTCGGATCTGGGTTTTTCCATCCGACGGCCCACATTCATATCGGGTCGGCCCCGATGACCACACTTTACCGCCCGAGAAACTGTCAGAGGGTGACGTCAGGCCTCTGCCACGCGTCACCCCCATATTTTCTCGGGCCGCCCTCTGACAATACCATGACCGTATCCAGAGCGGTCCGAGAAAAACCACTTACCGCTTGTGCTTTACCGCCATGCCCACGTCATTGCTACGTCACGCCCACGTCAGTTCGACTCGGCGCCCTGTCAGCACCCCCGCCCGCCAGCGCTCTGACATGTCCGCCACCTATGCAATCCCCGTGGACCACTCACAGGCTGCCACGTCACTCGATGACGTCATGCTGACGTCACCCGACCCTGACCCCACCTGATGACGTCATGCTGACGTCATCCAAAAAAAGCGCCAATAACCCAAAAAGTCCATATTTTAGCCAAAATTCGTGTTTTTTGTCACTTTTGCCAAAAAGACTGTTGCTCACCTCTGCATGCAAATTACGACCATCCGTTGCCAACTTGCAAAAATCGACCCGAAGACCGTTGGCACCTTCAACCCACCTGCATTTGTAACCATTGCCGGCAATTCACCAGGTATTTATCCAAATCATTCCCTTCGCGCTTGGTTGTGTCCATAATTATCCGAAACTAAGTTAAAAAGAGTGAGGAAGCTTGTATTTACCAGAAAATCCCCGGTGGCCAGCCTTCATTTTCAATTGTTGAGTCGAAATTCACCTGCAGAGCCTCGTTTAGCCAAGTTTTCACAAAACCTACAGTTAGTCCGCGCATTCGTGGACTTAAAACCTGAGCTGCGCAAATTCACGAGGAAAACAGTGGTACTAGTCCCTGCATGTGCTCAATTAACTCTCTTTGGAGCACTTTAAACTATTCTCACCACAGTTTGCCCCATTTTTCCTTGCAATTTGCCTCACTGTTGCAAAAGTACCCCTTTGTGTTGTTCTGCCCACTTAAACCAGTTCTAGTACAAGTCATAGTACTACTTAACCATGGAAACACCAGTAGCCCTGAATATTCAACCTCTGAATGCCCCACACAGAGAGCTAGAGTGGAAGGCGCTGGGTGATAGAGATTACCAGATGATAGACTCATTTGCCATGAGTTCCAAATTTAACATTCACCTGCAAAATGAGTTAAAGGCCCAATACCTCAGTGGAGCTGATATTTTAGGAATTTGGGATTCCAATTTGCCCATTTACAATCTCCCTCAAGTCAATGTCCTCCCAGACTTGATAAATCAATGCCGTTCCAGCTATGATCCATGTCAAAGAGCTGTCCTTAGCCCCTCAGGCTCAGTATTGTTCCATATCACCCCTGAGGCCATAAATGAGATGCTGCACTTTCACACTGCAAAGCCACTGACTCCTCTCTCCATCAATGACTTGCTAAAGAAAGGGGGCAAGCTGTCCAGTGCTCAAATCATCAAAATTAATCAGCTGTTCGTTCAACCAAGCTCTGAAGTTGTGAGAACCCCTCCTATAGGATATCAATATCTCAATGAGCTGGGCAAAATGCTTGTGGATTTGATCAGTTACATCCTGGGTTATGGGTCACATGAGGATGTTGATGAAACCATTATGGCCATGTTGTCCATATTCTCCCCTGGAATGCCTCCTGCTGTGCACTATGATTTTGCTACATACATTGCCAATAAGATTCATGAACAATTGATGAATCTAGAAAGGGAAAAGGTGTTTAAATACACTAGGTACATCTAACACTTGTTCTTATTTTATCAGCCCGATGCTTTCCCTGTTCCTCTCAAGAAGCTAAATGCCCAGGGAAACCCAAGGTCTGTGGTGTTTTGGTCTTCAGTCTTTCATCATATAACTTTTTCACCATACACCTACTGTGAATTCATAGACCTTTTTATCCATCCAGCTATGACCTTGTTATTGGGTGTCCCTCCTCCTAGATTGACAGATGAGATGCAAAGGATGCTTCACCTCTCAAAGGCCTACAGCATTGGTGATTGGTACTTTTACCAACACCATACAGTAATCAGAATATATGGCTGTGAGTTGAACCCTTATAGGCTGCCAAGATATGTCCCTATGAGACTTTTTGCCTTAGAATATTTTAGGCAGTTTGGAAATGCAGAATTTGTCCACTTCCACAGTAAAAACAAGAAGGTGCAACTAAAAGTAAGGAACCAGCTAGGCCCTTTTCTATACAACAAAAGGGAGGAGGGATGGAAGGAAGCAGATTTGATCCTAGAGACCCTCCAATTGCAAACCAGTTTCCAATGGGCACCTTATGACCCTAATCATTTCATTTCCCTCAGGAGGGTAAAATACAAATTGGGTGGCTATGCACATGTGAGACTGCCTCATATTGAGAAACATGCCAATTCATTAAGCTGGAAAGAGGGCACTCTAGAAGAGCCAATGAGTAGAGAGCAAATGCTACAAAGAGAGGCAAAGAATATTGAGAAAGAGGCTGACTTGGAAACTTGTGGGTAGGTTTCCTCTTCATATCAAAGGCAACTTGGAGCAGCTGCCTCATCCTCTACAGCCCAGCAGCAAGCAACCAGAACTGTTCAACAGGAATCCAGCAGGGATAAAGGGAAGCAGATGGAGCAAGAACAGCCACCTCCTATAGCAAAACAACAAGCAGAAAAGCAAGTAGAACAACAAGAAGAAGGGAGAAAAGAGGGGCAGCCAATACAGCAAGAACAAACAGCTGAAGCCCCAATATCCACTGAGCAACAGGCTCAAGAGAATGTGCCTCCTAGGCAAGAAAAGACAGTGGAGGTCTCAGTGCTACAAAATCCACAGAAAGAAGAAAAGGGAAAGAAGAGGGATAGAGAGCAGGAGACTCCCCTCACCACATCCACAAATCAAGGGGAGAAAAGGCAGAGAATGAATCCCCTCTCCGAGGAAGAGATGCCTATTGGGCAATCATTGGGCATAGGCCCACCGAGCATGGAGGCATCTGCCAATTCCTTTCAGCAGGAACAAGAAAGAACCCTTGGAGGAGAGGTCAGCTCCTCAAGTCAGCAAAGGAGAGCCGAGACAGGCATCAAGCAACAATTTATTGACATAAAAAAGAGAAATGAGCCACTCAGGCTCCAGATCTACAACCAGTTGCTTAAGATGGCCCCTACCAATCAGCAGAGGCTTATGTCAGCCTACGACATAACAGAGGGGAAGATGACCATGAGTCATTTCATGCCAACCATGCTGCAGCCACAGTCAGCTGCAGACTATATAAGAACCAACCTTGAGGTTCTTGCAAAAGACATCCACCCTATGGACCAAATAGAACTTCACAAGCAAACGGGTGAGATGGTCTATTCGACATTGGAAGATAAGACATTCACGGCACATAGGTTGGAAAACAGCCTGAACAATACAGCTGCCCAACTTGAGTTGGAGAAGGCATCCTCTAAGGCCAAAGACAACAGGATCAGGTCTTTGGAGGACATAATCATAGAGCTTGGGCATGACCCAAAGGATCCAAAAGCTATACAAACGCTGCTGAAAATAAGAGATGCAGACCTTTCAGCTCTAAGAAAGATGATTAAAGTCCCAGCAACCCTTCACCCTTAATCAGAAGAGGTTGCCCAGCAAAGACAAGACCAGGATGTAGCAACATTGCTGGTAGGACTGCATAAGCAGCTGGTGCAAACACAAGGAAAGCTGGAAGAGACAGAGGCTGCACTGCAGGCAGCCCTACAGCAGAAAGAAGGAGATCAAAATTCTCAGCCCCCTCCAGAGATCATAAACCTTGAGGAGCTTCCACAGACTACTGCTCCTCCCACAGGGCAGACAGCTCAAACAGCTCCATCAACATCAAAACCAGCACCAACCTCAGAGCAGGCTCCGAGCCTTGATATGCAGAAGTCGATGATTGAAATCAAGATCCTAGAAGCCCAGATGGTAGAGCTGAATGAAGCCAAGGAGAATTTAGTTAAGCTGAATGAAAAATATGACAAATCCAAGCAAAGTGTAGCAGAAAAAGGAAGAGAAATAAAGGCCCTTAAGGAGAAGATAAAGTAGCTGGAAAAGGAGCTCACCCTTGACAAGGTGGTGGCTGAGGTCAAAACAGTTTTATGGGCCAACATTGGCCAATCAATAACAGATCAATGGCAGTATATAGAGACTATTCATGAGCAAATGGAGCTCATAGGCAAAGCACACAAGGAAGTCCAAAGAGCAAGGGCATCTCTAGGCAATATGCCTGAGATAGCCAATAGAATGATCAATGTTCTCAACAACCGCACAGGTCCTCAGCTGGCAGCAATGGGAATCCCCAATAGAACTGAAACCATCCTGATGATAAAGAGGGTCCTCACATTGAGAAGCCTGGTACAAACATTGGATAGAAGAAGCCAGGACATGCAAACAGAAGTAAACAAGTTCATGGACAAGTTTGCAGCATTACAGAGCAGAGGCCTTCCTGGCTTGCTGAACAGCGCAGGGAGACTACTATCACATGAGAACTATGCAAAGAGGGTGAACACATTTGCCACCAATCAGATCACTCAGGGATCAAGTACCTCAGAGGTAACAGGGCCAGCATCTGGGCAAAGTCTCTATGACAGAGTAGAGAACTTATTTTTTATTATGAATGAGATCAAACATTTGTTTGAAGTGCCTCCAAACTTCTACAAATACACAGAGGCAGATGAAACCTTAGATGCAATTTTGAGACATCAATTGCCTACACAGGAGTGGTGGACCAGAATGATACAATTGTTGCTGTAAACATGAGGCTTTCATCAAAGTTTTTTCATCAAAAAACATAAATCATCATGTTCAGAAAATGTGATGCATACACTATGACTGGAGAAGAGTGGATTGAGCCAACTCAGCAGAAAGATTCGGCCACTAAAGCAACACTGACAGCTACATATAACAGGGTCGAGAAAGCTACAGCATGACAAAGCATAAAGACACATCATTCAGCATTAATGCAGAACGCTCAACCGACTCAGTGGCCTCCAAAGGTCAAGAAGTTTTCTGACAGAATTAAAGACTATTTATTTTATATTTAGAGCAGCAATAACTTCCTTATCTGCTATTTTGTAAAGTTGGTGAGCGTATTTAATTTATCAAGTGACTCAGCGGTTCAGATATTTTGTGAAACCAATTTGTATATATTCCCCCTCGCATAAGCTTGCAGGGGTTGTTGTTTCTGGTGAAAAAAGAGAACTCGGCTGTAATTTCTGGAAGAATAATACAAACAAAGCTTGGAGTTTACGGAATTTGGGTCTTACTGATGCATGCTGTCTTGGAACCATTGAATGCTACAGGATTCTAGTGCTATGGCTTGATATAATAAGTTTTCTCTATCTCTGTTAATGTTTTATTATCTGTTTAAATCATATCTCTCATATGTTGTTCTAAATTTAGCAAGAAAGAAAAAGAATAGCTCAGGACTTGTCCATGGAGACACCCTGATTTCAATCTTTCTTACTATTAATGTTTTCTACAGGCTCAGCTGTTTAATTAGAATTCTTAACTGCTCCAATAAATCCTGAATCTTTCACAGTTTCTATTTAGTAATTCATGTATGCTACTAAGTAGAAATTGCCGTTAAATTTGTTATCACACTGTCTGTAATTCCATATCTCACTGTTTCACTCACTAATCAGAACTTATATCAAGGAATAGCCATCTAGCCTTGCAGTAAAACTTTCTCCCTCACAGGCACCAGGACTGTCTCACATTTTCGACTCCATATGCCCAATGGACTAGCATTTTCCAAACATTTCATGCCCTTCTCACAACAACAGTTCACAACCAAAACTTCAAACAAAAAACTGAAAC
This sequence comes from Pinus tabuliformis, assembly GCA_031772625.1. Lineage (NCBI taxonomy): Eukaryota > Viridiplantae > Streptophyta > Pinopsida > Pinales > Pinaceae > Pinus > Pinus tabuliformis. The sequence goes on along the minus strand of CM062818.1, from coordinate 1,938,953,086 downwards.
TTATAACTAGCCTAAAATCTTCACAAATCAGAGCTAAAACTTAAAGAGAGAGCCCTCTCTGATTATAGGTAGGCTAGAACCTATAATCCAAAGATTGGTTAGTGGTTACCCCGGCCGTATTCCCTTGGGAGTCAAAGGGAACAACCTGGGTGTTAACAGGCTCGTCAGCTGAAGGAACAAGTAATGAAAGCTCGACAGTCACCTGGAGGTATGCATGCAGAGATTTACATGTCCTCCTACATCTTAGATGCAATCTGTGCTTGACAGGAGTTCCTGAGCTTAGAGTGGGCATGGTCACCGACGAAGACTACTGTGAACACGTATTTCAAGTTGTTGTCTGAATATAGCTTCAAAGGAGTAATTACACAGTTGTCCAATCATTTTGTCACCCTAGTGTATAGGATGATATTCGAACAGGATCCACCTTGCTTGTCGAAGGAAGCAATGGAGGCACTGATAGGCATTGCTGATTGGTATGCCTCACCGTCCGACACCTTCATTCAAATGTTCAGTGCGGAGAAGCCTCCACATGTTCTAACGAAGTTTTCCTTAGACGTACTTGTCATGTAGGAAGTAGCATATCACATCTCGACAAGATTGACAGCTAGATTGCACCAGAAGAAGAAGGCACCTTGGCTCGCTCTTCCATTGCGGATTGGTTTATATGAGATTCCGAGTATCAAGCAAGCAGATGTCAGAGCAGAACTGTTGAAGAAGTACCCATTCTACCTCCGAAGCTACAATCTGCATGACCCACATTGTATTGTGAAGGATCACTGCATGAGAGTTCATTTCAACTGGATCTATGGGGCATGTCATTGGGCCGAGGAGGACCCATGGAGATATTGCTACAATTTCTACAAACCCAATGAATTGGTTGGCTTTGTTGTGGAGTGGTTAACGAAGCAACATGAAGTAGCATCATGGAGAGCACTAGCAGCAGCAGTGGTAGCAGAGGTAAGCATACCAGTGTGCGACAAAGGTAAGAGGAAGATTGTTGATCGCATGGAGGAGGAGCAAAGCTACAAGTTCCAAGCAGATCCATTGGTAGAGAAAGCAACTATGGCTATAGAGGAAAAGAGGCACTAGCACGACATGCGAATCACACAAAGACATAGGGATAAGAGAAGAATGGAAGAAGTAGAGAAGGAGTTGCATGAGATGAGGGAGCAACTCTGAGAAGAACAAGAGTTGCACAAACAAGAGAGGGAAGCACAGCAGCAGCAGATACAGGAAGGGGTGCAACATGTGAAAATAGACAAAGCAACACATGTACAAGTAATTGATTCATCAGAACAACTAGCATAAGGTGAACGAGGTGAACCATCGCAGGAGCAAGACTTCACTCATTAGATAGAACAAGCATTTCAATAGTTGGGTGCAGACATGGAGCAATGAGAGTTGGAACATGACACCACCTCATGCCTCACCACAAAGAGGTCGACTCACCCACTTCAATGCATCCAGATGACGAGCAATTCTCGAATGACGAAGGAGGCACTGAGATCCTTGGTGATCATCCAAAAGGAGAGATGCACAACATCTCATTCGATGAATCTCAACATAGAATTATGTAGTCTCGCAGAGTATGAACTCCGGTGGATCACACATCTCCTATTCAAGTTGAGGAACGAGTGATCGTGACTGATGTGCGCAAACATCCAACAACTTCTTGAGCTAAAATATGGGAGGGACTATCAAAGCGAGATTTAATGGATAAGGGAGAAAATCCATGATCTAAGTGACATCAGTGGCTTGGAGGCGACAATTTGATCAACTTAGCTATTGGATAAAGTTGTCATTGATGTCAATAATGACCCTAGCATTGTTGTAGACCTAACCTTTTTACCCTAACCCTATGCACATAAATGAAACCCTAATCCCTAAATGCATATAAATCGAACGCTAGCCCTATGTCCTAAATACATTGAAACAAGCCTATGCACATAAATGAAACCCTAAGCCTTAAATACACATAAATGGAACGCTAGCCCTAAGTCCTAAATACATTGAAACTATAGCTCATCTATGAAACCCTAAGGGCTATTCATGGAAGAAAAAATATTATCTTGTCATTAGAATAAATATATTTTGAAAGCCATTTTTCTTGGCCTTCTCCCATTCCTTAACTCTTTGTCATGATGGATTTATTAATTTTTAAAATTTATGATATCACCAAGTTGGCTTTATTGGTTGGCTCTCCCACTAGACGTGACCGTTCAGACCCCCACAATTGACTATAAATACAGGCTATTGAACTTTGACTAAGGGATCATCCACCTCAGTCCAGATAATAGAAGCAATTCAAGAGTACAAGTTCACAAGTCATGAAATAAAGGAGATAAATGTAAAATGATTGCTTTGGATCATTGAACGATTTTTTATCTTGTCTATTTTGGTTCTCGACTCTGTGGAAATTTCTTGCCATTATCTTAGGAAAGGAACATCTATTGCAGAACTGTGGCCTATCTATCTTCTCGGACCCGTAGATCTATCTTCTCAGACTTGTGGAAATAATTCATACATGTTTTGGATCTGTAGTGGTAGACTTGCAATGTCACTTGTTTGTAGATGCACTGGAGATACATTTTAGACCTACAGTGACTCTTTCTTGCGGATTTGTGGAACTATCTAGGCATACATATGTTTCAAACATACAATGATACTTTTGTGCTATATCACTGGGAAGACTTTTGTGGAATTCTTCGGCTTAGTGTAAAGAAAGTTTTAAGGAAGATACTTCTGTTGCTGATCTGTGGAGGCAGTATACTCATATGAACTTGTGGAAAATAACAACTTGGATCTGTGAAGAATATTCACACTACTAGCACCATTTTCTTTGGACCTATGGAGATTTGTAGAAGCATACTTTCAGACCTGTGATCAAGACCCCAGAAGCACAAATATTGGCAGTGTATTGAAGACCTTGGAGGCACAATGTTGGGTTGTTTCAAGCATAATATTATGATTGTTGCAGACTTTTGTTAGAGGCACACCTTTGGAATTAATTTACATTGAAATATTTCCTGCAGGAATTGTATTGAGGTTATACTACAATGAAGACTTTTTGTAGATCTTGTTTAATGGGACAATGCCAAAACACTAGTGTAGAATCTATAAGCAATGAAAGATATTTTGATCAATTGTGAAGTAAGTCTTTGTATAATTTTTCTTTTTTTAATTAAATTGAAGTTTGGCAAAGGTTGGAGCCCGAATCATTGAGGATTGGAGTCTCACCCAAGATTGGAGTCTTGGGAAATTTTTGTAAAGGTTGGAGCTTGAGGATTGGAGTCCTCTTTATTTTTGGTTAATAAAATTATTCTCCTTTTTATATTCTGGTTCAATCTGTGATAAAATATTAACTGACATTAATAAAAATTGAAAGAAAAATTGATTCATGTCCCGCCCCCCTCTTAGTATTTTTAACAATTGGTATCAAAGTTAGCTTCTTCATAATCATCCTAACAGCTGGAAGAATAATTTTGAGTCACAATGGCCATTAACGATGCAGGAAGGGTCCCTCAATTTGATGGAACAAATTTTGCTTTCTGGAAAGTTAGGATGAAGTTCTACTTGATGTCTCTTAGAGTGGAAGTATGGCAATTAGCCACAAATGGATGTAAAATTCCATCTCCTCCGCCAACAGATCATGATGGGAAGAAATCTTATATAGTAAATACCAAGGCCTTGAATTCTATAACAAGCGGACTATCTAATTCATAATTCACAAATGTTATGAATTGTGAATCAGCTAAGGAAATGTGGGACAAGCTCATTAGCATTTATGAAGAAGATACCAAAGTCAAGAAGGAAAAAATCCAAACTTTTAAAAGACAATTTGAAAGTATAAAGATGAATGGAGAAGAAGACACTGCTGCTTATTTCCTTAGAGTAGATGAAGTTGTCAACTTACTCAAAGGTCTAGGTGAAGACAATTGTCTAGAAAGTTTTGAGATCACTTCCATACCGGTTTGATTGCAAAGTGCCATAGAAGAGTTGAAAGACTTAGGCACCTTATCAATAGATGGACTTCATGGAATTCTAATTGCGTATGAAATGAGAACAAGAATCTCAAATCCCAAAGACGTTGCTTTTAATGCCTCAAAAGCATCAAGAAAAGGGAAAAGTAATTGCATTAGTGATGATTCAGATGTTGATACAAAATTGGCACAATTTGTGAAAAAGTTAAAGAAAGATCCAAACTCAAAGGCAAGTACACTTTCATTTGTTTTAAATGTGGTAAAATAGACATTATGCTACAAAGTGTCCCTTCAAAGATGATAGTGATGATGAAGATGGACCCAAAAGAAGAACATTCAAGAAGAAATGACCAAATAAGAAAAAAATCTTCTCAAACAAGAAAGTGATGATGATGATGAAGATGAACCTAAGAAAAGGTTATTTAAGAAAGGGTCAAACAAAAGGAATTTCTTCTCTAAACAAGATAGTGATTATGTTGAGGAAGATGACTATATAGGGAGTAGTGAAGTTTTGTTCATGGAATTTGCAAATGATACTAATGAACCTAAAGAAGAAGGAAATGTGGATGTTTTGCTTATTAGTGCTATTGAAGAAAATGAAAAACTAAGAAAGAAGATCATCTCTCTCAAAATTGAAAAAGAAGAAGCAAAGAGGAAAGAAGAAATCTTGAATAAGAAACTAAAGGAAAAAGAAGAAATATGTGAAAAATTAGAAGCATAAGTTGTCTTTCTAAAGGAGGAGCTTAACCAAGTCAACAAAAGTTCATAAATCTCTCAAACTCTTGATATAATCCTCAACACTCAAAGAACACAAGATGACAAATCAGGCCTCGGCTACACAGGTGAATCATCAATGTTATGCAACCAACTCACAAAATAATAGAAATGATAAATCAACGACTTAAAAACTATCATCTTCGCGGGGGAAACCTTCTTTAAATTACAAAAATGAATAATTCTTGGATGATACAAATGACAATACCTCCTTTGTATATATAGGAGTCTATGGGGTCACAATTTAATCAAAGCCTACATAACAATAATTATGCAAGGACACAACAATAACAATAGTGGCTTTTATGAGGAAAAATAATAACAATATGAGGGCAACATGGGCACACCAATAACAATAAGGGGGCTACACTAAAAATAACAATAAGGGGGCTACACTAAAAATAACAATAAGGGGGATACACTAGTATTATAGGGACCTAACATGACCTTCTCCTTCAAAAAAGTGTTGTCCTCAACGCTTGAATAGTTATGGGTACTTATATATAAAATTTTCATCCTCCCATTTGAATCTTCAATAGGTAAGTTCTTCCACTTAATGAGATACTCTGAAATTGATCGATTTCGTAGTTGTCGGGTTCTTGTTTTCGTGACTGCTTCCAACTCAAATATGTTTTTTCCTTCTTCATCAAGTTCTAGCAACATTGTTTGAATTGGAAGCTTGTCACCAATAACCTTCTTTAAGCATGAAACATGGAACACTAGGAGTACTCGGGAAGATGCATGCAACTCCAATTTGTATGCCATAGTACCAATCTTTTGCAACACCTTGTAAGGACCGTAATACTTGGGTGCTAATTTATTATCCTTCTTAGCTTTCTTGAGGGACATTTGTTTTTATGGTTATAGCCATAAAATACTCAATCACCTACATCAAAACTTATTTCACTGAGATGCTAATCTGCCTGTTGTTTCGTTCAATTATGCACCAGAGTGAGGTTATCATTTAAGAGTTGGAAACTTGTTGTTGATGCTCGATGTGATCTTCCACTGCTTGAACCTTATAATTTTCTCTTAAAGATGATGTGATGGATGGTGGATATATCCATAAAGTGCCATAAATGGAGTCATTTTTGCCGCAGTATGGAAGGAAGTGTTATACCACCATTCAACTAGAGGTAACCACTTGACTCATTGTGTTTGTTTATCATATACAAAGCAATGAAGATATCCTTCCAAATGGTTGTTCACTATCTTAGTTTTCCCATCAGATTGAGGATGATAAGATAAGTTATGAGCTAATTGAGTACCAAGACAAGAAAATAATTATGTACCAAAATTACCAGTGAAAATGGGATCTTTATCACTTACTATAATCTTTGGGTTTCCATGAAGTTTTTGAATTGTTTCCATAAATGCAATAGCAATTGTACCGACTTAAAATGATGAGATAATGCACATAAGTGTGTATACTGGGTAAGTCTATCAACTAACACCATGATGACACTCTTTTTTTCAGACTTGGGTAAACCTATGATAAAATCCATTGATACCTCCTCCCAATGCTGACTTGGAATGGTTAAAGGTTGTAACAGACCCGAGGTTTTAATTGTCACAACTTTATTTTGTTAACAAACCAAGCATTCTGCCACAAACTTTTGAATATCATATTTAAGGCCATCCCAAAAAAATTCCTTCTTAACCCTGTGGTAAATTTTTAAAAGTCCTGATTGCCCTCCTAAAGGAGAGGTGTGCAATTCCAAAAGATTTTTTTTTTTAGTTGGGAATTCTTACAAAGATATAAGCGATATTTGTACCATCATGAATCGTTTTTTCAGCTAAATGTATCAGATGTACTAGGATCTTGCTACAAATTTTGAATGAGAGTCCACACCTCTTCATCATTCTTTCATTCATCCCTTGCTTTGGTTATCCACTCAAGTTGGATAATATAAATGGCACAAAGAAATGCTTCCACATCCTCATCCTTTCTTGAGAGTGCATTTGCAACAACATTTTGCTTCCCTTTTTTGTAGATGATTTCAAAGTCATAACCCAACATTTTTGTGACCCATTTTTGTTTCTCTTCTAAAGAAAATATTTGTTCCAAAAAGTATTTAAGATTATCATAATATGTTTTTACCTTCAAATGTCTTCCCATTAGGTAAGGTAGCCATTGCTTTAGTGCATGTAGTATTTCCAACATTTCCTTCTCATAAATAGGTTTCTGTAAATACTTTCCTTTGATTGGACAACTTTCAAAAGCAATGAGTCTTTCTTCATGCATTAAAACAACACCAATTCCATTTCCTAAGGCATCACATTCCACAATAAAGGTTTTTGTGAAGTTTGGCATAACTAAGGCCGATACTTGGCACATTGTCTCTTTAAGATGTTCAAAGGCCTTAATTGTTACTGGAGTCTAAGAAAATACATCTTTCTTCAATAATGATGTTAGAGTTGCCACTATTCTCCCATAATTATTAACAAACTTGCGATTATACCTTGTCAACCTGAGAAATCCTTAAAGATGCTTTATGGTTGTGAGGATTTTCCATTCCTTAATGGAATTAATTTTGTTAGGGTCTACCTTAAAACCCTCATGAGATACAATATGACCCAAATATTCCACCTCCCTTACTCCAAAGAAACATTTGGAGGTTTTTGCATATAATTGTTTCTCCTCTAATAGTTTGAGCACATTGTCAACATGTTGAACCTGATCCTTCCAAGACTTGTTGTATATTAGTATATCATTGAAAAATACTAACACAAATTTTCTAAGGAAGGGTTTGAAACTGGAATTCATCAAACCTTGAAATGTGGAAGATGCATTAGTACAACCAAAAAACATGACCAAAAAATTCATAATGACCCTCATGAGTTCTAAATATTGTTTTCAGAATGTCTTCAATCTTCATTCTAATTTGATGATATCCTAAACAAAGATCCATCTTTGTGAATTAAATTGCTCCATGTAATTCATCCAACAATTCATCAATGACAGGAATGAGAAATTTATCTTTAATAGTGAGTTTGTTGAGCTACCTATAATCTGAACACATACACCATGATCCATCATTCTTATGCACCAATACTACTGGAGCAGAGAAAGAACTTTGACTAGGTTGAATTATACAAGCCTCTAGCAGTTCTGTAATCATACATTCAATTTCACTCTTTTGGGCATAAGGATATCTGTAAGAACTGATGTTTAGAGGAACAATTCCTGGAATCAAATGAATAACATGATCATGATCATGAATAGGTGGGAAGCCTTTGGGAATCTCAAACACCTTGGAATGATTGTCCAAAACTTTTTGTATATCTGTAGAAATATACGATTTCGATGTTTGAACCTCCAGTGAACATAATTGTGCAATTACGCCTCATTGTTCTTTCTTCAGAAGCTGTTAGGATATTTCGACACATAGGAAATAGTTAAGTATGACTTGGTCTAGTGTATAGTTAGGTAAAGTGTGTTTCTTTACTATGTACTTTTGTAACTTACAATCTGACGGTCACAATATGTCCTAGACATGAAGTGATCCAAAGGTTCATTCTCTCCTCGGTATTAACGACACTTGATCTATGGATTAACACCCAATTTGTCCATGATCTCTATTTAAAGAGCATGGAGGGTCATTTGTAGGGTAACTGTTCATGAGAGAAGCTTATGTAAATTTTCATTCTTTTATTAATAAATTGCCTGAAGTGGCCGCATTAGCTCAGGCCGTGGACTGTTTCCCTCTTTGAGGGCTTTAACCACGTCAAGAATACTGGTGTATTGATCTGTGATCTATTTGTGAGCGGTGTCCTTTGGTGTTCTGTCTGAGGAACTTACCCTGTAAATTCCTACATGGCATCGGAGCTATTTGAGGGCCGCATCCATTGGTGATCCAAGTTTGACGCTGGTACAACTGCATCCGACTATCATTTCCTCGATATACTGTTTCTGACTGCTTTCGGGCCGAGAGGACTGCTCTATTGTATTAGGAGCATCTGTTCCAATGAGGAACCCCTTTTGTTTCACACGAAAAGGTTTCTGGTAGCCCTAGCTACGTCATTTTTAAGATCTAGAGGTATACAGTCTCTATTTGTAGTTCTAGCTATTCATCTCTCTGTTTATTTTGGTTTATTTAGCTCTCTATTTTTTATTATCGAATCTATATCTTTCATTTTTGCGTATGCTCTTTGCCCCGCGACTTTGTGTGATTTGGGCAAATCAGAAACAAAAATGAAGGATTTTTCTCATGCGTATGTCTTTTCCGTCACGCCTTAGTGTGATCTTGGAAAATCAGAAACATTGAGGAAAATATTTAGTTTCCGGCTAAAGCTAACTTCAAGCCGCAAGGTTTTTTTTTTTTGTATGTCCGTGTTGGGTTTTTTTGTTTTTGTTGTGTAGGCAAAAAAGAGCTTTTTCAAGTAAGCACGCACCCAAAAGCTTTAGTGACTAAAAAAAAACCCTCTTTCTCTTTTCCAAAATTTACTAACCTTTTAAACTAGCTCACTTGGTCCAAAGTTACTTTATGATAATAGAGGTCTTGAGTTCAAGTCTTTCTTTTTGTTGAGTTACTTTTTCAAAAAACACATGTAACTTAAGTTTTAAAGTTACTTTATGTAAAAGTGTTCTCACCCATTATAAAAAGTGAGTCACTTATAATTCTAAAGTCTCTTTATCTTTTATTTAAGTTACAATTTAGTGGGTAGCTCGTAAAGTACCATTGTAAAAGTGACTTTCACTTATTTATAAGAGTGACATAATTTTTTATTTTTTTATTTTTTTTATTTTTTATTTTTCTAAGTGAGCTAATTAGATTAAGTTTGGAAAGGGAGGGTTTTTTTTTTAATATAACATTATGATTCATTTCCGCACATTCATGCACTTCGTCGGCATTTTCAACAACTTTTCTTCAAAAAGCCATAACTTCTTCATCTGGAAGTCGTTTTCAGAGCCATTTCTTTTTAATCAGCCTAACTTTTCGAGATCTTTGTTAGATTGTGTTATATTCTTTCTACGTAGTTAACAAGGGGTTTGAAGGGCACCCATAACCCCACTTTATGGGGTTCAGGGCAGCGCCCCGGAAAATTTTGGTTTTGGACCCTATGTTAAGTTGGGCGGACCCACCTATGGTTTTGTGAATGATTTTCACACATGTTTTTTTTTGGACGCGATGGTTTTTCAGTCCATGGTATTGGACACGATGGTTTTCGGTCCATGGTATTGGATGCGATGGTTTTCGGTCCATGGTATTGGATGCTTCAGCATGTATAAATATGTATTGTAACATTGAAAGGAACATAATGAAAAATCAAGCTGGTAGTCCCGGTTTTTGGATCCAGTGGGAAAATCTCTGTGTATATGTGTTTTATGTGTTATGCTCTCGCATTGTTTATTTTTCTGTGTTTTAGAATTCATATGCAGGTAATTTCTGTACGGGGTTAAAACCTACATTTGGTATCAAAGCTATTTTTGGCTTCAAGGGGACGCCTTTGTTGCTGAGGGGTTTCACTCGGGCTTGTGGTAGACCCTGTTCAGTGGGAGATCTACGAGATCGATTCTGGTGATGAAAGAATATGGTGAGTGGTGGAAAGATAGAGATCGAGAAATTTAATGGTCAGAGTTTTGAGTTATGGAAACTCAAGATGGAGGATCTGTTGGTGGATAAAGATCAGTGGATCGCGGACGAGAGTGACCGATGAAGAATGGAAGAAGTTGGATCAGAAGGCAAAGAGCACAATACAATTGTGTGTCTCAGATTCAGTATTATTGAATGCATTAGGGGAAGCTACAACAAAGGCTTTGTGGGACAAGTTAGGGACTTTTTACTAATCTAAGTCTCTGGTGAATAAACTGTTCCTGCGGAAAAAGATGTATAACCTAAGGATGAAAGATGGAGACTCGGTGACAGAACATCTGAATGCGTTTAATACTGTGGTAAGTCAGTTAACATCTGTTGATATTAAAATTTCAGATGAAGATAAGTGCATTAGTTTGTTGTGTTCTCTACCAGATTCGTGGGATAGTCTGGTTATTGCAATAGGTAGTAGTGCAACTGCCCTGCATTTTGATGAAATAGTCTCATCCTTGTTGAAGGAGGAGATGAGATGGAACAATATGGAGTGCCAGAATGGTGATGCCTTGTCTGTACGAAGACGGTCCCAGAACAAAAACAAAAATAAGTCATTGAGTGGGAGATCTAAATCTAGAGGGAGATCTAAATCTCCAGGAAAACCTGTAAAGGTGGTGTGCTGGAAATGTGGAATGGAAGGGCACTTCAAAAGGGACTGTAAATCTAAAGCTCCTGATAAAGGAAATGGATCTGATGATGCTCCTTCTACAGAGGCGAAAATCACCTCAGATGAAGGTGGGGATGTGTGCTTGGCTTCTTCAAGTACACATGTAGATCATGAGGCATGGTTGATTGACTCAGGTGCATCCTTTCACTTCACTCCCCATAGAGAGTGGTTCTGCGAGTATGAGAAATATGATGGTAGTGATGTCTTCTTGGGGGATGATAGAAAGGCTAGAATCATTGGTTGCAGAAAAGTAAAGTTGAAGTTGCAAGGTGGAAGGGTTAGAACACTTCCAGGTGTTCTACATATTCCTGCATTGGCTAGAAATATGATTTCTGTAAGCAAGTTGGATGATGCAGGTGTAAAAACAGTGTTCAAGAAGGATACCTACAAGATGGTTCAGGGAGCATTGGTATTGATGCAGGGAGTTCGGACTGGAACTCTGTACAAGCTGCAAGGTAGCACTGTTGTTGATGGGTGCAACAGTTCTGTGGTTCCTGAAAGTGGAGCAGAAAATCCAATCGTCTCTGGAAAGAGGACCATGTTGTGGCATCAAAGGCTTGGACATATTGGAGAGAAGGGCCTTCAGATACTTCATGATAAAGGTATGGTAGAAGGTATGAGTAATAGCTCTTTGGATTTTGATTTCTGTGAAAATTTTGTATATGGGAAGCAGAATCGGGTGAGTTTCCCCTCTGGTAGTAAGAGGGCGAAACAGATATTAGAACTTGTGCACAGTGATGTGTTTGGACCTGTGAAGGTTCCATCACTGGGTAAGTCTATGTACTATGTATCATTTATAGATGACTTCTCAAGGAATACATGGATATATTTCCTTAAGAAGAAATCTGAAGTCTTTGATAGGTTTAAAGAATTTAAGGCTCTGGTGGAAAACCAGACAGAGAAGAAGATAAAGGTGCTAAGGACATATAATGGTGGAGAGTTTTGCAGTAAGGAATTTGAAGAATTTTGTAAAAGTGTGGTATGGCATGGCAGAAGACTACTCCATATACACCTCAGCAAAATGGAGTTGCAGAAAGAATGAATAAGACATTGATGGAAAGGGCAAGAAGCATGCTCAGTGGTGCCAGGTTAGGAGATGAATTATGGGTAGAGGTGGTGGATACTGCATGTTACCTGGTCAACAAGTCACCTTCATCAGTGTTGGAGGATAAGACTCCACAAGAGGTATGGACTGGTAAGAAACCCTCTCTTTCACATCTGAGGGTATTTGGATGTGATGCATATGTACATGTTCCAAAGGAGAAATGAACCAAGTTATATAGTAAATATGAAAAGTGCATCTTTATTGGGTATAAGGATGGTTTAAAGGGTTATAAGCTTTGGAACCTAGTCACACGGAAGGGGTTGTACAACTGAGATGTGGTGTTCAGAGAAGTGAAAGATGTTATTAAACATGAAGTCCAATGAAAGGAACCTGAGAAGATAGAGTTTGAGCTAAAGGAGGAAGAATCAGACTCTATAGTAGAGGAGGAATCAGAAGATGAAGAGCCACAAACTCTGGCTATGAGAAGATTAGTCCGAGAAAGAAGGCAACTTGAAAGGTATAGTCCATCTACTTTCTGTTCAAAATTTTCTTTATCTATTAATGACGATGATCCCAGAACTGTGAAGGAAGCAGTGGATTCAGAGGATGGAAAACTCTGGAAAGAGGCCATGGTTGATGAAATGGCATCTTTGCACAAAAATGAGGCTTGGGATCTGTTGGAGTTGCTGGCTGGAAGGAAATCCATTGGCAGCAAATGGGTGTTCAAAAAGAAGACAAATGAAAAAGGAAAAGTGGAGAAATACAAAGCTCAGTTGGTAGCAAAAGGTTATTCCCAGGTGCCGGGAATTGATTTTGGTGATATTTTTTCTCCTGTTGCCAAGGTAACTTCTATTAGATTACTTTTATCTGTTGCTGCTACTTTTGATTTTGAGGTAGAACAGATGGATGTGAAGACATCATTTCTTCATGGGGATCTGGAAGCGGAAATCTACATGAAGCAACCTGAAGGCTTTGCAGCGAAGGGTAAGAAAGAACTGATATGCAAGTTAAAGAAGTCTCTGTATGGGTTAAAATAGTCACCAAGGATGTGGTATCAGAAATTTGATACATTTATACAGGGACTTGGCTTCACCAGAAGCAAAGCAGATCACTGTGTGTATTTTAAATTAATTGGTGATCGTGTTATTTATCTGGTCTTGTATGTGGATGATATGTTGTTGGTTGGAAATGACAAAGAAATTATCCAGGATTTGAAGACCCAATTGTCCTCCAAATTCGACATGAAAGATCTTGGTGCTGCAAACTATATTTTGGGCATGGAAATTAAAAGATATCAGGCAAATAGGAAGCTCTGGTTAAACTAGAGGAAGTATGTCGAGACAATACTGCAGAGGTTTAATATGTAGGGTAGTAAACCGGTGAAGGTTCCTATTCCTGTAGGTGTGAGGTTATCTGCTGAACAATGTCCCAAGACACAAGAAGAAGAAGAGGACATGTCCCGTGTTCCATATGAAAGTGCAGTCGGTAGCCTGATGTATGCAATCGTCTGTACTAGACCAGACATTGCACATGCAGTGGGAGTATTGAGCAGGTTTATGTCAAATCCAAGAAAGGAGCATTGGACAACAGTGAAGCACATTTTTAGGTATTTGCGTGGCACTAGTGATTATGGTCTGTGCTACCAAGGAAGACCAGGATTGGATAGAGTGTTGGATATTCGTGGCTTTGTTGATGCAGACTGGGCTAGAGATCTGGATTAGAGAAGATATACAAGTGGGCATGTGTTTAACCTATTTGGAGGTGCAGTCAGTTGGATGAGTAAGAAACAATCTGTAGTGGCACTATCAACTACAGAGGCAGAATACATGGTAGCCACTCATGCAAGCAAGGAAGCAGTTTGGTTGCAGAGATTGTGTTCAAGTATGGGGTTAGTATAGGAAGCTATAAGGATAGACTGTGATAGTCAAAGTGCAATTTTCTTGGCAAAGAACCCTGCATATCATTTAAAGACAAAGCACATTGATGTTCAGTATCACTTTATGAGGGATATGATAGAAGACAAAAAGGTGTTGCTGGTAAAGGTGGAAACTTTGAAGAATACTGCAGATGCATTGACAAAATCTGTGAGCTCTGAGGAGTTCTCTTGGTGTAGAGAGACAATGGGCATTTTAGGGTTGGGAAAATGACTAAGCTCTCTTGTGGCCCCCTGTGGAAAGAAAACAACAAGTGGGAGAATGTTGGGTTGTGTTATATTCTTTCCACATAGTTAACAGGGGGTTTGAAGGGCACCCGTAACCCCACTTTATGGGGTCCGGGGCAACGCCCCAGGAAATTTTGGTTTTGGACCCTATGTTAGGTTGGGCGGACCCACCTATGGTTTTGTGCATGATTTTCGCACATGGCTTTTTTTTTGGACGCGATGGTTTTTCAATCCATGGTATTGGACGCGATGGTTTTCGGTCCATGGTATTGGATGCTTCGGCATGTATAAATATGTATTGTAACATTGAAAGGAACATAATGAAAAATCAAGCTGGTAGTCCCGGTTTTGGGATCCAGTGGGAAAATCTCTGTGTATATGTGTTATGCTCTCGCATTGTTTATTTTTCTGTGTTTTATAATCGTACGCAGGTAATTTCTATATGGGGTTAAAACCTACAATCTTTCCATTAGAACACTTAGTTTTAGCATCTACAGCTTCAATTTTTGTTAAAATGGAAATTTCATGCCATGTTATTCTTAACATCACCAACTACTTCCAATAGTGGTCCTACATTATGGATTTACTTAGAAGTAAAGGTCTTTACAAAATAGCCTCAAGCCAAGAAACCAAACCTCAAGATGAAGATAAGGCAACCAAATGGGAAAATATGCAAGATCAAGCACGTCAGTTGATAGGGATGTCTATTTCTCCAGACTTTAGATTCCATATCGCAGAACTTGATACTCCTAATGAAGCAATGAAACAAATCACTAAAGTTTTTGGAATTAAAAATGAAATTAGAGCCCATCAACTCGAAAATGAGTTGCTTACATTGGACCCCAATAATTTTTCTTCCATTGAAGATTTTTTGTCCAAGTTTAAGACCCTTAGACTTCTCTTGGAAGGTGTTAAGGTTAAGAAAGAATATGGTAGCCTTATCTATTCCATTCTTACTAAGTTGGGACTAGCCTAATCTGTGTTTGTTTCCACCTTCCATTCTACTAGAGAAGCCTTTATTTCTCAAGGACAAGACTACAAGTCCCCCTCTTTTGATGCCCTTTGTGATTCTTTAATAAGAGAACAAGAAAATATCTTATATCTTGGTCTTCTTAATCTTGTAAACTCTTCTAAGAAAGCCTTAGCCACCCAGCAGCAACCAAATTCAAAGAATCTTAAGAAGCAATATCCTAAAAAGAATGGTCCTAAACCAAACAAGGGTCCTAAGCAATTTCAGGCTCAAAATGTGATATGAAAATCACTCTTGAGTGACCTTAGTTAAGTTATTAATGAATGAAGGTATTATAGACTCATGCTGTGTGTGTGTCTATGTCATTTTAGGCAACGGATCGATCAGATTGCAAAATACACAGACATTGGAAAATGGAAAACAGTAAGAAAATACAAGAATACAACAATTAATAAGGAGTTCACCCTATTCTCTAGCGTTACATCTCCAATCCAGCTTTCAGTGGTGGCCTTCTTTTATTGTGTCTTTAAAGCAGAGAATTACAATGAGGAGCTCAATTTGAGTCTCTTGAAACAGAAATGATGCTTGGCAGGGTGGTTCTTGGATTCGCCAAGCCACTAGAGTGCACAAACTCTTTTCCTCTTCAAGTCTTGACCTCTATGGTCTTTAATGGGAGTAGCCCAATGTGGTGCTCAATTCCTGACAGGTCCTCTCAGGGATGGCTTGAACCTCTCAAGTTTTCTGTCTGCTTGATGCTGCCTTATGCTGCAGGTCAACTCGGCTCTCTGTCTTTTTGTTTTTTGCTTCACTGTCTCTTCTTTTCTCTGTCTTCGTTCTCTTCTCTGTGTCTTTTGTTCTATGTTTTTTCATGGCTTAAAGCCAATTTGTCCCCAACTGTTCACTTCCTCTTCCGCCCCCGTCGGATCGCCTGTTGCTGCTCGCTTGGAGTTCCCTATCTCTACGTCATCGTCAACGGCTCATAGGGAGTGGCCACTTGTCCTCTTGCGAACTGTGCCAGCTCTTCCTCGTCAGTTCGGTTTTCCAGTTACATTGTGAAATGACTCATCTGCCAACTCAATGGTCAAATCGGACGTCAAACTCCTTTATGTCGTGGCTTAATCCCCTATCAAATTTGGTTCCTCCATCGGGCATGATCTCTGCCGTCATATCTAGAGTCCCCAAATCCTACGATATTCGCTTATTTCGTGCAGTTGACTTGCTCGACCGTTAATGCGTGATGAGCGGTGGTTTTCTCTCTCATCCACCTGCCACACGTCGGGCGCTGAATGGAATCACTTGCTTTTATCCAAATCCGCTTACTGCCTAAGGGTGCCCCCTATATACTGCCGATTTTGGAGTGCGGGACCCACCTTTCACCTTAGCGCTTTCCCCACGGTTTTCCCGGCTTCCATGCGACCAAGTGCTTTGGGGCTTTTTCCTTCTCAAGGGGTTTTTCCCAGCGCTAATTTCACATCAGAAACAACCTCCTTTTCCCAATTCGAGCTTCCCAAGTGCTAGTTTTGCCTCGTGCGTTGTCTCCATGGGCCTCGGTCAGCACTCTTTGACCAAGGTCCTCATTCCTCGCTGGCTGCAAACTGCCACTGTCAGAGGTCTTCCTGATTGCTCTCTGTTCACAAATTCGAAGTTTGTCCTGTTTGGATACAGTCATGGCATCTTGATTATTTTTCATGGATCCAATTTGGATCACGACCTTCCCACGAAAAAGCTTTTGGACCACCAAAAGTTGGTTTTCAAGCATCAACTAAGTGAGGGTATAGTTGCCTCACTCGTCCAATCTCTATCCACTTTACACTGCTAGGCTTTGAACCCTTGATCCCAATTCTGAAGTACTCAACATCTCCTCCGCGCATCGTCCTCACCTTCCTACCCAGAACTGTGTCTTCCTGTAATTCATTAAGATATTCAGTTAGTAGGTCATCAATAGAAGGAAATTGACTCTGCTCTTCGGGTTCCTCAATTAGTGAGGGTTCAAACAATCTCAAGCAATCTGCATTCACGACTGAGTAGATGTGCATATAAGTTGGTAGATCAAGGCGAAAAGCATTTTCACCAATCTTCTCAAGTATTTTGAAGGGTCAATACCTGATGGGCTTTAGCTTTTTACCTTCACCTTGCATCCTATCTTGCTAATATACAGCCAGACTTGGTCACCAACTTGGAAACTATGCTCCATCTGATGGTTCTCATGCCTTGCCTTGTATTTGGCTTGGCTCTTTTCCAGCTGTTCCTGTACTGCCTGGTGGATTTCTTGGATTTGTTCAATGAACCTAGTTTCCCTGTCCACATCACTGTGTCCCTCAACTGTGGTATCTTTACCAAATACAAAATCCAAAGGAGACCTTGGTGTGAAACCAAAACAGGTCTCAAAAGGATATCTCTGTGTAGAAGAATGTTTTGCTCTGTTGTAAGCATGCTGCACATAACACAAATGTTCATCCCAAAGCTTAGGATGTTTGCTGCAATATCCTCTGAGTAACTGGATCACTGTCCTGTTAACTACTTCTGTCTGGCCATCAGTTTGTGGATGAAAAGCTGTGCTTTTCTTCAGTTTGGTTTCCATTAGTTCCCATAGACTTGACCAAAACTTCCCCACAAATCGGGTGTCTCGATCAGATACAATGGAAGTGGGTAGTCCAAAATGAACCCATACATGTTCAAAGAATAGTTTTGCAGTTTGTTCAGCTGTAATTTGTTTATTACAAGGTATCAAAATACACATTTTGCTGAACCTATCCACAACAACATATAGATAATCATGACCTTTCCTAGATTTAGGTAGTCCTCCAACAAAATCCATGGAAACACTTTCCCAAGGGTGAGAAGGAACTGGTAATCGAGTGTATAAGCCTAGTTTTCTATTGCTGGGCTTGCTTTTAGCACACATATTACACCCTCTTACATATCTAGAAATTGTCTCATTCATTTTTGGCCAATAACAAAATCTTTGCAGCTGTGCAACTGTTTTACTTACCCCACAGTGACCTGATATCAGAGAACTGCGTGCTTCTCTAATTATCTTTACTCTTTCAGATTGTGGAATGCATAACTTCCCACAATGGTATAAGAGTCGGTCCTTTACATGATAATCCAATTCTTCTACTCGTTTGCCTTGACTTAAGGTTGCATATACATATTTAAAGTCTATATCTTGAGCATATTGTTCAATGTAGATTTCATGTAGCACAAAATTATGCTTAAGTATAGTAGATGCATTTATAATGGGTCTAGACAACATATCTGCAACTTTATTATGTATGCCCTTTTTATATCTGATGACTAAATGAAACTGTTGTAGAAAACCCATCCATCTGTAGTGTCTTGATTGCTGCAACTTAGTTTGGGAGTGTAGATATTGAAGTGGCTGATGATCAGTATGTATTACTGTTTCTTTTCCCATTAAGTAATATTCCGCTTTTTCAGACATTGTACTAATGCATACAATTCTTTATCATATGTAGGATAGTTAACTACTACAGGATTAAAAGTCTCAGAATGATAACATATGGGTTTACCGTGTTGTGTCAACACTGCTCCCATGGCATAGTCACTGGCATCTGTTTGGATCTCAAATGGTCTTTAAAGATCAGGCAGTGCTAGTACAGGTGTTGTACTAATATTTTCTTTCAAGGTGTCGAAGGCTTTCTGTTGTTTGCCTCCCCACTGAAACACCTTGTTCAATCCCGTTAAAGCATGTAAGGGAGCTACAATTGAGGAAAAGTTAGAAATGAACTTCCTCCAATACTGTGCTGCTCCTAATAAGCTTCTAACTTCTATAGCAGATTTGGGTTTAGGGCAGTTTACAATGACTACCACCTTAGAGGGATCTATCTTCAATTCACCACCCCCTACTATATGACCCAAATAATTTAGAGATGTTTTGCCAAATTCACATTTTGAGAGTTTAACATGAAGTTTTTCTCTTTTCAAAACATCTAATGTCTGTTTAACATGCTTTAAGTGTTCTTCCCACGTTTTGCTAAAAATTAGAATGTCATCTAGATACACAATAACAAAATCATCAAGAAAAGGTCTGAGTACATCATTCATTAATCTAATGAAAGTAGCAGGAGCATTAGTTAAGCCAAAAGGCATAACCAGCCACTCATACAATCCCTGCTTTGTTTTGAAAGCAGTCTTCCATGCTTCTTTTTCTGCAACTCTAACCTGATGTTATCCACTGTGCAAGTCTAGCTTGGAGAAATAAACAGCTTCCTTCAATTGATCTAAAAGATCATCTATGCGAGGAAGGGGATAACGATTTTTGATTGTTATCTTATTGAGTGCTCGGTAATCAATGCACATTCTCCATGAGCCATCCTTCTTTCTCACTAAAACGATTGGTGATCCACATGGTGATGTGCTAGGCCTGATGAACCCCTTCTCGAGCAACTCCTGCACCTGCTTTTAGATTTCAGCATTCTCTAAAGCAGACAACTTATACATTCCAATGTTAGGCAATGGAGCATCTTGCTGCAAAATAATATCATGCACTATTTCCTTTTTGGGTGGTAGACCTTTAGGTTCTTGAAACAAGGTATCATACTCTGAAACAACCTTTTCTAAATCAGCTTGCTGTTTAGCATTACAACCCTCAAATACATTTGTTTTATCTGGTTTCTTTTCCTTTACAACCATTAGTAAGAATTGCTTACATGAATTTATCATTCTTTTCATCTGCCCTGAGTTTATGAGAGTATAATTATTCTTGAGCTTATGAGCTCTTACAAAGTATTTGATTCCATCTTTAACAAGTAGATACTTGTTGTCAGCGCTATAGAAAATAACTTTCCTATCATACAAGTAAGGACTTCCTAAAACAATTCCACATATATCCAAAGGAATTATGTCTAGCTCAACCTCATCTACAAATGCTGACCCAAAAGAAAACTTGAGTGTGCACTGTCTAGTCACTTGTAGTTGTGCTTTATCATTCAACCATCCTAATGGGTATGGTTTCTTGTGAGGTGTAGTTGCTAATCCCAATTTCTTTACAATTTCTTCAGAAATTAAATTTACTTGTGAGCCACTATCAAACAAAGTATCAATCTTTTGATGTTTGGAAATAACTCGAATATGAAAAATCTCATGCCTTTTTCTCTCATTTTCTTCATCAATAATAGATTGTGTAGAATTACTAGTAGATGCTTCTGAATTCTTACCTTTTATACCTGTGGTTGCAATGGTTGTTTCATCTACCGAGTCTGACCCAAAATCTTTCTGAATAGCTGCATCAGTCTTCTTCTTCTTGCCCTCAAAATTCTTAGGTCTCAGCTCTGGATGTAGAATCCAACAGTGCTCATCATCATGCCCATCCTTTTTACAGTGACTGCATGAAGCTTTGCTTTTCTGTGCAGTGTTAGCCTTCCTTGCTTTCCACTTCTGCTTTCTTTTCTCCTTGCTCTTGCTTGCAGTGGGTTGGGATGGTCCCCCAACTTCTGGACTTCCATTCCTTCCTCTAGCTTCTAGATGAGTAGCTTGTACAGATACCTCATCTATACTAGTGGGATTAAACATGAGGATGGTGTGCCTCATGTAGCAATGTAGAGCACCAATGTACTTCAATAGAGTCTTTGGTGAGTCTAATGAGATTCCTAGAATCAATGCTCTCTTTCTAAATTCTTGAGTGTACCCTTGCACACTTTGCCCTTTCAACTATCGAAGAGTCTGCCAACTCATCATGGCTTGTTGCATATAGGCCAATGGATAGAACTGCTTTTTGATTGCAGAAACAAATTCACTCCAGATAGAGATAGTATTACCATGTCTTTTCATGTTAGCTTGGGTTCTGCCTTCCCACCAAACCAAGGCAGTGCCTCCAAGGCATAGGCTTGCCAGCTAAATCTTGCTCCTGTCTGAGTCGATATTCTGCACTCTGGAATACACATCAATTTGCCTAATCCAATTGTCCCACTTTTCTGCATTTAACTCTCCATCATATATAGGTAAATCAAATTTAACATCTAGTTTGATCAAAGGTGCTTTCCTTTTAGGCCTATCAGGAGGTGTGAGAAAGCTTTCCTCTTTCCCTTTGCCTTTTGGGTGGTCATGGGAATGTGACTCATCTTCTCCTTTGTCTTGTTTAGAGCCTGATGAATCTTCATCCTTGAGTTTTCTAAAGTCCCTATAAATTTCTTCTACCATGGACTTTATGGCTAGGAAACTTTCTATGAATTGAGGGTTTGGCCCCATAGAACCCTCCTCTAACATTATCTTCCAAGGATAGACTCTCCCAATTTCAGGATTAGTTTCGATCAACTCTCCTTCTCCTAATTTGAGCTTCGATCTAGTAAGAATTCAACAGCTTAACCAACACAAGCTTGTCTAACTGTTACACTAAAAAATGTCACCATGACTATTTACAGTTAGTATGGCTCTATCAACAGTCATGCTATCCTCTTAGGCAAGTCTTATACCTCTGCTCTCCATGTCAAACTCCAAAAAAGAGAGAAAGTCTTTATAAATGTATTTATCTCTGGGTATGCAGGTTCTCTCAACCTTACCTGCGGGGACGCACCCAATGTTCACAAAAGCTGCGTCTTTGGACGCTCTGTATGTAAAGGGGCAGGTGTGTCCCCCTGTAAAGGTTAAAATGCGCAAGTTTCATCTTTAAAAAGTTACTTGTGGTCATTTCTAGAGCATTCTAGAAGGTTGTTCGACGTGTATTGAGCGCCTCCAGATGGTTCATGCACTCCTACCAAAGAGGAACTTATCCCATCAATAAGGGAGCTATCCCATCCAAAGAGGGGATTATCCCATTGATGGTGGACCTGATTAACCTCCTCTTGAGCACTATAAATACAGGCATTGGGTCAGAAGGAGGGGAGGTTGGAAGCTATACATTTCTAAGGGTAAATGCTGCAGGAATTAGGACTCCCATTTAGAAGCTTGTGAGGAGAGATTGCCATCTTTGCTTGTTCTATTTGGAAGTGGGTGAGCTTTGTCAAAGTAAAGGAGAACTCTTGAGGACCCTGGAAGGAGCTTGCACAACACCAAGGCTCAGGTTGTAATGGTTCCTTTTGTTACCTTTAATGCAAATTAGTCCATTCTTCTCAATAACTTGTTGTTTATGAGTTGTTTCATATACTCCTTGGTCTATATGTTGAATATGCTTTGTTTTATGTTATAATCAGGTGCTATTTAATGGTTTGACTGTTGGTGAATGCAGGTTTTGGAGAAAAGGAGGAGCTCATCCGGATCAACGAAGCTGAGCTACTACAACAACGTTTGGTTAGAGGTAAGAGCCACACACTTGATTTCTCATATTGCAATACATATTTAGAGAAGGATTGCTCTCTTTTGTTTTGTTTGTCATTAGAATGTCTTAGACTTCTAGGAAGGTCGGTTGTGTCCGCACTATTGACTGATTCCGTGTGACACTAACCTTACAACCTAGAGCTCTGATACCACTTGATATGAAAATCACTCTTGAGTGACCTCAGTTAAGTTATTAATGAATGAAGGTATTACAGACTCATGTGCTGGTGTGTGTCTATGTCATTTTAGGCAACGGATCGATCATATTGCAAAATACACAGACACTAGAAAATGGAAAACAATAAGAGAAACACAGTAAGCAAATATAAGAACAAAACAATTAATAAGGAGTTCACCCTATTCTCCAAGGCTACATCTCTGGTCCAGCTTTCAATGGTGGCCTTCTTTTATTGTGTCTTTAAAGCAGAGAATTACAATGAGGAGCTCAATTTAAGTCTCCTGAAACAGAAATGATGCTTGGCAGGGTGGTTCTTGGATTCCCCAAGCCACTAGAGTGCACAGACTCTTTTCCTCTCCAAGTCTTGACCTCTCTAGTCTTTAATGGGAGGAGCCCAATGTGGTGCTCAATTCCCGACAGATCCTCTCAGGGATTGCTTGAACCTCTCAAGCTTTCTGTCTGCTCAATGCTGCCTTATGCTGCAGGTCAGCTCGGCTCTCTGTCTTTCTGCTTTTTGCTTCACTGTCTCTTCTTTTCTCTGTATCTTCTGTTCTGTGTTTGTTCATGGCTTAAAGCCAATTTGTCCCTGACTGTTCACTTCCTCTTCCACCCCCGTCAGATCGCCTGCTGCTGCTCGCTTGGAGTTCCCTGTCTCTGCGTCATCGTCAACGGCTCATAGGGAGTGGCCACTTGTCCTCTCGCGAACTATGCCAGCTCTTCCTTGTCGGTTCGATTTTCCAGTTACATTGTGAAATGACTCATCCGCCAACTCAGCGGTCAAATCAGACGTCAAACTCCTTTATGCCGCGGCTTAATCCTCTATCAAGTTCGGTTCCTCCATCAGGCATGATCTCCGCCATCAGATCTGGGGCCCCCAAATCCTACGATATTCGCTTATTTCGCGTGGTTGACTTGCTCGACCATTAGCGCGCGATGAGCGGTGGTTTTCTCTCTCATTCGCCTTCCACGCATTGAGCACTGAATGGAATCGCTCACTTTTCTCCAAATCGGCTTACCACCCAAGGGTGCCCCCGATATACTGCTGGTTTTGGAGCGCAAGACCTGCCTTTCGCCTTAGCTCTTCCCCACAGTTTTGCCAGCGTCCATGCGACCGAGCACTTTGGGGCTTTTTCCTTCTCGAGGGGTTTTTCTCAGTGATACGTGATTAGTGCTAATCGCGCATCAGAAATGGCCTCCTTTTCCCGACCTGGGCTTCCCAAGTGCTAGTTTTGCCTCCTGCGCAGTCTCCATGGGCCTTGGTCAACGAACTTTGACTGAGGTCCTCATTGTTCCTCATTGGCTGCAAACTTCCACTGTCAGAGGTCTTCCTGATCACTCTTTGTTCACAAATTCGAAGTCTGTCCTATTTGGATACAGTCATGGCATCTTGATTATTTTTCATGGATCCAATTCGAATGAAAATGAAAAATCATTTCAACAAAATGATAAGGAAAATAAAAACAAAGGGAAGGATATTGATAGACATTGCTACTTTTGTAATCGATATGGACACTTAGAATCCAAATGCTTTAAGAAGATGGAAGCCTTGGAAGTAGCGATGAAGAAGCATAACATCCATTTGGAGCACTCTTCAACTTCAACTTCATCTTCAGGAATAACACTTTCTACATGTGGTTGTCAAGCATCTCGGTCTGGTTATGCACTAAATGTATCTTCTTCTTCTCATTCTCATGAGTGGCTCATTGATTTTGGAGCTTCTTATCACATGGAAAAAAATAAAGCCATGTTTTCTTCTTTAAATGATTGTAACACCAAAAATATATATGTTGGTGATGATAGATCTCTTAGTGTTGTAGGGACTGGAACTGTTCATCTAGACAATGGTCAATTTAATGATGTACTATGTGTTCCAACCTTATCTTGCAACCTTCTATCTGTACATCAGATAACTCATTGAAGTAAAGGTAAAATCGTTGAATTTTCACCTCATGATGTTGTAATTAATGACCTAAGAGATCCTAGACAGATTTTAGCTATTGGCATTGCAGATGATTCTACAAGGTTGTGTAAGTTTAACAACTTTGGGTCATCAAATATTACCTTGGTATTTGTTGCTCATATGATGAAGTGATCAAACTTTGGCATGAGTGATTTGGTCACTTAAACTATCGCTCCCTTCAGAATCTATGTAAAGAAAATATGGTGACAGGTCTTCCAATGGTATCTTGTAGAGATGGCGTTTGTTCAAGATGTGTACTCAGAAAACATCATCGGGATAGTTTTGAAAAATGTGCCTCTTGGCACGCCTTAGCCCCTTTACAACTTGTGCATAGTGATTTATGTGGTCCACTTCCAATTGTTTCATTCTCTGGCTACAAGTATTTCTTAACTTTCATTGATGATTTCTCCAGACGCACTTGGGTATACTTCTTAAAACTCAAGAGTGAAGTATTTAACATGTTCTTGGCCTTTAAGGCATTTGTTGAGAAACAATCTGGACATCAAATTCTTAAACTAAGATCTGATAATGGCGGAGAATATGCTAACAACGAATTCATCAACTTTTGCACTGAGAATGGAATTCAAATACAACATATTGTTCCATATACTCCACAACAAAATGGTGTAGCTGAAAGGAAGAATCACACCTTAAAGGAAATAGCTAGTTGTATGATTCAATCTAAAGGACTTAGTCTTAATTTTTGGGTAGAAGCAATTAACTGTGCAAATTACATAGTAAATCATACTCCTACTAAGGTTTTAAATAATATCACTCTAGAAAAAGCATGGAGCTCAATTAAACCAGATGTAAGTCACTTTTGTGTTTTTTGAAGTGAAGCATGGGCCCATATTCTAGATGAGAAACATAAAGTTTTAGAACCTAAAAGTGAAAAATGTATTTTTGTTGGATATTCTGAAGATGTCAAATGATATAGACTTATTCCATTTAAGTCCACAAATGTTATCATTAGAAGATATGTAAAGTTTGCTGAAAATATATCAGCCTACAAGCCTAGTTCGGCGGATGTGCCACCTCTCTATCCCTTCTACTTCTGAAAATATTTCTTCTTCCAATGATGATATCAAGGATGACAATCCTCCCCCCTTCTCAGGATCCTCCTTCAGCTCCCCAGCTTCCAAAATGGGTCCGTGCTACTCGGGATGCAACAGGTGATCTTTCCGGTGATCCTATAGATCAGTGATGTACACGTTCTCAGTTTGATAGAGCCTCTTTTTTACTACCTCAAGCTTCAGTAAATTATGATCCTGACACCTATGGAGTACTAAAGAAGGTATGTTTTTGATAATTATTTCAGTATCTTTTCATTAGAACTTACAAACCTTTTGCATCATTAACTAGGAAAATGATAAAGAATTATAATAGACCATGTGAGATTAATATGCAAGACAAAAACGCTGACAATTATCATTTCCTTATGCAGGAAGGAGGAAAAACGAGAAGTTGTCGTTCCAAAGGAAAGGACAAGGATGGGTTAACCACTGTCTCTTTGACGGGAGCCCGAATGCAAACAAGGCAAAGCAAATCAAAGCAAATCAAAGCGAATGAGCCCGGGAAAGGAGGTGGAGATATCAGCTCGGCGCATGAGAGAAAAGAAATGACTAAGGACTAACGGTTTGGCGAATCCCTCAGGATCCTTGATCCTGAGGGATCGTTGTTTTATCTATTTCTGCACTTAGATATCTCCACCGTCACCCTTATAAAAAGGGAAACACTATTAGCTCGAGAGAGAGTTAGATACGGTTATGCTTTTATGTAATTTCTTTTAAGATCAAAACTTTGATCATCGAGTCTCGTTAAGAACTGGTTTATTATAATTTTGCTCTATGCATTAATACAAACTTGGTTACTATTTCATCTCTGAGTCTGGAATAACTTCAAGCGGTGTACCCCTGGAGGCTAAGGGCCCGGCCCTGGAGGACACTTGCTCCTGTATTATTACGTTTGGTTTATGCGTGGTTTGCTTATCGACGTCATTTGGTAATCTGATGTGTTTTATAAGTTTACATCACATGCTCTGTTATGTTTAATTCATTGAGGCTTCCGCAGACAGAACGATTGTATTGACTCTACATCATATTGCTGTTCTTTTAGGAGTTGATCTAATACTGCTAGTCTTTACAGAATACTGTTACTGTTCCATTACAGAGCCTTTGTGCTGTGCACTTGTTCATTAACGTTATGGAATTCATCTTGGAAGTTATGTTCTTTGTGATTGTTGGATTTATGAACAATGCTGTTCTATTTTTAATTGCAGTTGTATTCTTTCTAACTGAAATCGATACTTGGATCAGATTACTATTTAAGTGTGCTGTGTGTGTATATGGTTTTCAAGCACTGTTCCATAATTTATCAGTAATCAGTGCTGTTCCATTGGTGTGTGTTATTCAATCAGACCTTAAGAGTGAAAGATTTCCATTTGATTCCTGTAGATTACGGTTAATGCATTTGATCTGATAGACTAAGATGTTACTACTTGTGAGACTTAGTTGCTGTTCTATTTCTTAGCTGCTGTTCCATTTCAGATTTGTTGTTCCATTTCAGACTTGCTGTTCGATTTCTTAATTGCTGTTCCATTTCTTATCTGCCGTTCCATTTATTGGTGTTGGCGTGAAGAACGATCTTAGGCTGTAGTGAGCATTGGCATCTACTGTCCGGCTCCCAGATCCACGATCTGTTCTCTAATTTCCTTTTCCATCAGTTTCCAAAGGGATGGGTTATTGCTACCGAACCCTTGACTGATAAGTTGCTTAGTCTTTTGAATGTGTGATTTAATCTTTTGAAGTGGTTAAGTTGTAGACAATCATCCATTTACTCTTGTATTTCTGAACACTGTACTACTAGCATTACTCTGACAAATGATAGCCTCAGACTGAGACACTCTTTGAAATAACAAAACGTTCCTAGATTGACATATTAATGTGAGGTAATTAGAGGTGAAAGAGACCCTTTTTATAGCTCTACATTTTGGCGCCGTTGCCGGGGAAAGAGTGTAGCCATTTTTTCTTTTTTCAGAGTAGTGTACGAACCTGCTAGGGAAGAATTGGGTTTTAAAAACGGAAGGTAAGAACCTACGTGTGGAGCATGTAAAATCCCTGCTCCTCTGCCTGCTTTCCTACAGATTTGCTGCTGTTTTGTTTGAGTAGAATTTAGTAGTTAATTTGAGTGCATGACTAAGCAGAAAAAGCTAGAAAAAAATTCCAAACCTCTACCCAAGCCAGAAAAAGCTAAGGGGCCGGTGACCCTTGGCCGACCAACCTTCATAGACGAAATCTACAAGAAAGCAGAATCTCAGCCCTCAGTAGGACCCAGGAAAGTCATTTCTAAATAGCCTACTAGTTCCCTTCAGGCCACAGGATCACCATCTGTAGCCTTTGTTGAGGTGCATAGTCAAACTGAAGAGCAGGACTTTCAAGAAATTGAAAATTCTACTCCAGAACTATTGCAGGAAGGGAATTTCAGCAATCTTTGTGAAGGAAAAGGAGAAACAGGGGAAACTGAGGAACCAAGATCTCCTATTGGAACAACTCAGCCATTAAACAACCCAGACAAGGGAAGTGCTGCAAAAATCATTGTTGAAGAAACTCAATCTCCTCAGACATCAGGCACTCTCATTATCCCAGATAGAGGAAGTGCTATTAAAACTATTCCTGTTAAAGCCATTCCCTCTCAACCTAGGAATACCCTCCTAGATATCCCAGAAGGTTATTGGCATATATTCGACCCAATGGCTCAAAATCAGCCAAACACCCAAACCTCTACATTACAATACCCCATAGTGGATTCTGCAGCAAATGCGCCTATGAAAGCAATCCCTCTTCAACATATCCCTACATTCCACGGTCTTACATCAGAAGATCCGGATGCATTTTTATTTGAATTTGATGTACTGTGCAGGGGATATGATTACACCACCGACCCCAAAAACTGAAACTATTTCCCTCTACATTAAAAGGGGTTGCTTTAAGATGGTTTATGGGATTAGGTGGCGGGGTTATAAATAACTGGGATCAAATGAAAGAATCTTTTCTGAAAAAATATCAGGACTATTGCAGGTCTAGAGAACTGAAGGACGAAATATTCCAGATGACAGCTAGACCAAATGAAACATTAGAGGAGTATGTGGAACGTTTTCAATATAATCTTCAAAGATCTCCTTATGCATCACTACCTTTACCTGATAATGTGTTAAAAACAACATTAATAAGGGGCATGAAGGAACAATGGATTGAAACATTAAACATTATGGGAAAAGGAGATATTTATCAAGAAAATTTTGTTGACATTATTGATTTATGTATCAGGAGCTCGAGAGGCAGCACAAGAGTAAAACTGGCAGAACATGATCGGTTTGTAAGAGATAATAAAATTTTGACAGAAGGAGTAATGCGTGTAGAAATTGGAAATTTATTGGAAAATTTTAAAACTGATATACTAGGGACACTAACTACACAACTTGATATTATGCAGGCCAAATAGAAGCAAATGTAGGCAGAACAGAATTTGGCAATCTTCTGTCCCTGATGCAGGAAAAAGAATAGCCATAAGGATTGTCCACTAGATACAGTCCAAACATGCACCATCTGTACAAAAGATCACCTTACGGAGAGCTGTCCCTCACTTCCTGGATTAAAAGCAGTATATAAGGAAGCAGAAGAAGAGCCAGAATCGGTGTATTTGCTCAACCAGTGCCATTAGTGGCAGCCGAGACAATCTGGTATGTTTCCAGACCCAAATTCTTCTTTTCAGCCTCCGTAGTATAATGCTCAACAATATAATATGTGGCAAAGTCAATCCCAATCCCCGTTTCCAAACTGGTCACCGCAATTGTTTCCTTCTTCAAACCCGTGGCTGAATCAGGTAAGCCAATCTGGTTGGCCGAATCTTCATTATACTCCACCATATTGGCAAAGTAACTCATACCCACCACAATGGACTCCCCCTACTTCACAAAGTTAAGCCTGGCAGGAAAACTGGCAGAGACCGATGCATCAGCCAATAGGAACCATTCCGCTCCCTCAACCTATATTGCCAGCCTTACAACAAAATCCCCACTCTAATATGAGACCGCAACTCCCAGCCCAACCCAACCCCAATCTAAATAATAGACCGGTCCAATCTGTCCAAATCATAGAAACACCAGAGGTAGGAGTCGATCTGAAGGAGTGTAATGATCTTCAGTTAAGATCTGGGCGTATTATTGAAACTGAGGGAGATAAGACAGTTCAGGTTGAAGATCAGTTACCCAGAGAACATCTGTCACAAGCAGAGGATGTGAATAGACAACAAACTTATAATCGAGCAACCACATCCTCTCCTCCGTTCCCAGAACGATTAGTCATACCTCGACCTATACAATATCCTGATTTTGACATTCTGGGAGAATTACAAAATTTGTACATAAAAATTCCATTCCTCCAAGCCATTCAAGACATCTCGATATATGCAAAAATTATCAAGGAATTGTGCATAAAGAAACCAAGGAGGAATATAACAAATAATCCAAGAGTCCAAGTAGTCAGCACTCTATCTGACTTACTATCAGGAAAAGAAACACCCATTAAATACGAAGACCTAGGAAATCCAATTGTAACTGTCCAAATTTATGGTCAGACCTTGTCCAATGCCTTAGTTGATCTAGGAGTTGCAATCAATATCTTAACGACCACTACTTGCCAAAAGCTAGGCATTACATCTGTAGAACCCACCTCTACCTTGCTAGAATTGGCTGACCGATCTGTGGTTAGGCCGGAGGGCACACTACATGATGTCATGGTCTCTGTTGATTCCTGGGAATATCCAACCGATTTTCTGATAATAAATCCCAAAACCCGACTTGATGGACATCCATTGATTTTAGGTAGACCTTGGCTTGCCACTGTCAATGCTTATATTGGCTGCCGACAAGGAAATATGACCATAACCAGAGGACCAAATATCAAGAACTTAGTTCTATATCCTCCAGCGCAGCCAAGTGTCACAATAATCAAAACTAATAAGCACCCTGTATCATACCTTACTGATAACATTAGATCTCCATTAACTATACAAAAGGCACTTGATTTCAAAGACCAAACAAAAGACGATGCCATTAATAATTTCATTAGTCAAACTGAATTCAGATCCTGCACACAGTGTCATATGATAGAAGCAGCATTTGATAATGAATTAGAAGAAGATCCTCTGAAAGATACACATGATCAAACAATACCTGTTACTTCTGTTGAAAATAGTAAAATGTAGAAATTGAACCAGGTAAAACCTTAAATATTAATGCCAACCTCACACCCGAGCAAGAAATGAAGCTCATCCATTTGTTAAGGAAATATAAAGAAGCATTTGCATGGGACTACCCTGATATGAAAGGAATTGACCCCCAATTATGTACACACCACATTTATATAGAAAAGGATGCGAGACCTGTTCATCAACCTCAGAGGAGACTAAATCCTCATCTAAAAGATGTGGTAAAAGCCGAACTTCAAAAACTTTTAGAAGTCAATTTCATCTATCCTATCTTTGATAGTAAATGGGTCTCTCCACTTGTGGTGGTACCAAAAAAGAATGGGAAATGGAGAATCTGTGTGGACTACAGGGAGCTAAATAAAGCAACACAAAAAGACCACTTCCCTCTCCCAGTCATTGACCAAGTATTAGACACTTTGGCAGGAAATAAATTCTTTTCTTTCCTGGATGGATTAAGTGGATACAATCAGATTCAGATTGCCCCTGAAGACCAAGACAAAACTACTTTTACTTGTCCTTGGGAAACATTTGCCTACCGAGTTCTACCTTTTGGCTTATGCAATGCTCCTGCCACATTCCAAAGGGCTATCCTTAGCACTTTTGCAGATTTAATAAATGAATGACTTGAAGTATACATGGATGACTTTACACCATACGGAGATGATTTCGGTCCAGCATTGGATACCCTAGAAAAAGTCCTACAACGCTGCATTGCTACCAGGCTTTGTTCGAGCCACGAAAAATGCTATATGATGATGAATGAAGGACTTATCCTAGGACATTATATTTCAGTAGCTGGCATTTAGGTAGACCCAGCCAAAATCCAAATAATTTTGCTTATTCCCACTCCTACCACTCAAACAGAGGTACGCAGTTTTCTTGGATTTTCTGGTTATTATAGGAGATTTATAGAACATTATTTGCACATTGCTGCACCTTTGTATGCACTAACTGGTAACGTTGATTTTCTTTGGACAGAAAAATGTGAACGTGCTTTCAAGGATCTGAAGAAGCTTGTGTCCATAGCCCCAGTCCTTCGAGGACCAAATTGGGATTTGCCATTTCAGATATCATCTGATGCCTCAGATACAGCCATTGGAGCAATCCTTGGGCAAGAAGAGAATAAAAAACCTTATGAAATTTACTACATTAGCAAAAATTTATCCCCTGCTGAATTAAACTACAGTGTTACTGAAAAAGAATTTCTAGCTGTAATACATGCTGTCAATAAGTTTAGACATTACATTACTGGATATCATGTTATCTTGTACACAGATCATTCTTCCATAAAATATCTAGCAAACAAGCCTATCACAAATGGCAGAATAACTAGATGGCTGATTTTATTGCAGGAATTTGATATTACAATCAAGGATCGACCTGGCAAAGAAAATCCTGTAGCCGATTTTCTCTCAAGAATGCCAAAGCCAATCGATGCAGCAGCAGTTGAAGACCAATTTCTGGACGAGCATCTGTTTGTTGTGGCTGTTCAAACACCCTGGTATGCTGATGTTGCCAATTACCTAGTAGTGGGTAAATTACCGAAGCATCTAACCCCTAATGAGCGGAAACAGATTGTTCAGCGGAGTGCTCGATTTTCTTGGATTGGGGGCTATTTGTTCCATACAGGGGCAGACATGCATATCAGGAGATGCGTTTGAGAAGATGAAATCTTTGACATTTTAAAAGCCTGCCATGACGGACCATGTGGTGGACATTTCGCCGATCGCAGAATTGGACATAAAGTGCTGCAGATAGGGTATTATTGGCCCACGATTTTCAAAGATGCAAAGAAATTTGTCCAAGATTATGACAGTTGCCAGAGAGTAGGACACCCTGGTCAGTCTGATGAGATGCCTCTGAAACCACAGCTAGTCATCAAACCATTCGAGCGATGGGCTCTTGATTTCGTTGGACCAATTAACCCATCATCAAACCATAAAACATATATTTTGGTGGCAACAGAATATGTCACCAAGTGGGTTGAAGCAGAGGCATTGCCAAGAGCTACAGAGGACTTTGTCATATAGTTCCTGTTCCATCTATTTGTACGTTATGGCCTTCCAAGAGAAATAATTACTGACGGTGGACCACAGTTTGCTGGGAACAAAATAGCTGCAACACTCAACAACTATCATGTCCAACATAAAATCACTACTCCATACCACCTACAGGCAAATGGGCAGGTAGAAAGCAGTAATAAAATAATAGAAGCAATCCTAACGAAAACCATTGCGTCACATAGACATGATTGGGCCGCCAGACTACTTGAAGCACTGTGGGCTTACAGAACAACATGGAGAAGCACCACTGGTTACTCACCTTATCAATTAGTGTTTGGAAAACAACCCATTTTCCCCATAGAATTTGAAATCCAAACATTGCAAACAACACAGGAAGTTGGCTTAGATCTAACCGAGGCATAGATTAATCGATTGTAGCAGATCAATGAGCTGGACGAAATTAGGCTCTCTGCACTTCAAAATACTGCCCTGATCCAACAGCAGCGAGCTAAATGGCATGATGCTCTCATTAAAAATAAAGTCTTCCACGAAGGAGACTGGGCTCTTTTGTACGACTCTAGGTTTCAGGACTTCCCTGGGAAACTCCAGACTCGTTGGTTGGGACCATACGAAATACAGAAGGTACATGACAATGGGACCCTTACTCTAATCACTATTGATGGTTCTGGATATGCCTTCAAGGCAAATGGCCACCGAGTTTGTCTCTATCGTAAACCACTCACTCGGGAGTCCTTCTGCCAGCAGCTACGCCAAGACTCTGATATGGAGATTTTGGGGGAGGAAGAGAAGTCTTTCTCACCTGTAATTCATTAAGGAATTTATTTCTTTTTACAGTTTGTACATAATTTCTTTTTTTGAATCATTTTTATACATATTTTTGAATCAACGTTTTTGCTGTTCCTTTTTTTCAAAAGAACAACTTTGTCTTCTGGCTGTTCCTTTTTCAAAAGAGCAACCCCCTTTGGATCAGCCGTTATTTTGTTGTAATTTGGTTCTTTTTCTTCATTTTTGTGTTCTACTATTCGTTTTCCAAAGAAATAACATTTTTTATTTCTGTCGTTTCTTTTCCAAAGGAATGGCATTTGTGTGTTTTTGTTGTTCCTTTTCCAAAGGAACAACATTTTCTGATTTCTGCCGTTCCTTTTCCAAAGGTATGGCATTTGTGTGTTTTTGTTGTTCCTTTTCCAAAGGAGCATCACTTTTTATTTTTGCTGTTCCGTTTCCAAAGGAACGACATCTATGTGTTTCGCTGTTCCTTTTCCAAAGGAACAACATTTTCGATTTCTGCTGTTCCTTTTCCAAAGGAACGACATTTTCCTGTTTTGCTGTTCCTTTTCCAAAGGAACAACGTTTTTGATTTCTGCTGTTCCTTTTCCAAAGGAACGACATTTCTTTTTTTTTTCCTCTGGAAAAATCAATATATATTTCATTAATGAGCAGTTTACATATGAGTCTGTTATAATCAGAGTTTTTCAAAAGCTGTATGTGCAATACCTCGCAGGGCATGCTTATCAGTTCATTCTATATATGCTATACATCTTAACAAAAAACCAAAAATTGCAGTATTGTCTGTAGAGAGCTGTCAAAAAACATAAATATATTTAGTTGTCTATTTGCTGATCCAGGGTTGGGTATCCTGGATCTATGTAAGGCCGATGATAGTATTTTTGCTCCCGCTGATCAATAGCCTCTGTAATCTCCCATAGTCCTCGATCCATCAGCGCTGCCTCCTTGGAAAGTTTGTCGGCACCTTTATTGTGCTCCCTGTAAATATGAGAGATAGAAATATGGTTAAAAGCTGCCTTGAGATCGAGAGCTTCTTGTAGAATAGTGCTGAGAGAGTGCATGTGACATATAGCTGTGCCATTCATCCAATTAACAATGATCTGAGAATCTCCATAAATGTTGATGTTTATGCAATGGTGACTTAATGCAAAGTGTAGAAGATGTCGAAGTGTAATCAATTCAGCGAAGTTGTTTGTGCCAACTCCCAGGCCGGCCTTGATGTTATAATGATGGGTCTCTGATACATAGAGAATGATTCCACCCCCGCAGCTTTGTTGGTTTGCCGCTCCGTCAAAGAATGCCCAAGGCGTGCTTGTGTCGATGAGGGGAGGCGGGGCAGGCTGTCGAGGAGGCGGAGGGGAGGGATCAGGCAGCTCCTTCAGGGCAGCTACAATGCTAGCTTCTAGTAAGGGCCAGTGGATGGGCTGTTCATCAAAGATGGCTCGATTTCGAGCTTTCCAAATAGCCCAGTTGATTATGATGGGAAGGTTTATCAATTTGGATCCTTTGTTTTTCTTTTCCCATTCATTCCAAGCCTTAATGACGTCCTGTCCCTCCCATTCTCCATTGTAATTTATATGCGCACGGAGGTTTCGCCACAGGTCTGCTGTTGCTCGGCATCTCATGAATATGTGATCTGTGGATTCCGAATCCTCTTTGCAGAGCACACACCTAGTAGGTCCGTGTATAGCCCTCTTCGCCAGCTGTTCACCTGTGGGGACTTTGTGCCTTAGTATGCACCAACTAAACAATTTCGATCGGGGGGAGGCTGTACATTTCCATATATTTTGCCACCAGTTTGAGATTTCTCCAGGTTTTCGGTGTTCAATGAGGTATATATAACCTTCCTTTGGAGTGTATACCCCGTGCTCTGCGCGGTGCCATATCAATTCATCCGGTCCCTCCAAGATGCGGATGTGTGCTTCCATCAAGGCATCTCTGAACTCCTCCCATATGGTATGCCATCTTCTCGGAATGTTTAATTGATCTGCCGATTTCCATGCTTGGTGAAAAATATCAGTTTGAGCCGGGTCAGCTATCTGCGAGATAACCTTTATGTTTTGTGCTGCTAGATGTGCGATTAAATCTTGTGGGAGTGTATGTCTGCCCCCACTGCCGGACCAAGGATCCATCCCAATTCTTGCACTGTTACCGTCCCTGATGCGCCAGACAAGGTTATCCCTGATGAGTGGTAAGGAGTGCAGAAGAGCTTTCCAGATCGATGATATGCCTACTTTGTTCCAAGAAGGCAATCTTGCCCAGTCTAAGATGCTATGGGGCCATATATACTTATGGTAGGTGATGTTGGTCCATAGGCTGTGGGAGGTAAGGAGAGCCCATCCCATTTTACCAGCCAGAGCTTTTGCAAATATCGGTAGGTCCTTCAGCCCCCACCCTCCCCACTTTTTGGGCAGGGTAATCTTGTGCCATCCGATCCAAGCGAAGATTCATTTATCTTGATTCCCTGCCCATAGATATCGATTGCATAACTGTTGAAGTTTAGCCAATATGTTTCGGGGGATCCAAGCCATAGCCATCCAGAATACCGGGGTAGCTTCCAGAACAACTTTTATCAGGATTAATCTCCCTGCCCTAGAGAGATACCTGTGACACCAGCATGATAATCTTTTTTCGATCTTCGCCACGAGCCATACCCAATCAGCAATCCTCTGATTTGTTGGTTTGAGCCAGTACCCAAGATATTTTAGTCCTCTATCCAGAGGCTGATGGGCATAAGGAAAAGCCCTTCTAGCAGCAAGTGATTCATTTACAGATGTGTCAACCATGGTGATGGTGGATTTTGCTCGGTTT
Source organism: Pinus tabuliformis (assembly GCA_031772625.1). Taxonomy (NCBI): domain Eukaryota; kingdom Viridiplantae; phylum Streptophyta; class Pinopsida; order Pinales; family Pinaceae; genus Pinus; species Pinus tabuliformis. The sequence goes on along the minus strand of CM062818.1, from coordinate 1,938,916,597 downwards.
ACTTCCATCCCTGTTGCTTTTGAGAACAGATCGAGCAGGCGAGAGAATGCCGTCGTGTCCTGTATACTTCCATCCAATAATATCAAGACATCATCTACAAATAGAAGATGTGTAATATAGCAGATGTCTGATATTTTAAGGCCTCGAATAGAATTCTCCCTGCTAGCAGTAATCAGGAGCCTACTAAGAGCTTCAATTACCAAGAGAAAGAGTAATGGCGAGAGTGGGCAACCCTGACGGAGACCTCTTTCAGAGTGAAAGAAGTGGGAAGCCGATCCATTGATCAATATACTAAAGGTGGGGGAGGTGATGCATGCCATAATCCAGGTTATTAGAGAGTGAGGAAAACCGACTTGAATGAGTATCATTTTGATGTACAGCCAACTAACACGATCAAAAGCCTTGGAGAGATCTATTTTCAGCAAGATGCATTTGAGGTGTTTTGTCCAGATGGAGTGGATTGCTTCCTGAGCGGATCCAATGGCTTCATGTATCTGTCGATTTTCGAGAAAGGCAAATTGTTGAGGAGATATATGCCTGGAGAGTATGGGCTTAATCCGGTTAGCTATGATCTTTGATATGATCTTGTAGAGCACATTACAGAGAGATATGGGACGGAAGTCATCGAAAGATGATGGGTTGTCAGATTTAGGGATGAGGGCAATAAATGTGGAGTTTATGGCATGATAGATGCTTCCTGAAGATCTGCTCTCCTCAACAACTTTGAGAATATCTTCTCCTAGGAGTTCAAAAAATGCAGAGTAAAATTCTATGGTCCATCCATCCAGGCCCGGACTCTTCTCCTTTTTGAACCATTTAATGGTGCTTTCCAGTTCTGCCATGGTGACAGGAGCTTCCAGATCCCCTAGATCTTCTTCTTCTACAAATCTTGGGAATTTGGTGGCCACATTGATGATTTCCGCCAGATTTGCACCCCCAGGGCTCTTGTATAGATTTCTGAAATGAGTGGTGCCCAAGTTGGATAGCTTATTGAATGTATCAGCTTGTCCTCCCTCAGGGAGGGGGAGGTTCCAGATGGTATTTGCCACTTTTCTCCCCTTAGCAAAATTGTGGAAAAATCTGGAATTCTCATCTCCAGCCTTCAGCCAAATAGCTCTGCTGCGGAGTCTGTTAGATTCCTCCCTGCCCTTAAGTATTGTATTCTTCTGATTTTCCAAATCCACCAGTCGGGCCTTGTCATTCTGTGTAAGGAAACCAAGGTTTCTCTCGTCCAGTAGGCCTTTCAATTCATCTTCCACCTTGGTAAGCTGCTCGTCTTCAGTCTTCTTTTTCGCTTTTGCCCAATTGATCACTAAATGTTTTAATTCTGTAAGGTTTTTAACAAATCCCCTTGCCATTGTAGATTCTCTATCAATGGGATGATCCCTCCAGAAGGATGTGATCAGAGCGATGAAACTGGGATCTTGTAGCCACAGATGGTTGAATTTGTATGGCGCTTTTGGCTTCTGTTCTGGTCCTCGAATTTCCAGTGCTATAGGAGAGTGATCTGAGATGCCACCGGTACTAACCCACTGTTTAAATGAGTGCAGCCGGTGGATCAGGGGTTCTTTCATGAGGAATCTATCCAATCTTCTTGCCAAAGCTGCCTCCCCTGTTCTTCTATTTCTCCAAGTAGGCTGCAACTTCTGAACAGGGGTATCAATGAAGTCATGCTGATCCAATAATTGACTCATGTAGTTTGTAATGGGATCGATCTGGGCCGCCTCTCCCCAAGATTCATTAAATCCCAGGGAGAAGTTCAGGTCTCCCCCGATGATGGTGTGCTCGAGTGATAGAAGATTGCAGCTGAGCAGTTTCCTCCAGAATTCTTCCCTCTGTTGACAAGGTCCGTATATATTGATTATGCGGAGGGGAAGCCCTAGATCGATGGAGATGATGTCTGCTCCTAGGAATCCTTGTCCGCCCCAGGATGATATCAGTTTGATCGAGCTAGGGTTTAAACCAAGCGCCAGACCCCCCGATCTACCCATGGCATCCATAGCTATGAAATGCCATTTAGCCCCTACAGAGGCTAGTGTGCGAGAGCATTGCTCTGCTGGTCCAAGGGTTTCTTGTAGCATAATGATATCCGGATTCTTGACCTCAAAAAGTCGATTTAGGGCGAGCTTTTTTGGGGCGCTTGCCATCCCCCTACAATTGAAGGAGATGATCTTCATGGAGGCCCATCCTTGGGGGGGTTCGTCGCTCTAAGGACCCCTATAATGGTGGCTTGACGCCCAGCAGCAACTTCTGCGCCCGCATGTCTAATGGCTTTATTGAGGTTTGATTTACGGCCCCGGGAGGAGTGATATCCAACATCAAGTGGAACAATACCCAGTCCAGCAATAGATTCTGATGTCCCCGGGCGGGGTGCCCGAGGACGAAGGGAGTAGGGGTGTGATGAATTTGACCGGGGTGATCTGGGCGAGAGAGGAGAAGAGGAGAGTAGCAGGGAAGGTGGAGCAGATGAGATCTAAAGGGGAGGAGGAGGGATATCACAATGTGCCATAGAACATGCAATCGAATCAATGAACACAAGAGAGGTAGATGAGATAGGATGAGAGGTAGTAATATTGCCCGTATCCTTTACTGCTGCTGCCGCTGCCCGCGCCCGAGTCAGTGGAGGTGCAATCGGGTCAATAGAAAGCTCAGTTACTTTTGCAGAAGTTCCTCGGGACTCCATACTGGACTTTGGCGAAAGATGAGTTGTTGGTGGAACAGGATTCCTTGGAGGAAGCGGCGAAGATGGGTATGCCCTGACCGAGTCCGGTTGAGTTTGATGAGTTGCTCTGTTCTGACTGATGATTGATGGGCAATCCTTATAAACATGACCAACTTGGTGACAGTAGTTGCATCTGAAGGGAACGCCTTCATAGTCCAGTATCTGCGATCGGCTGCAATTCCCCCATCTCAGGTTCATTTTACCCACGAGTCCTTCCCTGGTGTCCAAATGTACCAAAATTCTGGCCATGAGCTGGTCATTAGACTCCTTGTATGATCGGTCATGGTCAAGATATGTTCCCAGAGCATTTCCAATCTTGATGAATGCCTCCTCCTTCCAGTATTGAAGAGGTAGCCCAGGCAAACGAACCCAGATAGGTCCTGCACCGATCTGCTCCCGCTCCGGGTCGAAGAGAGGGTTCCATCTTTTCAGAAGTACTGGTGCCAATTCGATGTGCCAATACTGAGCCAGGACGGTGTTCGTATGCTCCTCTTTCGCGAAATGGAGAGAGAACCAACCTCTGGGATGCCTCTGTACCTCGGGCAACTCCTGGAACATATCGCCCCAAATCTCTTTTACCCACGATTTCAACCATTCAGCCGTGAAAATTCGTCCCCTCACGTGACCTACCAGGGTCGTTTGGGCCAGTGCCATGGACTCTTCAAAATTGGAGGGATCACCGAATGTGACCGAAATGTCCTTTGCAACTTCTCTGATACACTTAGTCTTTTTTGAACGCGGAGCAGTAGGGTGATCCACTAGCGGATTTGATGACCCGGCCCCCACTGAGGGTTTACATGGATGGGGGTGGATGGCTGGAGTGCCGAAACTGCCCGAGGGCCTGATATCCGCAGTACTCAAGGGAATTTGCCCCGTCTGCCTGCTATCCCGAGGGAGACTTGTTTGATCGGCTTCGGAGGGGATCGATGCATGAGCATCAGGTTTGTGTTGATCGGCCCGAACCCCCGCGGAATCGACGACAGGAATGCTATCAATTGTAGTGATAGGGGGATTAACCTCTGCCCGGGTAATCAATGGAGCGGAGGGTTCAATGCTGTGGGGCGGAGAGGGGAAGTTGATAGCGAAATCATCGGGCAGGTAGGATGATAGGAGGAGAGCGGTACCTGGAGAGAGGGGTGGAGCCTCCAATGCGAGCGATGAGGGCGATTCTTGCAGGGAAACTACCGGATTTGCTTGCTGAACGGCGGGGCTTGGAACAGTATATGCAGGAAGCAATTTAGGGTTTCCAAAAATGGTGAAATCTTCGAGTGGGTCCGCTGAGTAATCGACCAGCTCCATTTCCTCGGTATTCTCCATGCCGGTCAACTGTTGGATAACCGCCGTCCCTGTCAGCTGTCGGGTGCTCAGGCTTCCAGCTCGCCGCTTCCTCCTGTCCGGTTCTTGTGCTATCCGGTCGGCGAGACTTTCGTGAGCCTGTGTTCCCCGCGACGGGTATCTAAACCCAAACCCGAAGCCCTAAGTCTGGTCGACAATGTGTCCGGTAGCCTGCTCCTCCTGCGTTCTAGATCGTGCCTGCGGCTATGCTAGCCAAACCCTCGACGGTAGCTCCGCGTCATCGCCTCCGTCTAATGAGATCAAGGAACGACATTTCTGTGTGTCTTGCTGTTCCTTTTCTAAAGGAACAACGTTTTTTTTGATTTCTTCTGTTCCTTTTTCAAAGAAATGACATTGGTATGTTCTGCTGTTCCTTTTCCAAAAGAACATCGTTTTCGATTTTTGCTGTTCCTTTTCCAAAGGAACGGCATTTGTGTGTTCTGCTGTTCCTTTTCCAAAGGAACAACGTTTTCCATCTTTGCTGTTCCTTTTTCAAAGGAATGGCATTTTCGTTTTCTGCTGTTCCTTTTCCAAAGGAACAACATTTGTGGTCTTTTGTTGTCCTTTGTTCCAAAAGGAACACCACTTGCATACTTTTGCTCTCCTTGTGAAACAACTTGTTCCTTTTGCTGTTCTAAATTGAGGATGCTTATTGCTCCTGTTCTTTCAAGTCTTTTAGAATACAACTATGCACTTATGCAATGGATACAAAATCACAACATACTGAAATCAGTCAATCATAACTCGCTATCTTTATATGAAATTGCTCTGAATTGGTAAGAGGACAGAAGGAAGGACACACTTATTTATCATCTTTTGCTGTCATTGTTCTACTAATTCTGCTCTGATTGGTTATCTTTATCATGTTGATCCCTTTTAACCCTCTTTGATTATTATTTAGGAATAAGAGCAAAGGGTTTATATCTTCCTATTGAGATGTTAAGACTTCTTCCACCATTCCTACTCTTAAGGAGTGTTGAACCACCCTTTGTGTATAAATAAGGGAAAGTACTTTATGAAAAACAAAGAAAAAAAGAACAAACATGACTTATAAGTTGTCAAATGCAGGATAGGGGGTCTCATCAAGAGCCAGCCTACCATGATCATGAGGACGAAAGCGAAGTGGCATTCCAACTATGGCCACCACACCAGGGATATGGTCCAAAAGGTATATCAAATAAACAACCCTTGGAACAGGAGGTCTCATCACGGGCCGACCTGCCCACTTTTCTCTCCTTCCTCGTGAATGGCATTATGGCTAACTGGTCACCAAGCCAGCATAATGGCCTACATTTTGACATCACACAACATTTCCTAAGCATACACAAAGGATTATGGTTCCAGGGTGAAATAAACAACTCTGCCAAGGTTATGGACACCTGTCGGCAGCAGAGCACTGTTAATGGTATTGAAGTCACATTATTATTTACACCAATAAGTAAGTTATTAGCACCCTTCTGTTTCTTATACCTTAATAATCAATCATATATTATTTCCTGAACCATATAATGCATGGATATCTATTATTACCAATCATGACAGAACAGTTGACAATGACTGCATGAGATTCCGTTCCACGGCAGATGTCCTATCCCCCAGCCTCGCATCATATCACAACAGTTTCTTACGTATTAAGCGATCCAACTCTACGCCTCAATTTCGGTAATTCACTGCTTTTGTAAACATGGCATATTGCCATATGCTGTTCCTTTATGACTCTGCTTCAGAGCGGGCGCTGCTCCTTTATTTGACGGCTGGGACAGCCTATCACATTGCGGGGGGGAGGTTAACCTCATCATTCCCTGGATTACGTGTCAGCCCACTATTCGGGAAGTTGTGTACTAGGGTATAGCACGGCTCAACGGCATACTATTTTTTTATTTTTTCTGCATAACTTGCTGTTCATAAGCCATTTCTATCGTATACTCTGCAGCATTAGATTTTGAACAAGTCTTGCGTCTGTCAGCCTCTCTGTGTTTCAACAGCACGAACAATTGCCGTTCCATTGAGAGTTTGTAGCGAAACCATGGGAGGAAGATCGATTCGGAGAGAACCGTAGGTGTTAACAGTCTCTGCTGCTACCCGGGAAATCCTGGCAAGAGCAGGGTGGTTGACTTATCTCAACCGCTTGCAGGAGTCTAACGAGATTGTGGCAATTGAATTCTTGTAGAACTTGCAAGAGGATTACTCCACAGTGAGGGGGAGACACATAACAGTCACTGATGACATAATCGCAGAAGTCTCGGGACTACCAGCCACTGGACCTGTATGGATGTTAAAAAAGGAAAGATTGCAGAAGATTATAGAAATCTTCCAGGACGAAGGCCAGAGCCTGGCAATTAGAGGAAAGGGAGTTCTGCCAGCAGCACTAGGAGAGCCGTGGGCAGAATTGGCAAAGACCATTCAAAGCTACATCACCTGTGAAGGCAGAAAAGACATGGTAAGACCACGACATCTTAAACTCTTAGCTGTATTAAAGAAAAAATGCTCTGTAAATTTACCTGCATTTTTGAATTCGTTACTTCATGACGTTGCACAGAGCATAAAAAAGGCACAGCATGTAGAGTCAGTTGTTAGTCATCATGGGTTGATTCGGTTAATAGTAAGCCATAGCCTCACCCAGCAGCAGAGCAATTGGGAAGAGCTATTTACCATGATAAATGGGGGATTGACCGCGCCATCCCCAAAACATAAACATGCCACCAGTACACCTGAGCGTCCAGAAAAACGTAAACATGCCACCAGTACACCCGAGCGTCCAGAAAAATGCAGGGAATCGGCAAAGCGTAAACATGCCACCGGTACACCCGAGCGGCCAGAAAAACGCAGGAAATCGGTCTGGCTAGCACGACTACGAGGGAGGCTGGAGAAGCCCCAAGAAAACACCAGCCAGCTGGTAGAAATAGAAGATGAGCAACCCCCATGGCCAGAAGGGGAGGACGATGAGAAAGGAGTGCAAGAAGAAGAAGAAAAAGAAGAAGAGGCCAAGCAATCTGAAGAGGAAGAAGAAAACGAAGAAGAAGCCGAGCAATCTGAAGAAACTGAAACCGAAGAAGATAAAGAAGAAGAAGCCGAGCAATCCGAGCAGGAGGAGGAAACGGAACAGCAGGAAGGTAGCCCATTGCAGGACCCAGTGGGAGAAGATGAATTGGCTGAAGTTTTGGCCAATATGGGCGAATATGGCCAACCTTCCAATCCATCAGACCTCCATGCTGAAAAGAAACCCCAGGAAGAAAATGCACCTAAAGAATCACATGCAAAGGAGGCAGAAGAATAAAATCTTCCTGTTCATGATGAAAAGATGACAAGAGATGCTGAACAGGAAAAATCCGTTCCTAACCAGAAGACACCAGAAGAAACTCCGTAGGAAACAAGGGCAGAAAGAGAAGTCGCCCAAGAAATAACAGAACCAGTTAGGGTTCTTGCCCCAGAACAACTAGAGAAGAACAGTGAAGAAACACCCCAGAGAGAAAATCCAGGAATTAGTCACAGTCCAGGCCGCAGTGAACAGCCTGCTGTTCCTTCTAAGGAAATTCTGGAAATTAAAGAATTGCGAAAGGAACAACAGAGATTATTGAATATAATAGTCTAGCTCCACCAGTAGATTAGGATTCTAAAAGCAAGGAAAAGGGTATGTGACCACTCCAGCAAAACCCCTCAAGGCAAAGGGGTGGAGGACCAGAATCCATCCTGCTGTTCAAAACCCTGTCGAAAACCAGGCTGTTGTTCCAAATGATGCTGAGAAACAAATTGCTGTTCCAATTGAAAAGGAACAACAATGGACTGATATCCACGTTAAGATAGAAATGGATGAGATGATGACCCGTGATAAGGAAATTTAGATGGAGGCACCACTTTCGGGAGTGATAAGGGTTATGAACTCAAAGAAACGCAATAGGAAAGTTCAGGTAAAACTCCTGGCCTCCACTGCCGCATGGAGAAGAGATCCAAAGACAGTAACCCTACAAAAGGGTTTGAAGCAAGCTCAGCAAGAAGCAGAAAAGCTTAGAGAGCAAACGGTCCCTCGCGAAAAGTATGAAGAGCTACAACAGCAGCTTAGGAACGTCAATCTATCCGAAAGCCAGGCCTTTGAAGGGTGGCGAAGGGAACAAGAGAAAGTCACGAAGGTAACTCGTAGGTTAGATATAGTTATCAAGCAGATGGATACCTTGTGTTCTTTATACAATGACGTCTTAGCATGTAGAGCCCCTGCTAAGAATTATGCCTTGTTTTTACTGGAACGGTATTTGCAATTAAAAATAAAGGTTGTTAAAGCAGGTGCTCCCATACAAATTAACACCGTCAATGATTTTATAGACTGCTGTAAGCACTACGGGGTAAAAGTCCAGAGACTACTGTGTGAGTTCTATTTACATAACCTTGTATTAGACCAGGGGACCGAGCTGAACCCTGGCCCTTTTGTTGGAGATATCAAATTGCAGGCATTTATTTCATTTGGGGTTAATCAAATTAAATGGCATAAAGCCTATAATACTTTCCAAAGGCAAGAAAACGGATTAGATTTGTGGGTAAGGGCTGAGCCTAGGGACCCAGTACAGTTGTGGAGAGCACATAGAAACCTCATGAAGACTCCAAGTGTAATTGAAGCATTAGGACCCATGCATGAGGCACTCATTCGACGGGGATTAGAATACTTTTTCTCTATCAAAGACCCTGCCATTGATGCAACTAAATTTCGGTATCAAATCTCTAATCCGAATATCCAGCTCAGGGAACTGTTTAAGTATGAGAATTTTAAATTAGCTGCCAACTGCTTGCACCTCTATGGCGAAATCATTTTGAGGGCAGGGCCATCCTGGTTAGGATATAGATTCTGGAGTCCAATTATTTGGCATCCTGCACCCGGATACCAAGCCCTGTATGAGATGCCTAAGGGTCAGACAGGCCATTTCTTTGAATACCTAGTTACACATCATGGCTGTAGGCCTCCACATGAGATTCCATCTCCAACCTATTCTCTCACTGCCTTACATGTCAACTACAATGTTTTCATGAGGGCATGAAACAGGGTAAGCAGGGGGGTGTGTGGAGTACTAAAGAAGGTATGTTTTTTATAATTATTTCAATATCTTTTCATTAGAACTTACAAACCTTTTGCATCATGAACTAGGAAAATGATAAAGAATTATAATAGACCATGTGAGATTAATATGCAAGACGAAAACGCTGACAATTGTCATTTCCTTATGCAGGAAGGAGGAAAAATGAGAAGTTGTTGTTCCAAAGGAAAGGACAAGGACAGGTTAATTGCTGTCCCTTTGACGGGAGACCGAATGCAAACAAGGCAAAGAAAATCAAAGTGAATCAGCCCGGGAAAGGAGGTGGAGATATCAGCTCAGCGCAGGAGAGAAAAGAAATGACTAAGGACTAACGGTTTGGTGAATCCCTCAAGATCCTTGATCCCGAGGGATCGTTGTTTTATCTATTTCTGCACTTAGATATCTCCGCTGTCACCCTTATAAAAGGGGCAGCACTGTTAGCTCGAGAGAGAGTTAGAGACGGTTATGCTTTTATGTAATTTCTTTTAAGATCAAAACTTTGATCATCGAGTCTCGTTAAGAACTGGTTTATTGTAATTCTGCTCTATGCATTAATACAAACTTGGTTACTATTTCATCTCTGAGTCTGGAATAACTTCAAGCGGTGTACCCCTGGAGGCTAAGGGCCCGGCCCTGGAGGACACTTGCTCTTGTATTATTACGTTTGGTTTATGCGTGGTTTGCTTATCGACGTCATTTGGTAATCTGATGTGTTTTATAAGTTTACATCACATGCTCTGTTATGTTTAATTCATTAAGGCTTCTACAGATAGAACGATTGTATTGACTCTACATCATATTGCTGTTCTTTTAGGAGTTGATCTAATACTGCTAGTCTTTACAGAATACTATTACTGTTCCATTACAGAGCCTTTGTGTTGTGCACTTGTTCATTAACGTTACGAAATTCATCTTGGAAGTTATGTTCTTTGTGACTGTTGGATTTATGAAAAATGTTGTTCTATTTTGAATTGCAGTCGTATTCTTTCTAACTGAAATCGATACTTGGATCAGATTACTATTTAAGTGTGCTATGTGTGTATATGGTTTTCAAGCGCTGTTCCATAATTTATCAGTAATCAGTGCTGTTCCATTGGTGTGAGTTATTCAATCCGCCCTTAAGAGCGAAAGATTGTCGTTTGATTCCTGTAGATTATGGTTAATGCATTTGATCTGATAGACTAAGATGTTACTGCTTGTGAGACTTAGTTGTTGTTCTATTTCTTAGCTGCTGTTCCATTTCAGACTTGCTGTTCGATTTCTTAATTGCTGTTCCATTTCTTATCTGCTGTTCCATTTATTGGTGTTGGCGTGAAGAACGATCTTAGGCTATAGTGAGCATTGGCATCTACTGTCCGGCTCCCAGTTCCACGATCTATTCTCTGATTTCCTTTTCCATCAGTTTCCAAAGGGATGGGTTATTACTACCGAACCCTTGACTGATAAGTTGCTTAGTCTTTTGAATGTGTGATTTAATCTTTTGAAGTGGTTAAGCTGTAGACAATCATCCATTTACTCTTGTATTTCTGAACACTGTACTACTAGCATTACTCTGAAAAATGATAGCCTCAGACTAAGACACTCTTTGAAATAAAAAAACGTTCCCGGATTGACATATTAATGTGAGGTAATTAGAGGTGAAAGAGACCCTTTTTATAGCTCTACAACACCTTTGCAGAAGCTTCAGGCCATCCAGATTGGGATGTAGCTATGAATGAAGAATACCGTTCATTATTGGCAAATGATACATGGGATCTTATTCCTCTTCAAAAGGGACGAAAACTTGTTAGATGCAAATGGGTTTACAGAACCAAGTATGGATGAGATGGAAAAGTTGATAAACATAAAGCTCGTCTTGTTGCTAAGGGTTTTTCACAAGTTGAAGGCATTGACTATACTAAAACCTTCTCTCCTGTTGCCAAAATGAACTCTATTCGCCTTGTTCTTTCCCTTGCTGCCTCTTTCAAATGGGAAGTCCATCAGATGGATGTTAAAACTACCTTCTTGCATGGGGACTTGCATGAAGAAATCTATATGGAACAACCTACTGGATTTATAGAAACAGACTCCAGCCTTGTATGTCGGCTTAAGAAATCCCTTTATGGTCTCAAGCAAGCCCCTCGGGCTTGGTATGCCAAAATGGATAGCTTTCTTTTAGAAACTGGCTTTTCTAGGTGTCATTCTAACAATACTGTCTACACCAAGAAAGTGGGAAAGTATCTTATCATTCTTATTCTTTATGTTGATGATCTTATTCTTACTGGTAGTGATCCCAACCTTATAAACCATGTGAAGTCCAACCTTAAAAAGGAGTTTGAAATGACAGACTTAGGACAATTGCATTATTTTCTTGGTCTTCAAGTCTTGCAATCCAAGGAAGGTATTTCCCTTTCCCAATCCAAGTATGCCTGTGATCTTCTATGCCATTTTCACATGGAAGACTGTAAGCTAGCTCTTCTCCCTTTCAGTTTGGAGCCAAACTTTCAGTCACTTGTACTTCCCCTAAAGTTGATGCTACCTTATATTGTCAACTTGTAGGAAAACTTTTGTATCTGACCCATGTTGGAAATAATACTGAGAGGGGGGGGGGGTGAATCAGTATTATCAAGTTCTTTTTAATAAGTCTTCCTTATTTATACTTTGAATTATTCTTGTATGTCAGTACCATAAAACAATGAGCATGAACAAGAAAAATAGATAGTCACACCAAAGAACACCAGATGTAAGGTGGAAACCCAATGTGGGTGAAAACCACCTGCTGCAATATGTCTCTATCTTCTTTCAATTAGAAACTCCTTTTACAATGATTTTGTACTGGTGCAGTCCTTTACCAGTATGCAGGCTGGAACCTGCAGAGAGCTACAACTCTCTCTCGTTTTCCAGTCTCTCCTGGAAGGGAGCTACAACCCCCTACTTCTTTTCTTTCACGGATCACTTTTCATAAATTTTCAAACTGGATCCATAAACATCAAGTGATCATCAAGTACAAGTAAATCACCCAGTCAACTGCAGTAACCAGATCAATAGTAACAGTAAACTAAACCCAGAACACCTTATCAACAGAGAAAAGTCAGTCAAATAAATGCCTTAAGACAGATACGCAATTTTTCTTTATCTGGACTGCGTGGCTTCGCACTTCACCTTCTGCGTCTCTGCGTATCCCCGCAGAGAGCCTTCCACTGCACCGCGTACCCACGCACTATTTCTTCAATCACGCCGCGTACTATTACTGTGTCCACACACCCTCAGATGCTATCGCGCTGCGTACCTACGCACCTGCGTCTTCTGTAGCACTGCGTACTTTCACTGTGCCTCCGCACCTGAACCTCTGTCGTGCTGCGTACCCACGCACTGTGCCTTCTTCTGCTGTGCGTACCCACGCACTGCGCCTTCTTCTGCAGTGCGTAGCCACGCACTTGCACCGTTAATCACCTGCGAACCTCTAATTAGGGCCGAATTGGCAGTCCACCAGTGTGCCACAGATAGTCAGATGTCCAGATCTGATCATGCGCCCGAGAGATCACACTTCATAGATTCACTTTCAGCTTCTCTTTTATATAGATCAAGCTTTTAAACCGATAACCCAATGTTTCAGATCTTAAGATATACAATTTGAAAAGATACTTTGGCCAAGTGATCTCCTTCTCTATTTATAGTCAAGCCCTTATCCACACCATGGGACAAAACCATCAATAACCAATACAAGGGATCCAAACCAGGGCTAAATTAGATCCTATACCACGGGCCAAAACCATAGAATCAAGAACGGCGGGCTAAATACCACGGGCCAAACATAAGAAACCCCACGTGAGCGCGCTTCTCTGCCTTGAAGTGAGTGAACTGGGGTCCGCACCTCATGAACGGGTAACCTGCGGGTATGTACGCACTTTATCTGTGATATTCCTGCGGGTCTGCAGCTTTTGTACGGTGTACGTACGTACCTCTTATTTTCCAACATTCAGAGCATTGCCACATAAGAGAGTTGCCATCAAGTACAACACCTGTAACATAGAGCCATACCAGAATCATAATGCCAACAATCTCCCCCTTTGGACTTGATGGCAACCTCAAGATCTTCAACGTCATTCTCCCCCTTTGACATCAAGGGCAAAGGGTTATGCTCCCCCTAAGAACATGCTCCCCTGATTATAAACCAGATCTGCAAAGAAGAACCATAATCCACCAAACACCATTAATGATCATGAAAGAGATAAAGGCATATTGCAGCAATATTCAGACCAGCATCCATGATCTCCTTCTGTACTTCCTCCATAATGCCAACAATGCATTATATGCTCCCCCTAAACCTGTGCCATTCGATCTTCGACCAATCCGCATCCCAGCACATGTACGCATATACCCCAGATGAACCTTGTGTACAACCAACAATCAGAAGAGATTTAACAACATGATGATGCATCAACAACCCCCAGCTTTTGCCTGAGGTATTCAAAAGTCTCCCTGGGCAATGGTTTGCTGAGTATATCATCAACTTGTTCCTTAGAAGGAACATACTCCAACTTGACTTTTTGTTCAAGCACTTGTTCCCGGAGAAAGTGATACTTGATTGGTATGTGCTTGGTCTTTGAATGCATGACTGGGTTCTTTGAAATGCTGATTGCACTTGTATTATCACATAATATGGAGATAGGTGGTGTACAAGTGATTTGAAAATCCTGCAAGGTCTACATCATCCAAAGGAGTTGAATGCAGCAAGATGTGGCAGCAACATATTCCGCTTTAGCTGTAGGCAAGGCAATCGAACTCTGTTTCTTGCTGAACCAAGATACTAATCTGGAACCCATAAAGAATGCACCACCACTTGTGCTCTTCCTGTCATCCACGCTTCCGGCCCAATCTGCATCTGTATAAGCATGAAGTGTGAGATCTGTATCTCTAGGATACCATAAGCCATAGTTTTGAGTTCCTTGAAGATATTTGAAGATTCTCTTTACTGCCTGAAGATGAGTTTCCTTTGGATTTCCCTGAAATCTTCCAACTATTCCTACTGCATGCATTATGTCTGGTCGGGTACCTGTCAAATAAAGTAGACTCCCAATCATAGATCTGTAGGTTGGTTGATGCACTGCTGCTGATTCATCATTTGCACTGAGGCTACATCCTGTGACCATGGGTGTACATACTGGTTTTGCATCTTCCATGCCATATTTCTTCAAAATCTGCTTGAGATACTTGGTTTGAGACAAAAAGATCCCTCCTTCTTTTTGTTGGATTTGCAAACCAAGAAAATATGTTAGTTCTCCCAGCAAGGACATTTCGAATTCTTTCTGCATTACCAAGGCAAAGCTTTGACTCATAGCTTCTTCATTGCTGCCAAAGATAATGTCATCTACATACACAACAAGTATTAGCAATTTGTCGTTTTCAACTTTTATATAAAGATTGCTATCTGCTGATCCTTTTGAAAAACCTTGTTGATGAAGATATTTGTCCAAACGATAGTACCAAGCCCTTGGAGCTTGTTTGAGACCATATAGAGCCTTTTTCAATCTGCATACAAGATTTGGATCATTTCCAAGAATGAAACCATCTGGCTGCTCAATGTATACTTCTTCTTCCAAGTCTCCATTCAGAAAGGCTGATTTCACATCCATTTGAAATACTTTGAAGTTTTGAAAGCTTGAGAGAGCAAGGAACATTCGGATGGCTTCAAGTCTTGCAACAGGAGCAAAAGTTTCTTCAAAATCTATTCCTTCTTGCTGCACATACCCTTTACAAACAAGTCTGGCCTTGTTTCTAATTACTTCTCCATTTTCATTCAATTTATTTTTGAAGACCCATTTTGTCCCTATAACATTCTTATCCTTTGGTCTAGGAACCAACTCCCAAGTGTTGTTCTTTTCGATCTGGTCAAGTTCTTCATCCATTGCTTTGACCCAACATTCATCTTTGCATGCCTCTTTCACATTTTGTGGTTCAGTGGAAGAGAGTAATGCCAAATAGCTTGAAGCTTCTGCAATTGTTCTTCTTGTTTGTACACCTGCTTCTTTCTGCCCCAAAATCTGAGATTCTGGATGATTCTTCTGAACATATCTGGATGGAGTCTTCTCTTCTATCCTTATCTGCTCCTCTGGTTCTTCTTGAGGTTCTTCTTCTTCATCATTCTGTCTTTGAGGATAGTCTTCATCTTCTTCGATATCTTCATGATTTACTTGCCTAGGAATGTATCCCTTCTCATCAACCACTACATCAATGCTGTCAACAATTCTTCCAAGTCTTTTATTGTAGCACTTGTATGCTTTGCTGTGTGGAGAATAACCAAGAAGAATGCCTTCATCTGCTCTAGGTTCAAGTTTGCCAAGTTGCTCATCGGTGTTCTTAATATAGCATTTGCTCCCAAAGATTTTGAAGTGCTTTACCGAAGGAGTCTCACCATACCAGAGCTCATGAGGGGTTTGAGTGCTGTTCACCCGGACATTTGTTTTGTTGAGAATAACAACCGCAGCATATGCAGCTTCACCCCAGAAAGTTGCGGGAGTTCCAGACTCATCAAGCATAGCACGAGCCATTTGTTGGACTGTTCTGTTCATTCTTTCCACCACTCCATTTTGCTGAGGAGTTCTAGCTGTAGAGAATTCTCTTCTTATCCCATGTTCTTCACAGAAATCGAAAAATTCATTTTAGGTAAACTCCCCACCTCTGTCGGATCTGAGGCACTTAATTTTGTATCCTGATTCATTTTCAACCAAGGCTTTAAAGGATTTGAATTTTTCGAATGCTTCATCTTTGTGCTTCATAAGCCCTAACCAGACAAACCTGGAGAAATCGTCAATGAATAATATCAAGTATTCTTCTCCTCGAGGTGTCCTTTTCCTGAATGGACCACATACATCTGTATGTACTAGCTCAAGAGGCATGCTAGCTGATCCTTCCTTCTTCGGAAAGTTAGTTCTGGTTTGCTTTCCAAACTGACATGATTTGCATATGGTGTTGTCTGGAATTTTGATATCTGGAAGACCGCGAACTGCCTGATACTTGCATGCTTTCCTTATTTGTGAAAAGCTTAGATGCCCCAACCTCCGGTGCCATAATCAGTGTTCATCATCCTTGCTTAGATAGCATTGTTGTTGTCCTTCTTCAAATATGTATAGATTATTTGGAGTTCTTTCACCTTTGATCACTGTTTTACCTGTATCAAGATCATGAACAAGACATCCATTTGATCTAAATATCACCTCGGTTCCTTGATCACACATCTGGCTGACACTCAGAAGATTATGCTTCAATCCATCAACATACAAAACATTTCCAGCTTTGACCTTTTCTTTTAACTGAGCAGTGCCTTTTCCTTTTATAGCTGCAGGAGTATCATTTCCAAAAGAAACTTTCTTTCCCTTTTCTAAAGCAGAATATGATTCAAGTTTTTCTTTATCACCTGTCATATGCTTCGAACATCCACTGTCAATGTACCATAGATTTTCCTGTCCCTCTGCATAAAATGCTATCCCACATCTTTCTATTTGTGGTTCCTTTATTCTCCATGTTTTGGTGCTTGAGGCTTGTTCCTTTGTCTGCTGAAACCTGCTCCTGCATTAAGAATCTTCATGACCAAAGTTATTGCAAATAGAACATTCAACTTCATTTTCAAGAGCCGAAAAGTTTTTATAGGTCCTTTTTGTAATCCCGATCATACTTCTTTGTTTTTGAGCTTCTCTAGTCATGATTGTTTTATATGCAACACATTGAGCTGCTTTGTGACCAAAGTTATGGCAAGAGAAGCATTGTCCATTGAAGAAACTTCTGCGGTTATCAAATCTTCCGGCCAAATGATTGTAATTTCTATTGTCATCCATTCTTGAAGCAAATTGGGAGGATTTTACCTGTGGCTGGTTGTAGCTTTTGTTCATCCTTAGGACGGATTGCCCCTGATTTACCTGATAGTCTTTGTTTGTTCTTGATGTAATTCGTCCCTGCTTTACCTGGTGATCTCCATTGTGCTTTTGCTCATTCCTTCTTGCTGCATCAAGATAACTCTTTGAGGTGGATGCTTGAGAAGTTTCTCCATTATACCCCAGACCTGTCTTGTTTAGTGGAGAACGCTGTACATTGATGATCTCATCCAGAGTTTCAGATCCTTTGACAAACTTAAGATTAATAGCCTTTGTTTTCTCAATTTCTTTTCTAAGACCAACAATTTCACCTTCTAATTTTACAAGATATTTTTCTTTTTCATCAATTTGAAATTGTAGAGTATCAATGATCATATTCTTTTCTTCTATACATCTCTTGAGTCTAGAAATTTCTTCATAAAGGCTATCCACATCTATAGCATCCATGTAATCATCATCTTCAAATGCCATTAAAAGTTTATAGTCATTACCTCGTTCATCTTCATCACTATTTGATAGACCATCACTATCTTCATGAGTGTAGTAGCTTTTTGCTTTCTGTTTCTTGTTCCATCTAGCAGGTTCCTTTCCTTTGTCAATCTTATCCTTATGAGGACATTTCGCAGCATAATGACCTACTCTTCCACAAGCAAAACATTTAAAAGGTAACTTACCTATGAACCTTCCAGTACCCTGTTGAAGATTTCTGACAAAATTTGATTCTTCTTCTTCATCTGGCGCGTGACTTGCTTCATAGTAGTCTCCTTTGCATGAAGCCTTGAAAGCAGCTTCTCTCCTGTCTGATGGACCTCCTTTTCTCATTTCATAAGCAATTAGAATTCCGTGTAGCTGAGACATAGTAAGAGTTCGTAGATTTTCCTTTTCTTCTATTGCAGACACTTTAGATTCAAACTTGGGGGACAATGATCTTAAAACTTTTTCAACCACAATAGCCTCTTTTATTTCTTCACCCAAGTTTTTCATGCAATTAACAATCTCGTCTACCCGAAGGAAATAGTTAGCCACACTTTCATCATTATACATTCTAAGATTCTCATACTGAATCCTGAGGGTTTGAAGTTTAGTGCGCTTTACCTGTTCATCTCCTTCGTAGCTCAAGACAATCTTGTCCCATATTTCCTTTGCGGATTTATATTGCATAACCTTCACGAATTCTGTTTGAGATAAGCATCCCAGCAGAGTATTGACTGCTTTAGCATTTGTTTCATATTTCTTCTTCTCAGCCGAATCTGTAGGAGTAGCTGAAGGAAAAGTGTAGCCTGTATCTATGATATCCCAAACTTCTGTACCAAGAGATTGAAGATAGGCAGTAACTCTTACCTTCCAATAATTGAAGTTTGTCCCATCAAAAATTGGTGGCCTGATTGATGCTTCCCTCTCGTAATTGCTCATGATGAATGATCTTCCTTCAAGCGATCAAGCTTCTCTGAAGGACCTGCTCTGATACCAATTGTTGGAAATAATACTGAGAGGGGGGGGGGGTGAATCAGTATTATCAAGTTCTTTTTAATAAGTCTTCCTTATTTATACTTTGAATTATTCTTGTATGTCAGTACCATAAAACAATGAGCATGAACAAGAAAAATAGATAGTCACACCAAAGAACACCAGATGTAAGGTGGAAACCCAATGTGGGTGAAAACCACCTGCTGCAATATGTCTCTATCTTCTTTCAATTAGAAACTCCTTTTACAATGATTTTGTACTGGTGCAGTCCTTTACCAGTACGTAGGCTGCAACCTGCAGAGAGCTACAACTCTCTCTCGTTTTCCAGTCTCTCCTGGAAGGGAGCTACAACCCCCTACTTCTTTTCTTTCACGGATCACTTTTCATAAATTTTCAAACTGGATCCATAAACATCAAGTGATCATCAAGTACAAGTAAATCACCCAGTCAACTGCAGTAACCAGATCAATAGTAACAGTAAACTAAACCCAGAACACCTTATCAACAGAGAAAAGTCAGTCAAATAAATGCCTTAAGACAGATACGCAATTTTTATTTATCTGGACTACGTGGCTTCACACTTCACCTTCTGCGTCTCTGCGTATCCCCACAGAGAGCCTTCCACTGCACCGCGTACCCACACACTGTTTCTTCAATCACACCGCGTACTATTACTGTGTCCATGCACCCTCAGATGCTATTGCGTCGCGTACCTACGCACCTGCGTCTTCTGTAGCACCGCGTACTTTCACTGTGCCTCTGCACCTGAACCTCTGTCGTGCTACGTACCCACGCACTGCGCCTTCTTCTGCTGTGCGTACCCACGCACTGCGCCTTCTTCTGCTGTGCGTACCCACGCACTTGCACCGTTAATCACCTACGAACCTCTAATTAGGGCCGAATTGGCAGTCCACCAGTGTGCCACAGATAGTCAGATGTCCAGATCTGATCATGCGCCCGAGAGATCACACTTCATAGATTCACTTTCAACTTCTCTTTTATATAGATCAAGCTTTTAAACCGATAACCCAATGTTTCAGATCTTAAGATATACAATTTGAAAAGATACTTTGGCCAAGTGATCTCCTTCTCTATTTATAGTCAAGCCCTTATCCACACCATGGGACAAAACCATCAATAACCAATACAAGGGATCCAAACCGGGGCTAAATTAGATCCTATACCACGGGCCAAAACCATAGAATCAAGAACGGTGGGCTAAATACCACGGGCCAAACATAAGAAACCCCACGTGAGCGCGCTTCTCTGCCTTGAAGTGAGTGAACTAGGGGTCCGCACCTCATGAACGGGTAACCTGCGGGTATGTACGCACTTTATCTGTGATATTCCTGCGGGTCCGCAGCTTTTGTACGGTGTACCTACGTACCTCTTATTTTCCAACATTCAGAGCATTGCCACATAAGAGAGTTGCCATCAAGTACAACACCTGTAACATAGAGCCATACCAGAATCATAATGCCAACAACCCATACTCGTCCGGACCTTTCCTTTGATCTTGGCCTTATTGCTCAGTTTATGCAAAACCCACATGAAATTCATTGGAAAGCAACTAAAAGAATAATTCGTTATGTTCGAGATATAGTTCAGTTTGGGATTCATTACAATGCAGAAGCATCTCCTCTATTGGTTGGTTTCACTGATTCCAATTGGGCTAGTGACCCTGAGGATCGGAAGTCTACTGCAGGTTATGTGTTCACTCTTGGTTCACACCTATTACATGGGCTTTCAAGGAACACAGTGCCATTTCTCTTTCTTCAGTAGAAGTAGAGTATCGTGGTGCTGTATAAGCTAGTGAGGAAGCCCTATGGCTTCGTCAGAACCTGTCAGAGTTTGGCTTTCAGCAACAACATCTGGCTACACTTTGGTGTGATAATAAAAGTGCCATTCAACTATGAAAAGATCTAGTCCAACATCAGCGCAACAAACACATTGAACTACACATGCACTTCATCAGAAAGCTCATTCATGACCATGTTCTTGAAGTGCAATATTGTTCAATTGATGATCAAGTTGCAGACATATTTACAAAGGCTCTCACAGAGGCGAATTTTACTAAACTTCGATTTATGGTTGGAGTTAAGGAAGTTGTCACTAAGAGGGGATAGGGTCTAATGCCTCCTTCCTTCTCCTGTTGTGTCATATTTGTACATCCTTCAATCCTATCCCAAGTTGTTCTTAAGGGGGGATGTTAGGATATTCTGACACATAGGAAATAGTTAAGTATAACTTTGTCTAGTGTAGAGTTAGGTAAAGTGTGTTCCTTTACTTTGTACTTTTGTAACTTACAATCCGATGGTCACGATATGTTCTAGACATGAAGTGATCCGACGGTTCATTCTCTCCTCATTATTACCGACACTTGATCCATGGCTTAACACCCGATTGGTCCATGATCTCTATTTATGGAGGGTCATTTTTAGGGTAACCGTTCATGAGAGAAGCTTATGTAAATTTTCATTCTTTTATTAATAAATTTCCTGAAGTGGCCACGTTGGTTCAGGTCATGGACTGTTTCCCTCTTTGAGGGTTTTAACCACGTCAAGAATACTAGTGTATTGATCTGTGATCTGTTTGTGAGCAGTGTCCTCTGGTGTTCTTTCTGAGGAATTTACCCTATAAATTCCTACAGAAGCTTTGTCATGCCATTAGAGTTGATTATCTTCCCTGTTTTCCCTATGATACCCCTTAACTCAACTTCATTTCCTTCCCAAAAAAAATTCAAGAAAAGTTCTTGAAAATTAAAAGCTATCATCCCCAAATATTGTAACCATTGGACTCCTAGTACAACATTAGCACCACCCATTGGAATGAAAAGAATTGGACTATTCAATATATATCCCCATGGTTAGCTTGATATTATGGCACTTTCCAGAGTAATTTATATTCCTCCATTTGCAACCATCACTTGACACTCTGGTGTTGGATATATGAAGAAATCAATTTATTGGCTATCTTATAATGAATAAAATTATGGGTACTACCCAAATCAATCAACATTATTACCTTTTTATTCTTGATATATACTTCTATCTTGAGAGTTTGAGGAGTGGTAATTCCTACCAATGCATTACAAGATATGGTCGGATTCATTTCTTCTTTCTTTGAGGTTGATTTCTGGTGTATATCCTCCTCTTTTGATGTTTCTTGTTCATTTTCTTCCTCCTCTTCACAATCTGTGTAAAATAGTTTATTGTCAATGCACTTATTATCTTTAGTGTATTTTCTACAACAACTATAACAAAGCCCTTTTGATTTTTTTTTTTTTTCCTCCAATTGTTGTGGTGTCAACCTTTGAGGTTGTGGAAGGCTAGGAGTAACAACACTTCCATCTTTATAGTTGTGAGTGGTAGAATTCCTTGTTGCCATAATTTTGCTTTCAACTTTTCTTGCCACCCTGAATGCCTTCTCTAATGAATCAAGTTCCCAAAGGCGAACCTCATATTGGATTTTATCGTTTAAAGTCCCTATGAATACATCAATCCTATGCTCCTCTAGAATATCAATTACCCTAATATTCAACTTTTGGAAGTCCTTAATGTGCTTCGCCATTGAACCCTTTTGTTTGAGATTTATTAGTTGGTTAAAGAAGGTGTTTCTCTTTGTATCCTCATAATGTGCTATCATTTCCTCCGTAAAAATTGACTAAGTGACAAGAAGTTTACGAGAACAAAGCCATCGATACCATAAAAATTAATTATGTTCTAAATATAAAGATGCAATGCATACCTTTTGCTTGTTGCACATCATGGAGGTCAAAATAGTGCTCTATATGTAGTATGCATGTTACTGGATCCTTGCCATCAAACTTCCTCATATCGATCTTTGGAATGTGGTAGGCCTTAAACCTAAGATTGGAGTCTCTAAAACCATGATTAACATTTCTTTTGTTCTCATCATGATTTTCATGGAATACCTTTTCACCATTAGGAAGCATTTATTATAGAAACTTTGTCAAACCTTCCATGTCTGCTTTTAAATCATTCATGTCACCTTTTAAACCACCCATGTCACCTTTTATTTCTATTTTTAAACCATCCATGTCTCATTTTAGTTCATCTTTTTCTGCTCTTTGTGAGAGCGAAATTTGTTGCACTTGGTCCTGTCATTTTGATATATCATGTTGCAATTCTTCCTCTTCATCCATCATAGTAGAGATTTCTGAGGGCTTAATGGGTGCATAATTATTTTGTTTAGGAGACATTTTAGAACCAAATACTGATATCTATTCCTCAATATGCCCTTGGAATCACTTCAAGCAGATTTTTCAAACAAAAATTATGCAATTTAAAAGAAAATACACACATTTTTCTTTCTTTTAGGAGCTTGATCTTGAAACAGTCATAACTCTGTAATTTTGGATCTCCAAGGTCTGAATTTTCTTCTTATGGTAGCCCTCTGAGTCTTTTTTCCAACTCTACAAGTCAGACCAAAATTGGATTCTTCAAGATAATGTTATGCCTAATCTCCCACAATGGCTTGATTATGGACTAGTTCAGTAAAGCGAACTTGTCAGGAATTCCACGTGTCACCATTTCAACCTTGAGCCCTAAAAATGTTACACAAAAGCCTACAGTCTATGCACTTTCAGTCACTTTTTACGAAATTTCAATCCAAGGCAAAGAAAGTTATGATGATTTTCCCTAGGCCACCTGTTTGAGATTTAATTTTGGAGCTTGCAACAACCCTAACTTCCTTGGATCATATCTATGAAAATAGAGCGAACCAAGATCTGAAATTCGTACATGAAGCTCATCAATATTTCTTCTCCATGTGGTTGAAATTTCAACTTCTGGAGACTCGTAGAAAAAATGTTATAGCAAAAATTTCATGATGGCATGTTTGAAGAAGCGAAACCCTAGAATCTAAAGCTCTAATACCAAATGTTATGCAACCAGATCACAAAACAGTAGAAATGATAGATCAATGACTTAAAATCTATCATCCTCAAGGGGGAACTTCCTTTACATTACAAAAATGAATAATTCTTGGATGATACAAATGATAAGACCTCCTTTGTATATATAGGAGTCTAAGGGGTCACAATATAATCAAAGTCTACATAACAATAATATTGTAAGGACACAACAATAATAATAGTGGACTTCTATGGGGCACAATAATAACAATATGGTGGTTACATGGGAACAACAATAACAATAAGGGGACTACAATAAGAATAACAACAAAGGGGCTACACTAGTATTATAGGGACCTAGCATCAAACTCAAAAGAGAATACTAATACTCATCATGAAAAAATGTCAAAAAGTTATGTTGATGTTCTTTGCAATTATCCTAGAAGAGAGAAGCAACTCCATCCAAGTCAAAGTTCCTCTTACACTAATCGAAGGAGTGAGGAGATGTTATGAAACCAGATCACAATAAAATAGAAAAGAGAGATAAACGCCTTAGAATTCAGCCTCTTCGAGGGGGCAACCTCCTTTACATTACACAAATGAAAAATTCTTGGATGATACAAATGGCAAAACCTTTTTTCTATATATAGGAGTCTAAGGGGTCATAATATAACCAAAGTCGACCTAAAAATAATAATATAAGGGCACAAAAATAATAATAGTGGGATTCTATGGGGAACAATAATAACAATAGGGGCACAACAATAACAATAAGGGATACAATGACAATAGTAATGGAGGAATCACTAGTATTATAGGGACCTAACATGCCCCTCTCCTTCAAAAAAGTGTTGTCCTCAACGCTTGAGTAGTTCTAAATGATTCTGTATAAAATTCTCATCCTCCCATGTGGAATCTTCAATGGGTAAGTTCTTCCACTTGATGAGATACTCTGAAATTGATCGATTTCGTAGCTGTCGAGTTCTTGTTTCTTTAACTGCTTCAAGTTCCAATATGATTTTTTATTCCTCATCAAGTTCTAGCAATATTGTTTGAATTAGGAGCTTGTCACCTATAACCTTATTTAAGGATGAAACATGGAAAACTGGGTGCACTCGGGAAGCTGCAGGAAGCTCCAATTTGTATGCCATAGTACCTATCTTTTGCAACACCTTGTATGGACCATAATAATTTGGTGATAATTTATTATCCTTCTTAGCTTGCTTGAGGGACATTTGTTTATATGGTTGTAGCCGTAGGAATACCCAATCACCTACATCAAAACTTCTTTCACTGTGATGTTGATCTGCCTGTTGTTTCATTCTATTCTGCGCTAAGGTGAGGTTATCCTTTAAGAGTTGGAGAACTTGTTGTTGATGCTCGATGTGATCTTACACTGCTTGAACCTTCGAATTTTCTCTAAAATATGATGTGATGGATGGTGGATGATATCCATAAAGTGCCATAAATGGGATCATTTTTTTTGCAGTATGGAAGGAAGTGTTATACCACCATTTAGCCAGAGGCAACCATTTGACCCATTGTGTCTGTTTATCAGATATAAAGCAACGAAGATATCCTTCCAAACATTTGTTTACTATCTCAATTTTCCCATCAAATTGAGGATGATAATATGAGCTATGAGCTAACTAAGTACCAAGACAAGAAAATAATTATGCCCAAAAATTTCCAGTGAAAATGGGATCTTTGTCGCTTACAATAATCTTTGGGTTTCCATGTAGCTTTTGAATTGTTTCCATAAATGAAGTAGAAATTGTACTCACTTTAAATGGATGAGATAATGCACAAAAGTGTGCATACTTGGTAAGTCTGTCAATTACCACCATGATAACACTCTTTCCTTTGGACTTGGGTAAACCTGTGATAAAATCCATTGAAACCCCCTCCCAACGTTGGCTTGGAATGGATAAAGGTTGTAATACACTTGGGGTCTTAATTGTTTCAACTTTATTTTGTTGGCAAACCAAGCATTCCTCCACAAAAATTTGAATATCCGATTTAAGGCCATCCCAAAAAAATTCATTCTTAACCATGTGGTAAGTTTTTAGAAATCCTGAGTTCCCTCCTAAGGGAGAGGTGTGCAATTCCCTAAGAATCTTTTGTTTTAGTTGGGAATTCTTACATAGGTATAATCGATGTTTATACCATAACAAATCATTTTTCCAGCTAAATGTATCAGATGTAGTGGGATCTTGTTGTAAATTTTGAATGAGTGCCCTCACTTCTCTGTCATTCTTCCATTCATCCCTTGCTTCATTTATCTAATTTGGTTGGATAATAGAAATGGTGCAAATAAATGCTTCCACATCCTCATCCTTTCTTGAGAGTGCATCTGCGACAACATTTTGCTTTCCTTTTTTGTAGATGATTTCAAAGTCATAAACCAACATCTTTGTGATCCATTTTTGCTACTCTTCTGAATATAATATTTGTTCTAAAAAGTCTTTAAGACTATCATGATCTATTTTTACCTTGAAGTGTCTTTCCATTAGGTAGGGTCGTCATTTCTTAAGTGCATGTAATATTGCCAACATTTCCTTCTCATAAATAGCTTTGTGTAAATACTTTTATTTGATTGGACGACTTTCGAAAGCAATGGGTCTTTCTTCTTGCATTAAAACAACACCAATTCCATTTCCTGAGGCATCACATTCCACAATAAAGGCTTTTGTGAAGTCCAGTGTAGCTAAGACCAATGCTTGGCACATTGCCTCTTTAAGATGTTCAAAGGCCTTCGTTGCTTCTAGAGTCCATGAAAATGCATCTTTCTTCAATAATGTTGTTAGAGGTGCTGCTATTCTCCCATAATTCTTAACAAACTTGCGATAATACCCCGTCAACCATAGAAATCCTCGTAGATGCTTTATGGATGTGGGGATTTTTCATTCCTTAATGGTTTTAATTTTTCTAGGGTCTACCTTAACACCTTCATGAGATACAATATGACTCAAATATCCCACCTCTTGTACTCCAAAGAAACATTTGGAGCTTTTTTCATATAATTGTTTCTCCTCCAATAGTTTGAGCACCCTGTCAACATGTTGAACATGATCCTGCCAAGACTTTTTTGTAGATTAGTATATCATCAAAAAATACTAACACAAATTTTCTAAGGAAGGGTTTGAAAATGGAATTCATCAAACCTTGAAATGTAGAAGGTGCATTGGTAAGGCCAAAAGGCATGACCAAAAATTCATAATGACCCTCATGAGTTCTAAATGTTGTTTTTTGAATTTCTTCAGTCTTCCTTTTTTCTTCTAATTGTTGTGGTGTCAACCTTATAGGTTGTGGATGGCTAGGGGCAACAACACTTCCATCTTTATGATTGTGAGTGGTAGGCTTCCTTGTTGCCATAATTTTTCTTTCCATTTTTCTTGCCAACCTGAATGCCTTCTCCAATGAATCAGGTTCGCAAAGGTGAACCTCATGTTGGATGTTATCCTTTAAAGTCCCTATGAACACATCAATCCTATGCTCCTCTAGAATATCTTTTACCTTTATATTCAATTTTTGGAAGTAATCAATGTTCTCCATCATTGAAACCTTTTGTTTGAGATTTATCAATTGGCTAAAAAAGGTGTTTCTTTTTGTATCCTCATAATGTGCTATCATTTCATCCTTAAAAATAGCCCAAGTGACAATTTGTTTACAAGAGCAAAGTCATCGATACCATATAAACTGATTTGGTTCCAAATATAAACTTGCAATGCGCACCTATTGTGTGTTTTTCACATTATAGAGATCGAAAAATTGCTCCATCTGTAGTATCCATGTTACGGGATCCTTGCCATCAAACTTCTTCATATCGATCTTTGTAACATGATGGTTCTTTGATCCAACGTTAGAGTCTATGAAATCATGATTAACATTTATTTTGTTCTCTTCATGAGTTTCCTTTACTACCCTTTGGCCATTAGTAAGCATTTCTTGTAGAAACCTTGTCAAATCTGTCTTCAAATCTTCCATGTTAGCTTCCACTCCTTTCTTTAAATCATCCATCTTCACTTCCACGCCATCCATCTTAGCTTCCACATCATTCATCTTAGTTTCTACGCATTTCTTTAAACCATCCATCTTAGCTTCCATGCCTTTCTTTAAACCATCCATTTTAGCTTCCACGCCATACATCTTAGCTTCTATGTCTTTCTTTAAACCATCCATCTTAGCTTCTGTTACTTTTTGTGCGAGTGAAATTTGTTGCACTTGGTCTCATAATTTTGATATATCATGTTTCATTTCTTCCTCTTCTTCATGAGTCATGTTAGAGATTTCAGGTTGCTTACTAGGTGTTTCCATTTTCTTTCTTTGGGGCATCAATTACTGATAATAATGCTTCACTATGCCCTTTGAATTCCTTCAAACTAATTTTTCAAACCAAACTTATGCAAAAATTTAAAAAAAACTACACACCTTTTTTCACTTTGTAGGAGCTCGATATTGAATCTGCTATATCTCTGTAATTTTGGATCTCCAAGGTCTGAAATTGCAGCCTGCGATAACCATATGAGTACTCTTTCTAACCCCACAAGTCTGATCAAGATTGGATTATGCAATGAAGAGTTATGCCAAATCTCCTACAATAACCTGATTATAGACTGGTTCAATAGAGCGAGTTTGTACGAAGTGCCACGTGTCACTGTTTTGACCTTAGGATCTAAAACTGATACACAAAAAACTACAGTCCGTCCTCTTTCTGTAACTTCTTACGAACTTTTAATTTGATGCTCAGAAACAAAGTTATGATGATTTTTCTCGGGTCACCTGTTTGAGATATAATTCAGGATCTTGCAAAAACCCTAATTTCCTTGGATCATATTTCTGAAAATATAGCGAGACAATATCTGAAATTCAAACTCGAGGTTCAGAGAGATTTCGGCTCAAGTGGGCTTTTTTTTTTCGCTTCTGAAATGTCGTAGAGAAAAAGTGATAGCGAAAATTCCACGATGACTTGTTTGGAACAACGAAACCCTAGAATCCAAGCTCTGATACCAAATGTTATGAAACCAACTCACAATAATATAGAAAAGAGAGATAAACACCTTAGAATTCAGCCTCTTCGAGGGGGAAACCTCCTTTGCTTTACACAAATGAACAATTCTTGGATGATACAAATGAAAAAACCTCCTTTCCATATATAGGAGTCTAAGGGGTCACAATATAACCAAAGCCGACGTAACAATAATAATATAAGGGCACAAAAATAACAATAGTGTGCTTCTTCCCGAAAGCTCTTAGGGTTAGGTCAGTAAATAGGCCAAGGGGTGTGATCCCCTTCGGGGTCGATCTACCCTAGTGTTTAATTGTGGACGTAGTGGCTACCCAATGACCATGGGTATCCGTGTGGTTAATAGTGGGCTTCTTCCCGAAAGCTCTTAGGGTCAGGTTAGTAAATAGGCCGAGGGGTGTGATCCCCTTCGGGGTCGATCTACCCTAGTGAAACCAAAACCAAAAGTGGGCTTCTCTTGGGCACAATAATAACACAATATGGGGACAATAGGAGCGCAACAATAATAATAAGGGATGCAATGATAAAAAAAAAAAAAAAAACCAAAAGTGGGCTTCTCTGGGGCACGATAATAACACAATATGGGGACAATAGGAGCACAACAATAACAATAAGGGATACAATGATTAAAAAAAAAACACACACACACACACACACACCAATAGTGGGCTTCTCTGGGGCACAATAATAACACAATATGGGGACAATAGAAGCACAACAATAACAATAAGGGATACAATGACAATAGTAATGGGGGAATCACTAGTATTATAGGGATCTAACAAGAGAAGTCTTTTACATAAAAAAGATGTGACATCAAGCCATGGCTACCCTAAATAGGGATCAAACTATTTTTCTTGGTCAATATTTATTTTGTAAAAAATTTGGTCACCAAGCTAAGCATTGCAAGGCTTATGGAAGCAATAAGGATGATAATTCAAGAAGGTATAGGATCAATTTCCGAAATAAGTTTGTTGATTCATGGAAACAAGATCAGATCAAGACTTATAACAAATTTGACCCCTTGTCAAAATATGGTCTAGAATGCTCCAAATGTAATAATCTAGGTCATGAAGCACAATATTGTCCACTTGAGCCAAAAGGAAATATTTGGAGAAGAAAGGAATCTACCACAGATAAGTGTGGTCTAGCTTTGTTTGCACAAAGTGAGGGAAAAAAATGGTTTGTAGACAGTGGATGTTCTAAGCACATCACTGGTGACCAAAATAAGTTTATCTCGTTGGACAATAATGATGGAAATGTGTCTTTTGGAAGTGGATGTGCTAAGATTGCTGGTAAAGGCACAATGTCTATCGTTAATGGCAAGAGTAAAGTACAAGATGCACTACTTGTTGAAGGACTCAAGCACAATATTCTAAGAGTCAGCCAAATTTGTGACCAAGGACATGATATTATTTTTTGTGCCAAGGATTGTGAAATAAGAAAGTCTTCTTCAAGAAAATTTGTGGGAAAAAGGAGCAAGAACATTCGATAATGCATATGTACTCAGTGAAATTAAAGAAGAAAAATTCCACATAAGTCAAGAAGATGAACGTTGGTTATGGCACAAGCGATTGGGATATCTAAACTTTGACAATTTGGTAAAGAGTAGTGAAACACAAGCATTAAGAGACATTCCCATAATTTCAAAATCTCAAAAGGTTATTTGTACACCATGTCAAACATGACAAGTAGACAAGGACCAATTTCAAGACCAAGTAATGGTCAACATCAAATCCTTTGAAGATCATCCATGCAGATCTATGCTGACCAACCAAAATTCCAGCTCTATAAGGAGAAAGACATTTTGTACTATTTGTAGATAATTATACTAGAATGGTGTGGGTATTTTTCATAAGATTTAAACCAGAGGTACTCAAATGTTTTAAGAATTTCAAATCTCTTGTCGAAAATGAAAGGGAATAAAAAATGAATTTCCCTAGAATAAATAGAGGTCGAGAGTTTACTTCAAAAGAATTCAACGAATTTTGTGAAACACATGGAATAAAAAAGGAAAATTTTGTTGCTAGAACTCCACAACAAAATGGAATGGTCGAAAGAAGGATTAGAATTGTACAAGTAATGACAAGAATACACAAGGGTTTCATTCAATGAAACTTTGACATAGCACGTGCGTTTGTGGCATACTAAACGATACCCTTAGTTTGACTACATATTGGAAAATAACTCTAAAAATCACTTTATTTAACCCCCTATCAATACGAACCCAATACACCTTCCCAATTTAAAAAACCCCTACTTTCACTAGATATTGTAAGCATCCATATTTTCGTTAACATTTTTTATACCCCTTTATATTTATATCCCTAGTATATTGACATGTGGGTGACATGGTGCCTCTATTGTGCCTTTATTATGCCAAAAAAAGTAGAAGGAAAAATGAAAAGAAATGCCAAAATTTCGTTGGGATTTTTTTATGTAATTTTATTAAAAAAAGAAAGAAGAGAAACTAATTTTAGTCTAAGGTGGCCATTTTCCTGCAGTGGATACATTAAAGAGAGTGAAATTCTCAAGATTTATGGCATCAATAGCATTGGGATCCAGGCACATAGGGAACGTGACACCAAAACATAATCAACAGTTATGCTAGGGGTTTCCCCTGTAACAGTATGGCAGGAAACCTTTGTCGGGGGATTGATGATTAGGATCATCCCCTACATCACTGTAGGGTGATACCACTTACCATCATGGGTGCCCTCGTAAGCAGTAAGTGGTTTTCACTCTGGTCTCCAACAAGCGAGTGTGACATCTAGGAGAGTGTGAAAGTCAACATATCAACGTCATGTCTGCATCACCCCTCCATCCTTCCACGTCATTTGCCACGCCGCGTGTCTGTATTGTTTTGTCCACATTCAATTAATTCCTTTTCGTTCACATTTTGCCAATAAAACCCCATTTTTTCCCCCAATTTACTCATTTTCACTGTGTTCTCTTGGCGACAATAATCCTCTCCAACAACGCAAAGCTTCTGGCTCAACACTCCAAGTATACTAGGTATTTAAACACATTTTCCACTCTGTCAATTTTCGAAGAGAGGTTTAAAATGTCAAAGAAAGTTACCCTTTCAGGCTCTGCCACTCATATTCCCCTCATGGATACTGAACATGACATTTTTTATTCATTTTGCCCTGTGAACTTAATGGAATTTCACCAAAATGTCCTAGCTAACCAAAATAAGTCAAAAGTTTATGATAGAATGGTCAAGTTTGGTTTGTTCTTTGCAATTGTCCCTCAAACTTATCAATTTCCAAAATTTATCACTTGGTTAACCTCCTCTTTGTACCCTCAACGATGTTTCGTCATGAATTCCCTAGGGGAAAATATTTTCCAAGTTTCTTCATTACTAATCCATCAAGCCCTAACCTTTCCATAGTTTGATCAATATCTTCCATTTTCTGATGAAACCCTTCTGTCGACTTTTCAGAACTTGTCAATAGAGGATTTTAGGAAATTGTATAATTCCATTTTGCTTCCAAACACTGTTTTACTTTCAGATTCTGCTTTGTTCCCCGTTTCTTGCTTTGTTGAATGTGTTGGACCCATTTTGCAAGTAATCATGAGGATTCTTGGAAGGGATAATGCATCAATGATAGATGGTCAAGCCATAGGATTATTTCATTTGATGATGCAGTGAAATGTGGTGCTAGATATTCCTGCATTTTGGGAGCAAACCATCAATTCTCAGCTCCTTAACTTCAACATAACTAGATGTTTCAAATTTCCCTCTCTCCTAGTATATCTTTTTCTATATGTACATGTTGAGAAATTTATGGACCTAGGATTGAATGTTTCAGATCCCAATAAGAATAAACAAACAATTGTGAATTGGACTGATGTTGTCAAAGCTCAACCAAATAATCAAGGTTTCTCCTATTTCCTTTCTTCCTTCATGTCAATTGTTTACAAAATTGTTAACAATGTTGCCCCTCCTAGAATTTTGCCAAAAGCTCAGTCTTTGTTGCAAATGAGTAGATATTTAAAGGTTGGAGATTGGTTTCCATTGAGGATTACACAAAGATTATATTATATGGTACAAAGATTCCTCCATATAGATTGTTGGTGTTTATGCCTATGAGAATATTTGCATTGGAATTCATTAGGCAGAGCCTAAATGTTGATCAAGTGCATTTTGTCCCAGCCAAGAAAGGATATTTGTTCAAATTACCCAGGACTGTTGGGCCTTTCATTGTCAATAACAGGCAAGCATATGAGGAGGTAGAAAAATTGTTACAGAGTATGAATTTCCAGCTAGGAGAGAAGTGGTCTTATGATCCTCATTAGATCATTTCTAAAAGGAGAATAGGAAATGCTTATGCTCCTTATGCCCATGAACCAAAACCTGATTGGGAGAAATTGGAAAATGGAGGTGCAATCCAAATTTCAAGTAGTATGAAAGTTGAAACTCCTCGTCCTTCTTAAAAGGGGTTAAAAAGAGGACAAGACATTGTGGACTTAGAAAGAGAAAGTTGTTAGGTCCCTATAATACTAGTGATTACCCCATTACTATTGTAGTTGTATCCCTTATTAATATTGTTGTGCCCCTATTGCCCCCATATTGTTATTACTGTGCCCCATAGAATCCCTCTATTGTTATTTTTGTGGCTTTATATTATTATTGATAGGTCGACTGGGTTATATTGTGGCTCCTTAGACTCCTATATATAGAAAGGAGGTTTTGTCATTTGAATCATCAAGGAATCATTCATTTGTGTAATGTAAAGGAGGTTTCCCCCTTGAAGAGGTTGAATTCTAAGGCGTTGATCTATCTTTTCTATCTTTTTGTGAGCTGGTTTCATAACATTTGGTATCAAAGATTTGGATTCTAGGGTTTCGTTGCTCCAAACAGGTCATCGTGGAATTTTCGCTATAACTTTTTTTCTGCGACGTTTTAGAAGCTAAAACAAAAAACCCATTTGAGACAAGATCGCACTAAAGCTCGGGTCCAAATTTTAGAGATTTTCGCGCTACAGTTGCGGAGATATGATCTAAGGAATCTGGTCTTTTTGCAGACTCCTGAATTACATTCCAAACAGGTGACTCGGGAAAAATCGTCATAACTTTCTCTCTGTGCATCAAATTGAAAATTCGTAAGAAGGTACAAAAAGAGGACAGACTGTAGTTTCTTGTATGTATTTTTCAGAGCCAAAGGTTGAAACAGGGACACGTGGCACGTCGTACAAGTTCGCTCTACTAAACTAGTCTATAATAAGGTCACTGTGGGAGATTTGGCATAACTCTTCTTTGGAGAATCCAATTGGGATCAGACTAGTTGCATTGGAAAGAGGACACAGAGGGATACTGCAATTGCAATTTCAGAACTAGATGACCTGAAATTACAGAGATATATCAGAGGCAATATCGAGCTCCTACAAAGTGAAAAAAGGTGTGTAGATTTTTTTTACATTTTTGCTTAAGGTTGGTTTGAAAAACTATTTTGAAGGAATTCAAAGGGCGTAGTAGAGAATTATTATCGGTAACTAATGCCCCGAGGAAAGAAAATGCAAACACCTAGTAAGCAACCTGAAAGCTCTAGCATGACTCATGAAGAAGAGGAAGAAATGCTACATGATATATCAAAATTACAAGATCAAGTGCAACAAATTTCACTCTCACAAAAGCTAACAGAAGCTAAGATAAATGGCATGGAATCTAAGATAAAGGGCGTGGAAGCTAAGATTGACGATTTGAAGATATCTTTGAAGGCAAATTTGACAAATTTTCTACAAGAAATACTTACTAATGATGAAAGGGTAGTAAAGGAAACTCATGATGCGAACAAAAGAAATGACAATCATGATTTCATAGACTCTAATGTTGGATCGAAGACCCACCATATTCCAAAAATCGATATGAGGAAGTTTGATGGCAAGGATCCCGTGACATGGATATTACAGATGGAGCAATTTTTCGATCTCAATAATGTGCAAAACACACAAAAGGTACGTATTGCAACTTTATATTTGGAACCAAATCAGTTTGTATGGTATCAATGGCTTTGCTCTCGTAAACAAATTATCACTTGGGCAATTTTTACGGAAGAATTGACAACACATTATGAGGATACAAAAAGCAACACTTTTTTTAGCCAATTGATAAGTCTCAAACAATAGGGTTCAATAATGGAGCACATTGAGGAGTTCCAAAAATTGAACATAAGGGTAAAAAATATTCCAGAGGAGCATAGGATTGATGTGTTCATAGGGACTTTAAAGGATAATATCCAACATGATGTTCACCTTTGGGAACCTGATTCATTAGAGAAGGAATTCAGGTTAGCAAGAAAAATGGAAAGCAAAATTATGGCAACCAGGAAGCATACCACTCACAACTATAAAGATGGAAGTGTTGTTGCCCCTAGTCTTCCACAACCTATAAGGTTGACACCACAAAAATTGGAAGAAAAAAGAGCAAAAGGGCTTTGTTACAGTTGTGATAGCAACTACACTAAAGGTCATAAGTGTGCTGAGAAGAAATTATTCTACATAGATTGCGAAGAGGAAGAAGAAAAGGAGCAAGAAAGGTCAAAAGAAGAGGATATACACTAGGAACAAAGTCTAGATAAAGAAGAAATGAATTCGACCATATCTTGTAATGCATTGGCTGGAATTACCACTCCGCAAACCATCAAGATAGAAGGACAAATCAAGAAGAAAAAGGTAATAGTGTTGATTGATTCAGGAAGTACCCACAATTTTATTCATTGTAAGGTAGCAAAAGAATTGAATTGCTTCCTATATCCAGCACCAGAGTGTCAAGTGATGGTTGCAAATGGAGGAACAATAAATTGCTCTGGAAAGTGCCATAATATCAAGCTATCCATGGGAGAATATGTATTGACTAGCCCAATGCTTCCCATTCCAATGGGAGGTGCTGATGTTGTACTAGGAGTCTAATGGCTACAATCTTGGGTACAATAGATTTTAATTTTCAAGAACTTTTCATGAAATTTTATGCGGAAGGAAAGGAAGTTGAATTAAGGGGTATTGCAGGGAAATAGAGAAAGATAATCAGCTCTAATTGTATGACAAAGCTTCTAAAAAAGGAACAAATAGGTGTAATTGCACAATTATGTTCACTAGATGTTTCCACATCGAAATCATTTATTTCTCCAGATCTCCAAAAAGTCTTGAACAATCATTCCAAGGTATTTGAGACTCCCAAAGGTCTCCCACCTATTCATGATCATGATCATGCTATTCATCTGATTCCAGGAAGTGTTCCTCCAAACATCAGGCCGTAAAGATATCCCTATGCCCAAAAGAGTGAAATTAAATGTATGGTTGCAGAAATGCTAGAGGCTGGTATAATTCAACCTAGTCAAAGTTCTTTCTCTGCTCCAGTAGTATTGGTGCACAAGAAGGATGGATCATGGCGCATGTGTCCGGATTATAGGGAGCTCAACAAGCTCACTATTAAAGATAAGTTTCCCATTCCTGTCATTGATGAATTACTGGATGAATTGCATGGATCAATTTACTTCACCAAGTTGGATCTTCATTCAGGATATCATCAAATCAGAATGAAGACTGAAGACATTCTGAAAACAACATTTAGAACTCATGAGGGTCATTATGAATTTTTGGTCATGCCTTTTGGCCTTACCAATGCACCTTCTACATTTCAAGGTTTGATGAATTCCATTTTCAAACCCTTCCTTAGAAAGTTTGTGTTAGTATTTTTTGATGATATACTAATCTACAGCAAGTCGTGGAAGGATCATGTTGAACACGTTGACAGGGTACTACAACTATTGGAGGAGAAACAATTATATGCCAAAAGATCCAAATGTTTCTTTGGAGTACAAGAGGTGGAATATCTGGGTCATATTGTATCTCATGAACGAGTTACGGTAGACCCTAGCAAAATTAAAGCCATTAAGGAATGGAAAATCCCCACATCCATAAAGCATCTGCGAGGATTTCTGGAGTTGACAGGGTATTATCACAATTTTGTTAAGAATTATGGGAGAATAGCAGCACCTCTAACAACATTATTGAAGAAAGATGCATTTTCATGGACTCCAGAAGCAAGAAAGGCCTTCGAACATCTTAAAGAGGCACTGTGCCAAGCACCAGTCTTAGCTACACTGGAATTCACAAAAACCTTTATTGTGGAATGTGATGCTTCAGGAAATGGAATTGATGTTGTTTTAATGCAAGATGAAAGACCCATTGCTTTTGAAAGTTGTCCAATCAAGGGAAAGTTTTTACACAAAGCTATTTATGAGAAAGAAATGTTGGCAATAATACATGCACTTAAGAAATGGTGACCCTACCTAATGGGAAGACACTTCAAGGTAAAAACGGATCATGATAGCCTTAAATACTTTTTAGAACAAAGATTATCATTTGAAGAGAAACAAAAGTGGGTCATAAAGATGTTGGGTTATGACTTTGAAATCATCTACAAAAAAGGGAAGCAAAATGTGGTGGCAGATGCACTCTCAAGAAAGGATGAGGATGTGGAAGCATTGTTGTGTGCCATTTCTATTATCCAACCAGATTAGATAAACGAAGCAAGGGAGGAATGGAAGAATGATGAAGAAGTGTGGGCACTTATTCAAAAGTTACAACAAGATTCCAATACATCTGATACATTTAGCTGGCAAAATGATTCGTTATGATACAAAGATCGCTTATACGTTTGTAAGAATTCCCAAATCAAACAAAAGATTCTTATGGAATTGCACACTTCTCCCTTAGGAGGGCACTCAGGATTTTTAAAAACTTACCACAGGGTTAAGAAGGAATTTTTTTGGGATGGCCTTAAATCAGATATTCAAAAGTTTGTGGCAGAATGTTTGGTTTGCCAACAAAATAAAGTTGAAACAATTAGGACCGTGGGTCTATTACAACCTTTATCCATTCCAAGCCAACGTTGGGAGGAGGTTTCAATGGATTTTATCACAGGTTTACCCAAGTCTGAGGGAAAGAGTGTCATCATGGTGGTAGTTGACAGACTTACCAAGTATGCACACTTTTGTGCATTATCACATCCATTTAAAGCCAGTACAGTTTCTACTGCATTTATGGAAACAATTCAAAAGCTACACGGAAACCCAAAGATTATTGTAAGTGACAGATATCCCATTTTCACTGGAAATTTTTGGACAGAATTATTTTCCTGTCTTGGTATTCAATTAGCTCATAGCTCATTTTATCATCCTCAATCTGATGGGAAAACTGAGATAGTAAACAAATGTTTGGAAGGATATCTTCGTTTCTTTGTATCTGATAAAAAGACATGATGGGTCAAATGGTTGCCTCTGGCTGAATGGTGGTATAACACTTCCTTCCATACAACAACAAAAATGACCCCATTTATGGCACTTTATGGATATCAGCCACCATCCATCACATCATATTTAAGAGAAAATTCTAAGGTTCAAGCAGTGGAAAAGCACATCAAGCATCAACAAAAAGTCCTCCAACTCTTAAAGGATAACCTTGTGTTGGCACAGAATAGAATGAAACAACAGGAAGATCAACATCGTAGTGAAAGAAGTTTTGATGTAGGTGATTGGGTATTCCTACGGCTACAACCATATAAAAAATGTCCCTAAAGCAAGCTAAGAAGGATAATAAATTATCACCAAAGTATTATGGTCCATACAAGGTGTTGCAAAAGATTAGTACGATGGCATACAAATTGGAGCTTCCTGCAACTTCTCGAGTGCACCCAATTTTCCATGTTTCATGTTTAAAGAAGGTTATAGGCGACAAGCTCCCAGTTCAAACAATATTGCTAGAACTTGACGAGGAAGGAAAGATTATGTTGGAACCAGAAGCAGTCATAGAAACAAGAACTCGACAGCTACGAAATCGATCAATTTCGGAGTATCTCATCAAGTGGAAGAACTTATCTGTTGAAGATTCCACATGGGAGGATGAGAATTTTATACAGAAGCATCCAGAACTACTCAAGCGCTGAGGACAACACTTTTTTGAAGGAGAGGGGCATGTTAGGTCCCTATAATACTAGTGATTACCCCATTACTATTGTAGTTGTATCCCTTATTAATATTGTTGTGCCCCTATTGCCCCCATATTGTTATTACTGCGCCCCATAGAATCCCTCTACTGTTATTTTTGTGGCTTTATATTAATATTGATAGGTCGGCTGGGTTATATTGTGACTCCTTAGACTCCTATATATAGAAAGGAGGTTTTGTCATTTGAATCATCAAGGAATCATTCATTTGTGTAATGTAAAGGAGGTTGCCCCCTCGAAGAGGCTGAATTCTAAGGCGTTGATCTATCTTTTCTATCTTTTTGTGAGCTGGTTTCATAACAAAAGTTCTCAAGGAAGCAAGAGGCAAAAGATGCAGAAAGGAGGAATAAAAGCTTACGATTTCAGAGAAAATCCTTCCATTGAAATTGGGTTTCAATGCTCCAGAAGTAGCTCAAATTGAAAAGGAGAAAGAACTTATAACTCATGAATTTCTAGAAAGAAATAAGGAGGTGACAACTCTGAAGGAACTCAATGCATGACTATAACAGAAGATAGATGCACATGTTTGCACAATTTTAGTGCAACTAGACTCTGAGGACCCTACTGATAAGATCACTAGGGTGATGACTGAATTAAAGATTTCAGAGGATGAGTTAAAGAAAATACAAAAGAATTTGGATGATACTAAAGAGAAATTTAAGAATAAGGAGAGACAATTGAACATGGCTAAATAAAATGCATCACAACACCATAAAAATTATCTAACAACCTATGATGAAATTAAGGAATTAAAAGAAAAATTAAAAGGTAACATGTCTCTTATTCAAGCAAGATAAATTATTTGGAATGATATCATCCAACAGATAAAGATAATTTGGGATCATTTGTTGGTTATGACGGAAGAGAAAATAATGGTAAGGGATCTAGAAATGGTTATTTGTTCAAATAACAGCAAGTCACAACAAAGTGCACAAATGGAAAAAGGTGATTGATTTTTTGAATGCTAAGTCTTCTCCAGAGTTGAGAGCAATGGATATTCAAGAAAAAACCTCCATTTTTTTATAAATAAATAAGATGGTACAAAAGAATATCTACAGGAAAAATGTAGAAACTAGATTGGGAGAGATAAAGGAATCAATGTTAGCCTTCAATTCAAATATTGACAAGAGATTCTGAGCAAGATTACCTTCATGTTTGGACCAAAAAGGAAATATTCTTCCATTGGAGACCTATGAAACTTTATTAGTGGAAGCAAAAATTAAAATCAATGCTTCCCATAAAAAACAACAATTTTAAAAGGGTCAACAATTGTGAATCACTTGCAGAGATATTTTCAATTATTATGGTTAGTTAAGACTCTCTTCATTGAAAATCCAACCTATAGTAGAATAACAAATTTCAAGATGGCCTATGATAGATTGATCAAGTGTCCAAATCCTAACTTGGTAGTGTGGAATAAATGCCTAGATTTAATATCACCAACAAAAGGAGTGGAACCTGGAGCTTCCCCAAGCGAGCCTGCACAATGATCCCAAGTGATCCAATGAAGACAAAGCATACAATTTATTTTGGAAAAAGATATTATATTTTGTAATTTCAAGTCAAAACACTTTAATTTCTAAGTTTAATTTTTGAGTCCTCATAAGGACTAAGTAGAACTAAAGATAGTTTTGAAAGTAGTTTGAAATCAGTTCTTCATAGTTAACAATTTTTGTAATTGTCCTCAATGTAATGTTTCTTTAAAAAGACATAGAGGAACCATTTTTGGGGTTCCGAATTTTGGCTTCAAAGAGAAATACTGGTGTAATGTATCAACATTTTCTTGGAGATTTAATAAAGTATTTGGATGATTTCAATTGCCTTTTAAAAATTATATGTATTTATTTTCTACTGTAAGTCATTATTTGTTTTTCTTCTTCTGAAATTGTGTAAGAAGATGTTGGTTATTTCCATTAATACAAATTTACATTGCTTGAAAAAGCTCATAGTACCTGTAGATTTCTGATTAAAATAACCTTAAAGTGCACTCCATATTTTCATATTGTCAACTTCTTAGTGTTTCATGTTTATGCTAGGATTTATTACACGAGATTATGTTACTACAACCTTCTATTTTAGATCTTCCACTTTTTCATTTTGCTATCTTGTTATTGCAAAATCTCTCCAACATCATATAAAAATGAAAACTCTAGTAAATTGTAATGAAAAATGGCATTCACATAAAGAATAACCACTGGAAGTTACACTCAACCCTCAAGTATCACCCTCCCTTCTTCAATCCTCTAGCATGGGTTATTCCTTCTTCAATGTGAAAGCTTGCCCTAATGTTGATCTATAGATGATGTGACTATGAAATATCCATCTCATAAACATAGACACTTTTGTGGAATGAATTAAAAAATTATGTTCTTTGTCAAGTTAAGTTCAAGGCTTATGTTCTAACAAGGATGAATGAGTATTCATGAGACAAAGATTAAAAATCATATTTAAAACAAATAAACAAGAATAATAAGAATAATTTAATTTTAAGGCATGGTTTAGGTTATGAGACATTTACTAAATTTGTTTTTTGTGTTTTTGTTTTTTTGAAATTTTTTAATTAATTTTATGTAAAATCTAGAAAGGAGTTTGTTAAAATTGAACCAAATCTTTAAATTAAACTTCAATAATCATATCTTTCTTTGTAACTCAAACTTTCAATGTGATGATCCTTAAACCTCCTTTGACTATGTTATGCCTTGCTAGTGTGATGATCTCATCTTCACCAGGAGGAATGCCCAATTGATTGACCATGTGAAGTCTCGATTCAATCAAACCACGTTGCTCACCTGTGAAATAGGGAACCTTTTCAAAGTTTTCCATGTTAGGTGTAAATACTGTAACATGAAGCCACATTTTTCCCTTTTTTGTGTAATAGAATACCTTTTCAAAGTTCTCCTTGTTCCCCTATTCTTGTTTTAATGTATGGATTGTCGTTAAGAATAGAGTGTGGTGTACAAAAACCAAACACCTCTTCGACTTAGATTAGTATATGTCTTATGAGCATTC
The DNA here is from genome assembly GCA_031772625.1 of Pinus tabuliformis. Taxonomy (NCBI): domain Eukaryota; kingdom Viridiplantae; phylum Streptophyta; class Pinopsida; order Pinales; family Pinaceae; genus Pinus; species Pinus tabuliformis. The sequence goes on along the minus strand of CM062818.1, from coordinate 1,938,875,241 downwards.
TACTCACTTTTAAGAAAAATATCAGCAAATAATACAATAATCCAACATCCAAAGGCAATGAGACACTTCTGAAGAGATGCCACCTGACATGATAAAAAAAATTGTATACAAGGACCCAAAGCCACAAGCAAATCTCTCTAAATACCAAATAGAATATAGTAAAGTATGGATGTTTGTTGTACCAACTTACATATTTTAAGATATATAACATTATTCACATCACAATTCAAAATCACTAAAATATAATGGAACAAACTTGCAATAAGCATCCTCAAAACAACCAGATTCAAGACATTTATCCCTATCTTTTTCATGTCTTTTTCTTGGTATAAATAATAGGTTGGAATTTATGAATTTTTTTTTTAGCTAATAAACAGTTCATATCGTTGGGCCATCTTTTTCATAGTAAATTTCAATTAAGATTCATAACTTCATTCAAATAGAACACAAAAAATATCATTTACATATGTCTCCCATGGGCACCACATAACGATGGTCATTGTGTTGAAAATAGCAACAAGAAATGTTAAAAATAACATCTAGAAATTCTAATTTAATTTGTCCTTGAATTAAATCAGGAATTTAATTGTAATTCTATTCTCATAGCAGTTTGTAGCAGTTAACTAAGTTAAGTTGACTTAGTTGGCTCAGTGAATTCGAGTTGGAAATCTATTGTTAGGGTCCAACCCTAACCCCTTTATTTATGTAATAAGCCCAATTGGCCGAGTCATAGTCATAGTTAGTTAGAGAGTAAATAAAGCTCACATTAATAATTGTAAGTGGTTGACCCACATTAGATAAAAGGGACCACAGTTAGTTGTAAAGGGGCCATAGTTAATAAATAAAGTGGTTAACTCGCGTTATGCAAGGGACCACTAGTAGTTAGGGTTTTGGATGTCATTTAGCTATAAATAGTCTTAGTTAGTAGAGGAAATATCATCAAGTCTTATTGTAATCGAGCTCTACTCTGCTAGAGGTTGCCCCCTCGAAGAGCCAAGTGAACATTGAATCTATCTTTGAATAATAAAAAACTTGTTGTTTTTCTCATTTTATTCTGTGTTCTGGGCTATATTCCTTCGCATTTCTAGTATTCTGGAATTTCTTGTAGGTCAAGAGCATAACAAGTGTCATCATAGCACTTTCTAGGGCCGGTTGTACATCCAATTTTCACAGAATTTTTTTTAGGCTAGAGATGTGTGTCAAAGTCTTTAAACCATGGGATATGTCGTTGAGCATATAAACTTGTGGATTTGGGGAGGCATGCACGTAGGAACTACAAGAGGTGGTCACACTTGTTGGAATTCCTTGTAACCCCTGTGGGTACCCCTTCGAGTAGTAGTGCATTAGACATAATTGCGCATGGACTACACTTCCACATACCCTTGGGTATATCAGAAGCCCTCTAGGCTCACCTGAAACTTAGCCTTACATAAGCTATCGGCCGTCTTGTTGCTACAGTACACTGAGAACAAAACTCAAGGAGATTACTCGCTCATATGATAGGGTAGTTGGGTAGTACTGCTAAGGGTAAGGTCGATCCTCCTTAGTTAGCGCCCTGAAATATTGGGCCAAGTACTATTGTTGGACCCCTATGTATATTATGATCTATAGCACTTGACACTCCTCTGTGACCATAGTTCCCTCTTCTATTTGAAGATTGCCCACTACCTTATCTTCTAGATTAGATCCAGTAGTTGGGGTTCTGTCGCTGGCGTGCAATTCAAATTCAGTAGTTGGGGTTTCACAGTGCCGATCAGACTCTTTGTGCAATGAGGCTTGCTGCTACTACAATCTGGGCCCTATTTTCGCAGGACATTGGGTAGGATCAAGTTTTATGGAATTTGACCATTGCAGTATTGATCAACGGGGAGTAAAACTTAGCCATTGTAGTATTGATCGCAGTGGTACCATTCGCTTGTTAGCCTCAATTTTCTAGCGGCCCCAAATTTTTCCGAAGTGACTTCAAGTGATGCCCGCCAATATATTCCTTAGCTCTCCCTCTTTCCAAGAAGACTACTCTTAAGTAATTGACCAGGGTTTGTGTATGGTAGGTACCAAATCTCAAGTCATGAACTATGAGAAGATCGAGAGCCTTGAAAAAAGGTTGGATGAGTTCCAGGGAAATATGGACCAAATTACCTCAACGCTTTCACAACTCACCAATATTATGTAGAGGTATCATCAGGAGGAGCATAGTGTTGATGAACACCTCGAAGGAGAATCTAGCCATCACATTCACTTCCATGGAAATCATAAACATTCACACCCTCGGCCACCCAATTGGATGAACTTAAACATTAAATAGGAAGGTCATCCCTTGGCCTTCACCAACCAACAACTGAGTGGAAAACATCTGGGTAAATCTACCTATGAGTAAGAAATGATGGCCATCTTACATGCAGTGGACACTTGGCGAACATACATGTTGGGGCGAGGTTTCCAAATCCGTACGGACCATCAAAGCCTAAAATATTTTTTGGAGAAACATCTATCATCATCACAATAAAATAAATGGCTGGCCAAAATGATGGGATATGATTATGAGATGATTTAAAAGAAAGGGCGTGACAATGTAGTAGCTGATGCTTTATTGCACTAATTTGAGGATGAAAGTAGCCTACTATCAATCTCTCTTCCCATAGCAGATTGGATTGAAGAGGAACACAAGGAATGGTTCGCACACCCGTCTCTCTCCCAACTTATTAATAGCTTAAGAGAAGATCCTAATTCCTCAGCCGACTACTCTTGGAAGGCTGATATTATTCACTACAAGGATCGAGTAGTTATATCACCGACATCCACCCTCAAAACTTGAATTTTGGAAGAGTTGCACTCATCTCCAACTATAGGGAATTCAAACTTTCAGAAGACTTATGCTCGCACTCGTCGTTCTTTCTTTTGGACTGGCATGAAAAATGACATTCTTACTTTTGTAGCTGAATGTGATGTGTGTCAACATAACAAAGGAGAAATAGTCAAGTTACCGGGAACCTTACAACCATCGCCACTCCCTGCCTTTGTCTGGAAGGATTTTTCCATGGATTTCATCAATGGTCTCCCAAATTCGGGCAAAAAATTCGCCATCATGGTGGTTGTGGACAAAATTTATAAATATGCTCATTTTTGCGCTCTACCCCACCCATTTACCCCCACTTTGGTGGCTCAATCTTTCATGGACCAGATTTCAAACTGCATGGCATGCTGACTTCCATTGTGTTTGATCACGACCCCACTTTCACCGACAAATTTTGGGAAGAACTTTTCAAGCTACAAGGCACGCAACTCCAACTAAGTACTGCCTATCATCCCCAAACCGATTATCAAACTGAAGCAGTCAACAAATGTTTGGAGACATATCTAACGTGCTTCACTTCAAAAAAGAAACATCAATGGGTACAATGGCTACCTTTAGTTGAATGGTGGTATAATACTAACTATCATGAAGCCACCAAGATGACTCCATACGAGGCAGTGTATGGCCAACTCCCACCTTCACCTATTTTTTATATCCTTGGATATTCTAAGGTGTAGGAAGTTGATCAACTCCTACAGAATCGTGCCACCATGATAACTCATCTCAAAGATAATCTACATCAAGCTCAAAAATGAATGAAGCAACAGGCAGGCCAACATCGTTCCGAGTGCACATTTCAAGAAGGGGATAGAGTATTCCTGTGATTGCAACCATATAAGCAATCATATCTCAAAGAAAAGGGCTTCAAGAAACTAGCACCAAAATTCTATGGACCTTATCAGATACTTTAGCGCGTTAGAGTAGTCGCCTACAAACTAGCCTTGCCACCAACTTCAAAAATCCATCCAGTCTTCCATGTATCATGCCTCAAGAAAGTGGTGGGGAACAATAACAGAATTCAAACCAGTCAAAGTACCCGAATTGGATGAGGAAGGATCACTCTGGCTCCAACCAAAATAGACCCTCGATACCTGTCAAAAACATCTCCATGGTCACATGATCAAGGAAGTCCTCATCAATTCGAAAGACACCTCTCCAGAAGATGCAACCTGGGAACCAACCATTATTCTTCAATAGTTTCCACAACTTCAACCTTGAGGACAAGGCTACTTTTGATGGGGGAGGGGATGTTAGAGTCCAACCCTAATAAGCCCAATGGGTCGAGTCATAGTCATAGTTAGTTAGAGAGTAAATAAAGCCTGCATTAATAATTGTAAGTGGTTGACCCACATTAGAGAAAAGGGACCACAGTTAGTTGTAAACGGGCCATAGTTAATAAATAAAGTGGTTAACATGTGTTATGCAAGGGACCACTAGTAGTTAGGGTTTTGGATGTCATTTAGCTATAAATAGTCTTAGTTAGTAAAGGAAATATCATCAAGTCTTATTGTAATCGAGCTCTACTCTGCTGGAGGTTGCCCCCTCGAAGAGCCAAGTGAACATTGAATCTATTTTTGAATAATAAAAAACTTGCTGTTTTTCTCATTTTATTCTGTGTTCTGGCCTATATTCCTTCGCATTTCTAGTATTCTGGAATTTCTCACAGGTCAAGAGCATAACATCTTTCTAGAGTCATGTAGAGTGATCCCTAAATTTTAGGGGCCTAGGTTGAGTTCTTATTGAGTTGTTCTTATTTAATTCAGTTTAACTGAGTTAAATTTAGTTAAAATAGTTCTAACTGTTGGAGGAACTTGTGAGTGGTCAAGTGAATTAAATTGGATTTAATTCACATGTAGTGATCAATTAGATAACTGATAACTCACTCAAAAATAACTCATGCATGTCAGTTCAGAGGAAGACCCAGTTAAGATTAGAGTTCAAGGACAATGTACTATCAGTTGTATAATTTTTCGAGTTGTACAAATGGTGCATGCAAGCAGTAGAATGCCTATGGATGTATTGCAAAGTTATGGAGAGAGAATTTCCCAATTAAATATGGGCTAATTCTCTGAGGAATTTCACAAGGAAGTAGGGGCTTGGCATGCAACAAAATTGGCTAAGTATTTGCTTGAGTTGGTTTGTGAAGTAGAGAGATAGATTGTACTTATGCACGAATTGTTTGGGTTGAACAAGCATTGTATTTTCTTCTCCGATCTTCTAGTTAATGCAATATAGATAGTCAGGGTTTGAGCAGTTGATTTCCCCAGAAAAATATTGTTTTATGTGCGATTGAAATTCTTCCTTTTCTGCTTAGTGTTTTCATCGATCAATTTTGTTTCCGCTGATGAGTAGAGTAGATTCAAGTCTTTTGTTCTACCATATTACATAAGCAGTTTGAATCTACAAGTAAAAATCTACATGGTATCAGAGTTGAAGACATTATAGAAGAGGAGAATTTGAGTTTGTTGTGTAGGTGAAATCGAATTTGCAGGTTCATACTTTAGAGTCAACAGTATGTCATTCTACAGTTTGAGACTTGAGTATGCCTTGGAGGGTAGCTGAAATTACATAGCTTGGAAGGATAGGATGGAGGCAGTGTTAGAAGTCAATTAGCTGAGGGAATTCATAGATCATGATATTCCAAAGCCTCCAACATTTGATGCTAAAGATCTAGTTTAATGGAGAAAGTGTGTGGCAAAGGTGAGAAAGATTATCCTAGAAGGAGTTCAAGATCATGTTGTCTCAAATATCCACTGGAAGGAAACTCCATTTGCAATGTGGAAGGCATTGACGAACCTGTTTCAAAATAAAAATGACCACAGGAAGCTGGCACTGAAGGACAAACTCAGAAAGATCAAGATGGAGAAGGGCGACTCAATTCCGAAGTACTTGACCAAGTTCACCCAATGTCGGGATGAGCTTGGAAGTATCAGGATTACTGTTGGAGAAGATGATCTGGTGATCCTACCACTTCTAGGACTTACCAAGAGCAGGCACAACTACCATGAATCAGTTAATGGGAGAGAGAATCTACCAGAGTGGGAGTGGTTGTGGTCTGAATTGGTACAATAAGAGATTTGACAGAACATGAGAGATGGGACCTCATCCAAAGAAGTGGAAGATAAATTTTCATTAGAAAGCAAAGAAAAGAAAGCCAAGGGAAATAAGTCCCAAGGCAAGGAGGGCGGAAATAAGAACTTGTCGAACATGAAGTGTGTTCATTGTCACGAGTTCGGGCACTATGCCATGAAATTCCCATAGAAGATAGCAAGCAACAAGGAGCATGCAATAACAGCAACAGGTGAAGCTCTAGCTTCACAATTCAAACTTTATTTCACTCTCATTGCATGAATGGCAAGCACTGTAATGGCAAGCATGTGGTATCTTAGCAACGGTGCCTCGTTCCATATGATAGGGAATATATATCTCTTTAGTGACTTGGAGGAGAAAGACCTCAAGCAGAACATAGCATTTGGAGATGATGGGAGGTATAGTGTGACCGACATCGATACAATTACCTTTCAGAGGGAGTTTGGCTCCCCTCTCAAAATCACAGATATGATGTATGTTCCAGGACTAAAGAATAATCATGTTTCCGTTGCGGTATTGAAAGATCATGGCTACGATGTGATTTTTAGCAAATGAAAGGTTTTCCTTAGACACATCGCCATAGGACAAGTGAAACAAATCGGTGTGGGAGTTAAGAACCTATTTGCACTTGAGGTACAAGATGCATTCAAATCCTTGAGGAGCAAGGAAAATGTTAGAGACTTGGTGGTTGAGAGGGAGCGTGAATTACCTCTCAACATGCAGCCTCAGAAGCAGCCTTAACATGTTATGGAGCAACCAAAATTGGAGAAGCAAAGAGGAGACCAAGTGGATACATCCACTCAAGTAGAGACCTCCACTACGGGGAAATTTTGAGACAAGTGGGCAAAGGGAGAACATGCAACCATACCTCTAGGTGAGAGGTCAGGATATGTGAAGTAATAGTCCCAAGAGTATAGAAAGTTGGGTAGGGTCCATTGAGATGTTTTGTCTCATGGATCATTGCCTTGCTACAGGATCCCACAATACACAGCAGCAGGATGGATCAGTGGCAGTTGATGTAGTTGTAGTGCCCCGCTCTAGTCGACTGACAGTGATATGACATTAATATTTAGTTAGCCCTAAGGCCCACACATTATTCTTGAGGACCTCAAGTTGAGGATCTAGATATAGAAATTTGAATAATATAACACTTATTCACAGAGATTATCCTGATTATACACTATTTGCGGAATGCATGCATAATACATAACCTCCTTTACCATTGATCATCAATTTACAGAATTAAAAAAACAATCGCATGCGCACATTGAAACATCAATCACACATATCAACGCAGTATGTAATGGGGAAAGCATACAGCTAAAAACCCCCAACTATATGTATATTATAATGATAGAGAACATGTAACAATACATAGTACAATACTCCTCACAAGTGCTCAGTACTATCTCCACTTGCTACACACAAACTAGCTCAGATCTGAACAAGTCACGGGTTCAAATCTCCTCCACTGTTTGCCTGCCTCTACTGTGCAATCCAAGTTGAGAATAGATTAGATCCAAGTTCGAACTTCCTTGGCTTGTACTACGCAATCCTCATTAGCAATCTCAATCAATGATTGTGCAAATCTCATGCACAGCTATAGTCACAACTGATAGTAGTCTCACCCTTTCACCCACCTCTAACACTTGTCTCCACTGAACTTTCCATGCACTGAGTTAACTGATGTATTCTTTAGTTGATTTATGAGTTAATAATTAGTGAATTAATTAATAATTAATTCACATCACTCATCACTAGTGTATTTGGCACTTAGACTAAATACAACTAGCTCAACTAAGTCAAACTGAACACAACTCCATCAACTCCTCAATCAACTCCACCAAACTCAATCACTTGAGTTCTAACTGAAGTCCATCATGCAATAGCTCAACTAACCAATAGGAAAAGTGTATATCCTTCTGGCAGTTGCATGTGCCACATCCGTAGCTCGAACTGAAGTGCTGCAAGAGGATAAGATAATGTTTATAGTCCAAATATTATTAAGAGCTAATAATATTCGACTGTTCTATTTTTTGACTGGTAGTCTAAAAATAGACTCCGCCCATATGTCTAAAAATAGAGGTCCATCTATTTTTACCAACATGACCAATCATCCATAAATAGCATCTTGAAACTCATAGACCATGATCCATATGTCTAAAAATAGACTTTTCGCCAAAAATAGCCTGCGGGCCCACTTAGTGAAGGCGACTTCTTTTCACTAAGCTCCATCATCTTGTTGCATTTTCAACACCAGACACATGACTCTATTATTAGTGGTTGTGATGTTTATGTATGTTCTCCATTGATATTATGATGATTGTAGCATTAATGGTTATGCATGTTCCCTATTGAAATTATGAGGATTGTAGCATAAATGGTTATGTTTGGTTTCTATTGAATTTATGATGATGGCAGTAAAGGATATGTATGCTCTCTATTTGATGTTATGATGATGATAGCCACGATGATGTGTCCCCTATGTTACCTACTTGCATTAGTTTTGGTTCACAATGAACAATGATGTGAATGACTAGGTGATGTTGATGATGCTATTATGACAACGATTAACACCGGGAAACCTTGTTATTGATGATGAAATGAAAACTTCTTAATACACAGAGAAAAAAATAAATAAATAAATAAATAAAATAAAATAATATATATATATATATATATATGTGTGTGTGTGTGTGTGTGTGTGTGTATGTATATATATATATATATATATATATTATTGATTAATTGAATGAAAATGATTGTTTACATTGGGGGTTCTTGGCTTATATACCGCCATAGGCACCCTTTGGGAAAGGGCATGATCTTATGATCGTGCCCTTTCGTCTAATTAACCTATAATTAAATAAAAAATAAACCTAAAATTAAATACTAACTAATTTTTTACATAACATTGCCTTCCTCTCGAAAGAATGCTATGTCCTCAAAGCATACGTAACAATGGATGTTGTTGACAAAATGCTTCATTCTCCCAAAAAGCGTATTTTTCAGGTAAGTCCTTCCACTTGATCAGATATTCCAAGATGATCAAGGTCCCACACTTTAAAAGTTCTTGGATTAATCTCTCGATTTCCGTTTTTTGGTGATGTGGATATCGATATGGCTTGATGTTGACAAGGTCTGACCCTGCCTTGACTTCTATTGTATGCTCAATTTCCCTATTAGGTGGCATTTTCATAGGCTGGTCTTGAAATACTCTTTCATGCTTCTGAATTAGATCTTGTATCTCTGGTGACCCTTCACTGGTCATATTTGCAGATAACATTTCTAATTGGTGACATTGTACTACATAAGTGGGTGCTCCTTTTCGACTCATCTTTATCATATGAGATGATGATACAATTTGATTCTCTGGTGCTTGGAATCCGTGTAATTTGTACTTCTGACCTCCCCATTTGAATTTTATAAATTGTACTTGATGGTTGGCGAAATAAGTACCTAAAGTTCGTAGCCATTGGATACCTAAGACTACATTTACTCCTCCTAATGGTATCGTGAAGAATAGAGACTCTAAATTAAAGTCTTGAATCTACAATTTGACGTTATGGCATTTCCCCACCTTTTCAATCTTCTTACCGTTAGCTACCATCACTTTCATGTTTGGTAAGGGAAATGAAAAAATATTGAGTCTCTTTTCCATGGTTGCATCTAAAAAATTGTGTGTGCTACCAGAGTTGATGAGAACCACTACGTTGTTCTTCTTTATGTGCCCTTTTAACTTTAAGGTCTGAGGTTGCAATATACCTATTATAGCTGATAATGACACTTGCAGAATACTTCCGTCATCTAATTCTGGTGAGAATTTTGGGGCATCTTCTGTTTCTTCTATGTCAGAATCTTCACTGTTTGAATCTTTGGTTGCTTCACAATTATATAGGTTCTTTGGTTCTTTTCCTTTAGCACATCTATGTTTGGGGTCCCACTTCTCACCACAGCATTTGCATTTACCCTCTTTTATCCTTTGCGTTTTCACATTAGATTTTTCATCTTCATGACGATGTGGTGGAACATATCTTGTATTATTTGAGTCCACATACTGGGGTATTCTTCGTCTTGAATATGTTTTTTCTGCTTTTGACCAAAATATTGGTTCAAACTTCTTTTCGACTGTTTTTTCTTTTCGTTTTGCTACTTCTATTGATATAATGTCATGCATCTCAAGTTCTACTTGTAAATGGGTTTTTAAGTCCTGAGACGTATGATTGAATTAGATGAGATTCTGATAACCCAGGTACTCGTGTTACTAAGGTTTCCCATTCTTGAGTGTATTCGTCCACACTTCCTTTTTGTCGTAATTTGATGAGTTTTGAAAAGAACTCTTCTTCCTTTACACCTTGGAATCTTTTAAAGAATGCATCCTTAAATTTTCTCAAACTAATGACGCGTGTTGTCTTTTTCCACCACATATACCAATTATATGCTTCCCCTTCCATTTTCATGGATGCATGCCTGAGCTTTTCGTCTTCATCATTATCATTATCGTTCTTATTCATTTTTATTTAATATAATATTTATATCCTCAATGGATAACTTCATATTCCAAGTCTTTTGGAGTAATTAATTTACAGAAGGAACTTTGTTTGCTTCATTTACAGAAGGAACTTTGCTCACCACAGCGTTTGCATTTACCCTCTTTTATCCTTTGCGTTTCCACATTAGATTTTTCATCTTCACGATGATGTGGTGGAACATATCTTATATTATTTTAGTCCACATACTGGGGTATTCTTCGTCTTGAATATGTTTTTTCCGCTTTTGACCAAAATATTGGTTTGAATTTCTTTTCGGTTGTTTTTGCTTTTCGTCTTACTACTTCTATTGATGTAATGTCATGCATCTCAAGTTCTACTTGTAAATGGTTTTTGAGTCCCGATACGTATGACTGAATTAGACAAGATTCTGATAACCCAAGTACTCGTGTTACTAAGGTTTCCCATTCTTGAGTGTATTCATCCACACTTCCTTTTTGTCGTAATTTGATGAGTTTTGAAAAGAACTCTTCTTCTTTTACACCTTGGAATCTTTTAAAGAATGCATCCTTAAATTTTCTCCAACTAATGACGTGTGTTGTCTTTTTCCACCACATATACCAATTATATGCTTCCCATTCCATTTTCATGGATGTGTACCTGAGGTTTTCGTCATCATTATTGATGTCATATATCTCAAAGTATTCTTCTGATTTATTTATCCATGCAACATTGTTTTTTCCGTTTCCATCGAATTTAGGCATCTCGACTTTTTCCCTTCGCTGGTATTTCACTAATGGTTGAGTGAAAAAGGGGTGTTGATTGGTAAAGATATCCCAGAGTTGCTTGTTTATAAGAGTCGCGTTACTCATATCTTGGTGGGGTGTCACTGATTTTTTTGGGGATTCAACTTTTTCACGAGAGTTTGCTGATTTCGTTGAATCTGATGAATGGTGCTCTTGATTTTCTTCATCTTCTTGTAGTAGTTGTGCGGTTGTATAATTCATCTTTTTACACAGAAGTTTCAGCAATGTTAAGGTCTCTTTGAGATTTACTTCTGTTTGGACACGGTGATTTTCCATCTTTATTTCTATTCGATTTGTCGTATCCTGAAGACTTTTGATATTGTCAGCCTGCTCCTTAAGCTTGATCTAGAAATCATCTAATCTTTTATTGACCTCATCGTGGTTGTTATTTATCTTATGCTCTGCGTCAACCAATTTTTTTTGGAAATCTACCATTGTCATTGTCGACATTGAGCGAGTTTGTGGGGGTGTGTATTTATCAGCCAGTTTAATAGATATATATATATATATATATAAATTAATTAAAATAACGTTATATATATAACTTACAACTTATAATTAAATTAAAGTTATGTATTATATATAACATATATATATAATTATATTATATATAAATAAACGTTACATATATAATTTTGACGTTATAAATATATTATATCTATCTACCGCTGACAGTCACATCTGCTGGTGGGGGTCACCTCCCGTTTGACCGTTCAAAAGAAAAACCTTCGAGCAGATAACACCTTTGAGCTCACCGCAAATGAACAGAACACGGATATCACCACAGAGACTATTCCACGCAGCCACAGGTCCACCACACGGAACCACAGATCCCTTCGCAAAGAAAAACAATGTCGATTCCCTGAGGGTTCATCGTATTACTTCTGACGCTACAACGTTTTTTATATATATTTATATATAGATTAATTACTATATAATTGAGATAAATATTAATTAATTATACAATAAAAAATTATATAATTAATTAATGTTATAACTTATTATATAGTTAACTATATAATATAATGTTGATCCTAAACAATATTTGTTAGTACAACAACACGGAAGACGAAATCCACGGGATCGAGGGCAGAAAGAAAGATGGACAGAGGAAATTAAACGAACGACGGAAATGGACCAAGGATTTGCTAGACGAGGGACGGCTTCAACAATAGGGTTTGTGGGCTGTTGACAACTCGACTGCCAGAGAAGGGATGCAGAAAAAAAAGAACGTGGACAGTGATGACGCAAGGGAACAGAATGGAGAATGGGGCAGAACAGTACGTAAGTAGCAAAATAGGGTGTGGACAGAACGGAACAGGGTTGTGCAGCAGGGAAGTGCCTGAAGATCGACCTTGCTCTGATACCAGATGAAGTGAAAACTTCTTGATACGCAGAAAAAAATATATATATATATATATATATATATATATATATATATATATATATATATATATATGTATTATTGATTAATTGAATGAAGATGATTATTTACATTGGGGGTTCCTGGCTTATATACCGCCGTGGGAACCCTTTGGGAAAGGACATGATCTTATGATCGTGCCCTTTCGTCTAATTAACCTAAAATTAAATAAACAATAAACCTAAAATTAAATACTAACTATTTTTTTACATAACAGATGATTATTGAGTATGGCAGGAAACCACCAGAGGCACTTGCATATGACGAGTTGACAACACTTGGTTTGATGAAAATTTTATATTATTTTATCTTTGAAATTCTAAGCCAATTTTGAAACCTGTTATATATGTTTATCTGTATTATGATGATATGTTAGTGGTTGCAGGCATAGATTTGTTGCTTGGCCGAATGACTCACATATGGGTGATGGGGTTGTACAATTGGATGGAATTGCATGGGAGGGATGGGGCAGTGTCCCTGATCTCACCCACTAGCACTCCCACCATGACTTGGGTTGGAAAGGTTGAAACACCTTTGCCTTGAAGATCACGATGTCATGAGGGCAGGTCCCAAATTTGGTTCGCTCATGAGGATTTTACCGGGGGGCGCGCATCAAGGTGGATTCCTTGATCCCCGACACCATTAGTCTCACTATAGCAAGAAACATAAGAGATGATAGTGGTCTATGTCGTTGCACCTATACTTTCCCCTCGTAGCCACTGGATGCTTGAAGGGCAAGTGGCGTGGCACCCTTGGAACATCAAGGGAATTTCTTGAAGGGCACGACTAACTTGGCACCCTTGGCATCACAAATAAATTGTTAGGTGTGGCACCCTTGGAACTTCAAGGGAAGTTCCTGAAGGGCACGACCAAACATGGCACCCTTGGAATCATTAAAAATAAATAAATTAATAAATATAATCAAGAAATGAAAACCGATTAAATTCACATCAAGGGTAAATGATGTTAGAAACCAAGGTAATTAAATCAAGAATAAAACTTGGGTTAAGAGGATCATAGGAAGAAATAAAATATTTTACCTTAAAAACTCTACCCTTCCCATGTTGGAAAATATTAGGTAAATAATGTAGTTGAATTAGGTAAAAAGGGGAAAGAGGGACATAAATGTAAGGATAAATATTAATCCTAAAATAGTTAAACCTAATTAAGAGAAGAAGATGGTGAATTAAAATAAGATTAATAAATTAAATTTTAGAGAAATATAGAGAACCTCCATGTGACAACAACCAACATAAGAATATCCATCTAAAAGATAACTTGAGTTAAATTAGGGAATAGATAGGGGATCAAATCTTGACTCATCAATTGACTTTAGTAATGAACACAAATTAAGGAGTAAAAGAGGGGGATCAAGAGACAACTAGGAGAAGAAATAGGAATCTTGTTGAGGTGAGGAAAAATATTATTTTTAAATTAAAATTTAAGTAAATAATCTTGGAGATCCTTGATGAGAGAGTGACACATGGGTGGGTGAATAATCAAAAATAATTAATTATGCATGAAATGCCAAGTGTCACCTATGAGGACTCCTATAAAAGAAGGGGCAAGCCATGGGAGAAGGGACTCTTTGGACCCTAATGTGGGATGGATGAGACTATGCTAAAGTAGTGACTACGAACTATAGTGAGTTAGAGGACTTTAGAGAGGGGACTCTTGAGCCAAGGAGTGCTCTCCTCTACTAGCTATTACATTCCTCCATTGTACAACCCCATTGCAGCTCCGGGGTCCGCGGGGAAGAAGAGTACCCAAGGAATAGGCTGGGAGGTCAACCGATGGGTCATTGTATTCGTATCAAGTACGTTGTCATTCACACTCAAAGGTGACCGACAACAAAGGAAGAAAAGTAACGGCAAATCAAGTGGAATCTCACCTTCTGGTGAATGGTACCTATGTGTTACAGTATTCTTTTGTATGATTTCTTTATGGCTTTAGTTAAATATATGTAAATTTTATGATATGTTCAATGAAATGAATTTCAGGGATGTGTTAGATAGTGCTTAATAAATTTGAATTCATAATGCTATTTTCTTATGGTTGTATTTTTAGTATTTAAAAAAATATATATAGGGTTGGTCCCTACACTTGGTATCGGAGCGGGTTCAACCTCTAGGACTTATAGACCCTTCTTTTTGGCTTCCATCTAAAATTGTTTCTTAATTTCCCTCCTCTTGCATACTCTAATTATTTTAAGCTCAAAAGCTCCCTTTTGGACTTAATAAAAAAAAAACAAAACAAAAAAAACAAAAACAAAAAAAAACACAAAACTTTTACTTAATGCGCACACTCCTTCCAACAACAATCTGGTCAAGTTTTAAGCCCCTTCACTATTGTTGTAAGCTATGATAGCTCAACTTAGATGGCCCCTGTATAAAGAATAATATTTAATATACACTCTGACCTTGCCACAACCACTGAAAATATAATAAACAGAAGTCCAAACTTATAGATCAGACTCTGCCAAGTGAAGAACAACTTCACGGATAATTTCTTTGTCTTGGGGAAACCTCTCGTAGTACTTCTGGTTTTGCAATAAAACATTCTTGTAGCATGCCCTATATACAGTATCTGCAGTGCATTCATTATCAATGGGTGGAAGGCCTCCTGTTAAAAGGACATGTTTGAGACCCTTTGGGGCAAAGCTTAGATATGTAACATCACAGAAACCACCAAAGCTCTGTCCAAGAACTGTCCAAGGTTCTTCATTTGGTACTATACGAACTCGAATAAACTCTACATCATTTATTGTATTATCTACACGAAAATGTTGCAAATAATCTGCCTGCTGCAATGAGGAGAACTGAGAAAGTGAAGACACTGTTAAAGGAGTTGACAACCTGTTCCACGCTGGTCTAACAGAATCATACGATATTCTTCACAAGCTTTCTTCAGCCATCCACGAGCTTCTTGTGGGCGTGGACTCTCAAAGCCTGGTCCTCCTTGTAAGTAAAGAAGGTATGGAAGTGATTTTTCTGAGTAAAGCACAATCTATGATCAGTTCATAAATCTATGAAGACAACGGACAAGAAACTGAAAGAATGCTGCCAACTAGTGGCAATGGTTGCCGACTGCAACGATCCACAGTTAAGATATGGTCTCAGATAAATGCAACTCTTCTCATGGAAATCCTCGTGATCTTTTTATAGAAATCCCTGTTAAACAGGTAGAAAACGACTTTTCTCATCTGTCATTGAAACACCAAGTAAATTGGCTTTACCTTCCAGATTGTCAGTTTGCCGCGAATCCAACCAAACTCTTTGTTCTTAATTAATTCGTAAATACTCTCAGTGCATCCATTTTTCTTGGGATAGCCCAAATCTTCGACAATAGGTAGATTCAATATTGTTTTCGCTTTTGGACAATATATCTTTTTAGCTTGCGTCGGTTTAAATTTCTATGTAACTGAGATAAGGTATTTGATAAAATGTTTAGAGGATGTTCAACCTCCAAAGACTTCTAGCGTGCGTGTTAACCTATCAAATTCGATAGCGAGAGTCGTAACCTGTCAAAATTGACAGCGAGAAAGTGGTTTTCAATAGTTCCGGTTCATCTTGTATTCTTCATTTTAGTGCAAATGATGTGTACTCTGTCATTTTCAGGAATTCATTAACAAACTGTGAAATCTTGTGGAAATAATTGAGAGTCGATATAGATATACTTTGGCAGAATCAATAATTGTTGCGTGGAAAAGAATCAAAGGTTTATTAATCAAGAGAGCGAAGGATTTGGAGGCAACAGAGTCTAAATTATTGAAGTTTGCGTCTAATTTCAATGCGGGCACTCCGGTAGAATCAAAAAAAAAAATCAGATGGATTTGTTGGTACCCAAGATTCCCATATATTGCCCCACCAACAGAATCTCTCGCCATCTCAATTAATTCTCAGTTGTGATGCACGACTGGTTGGGTTGTTTGGGTTCGCCATCAAATAAATCTTCGAGCTGTCGCTGGTCACCATAACAAACCCAAATTTTTGAGTGAAATTTACTCCTCTACTTTTGCAACAACATATCTTCAGCCATACTTTTTCTTTTTATTTTCCCTCCAGTGGTTGAAATACAATATCAGGTCGTTGAAATACAATAGCAACAACATGTGCGTGTCTTTTCGAATGGTTGAGGGAAAAAGAAATTTAAATGCCCCTGCTAAGAGCCATCTTATAAACACGAGGATTGTGAGCTAAATTTCTATGTAACTGAACTCTTGTCTTTAATTAAATTCGACGAACTATAAAATCCCAAAATTACTGCGTTTCACTTTTTCCATTTTTCTATTATTATTTAAAAATATAGAAAAGTTTAATTTTTTGGTATTTTTGACAGTATTGTGTGTATTTTTCCGATTCGTTTGAAAGATTTTGTTTGTTTATTTTGTTGACAAGAATTTAAGATGCCTATACTCACTTAGATCGAATGAGAAGTAACTTTTCAAAACTCTGGAATTTTGATGTCGAATATTTGCAATTATTCAGGTGGTATTACCAGTATATGATAAAAATTACGACCTTATTAAATAATGAATCTTGACTATTTCACTATATTACCAATGTACATTATATTTTAGCAAGTTTTAGGGAAAATCTAATGATCTCATGTCTTCGTAATCTATTTAAGTGCGAGTATGTCTATGCGCAAAGGGTTCAAAATTTCTGTCAGAGAATATGATAGTTGCATTATTGTTTTAAGTTTTATTGTCTGGATGTTGAAACAAATTCGATTTATGTGTTAATTGAGGCAGTTTTTCAAAACTAATAATTTTTCTGGAAACGATAGGACTTGCATGTTTTGTTGCTAATGCTATCGAATTTTCACTATTTTTCAATTCTTTAGTTCTATTTGCTTCTTCACATGTTGAGTTGTGTTAAAATTGATGCATATGAAAACTGTTAATTTAACGTGTTTTCTCTTAATTATTTAATCTGTTGGTTTATTTTCAGCAATATTACTACAATGAACTTTTGATAGACCTATATCTTCAACTATTTACTTATCCTTTATTTCATTTTTAATGTGAGAAAGAATGAAGTTATACTTGAGAAAGAAGGAAGTGAAATGACTATTTAATTTAGTTATTATATTGGTAGAAAGATGTAGTTAAAATTATTAAAAATGTAAAATTTATTTATACTATAAATACTATTTTTGATAAGAAATTAAATTATTTTGTAATATTGAATTGTTTAAGAAATAATACTTGAATTAAGTTGTGTTAATGAAATAACTCAAATTATTTTACATTATTTCCTTTAATGCTTTCAATAATTTTATTTGTATCATGTAATAATTACTATAAAGGTAATTGTTATATTAAATTTCTCTAAGTAGGATTTAAAGATAACAAACAGTTCTCATGAATATGGTTGAATTTGAACGTTGAATGAATTTTTTTTTTTGCATAAATAATGGTGGGAAATAACTATGGGTAAATATGCTTCTTTACTTGAATTTAAATAATATCTCAAATAGCTCTTGCACTATTCTAGTCATTTAGACTTCTTGGTTGCGTTGGTTTAACATTGTCAGAACCATTACATTATTTTAATTATTTAATTATTTTTCCATATAAATAATGGAATTTATTATTATATATTATTTCATTATTAATACTTGTTCTTACATATCTTATATACCAAAGTATAACATTGTGTTATACCATACACTTTTAGCTATATAAGTACTTATATATTAAGTCATATATGTAAGCCCAGATTAATTATTGCTTCGAATTGGTATCCCTATCATACATGCAAGTAATATAATAATTACCCTATTCTAGTGGTATGCTATATAACACAATATTTACCTATGATCATTATTAATATTAGGGTTTTTGGTACTTCCAATATTAAAATCATAAAACATTAGAAACATATTCTCTCTCTTTTTACTGAAGACATTCTCAGTTTATGTCATGTTAATGCTACCAACCACTTCTACCATTTACATGACATAATGTAATCTAAGCATACTATTTGAGTAGATTGATGGTATTCTTTTGATTAAATCTTATAGGAATGCTTGAAATTAATAGGCAAATTATATAATCAAGAAGGTATAAATGCATAAATTGTTCAATTGGAAGTGTATAAACATAACAATAAATTATAGAACCACTCAGGTTGGTTACGATTTTTATTTGATTTCTATTTATTTATTTTTATCTTACAAGGAAAAATAGTGTTAAATTGTGGCGGGATTCATTGGTGAACCATGGTTAGAAGAGGTACAAGAAGGAGTGGGGCAACTAAAGGGTGCAACATGGCACCACCACAACAACCAAATCCTACCACCCCACCCAATAACGAGGAAACATCACAACACTAGAACAAATACCAGCTAGAGAAGTGTTGAACTTAATGAGATCGTTCCAACACATGGCTAAGGCAGTAATAAATCGTTTGGAAAGGAAGCATGGAGAACCTATCATACAAAACGAAGTACCCCAACGCACTACAAAAAAATGATGTACGTCAAGATTTGGAAAAAGTGAAATTTTCAGAGTTTTGGGGTCCACGGATGGTCAATCTACAGAGGCATGGTTAGAAAGCATGTATAGTGCTTTACCCTGAGAGATTACACCTCAAACATGAAGGCTAAGATGGGTATATTCCAGCTAAAGGGAAACTCACTACTTTGGTGGAATACATTATTAACCCAATTGGGAATGGTATAGGAATTTACAGGGTAAGTTCCTCAGAAAGAATACCAAAAGGACATCGCTCACAACCAGATCACAGATCAATACACCAGTATTTTTGACGTGGTTAAAACCCTCAAAGTGCAAGGAGGGAAACAGTCCACGGCCTGTCCCAACGTGGGTACTATAGGCAATTTATTAATCAAAGAATGAAAATTTACATAAGCTTCTCTCATGCACGGATTACCCGAACAATGACCCTCCATGCGCTTTAAATAGAACTCATGGACCAATCGGGTGTCAAGCCACGGATCAAGTGTCGGTAATACCGAGGTGAGAGTGAACCGTCGGATCACTACATATCGTGACCGTTGGATTGTAAGTTACAAAATGTACAACGGTAAAGAAACACACTTTACCTAACTCTAACCTAACTCTATACTAGACCAAGTTGAACTTAACTATATCCTATGTGTTGGAATATCCTAACATCCCCCCTTAAGAACAACTTGGGATAGGATTGAAGGATTTACAAATATGACACAATAGGAGAAGGAAGGAGGCACTAGAGCCTATCCCCCCTTAGTGACAACTTCCTGAACTCCAAGCATATATCGAAGTTTAGTGAACTTCGCCTTTGTGAGAGCCTTTGTGAAGATGTCTGCAACCTGATCATCTGTTGGACAATATTGCACTTCAAGAACATGGTCATGAATGAGCTTTCTGATGAAGTGCATGTGTAGTTCAATGTGTTTGCTGCGCTGATGCTGGACTGGATCTTTGCATAGCTGAATGGCACTTTGATTATCACACCAAAGTGTGGTTGGATGTTGCTGCTCAAAGCCAAACTCTGATAGGATCTGACAAAGCCACATGGCTTCCTTACTAGCTTCCACGACACCACGATACTCTGCTTCTGCTGACGAAAGAGAAATGGCAGTCTGTTTCTTACAAGCCCATGTAATAGGTCCTGAACCAAGAGTGAAGACATAACCGGCAGTAGACTTTCGATCATCAGGGTCACCAGCCCAATCAGAATCAGTGAAACCAACTAACAGAGGAGCTGCTTTGGCACTGTAATGAATCCCAAACTGTATTGTACCTCGAACATAATGAAGTATTCTTTTAGCTGCTTTCCAATGTCTTTCACGGGGATTTTGCATAAAACGAGCAACAAGGCCAATAGCAAAGGAAAGATCAGGACGAGTATGGGTTAAATACAAGAGTTTTCCGACAAGTTGACGGTATAAGGTAGCATCAACTTCAGGAGAAGTACAAGAGACTGAAAGTTTGACTCCAGACTGAAAGGGAGAAGGGGCTGGCTTACAGTCTTCCATGTGAAAATGACGAAGAATATCACAAGCATACTTGGACTGGGAAAGGAAAATACCCTCCTGGGATTGCAAGACTTGAAGACCGAGAAAATAGTGTAAGTGTCCTAAGTCTGTCATTTCAAATTTCTTTTTAAAGCTGGACTTCACATGGTTTATAAGGTTGGGATCACTACCAGTAAGAATAAGATCATCAACATAAAGAACAAGGATGATAAGAGAGTTGCCCACTTTCTTGGTGTATACAGTATTGTCAGAATGACACCTAGAAAAGCCAGATTCTAAAAGAAAGCTATCCATTTTGGCATACCAAGCCCGAGGAGCTTGCTTGAGGCCATAAAGGGATTTCTTAAGTCGACAAACAAGGCTGGAGTCTGTTTGTATGAAGCCAATGGGTTGTTCCATATAGATTTCTTCCTGCAAGTCCCCATGCAAGAAGGCAGATTTAACATCCATCTGATGGACTTCCCATTTTAAAGAGGCAGCAAGGGAAAGAACAAGGCGGATAGAGTTCATTTTGGCAACAGGGGAGAAGGTTTCAGTGTAGTCAATGCCTTCAACCTGTGAAAAGCCCTTAGCAACGAGACGAGCTTTATGTTTATCAACTTTCCCATCTGGTCCATACTTGGTTCTGTAAACCCATTTACATCTAACAAGTTTGCGTCCCTTTGGTAGAGGAACAAGATCCCATGTATCATTTGTCATAAATGAATGATATTCTTCATTCATAGCTGCTTCCCAATGTGGATGGCCTGAAGCTTCTGCAAAATTGCCAGGATCATGATTTACTGGAGCTTGAGCCAGTAAAGAAGAGGCTCTTTCAAACTGAGAACGTGTACGTCGCTGATCTGTAGGATCACCGGCAAGATCACCTGCTGCATCCCGAGTAGCACGGACCCATCATGGAAGTTGAGGATCCTGAGAAGGTGGGGGAGGATTATCATCCTCGCTTTCATCATCTGAAGAAGAAATGTTTTCAAAAGTAGAAGAGATAGAAAGAGGTGGCACATCCGCCGGACTAGGCTCGCAGGCCGATTTATTTTCATCAAACTTTACATCTCTTCTAATGATAACATTTTTGGACTTAAATGGAATAAGTCTATAACCTTTTACATCTTCAGAATATCCAACAAAAGTACATTTCTCACTCTTAGGTTCTAAAGCTTTATGCTTTTCATCTGGAATATGGGCCCATGCTTCACTTCCAAACACACGAAAGTGACTTACATCTGGTTTAATGGAACTCCAAGCTTCTTCTGGAGTGATATTCTCTAGAACCTTAGTAGGAGTGCGATTGATTATATAATTTGCACAATTAATTGCTTCGGCCCAAAAACTAAGACTGAGTCCTTTAGATTGCAGCATACAATTAGCCATTTCCTTTAAGGTGCGATTTTTCCTTTCAGCTACACCATTTTGTTGTGGAGTGTATGGAACAGTATGTTGCATTTGAATTCCATTTTCGGTGCAAAAGTTGATGAATGTGTTTTTAACATATTCTCCACCATTATCAGTTCTTAGCTTAAGAATTTGATGTCCAGATTGTTTTTCAACAAAGGCTTTGAAGGCCAAAAAGGTGTTAAATACTTCGCTCTTGAGTTTTAAGAAGTATACCCAAGTGCGTCTGGAGAAATCATCAATGAAAGTTAAGAAGTACTTGCAGCCAGAGAATGAAGCAACAGAAAGAGGACCACATAAATCACTGTGCACAAGCTGTAAAGGGGCTGAGGCGTGCCAAGAGGCACGTTTGTCAAAACTGTCCCGATGATGTTTTCCGAGTACACATCCGGAACAAACACCATCTCTGCAAGATACCATAGGAAGACCTGTCACCATATTTTCTTTACATAGATGCTGAAGGGAGCGATAGTTTAAGTGACCAAATCGCTCATGCCAAAGTTTGCTCACTTCATCATTATGAGCAATAAATACTGAGGGAAGATTTGATGACCCAAAGTTGTGAAACTTATACAACCTTTTGGAATCATCAGCAAGACCAGTAGCTAGAATCTGTTTAGGATCTTTTAGATCCTTGATTACAACATCATGAGGTGAAAATTCAACAATTTTACCTTCACCTGAATGAGTTATCTGATAGACAGATAGAAGGTTGCAGGATAAGGTTGGAACACATAATACATCATTAAACTGACCATTGTCTAGATGAACAGTTCCAGTCCCTACAACATTAAGAGATCTATCATCACCAACATATATATTTTTGGTGTTACAATCATTTAAAGAAGAAAACATGGCTTGGTTTTTGGCCATGTGACAAGAGGCTCCAGAATCAATGAGCCACTCATGAGAATGAGAAGAAGAAGAAGATACATTTAATGCATAACCAGACTGAGATGATTGACAATGACATGCAGAAAGTGCCATTCCGGAAGTTGAAGTTGAAGTTGAAGTAGGCTCCACATGGATGTTGTGTTTCTTCATTGCGGCTTCCAAGGCTTCCATCTTCTTAAAGCATTTAGATTCTAAGTGGCCATCTCGATTACAAAAGTTACAATGTCTATCAGTCTTCTTCCATTTGTTTTTATTGGTCTTATCATTTTGCTGAAATGATCTTTCATTTTGAGGCTGAGATGGTTTAGGACCATTCTTTTGAGGATATGACTTCTTAGGATTCTTTGAATTTGGTTGCTGCTGGGCGGCTAACGCTTTCGTGGAAGAGTTTCCAAGATTAAGAAGACCAAGGTGTAAGAGTTTTTCTTGTTCTCTTATTAAGGAATCACAAAAGGAGTCAAAAGAAGGGGCCTTGTAGTCTTGTCCTTGACAAATGAAAGCTTCCCTTGTAGAATGGAAAGTGGAAACAAATACAGAGTAGGCTGGTCCCAACTTAGTAAGGATGGAATAAATAAGGTTACCATCTTCTTTCTTAACTTTAACACCTTCCAAGAGATATCTAAGGGTCTTGAATTTGGACAAGAAATCTTCAATGCAAGAAAAATTATTAGGATCCAAAGTAAGCAGCTCATTTTCAAGTTGATGGGCTCTAATTTCATTTTTAATCCCAAAAAATTTAGCGAGTTTTTCTAATGCTTCATGAGGAGTCTCAAGTTCTGCAATGTGGAATCTAAGATCAGGAGAAATAGACATCCCTATCAAACCACGTGCTTGATCTTGTCTATTTTCCCATTTTGCAGCTTTGTCTTCATCTTTTGGTTTCTTCTCTTGGTCTGTGGCTATTCTGAAGAGACCTTTACTTCTAAGTAAATCTTCAATGTAGGCTACCCATTGGAAGTAGTTAGTGCTGTCAAGAATGACTTGGCATGGACTTTCCATTTTAAAAAAAACTGAAGCTGAAGATGCTGAAAGTAAGTGGTCCAATGGATAGATCTCGAAAAAATAGGCGGTTTTAAAAAAAACGGCTTTGAAAAAGGCTTCCGGATGAAGAAGTTATGGCTTTTTGAAAAAGAATTGTTGACGTTGCCGGCAAAGTGCGCGAATGTGCGGGAATGAAAAAAAAAAAATCCGCCCCCACAAAATGGAGACTTGAACCCAAGACCTCTACTCTCTTAAAATAGCTTTGAACCAATTGATCTATACAAAAAATTTGAGAGAGAGAGAGAGAGAAGGGGGGGGGGCCTTGGTTTGCGTGCTTGCCTTGAGAAAGCTCTTTTTCCCTACAAAACACAAAACACAAAACCCAACACGAATATGCAAAGAAAAACGAACCTTGCGGCTCGAAGTTAGCTTTATCCAAAAAACTAGAAATTTAAAAAAAAAAAATCTCAAAGTTAGCTTTAGCCGAAAAACTAAATATTTTTCTCAATGTTTCTGATTTTCCGAGATCACACTAAGGTGCAGGGAAAAGAGCATACGCATGAGAAAAATCCTTCCTTTCTGTTTCTGATTTGCCCAGATCGCACAGAGTCGCGGGGCAAAGAGCATACACAGAAATGAAAGGTATAGATCCGGTTAAAAAAAAAGGCTAAATAAACTGAGACCGAAATAAGCAGAGAGAAAATAACAGTAAACTGCAAAAAAACACTGTATACCTCCCGATCTGAAAAATGACGCAGCTAGGGCTACCGGAAACCTTTTCGCGTGAAACGAAAGGGGTTCCTCACTAGAACAGATGCTCCGAACGCAACAAAGCAGTCCTCTCGGCCCGAAAGTAGTCAGAAACAGCAGATCTAGGAAACGACAGCCGCATGCAGTTCTACCGGCTTCAGATTTGGATCACCAACGGACGCGGCCCTCAAATAGCTCTGATACCATGTAGGAATTTACAGGGTAAGTTCCTCAGAAAGAATACCAAAAGGACACCGCTCACAACCAGATCACAGATCAATACACTAGTATTTTTGACGTGGTTAAAACCCTCAAAGTGCAAGGAGGGAAACAGTCCACGGCCTGTCCCAACGTGGGTACTACATGCAATTTATTAATCAAAGAATGAAAATTTACATAAGCTTCTCTCATGCACGGATTACCCGAACAATGACCCTCCATGCGCTTTAAATAGAACTCATGGACCAATCGGGTGTCAAGCCACGGATCAAGTGTCGGTAATACCGAGGTGAGAGTGAACCGTCGGATCACTACATATCGTGACCGTCGGATTGTAAGTTACAAAATGTACAACGGTAAAGAAACACACTTTACCTAACTCTAACCTAACTCTATACTAGACCAAGTTGAACTTAACTATATCCTATGTGTCGGAATATCCTAACAAATGGATATCTCAGAAGTAACTTGGGAACTAATTGAAGAAAAATTTAGAGAACATTACCTGTCAGAGGAGTTCCTTGAGAGGCAACTAAATCAATGCATTAAAGCAAGGGATTCACTCACTACTAGAGTATGAGGCTCGTTTCATGGCATTACTCCGTTATGCCCCTAACTTAAATACATAAAAGCTCAAGGTGAAAAAATTTGTGTATGGACTAAATGTTAACATTCGAGCCAAGGTCAGAATATTAATGCCTCGCATCTTGCACGGGGCAGTTCAGTGGGCGATCATTGCAAAGGAGGAGATCATGAGCAGTGGACCTAGTAAGTCAACAAGGCCCTTATGATCAGGAGTACCAAGTGGAAACAGTAATGGCTGAACAAGTTTGCATACTAGACCAGCGAACTTTGCATCTTAGACTATGATTAGTGGACCAGGTTAAGGTCTAGTGGGACAATTATAGTCCCAATTCAGCTTCTTGGGAAGACGTCAAGGAGATGCGTCACCGTTTTCCTTACCTATTCCAAGGACTTTGAGATGAAGTTGATTATTAAGAGGGGGTGTATGTAGTGCCCCTCTCTAGTCGACTGACAGAGATATGACATTAATATTTAGTTAGCCCTAAGGCCCATGCATTATTCTTGAGGACCTCAAGTTGAGGATCGAGACACATGACTCTATTATTAGTGGTTTTGATAGTAGTGGTTGTGATGTTTATGTATGTTCTCCATTGATATTATGATGATTGTAGCATTAATGGTTATGCATGTTCCCTATTGATATTATGAGGATTGTAGCATAAATGGTGATGTTTGGTTTCTATTGAATTTATGATGATGGCAGTAAAGGATATGTATGCTTTCTATTTGATGTTATGATGATGATAGCCACAATGAAGTGTCCCCTATGTTACCTACTTGCATTAGTTTTGGTTCACAATGAACAATGATGTGAATGACTAGGTGATGTTGATGATGCTATTATGACAATGACTAACACTGAGAAACCTTGTTATTGATGATTATTGAGTATGGCAGGAAACCACCAGAGGCACTCGCATATGACAAGTTGATGACACCTGGTTTGATGAAAATTTTATATTGTTTTATCTTTGAAATTCTAAGCCAATTTTTGAAACCTGCTATATATGTTTATCTATATTATGATGATATGTTAGTGGTTGCAGGCATAGATTTGTTTCTTGGCCGAATGACTCACAAATGGGTAATGAGGTTGTACAATTGGATGGAATTGCATGGGAGGGGTGGGGCAGTGTCCCTGATCTCACCTACTAGCACTCCCACCGTGACTTGGGCTGGAAAGGTTGAAACACCTTCGCCTTGAAGATCACGATGTCATGAGGGCAGGTCCCAAAGTTGGTTCGCTCATGAGGATTTTACCGGGGGGCATGCATCAAGGCAGATTCCTTGATCCCTGACACCATTAGTCTCATTATAGCAGCCAACATCAGAGATGATAGTGGTCTATGTCGTTGCACCCATACTTTCCCCTCGTAGCCACTGGATGCTTGAAGGGCAAGTGGCGTGGCACCCTTGGAACTTCAAGGGAATTTCTTGAAGGGCATGATCAACTTGGCACCCTTGGCATCACAAATAAATTGTTAGGTGTGGGCAACCTTGGAACTTCAAGGGAAGTTCTTGAAGGGCACGACCAAACATGGCACCCTTGGAATCATTAAAAATAAATAAATTAATAAATATAATCAAGAAATGAAAACCAGGTAAATTCACATCAAGGGTAAATGATGTTAGAAACCGAGGTAATTAAATCAAGAATAAAACTTGAGTTAAGAGGATCATAGGAAGAAATAAAATATTTTACCTTAAAAACTCTACCCTTCCCATGTTGGAAAATATTAGGTAAATAATGTAGTTTAATCAGGTAAAAAGGGGAAAGAGGGACATAAATGTAAGGATAAATATTAATCCTAAAATAGTTAAACCTAATTAAGAGAAGAGGATGGTGAATTAAAATAAGATTAATAAATTAAATTTTAGAGAAATATAGAGAACCTCCATGTGGCAACAACCAACATAAGAATATCCATCTAAGAGATAACTTGAGTTAAATTAGGGAGTAGATAGGGGATCAAATCTTGACTCATCAATTGACTTTAGTAATGAACACAAATTAAGGAGTAAAAAAGAGGGATCAAGAGACAACTAGGAGAATAAATAGGAATCTTGTTGAGGTGAGGAAAAATATTATTTTTAAATTAAAATTTAAGTAAATAATCTTAGAGATCCTTGATGAGAGAGTTACACATGGGTGGGTGAATAATCAAACTATTGAATTATAAAAAGATAATTAATTATGCATGAAATGCCAAGTGTCACCTATGACGACTCCTATAAAAGAAGGGGCAAACCATGGGAGAATGGACTCTTTGGACCCTAATGTGGGATGGATGAGACTATGTTAGAGTAGTGACTATGAACTATAGTGAGTTTTGTGAGGTAGAGGACTTTAGAGAGGGGACTCTTGAGCCAAGGAGTTCTCTCCTCTACCAGCTATTACATTCCTCCATTGTACAACCCCATTGCAGCTCGGGGGTCCGTAGGGAAGAAGAGTACCCAAGGAGTAGGTTGGGAGGTCAACCAGTGGGTCATTGCATTCGGATCAAGTACATTGTCATTCACACTCGAAGGTGACCGACAACAAAGGAAGACAAGTAATGACAAATCAAGTGGAATCTCGTCTTCTGGTGAACGGTACCTATGTGTTACAATATTCTTTTGTATGATTTCTTTATGGCTTTAGTTAAATATATGTAAATTTTATGATATGTTCAGTGAAATGAATTTCAGGGATGTGTTAGATAGTGCTTAATAAATTTGAATTCCCAATGCTATTTTCTTATGGTTTTATTTTTTAGTATTTAAATAAATAAATAAATATCTATATATATATATATATATATATATATATATAGAGAGAGAGAGAGAGAGAGAGAGAGAGAGAGAGAGAGAGAGAGGATTGGTCCCTACAGTGGTCAGATGTCAGAGTGACAAAGGAAAAGACTAGTAGCAGTCAGATATTGGGGTGCACAGAGCAGAGTTGGCAGCAGTGCAGATGGAATAGTGAAGAGTCAACATCAACAAAATGTTTCCAGTAGACAGTGTAGTAGCTAGTAGCAATCAAAGACTCTAGTGGCAGATGCATCATATTGATTTAGTTTGGATTCCTTTTCAGTTTCAGAAGTTACAACAACAACAACACTAGAGAGAAGTGTTTCATACAAAACATTCCAAAGGTACCATATCAAGATAGATTTGAATTCCTTTCTTGTTGAGAGGGAGTGTTGAAAATAACAATAAGAAATGTTAAAATTAACATCTAGAAATTCTAATTTAATTTGTATTGAATTAAATTAGGAATTAAATTGTAATTCTATTCTCATAGTAGCTTGTAGCAATGAACTAAGTTAAGTTGACTTAGTTGGCTTAGTAAATTCAAGTTGGAAGTCTATTTAGATTCATGCAGAGTGATCCCTAAATTTTAGGGGCCCAGGTTGAGTTCTTACTGAGTTGTAATTATTTAATTCAGTTTAATTGAGTTAAATTCAATTTAACTAGTTCTAAGTGTTGGAGGAACTAATGAGTGGTCAAGTGAATTATATTGGATTTAATGCACTTGCAATGATCAATAAGATAACGGATAATTCACTCAAAAATAACTCATGCATGTCATTTCAAAGGAAGACCCAGTTGAGATTAGAGTTCAGGGACAATGTACTATCAGTTGTATAATTTTTCAAGTTGTACAGATGGTGCATGCAATCAGTGGAAGTCCTATGGATGGATTGTGCAGTTATGGAGAGAAAATTTCCCAATTAAATATGGGTTAATTCTCCCAGGAATTGCGCAAGGAAGTAGGGTTTGGAAGGCAACAAAATTGGCTAAGTGTTGGCTTGAGCTAGTTTGTGAAGCATAGAGATAGATTGTGCTTGTGCAGGAATTGTTCGGGTTGAACAAGCATTGTATTTTCTTCTCAAATATTCTGGTTAATGCAATATATATAGTTGGGGTTTTGAGTAGTTGCTTTCATCAGAAAAATAGTGTGTTATGTGCGATTGAGATTGTTTCTTTTATGCTTAGTGTTTTCATTGATCAATTTTGTTTCCGTTGATAAGTAGAGTAGATTCAAGTCTTTTGTCCTAGCATATTACATAAGAAGTTTGAATCTACAAGTAAAATTCTACATATTTCTATGGACAATCCATTGGAAAATGATTAAGAATAAATGGTAGTAAAACACCCACAAAAAATCCATAATTCATCACCATTAGATTGGCAATAATCACAGTATTAGTTATTGAGAGAGAAACCATCAATTGACTGTCAAAATATTACAAAAATTGGTACCATCAACTGAAAACCCTTTTAGAATTTCAGCAAGTAATACCAAAAAAGTGAATACTCATGCAAGAAAGATATATTAACATAGATAAAGTTCCAAATTACTCAAAACAACATCCAAGTCTAAATATATGATAGATTAAGGTCACAAAATATAATTGCATAAAATCCTTACATGCAAAACTCAAAGCTGGTAAAGTAAAAAATGTGAATAATGCCCATCTCTTTACACAATGGAACAAGTAAGAGCACCAATTGTTGATCATCATCCTAAAAGATGCAGATCCACTTCCAAAAAATAACATAATGCCTAATACTCATCCCAAGTAACCATTTTGAGCAAAGTTAGGGAAACAAAGCTTGTAATAACATTTCATACAAGAGGCTAGTTTTATAACCATGTCCTTAAAGCAAATTCAGGCGGGGCTGAAGTTTTATAGGTAACAAGTTTCTTCCAATTTCTTCTAACATGTCTAACCCATTGCATACTTTTGGGTCCAGTTTCTTGCAGTTGGGCTTGTCATTCTTGTACATGTGAGCAATCTCGAGCACAAGCAGATCATCAGGGTTTGGATCAGTCAACAAGGAGTAGATTGAAAATAAAACCTGCAATCAACAAAATATTTGTGTTACAGACACAATATTGAAAGGCAGGAACCAAAGGAAACATATTCATGAAAAATGAACCAACTCTTCTTTCTTTTCATGATTAAATGGACCAACTTCATAGGAACCACAATAGAAGGCATCCAACACAAGTGTTGAGGTAAGGGACACCCTTATCTCCAAATTGTATATATGTGTTGAGGTAAGGGGTACATATAGTTATATATGTATGTAATTATATTGTTTTTATGGAAGAAATACCAAATTAATGTTTGAATGAAACACAAATTCAAAAAGATGAATGGCTAGTGAAAGAAACTTACACCCAAAAGCAGGTAGCAAAAAAAAGTTGAGTTATCTTGAACATTCACCATTTGAACTATTCACTTTCTTCTAATGTGTATGTATCATTATTATCATTGGATGATAAATTTGCAATTGCTATAGCATATTCAAGTTGTAAAAATCATGATCTGTTAAATCATACTTATACATGAGCTGCCCCTTTATTCTACTATACCAACATAATTGAAGCTCAATTCCTTTTGAACTATCCAAAAGGTCAATGTCATTATGGTAATTAAACACCCTATTACCATCCTTTTTCCTTATTCTTTGAACCCTTCCATTGTACCATGTTCGACAAGAAACACCTTGTTTTTTACTTCGAGGAACACATTTTCTTGCAGTACGTTCAATGGGGAGAATTGAGTTACTTTCAAACAACACCCTACTATCTGATCCTATTCCAAATCCAATTGAAACACCCTTTTGTGGAGCCTTCCCATCTCGCCTAAAGTAGACCCCATTTCTCACTTTCATCAACCTATCTTTGGATAATGTCAGATTTCCATTCAACTAACTAACCAAACATGCTTTGAACATATCCTTACCATCAAGATCCACCATTGGTTTTATAGTTTTGCTTACATTTTCATCAATGGAATCTAAAATTTCATCCAACTCATGTCTCCACTCACTTTCCATTATTTTCAATTCACTTTCATTGTGTACCAATGAAGAGGAAGATTGGAATATAGAGTTGGAACAACTCAGTGGAGAATCATCAACTACTTCATCCACAATTTGGAATGTTGGATAATTTTGATCCTCTGTCCATGGTTTAACCCATCAAGAACATTGAGTGTAATTTTTTGGTTGCATTTCAAGAGTTGATAAAATGTCTTGTGCATCCTTTAATCCAATCTTAAGGGCTTCTACAATTTTAGCATATATAGATATTGAACCATACTGTGACAATATGTCAATGTTTTGTATTGTTTCTTGGTGCAATCTATTCCAAATTCTTTTTTGCTTCTTATGAGATTTATTGAAATGAAGCCCTTGGGGATTTTATTCTTCTTCAACAACTCTATTAAGGGTTCCAATAACATGATGCAAGTCAGTGAAATCGTAGGCCCTCTCCACTCCAACCATCCCACCAACTTTGCTATAGAAGTTCTCACATACATCTAACCCAGTCAGGTGCAAAACACATGGCAAGTTAGAGTTTTGATCTCGAAACAATATCATAAAAAAAACACAAAATGGCAAGAAATTTTCACATCTTGATATGCCTCTCTTCTATTGAAATTTATGATGACATTAGTATGAGATTGTTTCTATGCCCAACATAACCATAATGTGAAGAAATGATGAAATTGTGAAGCATTTCACACTCTTTCCCAAAGGATCAAACTATGATACATAAACGTGTCAATGTAGTCAACAACAATCATTAGATACGTCTATGTAGCTAGTGTCCTCTCTAACTTTCCACTTGGTGTACTTCTCAACTCTTTCAAACACCTATGAACATGCCTTGAAGCAATGTGTTGTTGGGAACCCCAATTTTGTTGATCCATCCTCTCTATATCTTCACCCTTAATCTTATGATCATCCACTTTAAAAGTGCGATAAACCATTCTCACATGACCAAAAATTATGTACTCATTTCCGAAAACCAATTCTCGTCGACCGCTAAATAAAAGATTCACTATATTTTTTCCATTGTGGATGTAATCTTGGTCATGCAATCCTGTTACATTGCAACCATTGTACAATCTAGTTAGCCTCCAATCTTCCCAAGGAAGTTGATATCTAAAGACAAAAAATCATATGTGTTATGACCACTTCTATGTATAGTCATTAAATAGTTTCCATAGGAGATCTTAATTTCCATAGGGAAACATGTATTTCAATAAATGAAATTCCCAACTAGTGATAGTGTTGGAAGCCACCAAAAGCAAGGGGGTCTCCCTGGTATGAAGTCCCAATTATACCTCACATCATTTAGGATATAAGCCCCATCCAGAATATGGGTCCAACCACCATTACAATGATCTTAAGGATTCGCCTTGGCTGCAATAAACAACATAAGAGATCATACACATAGCTTTGAGGTCAACAAGTGAGTAAGCTTTATGAGATGCCAATTTTAAAATATAAAAGGCACTTCCACTGAAGGGAAAGAAAGAGTGAGCCTCTAGAAGAAAAGTAATAGTATTATCCTAAAAGAGACACACAAGAGAAAGGAAAGACTTATTATTTAACCTGCAAAATAGTTCACAAGATAAAAATGACTGTGAAAGCAAATAACAATGCACATTCAACAAAATATATACCAAATCCAACGAAATAGTTCATTTTCTTTAGAATGTATGAAACATAAACCACAAACATTAAAATAATTGTCTTACAACATTCACAATACATGCATGAAAGTGTGTCGACTTTGAGAACTTTTGATGATAAAGTGAAAGTTCCAAGTACACAATAACAATGGTGAAAAACTAGCTCCAATAGTGGAGCACGAAGCTACCACTTGCCTCTCCAAAGACTGATATCCTCTCCTATGCTAAACTACACAAGCCAATGCTCACCCTCCAAAAATCCAAACCCTTTTCTTGAGTTATGCAGGTTTATTTACAGCAAGTGGAGGTGAACTTTCACCTTCCCTTATGAATCTTGATCTCCCCCATGACTCTTGAGCTGCCAATATATGCATTTTGAACTCCTATTATACATTTGAGCTACCTAATGACTCTTCAAATTCCCTTTGTGACTCTTGGACTTCCACACACATTTTACATTTTATCATTATTTTCAAAATACAAAATTACATATGACAAAAATGTGGCTATAGCCATGACACAAATAATACATCATGCTTAAACTTGTGGAAATTGCAACTTGGAGATAGTGACATGTATCTTTGTTGTAAGATATTGGTTCCAAGCTTCATACTATGCTACTATGTGCTCAACCTTCAATGGTAGGCCTAGATTATATCTAATCTTACCCTCCAGTGCATTAAAATATATGGTCTTGGAATTTATCTAAATGTTGCTCAACAGCATGATTAACTTCATATGTATCTTTGTTGGCTCGGTCACATATTACATAATAGATTCTTTGGTCACCTCTTACTCATCTTAAGTGGTTTCCTATTTGATACTATTCAAGAAATCTTCTATATCATTCCCGATCGCATTCCTACCCTTTACTTCTGTAAATGTAACAACAAAAAGGTATCATGTGCATCCTCACCAAGGCATCCAATCCATGATATAGTCACGAATATGATAATATGGTGTTGGTTATAAAATTATGGAGCTGCTCATAAATCTTTATAAACATCCTTATTTCCACCCAATCCATTTCAACATGATGCGTTCCTTTCCTAACTAACACTG
Source organism: Pinus tabuliformis (assembly GCA_031772625.1). Classification (NCBI taxonomy): domain Eukaryota; kingdom Viridiplantae; phylum Streptophyta; class Pinopsida; order Pinales; family Pinaceae; genus Pinus; species Pinus tabuliformis. The sequence continues at coordinate 1,938,841,228 of CM062818.1, read as the reverse complement.
TAGGTATATTCAGATATTTGGTGCCCCAACCCTGGATCACATTTATGGTTGTGTATGTTGTATTCAGGACCTTCACCATCTTCTATGATCCTTTTTGTACTTCATGCAAGAGCACCTCTCTAGCCAGGTGCATAATATGAGCACAAAATTTGAGGAAGACTGGACAAGAGCTTACCAATGTGATGGGATGGTCACAAGGTAAAGAAGGGGAAAAATTTGTTAATAAATTTTAAATGTTTAATTTAGGAGTGAGTTTTTTTTTTTTTCTTTATAAATAATTTGAAGTTATTTTCTATTTTAAATACAGTTTCAGGTTCCCTTATTTTGTGGAGAAGGGGAAACAATTCACGTTTTTGTGACTCTTGGTTGTCATAGTCAGTTTCTTTTGTGAAACAATAAGAAAAGAGTGTTTTGGAAGTTCCTGAGATGAGGAGGAGAAGAGTAGGAGCAGAAAGGAGATAGAGGAGAAGAGAGGAACTTGTTGTTTCTCTGTGTAACTACAGTTCTGAAGTTTTGCGGATGCCTGTACTTTCCAATCTATGTGAATCGGAAACTATTTTTGTGTGAATGGTATAATGAGTAACAATTAGGTTGTAAGTTGTGTGATCATTAAATGAATCAAAGCTTTGTGGTTACACTAACTCAATTTCTTCTTGTGAACTGTTATTATTTGTAGTTTTATTCATCTGTGTGTTGATCAATTTGAGAGTCTGTAACTTGTTGAACTGATTTACATTAAAAAAAAAATTGAACATTGTGCCTTCAATTGCTATGTGATAGCTCAATTATCTTTTGTATTTTTTTGTAATGGTTTCAAAACCTTGTGAAGGATTTTTCATTGTGTTCTAGTAGAGGAATGTGTGGAATTTACAGTGAATTAGGAATTTTTACCCTAAAACAAAGTACCTTATTTTGAATGTCATCAAATCCTTCTAGATTGGTTTTTTGACTATTAAATTCTAGCTAGGATGCAAACTCAGGTTAAGAAAGGCAAGGTAAATCATATATTGTGTTGAGGAGAAATCCAGGGGCCGTGGGAAGTTGGTTGGGAAGAGAGTCGAATCATTTCATCTTCCCCGAAACTGCAATACAAAATTTTCACAGGCACTACAAAATCATTGTGTAGTGATAGAACAATAAATTGGAGAACAAACACTACCAAATCATTTCGTAGCGATTGCAAAAAAAAAATTAGGACTGCATGTTTGGTTTTTAAATCCCATTTTAGCCTACTTGTTACACCAATTATTAAGTTTAAATTTATGTAATTGGATTTATGAAATGAGGTGAGATAGAGAGTGGAAAGTAAGAGAAAAACTCTCATGGAATTTATCATAATAAATTCATATTCTTATATTGACTTCCTATGTTAAATGTTTCATGAAATATTGTTGAATTGGATTTCAATATAGAGATATGTGAGGAATATTGGGGATATTGGTGCCTAGGTGACTTGGCTACCATTAAGTGGTATCGGAACCACATAAATCTCTTTAGCTTGACAACTCTCAAAGGAGGAATATAAAGCTTTTAAAGAAGATGAATTTGCACCAAAACATGAATGCCATGATTCTAATCTTGAAGTAGAGGATGTGAACATGAATCTGATTTTCCTAAGAAGTTGGTTTTGTGAAACGATTACAATGGAGTTTTCTAAAAGAGGTCAGATCAAAGTAGAGTTGAATTTCATAATTGTAGAAATATAGATCGGGAAGTTTGTGAGGTAAATTGATTTAATTTACAAGTCCAATTATAGTTGAATTAATTATTTCAGAATGGAAATATGAAAGAAAGGAAGCCAGTAAAGTTCAGAGTTCGCAATAGAAGCGTGAAGTAGAATCAGAATTAGAAATTTGATTGAGGTAAATTTGGTTTTGTTTTCAATTTGTGGTGAATTTTGAAATTGACAATTGCATGGTTGAAGTTTTGAAGTTTGAAGGAAACAATGAAAGTTTATGAAAGGAAATCTACTTTGGGAGGAAGTAGATCAGATTTGTTTTGAAGATAGATCTAAAAATAGAATGTTCTGAGTTGAAGGAAATTAGAAGATTGTAACATTGAAGTTAGAGAAAAAATAGAAGCTACAACAATAACATATGTTCAAACAAAGATTTGGACGATGAGTTGATGACTGTAGCCAAGAAAAACGAGAGTTCTTGATGATGATGGAAAATAACCTTGTAGCAGAGATGGAGGACCAAAACAAATCTCAAAGGAGAATGCTAAGCAATTGAATGTAGAAGCCACAAGAGAAGAGAGTACCTAGATGAAGATTCCCGAGGAAGGAGTCACCAGAAATACCTGGAGAAAACTAGGCATGGAAGAGCTTAGTATGGTATTTACAAACAGGTTGATGGAGTCGGCTTATTGCAGTGGCTTGTTTGTAGCTCACAATGAGCAAGGAGAAGTTCATAGAAGAAGGATATTTGTGACTACTGAGAGTCATAGTAAAGGTTTAGATAAAAGCCATAGTAGATCAAGTTAGGACAAACCTGATAGAGGAGTAGATGATATCAAATTATAACTATTGCTACAAAAAGATGAGGAAGACCAAGGTTATAGATGGACTCTCCAGAAGAAAGTAAAATGGAATTTATTGTAGGTGAAGTTGAGATAGATATCAAATGCTCAGTTGATGGGGAAGCACGAGGAGTTTGAATAGAGGTTAAATGTTGATTTGGGGAGAGAAATGGAGAAACAACAAAAGACAATTGTTACACAGCAATTTGTCACCGTTTGTCACCGTCCCTGTTACCCCTCACCCGCACACTGGAGGACTCATTCCGGGACCTATGAGAAGTGACATGACCTGAAATCACTTGCATCATATTCCTCTAAGTATGAGCTTCATATGCCCTGAAGACATCTCCTGCAGAATACCCATGAAAACAGCTCTTTTTGCATTAGCGCGGGTCCGCAGTGTACTGCCCGCGCCAATGAGGGCAATCCTCTACATAGGGCGCGCCATTGGCGCTCTGTATCAGAGTCGCACTCGCGCCAACCGAATTGAGTAAAGTTTTTAACCAACAAGCTTCCAAAGGTTCTCCTTAACCCATTCACCAACTGAATCTATGTTGAGCTAGGATGGTTTGGCTTCGAATCTCCATAAAAGGGAAGTGGTTTGCCACCTTTCATGGAAGTTTCTAAGTGATAAAGCCAATCCCATGAATAATGTGGTTGATCCTATCTCTTTACTCTCTATCTATAAAAGCTTGTCTCAATGCCTTGAGCAAGCTAGTTCCAACATAGTGATAGAGAATAGCAGGAGTTCAAGAGTTTGAAGCTGCAAGAGCCTTCTTTGCACCCATAAGGCCAAATCTAAGTGAGGAGATTCTTGTCACCCAAGAGAGAGAGGCTTGTTTCCCATCCCAACAAGCTTTGCAAGACTTGTGTAGCTAACTACCCAGTCAAAGGAGGATTTGACATCAGAACAATGGTTGTGTTCTTCTTTGTTATTTATCAATAATAGATGACTATCATTATGGTTCCACTCTCATTGTCTTATGATTGATGTTGAGTTATATCTTTTCTGACTGATATATAGTTGCATCTATTGGATTTTATGCTTGTATTTGTGTTGTTCTTTGCATGTGCAGGTGTCCAAGCACGGAGGTCGTGGGGATCGTGACCGGCCGAGGCAAAGGAACGAGGGCGACGTCTCTTCTATGAATATTAGTGTTGGAATCCAAGTAGGTTCTCATCATCCACTTTTTATTTGCAATTAGGAACTTGTGTGATAGCATTGTTTGATTGTTGCTAGACCCGGTCTGGGTTAGTAGGGATCGTCTCTGTCCGCAGAGGGGATTTACCTCCACAAAAATTTGGCGACTCCACTGGGGCGTTAGTCTTGTCTCTTTGGTTCTCTTGTTTGATTGCTTAGATAGCTTTCTGGGTTGGATTTCTTGCTGTCTCTTGCTTCCTGGTCTACCTGGATACTGTTAACCAAGCCCTGGACTGCTTGTTTTTATTTTTGGCCTAGCAAGCTTGATTAGCGCGCTTTTTAGTCTGACAGTCGCGCCAGTTGGCGCACGTTGCTCAAAGACAACCCGCGCCAATCCCTTAAAAGCGCGAGTTGCAGCCTGACAGTCGCGCCAGGCCTGTCAACTTTTCCAGTTTGCTTGTTTTCGAGCCCTCTGAGCTTGGATTTGTATCTTGCTACGTCTTTTTCAATTACTGGAGTGTGTTTGATCCTTGTTTGACTGGTTTTAGACCTCCATCCTTCGGGTGTTTGCCTCTTTCCATCGATTTCACATTTCAGCCCTTGGGCATCTAGTGGCTTTGTGCATCGAGCCTTCCGTAGGAGTATTAGGTTCTTTGATCGTCCAGTCAACTTTGTGATCACTCGTTTGCATTTGCTCAATGGTTGTCAAAGCTTTTTCTTGTTATTCAAGTGATTTGCTTCTTTTTTGCTTGGGTTTCGCTTGGCTTCGTTTGGGCTTAGATCACGTAGCTCATAGAGGTCTTTATGCTTTCTTCTTGGTTTGAAAGAATGTATTGGTGTTTTGGGGATTTGATTGTGTTCTCATTGAGTGAAATTTGTCTCTTTTACTCGGTGTTATTATCTCTCAAAATTTTTTTAGTGCACTTTGCCATTGAAAAGAAAACGAGCAAGTCTCTTTTGCGTTGAATTAGTTAATGGAAATTAGAGCTTTTCATTGATTAGTGATCTTGGAAAAAGAAAAAGTTTCGTTTATTGCCATTAGCTGCATTAGAGTGGTTCTTGATTGTTTGTGGTCATTTTGTTTGATTGAAAAATTCTTAACTCTCTCGTAGTTAGTGTTCATCGAATGAAATGATATTCTTTGGCATATAGCTTGCATCTAAGGAATTGTGAGAGATTACATGCGGTAGGACCTGGAAATCGAAACCTAATCAAAGATCAACCATAAAATGAGCTGAATGAACTTAAAAACGCATTGGAACATAATGCTCACTGTTTAGAGGTCTAGGCTAGAGACGTGCTCCGACGTCGTTAAACCTAGTCACTGTTGTTTCACATTACGGTTGGGTGATTCCTCCTCTTGTGACTCGATAGTGGTCTAGCACGGACTTGAGCTCCCACGTACCGTTGCGTATATAGGGGAGACCCCACTAGGTTATCATCCTTTATCCACAGGAAGCCGTGTCTGCCGCCTTACAAGCCGTAACGCACCGAACATAGCATTCGGGAAGATTGACTATCGTACGGGAAGTCCTCGGTTTTCATATGACTGCCAAGGTGTATATGTAGTTTTACGGATTTGTTTGGTAAACCCTTTGCCTAGTCTCTCCAGAGTAGTCACTTTTGATCCTTTTCGGACTCCTTAAAAGAAAAGGCTCACTTGAGCAGTTTGTCACTTCGGGCTCACAAAACATTCGAAGGCAACTAGAGTCACCTTTTTGTCCTTTTCTCGACTCTTAAAACATGAAAAGGTCAAGTTGTGTCCTTGCGTCTTAAAATTTATTTTTCCGTGATTAACATTACCTGGTTAGATCTTGTGTGCGTTAGTTTGAGTAGGGTCCTTTATCGTTAGATTCCCTTAGGTTTTGTTTGAAGTTTTTCATCCTGGCTGAACCGTCGACTCCCGTTCCAAGTGATCAAGGGTCTCCGTCTTCCGTTGCTCCTGAGGTACTGGTTGTGAGTGATACTCTTCCTGTTATCTCGAGTATCCAACTGATCAACTCTCGTGCCCTGGACGACGAGGATTACGAAATTCATTGGAACCCCATCTGGGAGCCTGAAGAGGACGATATTCCTTTTACCCCCCCGGTGTTTCGTCTCCAATGTCTACCTCTCACATGGATGAGACATCTCCTAGAGTGAGTGAGACACCCGTTTTGTCGAATATCAACACCCCTATCCCGGCTACTTCTCCGGTACCCTCATGCTATAAATCGTTGAGGGATAATATAAATGCCAGGATCCCCGCTTCGAGTACCATGTGGGACCTCCATATCACTCCCACTACGGGATCTTTTGTTTCACAAGTCCACAACACACCTGTCACTTCAGTTCCAACGAATCCAACTGTTTGTGTAGCACATTCAACTCCGGTTGTTAGTGCCGTTACCGCGTCTTCAGCTCTGAATACTGGTGCTGGTCCCCCTCACGGTCAAGTGAACAGCGGCCAGCCGACACACACACCCAAATTTGTTCACCCTGCACAAAGTGCACCACCCTCTTCTGCTCCCGTTCCAAGAGGGGGGCCGTATGATCAGTATGGGCAAGCTGTTCAGGATCCGAATGCACAAGGTCCATTCTATTATTACGATTCTACTGGTTAGTTCCTTTATTGTTCTGGACCCTTGCCTACTCAACCTATTGTTGAGGTCTCGGTACCATTATCCGTTGCTTGGAACGCCACCACTTTCCATGGGGGCCAAGCAATGCCTGCACAGCTTCAGGGACCACCTAACCAAGGCCAGCCGTCTTATATGCAAACCCCCCAAGGGCAGCAATATTACGGCCAGTCTTACCCAGGACAACCTGGGGGCCCACAAGGACAACCCTATCAAGGACAACCTTTGGCCGCTGGTGGTCCATCTTTTACTTGTCTGAATCAACCTTCTGGTTATCCGGGGCAACCTGGTACCCAGCAAGGTTATCCGTCTGGACAACCAGGACAACCTTACATCCAACAAGGTCAACCTGGTGTCTAGCAAGGTTATCCCTCTGGACAAGCAGGACAAACTTATATTCAACAAGGTCAACCGGCAGTCCAACAGGGGTACCCTTCTGGGCAAGGGGGGCAGCCTTACGTACAGCAGGGCCAACCCACTGCCCAGCCTAGTCATCCTTCTAGGCAAGGGGGTCAGCCTTCTGTACAGCAGGGCCAACCCACTGCCCAGCCTAGTCATCCTTCTGGTCAAGCTGGTCAACCTCAAGGTCAACTGACCATCCAGCCCGCTCAACCATCTGTTCCGCAAGGACAACCCTCGGTTGCACAAGGACAACCTGGTGCCCAGCAAGCTCATCCTTCTGGGCAAACGGGTCCGTCCCAAACCCAACCAGGACAACCTTCCGGCCAGATGGTCCAAGCTCAACCTGTTCAAGGACATCCTTCTGGGCCCCAAACTCAAATTGGTTATCAGATGCAAGGTGGGTTACAATCCCAACCTTCTTACCAAGCGCAGCCTTCTTACCAGGCTCAGTATGGAGCTCAACAACCGTATGGTTACCAGCAACCCCAGGGGCAAACTCAATTTACCCCTTATCAAAATTATCAACAAATGCAGGTCACCCCTTATCAGAATTATCAGCAACAATATGTTGCACCTGCAAGTCAAGTTGCTAATCCATGGGGTGCTGGGGGGCAGATCCAGGGTCAGTTGTCTACTTATGGACAGAATCCTTATGGAAAGAACCCCTATGGGAAAAATCCCTATGGGCAGAACCCTTATGGGCCAGGCCCATCCGGACAAAGTCCATGGGGGAAACCACCACCTGGTTGGAACCCTGGTACTACCTCTCTTCCACGGCCACAAATGTCCTTTAATCCTCAGTTACCTTTCTTAACGACATTGGAACTGCCAGATGTGTCCAAATTGACAAATGATCCCATTCTTCATAATCCATATTGGCCACGAGTTCCAACTAAGATACCCGGTGATTGCCCGAAATTCGATGGCAAAGCTGGCGAGGACCCTCAAGCCCACGTCATGACCTATCACCTTTGGTGTTCATCCAACTCGTGGCTTGATGATTCCATCCAGCTCTGCCTCTCCCAAAGGACTCTCACTGGCTCAGCCGCTAAGTGGTATATTGAGTTGAATCGCGAAACATTTCAAGATTTCAACTCGTTGGCTATGGCTTTCCTAACTCATTTTCAGTTACCCATTCGGTATGAGACAGGGACACATCTCCTTACGTCTCTTAAACAGGACACGGCCACACATATATCCGATCATATACATGAATGGAGACGGTGTCGCCGCTTGATCAAATTCTGGATTCCTGATCAGCTCCTAACCGATTGGTTCACAACCTCCTTTGTCCCTGCGATCGCGCGAGACATTGCCATGGGAGCTTGTGTAACTGAAGAGAAAGCTATCGCGCGTGCTGAGTACCTCGACTTAGTTTATTCTCAGTCAGGTACTTTATATGATTATTTGCCAGACGCCCCGAGACCCGGAACATCCAAAGCTCCGCCAAAACCATCTGTTGACGGTGTTATTGGCTCTGTAAACGCATCTTCAAAGAAATCATCCGCGAACCCTGGGAAGCAAAAGCCGAACGCTTCTAGCGAAAACACTTCTCAGGGTCAATCTAATTCTGGAAATACTTCCGAGGTTAATGCCGTCCAGTCCACCACGGCGGATAAATCCTCGAAAGGGAAAAAGAAAGGGAAAGCCAAGAATAAATCCGAACAGCCCAGATAGGACTCCCCTAAACCTCCACCCGAGGAAGGAGCCAAACGTAAACCTAAGTATCCTTGTCTTATCTGTGACGAGGATCACTACACTAAAGACTGCCCCAGGCAGTCTGAAGTTAGTCGATTGTTGAAAGGTGCTCCTGGGACTCCTGTTGTGCTTAAAGAACCTTTCCCTTCACAGCAAACTCAAATGGTGGCAGATCCATCACAACCCTCTTCTTCATTTGGCTCTCAAGTATTTATGGCTAGGACGATTCCCGTCCATGTCACTACTCGAGCAAAAGAATATCCATCTCATGCCGGGAAAGAGCCTAAGGTTTCCCCCAGCGCTCCTCCGTCCAGTTCTGGTCCACTCCACATTGAGAGACCTAGCACTGAGACGACTATCCGACCCCCTCCAAAAGGTGTACTCCGGAAGTCTTCTTACAACCCTAATGCTCGTGCCGCCCAGCACTACAGCATCATTGAGGACTTAGCTCAGGCCCCGTCTGCTATGTCCGCTCTAGAAGTGCTCCAGAGCTGCCCCTCCTAGAGGAAGTCCTTGCTATCGGCCATCGGTGGCATAGACCCGGCTGACTCAGATCTGATTTCTTTTGACCTCGAGGGACATACGCCGAGACTGCCTCACCAAGTCGCTTTCCTCATACAGGTCATTATCAATACTAAAACGATTCATCATACAGTCATTGATGAAGGTGCCTCAACTTGCATCATGTCTGTTGCCTGTTGGAAAGCTATTGGTTCTCCGACATTGAGCCAGTCTCCTACGACATTGGAAGCCTTCGACAGAAGAGAGTCCCGTCCTTATGGTATCCTCCAACGGTTTCCCATTTCTTTGGAAGGGAAGATGGTAGAAGTGGAGGTCGAAGTTGTCGATGCTAATCTTACCTACAACCTCCTCCTCAGACGTAGCTGGACATACGCCATGCAAGCCGTGGCCTCCTCTCTTTTCCGTGTCATTCGTTTCCCCCATCAAGGGAAGATTTTCACTGTGGACCAGCTCTCCTTCTTCGCCTCCTCTTCCGAAGGCAACGTGCCTTTCGTGGAGCATACCTCTAAATCGTGTGAGAGCGTGGGAGCCGGACTCTTTAAAGATCCCACCCTGATGGGTGTCTTTCCCCTCCCACCTCCTAATCTCGCTCCTATTAACATGATTTCCGTGCGCTCTGATCTGTGGGTCCTTCCTCCCGCCGATCAGATAGAATCTTGGGGCGATATGATGTCGTTGAGTCCCGCTGAGCTCAACTACGTCGAAATCGTTGCTGCATCGGCTCCCCCTCCCGAACCTGCTCCTTCGAGTGGTGTTCCCGACTCGTATGTTCATTCCCCTTGGCTTGGAGATGATGCTACTTCGGATCCATTAAAGGAAATATTTCCTTTCGATGAAGCCATTATAGAGACCATGTCTCTTGAGGAACCCCCTTGGTCTGATTATCACCACCATTCCTCGTTCCTCCCTGCCCATCAGGAAATGATCGCCTGTCTCGAACGGTTTGCTTCTTGTATACCATTTCAACCCCTTCAAACACCTATTCAAATTTATCAAGTGTCTTCTGAAGGCAATATGGGAAACATTATGCGGACCCAACCCATCGACATCTCTGTGAAACCAGGGATTGTCGAGCACATTCAGATTGGAGTCACTTTCACTCCAAAGGAAGTTCAACTCTACACCGATCTTTTTCGCGAATTTCGTGATGTCTTCGCTTGGTCCTACGAAGAGATGCCCGGCATTGACCCTGGCATAGTGGTGCATGAGATACCTACGTATCCGGGTGCTAAGCCCGTTCGTCAACGCCTATGCCCCGTGCACCCCCGAAAGGCTGCAGCCATTAAATCAGAAGTCGAAAAGCTTCTCAATGCGGGTTTCATTTACCTCATTCCACTTATGGATTGGGTTTCTAATATAGTCCCTGTGAACAAAAAGCAGGACACCATTCGAGTCTGTGTTGATTACCGTGACATTAACCGCGCTTGTCCTAAGGATAACTTCCACACACCCTTCATCGATCAGCTCATTGATGAGTGTGCCAGAAGCAAAATCTACTCGTTTATGGACGGTTTTTCTGGGTATAACCAGATCAATATCGTGCCCGCTGATCAGCATAAGACGACCTTTATCTGTCCTTGGGGCACTTTTGCCTACAAGAAGCTCCCTTTCGGTTTGAAGAATGCCGGTGCTACCTTCCAGCGTGCAATGTCCTATGCTTTTCATGACATCCGTCACATTGTACAGCCGTATCTGGATGATCTTCCAGCTCATTCAGTCAAACGTCAGGAGCATCCTTCCCATCCTCATGAAATCTTTCTCCGCTGTCGACACTACCGTATCAGGCTCAACCCTCATAAATGTGTCTTCTGCGTTGAATCAGGTTTATCGTTTATCGTCTCCCAAGAGGGCATCCGTCTAGATCCCCTCAAATTCGAGGCTATTCTGAATCTTCCTCCCCTTGCTTCTTTGCAGCAGTTGCAGAGCTTGCAGGGCAAAGCAAATTTCCTAAGATGATTCGTTTCGAATTATGTCGAGGTGGCTAAAGGTTTTACATGGTTATTGAAGCGAGACACACCCTTTCATCGGGATGTTATCGCTCAGGAGTCTTTCAAGCGTCTCAAGGGTCTCCTTGTTTCTGCTCCATTATTGCGACCTCCGAATTACCATCGTGATTATACTTTGTATCTGGCCGCCGCCGATACCACTATCGGCATGGTTCTCGTGCAAGACGATGATGATGGCAATGAGCACGTTATATATTACCTTAGCCGCAACCTCTTGGATACGGAAACTCGATACGCTTACGTCGAGAAGTTGGCATTGGCCGCCGTTTGTGCCGTCCAACGTTTCCGGCATTATATCTTGTTGCGCACCACGACCGTGATTTCTGACTGCAACCCGATGACGTACATTTTGTCACGTCAGTTGCTGGGGGGAAAATACTCAAAGTGGATCGTCATCCTCCAAGAGTTTGACTTGGAATTTACTGCTGCCAAGTCTAAGAAGTCCCTGGTCTTTGCTGAGTTACTTTGCTCGTTGCCATCTCCTTCTGTACCCTCTCTTTCAGAGGATCATATCCCGGACGAAACTCTTTTTCTGATCAGCACCCTCGATCCCTGGTACGGGGATATTATTGTCTATTTGCAGACATCCTCTTTCCGCCCCGCTGTGTCCAAAGATGCTCGGCGGCGGATCCGTCATCAGTCTCAACCCTATCGTATCATTGGGGACACCCTATACCGTCTCGGCGTTGACTCTATCCTCCACCGATGTCTAACCCTCGAGGAAGCTGAGAGAGTCCTGAATGACTGCCACTCTGGCGCCTGTGGTGGTCACATGTCCGGATATGCCACAACTCAAAAAATCCTTCGCGCTGGTTATTTATGGCCCTCCATTTTTAAGGATTGCATTATTGTCGTCCGTTCGTGTCATGCGTGCCAGATATACCAGCGGAAGATGCGTGCGCCACCAGCTCCGTTGCACCCTGTAGTGACCATTGGCCCTTTTGCAAAATGGGGAATTGATTATACAACCTGTAAGCCTCGCTCGACCGGGGGGCACAGGTTTATTATCGTTGCCGTCGATTACTTTACAAAATGGGCCGAGGCGATGCCCACATTAACTGAAGACGGTCACACAGCGGCACGGTTTTTGTTCAATCATGTTATTATGCGGTTCGGAGTTCCACAGGCCATTGTCACGGATCACGGAAAACATTTCCGTAATCACATGATGACTGAACTGACAACCCAACTAGGCTTACAGCATGATAGTTCGACCCCGTACTATCCTCAGTCCAACGGACAAGTTGAAGCCGTTAACAAGATTTTGGTCACGATGCTTCAACGTACTGTTGACATGCATAAGTCTAATTGGCATCTGATGTTGTTTCCCGCCTTGTGGGCCTACCGAACCTCTGTGAAGGATGCCACCGGTTTCACTCCATTTCAACTAGTTTACGGACTGGAGGCTACCCTTCCTATAGAATGTGAAATTCCTTCGTTAAAAATAGTCGTCGAGTTGCTTCCCAACACTACTCCGGTAGAGGAACGACTTCTTTATCTAGAACGGTTGGACGAGACCCGTCGCCTAGCCTCTCTAGCCATCGAAGCTCAAAAGAAGAGAGTCAAAACTCACTTCGACCATACCATCCATCCTCGTTCCTTTGTTGAGGGAGATCTAGTCCTGCTATACGACCAAGCAAATGACAAGCTGGGGGCAGGCAAACTCGAGCCCATGTGGCTAGGCCTTTATATTGTAAAGAGAGTGTTGCAGAAAGGGGCATGTGAGCTAGTTGACTACGAAGGTAATCCTCTTGATAAGCCCCGCAATGGCCTGTATTTGAAAAAGTACTATGCATGATTCATGCACTTCGATTTATACATGCGTGTGTGTGTGTTTTCATGTTTGTGGCTTGGTGTGAAGGCGTGATTGCCCCTTATTGTGTTTTTGCTTCTTGTGTAGATGTCAAGTGCACCTTATGTTGGTTTCGCTGATGGTGCCTGCCGCAGCACTCGCAATTTGTCCTCTGCAGCGTGGGTGATCTATGATCCTCACGGTGAGTTGATAGATCTTCAAGGTGTGTGTTTAGGCTGTACTACAAACAATGTTGCTGAATATAGTGTTGTTATTGAATTATTAGCCGAGGCGATTAATCTCAGTATTCGTACATTGGTTGTTAACCTAGACTCTCAACTTGTCGCCCATCAGCTCAATGGGCGATATTCCATCAGAGACCGTCACATTTTAAGGTTGTACTTACGTGTTAAATTGTTAGAGAGGAATTTTGACTTTATCACATATCAACACATTCCACGACGATTAAACACATTATCTGATGCATTGGCTAATCATGTATTAGATAGACATTTGCGTAATTTATAATCAAAACATCATACAAGCAAGCACATAAAAGCACAATAATAAACCATAGGCATATGTATATATATATGTGTGTCATAATGTTTGCACCGCGTGCGTTACATAATCCAAAAAATAATACATGTTCATCCTGATACATCCTGGGATGACATGTCCCTCAAAAAAATATGCATGAAAAAAGCCTAGAAGTCTAGTCACGGTGGTGCTCATGATAGCACGTCACCGCGCGCATCAATCGTCTCAACAGATGATGGATGCGAGTCGGCACCCCCACTGTGTGCCTATGGTATGCAAAAGGCACGTCCGCCAATCTAGCGTAACCCGGAATCCCTTGGGTGAGTCCCTCGAGATTCTCCACCAGCTCTTCCCCCACGGCACCCCTTGCCTGAGGGTCAGCTGCGGGTTGGCCCCTCTGCACTATTGGAGACAAGCCAGCTGGTCGCTCTGGGCCTACATCTGCATATACATATGACTATCATTAGAACATGCATGTATTAACAAAAAATGAAAATACATAAAACGTCGAAAATGAAGAGATCATACCTAACTCCTCGTCCCACTCCTCTCCCTCTGGCAGTGGGAGGTCTGGATCCCCGATGAAGTTAGTCCCCGCGTATGGCCAATCCTCCACTACGATCAGCTGACGACGGAGCCATATGAAGAATTCGGGCCACCAAGACATCTGCTGGCCCCCTCCTCCTCTGGGCATCAATGCTGCCCAACGAGTCATCCTAGGCTCTTGTGGCAATGGATCAGCCACTACAGCCCCATGAATCTGAAAGAGGGGTAATCGTTCCAAGAAGAATGACACCACAATTGAGCCATACCCGAACTGTTTCACTCCTCCGCGCTTACACTTTGTAAGATGTTTTTTGATGTTGGTAGTCACCGTTGTAGCCCAGTCAAAGATGGTGGGGCTGAGGCATTCTGTCGCTAGTAACAGATGATTCTTGCTCGCCTCATGGGGTGCCTGTACCCCAGCTACACGCGTGATGGTGAATAGTATCACCTTAAGAACCAAGTCCTGGATGGTGGCGATATCCACCTTGGCACTGTTTCTCCCAAATTGGGCCTCTGGACACACTCGGGCCTTCACTTCACCTATCTTCTCTCCGGAAGGTCTGCTTCCGGTCAAAATAGGGTTCGCCCCTCTCCGTGACAGCCCAGTAATGAAATACACATCAGACACGTCCAGCTCTAAGGTTTGGTCCCGTAAGCGAAATACTTGGTCATCAACATCCCAAGCATCCACTATGAATTGCAATAACTCAGGCTGAGCTCGCAGGTAAGATGTGAGGAAGAACTTCTTGAGACCACAGTCTCTTAAAGCGTTCATGCATCCCTCATCCTCTATGGCCAAGGCATCTACGGCATCATGTTCCCGTTCTTTCCATTCCACCACCATTTTTGCTTGTTTCCTGCACCCACAAGGATGAATAAATCATTATTAGAACACTGGTAAGCTTACAAACCGGACAAATTTCAAAAATAATGACAAAATTCCACGTAAAAATTAGGTCGCGCGGTTGGCGCGACTGTTTCTAAAACAGTCGCGCCAATGGCGTGGCACCTTTGGGCAAATAACCCCATTGGCGCGGATCCGTGCCGGATACCCGCGCCAATGGGGCGCGGCCCTAAATTTTAAATTCCTCCTTGCAGAGGCTCAATCAGGGAACAAAATGCATAAAAAAGAGTACGGAAATGGAGCTAAGGAAAGCGCCTCTTACCTGGAACCGACGAAATCTTGAATGGTTGCACGGATTGGCTGAAATCACCATCTGAAGTTTGCTCCCCAAATGGACCACTACTACTATTCAAGAGGTAAAAAGTAAAAGTAATTCTATTTTTTACATTTTCACCATATTTATAGACTTTTTGACTTATTTTTAGGTTTAAAAAGTTATTTTTTCGAATATTTTAATATATTTTTGGTCGAGAATGGGTTTTACACTTACTTCTTGTGCAGCGACAGGTCTTTTACGCAACTTCGATGGTGAAACGAGTTGTATTTTATACTTTTTTGGACTCGGTAAATACACG
Organism: Pinus tabuliformis; assembly: GCA_031772625.1. Classification (NCBI taxonomy): domain Eukaryota; kingdom Viridiplantae; phylum Streptophyta; class Pinopsida; order Pinales; family Pinaceae; genus Pinus; species Pinus tabuliformis. The sequence continues at coordinate 1,938,825,964 of CM062818.1, read as the reverse complement.
AAAAAGTCACTGTGGAGTCATCTTTCAGCTCTTTTCTGACTCGCTAAACATGAAAAGATCGCCGAGTTACCCCTCTTGACTCGTTAAACATAAATAAGAGGCGGTCGTCTTTAAACTCTTTTCCGACCGTGTAAAAAATGAAAAGATCGTCGGACCCTTGTCGTTTCAGGTTCGTTAATGGTTACGAAACGACGTGATATCGATCGCTTTTTTACTTTTTCAGGTCGGTGTCACTACATATGAAAAGTACTCCTCGATCGTAATGATCGGGCGGTTCTTTTGAGCATTGTTTTATACTTTTTCGGGCTCGGGAGACACAACTTTACGAAAAAGGACCCCCCTGGAGTTTTCTTTTCTGTTGTCTTTTCAGACTCTCTAAACAGGAAAAGACGCCGAGTTCTTCCTTTGTCAGACTCGTTAAAACTCAATGACATCGGATTCTGTCATAATGACGCCTTCCAAGCATATGCTATCCCCGTCAAGCTTGTCATCAAAAAATAATCGGGGTACTCGCCAAAAATGGTGGGGAAAATGGACCCATAATTGTTGTCGTGTCGGCAGTATGTCGCTCTTGAACATGGCACTAGTTTGCATTCGTGTCTGGGTGGGAACATCTCATCTTATTTCACATTAGCCTCCGTGGGTTTGGGTTATCCTGTTTGACCTCTCATCTGTTCATTGCCTTGTCACCATGACCTCTGCTCATTTGATGTCAAATACTGCCAAGTCTACTGTCGTGCCAACGATATGTTCAAGAGAAGTTGACCTCTGCAGCATTACAACCTCCCTCTGATACCTCACATAATTCTGATTCACCACAACATCTTTCCTCCGTCTCGTGTCAATGATGTGGGAAACATTATGGCCCCCCTTTGATCAAGGTCACTTCCTGTCGACTTCAGCTCATTATCCAGGAAGCTGATCTAGAGACTCCCTTCCGGTGCCTTAGAGCCTGCATGCCTCAATGGCAGGTTCTTCGTGTTCGACGCGAGGTTTTCATTATTGGCCTCCGATCGAATGATTCTACGGGTGTTCGACGCCAGCTCATTGATTCACACGCTGTAGATTGTACCTATAGTACCTTGAGGACCATTGTCATTATTGGTGGTACCTCTCGCGTCTGTTAACAGTTTTCATCATTGGCTGGTAATCAGACGATGTTCATGCATGTTCGACTCCAACTCCTCTATTCGCATGCTTGAACTTGTACTATGTTTAGGTCGAGATGGAGCGCAAGACCCTGGATTTTGTTTCTTGGAATCCAGGCTGCGATTTGTGGCTTATTATGATCATTACATGACTCATTCACTGGATGGCTGCGACCATGCCTGAGTCTATTTTATCGATCCTCTCTGGATGGCTGCGTCCATACCTTGGACCTAGATTTTTATGTACTCTGTTACGGATGGCTGCGCCCATACCACATATATCATGTACTTGAGATATCAGTTGAACTTCTTTACGCAGGTTCTCCGGTGGCTGTGTTTCATTTACGCATGTTCTTGTAAAGCATTTCACCCCTCTCTCTCCCTCGGGCCTCATGCTTTAGGGGGCATCTGTTACACAACAATTTGTCAGCGTTTGTCACCGTCCCTGTTACCCCTCACCCACACACTGGAGGACTCATTCCGGGACCTGTGAGAAGTGACATGACCTGAAATCACTTGCATCATATTCCTCTAAGTATGAGCTTCATATGCCCTGAAGACATCTCCTGCAGAATACCCATGAAAACAGCTCTTTTTGCATTAGCGCGGGTCTGAAGTGTACTGCCCGTGCCAATGAGGGAAATCCTCTACATAGGGTGCGCCATTGGTGCTCTGTATCAGAGTCGCACTCGCGCCAACCGAATTGAGTAAAGTTTTTAACCGACAAGCTTCCGAAGGTTCTCCTTAACCCATTCACCAACTGAATCTATGTTGAGCTAGGATGGTTTGGCTTCGAATCTCCATAGAAGGGAAGTGGTTTTCCACCTTTCATGGAAGTTTCTAAGTGATAAAGCCAATCCCATGAATAATGTGGTTGATCCTATCTCTTTACTCTCTATCTATAAAAGCTTGTCTCAATGCCTTGAGCAAGCTAGTTCCAGCATAGTGATAGAGAATACCAGGAGTTCAAGAGTTTGAAGCTGCAAGAGCCTTCTTTGCACCCATAAGGTCAAATCTAAGTGAGGAGATTCTTGTCACCCAAGAGAGAGAGGCTTGTTTCCCATCCCAACAAGCTTTGCAAGACTTGTGTAGCTGACTACCCAGCCAAAGGAGGATTTGACGTCAGAACAATGGTTGCGTTCTTCTTTGTTATTTATCAATAATAGATGACTATCATTATGGTTCCACTCTCATTGTCTTATGATTGATGTTGAGTTATATCTTTTCTGATTGATATATAGTTGCATCTATTGGATTTTATGCTTGTATTTGTGTTGTTCTTTGCATGTGCAGGTGTCCAATCACGGAGATCGTGGGGATCGTGACCGGCCGAGGCAAAGAAACGAGGGCGACGTCTCTTCTACGAATATTAGCGTTGGAATCCAAGTAGGTTCTCATCATCCACTTTTTATTTTCAATTAGGAACTTGCGTGATAGCATTGTTTGATTGTTGCTAGACCCAGTCTGGGCTAGTAGGGATCGTCTCTGTCCGTAGAGGGGATTTACCTCCACAACAACAATTGTTGAAGAGATTATTTGTGCACCGGAACAAGGATCCATCCTTGGAGAGGATGACAGTGATGAAGAATATGTTCATGAGGGACTCACCGGGAGTTTCACAAATTATTTGGAGAATGGATATCAAAATGAAGAAATGGTGCAAGAAGCATCAAATGAGGCTACAAGGTCTTGCGATTTTGAAACTGACAAATTATGTGTGTTTGTAGGTTGCACAAGTAAGAAATAAGGAAACCCATTGAAGATTGTCATAAGGATGAAGGATTATTTACAAAATTTGATTTTTGTTCCAAAGGCTATGTATCCTCATGAGAATGTACAGAAGGAAATTCCTCGGAGATATTCGTAGCAATCTGTTTTAGCATAAAATAAAGTGGAATTGATCTGTGTAGACAAAAAAAGGAGAAACGAAGAGAAGAATTCAGATGTAATGCTTAATAAATTTGATGAATAAATATTATTGTTGGAAAATTTGCTACAAACATTTGAGTCTAAGCTATTGATAGAACCGCATGTTGAACATTCAAACTTAATGTTCAAAGATCTTGAGGAAGAAATGGGATATTTGGAAAGATGGCTACACAAGGGCACAAGTGTTGAAAACAATTGGGAATTTTTAAGTTCTACTAAATAAAAGGAGTCGACTAAAGTGCCATACAGTAGTAGCATAAAAGAGGAAATGCAGCAAACAGTAAGCAACAACAATAAAAGATTTCAGCAATATGAAGACAATCCCATGCAACATAAAATTGCAGGGACGAAATATGAAATCAAAGTGGAGAAATTTGAAAAAGCTAGCAACAACGATCAATAAGGATAGGTTGCATGTGGAAATAGAGAAAATAAGGAAGTTGATTTTGAATAAGCCTCAACATAAGAGGTATGCAGGGCAGAGGAGAATAAAGGACAACATATTGCAGACAATAGAGCAACAACATGAAAAGGAGAAGGACTAGCTACAATATAAAGTTTTGGATTGAGGAAGATTCACTTCATCAACACATGGTTAGGAGACCATGAATCTTTTTCACCTTGGGATTTTGATGTAGGTGCATAGGCTGAGCACAAAATTTGACTAAGATTGGACAAGATCTTTCCATTGTGATGGGATGGTCACATGGTAAAGTTGGGGAAAAACTATTTAAGAAATTCAAAATGTTCAATTTAGAAGTGAGTTTTATTTTTTTAGAAATAAGTTGGAGAATTTATTTTCTTTTGTAATTATAGTTTCAGTTTCCCTTATTTTGTGGAGATGGGGAAACGATTCATGTTTTTATGACTCTTGGTTGTCATAGTCAGTTTCTTTTGGGAAACAATAAGAAAAGAGTGTTTGGGAAGTTCCTGAGGTGAGGATGACAAGAAGAGGAGCAAAGAGGAGAGATATGATAAGAGAGAGACTCGTTGTTTCTCTGTGTAACTACAGTTCTTAATTTTTGCAAACTCCTGTACTTTCCAATCTATGTGAACCAGAAGGTATTTCTGTGTGAATGGTGTAATGAAAAAAAGGTTGTAAGTTGTGTGATCATTAAATGAATTGAAGCTTTGTGGTTACACTGAATCAATTCACTCTTGTGAACCATTATTATTTGCAATTTTATTCTTTTTTGTGTTGATCAGTTTGAGAGTCTATAACTTTTTGAACCAAAATGCATTAAAAAAAATCTTAATATTGTGGCTTCAATTGTTATGTGATTGTTTATTTATCTTTTGTATTTTGATGTAATGGTTTCAAAACCTTACGAAGGAGTGTTCATTTTGCTCTGGTAGAGGAATGCGTAGTATTTACATTGAAGTAGGTGTTGTTACCCTTCAACATAGTAGCTTGTTTTGAATGTTGTCAAATCCTTTTATATTGGTTTTTTGACTATTAAATTCGAGCTAGAGTGCAAACACAGGTGAATAAAGGTAAAGTAAATTGTATATTGTGTTGAGGAGCAAGCCAAATCCATGGAGAGTTGGTTGGGAAAAGATTCAAGTCGTTTCATCTTCCCCGAAACCGCAATACATAATTTTAGCAAGTGCTACAAAATCATTTCATAGCGACCAAATAATAAATTGGAGAATATTCACCACCAAATCATTTCATACACAAAAATTTCAGGACTGCATGTTCAATTTTTAAATCCCCTTTTGGCCTACCCATTACACCATTTGTTAAGTAGAAATGTATGTAATTGGATTTATGAAATGAGTTGAGATAAAGTGTGGAAGGTGAGAGAAAATATCTCATAGAACTTATCATAATAAGTTCACATTCTTATATTGACTACATATGTTAAATGTTTTATGAAATCTTATTGAATTGGAGATAAATACAAAGCTATGTGAGGAAGATTGGGGATATTAGCATCAGGGTGACTTGGTTTCCATCACCACTACTTCATGGAGAGTGATCATCTCATCATATGATTGCTTCATGGTGTCTTCCAGTGACTTGATTTCTTCAAGTATTGTTGCCTTCAATTCCTTTCTACTAGCACTTGTGGAAGATAAATTCTGATTCTTGACCATGAGATGATCAATATATTCCCTTGTAGTAGCCAATTCCTTTGCTAATTGTTCGTTTTCTTTCATCAAGAAGTCAATATTAACCTTAGTGCCTTTCGCAAAGGTTGCATTCGCTGCAATGAATGCTCTTGGATTATTCCTAGTATTTGACACAATCACACTTTCTTTGTTGATGGAAAAAGGGTGATTAGGATCATTCAGAAAATACCTTCTCCTTTCCTATACTATTCTATTCTTTAGCTCATTGAAGGTGAAGTTTGAAATATCCATGACCTTGTCATCTAGTGGAGGAACTATTCCCATTTCATTGAATGGGAGATTGCCACCAGTGAGAGGATTTGGGGGTTGATAGCTTGATTGTTTTGCAATCGACATAATATTTTCTTCTTGTTCATCCTCCTCTTGTTCATCATCTACCCATTGGGTCTGCAAATCCTCCTCATGTTTCCTCTTGCTTTCTTCTTATTCTAACAACTTTTTTCATTCTTCTTCTTCCCTCTATTTCTAAAAATATTCTTGTAGTTGTTTCTTCCTAAATTCTTCTTCTTTTATCTTTCTCATCTCTTCCTTTCTTTTCTACATATCTTCTCTTTTCTTCCTTTCCTATTCTTCATTATGCTTGCATTCCTCTTCTTGTTTTCACTATCCTGCCCACTGCTTCCTCCACACTTTCTCTAATTCCTTTCTTTTTCTCACTGCTTCAATTGTTCCTTTGGTGTTTGGATCTGCTTTGAATTTTCTTCTTCTCTCCTCTTTAGGATCGTGCATGATCTTCCTCTTTGGCTTGAAAACACTAATTGGAGTAAGCACTTCCTATTGTTTCACTTCTTAAACAATATCTAGTATATGAGTTGTGTTAAAAGGGCATGCCTCATCGCCTATCGTAGTTTCTATGAAAGAATTGTACCAGTTCTTAATATTTTCCTAATCTTCCTAAGATATGGAAACATGTGTCCAGGAAAAATGCAACTTAGCACAAGGTTGCTTGCATACTTCCTTGGGGTCATATCAATAAAAACTCATTTAACCAGACCTGAGGAGGCTAATTTCTACAACCTCTACTTGTACTGTCTTCAAACTCTTTAGCTCATAAAAACGCACTTGCAGGGGAAAGATAGGTCATGGTGACTTCTTGCTTTTTTACAAAAGTTGCAACAATCTTGAGAAAACATGATATCAAATATCCTGCATGACCACCTTATTATTAAAATACTTTGGCATGAGATGTGGAGGAATTTGGGAATCGAAAACTCTAATGTATGTGCCCTGATAAGAAGTGAACCAATCTGTTACTTCAAAAACTGCTTCTTTGCCTTGGTCGGTTATGCAGGGAGCCTTAATTTCAAAGATCATCTAGTAAAGCACATCAAAGAAGCGTTGGGATAATTTTTCATAAACTCACCTATAACTAACTTCTGAAAGTAGATTGCAGTAGATATTGACAGAGAATTGTTTTCAAGTCCACTTCCACTCTAGACCCAGAAACTCATTTCTAGCATAGATTCCATAAATTAGCTATGCGAACATAAAGAACTGAAGTTTCCTTCTTTGTGCATCCTTCTTCACCTTTGATACATTAATTTTCAATCATTGGAAAAGTAAATCTTTTCAGTTGAATATATTTCCTTTTGTAACCATCGGGTAAAGCATGTAAATCCACCCTTCACACAACTCATTGCTTTCCCACCCATATAGTCTGCAGCACATAGCCATGAGGTAATGGTAAACTTTCTTCAATGGTTTTGTCTTATAAATTCCCTTTGGATTTTGGAAAAATTTAATTGGTTCCTACCACCATGATCTGATCACATTCTTTGTATTCAAATGAGACCAAGTTGCATAATACTTAGAATTCAAATATTATTCAAGTTTTGGTAGTTTGTAGTATGATTGGATATCTTGTGGTTGATATGTCACAAAATATTGCTTTCTCACACTGCTGAGAATCATATTCTTGGATTCTAGACCCTGAAGTATCCATCCTATTCCTTCTGCACAAGGTAGGACCAGATATTTGCGTGCAACCCCGTGGAACCTGGATCTGTTGACATTGATATAAATATATTTGTCTTCTAAATCCTCTACTAAATCTTTCTTATTAAAAACATATTTCATGATCTACCATATTATAGTATAAGAACTATAAAAAAAACACCTTGTATCTGCTAAAATTTAGGTACTCTTAGTTTAGAACTCTTCACAACACCAACATTTCTTTTTGTGGCTTCCCTAGTTGGTGCTTGTCTTGTGACTAGAAGAATCATGTTAGTGGAGGATGAGAAAATAATAAGCTCTTGATATGTAGCACTTCGAAGTGGAGATACACTAATGGAAACAAAAATTCAGACCCACATAAAATCACTTATTCGATCAAGCTAAGAAGTGCAACAGGAAGTCACTGAGAGGGAAAATTGCACAAACTCTGAGCACAAGAGGGTAAAATTGAGGCAAGGTAACCTGAATGGTCACTAGAATTGTGCATTGCACAATGGGAAGGATGAGAGACTACACATGATGGATCAAAAAGAGGTAAGGTTGAAGATCCGAGCCTTAGGACTGCACAATGAGAAATTGCTAAGAGAGAGAGGGTCTCCTATTGCGTAGCTTGCATCATCAGTGGAAAAGGGAATACAAAATGATAGCTGGAAGTGTACAATGTGCAATTAATGCCAATATCTATGCAATGCACAATCATAGTGGGAAAGGATGGCACTGTTGCTGACTAGAATTGCACAATGTGCAATTGAAGAGAGACAAGTCGTAGGGGGTCCACATGTAGCATCAGTAGAGAGACAAACTTGATATCTGCTGCTTGGAAAGAGAAATGCGTAGTTGAGAAGATGGAGATGCATATCAGAGTAAAATATGACTTATAAGTACAGAACAACAATGAGCAAGGAGAACAATGTGAATGACAAGACTATCATGCATTCATGTATTCGCCTGCATTGATTATTGGAATGTGAAAGGACTTGGAATATGAAATGACACTAGAATCGAAAAATACAAGAGAGAAATGACATATGAAAAAGCAAAAAATAGAAAAAATCGACACTTGTAATGTAAAAATCAAGCAAACATGACACTTATGAAAGAAAAAGTGACAAAAGCAATAGTAAAAGCGAATAAAAGAAACAATTGCAAAACTTACCCAGAATAACAATGCACTTGCAACCAAAAGCTCCTAGTGCTCAAGAAATGCACATAAATTCAAAGATGAGTGTGAGAATTAGCTTCAGGATAGCTTGTTATATAGGTGAGCACTCATAGAGCTATGGTTAGGGTTTACACATGCATGTCAAAAATATAGAAGCTAGGATTAGTTAACTACCACTTGTGACAATGCTAACTTTGGAAAGTCTTCCCATAGTGTCAAAAAGTGATGTGCATTAGCTATCTGTAGGAAGTGCACAATATATTTCTCTAAGAAGTGCACAATTAAATATCTGTAGGATGCATAGTTGACTATCACAAGAGACTATGCAATCAATTGCCACAAGAGATTGTTAAATTGTTTATCATAATGAGTTGCACAATTGAATGCCACAGAGGATTGCACAATCCCTTTTTTCAAGGCATGTGCAATCACTTCTATCAGGAAGTGCATAGTTTCAGGTGACAAGGAGTGACTGTCATCATGAAGTGCACAATAATTGATTAAGAAAAGTGTGTAATTAAGGGAAACACAAGCTAGGCATGTGAGAACAAGAAGTTGCGACAATTGAGATTACTAGAAGAAGACTTAACACGTAGAAAATTAAGAAAAAGGATGAATTTAACAAATCAAAATGACAGTTCACAAGACAAAAAGGAGGATACAAAATTTGAATATAGGAAAAAATTTGGAAGGAGTTGTAGCAACTACAACACTTGGAGATTCACTGGAAGAACCACAACTTCTCTATCTAGGTCCAACTTTATGCATAGGTTCTAGATTTGAGGAAGTATTGTCTCATCCTGTATATCACCATGGATTCCTTTCTTAGCCTAGTCACAAATGTAGTCTCTTATATTCCTCTTGTCGGCTTAACACATTCATAGAACAAGTCAAACTTTAGTTGTTTCGACTAGGGAGAATCCAACGTATGTAAATTATGTGAGTTTAAGATGTCAGAGTTTTAATTCTATCTCTATTGTTGCTCTGCTTCTAGCAAGCCTATTCAGTACCTCTGCTAAGTCACCTCAAGGAATCACAAGAATTTCTTCGCAGCCAGCAAGCTTGCTCAATGCCTCGGTGAAGTTGATTGCTTCACCTCTCTATGCAGGAAGCCTTTCTCTTCTTTCGTCTGTTTTTTTTTTTAATACATTATTCTCATTGGAATTTTATCGGCTTTTATATCGCCACAAGTGGAAGATGGATCCCAACCTATTTTATGAGAAAGAGGGGTTGTTCCTTGTTTTGCGTAGACTCTTATATATATATATATGCCTTTGAAATTAGTTCTCTTGCTTAAGTTTCCCCGTTTCCCTTTTCTACTCAACCAAGTTGACACACTAAACCGATTAACATAAAAGTCAACTAGAGGAATGAAGATCCTATTATAAATACGAGCATCATAGATCTACTAAGGCTTTCATTAGGAATCAAACATATTTTTCGTCTAAGCATCATGGACTCTTAAAAATATTTAGGCCCAAACAAAGAGGGGGACTGAAAGTTAACCAAGTGTTGTTAGTTGTCACAACATCCTCTTAAACTTTTCCACATTTTTCCAAAGCCAAATGAGACAACTTTCACACAAAATATTATTTATGTATAAACTCTAAAGAGAGCACGAAAGATCAAATTCAAACGCAAGTCGAATAAAAGGAGAAACTAAAACAATGCAGGAAAGAAAACTAAATTAAACATACACCTACACTAACAAAAGGAAGATCAGGATTACATAACATCAAATTTCAAGTGTATCCACAATAATGGCTCCTGAAATGTAAGGGAGAGGGTAAGGATAATTAATAACAAGGTGAAACAAAGTGCAAAAATGAAAAGGTTAGCTTGAAATATCTACACATCAACTTGAAGTTTTGACACATTGGCAAAGAAATATGACAAGAATGCTTATGCTAACCAATCTACCATTTTATCATGATGACCATACAAACCTTGACAAATTCTCTTGAAAGTACATTCATTCATGTCTTCAATCTTGTCAAACATCATGAAAGATCGAAACTTATTATTAGTGACAGAGTTTACCAAGTAAGATTCTTCTAACTGTTTGGAAATCATCATGATATTGAAAAAAATCCATCGAAGAATTTGTAATTGTGAGACAAGATAAATTTTTAATTTGTATAACAATATTATGAAGAGAATCCCATGACAAAACTTTGATTTGTTCAGAAACCTTGTCAATATCTTGAGAACCTGACATAACCATCAATGAAATCTGAAGTGCCTCAACTTCTTAACACGTTTCCAAACTCTCAAATGGTGAATCATCAAATGTATTTGGATGACAAAGATCCATAGATGGACATGCATAAATATCACTAGATGCATCAATAAGCACACTGTCAATACCACTAGATAGATCAAATTTCACATTCAGCACATGGGACTCTTCATGCATAATGGATCTAGATGAATTGAATTGAGGACTTGCTTGAACATCTCCAGTTGTAAACTCTTCTTCTTCACGTATGGAAGATGAGGAATGAAACAAATCATGAACATTATATTCCATCTTTTCCTCTTCTAATCGAGAATCAACACCACTCCATACCTGATTTTGATTAATACCAACATAATAAGGATAAAAACCATTTAGAGAAAAGTATGGTATAAGAGATTCATTAAACATATCAATAAATAATGAATAATGTGTTGAGGGTGAAGAGGGAGTGGAAAAATCAGATGGAGGATCATTAATTGTAATAAATTCTTGTTCAAAACCCTAATCCCAAACACAATCATTACTTAATAAAGGATCATCATGAAAATCATATGTATCCTCTTTCTCATATATTCGACTAATACATCCCTCTTGTGCTTGACCACCATTTGAACTGATATATTGAGAATCAAGTGAGCCCGAAACAATTGTTAGTGGAACTAATTGATCAGGTGGATCAAGACAAAGATGATCATAAGGTTTAGATGATAGAAAACAAGAGGTACCTCTTGAAGAAACAATATCATCAATCAAATTATATTCAAGATTAAACTTATCTGCATAAAGATTTTGATTATGAGGGGAAGATGGAGGTGGGACAGGTGGATCAACAACTTGATTTTGAAGTCATTCAACTTCAACCTTATTACAAGGGACTACTTATCTTGGTTAAATAAAAGTTGGAGGCGAACAAAAGGGAAAGAAGATTCCTCCTTTGAAATTTTAAGTGTCCCATAACTGAGAAAAGTTGGGACACTCAAAAGTGATTTAGATTCAGATGGTTCTAAAGAAATATGATCTAAATACTAAAAAAATTCATTCATAAAATCCCAGTCCACGTCTTCCTCGGAAAATTCATAAAAAAGTGAAGAAAGTGATAAAAAAAAAATTCTAACGATTCATCAAATTTCATTCTAAGTCGAATAATATTCTTATACACATTATGATAATTATACTTTCGAAAAGCTTTATTAAGCTCAAATGAGTGAATGGAGGCAAATGGTAATGTATGACACCATTGTTTAACATGCTTTCAAGAGTGAGGATGAATAACCTACAAGAAACATCTTCACAATTAACTTCATAAGAATCATAAAATTTAAGAAATTGAAGAGTATGCTCAAGAATGGTTATTTCACCCTTGCTATTAAAATTCAAAATCAACAAGTTGTGAATTATTCTGGTAGGAACTTTAAGATTTTCACTCTTAGAAAAACATCCCAAGATTATGATTTGGGAGGAAGCCATTTAAGATGAAAATTGAAACCAGACTTCATGGACTCGGCTTGTCATCTAACCCTCCTTCTAGCGCCAAACTTGTTGACGGTGCTGGAAGACACCAACAGTAAATGTGTCTCCCTAGTATGAAGTCCCAATTAGACCTCACACCATTTGGGATAAGAGCCCCATCTGAATATGGGACCGAAGACCATTAAGAAGATCTTAAGGATCTACCTTGGTTGCAATAAACAACATAATATATAATACATATAGCTTTGAGGTTAGCAAGTGAGTAATCTTTGTGAGACACCAATTGAAAATAATACAAGGAACTTCCATTGAAGGGAAAGAAAGAGTGAGCCTCTAGAAAACAAATAATAGTATTATCCTAAAAGAGACACACAAAATTAAGGAAAGACTTGTTAGTTAACTTTCAAAATAGTACACAATATAACAACGACTGAGAAGCAAATAACAAGACACATTCAACAAGATATATACCAAATCCAACAAAATAGTTCATTTTATTTAGTATGTATGAACATAAACATATACTGCAAACATTAAAAGAATAGTGTTACAACATTCACAATACATGCATGAAAGTGCATCAGTTCTAAGAGCTTCTGTTGATTAATTGAAAGCTCCAAGTACACAATTACAATGGTGAAACACTAGCTCAAATAGTGGAACATGAAGCTACCACTTACTTCTCCAAAGAATGATCTTCTCTCCTATGCTAAACTAGAGAAGCCAAGGCTCACTCTCCAAAATTCCAATTCCTTTGCTGAAGTTATGAGGGTTTATTTATAACAAGTGGAGGTGACCTTTCACATTCCCTTGTGACTCTTGAGCTTCCATATTCCTTTTGAACTCCTCTTAGACATTTGAGCTACCTAATGACGCTTCACATTCCTTATGTGGCTCTTGGACTTCCACTTACACACTTTACATTTTCTTATTATTTTCAAAATACAAAATTACATATGACAAAAATGTGGCTATAGCCATGAGACAAAATAATACATCATACTTAAACTTATGGAAATTGCAATTTGGTGACAGTGACATGTAGCTATGTTGTAAGATATTGGTGCAAAGCTTCATACTATGCTGCTATGTGCTCAAACTTCAGTGGTAGGTCTAGATTATATCAGATTTTACCCTCAAGCACATTCAGATATATGGTCTTGGAACCTGTCTGAATGTTTCTCAACAAAATTATTCACTTCATGTGTATCTCTGTTGGCTCAGTCACATATTGAATAATAGATTCTTTGGTCACCTCTAGTTCATCCTAACTAGTCACATGTTTAATATTATTCAAGAAATCTTTTGTCTCCTGCCTGATAGAATTCCTACCCTTTACTTCCGTAAATGTACCAACATAATTTATACTGTGCATCCTCACCAAGGCATCCAATCCATGATACAATCATGAATATGTTGATATGATGTTGGTTACAAAAGTATGGAGATGATCATAAATATGTATAAACATCCTGGTTTTTTCCCTATCCATTTCAAAATCCTTCCTTCCTATCCTGACCAACACCGTGGGTGTATTCAAAAATTTGATGCCCCAGTCCTGGATCAAATCTATGGTTGTGTAATTTGTCTTCAGAACCTTCACCATCTTTTGTGATCCTTTCTGTACTTAATTTAAGAGCACCAATACTTCATGGAGAGTGATCATCTTGTAATATAATTAATTCATGGTGTCTTCTAGTGGCCTGATTTCTTCAAGTATTGTAGCCTTCAATTCCTTTATACTAGCACTAGTGGAAGACAATCTCTGATTCTCAGCCATGAGATGATCCATTTGTTTCCTTGTAGTAGATAATTCCTTTTCTAATTGTACATTTTCTTTCATCCAGAAGTCAATATTATCCTTAGTGTCTTCCGCAAAGTGATGCATTCATTGTGACAACTCCTCTTGGATTTTTCTTGGTATTTGGCACAATCACCTTTTCCGTGTTGATGGAAACATAGTGATTAGGATAATTCAGAAAATAACTTTTCCTTTCCTATACTATTTTACTCTTCAACTCATCGAAGGTTAAGTTTAAAATATATGTGACCCTGTCGTCTGGTGGAGGAATTATTCCCATTTCACTGAATGGGAGATGGCCACTAGTAATAGGAGGTGGGGGCCAATAGGTTTATTGTTCTGCTATCGACATAATATTTCCTTGTTCATCCTCCTCTTATTCATCATCTACCTGTTGGGCCTTTAAATCCTCCTCTTATTCATCATCTACCTGTTGGGCCTTTAAATCCTCCTCTTGTTTCCTCCTACTTTCTTCTTGTTCTAATAGATTTTGTCGTTCTTCTTCTTCCCTATGATTTTGCAAATCTTCTTCTTATTGTTTCTTCCTAGTTTCCTTTTCTTTTCTCTTTCTCAACTATTCCTTTCTTTTCTGCATATATGCTTTGTTCTTCCTTTCCTTCTCTTCCTTCTCCTTGATTCCTCTTCTTTTTTGTGCTCTTCTTCCTATTATTTCCTCCATGCTTATTATAATTTCTTTATTTTTCTCTCTGCTTCATTTGTTCCTTTGGTGTTTGGGTCTACTTTGAATTTTATGCTTCTCTCCTCCTCAAGATCATGCATGATATTCCTCTTTGGCTTGAAAATATTAACTAGAGTAAGCACTTCATGTTGTTCCCCTTAACAATATTTGGTATATGATTTGTGTTAGAAGGGCCTACCTCATCACCTGGCCTAGTTTCTTTGGAAGCATTGCACCAGTTCTTAATATTTTCCTCATCTTCCTGAGAGATGGAAACATATGGGAAGGAAAAATGCAGCTTAGCATAATGCTTATTTCATACTCTCCTAGGGTCATATTGATGAAAACTTGTTTCACTAAACCTGGGGCGACTAATTTTTACAACTTCTGCTTCTACTTCCTTCAGGCTCTTTACCTCATAAGACCCCACTTTTAGGGGAAGGAGAGGCCATGGTGACTTCTTATTCTTATGTAAAAGTTGTGATGGTATTTAGAAAAGATTATATCCAATATCCTACATGACCACCTTGTCAATCACATACTTTGACATGATATGTGGAGTATTTCAGAAATGAAAACTCTAATGTATGTGCCCTGAGAAGAAGTGAACCAAATTGCTACTTCAACAACTACTTCTTTGGATTTTTTGGTCATGCATGGAGCCTTGATTTCGAAGATCATATGGTAAAGCACAACAAATAAATTCTCAGCTAATTTGTCGTAAACTCCCCTGTAACTGACTTCTAAAAATAGATTGCAATAGATATTGACAAAGAACTGTTATTGAGTCCAATTCCACTCTAGACCCAGAAACTCATTTCTAGTGTATATTCCATCAAGAAGGTATGCATACATAAAGAATTGAGGTTGACCACTTTTTGCATCCTTATTCGCCTTTAACACATTAATTTTCATTTGTTGGGAAAGTATATCTAACGAGTTAAAGATCATTCCTTCTGTAACCGCCAGGAAAAGCATGTAAATCCACCCTTCTTCACAAAACTCACTTCTTTCTCGCCCATAAAGTTTGCAGCGCATGACCATGAGGCATTGGTAGACTTTCTTCAATGATTTTGTCATGTAAATTCCCTTTGGATTTTGACAAAATTTAGCTGGTTCCTACCACCATGATATAACAATATCCTTTGTATTCAAATGAGACAAAATTTCCTAATACTTAAAAATTAGATATTCTTCAGGCTTCAACAATTTTTAGTATGAATGGAGATCATGTGGTTGATATGTCGCTAGCTCTTTCCTGCTCACACTGTCGAGAATCCTATTATTGGAGTATATACCCTACAATATCTATCCTATTGCTTATGCACATGGTAGCATCGAACACGAGTACAAAATGTCTAATTAATTACTAAAAAAACAACTAAAATTTGCATATAAATGACCATTTTTCAATCGGTGACCAATAGTGGCTAATTTAAAGTATCTTATAACATGACCAACTTTTAGTCGTATTTAGCTTAATCATTAATTAGTTGTCTCAATTTTATCATCTATTAGTATATTTATTCATTGATTTAGCCATTAATTTCCACAATTAATGACCAAATACACAACAAAATATACTACTACATGATCACCTGAGAAAACCAATTAATGCCCAAATTTATATGACCAAAATGTTGGTTGCATTATAAGATACTATAAATTAGCTACTAATAGTCATATATACACAAATTTGCGTCACCGTTTGAAACCAATTAATGACCAAATAAATATGATTAAATTTCAATCGTGTTATAAGATACTATAAATTAGCTACTAATAGTCATATATATGCAAAATTCAGTCATCATTTGTAATCACAAGTTTATCATTTACAGTGGTCATTTATCTTTTTTGGTAGTTTCATATTCATTATATAGACGATTGATTTAGTATTTTATATTCATTTCATTTACTTTCATTAATAATCATTAGAAATGACTAATTTAGTCATTTTATATTCATTTTATTTGTGTTCATCATTAATCAATATAAACTATTGATTTAGTAGTTTTAGATTGATTTTATGTGTTCATTATTAGTCAACATAAATTAATTAGTATGATTTTGCGACTAAATTAGAAAAATGTCATAAAATGTGCATGTTCATATAATATGAAAAGACAAAGTTACATATGTTAATTACAATACTAAATAATATCAAGTACAACTATAAATAATTTCATTCACAAAAATTATATCATATGAAATGTCAAGTATTACAATATGAGTTTCCAACTTAATATTGGTTGGATGACAATTTACACATGAACTATTGTTTCATCACTTCAAAACATTATCATTATGTTTCCAAGGCATTGCAAGTGAATTCACGAACTCTAAAGACTTGACCATCAATTTGTATGTGTATGTCTCATGCAGGATATTGGCTTTAAGGGTATCACTTGACCGGTTCTCCTCTCTCTCTATTTCTGCATTTGTCGCCCCTTTAACTATGCATATTCCAATCAATGGAAGTAATACGAGCTTCACACAGATAACCAATACAATAATCACATGTCTTAGCTTTGAAGAGCTTAAACCTGCAAAGATAGCCATGTGTTGGATTATACATCATTTCAAAATGAAAAGTAAAAGAAAATATATTACTGATCATCATAACAGAGGAATTCCCCTTTTAAACAAGTGATACTGAGAAACCCGGCGAGCTTCGGCGACAATGGCGGAACCCTAACCCTAGTTTCGTTACAGACTCGATTCTTACCATGGCATCGATCGGCCTGAGCGTTGGGTTCATGGACCATTGACTGGCAGCATCACGACAACAGTTCACGGGTTTTTTTTGGCACCTAGGTTTACTCTGCGGTCCCCCACCGGTCCCATTAGCGCATAGGCTCTCCTATCATTCTGTCAGGCGGTCCCCTAGTCGGTTCTCTCTGGGGCATCTCTGTATTGACAGGCAGCATGGGTGATGAAGACCTCGTAGATTACGAGGCGGACCCCACGCCTCACCAAGACATCTGGGCGCATACGAAGCGGCCTTCTATGAAACCCCGGAGTGTTGAGCTTGCTTCCGAGACAGCTGCCTCATCCCTACAACCGCATCTGCCACTCTCAGGGAAGAAGAAATCCTCGGATTTTCACCTGGCCGACCTTCCGGCCCTTGAATGCCCGCCCCTTTCTCCTGCTACGCTCCATTTACTGGGTTCCTACTTACAGACCTCGCCTTCATTTGATTCTCCGCTACAGAACCCTACTCGCCCTGCATTACCAAAGCCCCCACCGCCTCCGCCTCCATCGACCTCACATTCACCCTCTGTCTCATTTATGCCGCAGAACCCACAGGATTCATTGCACCCCCCCCCCCATTCTCTCCTCATGGGCACTAGCAGTATTGGACCTCGCTCCCCTATCCGCTCGGGCTGTTTTAATACTCCACTGCTTCCGGTTCGATCTGCGGGATCCACACAACACAGTTCCTCAGATCCGTGTCGTAAGCTCCTAAAGGACCTCCCCTTTGGTAAGAGCTCAGAGAAATTGAAAAAAGGCAGGTGCCTTCGAGCTATAGATTCTGATTTCAACATCACCTTTGGCGAAGAAGCTCAGATGCCGGATGTTTTGGAAACTGCCCGTAAAGTCCTGGTCGGCAGGGTAAGGGGTCGTACCTACTCAGTGGAAAGACTCAAGCTATGGGCGGAGGAGATATGGGGCACTCTTCTCAAAGAACTTCCTGAAATCAGAGTCCTCGCGAGGGGCTGGTTCGCATTGCACTTCCACAGGCCTGAATACACCCAATGGATTCTCTCCCAATACTGGCTATTGAGATGGCACCAGTCCTGCTTAAGCGCTGGGATCCTCTCTTCGACCCAGAACGTGAACAATTGGGGGCTGGACCCATCTGGGTTCCTCTTCCTGGTCTGCCCATGCAATTTTGGACCCCGTATGTCTTCAAGAGAATAGGCGACACTCTAGGCACTTACCTGGAGCATGACAAATCCTATGAGAAATCTGGAATCATGACAATGGCACGCATTCTCGTTCACCTTGACACCAGGCTGGGACTGGAGGAGAAAATCACCCTGCATCACAGACATTTCTCGTGCAAGAAACTGCTGGACTACGAAGGTGTTCCTTTTCGATGTCGAAGATGTCATAAAATTGGTCATCTCTATAAGGACTGCCCACTGAATTCGGGGGTGACTTCCGAGGATACCAAAGGCCCTAGACAGCAGCCTACAGTGGATCAAAACATAGGAGTTAATATTCCTATGGAAGGGGAGCAGACTTAACATGAGACTCCATCAAAGCTGGCTACCGAAGGCGCCAAGAAGAATACCAGAAGAAAGGCTTCATCTACACCTGGGTCGCCTCGTACCCGTTCCAAGACCGCGGAGTCTGCTCCAGCTCATCCAGGTAATGTTACTATTCCCATTAGTTCTCATAATATTTCTGATGCTATGCATTCTGTTAAGCACTCTTCTTTGTGGTCCCCTCAATTTGATCAAGTACCCTTTCCCTCCATCCCCTGCACCTTTGCTCCCCCTCCACCCACCTTTTCCAGCACACCCTCCCCTCACAAATTGGAGCTGGGCCTTCCCAAACCCTCTTCCTCTCCGGTCGGCTCTGGATCACACCCCTACCACCTCAGACCCTGGGCTCGTTCCAGATTTCTTGGTCTGGGATCATCCCCTGGACGATACCGCAAGCCAAAGAGGGGTAGACCATCTAAAATAAACTCGGCCATACAAAATGTTGTTGCTGATGTCGCCCAGGGGCGACAGTATACCATTAAACGGGCACTTAGAGCTATTGAGCCCCTGACCTATGGTTCCCCATGATCTGGCTCTCCTACAATTGCAGGGGACTAGCCAACCCCAAAAAACGTTTGGCTCTGAAAAGGCTTATGCATGAATCAAGATGTGATATAATATTCCTTCAGGAAACCCTATGCACTTCTGAGGTGGCGGTGCGAAGCCTACAGGCTCTTCTCCCAGGCTGGATACTCCATGGATTGGATGCTAGCGGCCGATCTGGTGGTCTAGTCATTGGCATTAATCCAAGAAAAAGCAGGCCTCTCTCCATATGGGGGGGCAGAGGCTTACTCGGCATGGACATATTCATGGGCGATTTGGGTTTACCTATCAGGATTATTAACATTTATGGCCCCAATCAGAATAGGCTATCATTCTGGCAAAAATTTTTGAATGGAAATCACATTACATAGAATACAGTGCTGGGGGGTGACTTCAATTTCTCCCTGGGGGTTGGAGAATCCTAGGGACATCATGCTCAGATTGATCCTATCACGGATCAAATGAATATGTTAATTGATGCACATAGACTTGTGGATATACCTATGAATAAGAAGCTCCCAACTTGGCACAATCAGCATACTGGTGAGGCAGCTCTGGGGCGGCATTTAGACAGATTTATGATGCATGAGGATCTGATTCAATTGTTTCCCCTATATAGACAATGGGTTAGCACTGGTGGTCTTTCTGATCATCATCCGATTCTACTTCAGGTCAGCGATAAAAAATTAAAGCCCCGCTCCCCTTTCAAATTCTTTGCTGGATTCCTCAAAGAGCCGGATTACATCAATATGGTCTTGGATTTCTGGGCATCACAACCCCCCCTGAGAGAGAAGAGGAAAGCGGTGGACTTCTGTGATAGACTAAAGAAGCTCAAAGAACTGACTGAGACCTGGGCGAGGAGAAAGCGTCTCAGTGATGAACAGATGCTTATTGATACTGAAGCACATATAGCTCTATTAACAGATGAAAAAGGGACTGGCTATCTCACTGAGGACTCGAAATCATTACTGAACCAGTTGCTTGGGCAAAAAACAAAGATTCTACAAGAAAAGGAGGAGCTGTGGAGGCTTAAAAGCATAGCCATTTGGCTCAAAGCTGGAGACAGTAATACTAAATACTTCCATAATCTCGCAAATGGCAGAAAGGCATCAAACATTATTTTGAAATTGCCAAGTGAACCAGATGGTTGGGCTTCCACGCATCAGCAACTTGCCAAATTGGGGGTCTTACACTTCAAGCACCAATTCACTGCTCCGAATGTCATCAATCTACCTGACATCATCAATCTTGCAGGTCATTTTCCTCGTTTTGTGGGACAGGAGGACATTGAAGATCTCATTCAACCGGTTACCAATCAGGAGCTGGAAAGCACTCTCAAATGGTTCAAAAAAGATAAAAGTCCGGGGCCGGACGGTTGGCCAGTGGAGTTCTATCTTGCTTTCTATGATCTGCTGGGCGAGGACTTATTGGAATTCATTGAGGAGAGCCGGATCAATGGGCACATCCATCCCCCTATGAACCAGACTTTCATTGCCCTGATACACAAAAAAGATGACCCCACATCCTTCAATGATTTTCGTCCTATTTCATTATGTAATTGCCTCTACAAAATTATTGCTAAAATCATTGCAAACCGCATAAAACCTATTCTGTCCTCACATATCTCTGCTGAACAGTTTGCCTTCCTCCAAAATCGCCACATCCAAGAGGCTATTGGCACTGCCCAGGAAGCCTTACATTCCATAAAGCTGAAGAACCTCAAAGGCATATCTCTAAAGATCGACCTTGCAAAGGCTTTTGACAAGGTAAACTGGCTCTATTTGAAGATGATTCTCACACATTTGGGCTTCCCCCACATGCTCATAAACTGGATAATGGGTTGCATATCTACTGTCTCCTTTGCTATCCTCATCAATGGCTCGGCCTCTGCTCCCTTCAACATCAACAGAGGAATCAGGCAAGGCTGCCCTCTTTCCCCACTACTCTTCCTTATTGTTATGGAAGGGCTTAGTAGGCTCATAGCAACAGCAAAAAGGAATGGAGACTTCAGTGGACTCAAAATCACTGAACAGTACTATCTTACTCATCTACTGTTTGTTGACGACATCTTAATCTTCTTGAATGGAAGTGTCCGGGACTCCATTGCACTAAATGATATTCTTCAACTCTTCTGTAAAGCTACGGGCATGGTGATCAATAGGGAGAAATCTACCAGGTCCACGGTGGGGTGCACTTATCAGGAATCTCAGCTGGCGACCCAACATTTCCCCTTCTTGGAAAATAATTTGCTGGATGGAATCAAATATCTTGGCTTCAGACTAAGACCGGATGGGTACAAAATTGAGCACTGGTCTTGGCTTATCAACAAAATTGAAAAAAGAATAAATTGCTGGCATCATTGTTTTCTGTCTAAAGCAGGTAGACTTCTGCTAATCAAATCTGTTCTCGAGGCTACCCCAGTTTACTGGATGTCCCTCACATGGATCCCAAAGGGAATTCTTAAAAAAATACAACAAATTTGCAACAGATTCTTGTGGAATGGAAACAAAAAGGGGAAGATTTTTGCCTGGACGAGATGGTCATTGGTCACTACACCAAAGAGATGGGGAGGGTGGGGACTAAAATCTCTCTCGGAATTTGTACAAGCGTTGACAGCCAAGCAGAGCTGGTCACTACTCAAACAGAACAGTATTTGGGTGGAAGTTATACACCAAAAGTATATTTGGCCATCAAACATCATTGACTGGATCCGCAGACCCCATTGGAACCGACAAGGCATATCTGCGATCTGGAAAGCCACTCTAAATGCTATGCCTCTCATTAGAGACAATCTTTTATGGCGAATTGGTAATGGTTCTCAAGTCCGCATTGGCTTAGATCCTTGGCCTGGCTCTGGGAATGCGCACATACAGCCGGAAGGTTTGGTTCGTTATCTCAACAACAGGGGCATAAAATACCTTGCACAGATTGGAGATCAGCAACATTCTTCCATCTTCTCACAGGCATGGATAACAGACCGACAGTGGCAATTGACAGATGAATGGAACTCTAATTGGAAAGGATACATACAGGCACTAACAGAATCGCACATCAGACTACATGAGGAAGGGGATGAGTTAATTTGGGCGCCTGCCAAATCTGGTAATTATGCACCGAAGATCGGCTACTACAAATTGATCGAGGCAAAGAATCCCGACCTGCATAAACACTGGTGGTCAGCTCTCTGGCACCTACAAGCTCAACCAAGAACTCGACTTCTCATGTGGAACATTCTTGCAGATAAATTACCTACTGGCTCCATCCTCAGGAAACGAGCATTTGCTGGACCAACATGGTGTGTCCTTTGCAGAAAAGAGGAAGAAACATCTCTACACCTATTTCTTACCTGCGAGGTCACAAAGGATCTATGGAACCAGGTCACACAGGCCCTCAATATAAACACAGCTTGGCAGGGGGAAGATATACCTACGGCCTGGGAACAGTGGTGGACCGCTGTGGCTTCAGAAAAGTCCAGGAACTTACCGCTTTTGGTGTCCTGGTACATCTGGAATAGGCGTAATGCAATCATTTTTGAGGACTGCATGGTAAATTGGCACCTTCTCCCACCATCCATATGCGTGGCATATACGGAGATCCCATTTGAAAATAAACAGAACACCCCCAAGAACATTATACCAGAAATCATTAACAAGGATATGTCGTGGGCATATTTTGATGGGGCTGCTCCGAGGCAAGGCTGTGGGGGGGGCATTCTATTTCATCTATCAGAATCACACTATTTTCACCTGAGAATGGGACTTGGTCCGGGCACAAACAACCATGCTGAACTAATTACACTGAGACATCTCCTTTATTTTGCTTTGTCCAAAAACTATCGGCAACTACAAATTTTTTGGGACTCAAAGATTGTGATTGATTGGGCTAATAACAAATCTATTTGTCATGCATATTCATTGAAACATATCTTGGAAGAAATTGTTTTTCTCAAAACACATTTTGACCAGATCACTGTTTCTCACATCTACAGGGAAAGAAATTCAACTGCTGACCGGCTCTCGAAAGAAGCGGCGGATCGTCCTCTAGGAGATTGGTTGATCGAGGAATACAAGCCAGATGGGATGCACAGATTTTTCCATCGACCATATATTGATGGCCTCCCTTAGGGAGGCAATGCCCCCATCTAAATTTTTTGCTCTGCTATGATATTTATTGTATATAACAGACACAGTACAGATAGTCCTTTTTGCTCTTGTATAGCGGATATACTCTTATAGAACTGTTTTTATTTTTGTTTTTTGAGACATTGCACTTTCTCTGAGGGATACAGAACCACCGTATCTCTATGGGTACTTTGTTGTAATTTTGTTTTTCTGAACAGTGGTGAAAACCACACTACAACATATGCCAATGGCATCAACAACATGTAATTTCTTTTAATAGAAATTATGAATTCTCTTTCTTCGAAAAAAACACATTATTAAGATCAACAAAATCAAAAGCTTTAACATCTAGACTAAACAAAAATGCTACATTATGACTAAAAACATCTTCAAGACAAATATACAATAGCTTTGACTATATTTCCTCCCAATACAAGGGTGGTTCCTAGGATGGTTCCATATCTACATCAAAGATACAAAGGAAATCATAAATTTAGTTGTGTAAATGCCTGATTCTAGCACTTCGTATTGGTTCCCAATAACCAAATATCAACAAGTTTGAAATAGTGAGAAATTAAAAGACTTGAAGAACAAGATGAGAAAAAGGAAATTAAGTTGATTCAAGAAATTAGTGCTCATATTTGTTATAGCACCATTTACCACTCTTGGTAGATTTGATGCTCTGGTTATGGCCTAGGGCAACCCTTCCTTTCCAGACTTGGTCCAAATTCTAAAAAACACAGGTTTTTTAGAATTTGGACCAAGTCTAGAAAGGAAGGGTTGCCCAAGGCCATATCTAGAGAATCAAATCTACCAAGAGTGGTAAATGGTGCTATAACAATATTTTTCAACGATATACATTCAACCATGACCAATCGGAGTTAGCAACTATAATTTTCACTTATTATTATAAAAATTAAATTCACATTACATAAGATGGACCACTAACAATTGATCATAGAGATGCATACCCCAGTAAAGAAATGGAGTCTTGGATCAATCGAAGAGGAGAAGATATGCCAACAAGTAAAACCTTTGCTTGTAGGATTGCTCCAACAATAAATCCTACAACCTGCAATAACCAATAGAATATCAGACTAGAACACAAATACATGAATCAACTTTAATTTGAAGCATATATATCTAGATTCCCAAGTACATCAAGTTCTTTGGGTAACAAAGGCTATAGGAGACAAATGTTGCACCATAAATTAATCCCATCTTTTAGCAGTACCTTCATAGTGCCAGAGGTCTTTCTAGGAAGTGAGTTGAAGGGAATTTTTTTTGTAAACTATATTTTCCTGCATCTTTGATCCCATTTGTTTTCTCTTCATTGAGTGAAAAACACCAAGTACAATTCCTTTCATATGGCTGAGGACCTAGCTACTTGTGACAACAATCATATAGAAAATATTTGAAACTTGGGCATATGTCTACTATGAAGTGCACACAAATGTATTGAATCTATGTGTACTAACCTATTATACTTAACCTCCTTTGTGCCAACCTTACCTTGTCCACATAGAAATTGTTAAGTTTAGGTATGTTCTATGCTAGAGAAATTTATTTAAATTTTCACAGTTAGCAATCACATCAACATTACAATAAACTGCAGATAGAACTTAAATATAAAGTCGCAGAAGACAAGCCAAGACAAGAGGACACAAGATATGGTGCGAGCCAGGGACAAACCCCACAATGTGTGGGGAAACCCTTTGATCAAATCTTCTTTTATCTTCAAAGTTCAGCACAGAGAGAGAGAGAGAGAGAGAGAGAGAGAGGGAAAGTACATTTACAACAGAAGTCAACACTTTGACTTATCTAGATCTAGCATAGGTCATTTCCTATAATGATGAGATCAGTTGAAGACATTCTGCTTCAACTTATTCTCAAGGTGACTCCTTCACCTATCATCGAGCTGCATCTCGTCCATTTTCTGCGCCTTACTGTGTAGCACCGTCATGCTGCTCATGATCACACTTATCATGAAGCTGCCTGTTGCATCATTCATCACAGTTGCACCATTCTCATGATTACATTTACTATGATGTTGTCCATGCTCCCCGCATCATTGTGCTGCTCATGCACATGATCTTATTCATCATGATGCTCATGATATATGAATTATGCTGCTCATACTACCCATATGCATCATACTGCTCATACTGCCCATGCTGCTCATGCTGCTCATACTGCCATATGCTGCTCATACTACCCATATGCATCATACTGCTCATGTTTCCCATGCTGCTCATGCTGCTCATATTGCCATATGCTTCTCATACTACCCATATGCATCATACTGCCCGTGTCACTGTTCTTCGAAACATGTTGAGACTGCCTCATGCTAAATCTGATTATAGAGATGATACGTATGCCAAGGATCTTCTCATTGAATTCTTATCTCATCATCAAGTCATAGCAAGACTGTAATATATTCCAATGACAAGTCTGCTACAGGACTGCCACCGAAATCAAGACTGCTCCTTGTCATATCAAGATTGCCATGCAGAGAATGGATAGGCTTTAGTTCCTTAACCCATCCGAGGAGACTAAACTCACTACGGCTCCATGACCTTGACTATGACTCCGTTTGACTGTGTCTTTGCTTGATTGCGGCTCTCTGCGGCTTCATGCCTTTACAGTGATTCCTCTTCATAACTACAACTACATATAAAGAGTCTCCATTGCTGCGTATAATGACAGTGTATAGATTGCGCATATATATCATGACAGCGTATAGAGTGTTGTGCATACATAACTGCGTATGCCTATAAGGTGACAGCGTATAGTTTCCATAACTGTTGTGCGTATAATTTTCATAACTGTGAATGCGTATAATGACAGCGTATAGGTGCTATGCATACATAACTACGTATGCATATAAGGCTGTGTATAAGGTGTTGTGCATACATAACTACGTATGCCTATAAGGTTGCATATAAGGTGTTGTGCGTACATAACTGCGTATGCATATAAAGCTGCATATAAGGTGACAGCGTATAAACTGTCCACGCTGTGTGTATAGTTTCCATAACTGCGTATGCATATATGTATCTCCATTAAGGACAGCGTATAACGTCTTCTCCTCTACAGTGTTTAGGGCTGGCTATAGTTTAGGGCTGCGTAAACCTTCACACCTTGGCAGCTACAGGTCTCTTATTAACAGCGGCTAGATCTCCTTGACATTATTATGACTGCGACATCTTCCATGAGTTATGACTGCGGCTTCGTCCATGCGTTAAGACTGCAGCTCTTCATGAATGTCACTGCGTGTAAGGAGTCTATCTTCCCTTCATATAAGTGACTTCCGGAACAGTGTATGAGAATAGCGTATTAATATTTCTGTGATCAGCGTGCTAGTTTCTCCATGACCAGCATATCATTCATGATGTCTCTCTCCTTCACCAAAACCCAGACGTGGAGAGGAGGAGACTACTCAAGAATGTGTTGTCCTAATGACTCCAAATCCTCTCTTATTTACACTAAAGCGAGGATGATGAATAGACACGTCGGTTGGGCTTCTAGAGCCTACATAAGTGCTGGTCGGCTTGATAATAATTACATAAACAAAATAAATTCATATCTCCATAAATACTTATCGGAATCGGATGATATTTGGGTCAATCCTACACCTCTCGATGAGAGCGATCCAACAAAAATATCAGCTGCCAGAAATAAGCTAACCCACATGGATTTTGGCCCTAGTTTCCAATTTGACAGAAATTCAACAAACTATGAATTGTAGGATTACATTTTTTTCTTTTTTTCATCAAAACTTAATTTGTCACTACTCCAAGAAACCTCTCATAGTTCAATTACCATGTATAATAATGCAACCATGGCTAGTTTCTCTATTTCATGTTTACAGTTTACTTCATTGCATCATTAATTTAAATTCTTGTCTCAAATCCTATAAAAAAATATCTTTGGACAATGACATATTTACTAAGTGGGAGTTGATAAAATTATAATTGTCTATACATGAACTATAGCTTCTACATTTGATGATACTTATGCATATGTATACCTTCTCATGGGTATTCATAGGGAGTCTATACCTACTAGCTCTAATTATTATATCATTTCCTCTAATTATATAGTAAGCCTATTCTATGATTATGGATATGTAACATTTGTTACTCAAGGTACATTAGATAATATACTCTGAAGTTATTATTTTCCTCATAACCTTTCATCAAGGCTATTTAAGAATTTAAGGAATAATCCAAGAAAACCATGTGTCATGCTTAAATATTTATAGGTTTTAAAGGTTAACAATTATTCTTTAATTGGTTCAAGTTGTAAAGCCTAGTGATAGGTAGATTGTACTCCTCATGTTAGTTGGAAGCCTTGTTTTTCACATAGGCATGTTGCATCATGATGGCTTATCTAATCACACATTGTGATTCCCTCTCATGCACAGAGATGATGTTATTTCAATTTGTGTAATAAACTACCATGGTATGTATGGATGTGGTAAGGTTTACCCATATGCTAATAAGAGTAGATGAATTTTCGATTAAAATGGGGAGAGTATCATAGGTTTTGGGACCAAGTTATGAGTAAGGGGAAGCCTAACATGTTAATGAACTATGTAGGTGAAATGAATTCCCAGACAACTGGCAGGTATAGCGGTTGGCAAGCCATGTATCCCAGTAGATGAATTTATTTTAATATGAACATCAACAATCAGTTTTTTCATGTGCTAAAAGAAGGAGCATAAATTTCAAGGATGAAGGCCACAATGAAGAAGCCAAATTGAGTTGTAGTTTTGAGACCAAGCAAAGAGAAGACGCCCATGATAGAGGGTGAAAGGAATACCATAAGAGAAGCCTTTATGGAAGATCAAGAAGAGATCATACCGGCTATTGTGCATATTTCTCAATTAAGTTAGCAATGCTAAAAATAATTGAGAAATAGATTTGTTTGCTGCATACCTATAGCTCTGATGTAGACAACTCTATTTCTCAATTATTTCTCACATCTTGATATTCTCCTAGTTTTTCTTTTTCCCAATTTGATCTAATTATATTTTTACAATATTACTATCTTTTATTAAAATTTAATATAAAACTCTATGGTATAGTCTTGGAGATTTCCTTTTCACTAGTTTCATCTAATGAGAAATCTTTATTATATCACTATCTCTTAGTAAAATTTTGTATCAAAATATTGTATATGATACAATTCCATGCTCATTCAAAAACCAATTTGATTAATATCACAAACAACTTTAAAAAAATAATAAATAAATAAATCTCCCCTTGAAATCACTACACTAGAAATTAAAAATATTACATGCCAGGAAATGAACTCACTGAATGTCACCAACTGTTCCAGGTTTGCAAACATAAGAGTTGGCCTAAATATCATGAATATGACCTGTTGAGAAACAGAAACACAAAAATTCAATTATTATGCAAGTAAAAACTCTCACATGCCACAAAACTTATGTGGTCTTGAATGAATTAAATTATTTTGTAATCAATCCTTCCTTCAGATTGTTATCTCTCAATGCCATATCTTATTAGCACAAGTACCTCCCTCTCTTTTTTTCCTTCATTTAGTTTTGTTTTCTTTCACAAGTATATTATGCCAAACGAGCTCAGTAAATAACTTTGTACAATGTAAAACCCCAACAACACTATACTAGTTGAAGGTGGCATTGTGATTCAAACAACACTCAAATATGCAAACCCAGTTCACATTTAACAACTCCGGAGGAATTGGAAAAAAAAAAACTTGTATTCCTAACTTATAGGTAGACATCAATATATTTATGCAGCAATTTACATTTAAAAAAAATTTATAGAACCTTTTATGAAGAGCAACTATATAGAATTGGTCATAGCTCCTATTTATGGCATATAATCCCAATTCAATATGATTGCACGAATGTAATATGAATCTTGGATATCTCATAGCCTATGATCCCTTACCTTATTTAAACTTCTTTTAATTTATTCAATTAGCACTCTAGAATATTGAGTTGAAAAAACATCCCCAACACGGCTTATCAAAAGAACATTGACAATGGGCATGCATGCCACAGTTAGAAGGTCCTAGAATGCCATCCTCTCTTCTTAGTTATTTTTCCTCAGGTTGTTAATGAATAATTTGGTTAGTACTTAGAATAAATGCCTCTCTATGCCTCAATCCACTCGTTATAACCCCATATAAAATTCAAGACTTATGTATATTTGGTGAATCTTTTGGCTAAGACACTGTATGAAAATCGGGATAAGGCAGGATGATCCCTGAAAAAAATGGAAAAACTAAGAAACTGACTTTTTCATTCAATTGAGGGATAAAGAAATGAAAAATTCAGTTCTTATAATCCCGAAATAAAAACAAAAACAAAATGACATAAATTAGATGGCCCTTTAGTTTCACAGAGCCAAACAATTATGCAATTTAGATCAAGGTCTAACATTTGCAAACATTACTCTAAACATTGTTTCTTGTAGGTTGCATGCTTAAGTTAAAGTTAAAAACCACACATATCATAATAGAGCTAAAGCAAGGTTGATGCCCTTATTCCATTCTCTTGGGCTTCTCCTCTAGGGACCCTTATATCCTTTAATTTCTACTGCCATTATGGCCCCCCTATACTATGTGGAGAGAACCCAGTAGTTGAGTGTCACAGTCTTAATTAGTTTTGGAACCTAGTGAACCTAGTTATAATAATATAGAAATATTTTTCTCTGAATTTCAGTAAACCTATTTATGAGAGCCTTGAAAAGATACAAAGAGAATTAGAGAAGGTTGAAGGGGTAGTGGTATTCAATTGCACCTACCAACCTAAGGGAAAGACTCAAGAGTAAATAAGATGACACATCTCTAATGTGGTGTTATAGCAGCTACAACCACCCTAAAAAATTTTGGCTCACATGCAAATTTTAGAGCCTACCTTGGATCCTGTGATTGATCATCCTTTGTCACCTGTTGGTGAGCTGATGTTTTCAAGCTCCCCTCGATCTTAAGAGTTGTTCATATTCACATATTTATGCAACATGTGTCATCTTGGGGATAGTGGTCGTCATTTATCATGCAAATGGAATGTTGTTTTTCTTCAAGGGTATTGTATGTGTATGAGTGGTTGGCATCACATAGACATGTTTCAAACTAACTTCATGCACTCTTGTCATGAAGGCTGTTTCATCAAGCAAAGTATGTCTTATGCATTTGGGATGGTCTACGTTATGTCACTAAGTGTCTGTGTGCGATCACAGTCGAGTCCTATCACTATTAACATCTGTGTCACTGATCTCACACTTATCCATTTCCCAAGCAACCTAGCCTCATTCAGCTTCCCGGAACTTCGCACTTTGCTTCTGCAACCATCAAGCTTCCTTCCTTGCCTGCTAAAACCCTACAGCCTAAAGAGACCCCAGTCAACATCCAGAAATCCACAGAGTTGTGAGGCAGTCAAAATTGTTCTCTAGAAATGCATAAAGTAGTCCTGCTACCTGTTGACGGCCCGGAAATCGGGTCAACAACAAGGGGGATACCCACCCGGTCCGGAACTTGGTTGGCAGCTCCTTGTCCGTTTGGTATAGCGGGTCCGACTGGGGATAATGGGACCAGTTTCCCAATGTAAGGGGTGTGTGTGTGTGTAGAGTTTGATGATGCTGATCTAGAAGTAATTTAAGCTAATTTAATTCTAACTTCTAAACTGACTCTATGCTACTATAATCTAACAAAAACAACACATCTAATCTACGCTAACCCGGGGTAGATTTCCTCTATTATGCGATCTAAAAAGATTTCGAACAATAACTGGTAATAAATATCATTCAGCTATCATAAGAATAGAAATCAATTAAGATAGACCATTCTGCATAAAAAGTTAGGCAAAACAGTTGTGAACAGCATATCGCATAATAAGTTATTCATATGTCAAGCACAAATAAATGACTCCACTGTACAGAAGTGCCAAATGGTAACCCACACATTCATACATTAACATATAAACAACTCAGCTGCATATCACTCTAAGAATATAAGCAGAAATTGGTCAAGAGATAAAAGTACCATTTATGACTGATTTCACTCACAAACTTCAAGCAATAACGATTTATCTCTACTTGTTCTAATATCTACTAAGAGTACAGAAGTGCAACATCAATAGCAGATATTAAAATGCAAACATAAATAAATCTCGATCCATCCATTCATCAAAAACCCCCTCCGAGGGTGCAAAAGTGCATGTTCTAAGGACAAGTTTTTTGACAAATTTCCGGACCCTTCTCCAAATGCCATGAAAAGGGTTAAATACTACTAACTAATTAATCTTAATTACACAAATTTAGGAAACGGCTTCAAATGACCGCCCTTTTACTAAAACAAATTTATTTCTAAAAATTGAATCTAATTTCTAACCGTTTCTGTATCTACTCCTTAGTGTTGTAAGCGATGCAACGTTCGCCTGGAAAGAGTCGGCTGGTTGTCTTTTCCTTTCGTTCGAGCGATAAAAGTAGAAATAACAAAAGCTGGCACCTCTTGACAAACTAGAAGATATTTTCAAAAATCTTCCTCTGGCTGGGTGTATTGGCTATGTGTATACTTAGTATAACCCAGATTTCTTTCAAACTGATTGTGCTGTTGCTATTTCAGTTTCTGGCCGTGCGAATGACTCAATGAGTGAGGGATTTCGTTGCCTGAACAATCTTCTGTATTGAAAATTGCTTCCGTTCTTTGTTCCAGGATTTTCTGGAGCGTCCTCCCTCTTTAGCGTTTTTCTTTTTGCTTTACCCAGTCTGAGCTTCAGGATCTTTTGTAAACATGCTGCTTTTGTGCGCCTTTGACTCTGAGTCTTAGATAGTCAATTTTCATCAGTGTTTGTTGAGTGATATTCTGGAATCCGCGGTCCTGCTGCATGCGGCATCCATTTGCGAAGGCATCTCCTCTCTGTTCTCCTAGTATTGGCGCTTTCCCCTTTTCCTTAGATGTTTCCTGCATATTGATTTATATTAGTTGTTGCCTTACAGTTTACGCAAGGGAAAAGAGGAATGACGAAAAGATTGACACGAAAGCTTTAAGTTCTAATGAATGCATAATCATGACACTCATAATGACTTGACTCTTCGAAAAACGCAACACAATCATTCTTGGATATTTTGGCGTACAATCATTAATTTCCCTTAAGATGCGCGCTCAATTTTGGGTTTACAGACTATGTCGAGGAAATCTTGCGATAAGTGGTTCCTGCGATTCGCATCGCAGTATCGAGGATTGCGATGTCAAGAAGTGTCATCGCAGGAATTGATAGTCTCATTCATCGCAGATCGCAGATCGCGTTTTTCATTTACTGTATGTTGTTTATGCGATGCTGCGATATGCGACGTCGCATATCGGCCGTCGGCGATTCCTTAAGTTTCTCATTTAAGGGTGCTTTCAATATATGCGATGCGATGAATTTCGCGTCGCTTCTTCTCAGCTTATTTATGCGCATGGGAAACGCTTCACTCTCTCTTCGCAATGCGATCTAGCTTTAGGGAGTTGAAATACAAAAATTTTGATAAAAATATTTTTGGATTTTTTGTTAAGGGTCCCCCTTTGCTTGGTGTTATTTCTAATATCAAACAAAGAGGGGGGTTGTTGGTGACCACAACAATGGCGATTCACTGTGAAGAACCAGTTATCTCTGCTTTTCTATTGAATTTTCACTTCCGAAACAGAAAAATTTTCATATGCCTAAATTTTTTTATGGACAGATAGAGTACATTACTCCTTATCCTGTCAATGATACTTTGTCACAACCTTTTCATATTCCAATTGTCTGCTTCCTCAGGCTTAGTTCTTGCATTCATACCAGACATTACTCGGTCTTTTTAAAGATAAAATAAGGTCTTCTCTGCGTATTGGCTTTTAAAATATACTCATTTGTCGTAGGTAGAGCCTCTGCTACCCGCAAGCATCCATAGCCTCGACAGGGTTACCTGTTATCTAGCAATGATCCTTTATCCTGCTTGAGGTTATTTACAACATTTCAGAGAAAAATCCTTTTTGACACTTTTTCCTTTTTTATTCTCTAAAGAACAATGTCTTGGTTTGGTGGCCAAATTATGACACAATCATTCACTTGATTTACACTTTTGCTAAACAAGCTAGCTCATGATGAGACCCCTTGTCTTTTGATTGCAACAATCTTGAGTCATTGCCCTGTTTTGATAGACAGTATTGGCAAAGTTAGCAAGTTATAATATATGTGATCATGATAAGTCGGCTCGTGATGAGACCTCTTATTCTTTGAGATATAGTGTTTTCACAGATTGTTTCTCTGAATGCTGCGGTTTCCTTTAGCAGGGAGGAAGTCATTGTTTTTCCTTAAGAAAGCTCTGGACGACAATAATAGAGTTTGAAAACAGCAGCTTTATAGAGAATATTTATTTTATTATTGATGACCTTTCATTATGCTGACATAAAACAATTTTTTACCAAAGGTTTCTTTCATCAAAGTTTTTTGAGGTTGAAACTAACATCATATTTAGGCTAAAGTTAACTCTATTTGTCAATAATAAAAATCAGATTTTTCGAAAAGTTTTGCTACTTGTACAAGCGAAATCAAAATCTGATAGAGAATTGGTGTGCTCTTTCATGAATCCTTTTTGATGATCATTTACAACCGGTTTTATTTATAAGAAAGAGAAAAACAAAATTAAAAAACTAAAACTATCCTACAAAAATAGAAGAATGATCTTCTATGGAAAATACATTTTAAGAATCTGTCCATTCACAGGCAAAGAATCTCTTCTTCCTGCCAAATCCTGCAACACAAACGTCGATGGGCCTATGACTTCTACAATCTGAAAAGGACCAAGCCACAGCTTCTGAAATTTCGTATGTTTTCCCTTTTCTTCATGAGCCTTATCCCATTTTAAAACTAAATCTCCCATCTGAAAGCTTTTTCTGGTCATTATGCTTGAGTCAAAAGAGGATTTTATTAGCGCTTGGTGGTGAGCATGGGTTTTCTTAGCTTGTTCTCGTCGTTATTCTAGTTTGATTATTTCCATTTGTCTCAATTGTAAGGAGGAAGTAGATACTTCATTGATGTATTGTACTAAAGACAAAGAGGGAATGACTAAGTGAGTTGGAAGAACCACTTCTTTCCCATAAACTAAATTAAAGGGAGAAGTGCCGATTGAAGCTTTCTTCGTAATTCTATCTGCCCATAAAGCATTTACCAGCGCTTTGTGCCAATTCTTTTGGTTTTGGTCGACTGTTCTTTTAATAATCCTGATTAGGTTTTTGTTTGTTGATTCAGCCAACCCATTACCTTGCGGATAGTAGTTGGCAGAATACTTCAGTTTGAACCCTCTTTTAAGTGCAAACTCAGTCATTGTATTTCCAGAAAAATATGATGCATTATCAAACATTAAGGCCGTTGGCAATCCAAACCTAGTGATGATAAATTGATCTATGAATTCAATAATGTTTTCAGAATTAGTTATCTTGAGAGGAACTGCTTCTACCCATTTAGTAAAATAATCTGTTGCCGTGAGGATATACCTATGCTGCTTAGAAGAGTGAGGAACGATCTCACCTATTATGTCCAAGCCCCATTGGCTGAATGGTTGCTCGATCTTAACCGGCTGTAGTGGCATGGACGATTTCTTTTGTTTCCCTGCAGCAGTCTGGCAGATTTGGCATTTCCTTACGTAATTGTATGAGTCTTTGAACAGCGTGGGCCAATAATATCCTGCACGTAAGATTTTATGTGCAGTAGCTTCTCCAGCATAGTGTCCACCTACTGGTCCATCGTGGAGTTCCTGCAAAACCTTTTCGGCTTCAGTTTTCTCAAGACACCTAAGAAGTACAGAATCGTAATTCCTTTTAAACAGAACATCATTTATGAGCTGGTATTGTTTAGCTTTCAATCTCAGAGCTCTTTTCTTGGTGTGGTCCAGGTGTGATGGAGCATACCCGTTCTTAAGATAATAAATGGTGTCCGCATATAATGATTCTATGTCGTTTAGGCTTACCTCGTATATATGTACCTCTTCAGATGAGTTCTCAGGAATTTGCGATGCTCCAGCTAACATCTTGCAGAAGCCTTGACCTCTTACGATGTTTGCTGGCTTGATCTCAAGATCGTATTCTTGTAAGGCGGTAATCCAATTTGCTCTCTTTTCGCCCACATCCTTCTGTATCAGAAGGTTTCTTACTGCTGGAAATGGTACTACGACTTTGGTATGGGCTTTAAGTAAGAAAGGTCTGAAATATTTGATTGCTTTGAAAACGGCATATGCCTGTTTCTCCACGTCTGAATAATTGAGTTCAGCACCTTGTAAGTTCGAGCTAAAAAATGCGATTGGAGCTTCCGCCTTCTCTTGATTTGCTTGAGTTAAAATCGCGGCATAAGATTTCTCTGAGGCAAATGTGTATAAGATAAAAGATTCTGAAAATTTTGGGGTCGCTAAAGATGGAGCGTTGATGATAGCTTGTTTGATCAAGTTGAATGCTTCATGCTCATCTTGACCCCATTTAAAATTTGAATTCTTTTTTATCATATTTTGTAAAGGAGAAATAATACGTGAAAAATCCGGGACAAACCTCTTTACAAAATTGATTTGACCAAGGAAAGATTGCATGGCCTTTTTGTTATGGGGCATGGATATTTCGGAAATTTCTTTGATTCTGTCAGGTTCAATGTGAATACCAGACTTTGACACTATGAATCCTAGCAATTTCCCTTCACTTAATGCGAAAAAAGATTTCTTTGGGTTAAGTGAAATCCCATACCTTAAACATCTTTGAAAGATTTGTTTCAAGTCTTTGAGATAGTCGCTTCGCTTCTTGGAGTACACTGTTATATCATCCAGGTAAATCACTACAGATTTATTGACTAAACCTTTAAACGCGATGTCCATGGCTCTCTGAAAGGTAGCGCCGCCATTGATCAGACCAAATGGCATCTTCCGATATGCGTATGTGCCCCATTTAGTTCGGAATGTGGTTTTTAACTGATCATTGGGATGTACCAGCACTTGATTGTATCCTGAAAATCCATCCAGAAAAGACATTAATTCTGAGCCTGCTACTGCCTGTAATATTTGCTCCA
This sequence comes from Pinus tabuliformis, assembly GCA_031772625.1. Classification (NCBI taxonomy): domain Eukaryota; kingdom Viridiplantae; phylum Streptophyta; class Pinopsida; order Pinales; family Pinaceae; genus Pinus; species Pinus tabuliformis. Next base: position 1,938,789,440 of record CM062818.1, on the reverse strand, counting down.
TAGGTGGGAGGGGAAAATTGTCTTTTTGACAGGCTTTGTTGAGATTCCGGAAGTCGATACAGATCCTGATATCTCCGTTTTTCTTTCTAATGGGCACCATATTGGATACCCATTTGGAATGTCTGATGGGGAAAATTATTCTGGTTCTCAACAACTTATTTAGCTCAGTCTTAATCTGATTTTCTAAGTTGGGGTGGATTTTTCTGAGCTTCTGCTAGACAGGTTTTTTATTGTCAATCATAGGGATAGTGTGTTGAATGATAGAAGTGTTGTATGTCTTCAGCTCATCATAATTCTAGGCAAAAACGTTTTTGTATTGTCTCAAAAGACGGATATATGCTGATTTTTCTTCAGGGGCTAGGCCGTGGCCTAGATTAACGTTTTGTGGCTTCTCATCGGTTCCTAGGTTCACTAATTCATAGTTCAGAGTTGAACTGTAGAGTTTAGAATTGGCAGACTTTTTAAACCGACTTTTTAAATCATATAAATCTTCTAACTTAACCACCGATTTAGGTATAGCATTATCAGTGCTATTTTGCTGTATTTGGTGATCATGATGGTCTTCGTCAATTATTTGATTTGAGTAGGATCCTTCAAAAGTTAGGAAATTTACAATGTCAGGATCGCCGTTGAATACTCTCCAGTTGGTGACGTTGTCAGGGATGGATGGTCTAAAGATTAATTCTATTGAGAATCTATCTAGACTAAAATCTTCGGAGGGAATAAGTCTAGAGGCTACGTTAGCTAACAGGTCTGCGCTCGCATTTTGGAGTCTTGGGATTGAAGAAATATTGAATGCTATGAAATGTGCAGTCAGACCTTGTACTAAAGATTGATAGTTCTTCAAATGGCTTGACAGGAAATGTATGGTGTTACGTACCTATTTGACGACAATCTCAGAATCTCCAAAAACTTGAAGATACTTAACGTTCAGTCCGATTGCTTTGTATAGGCCTTGCACCAAGGCCTCGTATTCCGTTGTGTTGTTTGTGCAATCAAACTCAAGTCTGCACGTAAGCATGGTCTTATTTCCGTCTGGGCTAATCAGAACGCATCCTGCTCCTGCTCCCTCGTTAGATTTAGAGCCATCAAAATATAATTTCCAAAACAAAGATGTATTTACAGGGTTATCTAAAAAATTAACACATTTTGAATTATCAGTTTGGGAAAAATTTTCAACTTGGGACAAAACTGAATTTTCTAAGTAAGGTGAAATATGAGCATTGAAATTGCCGAGGAAAGAATCTACCGAGTAATTGCCTATGATACTATTGTTGTATGCTATTGCTTCATTCTCTCCTTCCAATTCCGTCACTATGTACTTTTGGTGCAACTCTCGTTCAACCTTTATTTGATTCGGTTTACCGTTGTAGGGTAACCACATGTGCGACCAGTCGGTTGAGAAATATCCGTGGAGTTTTTCGGACCAATCCCTGCTAAGAATTAAACCATAGAATTCAGGGATATCAGCTACTAGAATGTCGATAACCTAGCATACTTTCGGGTTAGACGACAATCTTATGGTCACCTGATTAAGTTCACCAATCACTTCGACTTGAGATCGATCAAGTTGAACTATGCGCACTGCGGATTTTTGTGGTTGAACATTCAATTTGGAACATATTGATCTGGGTAAAATATTCGTTGAAGCACCAGAATCAACCAAGCAATTGTGCACATTTTTATTGAAAATTTCATAAGTGAGAAGAAAAGGAGGAGTATGAGATCTTGATCTTCCTCCAATCAAGGCAATGTCATTTGGATCAATCTTATTGATCATGTTGGTTGGAGGTCTTCCCATGTTGTGGGAAGCTACAGCTGTAGGTAAAGATGTAGTAGGCACGGCATGTAATTCTTTCATCATTATTTTCTGTTGATGTTTCAATTTGCTCAACTCGTAAAGAGTGATATTAGCCCTAGTCTTTTTCATGTCATCGATAATGTTATACTCCATTTCATCCGACACTATCAGTGTTCTTGATGGAGGTGCTTGATCTGATTGGACTGGGCTAAATTGGGTCACTCTAGCGGTTGTTTTCTTTGTTGCGACCTTATCTTTTGTTGCAGGGCTTGCGCCCTTCTGTTTAGGGGTAGTTTGGGGAGGATCAAGTTGATTTTTGCTTCGTGTGCTAACCGGAAATGCTTCTTGATCTTCTTCTTGTGGGAGGATGAAATCCCACATTCCTTGTAGTTCCACAACTTCTTCATCATCGGTCTGCCCTTCAGTGGCATTCTCTTCTTCTTCTTCTTCTTCAGATTCGACGTTTGAGACAGCATTGGGTGGTTTCACATCCATGGGAGGATTTATTTTAAAAGCTCTGTAGGGCTTTTTTGAAGAAGTTTCTGCTACTTGTTTTCTTATGTCAATCATCTCATTGGACATGGCCTTTAACACTTTTTGTAATCCTTCCATATCGAAAGGATCTTTCGTTTGTTTCTTCTTGGTTTCTTCTTTGAAAGAGATTTTCTTAGATTTGCGTTCCTCTATTGCAGATCTCTTTTCTAGGGCTACTACGCGCTTTTCTACTGCTAACGCCTCTGTCAAGTTTTCAACTAAGGTCGTCTTGTTTGCCCTATCTACGAAGATAGCCAAGTTTGATGGTAAGGCCATGATATACCATTCACATCTTACTTCCTCGCTGGGTTGAGAAGCAGCGAGAATTTTGTTGAGGATCTTATTGAACCGTAAATTGAAATCTTTAATGGGTTCTCTAGCCTCAGCTTTAAGATTGTATAGGTCATTGATCAATGTCGCTATTGATCTGTCATCACCGAACTTGGTAAGGAATTGACTTTGAAAAATGTCCCAACTTGTGATAGACCCGGAAGGTAACGAAAAGTACCATGACCCAGCTGTTCCTTGCATTGTATAGGGAAAAAGCCGGACAACAGCATCCTCGTTGGTAACTCCATTGAGATTAACAGAAAGCATGAAATTATTGATATGCTCTTCAGCTAGCATGCCTGTTTCTGGATTGAATTTAGGTAGCCATTTCTCAGGATGGGCCGGTATTGGGCTCAGGGGTGGAGGCATTAAAACCGCCCCAGGATTGTTCCATGGAGACTGGGCCATCGTTGAGCTGCTAGTTAATGAAAGTGCAGAGGATGGTCCCTGATGTTGAGAAGATGAAGATATTATGATCTTTGATGATTGAAGAGGAAGGGTTGTGGAAGATGGATGAGTGATTTGGGATGAAGATGTGGGTGGTTGACTTCGCGGTGAGGGGGTCAAAATGGACGAAGTAGATGAAAGAGTCTCACTGTCAGACTCTGGTGGTGTTTTCCTTGCTCTTTTCCTAGTGGGGAGAGGGAGTTCACTTGGTTGGATGCCAAATTTTTCACTCTTCAATCTGGTCAGGGGATGAGCAGGATTGTACTGCGAAGTCACGCTGCTGTGAGATTTATCAGACCTCTGAGTAAAAATAGAGAATCCCTGGAGTTTACAAATAAAAGTTTGAATTTCAGGGGGTTCAATGATAAGTTGGTCTGATATATTAGGGTATGTAGCAGCGGTGGATACTCGAGCGACTTCTAACTCTGGGTTTAACCGTACTGGAGAAGTCGGGGGAGTTGATGAGGGTGATTTACTCTCAGAATGGTATTTAGATTTTGATTTAGGTGCCATTCATAGTTCGAGCCCTCCTTCTAGCGCCAAATATGTTGAGGGCCCGGAAATCGGGTCAACAACAAGGGAGATACCCACCCGGTTCGGAACTTGGTTGGCAGCTCCTTGTCCATTTGGTATGGCGGGTCCGACTGGGGATAATGGGACCAGTTTCCCAATGTAAGGGGTGTGTGTGTGTGTAGAGTTTGATGATGCTGATCTAGAAGTAATTTAAGCTAATTTAATTCTAACTTCTAAACTGACTCTATGCTACTGTAATCTAACAAAAACAACACATCTAATCTACGCTAACCCGGGGTAGATTTCCTCTATTATGTGATCTAAAAATATTTCGAACAATAACTGGTAATAAAGATCATTCAGCTATCATAAGAATAGAAATCAATTAAGATAGACCATTCTGCATAAAAAGTTAGGCAAAACAGTTGTGAACAACATATCGCATAATAAGTTATTCATATGTCAAGCACAAATAAATGACTCCACCGTACAGAAGTGCCAAATGGTAACCCACACATTCATACATTAACATATAAACAACTCAGCTGCATATCACTCTAAGAATATAAGCAGAAATTGGTCAAGAGATAAAAGTACCATTTATGACTGATTTCACTCACAAACTTCAAGAAATAACGATTTATCTCTACTTGTTCTAATATCTACTAAGAGTACAGAAGTGCAACATCAGTAGCAGATATTAAAATGCAAACATAAATAAATCTTGATCCATCCATTCATCAAAAGCCCCCTCCAAGGGTGCAAAAGTGCATGTTCGGAGGACAAGTTTTTTGACAAATTTCCGGACCCTTCTCCAAATGCCATGAGAAGGGTTAAATACTACTAACTAATTAATCTTAATTACAAAAATTTAGGAAACGGCTTCAAATGACCGCCCTTTTACTAAAACAAATTTATTTCTAAAAATTGAATCTAATTTCTAACCGTTTCTGTATCTGCTCCTTAGTGTTGTAAGCGATGCAACGTTCGCCTGGAAAGAGTCGGCTGGTTGTCTTTTCCTTTCGTTCGAGCGATAAAAGTAGAAATAACAAAAGCTGGCACCTCTTTCTGACAAACTAGAAGATATTTTCGAAAATCTTCCTCTGTCTGGGTGTATTGGCTGTGTGTATACTTAGTATAACCCAGATTTCTTTCAAACTGATTGTGCTGTTACTATTTCGGTTTTCGGCCGTGCGAATGACTCAATGAGTTAGGGATTTCGTTGCCTGAAAAATCTTCTGTATTGAAAATTGCTTCTGTTCTTTGTTCCAGGCTTTTCTGGAGCGTCCTCCCTCTTTAGCGTTTTTCTTTTTGCTTTACCCAGTCTGAGCTTCAGGATCTTTTGTAAACATGTTGCTTTTGTGCGCCTTTGACTTTGAGTCTTAGATAGTCTATTTTCATCAGTGTCTGTTGAGTGATATTCGGGAATCCGTGGTCCTACTGCATGTGGCATCCATTTGCGAAGGCATCCATTTGCGAAGGCATCTCCTCTCTGTTCTCCTAGTATTGGCGCTTTCCCCTCTTCCTTAGATGTTTCCTGCATATTGAATTATATTAGTTGCTGCCTTACAGTTTATGCAAGGGAAAAGAGGAATGACGAAAAGATTGACACGAAAGCTTTAAGTTCTAATGAATGCATAATCATGACACTCATAATGACTTGACTCTTCGAAAAACGCAACACAATCATTCTTGGATATTTTGGCATACAATCATTAATTTCCCTTAAGGTGCGCGCTCAATTTTGGGTTTACAGACTATGTCGAGGAAATCTTGCAATGAGTGGTTCCTGCGATTCGCATCGCAGTATCGAGGATTGCGATGTCAAGAAGTGTCATCGCAGGAATTGATAGTCTCATTCATCGCAGATCGCAGATCGCAGATCGCAGATCGCAGACTGTAAGATCGCAGATCGCGTTTTTCATTTACTGTATGTTGTTTATGCGATGCTACGATATGCGACGTCGCATATCGGCCGTCGGCGATTCCTTAAGTTTCTCATTTAAGGGTGCTTTCAATATATGCGATGCGATGAATTTCGCGTCACTTCTTCTCAGCTTATTTATGCGCATGGGAAACGCTTCACTCTCTCTTCGCAATGCGATCTAGCTTTAGGGAGTTGAAATACAAAAATTTTGATAAAAATATTTTTGGATTTTTTGTTAAGGGTCCCCCTTTGCTTGGTGTTATTGCTAATATCAAACAAAGAGGGGGGTTGTTGGTGACCACAACACTACCCTCCATTCAAAAAATGCACTGAGGTGTCCTCTCAGGACCCCCATCCCGCAACAGTGCCCTGTGCCTCAAAACTGCGCAGTGTTGTCCAAGTTGTCCTGGCGGTCTTGTGTGCAGAAACTATGAAGATGGGCCTCCCATGGCCTCATCCTGAAAATAGTCACTTCCCGCTGAAACCGTGTTGATCCATCGCTCAGTGACTACAGTAAAAGGTGACATGTTGAGATCACTCCCACAAAGTTGAGGAGAAGGACCAAGAGACCAAGTGATGGAAAAGATTAGGACCATATGCAATCTCCATCGGATGCATGATCATCTTGAGGGTAAGTATGGTAAGTAAAGAACACTTTTTTAAGCACACCTCTTCATTGAGTTTGTAGGACTACTTTTCATTATCATATCATCGTGTCCTCGGTAACATGCGCGCATGCAAACACGAAAAGTCATCTCATGTGTTTCCTCTACATGTCTTGCTTCCTTTTCACTTGTTTGATCAACCGTCGTCTTCAACATGTTGATTGCTATGTCATGCTTGCGACCTCGTTCTGGTGATGTTGAAGGTTTTGTTTGAGTTTTATTCATTATGTAAGCATATGTCATACTCACACATGAAGTTGTATGCATGTCATGCAAGTGTCATCGCGATCACTCAACAATATATCTCAAGTGTCGCACTTGTCACCCGCACTTATTGGTCAGTCACACTGAGCATGGCGTCTTGTCGTTGAGTCATGTTGTGTGTGTGTTTGCAAGGTCGTGTATTCACAAGTTCACTCACTCACACGCGGCCATTTTTTTGAAAGTCTGTTGACCCGGCCATCCTCCATAAACTGGACTTTCGTTGAGCTGCACTACGCAATCTCAACCCTTAGTGATCATGTACTACTGCCCAAAATTGCGCAGAGATTGAGGCTACCTCCCAGGTAGCTTGCATTGCGTAATCTGGGAATCAACCTAAATGACTGTCACCCATAACATCACATAAATTGCTCAACAAGCCATCTCAATTTGTGCTGCCCACAAGCAAATCTATCAAGCCTCCCGTTGGTCAACAAGAGAGTTTCACCGGGCAATGTCCCCAGGCTTCACTCCTCCAAAAATTAGGCAGAATCTTCCAGCATTCCTGCCCCCGTTGACTGGAGAAATTTCACAGACATGAAGGATAGGCACCCACTGCCTGTCACTGCATTGTCCTCGAAATTTGCACAGTTTTGTCAGCCAGTCACCTTGTTAGCCGACCTACTGCTCCTCCTAAAAACTAAGTTGTTTTGTTGGGATGTCCTCCAGTTTCTCGACACCCCACTTGGCCCAGAAATTGCGCAGATATGTCCTACAGACCAGCCTCCTAGTTCTGTGTAGTTTTGGCCAGCAAGCTCCTGCAGCCCATTGCCAGCCTCCCCAAAGAATCTAAGCAGTTTTCACTGCCAATGTTCTCCCTGTTTCCTACACTGCCTCCCTACAAAATTTGCGCAGTTCTTCCCTTCAGTCGAGCCAGACCCCGTAGATGGTCACCACTGATCCATGTTGTCCATCTCAGCCTCCTAGTGACCTCTGCGCAATTTTCCTTGACAGTGCTCGAAGCCCACATCTCAGCCTGAAATGTGCTTTGTGTAGTTTCATAGACTTGTCCTCTATCTCAGTCGCCTGGACCCAAAAATGAAAGATGATGCATCATGTTAGACTAGGAGATTTCTGGATGTGATGTTGTCCCGTCATGAGTGATTGTAAAGACAGGTACATGACGTGGCGTGACGACGAATGGGATGAACAAGGAGTGCATGTTAGGAGACTTGTTGGCGAACGGGTGAACACATGAAGCATGCCAAGTACAAGCGAAGGAGAGACACACACGTGAAACATCAAGCGAAGACCAAGACCATCGAAGACTCCACACACCTTTCCATGCGGAGGTGAAGCCATGATACACCAAGAGCACATTCATCAATCAGCAACACTACAGCTCGACATGGACACCACCAGAATCATGAACATACCAGTGTTGTCATGTCGAGTCATGTCATGTGTCATATCGATCACATCACTACTATGGGCCATACTGTTGTAATCAATGTAATGTAACGAGGAAGTCCAAGAGACCCACATGTAAATTTGAAGAGTCATGTAAAGTTGAAGGGTCATGTAAGTCAAACAGTCATGAGGGAAGTCGAACAGTCACAAAGGCCAGTTTCACCCTTGGCTACATATACCCCTTATTTGTACATGCAAAAGACTTTTCACCTTGGCTCCTCCCACATAGCCTTGGGAGTCTATAATCTTTTCTTTGAGGAGCGAGCAGTTGCTCCAATGCCCTGCTATTGGGGTTAGTGATGTACTGGTGTACCAATTTGACTTGGAACTTTCACTTAACTCAGAAGCTTGTTAATAAGCCAACACGTTTTCACACATGTATTTTATTTGTTTGTAAGAATATTCTTTGGACGCTTGTAATGCATGTTGCTTTAACCTATATTAAGATAGTTGAACTATTTTGGTTGTTTTAGTACATATTTTATTGGAAATGTGTTATATTAGTTGTTAACATTGTCTCACCCGTGTGGACTATTCTGTCAGACACTCAACAAACTCATTTTCTTAAACTTGTTATAACGATCATCGCACTCATGTGGACTATTCCGCTGGATGTTGTATGTGATATCTTCTCACCTTGTGTTTGTGACTGTCGCATCTGTGTGGACTACTCCACTGAAAGTAGTGCATGTCCTACTATATTATGTGTCTATAACAGAGTTGGAACTATTCCCTTTCGACTTGAGACTCACTCTCACCCTCTCCCTCTGCAGTAAAAGAACCTTAACACAAGTGACACTAAGCACTAACCAGGCACGCAAACCTCGTTGTTTGAAGACAAAGCAAACCACTCTCATGTGCTAACAAGCAAGAGCTAAGAAAAATCTTTAAGATAATGACAACCAGGCCATCATACCAGATGGGACTCCTACGCCAAATGGTGTGAGGTCTAATTGGGACTTCAAACCAGGGAGATCCCCTGAATGTTGGTGGCTCCAACACCGTCAACATTTCTGGCACTAGAAGGAGGGCCAGATGACAAGCTGAGTCCTCACAATCTGTTTTGAATCTCGACATACTTATAATGACTAACTACATAAGTTATCCTCTAGAGTTTATTTCTTATGGAAATGACTTTGAAATCTCAGAGGGGCTTTGGAATCTCTTGTCACAATTCACATATGAAGGTGAAGGTGGAATAGCATGGCCTGAACACAAAATGACCTTAGTAGTTATATATCAAAAGAATAAAATCCATGAAGATTACATGAGGTGCGCGTTGTTCACACACACGCTTTGAAGGAACCCGCTACATTGGTGTTCCACACTACCCGAGAACTCTAACCACTCTATCACTTAGTTTATCATAGAGATATACTGTGATTTCCATCATTTTTATCATCAAGCTCTTAATAAAGAAATCCTGAAATTATGGAAAGCACCTGATGAATCCATTGAGCACTTTCACACATGCTTTTGTCATCTTTCATACTGATTTCCTGAAGATGAAATTGATTGGGAATTTCTCGATGGAAGATTTAAGTATCTTCTTTACATACCCAAAAATACACAATTCTTAGAATCATTCAAACCCCTCCCAACATTCCTTGGTGTTAGAGTTGTCAAATCTAAGACGGACGAGGTCGTTATCACAAGTGACTGTCCATCCTCTTCTCATCAAACAACTCTAGCTCTGTAGTGCGAGGTGGGAGAATGTGCACACACTTCTGTTGAACTGTCACATCCTCCTACCCCACCTGCTCTTGATATTTGTGCAGATTTGGCTTGCAAGCCTGCTGGTTGTCATGTGGACTTGTTACCTCAACCTTCGTCCCCGCGTTCTGCTGATCCTCCAGATTATACTGTGTTGTAGTCTTCCGTTCTAGACTCCACACTTGTTGTGAATGAGGATCAAGTCATCGATGAAGTTGGTGTTGTGCATTTGTTCTAAAGGCTACAACCACCCTCCAAAATTTTGGCCTCCACCAATTTCGAAGCCTCCCTTGAAGAGTTTCACTTGATGACTGCACACAAGCGGGTTCACTCCGTGAGCTCGTGTGAGTCTTTACATTCACCTTGCTTGTTTATTACACTCAAGTCTCTGCATGTTGATGTCTAAGTCATGCTTGCGACCGTGTTCTGGTTATGCTCAAAGTATTTTCTTCATATGTGTTTGATGTGTTCGCCATGAAAGCATCTATCGAACTCACACACGGAGTCACATTCATTGTCGCACAAGCATCATCTCGATCATGAATGATCAATCATGAGTGTCACGCTTGTCGCTGGCACCATCAGTCAGTCATGTTGAAAATGTGTGTCTGAATGGTTTGGTCATTTCGTTGTCAAGTCATGCGAGTGTGTTTCCCTATGATCACCTATGCATCTTTTGATTGTTCACACACTTAGTCATCTCATTTTTGTTGAAGTTATGAAAATCAGACTCCTCACTGATAGCTTGACCATCACCCTGCTTTCGACTCGATTGAATGTCAACCAGAACAGCGCAGAAGCACCAAGCTAGTTCTTTCAACTTGTGTCGCCCGCAAGTAATTCAATCAGCACTCATGCTGGCCACCCAGACAGTCGACCGGTTGTTCATCTCAGAAATTACGTAGTGCTCATGAGCATGCCTCCCACTACCCATCAGTCAGCTCAGATCAGAAATTGTGTAGATATGATCAACAGGCCGGCCTCCCAACTTTAATGCAATTTTCCTAGCGAGCAACTCCCAGCAACAAACTGCCTGTTCCCTCCAGGAATTGCACAATTTCTGCTACCAGTGACTGAGCAGCCAACTAGAAGTTCCCTCTGGGAATTGCGCAGATCTGGCTACCAATAACCCCAGCAGCAAACTGTAAGTTCCCTCTAGGAATTATTCAGATCTGGCTACTAGTCTCTCAGGCAGTTCCCTAGAAAAACTGCGCAATCCCTGCCTGCTAACTCTTCCTGCAGCCTAGCCCGTTCCTCTGGAAAATTGCGCAAATCTGGCTGTCAAGCCCCTACTGACTATTCATTCTGGAAAATGCGCAGAGCATGCTTTCCTTGCCTTCCAGTAGCCCGGATTGTTCCTCCCAAAATTTGCGCAATTTTGCCTCTTAGCCAAACCAGACCTTGCAGACAGTCACTGTCGACTCAAATCGCCTGTCTCCATCTCTCAGTGACTCTTGCACAATTTTCATCAGCAGTTTCCCGGAGCCATCATCCCACATCATAGCCCTACTACCTCTCCCAGTCACTTGCATTCGAAATCATGTTTCATGGTAGATTAGGAGGTTATGGATTTGATGTTGTCTCATCATGAGTGACTATAAGTACAAGTATACCAAAAAACATGTCAAGACAACAAACGAGATGAACGAAGGGAGCACATGCAGATGGACAGGTTCACCAACAGATGAATGAGTGAATCATGCAAAGCGGACATGTGATGAACATGCACCTTCGCAAACAAGTGAACCTGTCAAGCCTTCCAGCATGAAAGCAAGGAACAACATGCTAAAGCTTCATCAAGCAAACCGAGGACCATCGAAGACTTCGCGCACTTCGCCATGCGGAAGTGAAGCTTGTTGGCATTATGATACATATGTTGTACTTGATGGCAACCCACTCATCTCAGATAATAAATTATAGTGTAGAGAAAAGTTCACGCACTTATATGCAGAGAAAAGTTTATTTCATGTAGAGAAAAGTTCACGCACTTTTATGCAGAGAAAAGTTTATTTCATGTAGAGAAAAGTTCACGCACTTTTATGCAGAGAAAAGTTTATTTCATGTAGAGAAAAAGTTCACGCACTTTCATGCAAGGAAAAGCGCGTATATGTTGGAGAACTTACCTTTGATCCATGGTAGTTAGTCCTTGGTATTTGAACCTATGAGGAAAAGCGCGTATATGTTGGAGAACTTACCTTTGGTCCATGGTAGTTAGTCCTTGGTATTTGAACCTATGAGGAAAAGCGCGTATATGTTGGAGAACTTACCTTTGGTCCATGGTAGTTAGTCCTTGGTATTTGAACCTATGAGGAAAAGTGCATATATGTTGGAGAACTTACCTTTGGTCCATGGTAGTTAGTCCTTGGTATTTGAACCTATGGTTTTGGACCATGGTACTTCGTCAAAAGTGTTGATCTCACGTACTTTCATGGTTGGTTCATGGTATTAGTCCAACAGTTTTTTGATCCTATGGTTTTGGCCCGTGGTATTGTGAAAGGCCTAAGCCTATATAAAGCAAAGGAGATCACTTGGCTAAATCATCCTTGCAATTGAATATCTTAAGATCTGAAATATTGGGTTATTGTTTTGAAAGTTTGATCTATGAAAGTGAAGTTGAAAGCGAATCTGTGAAGGGTGATCTCTCGAGCGCTGCAGCTGCAGAAGTGCGGAGGCGCCACAGAAGGCGCAGTGCGGAGACGCCATAGAGGCGCCACAGAAGGCGCAGTGCGGAGGTGCCACAGAAGGCGCAGTGTGGAGGTGCCACAGAAGGAACAATGCGGAGACGCCACAGAGGCGCCACAGAAGGCGCAGTGCGGAGGTGCCACAGAAGGCGCAGTGCGAAGGCGCCACAGAAGGGGCAGTGCGGAGATGCCACAGAGGCGCCACAGAAGGCGCAGTGCGGAGGCGCCACAGAAGGCGCAGTGCGGAGATGCCACAGAGGTGCCACAGAAGGCACAGTGCGGAGGCGCCACAGAAGGCGCAGTGCGGAGGCGCCACAGAAGGCGCAGTGCAGAGGCGCCACAGAAGGCGCAGTGCGGAGGTGCCACAGAAGGCGTAGTGCAGAGGCGCCATAGAAGGCGCAGTGCGGAGACGCCACAGAGGTGCCACAGAAGGCGCAGTGCGGAGGTGCCACAGAAGGCGCAGTGCGGAGGCGCCACAGAAGGCGCAGTGCGGAGACGCCACAGAGGCGCCATAGAAGGCGCAGTGTGGAGGCGCCACAGAAGGCGCAGGTGCGGTGGTCGCGGCGCCACAGAAGGCGCAGGTGCGGAGGTAGTACAGATATCCGCAGATCTATACCAGTGAAGTTGCGATCCCTGCTTAAAATTTGTTTTAACTGCCTTTGACTATTTTGCAGGGTTTTGGGTGCATAACTGATGTTTGGTTACTGGTATTGAGTTCAGATAACAGCATGATTAATGACTTATCTTTATGTACTAGATCTGGTTGATAACTCTCATAATATCATTGTATATGTATGGATCTGGTGATTGGGTGATTCAGAAGGTTGTTTGATTATGAGCTTCAATGTTGTTGTTGGGTCCAGTATGAAAATTGGATGAAAAGTGGCCTTTCAGATTATGTGTTGTGCTTTAGTGTATCCAGTCTGAAAATTGATGAAACGTGGTACCTGGAGGAGAGAAGATTGTAGGCCAGCGCCTATGTACTAGTATCTAAGCTAGTACAAAAGCTAAGGGCGATCTTTGGAGCATTGTAGCAGGTAGCAGCCTGCGTACTAGTAAATGGATCGGCTAGTACAAGAGCAAAGGGGGTTGTAGCTCCCGTACTGGTATAAGACTGCACCAATACAAATATTGTAAAAGGATTTTCTTATTAAGAAGAAGATTGAGATGACTTGCAGCAGGTGGTTTTTCTCCCGCATTGGGTTTCCACCTTATATCATGGTGTTCATGTGTGTGCCTTATGTGTGATGATCTATTCTCTATTACGGAATCTGTTATCTGATAATATGGTTGATAATGTTCTAATGCACTCATTGAAGATCAATTAACTTAATCATAAGAAGTTGTGGAAGTAGCATATATGAATCTGATTATGGAAATGAAAAAGTTTTATTAATGTGATAATACTGATTCACCCCCCCCCCTCTCAGTATTATTTCCAACAATTGGTATCAGAGCAGGTCCTTTGATAGAAGCTTGATCGCTTGAAGGAGATCCGTGGAACAATGGGAAAGAAGCTTAACAAGAAAGCACCTAAGAAAAAAAAGTCATCTCAGAAGAACTATGACAGTGGGAGAATCGATTGGGGATTAGGTATAAGAAGCTCTTCAGATTCAGAATCATTATCAGGTATGAATATATTATCCTCTGATGTTCCAGCTATCTTTCCTTTTGGAAGAGATGAAAGTGATAGCGAAACTACTGAATTTGCTCTTATGGGTGAACAAGAAAGATATCAAATAGAGGCAGAATTTAAAAGGCTGACAGACAAAATTAGAGATCAACAAGATCTATTGAACAAAAGGGAATGTGATTTCAAAGAAGAAGCTACCAAACTAAAGGCCCAACTAGAAGAAGGAAACAAGGTAAGAAAGCTACTCAAGGACAAGGAAGACCAATGTCAAAAATTGCAGCATGAAGTGACATCATTAAGAAAAGAAGTCAACGAAAGAAGCATAACCATCAAGAAACTCAAAGATAGATCCAGCTACTATGAAAATCTTGAAGCTACAATCCTCTCACTAAAAGGAGATCTTGAAGAATCAAAGAAGCAGAATACAGATCTACTTCAAGCTATTGCAAAACAAGAAAACGAAGTCACGAGCTTAAAATCTCAACTAGAATGTGCCTTCCGAGTTCGTCAAATGCAGCAGGATCTGAATGAAGAACAAGAAAAGGAGATTCTCAAATTAAGGGAACAAATGGAAGAAGGAAGGAAAGCTGAAGAAGATTTGAAAAAGCAATCTCTTGAAAAGGAAGAACAGCTTCAGGTTGAGGTAAATATCTTGAAAGGTAAACTAGAAGAAAAGGATAAGCTTTTACGATTTCAAGATAGTTCTAAAGTCTTGGATGATATTCTTAGTAGTCAAAGGTCTCCTGCTATAAAGACTGGTCTTGGTTTCCATGAATCTGTTGAAGGTGAATCTAGTTGACAAGGTGAGGCAAGGAACTCTAAAGAGAAATCTAAAGTGATCAACGAAGAAATGAAAGATCAATCTCATCATCAACCAAGAAAAGAGATTCCTCAAAGAAAATCCTTTACTCCTCCTATGAATAATGTTGAATGTTATGTATGTCATAATCTTGGACATGTTGCAGCTAGATGTAGAAGAAGAAGGGTTCAAGACGATTATGCAGAAAGATCATCACATTCAAGGTACTTTTATGGATATTGCTTTGCTTGCAATATGTTTGGTCACAAAGCTGCTGATTGTTACAGGAGGAATATGAAACATGTAAGATGTTATGCATGTAACAAGCTTGGACATATAGCTAAGGAATGCAGGAACAAAGTGTTGGCACCATATCAAAAGGAGAAAATGTCATCATCACGCTTGAAGATATGGAGGAAAAAAGAAGTACAGTCAGAAAAAGGCGGCACTGCACAACGTACAGACATACCAGAATCAGAGGGAGCTACAAGTACAAAACTTCAGTGTCCTGAATCTCATATGCAAACTTCATAAAGGAAAGTTGCATATATACGCGAGTTAGTTACTGCACAGTCGCGTATATGATTGTTTGAAGAAAGGCAGTAGGGACAGATTCAAGAGAAGGATCAGTTTTGCTCTAGTTAATAATAATGATGTGTGGATATGATGGTTAGAAGTGTTTGGTTCTAACTTGATATTGATGATGTCTTGATACTTCTTATTGATATGCATGATCAGACAGATGGCACAGGTTTAGAGGGAGCATATGGACTTAATGCATTATTGGCATTATGGTTAATAGTCCTTAGTGATGATACTTATATGGATAAATGATTCATCTTGCTATGGTTATGAGTTGTTCACATGGTTCTTGGATCAGATTTATGGTTGAATCTCTAATAATGCTTGCATGGGAAGGACTTAGCTTGAATTCACATCTTCTTGATGTTGAGTCACTCATATGCTGCTATAGTCATATGCATAAAGATCATATATTACAGTTATGATTCCTTTCATTCTTGGCACAAATGGATGAGGATTGTTGGCTGGATACAGGGATGATTATTCAAAGTTGCATTGTTGGAGACATGATGATAATGAGCTCTTATCTATATGATGATAGGATTGTTTCATACATATGTTGATTAATGCAGATATTCCCAATTGATGATACTTGATTCATGTAGATCTGGATGGCTATGATGTTTCTCACATAGAATGTGAAATTCTGTTGATGCGGACATACCTTGATGATTCATGCACTAATACAAGTTGCTGGTCTAGTTGTTGTTGACAGATACTATGGAGCAGATCATAAAGTGTTGTTGCTGATGTTCATCTTATTTAGGTGATGTCATATCAAGACTCATGATGTAATAGTGTCATCTCTTCAGGTCATGTAACGACCTATGTTGGTTTCCCCACTATGCCTGGGATGAAGATGTAATGTATTTGGTTTTCATTTTTCTGATATATTCCCACTTGGTTGGGTGATGGATGTATGTATTGAATCTTTTAGGAAGGTCATTTGTGATGTAAAACATCCTTTTGCAGACCTTGCTTACAGTCAGGGGGAGCCTGAGCATGAACAGCACTATATAGCAGAGCAGACATTTCAGCTTGTTCTCAGAAAGAGCATGATCAGATTGGTGCACCATGACATATACAAAGGGGGAGCTCATTCAGAGATTTCAATAGGTACTCAGGGGGAGCTTATAATGCATTGTTGGCATTATGGAGGACGTACAGAAGGAGATCTTGGATGCTGGTCTGATTATTGCTGCAATCTATCTCTTTCATGGTCATTTATGGTGTTTGGTGGATTATGTTTCTTCTTTACAGGTCTGGTTCATATTCAGGGGGAGCATAACCCTTTGCCCTTGATGTCAAAGGGGGAGAGTGATTGGTTGTTGTTGCCATCAAGTCCAAAGGGGGAGATTGTTGGCATTATGATACATATGTTGTACTTGATGGCAACCCACTCATCTCAGATAATAAATTATAGTGTAGAGAAAATTTCACGCACTTTTATGCAGAGAAAAGTTTATTTCATGTAGAGAAAAGTTCACGCACTTTTATGCAGAGAAAAGTTTATTTCATGTAGAGAAAAGTTCACGCACTTTTATGCAGAGAAAAGTTTATTTCATGTAGAGAAAAAGTTCACGCACTTTCATGCAAGGAAAAGCGCGTATATGTTGGAGAACTTACCTTTGGTCCATGGTAGTTAGTCCTTGGTATTTGAACCTATGAGGAAAAGCGCGTATATGTTGGAGAACTTACCTTTGGTCCATGGTAGTTAGTCCTTGGTATTTGAACCTATGAGGAAAAGCGCGTATATGTTGGAGAACTTACCTTTGGTCCATGGTAGTTAGTCCTTGGTATTTGAACCTATGGTTTTGGACCATGGTACTTCGTCAAAAGTGTTGATCTCACGTACTTTCATGGTTGGTTCATGGTATTAGTCCAACAGTTTTTTGATCCTATGGTTTTGGCCCGTGGTATTGTGAAAGGCCTAAGCCTATATAAAGCAAAGGAGATCACTTGGCTAAATCATCCTTGCAATTGAATATCTTAAGATCTGAAATATTGGGTTATTGTTTTGAAAGTTTGATCTATGAAAGTGAAGTTGAAAGCAAATCTGTGAAGGGTGATCTCTCGAGCGCTACAGCTGCGGAAGTGCGGAGGCGCCACAGAAGGCGCAGTGCGGAGGCGCCACAGAAGGCGCAGTGCGGAGACGCCATAGAAGGCGCAGTGCGGAGGCGCCACAGAAGGCGCAGTGCGGAGACGCCACAGAGGCACCACAGAAGGCGCAGTGCGGAGGCGCCATAGAAGGCACAGTGCGAAGGCGCCACAGAAGGCGCAGTGCGGAGACGCCACAGAGGCACCACAGAAGGCGCAATGCGGAGGCGCCACAGAAGGCGCAATGCGGAGATGCCATAGAGGTGCCACAGAAGGCACAGTGCGGAGGCGCCACAGAAGGCGCAGTGCGGAGGAGCCACAGAAGGCGCAGTGCGGAGGCGCCACAGAAGGCGCAGTGCAGAGGCGCCACAGAAGGCGCAGTGCAGAGACGCCACAGAG
Organism: Pinus tabuliformis; assembly: GCA_031772625.1. Taxonomy (NCBI): domain Eukaryota; kingdom Viridiplantae; phylum Streptophyta; class Pinopsida; order Pinales; family Pinaceae; genus Pinus; species Pinus tabuliformis. The sequence continues at coordinate 1,938,771,648 of CM062818.1, read as the reverse complement.
GCGCCACAGAAGGCGCAGTGTGGAGGCGCCACATAAGGCGCAGTGCGGAGACGCCACAGAGGCGCCATAGAAGGCGCAGTGCGGAGGCACCACAGAAGGCGCAGGTGCGGTGGTCGCGGCGCCACAGAAGGCGCAGGTGCGGAGGTAGTACATATATCCGCAGATCTATACCAGTGAAGTTGCGATCCCTGCTTAAAATTTGTTTTAACTGCCTTTGACTATTCTGCAGGGTTTTGGGTGCATAACTGATGTTTGGTTACTGGTATTGAGTTCAGATAACAGCATGATTAATGACTTATCTTTATGTACTAGATCTGGTTGATAACTCTCATAATATCATTGTATATGTATGGATCTGGTGATTGGGTGATTCAGAAGGTTGTTTGATTATGAGCTTCAATGTTGTTGTTGGGTCCAGTATGAAAATTGGATGAAAAGTGGCCTTTCAGATTATGTGTTGTGCTTCAGTGTATCTAGTCTGAAAATTGATGAAACGTGGTACCTAGAGGAGAGAAGATTGTAGGCCAGCGCCTATGTACTAGTATCTAAGCTAGTACAAAAGCTAAGGGAGATCTTTGGAGCATTGTAGCAGGTAGCAGCCTGCGTACTAGTAAATGGATCGGCTAGTACAAGAGCAAAGGGGGTTGTAGCTCCTGTACTGGTATAAGACTGCACCAGTACAAATATTGTAAAATGATTTTCTTATTAAGAAGAAGATTGAGATGACTTGCAGCAGGTGGTTTTTCTCCCGCATTGGGTTTCCACCTTATATCATGGTGTTCATGTGTGTGCCTTATGTGTGATGATCTATTCTCTATTACGGCATCTGTTATCTGATAATATGGTTGATAATGTTCTAATGCACTCATTGAAGATCAATTAACTTAATCATAAGAAGTTGTGGAAGTAGCATATATGAATCTGATTATGGAAATGAAAAAGTTTTATTAATGTGATAATACTGATTCACCCCCCCCCCCTCTCAGTATTATTTCCAACAAAGCTATGGTACACCATGAAGACATCCATCACTCAGCAGCACTCTAGCTCAACATGCACTCCAGCAGCAGCACAAATGTACCTGCATTGTCATGTCAAGTCATGTCAAATCAAGTCATGAGTCATGTTGCCCACATCTCCACCATGGGCTTGATGTCAAACAATGTGATGTAATGTGGAAGTCCAAGAGACCCACTTGTTGAACATAGAGTCATGTAAGTTGGAAAGTCATGGAGGTCGAACAGTCATGAGGGTAGTCGAACAACAACAAGGGTCAGTTTCACCCTTAGCTATAAATACCCCCCTCACTTGTACATCAAGGGAATTTTTCACATCAACTCCTCCCACATAACCAAGAGAGTCTGCAATATTTTCTTTGAGGAGTAATTAGTGGCTCCAATGCCCCGCTGACGGGGTTAGTGATGTATGGTGTAGCGATGTGTCTTGGAACTTACACTTAATTTAGAAGCCTATCAACAGGCCAGCACATTTTCACACATGTATTTGTTGTAAGACTGATCTTTAACACTTGTAATGCATGTTGCTTTAACCATGTGTTCTACATCTGAAGTGATTCATTTGTTGTAATGCATAATCTATTAATGGAAATGTGTTGTATATGTTGTTAATGTTGTCCCGTCCGTGTCAACTGCTCTGTCGGACATTAGACAGGCCATTCACATGAACCTTGTTGTAACAACCATTGCACTCATCTCAGACTGATCCATAAGTGTTGTACGTGTTATCTTACCTTATATGTTGTGACTTCCACATCCGAGTGGATTGCTTTGCTGGAAGCTATATATGTCCTTTGTGTTGTGTGTTCCTAATCGAGTTGGGACTGATCCCTTTCAACCTAGAACTCACCTTCACCTTTCTCCCCTCATAGTGAAAGAACCATTGACACAAGTACACTTACTCTCACCAGGCACACAGACCTCACTTCTTGAAGACAAAGTGAACCACTCTCTTGTGCTGACAAGCAAGAGTTAAGGCAAATCGTTAAGAAAATGGCAACCGAGCCATCATACTGGATGGGGCTCCCACACCAAATGGTGTGAGGTCTAGTTGGGACTTCATACCGGGGTGATCCCTTGAATGTTGGCGGGTCCAGCACCATTAACATTTCTGGTGCTAGAAGGAGGGCAGCCAGTTATACATGGCTGAAATTCCCCTCACACTCACTCATCAACCATCTGGTCAAGGTAGTAACTCACACTCCCTCTCTCATGACTAAGCAATTGGTTTCTCTTGACCCCCCCAGAATTGAACACAAGATTTCATATCAACACCTTCGCTACGTTTGTCCCATCACTCGCCAGTTTGCGAAAGCAGTCAAACTGATCCCAGGTGTACAATATCTTCCACGTGCATCGAAGAAGCCAAAAGTGACTCCCACAGGGGTTGTTGTATCATCGATGGAAGAAGCAGTCCTTGCTACTCTTGAAGGTTTGGAAGAATCTATTGAAGACAAAGAGGAACCTCCAATATTCTTTGAAGATGAATAAGGCACTCTTGTGGTCTTGGGATCAAACTCTGGTATATGAAGCAGAGGGGAAGGCAGCAGAGGAAGTGGAGGTGGAGACGAATCGAGAGACTCGGATCTAGAACCATCAGATTCTTAAGGAGAGGAAGAAGACGAAGAGGATGAAGTGATGGTTGACCCAAATCTTGAATGGATGACTCAGGGACCATTGGCTCTCCCGGATGTTCTGCACAAGATGTCGAAGCAAGTGGAGAGAATGAACATCAAGTTTAACTCTGACAGCACGGTGAAGGAAGAAGACAACTTAGACAACTTCTACCTACAGTTGCAGACCCTTGAGGTACGTTATGAAGACGTAGCATGTAGATTGTTTCCATGTACCTTGGACGGACGGGTAGCTGGTTGGTATCATAGCCTTCCTCCCAACTCTATACAGAACTGGGGTTCTTTCAAATGTATGTTCCTTGAAAAGTTTGTTGATGCCAAGACCCCAGCCATGCTACTCAAATAATTTGGAACCCTCAAGATGGAGGGAAAAGAGAAAGTGAAATATTTCAATCAGAGGTTTACGCGTATCTTGAACAAGTTTGCAGCACACACCAAAGCTCATGACTCCATCACTGTCGACTATTACACATCTTCACTGCCAACCACCATTGTGTAATTAGTCAAGCAAGTTGTGAAGCCAACACTGTTAGAAAGCTCTAAAGAGGCTATTGCTATTGAGAAATACTTATGCGCCATTAGAGTCATCAAGGATGACAAATCAACAAAAGACTCCAAGGATGTAAGCAGTAAGCCCCAAGAAACGACGAGTAAGGGCAGAGACAAGGAAGCAACTAGCATTGAGACCCTCACTCACCCTGTCAAGAACTTGACCACTGAAATGTTTGAACTCAAGCAACGGAAGATGGACACGTTCGTGAACAGTCATCCGCCCAAACAAAGACAGGCAAGAAGTTCATCAATTAGCGCATCAAGCAAAAACCGGTTTGGTTCTAAATTTGCACAGAAGCCTATGTTCCAACTCAATCAATGCGTTGATCCTAAGTATTGTTCCTTCCATGAAGAATTTCATCCCGAGAACTCTTGTTCAAATTGGAAGCGAGTTGTTACCTTTGTTCGTGCTCAAAAACTCGATGCGGATGGTGACCTACAAGAGTAACTGGAAGACACCGATGATAATGAAGAGGTTTCACCTGATGAAGCACCAAGTTCTAGGCATATAGTGAACGCATATCAATGCTCGCAAGTAGTCTCAAAGACAAACACTAAGAAGCAGCCCTAAAAGCAAAATGATCATTACAATCTTAGCAGTAAAGGGGCTCCCCCGACACTTGAGGAGATGCAAGAAAAAGTGAGACGGCTAATAAAGAAGGCCGATCCACCAGCTGTCTCAAAGCAACAAACAAAAAGCAAGTCCGGGAAGACAACAGTGGATAAGAACACATCCGTAAGTATCAAGTTGCAGAACAATCCACCAAACAACACGAGCATTCGTTCCACCCCGGACACCTCGGTGAGTCTACCACCTTTGGATTACAACATAGTCGATGACATGAAGAAAACTCGAGCAAACATCAGTTTGTTTGAGTTAGCCAAAGTCCAAAGCCAATGATATATCCTATTGCACGCATTGGGACAAACAGAAATAGACAACACGACTTCTACCAGCGACGAAGCATGCACACCTCCTGGATCACTATCCACTGTGCTCAATACACTCTGAATAGAAGAAGAAAACTTAGGTTTCCCCCATTCCTACTTTCATTCGAAGTTTTCAACTACACTGTCCACAACTATTTGGTTGATTCTGGCATGACAACCAATGTCATGCCGCTCTCCATTGCTAAGAAGATCAATGCACGATGGAGCGAAACATTTGTGAGAATCATCCAACTTGATAGAACATCAGTACTAGCCATTGGTGAACTATGAGGCAATCATCTGACTATCTCATGACAGTCGAGTCCACCAGTGCATCAACATAGTTGCGGTGGACATACCGGAAGCGTATGGTCTGCTGCTCAGCTTAGACTAGTCTAGCAAGCTTGATGGATACTTTGCTACAAACTGGTCTCACCTATGGCTTCCGTACAAGGGCAGATGCAACCAAATCTAGGTGTTATCTGAGAGGTATATGAAACACAATGTCACTACCCTTGACGGTGAAAATGAACCATTGACCTTTGCAAAACTCATGTTTGGCAACTGCATCCAGGAAAGGACATTGGAGTGTTATCCTGCACGACCTACTTCAACATTGTCAGACAAGCAGTTGGGACTTCTTCCTCACCCAACTGATGATAATGAAACTTGTACAATTTTTTTTCTATTAGTAGCAGTAGTAGTAACAGTAGTAGTAGCAGCAGTACCAGCATGCCAAACAATCCATGTATAGACAAGTTGTGGACCATGAGCCTTGGTAAATCAGGAACACATGATGACTCAAGGACCGAGTGCATCTCAGTCATCCAAAACAATGAATAATGCATGATTTCAAGCTGTTTGAAGTTCAGATTTGCAAACAATGATGTGAAAGCACTCATGCTGAACACAGGAAAGACCAACACTATGGAAGAACAGAGAAACTTGGGAATCCACCATGATCTGAAGATAGCTAATCTCAGTACAAGTTACACATTGTAGCAGCGACCAATCGTTGACCTCTTGATCGAATAGTACCAAGATGGGCCTACACGAGTAGATGATGACCTGAGTACCCACTACACACGAACAATCCAGCTTGATATTCCAGGTAAAGGAGAAGACAAGCTATTACAGCAAAGAATAGGTAGCACATACATGTTGTTTGTACTCCTTTCACCAAATAGATTGACTAACATTTTAAGTGTTTGGATTACTTGCAAAGTTCGCCATCACACTTGGTTTTCTGATTTAAATCCTCCACATAAGAAATCTAGGAAGATTCACTTACGCATTGACTTTAGAAACTTGAACCCTTCCTGAAGTAAAAACAATTACCTCGTGCCATCATCCGAGCCCATGTTGCACACAGTTCCTGAGACAGTAGTGTTGTCTTCACTTGAAGGTTTTCTGGAACGCCACCAGGTTCCGGTAGCGGAGCCCGGTGGACTGGCATTGGTCCACGAGAAACTTGGCCCACACATGTATCATTTGCAATCACTTGACAGGAGGATTGATAATCTTTCTGTCAAACGTCCAAGTCCTCAAACATTAGTTCAATAGGTCAGGCCTTGCCTGTGCCTTGTACATAGTCTGCTTGTTGTTTGTTGTCTCGTTTGGTTTGTTTTGCTCATTATCTTTTCTTTTTATTTATCTATTATGCTTACTATTTTTGTTCACGTGCATTTTGTTTGTTTGATATATTGCTATTTTTGTTTCTGGAAACAAGTGCTGCCAACTACTACGTTCTGGCTTTTGAATAGAGTATGTGGCTGAAATTTGAAGAGACTTGTGACACTGCAATACTTGGCCAATATTGTGTCCATTTTCGACCAATGAAGTCCTGACGGAAAATATGAACCATCTGTAAGGGAAGCTTTGGTCCAACCGTGAACCTGTGTCCACACTAGGAAACCCCATGCATGTACTCAGCCTTCTGCTCTGTGTGTTGAAGCTAATCCAATTAGTAGAAACGGAGAAGGGGAAAAATCTAAACGAGCAAACCTATGTCAGAGGTCTTACATGCTTCTTTGAAGGAACAACCTCTTCTGCTCTTAATAAGTCAGGATCCCTCTTCTGCCCCAAAAATAAATAAGTGTCTATGCACAGTTCTCTTTAAAAATACAAAGGCAAAAGAAGAGAAAGGCTTCCTGCACATAGAGGTGAAGGATGCAACTCCACCGGGGTACTGACCAGGCTCACTAGAAGTGGAGCAATGTGTGTGTTCCTGCATGACTCCATCAGGGTATTGTCCAGGCCTGCTGGCAGCAGAGCAACATTAGAGATGAAAACTTATACTTTGAAAATCTTCAACTCACGAGCTAAACTACCCTTCTGAGATTCGAAACACTGATATATAAGATGAACTTTTGACTGTGTTTGACTGAGTCGATAAAGGGCGAACCATGTATGTCCATGGGGTCAGTGGGGAAACTGAAGTAACCTACACATCGATTCAATACTCCCCGAAATACCAAGGCCCTGTGCTAGCATGAACTGAAATAGAGAAGCTAGAGTTCTACCAGTGTGTCACCAAGTGTTGTAATGGCTACAACCACCCTCCAAAATTTTGGCCTGCACCAATTTCAGAGCCTCCCTTGAAGAGTTTCACTTGATGACTGCACACACCCAGGTTCACTCTGTGAGCTCGTGTGAGTCTTTACATTCACTTTTCTTGTTTATTGCACTCAAGTCTCTACATGTTTATGTCTAAGTCATGCTTGCAACCGTGTTCTGGTTATGCTCAAAGTCTTTGCTTCGTATGTGTTTGATATGTTCGCCATGAAAGCATCTGTCGCACTCACACACATAGTCACATTCACTGTCGTGTAAATGTCGTCTCGATCATGAATGATCAATCACGAGTGTCGCGCTTGTCACTAGCATCGTCAGTCAGTCATGTTGAACATGTGTGTCTGGATAGTTTGTTCATTTCATCGTCAAGTGATGCGAGTGTGTGTCTGTATGATCACCTATTCATCTTTTGACTATTCACAAACTTAGTCATTTTTGTTGAAGTTCTGACGACCAGACTCCTCATTGATAGCTGGACCATCACCTTGCTTTCGACTCGATCGAATATCAACTAGAACAGCATAGAAACACCAAGCTAGTTCTTTCAAGCTGTGCTGCCCACAAGCTATTCAATCAGCACTCATGTTGGGCACCCGGATAGTCGACCGACTGTTCATCTAAGAAATTGTGCAATGCTCATGCGCAAGCCTCCTGCTTCCCATCAGTTAGCTTAGCTCATAAATTTTGAAGAGATGATCAGCAGGTCAGCCTCCCAACCTTAATGCAATTTTCCCAACCAGTAGCTCTGAGCAACAGACTGCATGTTCCCTCTAGGAATTGTGCAGTTTCTGCTGCCAGTGACTTAGTAGCCAACTGGCAGTTCCCTTTGGGAATTGCGCAGATCTGGCTGCCAATGACCCCAGCAGCCAACTGGAAGCTCCCTCTAGGAATTATGCAGATCTGGCTACCAGTGACCCCAGCAGCCAACTCGTAGTTCCCTCTGGGAATTGTGCAGATCTGGCTGCCAGTGACCCCAACAGCCAACTAGAAGTTCCCCAAAAAAACTGCACAATCCTTACCTGCTGACCCTTCCTGTAGCTCGGCCTATTCCTCTGGAAAATTATGCAAATCTGGCTATCTATCCCCTGCTAACTATTCATTCGAGAAAATGCGCAGAGCATGCCTACCTTGCCTTCCAGCAACTTAGACTCTTCCTCCCAAAAGTTGTGCAATTTTTCCTCCCAGCCGAGCCAGACCTTGCAGATAGTCACTGTCAACTCAGAATGCCTATCTCCATCTCTCAGTGACTTTTGCGCAGTTTTCATCAGCATTTGCCCAGAGCCATCATCCTGCATCACAACCCTACTGCCTCTCCTGGTCACTTGCATTCGAATGATCGTGTGTCATGGTAGACTAGGAGGTTTTGGATTTGATGTTGTCTTGTCATGAGTGACTGCAGGTACAGGTACACCAAAAAACATATCAAGACAATGAACAGGATTAATGAAGGGCATACATGTAGATGGACAGGTTCACCGACGAATGAATGAGCGAATCATGTGAAGCGAACGAACGCGATGAGCATGCACCTTTGTGAACACATGAGCCTGTCAAACCTTCCAGCATGAAAGGAAGGAACAACATGCTAAAGCTTCATCAAGCGAACCAAGGACCATCGAAGACTCCGTGCACTTCGCCATACGGAAGTGAAGCTATGGTACACCATGAAGACATCCATCACTCAGCAACACTCTAGCTCGACCTGCACTCTAGCAATAGCACGAATGTACCAGCATTATCATGTCAAGTCATGTCGAGTCAATTCATGAGTCATGTTGCCCACACCTCCACTATGGGCTTGATGTCAAACAATGTGATGTAATGTGGAAGTCCAAGAGACCCACTTGTTGAACATAGAGTCATGTAAGTTGGAAAGTCATGGAAGTCGAACGATCATGAGGGTAGTCGAACAGCCACAAGGGTTAGTTTCACCCTTGGCTATAAATACCCCCCTCACTTGTACATCAAGGGACTTTTTCACCTCATCTCCTCCCACATAGCCAAGAGATTTTGTAATATTTTCTTTGAGGAGTAAATAGTGGCTCCAACGCCCCACTGATGGGGTTAGTGATGTATGGTGTAACAATGTGTCTTAATTCAGAAGCCTATCAACAGGCCAGCATGTTTTCACACGTGTATTGTATTTGCTATAAGAATGATCTTTAACACTTGTAATGCATGTTGCTTTAACCAGGTGTTCTACATCTGAACTGATTCATTTGTTGTAATGGATAATCTATTAATGGAAATGTGTTGTATATGCTGTTAATGATGTATCGTCCGTGTTGACTGCTCTTTCGGACATCAAACGGACCTTTCACATGAACCTTGTTGTAACAACCGTTGCACTCATCTTGGACTGATCCATTGTACATGTTATCTTACCTTATATGTTGTGACTGGCGCATCCAAGTGGACTGCTCCATCGAAAGTTGTGTATTTCATTTGTGTTGTGTGTTCCTCGTAGAGTTGGGACTGATCCCTTTCAACCTGGAACTCACCTTCACCTTTCTCTCCTCACAGTGAAAGAACCATTGACACCAGTACACTTACACTCATTAGGCATGCGAACTTCACTTCTCGAAGACAAAGCAAACCACTCTCCTGTGCTGACAAGCAAGAGTTGAGGCAAATCCTTAAGACAATGGCAACCGGGCCATCATACTGGATGGGACTCCCACACCAAACGGTGTGAGTTCTAGTTGGGACTTCATACCACTGTGACCCATAAATGTTGGCGGGTCTAGCACCATCAAAAATATCCAACCTGTGTTATCATTCATGATGAGTGTGTGTGGGAATATGAAGAAGAACCTCCGGTGAAGGATGACTCCCTTCCATCTGCACCTCATCCACTCTATCCTAACATCCCTTTTGATTCTGCCACTTTTGTTTCTCCTTGTGAAAACCCATTTCCGGATGTTTCTACTTCTGATCGTTGACAGGACACACCAGATGTCAGCCTATCATTACATTGCGGAGAGGACAGGTCTTCCTCTGAAAATCCATCCCATCTGTCATATGTCATCTGTCATTTCTAAAAACATAGAGGGTGAACATTGTTTCTTCTCATCTACCACTTAGCACGATTCATCTATTCATGAGGATGCATACGAACATCCTGAATTCTCTGATAGTGGTTGTTGTGATCTATATACTTCTTCATTTGATCACTATGTTGATTTACTCATTTTTCATTTGCATAAGCCACTGGTCTCCGATGATCTTTTTGTTGACGAAGTGGAAACCCCATAGGCTATGGAGGCACTTCAAACTGGGTTGATGGTTGTGGCAGGTCCTTGTTGTCCTAAGGTTAGTTCCACTTTTGATCAGGAAATATGTGAAACACCCATGGCTACTCATCACTCATATGAATGCACTGAAGATAAACCCAACACACAGTTTTTGCTTCCTCCACTCGAATCACATGATCCCATTGCTCATGCACTGGAGGAATCATACACAACAAGCACACTTTCAAGGCATAAGTTGTCTCTCTTTCTTATGTTTTCTTGTCTGTCACAGTCGAGAGAGTGTGCATGTTTATCATCTGCATGCAGTGTGTCACAGCATCATGTTAAGTGCGCATAATGTTTGTCTTGTGCATTCACTTTTTCCTTTTTTGTGGATGTTTTAGAACTCAGAGCATGTTGGTCTTCATTTTTAAATCTTTCTTATTCATTGGTTTGGATGCATATTTTTCATGCCTTCACCAACATGGGCCAGCCAATGCGCTGATGGCTGCATTGGAAATATCACTTCACGTGAGTAGGCCCATGCATTGTTTAGCGTAGGAGTAGGAGTAGTCTTTGCTTCTTGCTTTGCTTTGCTTTCTAGTTTGCATGTTTGTTTGCTTGCTTACTTGGTTTGGTTTGCTTGCTTTCTTGCTTTTCTTACTTGTTTTTCTTTCGCTTTACTTCTGCTTTTTTCTTTTTTTCTTTCTTTTCTTGCTTGTACCCATAGGTTAGCCTCTCGTGAAACCGTGTTTGGCTCTCGAGACAAGCTGGGAAAATCTAAGAGGACTTTTACAAATATCAACACTTGGTTATACATTGTCCTCTCTCTTTATGAAGATCTTGGTGTCTTTAGTCAATGATGCCTTGATGGAAAATACGTTCTATTCATAGTGAATCTTGGTGAAAACACAACGCTCACACTATTAACTAGTACCGCCTACTCTAATCGATTCTTTGGGTTATCCCTTTACATCTTGGTCAAGTAGAGTAAGGTGAGGGGGGGAAACTTAACAAGTATGTCAAAGGTATACATAACATACTTCTCTAAAGGAACAACCTCTTCTGCTCTCAATAAGTCGGGATCCCTCTTCCACCTCTGAAATAAACAAGTTCCTATGCACAATTTTTTGAAAAAAAAAAATGAAAAATAAATAAGGTGAAAGAAGAGAAAGGCTTCCTACGTAGAAAGGTGATACAAGTAACTCCACCAGGGCACTAACCAGGCTCGCTGGAAGCAGAGAGATTCTTGTGTTCCTGTGTGACTCCACCTGGTACTATCTAGGCCTGTTGAGCGGAGCAACACCAAAGATGAAACTTAAACTCTGACGGGTTATATTACTTGTGCATCAATAGACCCCTCATCCCAAATCAAAATAACTAATTTGACTTGGCTTGGAATGTGTGCTGGCTGATTAAGAGAATGGTAGGGACTACATCTTTCACAAAAGCTAGTGCGGAAGCCATCATGATCAAAGAATAGAACAAGACTTCTGGAAAGGTTAGACCCACTTTTCATGAAATAGGCTCTATACAGAGAGCTGGAGTTCTACCAGTGTGTTGCCAATGTTGTAGTGGATACAAAAACTAATCTGGAATTTATCCAGCATAAAGAGTGAAAGGTATTACAAACTCATGTGCATGGATTTGCCTATGTTACTTATGCAACGGATCGATAAGATTGCTAGAATACACAGACACTGAGGCAATTAGAGAAAACATAACAGTCAAACATGTAAACAAAACAAGTTTAAAAAGGATTTCACCCAATGCTCCTAGGCTACGTCTCCTGGTCCATCCTTTCAGTGGTGGCCTCTCTATTATGTTTTCAAGCAGATTTTTTACAACAGTGAGCTCAATTCGAGTCTCACTAATAGAATGAAGTCAGTAGGAATGGAGTGCACAGACTCTCCTTACTGAAACTCAACCTCTGAGGGTCATAGTAGTATGACAGGCCTACTCCAAGGAGTTTACTTGAACATCTCAAGCTTTCAATGTAGTACACAGTCTCTCTGACTCTCTCTGGCTCTGTTTGGCTCGATGCCACCTTCAGGTCAGCTTGGCTACTACTCTTTGTTCTCTGTTATTAGCTTTCTGCATCTCTTCATTGTCTGCCTCCTTCTGCTTCTGTCAATTCATGGCTTTTAAGCCAACCTGTTCTTTTGATTGCTCGTTTCTGCTTCCCAACCTTCTGGTTTCCTTTCCTCTGTCCGTTCAAATTCCTCTGCTCTGCATCATCATCATTGGGTAACGCCTCACAAGGAGGTGGCCACCTGTTTGCTAACGAACTGGTTGTCAGATTCCCTGAATCATACTCGAATGGCCCTTAAATCTGTTTGCTTCAAGATCGCCCGTGAACACAAATCATTTTTCGACTCATCATCCACGTCAGACGTCAAATACCTGTCATCTTGCTTTTTGACCTATCAAATCCGGTCAGTCATCGGGACGTATCCCCACTATCAATCTGGGCCCCCCAGATCCTACGGTCGTCCTTCATATCGGGCAGACAAGTCACACGACATTTACCCGTCCAATGCGAGAAATTTTCTCTCTCTTCTACCGAACACATGTCACTCGATGTGTGGCATCGGGTGGGACTCAGTCAAAACTGTTTACCACCTCGAAGCCTTCCGATATCCTCCTGATTTTGGGGAATCCCGCACTACGGAACTGAAATAGTTACTTTTCTGAATTTTATAGTGTTTTCGGGTCCGGGCGCTTCGGGGCTTTCCTTCACTGAGGGGGATGCCCTGCGCGTATCAAAATCCACCTTAGTTTTCCGAATTAACCTCCGGTTTTGCTATTTTTGTGCCATTGTGCTTTACCATGGGCCAACGGTCTACGAGCTCGACCGAGGGTCCTCGTTGCTCCGCTCTGGCCACAACTGCAATTGTTTTGAGGATTCCTTCTGATAGCTTCGATATTTTCTAGGACTTGAATCTTTTAACATAATTTGAAATAGTCATGAAAACTTAGAGAGTTTTTAGGATCCTATTCAGATCACGGCCTTCCCACTAAAAAAGATTTTGGACCACCAAAAGTTGGTTTTCTTTCAAGCATCAATCAAGTGAGGGTTTTGTTTCCTCGCTTGCTCAATTTCTATCCATTTCACACTGCTTGGATTTGAACCTTTGAGTCCGATCCTGAGGTACTCAACATCACCTTTGTGTGTAGTTCTTACCTTCCTGTCTAGAACTATATCTTCCTGCAACTCATAAAGATATTCAGTTACTAGATCATCAATAGAAGGCAATTGACTCTGCTCTTCGAGATCTTCAATTAATGAAGGTTCAAATAGTCTTAAGTTGTCTACATTAACAACTGAGTAGATGTGCTTGTAAGCTGGTAGAACAAGGTGAAAATCATTCTCACCAATTTTCTCAAGTATCTTGAAAGGTCCATGCCTTATCGGCTTCATCTTCTTTCCTTCACCTTGCAATTTGTCTTTGCTGAAATACAACCAGACTTGATCATTAACTTGGAAACTATGCTCCATCTGATGCTTGTCATGCCTTGCCTTGTACTTGGCTTGTCTCTTTTCCAGTTCTTCCTATACTGCCTGGTGAATCTCTTGGATTTGTTCAATGAACTTGGTTGCCTTGTCCACATCATTGTGTCCATCAACTGCTATGTCTTTACCAGAGACAAAATCCAAGGGAGACCTTGGTGTGAAACCAAAACAGGTCTCAAAAGGATATCTTTGTGTAGAATAATGTTTAGCTCAGTTGTAATCATGCTACACATAGCATAAATGTTCATCCCAAAGTTTGGGATGCTTGCTGCAATAGCCTCTGAGCAACTGGATCACTGTCCTGTTGAACACTTCTGTTTGGCCATCTGTTTGCAGATGGAAAGTTATGCTTTTCTTCAGCCTGGTTTCCATCAATTCCCACGAACTTGACCAAAATTTCCCAACAAATCGGGTATCTTGATCAGATATTATGGAAGTGGGTAATCCAAAATGAACCCATACATGCTGAAAGAACAACTTTGCAGTTTGTTCAGCTGTAATCTATTTTTTACAAAGTATTAAAATACACATTTTTCTAAACCTATCCACAACAACATATAAATAGTCATGACCTTTCCTAGATTTAGGCAGTCCTCCAACAAAGTCCATGGAAACACTTTCCCAAGGATGAGAAAGCACTGGTAGTGGAGTGTACATGCCTAGTTTTCTATTGTTGGGCTTGCTTTTAGCACACATGGTACACCCTCTTACATATCTAGAAACTGTCTCATTCATTTTTAGCCAATAACAAAATCTTTGCAGCTGTGCAACCATTTTACTTACACCAAAGTGACCTGATATTAGAGAAGTGTGTGCTTCTCAAATTATCTTTACTCTTTCAATTTGTGTAATGCATAGTTTCCCACAATGATACAAGAGTTGGTCCTTAATATGATAGTCCAATTCTTCTACTCATTTTCCTTGACTTAAAGTTGCATATACATCTTTAAAATCTTGAGCATATTGTTCAATGTAGCTCTCATGCAATACTGAATTATGCTTAAGTATAGTAGATGCATTTATAATTGGTCTAGATAACATATCTGCAACTTTATTGTGTATGGCCTTTTTATATCTGATGACTAAATGAAACTGTTGTAGAAAACCCATCCATCTATAGTGTCTTGATTGCTGCAACTTAGTTTGGGAGTGTATATATTGAACTGGTTGATGATCAGTATGTATAACTGTCTCTTTGCCCACTAAGCAATGTTTCCACTTTTTCACACTATGTACTAATGCATACAATTCTTTATCATATGTAGGATAGTTAACTACTGTAGAATTAAATGTCTCAGAATGATAACATATGGGTTTACCGTGTTGCATCAACACTATTCCCATGGCATAGTCACTGGCATCTGTTTCAATCTCAAATGGTCTTTGAAGATCGGGCAGTGCTAGTACTAGTGTTGTACTAATCTTTTCCTTCAAGGTGTCGAAGGCTTTCTGCTGTTTGCCTCCCCACTGAAACACCTTGTTCAATCCTGTTAAAGCATGTAAGGGAGATGCAATTAAGGAAAAGTTAGAAATAAAATTTCTCCAATATTGTGTTCCTCCTAAGAAGCTTCTAACTTCTGTAGCAAATTTGGGGTTAGGCCAGTTTACAATGATTGCAACCTTAGAGGGATCTATCTTCAATTCACCACCCCTTACTATATGTCCCAAATAATTCAAATATGTTTTTCCAAATTCACATTTTGAGAGTTTAACATAAAGTTTTTCTATTTTCAAAACATCTAGTGTCTGCTTAACATGCTTTAAATGTTCTTCCCACGTTTTGCTAAATATAAGAATGTCATCCAGATATACAATAAAAAAATCATCAAGAAAAGGTCTGAGTACATCATTCATTACTCTCATGAAAGTAGTAGGAGCATTACTTAAGCCAAAAGGCATAACCAGCCACTCATACAATCCCTACTTTGTTTTGAAAGTAGTCTTCCATGCATCTTGCTCTGAAACTCTGACCTGATGATAGAAACTATGCAAGTCTAACTTGGAAAAATAAAAAACTTCTTTTAACGATTCTAATAGATCATCTATGTGAGGAAGGGGATAACGATTTTTGATCGTTATCGTATTCAGTGCTCGGTAATCAATGCACATTCTCCTCGAGCCATCTTTGTTTTTCACCAAAACAATTGGAGACCCACATGGTGATGTGCTAGGTCTGATGAACCCCTTCTTGACCAGCTCCTGTACCTGCTTCTTGATTTCTGCATTCTATAAAGCGGACAACCTGTACATCCTGATGTTAGGCAATGGAGCATCTTGCTCAAATTAATATCATGCACTATTTCCTTTTTGGGTGGCAGACCTTTAGGTTCTTGAAACAATACATCGTATTCTGAAACAACTTTTTTTAAATCAGCTTGGTGTTTAGCATCACAACCCTCAAATACATTGGTTTTATCAGGTTTCTTTTCCTTTACAGCCATCAATAAAAATTGTTTGCATGAATTTACAATTCATTTCATCTGCCCTGAGTTTGTGAGAGTATAATTATTCTTGAGCTTATGAGCTCTTACAATATATTCGATTCCATCTTTAATGAGTAGATACTTGTTCTCAGATCTATAGAAAATAGCTTTTCTATCATACAAGTAAGGACTTCCTCAAACAATTCCACATATATCCAAAGGAACTATATCTAACTCAACCTCATCTACAAACGTTGACCCAAAAGAAAACTTAAGTTTACATTGTCTAGTCACTTGTAGCTTTGCTTTATCACATAGCAAACCTAATGGATATGGTTTCTTGTGAGGTGTGGTTAGTAATCCCAACTTCTTTACAATTGCTTCATAAATTAAATTTAGTTGTGAGCCACTATCAACAAAGTATCAATCTTTTGATGATTGGAAATAGCTCGAATATGAAAAATCTCATGTCTTTTTCTCTCATTTTCTTCATTATCAGTAGATTGTGCAGAATTACTAGTAGATGCTTTAGAATTTTTACCTTTTATACCTGTCGTTGCGATTGTTGCTTCATCTCCTTAGTCTGGCCCCAAATCCTTTTGAATAGTTGCAACTGTCTTCTTCTTCTTTCCCTCGAACTTCTTAGGTTTCAGCTTTGGATGCAAAATCCGACAGTGTTCATCATCATGCCCATCCTTCTTACAGTGAGTGCATGAGGACTTGCTCTTTTGTACACTGTTTGTCTTCCTCTCTTTCATTTCTGTTTTCTTTTCTCCTTATTTTTGCTTGTAGTGTATTGGGATGATCCCCCAACTTCTGGGTTCCCATTCTTACCTCTAGCTTCTAGATGTGTAGACTAAACGAATACCTCATCTATGCTAGTGGGATTAAACATGAGGATAGTGTGCCTCATGTAGCTATGTCGACCACCTATATACTTCAATAGAGTCTCAAGTGAGTCTAAAGAAATTCCTAGAATCAAAGATCTTTTCCTAAATTCTTAAGTGTAACCTTGTACACTTTTCCCTTTTAGTTGTCGAAGAGTTTGCAAGCTCATCATGGCTTCCTGCATGTAGGCTAGTGGGTGGAATTGCTTTTTAATTACAGAAACAAATTCACTCCAGACAGAGAGAATCTTACCATGTTTCTTCATGTCAGCTTGTGTCCTACCTTCCCACTATACCAAGGCAGTGCCTCCAAGGCGTAGGTTGGCTAGCTGACTCTTACTCGTGTCTGAGTCAATGCTCTACACTCTACAATAAACATCAATTTGTCTGATCCAATTATCCAGCTTCTCTGCATTCAACTCTCCATCATATATTGGTAAATGAAATTTAACATCTAATTTAATCAAAGATGTCTTCTTTTTATTTTCAGGGCTATTAGGAGGTGTGAGAAATTTTTCTTCTTTCCCTTTGCCTTTAGAGTGGTCATGGAGGAGAGATTCTTCTACTCCTTTGTCTTGTTTGGAGCTTGATGAATCATAATCTCTATGTTTCCTAAAGTCCCTATACATTTCCTCCACCATGGATTTCAGGGTCATAAAACTATCCATGAACTGGGGGTCTAATTCTAAGGGATTTTCTTCTAGCATTTTCCTCTTAGAATAGACTCTTCCAATTTCCGGGTTAGTTTCAGCCAATTCTCCTTCTCCTAATTTAAGCTTTGATCTAGTTAGCATTCAACAACAAAATCCAGCACAAGCTTGTCTAACCTTAGTAACCCTATGCTCTGATACCACTTGATCTAGAATTTATCCAGGATAAAGAGTGAAATGTATTACAGACTCATGTGCATGGATGTTCCTATGTTACTTATGCAACGGATCGATAAGATTGCTAGAATACATAGACACTGAGGCAATTAGAGAAAACATAATAGTCAAACATGTAAACAAAACAAGTTTAATAAGGAGTTCACCCAACGCTCCTGGGCTACATCTCCTGGTCTAGCCTTTCAATGATGGCCTCTCTATTATGTTTTCAAGCTGAGTTTTTACAACACTGAGCTCGATTCGAGTCTCACTAACAGAATGAAGTCAGTAGGAATGGAGTGCATAGATCTCCTTACTTAAACTCGACCTCTGAGGGTCACAGTAGTATGATAGGCCTATGTCGAGGAGTTTGCTTGAACCTCTCAAGCTTTCAATGGAGTACACAAACTCTCTAACTCTCTCTAGCTCTGTCTAGCTCGATGCTACCTTCAGGTCAGCTCGGCTTCTACTCTCTGTTCTCTGTTATTATCTTTTTGCATCTCTTCATTGTCTGCCTCCTTCTGCTTCTGTTAGTTCATGGCTTTTAAGCCAGCCGGTTCTTCTGACTGCTCGTTTCTACTTCCCGGCCTTCTGGTTTCCTTTCCTCTATCCGTTCAAATTCCTCTGCTCTACATCATCATCACTAGGTAACGCCTCACAGGGAGGTGGCCATATGTTTGCTAACGAAATGGGTGTCAGATTCCTTAAATCATACTCAAATGGTCGTTAAATCTGTTTGCTTCAAGATCGCCCACGAACACGAATCGTTTGCCGACTCATCATACACATCGGACATCAAATCCATGTCATCTTGCTTTTTAACCTGTCAACTCCAGTCAGTCATCGAGACGTATCCCCGCTGTCGATCTGGGCCCCCCAAATCCTACGGTCATCCTTCATATCAGGCGTACAAGTCGCACGACGTTTACCTGTCTGATGCGGGCAGTTTCTCTCTCTTCCACTGGACACGTGTCGCTCGATGTGTGCCATCAGGTGGGACTCAGTCAAAATTTCTTATCACCTCAAAGCCTTCCGATATCCTGTCGGTTTTTGGGAATCCCACACTACGGAACCGAAACAGTTACTTTCCAAGTTTTATAGTGTTTTCGAGTCTGGGCACTTCGAGGCTTTCCTTCACTGAGGGGGATGCCCTGTGATATGTGATTAGCCTACAGTTTTGCTAGTTTTGTTCCATTGCACTTTACCATGGGTCAACGATCTGCGCGCTCGACCGAGGGTCCTCGTTGCTCCGCTCTGGCCACAACTGCAATTGTTATGAGGATTCCTTTTGATAGCTTCGATCTTTTCTAGGACTTGAATCTTTTAGCATAATTTGAAGCAGTCATGAAAACTTAGAGAGTTTTTAGGATCCTATTCGGATCAACCACCCTCCAAAATTTTGGCTCACATGCAAATTTCGAAGCCCGCCTTGGATCTTGTGATCGATCATCCTTGGTCACTTGTTGGTAAGTTGATGTTTTCAAGCTCTTCTCCTTGATCTTAAGAGTTGTTCATGTTCACATCTTTATGTAGCATGTGTCATCTTGGGAAATGGGGTCGTCATTTGTTATGCAAATGGAATGTTATTTTTTTTCAAGGGAATTGTATGCATATGAGTGGTTGTCATCACATAGACATGTTTCACACTCACTTCATGCACTCTTGTCACGAAGGTTGTTGCATCAATTAAAGTATGTCTTATGCATTCCGGATGGTCTACGCTATGTCACTAAGTGTCCGTGTGCGATCACAGTCGAGTCCTATCATTGCTTACATTTGTGTCACTGATCTCACACTTAGCCATTTCCCAAGCAACCTAGCCTTATTCAGCTTCCTGGAACTTCACACTGTGCTTCTGCAACCATCAAGCTTCTTCCCTTTCCTTCTAAAATCTCCCATCCCGTAGAGACCCCAGCCAACACCGCTCTCTAGAAATGCATAGAGAATTCAGGCAGTCAACACTGCTCTCCAAAAATGTGCAAAGCAGTCCAGCTTCCATCCATTCAAAAACTGCGCAGAGGTGTCCCCCCAGGACCCCCATCCTGCAGCAGTGCCTCGTGCCTCAAAACTGCGCAGTTTTTTCCAAGTTTTCCTATCAGACTTGCGTTCAGAAACTATGCAAATGGGCCTCCCATGGCCTCATCCTGATAGCAGTCACTTCCCACTGAAACTGCGATGATCCATCACTCAGTGAGTACATGAAAAGGTGACATGCTGAGATCACTCCCAAAGAGTTGAGGAGAAGGACCAAGAGACCAAGTGATGGAAAAGATCAGGACCTCATGCAAACTTCTTTGTATGCATGATCATCTTGAGACTAAGTATAGTAAGTAAATAACACCTTTTGAAGTACACCTCTTAGTTGATTTTGCAAGACTTCTTGTCATTGTCATATCATCCTGTGTAGAAAAACCTGTAGATTCACAAGCTCATGTAATCTACTAAAACAAGAGACAAGAATCTACTTCTACTCTTTAGATAGGAAGCCCATAAACATTGAGCAAATAATAATCAATAGAGGAACAGCATCAAAGGCACATAACACACTAAATATCTGGGGAAAGCCACAACTCAAAACCCCACTATCTATTTTTTATTAATCCGGAAAATCAAGATGAAATTACAATGCTTGTTCTCTCTAGAACAATCCCAACACTCAGCAAATTCAATCTCCAACACATAAGAAAGCTCAAAGCCAAAGCTTATCCTCTTCACAAGATCTCCAAATCTCTATACCAATGTGTAATTCCTATGAAGAATAGCTTGTATTTAAAGGGAAATAAATTCTCTAAAAATAGCGTAATACCTCAAGGATCAGTTCCTGATTGCATGCACTATCAGTGCAACTTAGAAAAATCTAAAATGAATAGTACATTGTCCCTGCACTCTAGTCTCAACTAGGTCTTTCTTAGAATCGACATGCATGAGTTTCTGATGGTGGAATCTTCAGTTAACTAGAGTAGCACTAATTAGGTCACTAGTGTCCCAACTGACTGTTTACTCACTATTAGTTCCTAAAACTGATTGGAACTGATTTAACTAGTATTAACTCAATAAACTGAGTTAACTAATAACAATTCATTCATAACTCATCCTTAAATCCTATAAGTTAGGGAGAACATATACATGTCTTCTAAAAGACTTCCAATTCGAATTTCCTAAATTAATTAAGTTAATTAAACTTAATGAATTATTTTCAAATTGCTATGAGAAAAGAATTCTATTTTAATTCATAGTTTAATTCAAGGACAAATTAAACTGGAATTTCTTGTTTCCATTTCTCAATATCCTGTCCTCAGTAACATGTGCATGCACAAACATGAAAAATCATCTCATGTGTTTCCTCTACATGTCTTGCTTCCTTTTCACTTGTTTGACCAACTGTCGTCTTCGGCATGTTGATTGTTATGTAATGCTTGTGACCTCGTTCTAGTGATATTGAAGGTTGTGTTTGAGTTGTATTCACTATGTAAGCATCTGTCACACTCACACATGAAGTTGTATGCATGTCATGCAAGTTTTGTCACAGTCGCTCAACGATCTATCTCAAGTGTCGCACTTGTTGCCCGCACCCATTAGTCAGTCACACTAAGCATGTTGTCTTGTTGGTTTTAGGTGTCTTGTCATCAAGTCATGTTGAATGTCTGTTTGCAACGCCATGTATTCATGAGTTCACTACTTACCCATTTTTCTGAAAGTTTGTCGACCGAAACACCCTCCATCAACCAGGCCTCCGTTGAGCTGCATTGTGCAGCCTCAGCCCTTAGTGATCATGTACTGTTGGCCAGAATTGTGCAGACCTTGAGGTTGCCTCCCAGGAAGTCTGCACTGTGAAATCCTGGAATCAACCTAACTGAATGTCACGAACAACACAGAATTTTCTCAGCAAGCCATCTCAATCTTCGCTACCCGCAAGAAAATCTATCAATCCTCCCACAAGTCAACCAAAGAGTTTAACCAAACAGTGACCCAGGGCCTCCTCCAAAAAATTGTGCAGACGTTTCTAAGATGCCCGCCTTCGTTGACTAGAGAAATTTTGTCACTGCACTATCCTCGAAATTTGTGTAGTTCTGTCAGCTAACCTACTGCTCCATTTTCTTGGGTTCTCCTTCAGCTGCTTGACACCCTGCTTAGCCCAGAAATTGCATAGAGATGTCCTACAGGATAACCTCTCAATTCTATGCAGTTTTGGCCACCAAGCTCCCACAGCTCGCTGCCAGCCTCCCCAGAGAATCTGCGTAGTTTTCATTGCCAGTGTCCTCCCTGCTGCCACATTGCCTCCCTAGAAAATTTGTGCAATTCTGCCCTTCAGCTGAGCCAGATCTCATAGATGGTCACTGTTGATACAGACTATGCATCTCAGCCTCCCACTGACCTCTACACAATTCTCCTTGACAGTGCCTGGAGCCCACATCCTGGCCTGGAATGTGCTTTGCGTAGTTTCAGAGCCTTTTCCTCTCTCTCAGTCACTTGCACCTGAAAACAAAAGATGATGCATCATGTTAGACTAAAATATTTCTAGATTTGATGTCATCTCATCATGAGTGATTGCAGATACATGTACATGGATTAGACATGGCATGACGGCGAACAAGATGAACAAGGAGCGCATGCTAATAGACTTGTTCGTGAACGAGTGAAAACAAGAAGCATGCCAAATACAAGTGAAGGATCGACACACACATGCAACATCAAGTTAACACCAAGACCATCGAAGACTCTGCACACCTCACCATGCGGAGGTGAAGCCATGATACACCAAGAGCACATTCATCACTCAGAAACACTACAGCTCAACATGGACACCACCACCAACATGAACATACCAACGATGTCATGTCGAGTCATATCATGTGTCATCTCGACCACATCACTACAGTGGGCCATACTATTGTAATCAATGTAATGTAACGTGGAATTCGAAGAGACCCACATGTAAAGTTGAAGAGTCATGTAAAGTTGAAGGGTCATGTAAGTCAAACAGTCATGAGGGAAGTCGAATAGTCACAAGGGCTAGTTTCACCCTTAGCTATATATATCCCTCATTTGTACATGCAAAATACTTTTCACCTTGGCTCCTCCCAAATAACCTTAAGAGTGTGTAATCTTTTCTTTGAGGAGCGAGAAGTTGCTCCAATGCCCCACTATCGGGGTTAGTGATGTAATGGTGTACCGATGTATCTTGGAACTTTCGCTTAATTCAGAAGCCTGTTAACCGGCTAGCATGTTTTCACACATGTATTGTATTCATTTGTAAGACTATTCTTTGGACTCTTGTAATGCATGTTTCTTTAACTTGTATTAAGTCAGTTGAACTATTTCAGTTTTTTTAGTACATATTTGATTGGAAATGTGTTGTATCAATTGTTAACATTTTCTCGCCCATGTGGACTATTTCGTCGAACACTTAATAGACTTGTTGGCTTGAGGGGGCCTGACCCAGGTTTGGATTTAATTAGCCAAACAAATCCCTGTACTACAGGCCCTCTCAGCACCATCCCGCGGAGCACAGACTGAGGTCTCACCCGAAGTAGTATGGGGGGATGCTAGAACCAATTTTCTGCATCCTTGGGATTTCTGAGGGGTCGGTTTAGTCCAACTGTGAATACCTTTGAGCAGGTCACTTCACGCACTATCCTGACCCATGAGGCCTTCGCGATCTATTATAATCGCCTTCGCACAGCCCTAACCAAGGCCTGATGTCATTTTGCGCTGCCCTAGCAGTGATCTGTGCTACTTCCCCAAGTTATACCACGGATCTTACTTATCTTCTTACAACAGTTAGTTATCTTCGCATAAACAGATACTTAATCTTATATTCACTTTATCAACACAGTCATATAAGTTCATGCATCATATAAACAATAGAAATGCAATTTATATCTGATACACTCAATGCATAAAACAAGAAAAAGATACACATAAATGATGTAAAACTTCTCTTTATTACTTCTCCAAGGGTTACACACTTGACTCACCCTGCGTGCTCAGCTACAGGGGTCCGCGCACTCAACTACAGACTACTAGGCCTCTGCGCACTCAACTGCAGAGCCTTGTCCTACTCTACGACACAAAGACTCGACTCTACACTTAGATAAGACTCAATTCTTCATCCTTCATTCATGACTATCATTCCCTTATTTACAACTTAGAGCCTCGCTTTATTTATACAATCCCATGGTCCACGGACCATGGGTAGATTTCTAAAGCCAACATTGCATTACAAAAATGAGGGCGGACAACCCTATGACTCATTTACAATCATCGTGCTCCGCGCCCACAAAACGTGGAGTCTTTACATCAGATTTGGTCAAAATATGGACTTTAAATCCCAAAACTTGCCTTGCGGGGTCCCGCGCCCAACAGGCCCCCAACACAAACTTCATGACTCGCTCTCGAGTCACTCTATCGATGCAGAGATCTTCACAGAGACCTCCCAACTCTGTCTGAACTGTTGCAAGATCAGTAGCACACTAAGTAGTTTCCTACTGTATCTCCTACACGCGTTGTTAGGAGACTGTTGTATCTGAACTACTTCCTTGTATCTGCTCCTGCATTCCCTGCATCTATTTATAGTCCCACGCCTCCTTTCAGCTACATGGAGCGCTAAGATTGTGCTTCGATGGGCTAGTCAGATTGTCGGGCCACCCCTGTATGGCTTCAATTGACTGCCATTCACTCTTCCTGGGAAAGGTTCTCTATTTAAATTTACCAACTGCACTATGCCTACGTCTGTGATCCCTTTAGTAATATATGGCCTGATCCAAGGCATCATACTAATCAACTCTCGGTGGTAGCTCCTAAATTTGTCAACAGAACTGCGCGCATCTTGTCTTATCACCACAGCCTTTTTATCAAGAAAGTCCTTCATTATTTCTTCCTCAAGCTTCTTGACTTCTTCTTCCGTCATGGCACTCTTTGCCTTTAACCGAACTTTTTCCTTCATGAGTTTTTGGAACCTAAGATCACCCTGTTGGATCTCTTCATCAGGTCCCAAGTGTTGTTCTTCGTCTAGCTGCACGATCCCTTCTTCTAAGGCTCTGCGATCTGTCATATCCGTGGGCACTGCTATGCACAAACTAGCCATGATAGACTCCATCAGCATTACAGCATTCACTCCATATGCCATCCTAGAGGGCATCTGTTCCGTCATTTTCTTGCACATCACCCTATAAGCCCGTAAAACTATTAGTACATGCAGGTCCCAATCACTTCGCTGTGCATTATATACCTTGTTCAGCGCTCCGCACACCTCGTTAAATGCTTCTACGTGGATAACCTTTTGTGTGCTCATTCTATTCACAGTCTGTCATTCTAACTTGAGGAATCTTTTGCACATTTCCCCCCCAACACATGCTCATTGACCGTATTTCCCAACGCACAGTTCATGTGTATCCGCACAGGTTGTTTACCATATGTCGGCATCCACCTAGCTAGATGTGCACACAGTTTATCCTGCCCATTACATTTATCTGTCAATCGCACTCTAGGCTTCGCAAACCGTGTATGCATCATTCTTTTGCATTCATGCCAATCCTCAAAGATCCCTCTATGCGTACCCCACCACCTTGCAGGCATAGTGTGAAATACCCAATTCAATGCCTGGAAACATTTCTTTTCCGGCACCTCCCTTTCGAATCTGTCCAAGCAAGCATCTACCTCACCTAAACCATCATTCGTAGCTATATCCCTCACTTTTGATGATATGCAGTGTAGCGATCTTGTCATCATATTACAATTCAGCGTGGTTATCTCGTGTAACTGGTTCTACCATCACTCTATCTCCTCATCCACATCTGACGTACAGGAGATTTCACACTCCCATGAGATCCGTCCATTCGCAGTGGGATTTACCAAGTATTGCTCTCGTGCGATTATTTTGTAGATGCAGTCCAAATCATTGTCGCTTTCATAGTCGCACACCAGCTCTTTGTAGCATGATCCCTTAATAGGGTCTAAGGGTCTAACTACGCGCAGAGACTTCTTCTCAAAAGTCATCTTGCGCTTCTTTAGATTAATCACCCCATTCATGTCAATGGCCCAATCAATTCCTAAGAGTGCAGGGTAGCGATTGTTGTCATCGACAATCTCTATCACTTCAAAGTCTGCTAGCGTGCTCGCTCCCTCAATATCCATGGTGATTCCCGACAATCTCCCCATAGGTATTATCTTCTGTTGGTTCACCATTCGCAACTATATAGGAGACCATTGCAGCATAGGCATCCCCATGCGCTCCCATGTCTACTTCGACAGAACATTCACGTCCGATCCTAAATCCAAAATTACTTGGTCCATCTCATATTCTCCAATCTACAAGGTTAGCCTCATTTCCCTCCATGTCCTTGTCTTGTGTTTTCCAATATTTCAGACTACGCGTAGTTCTCCTGGCGCGGTCCCAACACATCTGTTAATGAGCTCTTGTAGTCCCTTTACAGCCTTACTGTCGCGCAGTAGCTTCATGCATGTTTCCAGGAACGTCATAAGCATACATGTGTCCATTTTCAGCTTCTGTCTATCTTTGCTTTCTGAAGTGGAGGCATCAACGAAGCTATTCTTAGCTTCCATGAAGGTTTCCTTAGCACACTCCAAATCAAACTATGCTTCTTTTGTTGGAGCCTTGCGAACGCAAGTATTATCTTTGGGTTGTTTGCCTTTATCATCTCCCGACGTGATTCCACTTCAGAGCACAATGTTCACATTTGGATCTTCCTCGAGCAGCTTAGACCTCATCATATGTAGGTTCTTAGTCAGGGGAGGTGGTATCGCTCCCTTGTCGCCTATCCTAGCTATCAGCGTAGGACAATCCTCCGTCTCATGATCAAACAAGGTACAATACATACATGATGGGTGTGTTGGATTTGTACAATCATGAGTATAATGTCCTGGCCCTCCGCAATTGTAGCATGTCAGCTATCTGTGACCTCTTCCAGGTCCTCCTCCACCTCGGCCTCGTCTACGCCCTTGAAATCTGGTTCGCACCACTCCTGCATTCCAGCCTAGGGGGAACATTTCAGCCTGAATTCTATAGGTGGGTGTTCTATCCATCATCAGCTGACAGCTTCTGCAAGTGTGCTCATCATGTCCTACTGACCTATAAAAGTTACAGACCAATTGTTGCAAATTCTACGTGTACTTCTATAACAAATGGCAATTGTTTGTAGCATGCTTTCCTCCTATTTGAAAAATCACGCACCACAATTAAGGTTTCGCGCTAGGTCTTGCTTGCACTTTGGCCTTAACGGAATCGGTCCTCCTCCAGTGAGGTAATTCGCGAACACCGAGTAGTGGTCCTTATCATGACCTTGACCCTTACATTTTACCCACCACACCTCTTCGCGCACTTCTGGTCAGGTTGTCCTGTCCTGTTTTAGACACTACATCTCAAGGCATAATTTTCTCAATTGTGCATGGATCTGCTGAACTCCCGAGTTAGGATCCTGCATTGGGGTCTCATGCAGCCTCATCATATCTCGAAGGCCTCTGCCTGAGTTGTTAACCTCTGTTGTGATAACGCGTTCCTCAAATACGGCATTAGTGATGTTACAAACCATTCACGCTGCTTTCCATTCGTCAAAGTCATATTAGCTTCGTGAATTGTACACTTCAGTCTATGATCCAGCTCCCAAGGAGTCTCACCTAGTAGCATTTTGATCTCTTTAAACCCAATGATCGACTGTGCTTCTAACTTTGACATGCTAAATTCTCTGTTTAGCGCAATTTGGATATCCGTGATTCCCACATTCGGATTGTCATTAGAATGCTTAATATACCAGGTCAACGCGCGATCCTGCAGAGCGTTGAGCAGCATTGCTTTCTTTATATTATCATCTGTAACTCCTTGCGCTTCCCATACGGCTCTTATCATGAACCAAAATTGGTCTAGATCTTCATTTCCTACTCCCTTGAACATAGGCAACTTTATCGTGCTTGCCATATTGACTCGCAGTGGTGGCGGAGGTGGTACAGGTGAAGATGGAGGTGAAGGTAGTGAAACAAGTGGTAGTGTGGGTGGGGGTGGTATGCGCGGAATCCTTTTCCTTATCAAATGGATCGCACTTTGTAGCGAGACCTTCACGAGCTCTTTCTCGTCCCCTCGTGGAGGTGAAATCAAAGGGCTATTCTCTGGTCCCTACTTCCTTCGTTTCTGTAGGTTTTTCCACTTTGCATAGCTCCGGACATCAAGGTAATTGCATAACCCTCTTTTCACACAATAGCATTTTAATCTAAGTATTCCAAGACTTTACGTACTTACCTCACGATCCTTTGAGAAATCGTCACTCTGCCTTGCTATAGCTGACTGACGTATCTACCGTGAACTCAATAACGAATCCTCCTATAATTCGATCGAGCTAGTGATCTACAGCACACGCGATTTTATCCTCTGATGCTTCCAATCTGCGCACCAACTCTGGGGTCCACACAATAGGATTTTCAAGTTTCCACATTCCTTGGCTATCTGCTAGCTTCGCGATCCACTCGTACAGCTCAGTAGGGAAAGATGCGAAAAATATTTCATGGATCTCTGTGTACAGGTAGTAGTCTAACCACTCTTCTTTTGTCAGTCGCGGATTCATGTTCTCCTACGTCGCGAACTCATGAATTCTTCTGTCCAACCAACCTTCAATTTCCTTCTTAGTTGGATTCCAATGATACGACATCAGACATCTCTATGCAGGTTCCAGTCCCAGAAATAGAATCATTTGTTGGCTTGAGGGGGCCTGACTCAGGTTCGGAGTTAATTAGCCAAACAAATACCTGTACTACTTGCCCTTTCAACAATAGCCCACGAAGCGTGGACTGAGGTCTCACTCAAAGCAGTACGGGGGGATGTTGGAACCAAGTTTCCACACCCTTGAGATGTCTGAGGGGTCGGTTTAGTCCTACTTTCATGACTGCTCCAATGCTTTAGCTAATGGTAATTTACCTGGAGTGCATTCTAAAATCAAATTAGACAGATAAAGAGTATCATTAATTAATTCAATCAAATTACCAGTCACTGATATACATCTTGAAGTTGCCCTTTCTACTTTCATCAATTGGGATTGCCATTCTTGGAAAAGAATTTCCTTGTGTGATTCTAGAATTCGAGGCAGATTTGCAGCTTGCCCTTCACTGGTTTCTTTCCAAGCAAGAAAGTTTGTTAATGTCTCATCGGCCTGCTCCAAATTCTACCTTGCATCAACTGATTTATCAATTATTGATGAAGAAATTTCACAGAGGGGCTCAGCAAGAGAAATATTATGACATGACAAATTTAATTGTTTAATCAATGCCTTATTAATCTGGAGAGCTTCATATCTGAACTCTGTTGGTTAAGGAAAACTTTTGAACTTTTCTATTTTTTGTGATAGTTGAGTGATTTGCTCATCTTTTGTTTTGCTCAATTGTTCATTCATTGACTTTAGCTTGGTCAATGCTAGGGATAATTCTTTTTGTTTTTGTACTGCACTTTGGTCTATTCTCTGCTTCTGCTTGAGCAATTGCTCATTTAGCTGGTTATTTGATTGTTGTTGCGCTACTAACTGCTATTCTAATTGCTCTATTCTCTGTTGCCTTTCGGATACCTGTGCTTCCAGTGAAACAATTGTCTGATCTTTTTCTTTGAGTAAATTGTTAACTTCTAATGCTTTATCCATAGTAGCTGCCGAGTATGCCTCAGCATATTGAGAGAGTTTTGTAAGGTCTTCGGAAGGATTAATTTCTTCTCTCCATACCACATTAGCCATCTCCGTTTTTGCAGGTAAAAGAGAAGATTGATCAAACTTTCTCTTTTTCCTTTGTCTTTTTACTACAGCCTTATGCTTAGGGTTGTAGAAGATATCTAAAGATGGTATTTCTTCTACATGTAGGATGATTTCATCAGATGGATTTTTTGGAATTATCTCCATATCTTTCTGAGTGATATGTGGGCCATTGGTTCCTTCAGTTGGACCTGTATTAGTTATTGTTTTGTGACCAATTGTCACTTCAGGCGTGCTGAATCCCTGTAAGGTCTTAGTGTTTCTTATAATGGAATCAAACTATTGCCATTCTTTAATAATCTTGGGATCAATCTAAGTATCTGTATCCATGAGTTGACTATGTTTTCTTTGTCCTTGTTCCCGTTGTTGTTCCTGTTCTTGTTGCTGTTTGGAGATCTTTTCCACATCAGAGGTCTTATTAGTAACTATTTGTTCAGCCTGACCAGATGACTGGACTATAGGAGCTATGACTAAGAGGTCTAAAGGCATAGTTTGCAACCTATGTTCTCTAAGCCTATTAAACACTTCTAATCCTTCATCTTGATATTTGATCCTAGTTATTGATTTAACTTGAAATAAATATTCGGCTGAGGAAAATAGATCATCGAAGTCGTCCTTTTCATGATCAAACTTTGCAAGTTTGGCTTGTTCAAGAACATTATAGGCAACTTTTCTTGGATCATATTGTCTATTGGGAATTGTTGCAAGATTAAGCATTTGTATTTTTTCTGCCTCCTTTTTAGCATGTTTGTAATCATGGAGAGTGAAAACACCGCATCGTAAAGGAAATATAGGCCATACCCGTTTCTTAGAATTTCTAAGGGTTTTGGATGTCCCTTCTATTGTTATTTGATAAGCCAATTCCCGAGCTAACAGTTTATCGGGCACATACAGGGGAAGGACATGGGTTTTTGTAAGGCTACCAAAAAGCCTTATATAAGTGAATTTTTTTCCCCAAACCAACTGCCTACTGCTGTCAAATATATTTCTACTTCCGGGGATATCCTGGGAGCAGGTTTATCAAAAATGGAGTAATAAATAGGCACAATAAAACCGTTGCAGATTTATACAAATGCTTTTTGTAATTGGCTTTCCATAACTGATAATGATAGATATGGATTGGTTTAGGGTCTGCGGGGGTCCATCTCCACCCGAGCAATGGAAATTTAGAATTGAAACAAACAGTATCCATAATGAATGCACTGTAATAGAATGGGGGAATGGTCCTAGTAGTTTGATATGCATTTGCTCTGTATTCTAGGATTGTTGTGGCTAGTTTGTCAGATAAAATATTGGCCCAATCCATCACATAGCCATTGATTGCCGCCTCCATCAGAGGGACCATTTCTATAGTAAACTTAGCAGAGTCATGTATTCCCCACATTCTACACATCATAGCTCCGGCATAACAGTAAGGAGAAGCCAATGAGTCTACAGAGTACTTACCCGATGATTCGTGTTTGTGCTTCTCGGGAAAATGTCTCCACTACTTAATCGAGGCTGATTCTGACTCATTTTCTTTGCAAACGCTTCAAGAAAGGCTTTGTTGTACCACCTTTCAGGCTTAGGTAAGTGATACAATTTCCTTAGATCATCCAACTGAAATGAGCCAAATACCCTCCCATCATTTGTGAAAAAGGTTCTGTTTGTAACTAGAATCTTTTCCACCACCCATCTCACGACATCAGTATATGGGAGGACTTTAGCTCGCGCGGCTATTCTGTGAAGAAAGGAGCATGCCAACTCTTTAAGACTTCCTTCAGACTTATCAGTTGAATCAACTGTGGCCTCTTCTGATAGTTCTTCGGGCTCTTCAACTTCAATTAGATTATAGATGCTTTCCCAGCTAGTGTTTCCTAGTCCGAGACATGTCGTGTTTGATATTAATCCATTTTTGCTTGGTCTGGGATCTTTGGCTGGCTAAGCTACTGATACAAGAGCTGCTACTACAGATTTCTTTGATTTCTTTCCCATTTTGCTTCAGATTTCTATTTTCAGCGGAATTCTGCACAAGCAATTGAAAAACCGTGATACAGAGGAATGCTGCAACAGACCAATATGATAATGAAAAAGAGTTACGTCGATCAGCAGGTGGTAATAGAGTATAGTTAAAGGTTGTCGAAGATGAAATCTAAAGAAAAAATCTACCCTTAACTGCTTCATTGAATAACTGTTTAACCTGTCAATCGTGGTAAAGAAGGTTTTAAATGCCCATCATGTCGTTTATATGCCGAATGATTAATTGAAGCGTGCCTTAGATTTGTTTGATGGATGATCAGTGATCAATCGCAAATCGACGATCGGGAGCATCAAGGGAAAGGTTTTAACACTTGCTTTGAATATCTCCGATCTCCGAAAGGTGATACAATGCATGCAAACCAATTTAAATATATCTTCGATATGCGCGCCTAATAAATATATCGCAATCAAGAATGGACTCAGGCTTTATTGTTTTGTCAATGTGATTTCGCCGATCGCCGATTACGATATGCTTTATTGCATCGGACGATTTGAGCCTGCCTTCGTTTATGTATTGGCTTGTTGTTGTCATTGCCGATTTGCCGATTGTGATGTGCTTTATCGCATCAGAGGAATTAAGGGGCTCAATTATATTGTGCTTGGCATTTGGCTTCTCCGATCTCCGATTGCGATTGCCTTTTCGGATCAGAGAGAATGGATGTGGCTTTGCGTATGTTTCCTTTTTTATTGCGATATGTGATCTTCCTATCGCTTTATTACAATAACGAAGAATTTTATAATATTTTTTAAATTCACGCTTTTATTTCCGTTCAAAATTCTTTTAAAATGATTTGTTTACCTTAAGCCTTTTAATAAGGGTTTTTCCTTATGATGGGTTAATACCAATTTATTTACACATCTAGCTAAGTTTATTTTTAAAAGGGACCCATTTCATATTATGATTTTGTATAAAAAATTTATGAAATGGGGAGGGTTGTTGTACAGCACAACAATTGGCGATTCACTGGGAGAAACAGTTATCTCTAAGAAAATAAAATAATACTTGACTTCTTAATCTGAAAACTTTAATAGATAGAGAAAATCTAATATAACTAGGTACTTATAAATTCTGAATGTAATGAAAACTATTTTTGTTATTTCTTTCTCATCTCATAATTAAATACATCCCTAAGTTTTAAGTAAACCTTAATTGGTTGATAAAGATAAAAGAAAAGACTTTTCTCACCTTGCTTGTATAATCACTCCTTTATCACAGGTAGAGCCACTGCTGCCAACAAACATCCATATTCTCAACAGGGTTACCTTTTAACCATTTAATCATTCATTGTCCCATCCATTTTAGAGTATAATTTAAAAGAATGAATCCAAAAGATATGTTTCCACATTTTTTGTATTTCATTTTCTTTTTCCTTTATTTTGTAAGATAAAAAGCCATTGTCATGGTTTGGTGGCCAGCTGTGGACAATGCCATTCACCGGTTATAATTTAACTAAACAAGTTGGCTCGTGATGAGACCCCTTGTCTTATAATAATAAGTCATTACCCTGTTTTGGTATGCAGTATTGGTAATGTCAGTTGAACTAGTCCTCTATGAACATGGTAAGTAGGCTTATGATAAGACCTCTTATCTTTTATATCAAATATATTTTAGAATTACACTCTAAAAATTTATAAAATTTGATGGATGGGGTGAATAATTTTCTCCTTAATAGAACATGGATGATAATTCTAAGAGTTGAAGATGCCAGGCTTGATTCAGTCTTCGCTTTGTATTGATAACCGTTTTTAGGCTTCTTAAACTTTAGAATGGTTTACAGTATTTCTAAGTTTTGAGAAGGTTTCCCAAAAATAAAATGGGGTTTTCAAAATCTAATTATACCTAATTTCCTACAATTTTCATTTTCCTTCAAGGCCTCCATTTCTTAAAAGTAAATATTGAAACTATTTTTTTTTTGAGTAACTTATTCAATATAGTAAAGACCAATGGAAGGCTATTCACAACATTATTTCCTAAGAGAAAAATAACTAGTTATCCACACAAATATTGCTGAAAATTGAATATTTACAAAGGGAGAAAGGGTTACGTCCTCAATTGAAGAATTTTTTTCAGAATAAGGCCGTTGACAGGAAGAGAATCTCTCTTTCCTAATACATCTTGCAATATGAATGTAGAAGGGCCTATCTTCTAGCTGATTTGGCATGGTCAAAGCCACATTTTCTGGAACTTAGTGTGTTTTCCTTTATCCTCATGGGCTTTGTCCCACTTCAAAACTAGATCACCAACTTGTAAATGTTTTGAGCCGGTTGAAGTTGCATCAAAAGATGATTTAATAATCTGCTGATGTTTTGCATGTATAATTCAGGCTTTCTCCCTTTCTTCTTCTGGTTTCAAGATGTGATCATATCTCGATTGGATAGAAGATGATGGAGTTTCTTCAATAAACTGCACTAATACTAGTGATGGAAGTACTAAGTTTGCTGGCATGACAGCTTCCTTTCCATATACTAGATTGAATGGAGAAGTGCCTATGGAGGCCTTCTGTTTTATTCGATCAGTCCATAGTGAAAATATCAAAGACTTATGCCAGTTTTTATGATTCTGCTCGATAGTTCTCTTAATGATTTTGATAAGATTTTTATTGGTAGATTCTACTAAACCATTACCCTGAGGGTAGTAGTTTGCAGAATATTTCAACTTAAATCCCCTTTTGATAGCAAACTCAAATATAGAATTTCCAGAGAAGTAAGATGCATTATCAAAAATAAGAGCATTTGGGACACCAAACCTGGTAATGATGAACTGATCTATGAATTCAATGATGGCCTCAGAGTTTGTTGTCTTCAAAGGAATTGCTTCGACCCACTTAGTAAAGTAATTAGTGGCTGTGAGGATATACCTATGTTGTTTGGACCAACGTGGCATGATTTCTCCAATGATATCCAATCCCCATTGT
Source organism: Pinus tabuliformis (assembly GCA_031772625.1). Taxonomy (NCBI): domain Eukaryota; kingdom Viridiplantae; phylum Streptophyta; class Pinopsida; order Pinales; family Pinaceae; genus Pinus; species Pinus tabuliformis. The sequence continues at coordinate 1,938,737,344 of CM062818.1, read as the reverse complement.
TCAAAAGGTTGCTCAATGTTGACTGGTTGCAAAGGGAAAGCGGGTTTCCTTTGTCTTCCACTAGTAGTTTGACAACTTTGGCATTTCCTTACATATTCATGAGTATCTCTGAACAAGGTGGGCCAATAATACCCAGCATGAATTGTTGGAGAGGTAAATCCCCTCTGCGGATAGAGGCGATCCCACTAGCCCAAAATGGGTCTAGCAACAATCAATTCACGCTACCATGCAAGTTCCTAGTTGCAAACTGAAAGTGGATTATGAGAACCAACCTGGAGTCCAACGCTAGTGTCGAAGAAGAGTTGATACTCCCATTCCCTTGCTCCGGCAGGTCACGATCCTCACGATCTCCGCGAATGGATACCTGCACATGCAAAGAACGAAGCGAATACAAGCATAAAATCCACTAAATACAACTATATATCAGTCAGAAAGGATATAGATCAAACATTATCATAGCGAACAATAAGATAGGAACCATAATGATAGTCGTTCATTAATGAATAATCAACAGAGAAAGATACAACCAAAGTTCTGACGTTGAATCTCTCCTCTGGCTGGGCGAGCAGCTATACATGTCTTGCAATAGACCTTCTCTCTCTCAGACTTCCAGCAGCATAACCTCCCTATGCTCCCAGACTCTTACTATCACTCAAGACAAGCGTTATCACAACTAGCATCACTCCAAAACTAGCTTGTCAAATGCATGAGGACAGACTTTTATAGATGGAGAAGGGGAGGAAGATACAATGCATCAGGACACCCATTATGGATTGGCATTATCTCCAAAAAGCCACTGTGGATAGATGTCAAGGATAGATGATGACTCTCGACATCTAGAAGATGAGCTTTATCCTCAAAAGACTTCATGACTTGAAGGGAAAAAACATCTGGGCGCGCGTTTGTTAAAAATATTTTCCAAACTTGGTTGGCGCGGGTGTTATTCTAAGACAGAGCGCCAATGGTCGCACCCTCTTTTGAGGACCTCATTGATTGGCGCGGGTAATACATTGTGGACCCGTGCTAATGGAAAAAGGGCACTTTTCAGGGATATTTTGCAGGAGGTGTCTTCAGGGCACATGAAGTCCATACTCAGGGGAACATAATGCAAGTGTTTTTAAGTTATTTCACTGCTCACAGGTCCCGGAATGAGTCCTCCAAAGTATGGGAAAGGGGTAACAGGGACGGTGACCAATGGTGACAAATTACTGTGTAACAGATGCCCCCTAAAGCATGAGGCCCGAGAGAGAGAGAGGGGTGAAATGCTTTACAAAAACACATGTAGCTGCCGCCGAGAATCTGCATTGAGAGATACAACTGATAGCTCAAGTACATGAAATATGTGGTATGGTCGCAGCCATCCATAATAATCTAGATCCATAGTATGGACGCAGCCATCTGGTTAGGATCAATGAATCGACTCAGGTATGGTCGCAGCCATCCAGTGAATGAGTCATGTAACAAAAATCACGCCTGGATTACAATAAACAAAATCCAGGGTCTTGCGCTCCATCTCGACCCGAACAAAAGTACAAGTTCAAGCATGCGAATATATGAGCTGAAGTCGAACATGCATGAACATCGTCTGATTACCAGTCAATATTGAAAATTGTTAACAGACGCGAGAGGTACCACCAATAATGACAATGGCCCTCAAGGTACTATAGGTACAATCTACGGTGTGCGAATTAGTGATCTGGCGTCGAACACCCGTAGAATCATTCGATCGGAGGCCAATGATGAAAACCTCACGTCGAACACGAAGAACCTGCCATTGAGGCATGCAGGCTCCAAGGCACCGAAAGGGAGTCTCTAGATCAGCTTCCTGGATAATGAGCTGAAGTCGACAGGAAGTGACCTTGATCGAAGGTGGGCCATAATGTTTCCCACATCATCGACACGAGACAGAGAGATAATGTTGTGAATCAGGATTATATGAGCTATCAGAGGGAGGTTGTTTCTTTGCAGAGGTCAACTTCTCTTGAACATATCGGCGGCACGACAATGGAATTGGCAGTATTTGACATCAATGGATCAGAGGTCATGATGATGAGACAATGAGCAGATGAGAGGTCAAACAGGATTACCCAAATCCACGGAGGCAAGTGAAAAATGAGATGAGATATCCCCACCTATACACAAAAGCAGACAAGTGCCATGTTCAAGAGCGACATACTGCCGACATGACAATAATTATGGTTCCTTTTTCCCCCCGCCATTTCTGGCGAGTACCCCAATTATTTTTAACAAGATTGATGGGGATAACATATGCTTGTGGTGTGTCATTTCGACAAAATCCGATGTCATCAGGTTTTAACGAGTCTGACAAAGGAAGAACTCGGCGTCTTTTCATGTTTAGAGAGTTTGAAAAGACAGCAGAAAAGGAAACTCCAGGGGTGTCCTTTTTCGTAAAGTTGTGTCTCTCGAGTCCGAAAAAGTATAAAACAATGCTTGAAAGAACCGCCCGACCATTACGATCGAGGAGTACTTTTCATAAATAGTGATTTCGACCTGAAAAAGTAAAAAAACGATCAAAACCACGTCGTTTCATAACCATTAACGAGTCTGAAACGACAAAAACCCGGTAATCTTTTTATGTTTTAACGGTCGACAAAAAGGACTTAAAACGACCGCCCCTTATTAACATTTAACGAGTCAAGAGGAGTAACTCGGCAATCTTTTCGTCTTTAAACGGTCAGAAAAGAGCTGAAATCGGACCTCAAAGTAACCTTTTCACATGTTTTACCGAGCTTGAAAAAGTAGAAAAAGGAGCTCGTTTCGTCGCTGGAGTTGCACCAACACCTGTTGTCATACCAAAGAAAAGCGTAAAACCCATTTTGATATAAATATATTCAAAAATATACTTAAAAGACATTATTTTAACCCAAAAAATAATATTTTTAATGCAATTTAGGTCAAAAAATGCTATAAAATAGTGAAATGGTAAAAAACAAATTTACTTTTTACTTCTCACCTTGTGAGTTTACCATTGGAGGGTTTTGGGTGCAAACTTCAACCGCTGACTGTGATCAATCGAGGAAAGCAATCGAGCCACCGTCCAGAGCAGGTAAGAGGTCTTGTCCTTAGCTTCATTTTCATTCCATTTTTTCAGTTTTTCATCCATAGATGGATCCCCTGCAAGAGGATTTGCAAAATTTAGGGTTGCGCCATTGGCGCGGGTTTCCCACTCGGGACCGCGCCAATGGGATTATTTTCCCAAAGGGGGCGCGACATTGGCGCGACTGTTTTGAAAACAGTCGCGCCAACCGCGCGACCTAATTTTCCCATGGATTTAACCGTTGATTTTGCAATTTTCCTTTAATTTTGTTTTCACCAGTGATCTAATGATGATATTTTCGACTTTATGGTTGCAGGGATTCGTCAAAATGGTTGTAGAATGGAGAGAAAGAGAGCATGATGCCATAGATGCTATGGCACTAGAGGATGAAGCCTGCATGGATGCTTTGAGGGACTGCAGCTTAAAGAAGTTTTTCCTCACCTCCTATTTGCGTGCACAACCTGAGTTACTACGATTTATCATGGATGCTTGGGACATAGAGGATCAGGTATTCCGCTTGAAAGATCAGACATTGGAGTTGGATGTTTCCGATGTCTACTTTAGCACTGGATTGTCGCGGAGAGGTGCACGACCCATCTTGACCGGAAGTAAGCCTTCCAGGGAAAAGATGGGGGAGGTGATGGAACGGGTTTGTCCTGGGGCACAGTTTGGATCAAACAGTGCCAAAGTAGATATTGTCACAGTTCCAGACTTAGTACTACGAGTGATACTATTCACTATCACACGGACGGCTAGGGTACAGGCGCCCCACGAGGCCAGCAAGAATCATCTACTGCTGGCAACCGAGTGTCTCCACCCTACGTTGTTTGATTGGGCCACAGCAGTGACTACAAACATCAAGAGGCAGCTTACAAAGTGTAAGCGAGGCAACAAACAGTTCGGGTATGGATCCATCGTGGTATCCTTCTTCTTGGAGCGACTGTCGATTTTCCGGATTCAGGGAGGTATAGTGGCAGATCCAGTGCCACGGGAACCGAGGTTGGCTCGATGGGCAGCACTCATGCCCAGAGGAGGAGGGGGCCAGCAGATGGCCTGGAGGCCCGAGTTCTTCATATGGCTTCGTCACCAGATGATCGTTATAGAGGACTGGCCCTGCGCAGGCACCGATTTTATTGGAGACCCAGATCTCCCATTGCCTGCGGGAGAAGACTGGGATGAGGAGCTTGGTAAGAACTCTTTGTGTTTTTGATGTTTTTTATGTATAAATTTTTTATTTTTATTTTTATTTTTTTGTAATACATGCATGTCTCTGACAACAGCTATATATATGTATGCAGATGTTGGTGCAGAGCGACCAGCTGATCTATCTCACATAGCACAGAGGGTACAACCCGCAGCCGACCCTCAGGCAGAGGGTGGTGTGGGTGATGAGCTAGTACAGAACCTTGAGGCACTCACTCGAGGGATTCCAGACTATGCCAGATTGGCGGATGTGCCCTTCGCGTACCAGAGGCACACAGTGGGAGTACCAACTCGCATCCATCGTTTTCTAAGACGTTTGGTGCAAGCGGTGACATGCTATCATGAGCATCACCGTGATTAGACGCCTAGGTTTCATTTTTGCATATTTTTGAGAGACATGTTGTCTGCGGCCATATGAGATTCGGACATGTATTATTTTTTGGATTATGTAATGCGCGCGGCGCAAACATTATGATACACACGTATATATATACATATGCCTATGGTTTATTATTGTGCTTTCATGTGCTTGCTTGTATAATGTTTTGATTACAAATTACGCAAATGTCTATCTAATACATGATTAGCCAATGCATCAGATAATGTGTTTAATTGTTGTGGAATATGTTGATATGTGATAAAATCAAAGTTCCTTTCTAACAATCTCACACGTAAATACAACCTTAGAATGTGATGGTCTCTGACGGAATATTGCCCGTTGAGCTAGTGGACGACAAGTTGAGAGTCTAGGTTCACTACCAATGCACGAATGCCGAGATTAATTGCTTCAGCAAGTAGCTCGATTACAGCACAATATTTGGCGACATTGTTTGTGGTACGACCCAAACACACACCTTGAAAATCTATCAGCTCGCCATGAGGATCATAGATCACCCAGGCCGCAGAGGACAAGTTGCGAGTACTGCGGCAGGCACCATCAGCGAAACCAACATAAGGTGCATCAGACATCTGCACAAGAAGTGAAAGACACAATAAGTGGTTGTTACGCCTTTAAAAATGACACACATACACACAGCGCACTTGCTAGAGTACATGTATGTACAAAATAAAATGTACAAGCATCATGCATAGTACTTTTTCAAATACAGCCCGTTTCGGGGCTTCCCAAGAGGGTTCCCTTCATAATCAATTAGCTCGTAGGCCCCTTTTTGCAAAACTTTCTTGACAATGAAAGGGCCTAGCCATATAGACTCGAGCTTTCCTGCTCCTAATTTATCCTTTGCCTGATCGTAGAGCAGGAGTAAATCTCCCTCAACAAAAGAACGTGGATGTATAGTCTGATCGAAGTGAGTCTTGACTCGCTTCTTTTGCGTTTCGATGGCCAAAGAGGCCAGGCGACAGGTCTCATCTAGCCGTTCCAGGGAAAGAAGGCGTTCTTCTAACGGAGTAGTGTTGGGAAGTAGCTCGACAGCCAATTTTAATGAAGGGATTTCACATTCGATTGGAAGGGTAGCCTCTAGTCCATAAACTAGTTGAAATGGAGTGAAACAAGTGGCGTCCTTCACGGAGGTTCGGTAGGCCCACAAGGTAGGGAACAACATCAAATGCCAGTTAGACTTATGCATGCCAACGGTACGCTGAAGCATGGTAACCAAAATCTTATTGACAGCTTCAACTTGGCCATTGGACTGAGGGTAGTATGGAGTTGAACTATCGTGCTGCAAGCCTAGCTGGGTTGTTAATTCCGACATCATATGATTACGGAAATGCTTCCCATGATCAGTGATGATGGCTTGACGGACGCCGAATCGCGAAATAACATGATTGAATAAAAATTGCGCCGCTGTGTGACCATCTTCAGTTAATGTAGGCATCGCCTCGGCCCATTTAGTAAAGTAATCGACGGCAACGATGATAAACCCATGCCCCCCAGCCGAGCGAGGGTTACAGGTCATATAATCAATGCCCCATTTGGAAAAAGGGCCGACAGTGACAACAGGGTGCAATGGAGCAGGAGGCGCTCGCATCTTCCGCTGGTATATCTGGCACTCATGACAAGCGCGGACGACAAGAATGCAATCCTTAAAGATAGAGGGCCAAAAGTAGCCAGCACGGAGGATTTTTTGGGCAGTGGCATATCCGGACATGTGACCACCACAGGCACCAAAGTGGCAGTCATTCAAGACCCGCTCAGCTTCCTCGAGAGTTAAACATCGATGGAGAACAGAGTCGGCGCCGAGGCGATAGAGTGTGTCACCAATGATACGGTATGGTTGAGATTGATGACGAATCCTTCGCCTAGCGTCTTTGGACACGCCAGGGCGAAAGGAGGATGTTTGCAGATATATAATGATATCACCGTACTAGGGATCGAGGGTGCTAATGAGAAATAAAGTCTCATCCGGAATTTGATCCTCTACGTGAGAGGGTGGGGAAGAAGATGGCAAAGAGCAAAGTAACTCAGCAAAGACAAGGGATTTCTTGGACTTGGCAGTGGTAAATTCCAAGTCGAACTCTTGGAGGATGACAATCCACTTTGAGTACTTTCCCCCCAGCAACTGGCGTGACAAAATATACGTCATGGGGTTGCAATCAGAAATCACGGTAGTGGTGCGCAGCAGAATATAATGACGGAAACGTTGGACAGCACAAACGACGGCCAGAGCCAACTTCTCGACATAGGCATATCGAGTTTCCGTATCTAAAAGATTGCGGCTGAGATAATATATAACATGTTTAGTGCCATCATTGTCAGCTTGAACGAGAACCATGCCGATAGTGGTGTCGGCGGTGGCCAAATACAGAGTGTAGTCACGATGATAGTTCGGAGGACGAAGCAATGGAGCAGAAACAAGGAAACCCTTGAGACGCTCAAAAGATTCCTGAGTGATGGTATCCCAATGAAAAGGGACATCTCGCTTTAGTAATCGTGTGAAACCTTTGGCCACCTCGGCATAGTTTGGAACGAAACGTCGTAGAAAATTTGCTTTACACTGCAAGCTTTGCAATTGATGTAAAGAAGCAGGGGGAGGAAGATTCACTATAGCTTCGACTTTAAGGGGATCCAAACGGATGCCCTCTCGTGAGACGACAAACCCGAGAAGTCGGCCGGATTCAACGCAGAAGACACATTTGTGAGGATTAAGTCTGATTCGGTAATATCGACAGCGAAGAAAGATCTCGCGAAGGTGAGTAGGGTGGTCCTGACGTTTGGCTGAATGAGCTGGAAGATCATCCAGGTATGGTTGTACAATGTGTTGAATGTCATGAAAAGCATAGGACATTGCACGTTGGAAGGTAGCACCGGCATTTTTGAGACCGAAAGGGAGCTTCTTATAGGCAAAAGTGCCCCATGGACAGATAAAGGCAGTTTTGTGTTGATCAGCGGGAGCAATATTGATCTGGTTATAGCCAGAAAAACCGTCCATAAAAGAATACATTTCACTTCCGGCACACTCGTCAATAATTTGATCAATGAATGGTGTGGGAAAATTATCTTTAGGACAGGCTCGATTTATATCACGATAATCAACACAAACACGGATTGTACCTTGTTTTTTAGTCACAGGTACGATATTGGAAACCCAATCTGTGAGCGGGATAGGATAAATAAAACCAGCTTTAAGAAGCTTCTCTACTTCGGCCTTAATAGCTGCAGCCTTTCGGGGGTGTACGGGGCGTAAACGTTGACGAACATGCTTAGCACCTGGGTACGTGATTATCTCATGCACCACTATGTTGGGATCAATGTCGGGCATTTCTTCATAGGACCATGCAAAGACGTCACGAAATTCGCGAAAAAGGTTGGAATAAAGTTGAATCTCCTCCGGAGTACAAGTGACTCCAATGTGAAGATGCTCGACAATCCCTGGCTTGACAGAGATGTCGATGGGTTGGGTTTGCTTAATGTTCGCCATATTTCCTTCAGAGGACACTTGATAAACTTGGATAGGTGTTTGAAGGATTTGAGATGGGAGACAAGGAGCAAACCGCTTGAAACAAGTAAGCATATCCTGTTGGGCCGGTAGAAACAAGGAACGATGGTGAAAATCATGCCAAGGAGGTTCCTCGAGAGACATAGTCTCAATAATGGCTTCGTCGGAAGGGAATGTTTCTTTTAAAGGGTCTGAAGAAGTCTCGTCTAGAAGCCCTGAGGATGGAGCAAGTTCAGAAGAGGGAGCCGATGCAGCAATGATTTCGACATAGTTGAGCTCGGTAGGACTCAACGGCATCTGGTCGCCCCACGAATCTACTTGGTCTGTGGGAGGGATGATCCACGGATCAGAACAAGTAGTAATCATATTGACAGAAGCGACGTTAGGAGGGGGGAGCGGAAAAACACCCATAAGGGCGGGATCTTTGAAAAGTCGGGCTCCCAGACTCTCAGATAAATTTGAGGTATGCTCCACAAAAGGAATGTTGCCTTCCGAAGAGGAAGCGAAGAATGATAGCTGGTCTACGGTAATAATCTTCCCTTGATGAGGGAAACGAATGATACGAAACAAAGAGGGAGCTATAGCTTTCATCGCGTATATCCAGCTACGTCCGAGAAGGAGGTTGTAAGTAAGAGTAGCATCAACAACTTCAACTTCCATTTCGACCGTCTTCCCTTCCAAAGAGATGGGCAAACGTTGGAGTATACCATAAGGACGGGATGCTCTTCCATCAAAGGCTTCCAAGGTCGTGGGAGACTGGCTTAGCGTCGGAGATCCAATAGCTTTCCAACAGGCAACAGACATGATGCAAGTAGAAGCACCTTCATCAATGACTGTTCGATGAATCGTTTTGGAATCAATAATAACCTGTATAAGGAATGTGATTTGGGGAGGCAGTCTCTATGTATGGCGGTCTAAGTCAAAAGTAATTAAATCTGAGTCGGCCGGGTCTATGCCACCGATAGCGGATAGCATGGACTTCCTCTGAGAAGGGAAGCTCTGGAGAACTTCTAAAGCGGACATAGCCAACGGAGTCTGAGCTAAGTCCTCAACGATATTGTAGTGCTGTGCAGCACGAGCATTTGGGTTGTAAGAAGATTTCCGGAGTACTCCTTTCGGAGGGGGTCGAAGAGGCATCTCAATACTAGGTCTCTCGATGTGGAGCGCACCTGAACTGAATGGAGGAGCACTAGAGGGGATCTCAGGCTCTTTCCCGGCAGATGGCGGATAATCTTTCGTTCGAGTACTGATATTGACAGGTATCGTTCCAGCCATAAACACTTGAGAACCGAAGGAAGAGGGAGGCTGAGAGGGGTCAGCCACCATTTGAGTTTTTTGAGTTTGTTGTGAGTGAAAGGGTTCTTTGAGCACCGCAGGAGTCCCGGGAGCGCCTTTCAACAAACGACTAACTTCGGACCGCCTAGGGAAGTCTTTGGTATAGTGATCCTCATCACAGATAAGACAAGGATACTTGGGTTTGCGTTTGGCACCTTCCTCGGGTGGAGGTTTAGGGGAGTCCTGTTTAGGTTGATCTGGTTTATTCTTCGCTTTCCCTTTCTTCTTTGCTTTCGAGGCTTTGTCTGCCATGGTGGACTGGACGGCATTGACCTCGGAAGTAATATTCGAAGTGGGTGTTACCTGAGAAGTGGGCTCATTCGAAGCACTTGATTTTTGCTTCCCAGGGTTCGCGGGATTTTTCTTTGAGGACGAATTAACAGAACCAATAATACCGTCAACAGTTGGCGTTGGCGGGGCTTTGGATGTTCCTAGTCTCGGGGCGTCAGGCAGATAATCATACAATGTACCTGACTGAGAATACACCAAGTCAAGGTACTGAGCGCGCGCGATAGCTTGCTCTTCAGTGACACACGCCCCCATGGCAATGTCCCGAGCAATTGGAGGAACGAACGAAGTCGTAAACCAATCGGTAAGAAGTTGGTCGGGAATCCAAAATTTGATCATACGTCTACGCCGTCTCCATTCATGGATATGATCAGAGATATGGGTAGCCGTTTTCTATCTTAAGGATGTGAGGAGGTGTGTACCCGTTTCATATCGAATGGGCAACTGAAAATGAGTAAGAAATGCCATAGCCAACGAGTTGAAATCCTGAAAGGATCCGCGATTGAGCTCAATATACCACTTAGCTGCAGAGCCAGTGAGAGTCCTTTGAAAAAGGCGAAGCCGAATTGAATCATCAAGCCATGAATTGGATGAACACTAGAGGTGATAAGTCATGACATGAGCTTGTGGATCTTCATTAGCTTTACCATCGAATTTTGGACAGTCACCGAGAATTTTCGTTGGAATCGGAGGCCAATATGGATTATGGAGAATAGGATCATTGGTCAATTTGGACACATCCGGTAATTCTAAAGTCGCTAAGAAAGGTAATTGAGGATTGAAGGACATCTGGGGCTGCTGGTGGGATGGAACACCAGGGTTCCAACCAACTGGCGGTTGCCCCCAAGGGCTTGGTCCGGACGGATTTGGCCCCATAGGGTTTTGTCCGTAGGGATTTGGGTTCTGCCCCCCAGCGTTCCATGGATTACCAAACGGTCCTACAGGAGCACCATATGGTTGCGGATAATTCTGATAAGGATTCGCCTACGGTTGTTGGTAATTTTGATATGGGGCAAACAAAGGTTGCCCTTGAGGTTGCTGGTAACCATACGGTGGCTGGACTCCAAACTGAGTTTGAGAAATAGGTGGAGTTTGATAGACTGGTTGGGATTGAACTCCAACTTGCATTTGAAGACCAGATGGGGTCTGGGGTCCAGCCTGGGGCAAAAAACCGGATTGAGCAGTGCCAGAAGGATGTCTTGAAGGTTGGGCTATCTGGCCAGAAGGATGACCTTGTTGATATTGAGGTTGGCCTCCTTGCCCAGAAGGTTGTACCTGCTGGGAGTGGAGTTGTTGTTGCACAGGTGAAGGTTGTCCTAAAGGACCATATGGCTGAGTGGGCTGGGCAGTTGGTTGGCCTGATTGGATTTGAGGTTGACCGACTTGCCCAGAAGGTTGACTATACTGGATGGTAGGCTGACCATGTGGTTGAGCAGCTTTTCCAGATATTGGACCATACTGGACATTGGATTGGCTTGGGTTAACATATGATTGACCAATTTGTCCAGTAGGATAACCTTGCTGGATACCAGGTTGGGCTTGTTGAACAGAAGATTGACCTGGGTTACCAGAAGGTTGAACAAAAGAGGGGAAAAACGGACCACCAGCGGCAAAAGGGTTTCCCTGGAAGGATTGCCCTTGTTGTTCTTGATGAGGTGGTCTTGGGGATTGCGCAGACGACACTTGGCCACCATGAAAAGAGGTGGAACCCCAATCAATTGACAATGGAATTGAAATCTCAACAACCGGTTGGACGGCAAATATCGATCGTATGGCCCCTCTGGATCGAAGACTCCGAATAAAGAAGCCGAAGGACGACTAAAAATAGGAGTCGAAGAAGTCCCACATACCGTTGGAGCGGTTGTGGTTGAGGTGACAGACGTACTGCGACTTTTTGGAGTGAAAGGCTCCGTGGTGGGAAAAGTGAGTTGTGACCAAATAGAACCCGTGAAAGGAGTTCCAGAGGGCATAACATCTCTTAATGCTTTATAGCCTGGAGGTAGGTTCCCAGTAGTAGGAATGCTACTAACAAGTGTAGGTTCCGTTGCGGTGGGAATTTCACCGCTCGTCGCAACGGATTCGTCAGTCGAGGTAGGGGATACGTCTTCCATGTCGGAAGAAACTGGTGGGGCTGGAACACGAGGAGAAGTGTATTCCCAAAAAGGGATACCATCCTCAGAAGGTTCCCAAACAGGGTTCCAATGAAACTCATAAGTCTCATCGCCTGGAGCACGAGAACTAATTGGTTGTATACTCAGAACAACAGAAAGAGTTGCACTCACAACCGGTATCTCGGAAGACGAAATTGGTAATTCTGCCAGGATGAAACTTCACAAAATCCTAGGGAATCTAACGAGACTAAACCCTACTCAAACTAACGCAAACAAAATCTAACCGGGTAAATGTGTATCGTGGCCGAATAAATTTTAAGACGCAAGGACACAACTTGACCTTTTCATGTTTTAAGAGTCGAGAAAAGGACAAAAAGGTGACTCTAGTCTCCTTCGAATATTTAATGAGCACGAAGTGACAAGACGCTCACTGGCACCTTTTCTTTTAAGGAGTCTGAAAAGGATCAAAAGTGACTACTCTGGATACTCTAGGCAAAGGGTTTACCAAACAATCCGTAAAACTGCTTATACACCTTGGCAATCAGATGAAAACCAAGGACTTCCCGTATGGCAGTCAATCTTCCCGAATGTTGTGTTCAGTGCATTACGGCTTGTAAGGCGGCAGACACGACTTCCTGTGGATAAAGGATGATAACCTAGTGGGGTCTCCCTTATATACGCGACGGTACGTGGGAGCTCAGTCCGTGCTAGACCACTATCGAGTCACAAGAGGAGGAATCACCCAACCGTAATGTGAAACAACAGTGACTAGGTTTAACGATGCCGGAACACGTCTCTAGCCTAGACCTCTAGAATGTATGCGTTAGGTTCCAATGCGTTGTTAGATTCATTCGGTTTATTTTACAGTTGATCTTCAATTAGGTTTCAGTTTTTAGGTCCTACCGTATGTGATCTCTCAAAATTTCCTAAATGCAAACTATATGCCAAAATATATCATTTCGTTCAATGAATGCTAACTACAGAAGAGTTGAGATTTTCAAACAAACAAAATGATCAAAACAATCAACAAAGATCCTAATGCAGCTAATAGCAATAAATGAAACTTTTTTTCTTTTCTCTTTTAAAAGTGACAAATTGCCAATAACAATAAATTTTAACTAATATAATGAAAAAAGATCATTTGTTTTTTCTTTTTTTTAAAATGGCATAATGCATTTAAACAAATCTCGAGAGATATTAACAAGTATAAACAGGCAAATTTCACTCAATGCAAATAGAACCAAGTCTGAAACACCAAGATAAACTGTCAAAACAAGGAGAACCACAAAAGACCTCAATGAACCATGTGATCTAAGCTCAAACGAAGTCAAGCAAAATGCAAACAAGCTAGAGGTGAATTGCTCGAAGCACAGAATAATAAGCTTTAACAACCACTAGACAAGTGCGGAAAACAACCAAAAAGTTGACTAGACAATCAAAGAACCAAAAACTCCCACGGAAGGCTCGATATACAAAGCCACTAGATGCTCTAGGGCTGGGATATAAAATCGATGGAAATAGGCAAACACCCGAAGGATAAAGGTAAAAAACCAGTCAAACAGAGTTCTGACACACTCCAGTAGCTGAAAAGGATGTAAAAAGACAGAAATCCGAGTTTAAAAAGCTTGCAACAAACACACTGGCAAAGTTCACAGGACTGGCGCGACTGTCAGCCTGTAACTAGCGCTATTAAGGAATTAGCGCGAGTTTCTTTTGTGCAACATGCGCTAACTGGCGCGACTGTCAGGCAGAAAAACGCGCTAATGAAGTTTGCTGGCCTAAAAAATAAAACAAGCTGTCCAAGGTCTGGTCGACAGTATTTAGACAGATCAAACAGCAAGAAACAACTTTAAAACCAACCCAGAAAGCTTATTTACGCAAGCAAGCAAGATAAAACCAAAATACAAGACAAACTCCAAGTTGTTCGGTTCATAAACCAAATCGGAGATTGACTGAAGTGGCATTGATCTACTTCGCTAATGCAAAGCAATAGCGTTTCGAAGGCTGCCTGGCCGTGCTTCAGACTCCGTCCAAGGTTTATGAATCAAACAACAAATAGCTCCTCCATAGTGGAGTCGGCAAATTGTTGGAGAGGTAAATCCCCTCTGCAGACAGAGGCGATCCCACTAGCCCAAAATGGGTCTAGCAATAATCAATTCACGCTACCATGCAAGTTCCTAGTTGCAAACTGAAAGTGGATTATGAGAACCAACCTGGAGTCCAACGCTAGTGTCGAAGAAGAGTTGATACTCCCGTTCCCTTGCTCCGGCAGGTCATGATCCTCACGATCTCCGCGAATGGATACCTGCACATGCAAAGAACGAAGCGAATACAAGCATAAAATCCACTAAATACAACTATATATCAGTCAGAAAGGATATAGATCAAACATTATCATAGCGAACAATAAGATCGGAACCATAATGATAGTCGTTCATTAATGAATAATCAACAGAGAAAGATACAACCAAAGTTCTGACGTTGAATCTCTCCTCTGGCTGGGCGAGCAGCTATACATGTCTTGCAATAGACCTTCTCTCTCTCAGACTTCTGGCAGCATAACCTCCCTATGCTCCCAGACTCTTACTATCACTCAAGACAAGCGTTATCGCAACTAGCATCACTCCAAAACTAGCTTGTCAAATGCATGAGGACAGACTTTTATAGATGGAGAAGGGGAGGAAGATACAATGCATCAGGACACCCATTATGGATTGGCATTATCTCCAAAAAGCCACTGTGGATAGATGTCAAGGATAGATGATGACTCTCGACATCTAGAAGATGAGCTTTATCCTCAAAAGACTTCATGACTTGAAGGGAAAAAACATCTGGGCGCGCGTTTGTTAAAAATATTTTCCAAACTTGGTTGGCGCGGGTGTTATTCTAAGACAGAGCGCCAATGGTCGCACCCTCTTTTGAGGACCTCATTGATTGGCGCGGGTAATACATTGTGGACCCGCGCTAATGGAAAAAGGGCACTTTTTAGGGATATTTTGCAGGAGGTGTCTTCAGGGCACATGAAGTCCATACTCAGGGGAACATAATGCAAGTGTTTTTAAGTTATGTCACTGCTCACAGGTCCCGGAATGAGTCCTCCAAAGTACGGGAAAGGGGTAACAGGGATGGTGACCAATGGTGACAAATTACTGTGTAACATGAATGATTTTGTGAGCTGTTGTATCAACTCCAAAATGTCCTCTTGCTGGTCCATCATGTAGCTCCTACAAGACCTTTTGCGCTTTAGGTTTTTCTAAGCATCTTAACGAAATTGAATCATAATTCCGTCTAAACAATACATCATCTACAATTATGAAGTTTTTTTCTTTCAGTCTTATTGCACGTTTGTTTTTATAGGAAATATTAGAAGGAGCATATCCATTTTTCAAATAGAAAATCATATCTGCGTATTGGGGTTCAGGATTAGTGATACTTATCTAATTGATTTCTTCAGTATCTTTTGTACCTTCATGTTTCTGAATATTGGAAGCTCCTGCCAACAACCTGCAAAAACCTTGGCCTTTGACAATCTTTGCTAGTTTAATTTCCAAGTCGTATTCTTGTAATGTTGTGACCCAATTTGCTCTTTTTTCTCCTAATTCCCTTTGAACTAGTAACTGTCTTACTGCTGAAAAAGGGACTATAACTTTTGTGTGAGCTTTTAAGAGAAAGGGTATGTGCTTAATGGCTTTGTATACAGCAAAGGCTTGTTTTTCAACTTCCAAGTAATTAAGTTCAGCAACTTGAAGGTTTGAACTATAAA
Source organism: Pinus tabuliformis (assembly GCA_031772625.1). NCBI lineage: Eukaryota > Viridiplantae > Streptophyta > Pinopsida > Pinales > Pinaceae > Pinus > Pinus tabuliformis. Next base: position 1,938,721,690 of record CM062818.1, on the reverse strand, counting down.
ATGAGATTGGTGCTTCCACGCTTTGATCGTTAATTTGCGTCAGCACTGCTGCGTAAGATGAATTAGATGCAAGAGTATATAACATGAAATGATTTTAAAAATTAGGAGTGCTTAGAGCAGGGGCATTTATGATTGATTGTTTGATGGAATCAAATGCCTCTTTTTCTACAAGCCCCCATTTAAACACTAAATTTTTCTTAATCATGGTTTGTAATGGTAAAACAATCTGTGAAAAATCTAGTACAAATCTTTTTACAATGTTCATTTGACCTAAAAAGGATTGCATGGATTTTTTATTATGAGGGAATGAAATATCAGAAATCTCTTTGATTCTATCTAGATCAATATAAATACCATCCTTTGAAACAATGAATCCCAAGAGTTTACCTTGGTCAAGAGCGAAAAAGGATTTCTTAGGATTGAGTGAAATGCCATACCTTTTGCAGCATTCAAAAATTTGTTTCAGATCATGCAAATGATTTGATCTTTTCTTAGAGAACACAGTAATATCATCTAAATAGACAACTACTAATTTGTTGATCAGTCCTTTGAATGCTATGTCCATCGCTCTTTAGAACGTAGCTCCAACATTGATTAACCCGAAAGGCATTTTTTGGTAGGCATAAGTTCCCCACTTGATTCTAAAGGTAGTCTTAAGTCTATCATCAGGGTGGACCAAGATTTGATTATACCCTGAAAAAACCATCTAAGAAGGACATTAGTTCAGAACCAGCTACTGAATGGAGAGTTTGCTCCATGGTAGGTAAAGGGAAGTTATCCTTTTGACTTGCTTTATTAAGATTTTTGAAATCAATACAAATTCTAATGTCACCATTTTTCTTCCTTACTGCCCCCATATTGGACACCCAGTTTGAATGTCTAACAGGAAAAATTATCTTAGCTTTCAAGAGTTTGTTTAATTTAGCTTTTATTTGACTTTCTAAGTTAGGATGAATCTTCCTTAATTTCTACTGTATTGGTTTTTGTTCAGAGAGCATTGGAATCGTATGTTGTATGATAGATGTATCATATGTTTTCAAATCATCATATTTCCAAGTGAAGACATTTTTATATTTATGCAATAATCTAATGAATGCAATTCTTTCTTCTGAAGAAAGTCCTAATCCCAAATTGATGTTTTGTGGATTCTCCTCAGTACCAAGGTTTATCAATTCAAATCTCAAAGTAGAACTTTGGAGCTTTGAATTAGTAACCTGTTTAAACCTGTCTTTGATGTCATAAAGATCTTCAAGCTTGACCATTGGTTTAGGTATTGAGTTTTCTTCAAGCTTTTCCTTCATTTGAAGGTCATGGTCACTTTCATCAATAATTTGATCATCATAGGACTTGTCAGAAGTTAAGAAATTTAAAATGTCATCATCGTGATTGAACACTCGCCAGTTAGTGACATTATCAGGAATTGATGGTCTAAAAATTAACTCTACTGAAAATCTATCGAGACTATAATCTTCAGATGGAAGGAGCTTAGAAGCAACATTAGCTAGTAAATCTGCTACTGCATTTTGGGATCTAAGGATGGGAGAAATATTGAATGCTAAAAATTGAGATATAAGTCCTGTACCAAGGACTGATAGTGTTTAAGGTGACTAGAAAGGCAATGAATAGTATTTCTAACTTGTCTTATAACAATTTCCGAATCATCGAACACTTTCAAATATTGAACTTTAAGACCAATTGCTTTGTAAAGTCCTTGAATCAAGCCTTCATATTTAGTTGTATTGTTTGTGCATTCGAATTCCAACCTGCATGATAACATGGTCTTTTCTCCCTCGGGACTAACTAAAATACATCCTGCTCCTGCACCTTCACTAGACTTAGACCCATCAAAATATAATGACCAAAACAAAGATTTATCTACAGTTTTATTTACAGTTTCCTCAGCAATTTTAGCACATCTTGATGTGTCTGTTTGAGAAAAAAATTCGATTTGAGATGTGAAATTATTAACTGAGAAGGGTGATGGTTGAGTAGTAAAATTGCCAAAGAATGATTCAGATGAGTAATTCCCAAAAATATTGTTATTGAATGCTATTGGTTGATTTTCTTGTTCGAACTCAGTAACAGTATGGGTCATATGTTTCTCTCGATCAATCTTTATTTGATTTGGCTTTCCTTTATAAGGTAGCCACATATGAAACCAATCGGTGGAAATATAACCATGAATTTTTTTAGACCAGGTTCTACTCAAAATCAAACCATAGAATTCAGGTATATCAACGATTAAAATATCAATTTTCTGAACCACTCTTGGATCAGTTGATAACCTAATAGTAACTGAGTTGATTTCTCCTAAAACATGGACCTTTGTTCTATCCAACTGGACAATATGAATTGCAGACTTTTGGGGTTCAATGTTCAGTTTGGAACAAACTGAAGCTGGCATTATATTCAAGGAAGCCCTGAGTCAATCAAATAGTTGTGTAGATTTATATTATAGATCTCGTAGGTTAAGAGGAATTAGGAGGATTATGGGAATTCGATCTATATCCAATTAAAATAGCATCAATAGCTTCTACTCTTCTAGGAGGTGGTTTACCTGTTTCATTAGCAGTTTTGGACAATACAACATTCGGAAGAGGAGAAGAGGATACATCATCTAACTCCTTAAGCAGCAATTTTTGTTGATGTTTGAGTTTACTAAGCTCAAACATAGTGATATTTGCTTTTGTTTTATTCATGTCTTCAATAATGTTGTAGTCCATAGAATCTGTAATTACTAATGTTTTAAATGTTGGAGGTGGATTTGAAGCTGATGGCTGATTTTGAGAAGGTACCACTGTGGTTTTCTTTGTGGGAACTTTTTCTTTAGTAGTAGTACCTATATTCCTTTTCTTCTGATTTATTTGAGTAGGTCCAGGAGTACCCTTACTCCTGGTAGTTACAGGGAAAGCTTCCTGTTCATTTTCTGTATCAGAATTAGGTAAAATGAAGTCCCACATTCCATGACATTCTACAATTACTTCTTCTTCTGGTTCTTCAAATGATAACATTGTTTCTTCTTCTTCTTCCTCTTCAAGATCTGAGTCTGCATTGGATATGGCATTTGGTGGCTTTGATTCAGGTTTCTTAAAGTTTCTAAATGGCCTTTTTGTTGAAGTCTCAGCTACTTGCTTCTTGATTTCTACCATTTCGTTTGACATAGTCTTGAGAACTTTTTGGAGACCTTCCATATCGTATGGATCTTTAGCCATTTTCTTCTTTGAATCATCTTTGAAAGAGACTTTTTTAGATTTTCTGTCTTCAAAAGCAGCTTTCTTTTCTAAAGCAATAATGTTTTTCTCTACAGCAAGTGCCTCTTTCATATTTTCTGCTAGAGTTGGTTTTGCAGCTCTATCTACAAAGATAGCTATATTTGAAGGTAAAGCTGTTATATACCATTCGCTTCTGATTTGCTCACTAGGTTTAGAGACAGTTGGAATCTTATTCAAGAGTTTATTAAACCTTGAATTGAACTATTTTATGGGTTCTTTAGACTCTACCCTAAGATTCGAAAGATCATTGATTAACATTGCTAGAGATCTGTCATCACCATATTTAGTCAAGAATTGTTCTCGAAAAATGTTCCAACTAGTAATGGATCCTGATGGCAAGGAAAAATACCAAGACCCAGCTGATCCTTGTAACGTATAAGGGAAAATCCTAACAACGACATCTTCCTCTGTAACTCCTTTTAAGTTAACTGCCAACATAAAGTTGTTAATATGCTCATCAGCTTATATACCTGCATCTGGATTAAATTTCGGCAACCAATTTTCAGGATCTGTTGGCAATGGGTGTAATGGTGTAGGCATCGTGACTGCACCAAGATTCTGTGCCATTGTCGAGCTACTACTAGATGACAGTGCCGATGAAATTCCAGATGATTGGGAAGGAGCAGATATTGAAGTTTGAGGAGGTTGAGAAGTAGATGTCGAAGTTCCAGTTCCTTGTTGAACAACAATCTGTAATGGAGGAGTGGATGGTTGACTTTGAAATGGAGAATATGAAATGGAGGATGATGACGAGATAGTTTCACTATCAGATCCTTTAGCTGTTTTCCTTGCCCTTTTCCTTTTAGGTAAAGGCAACTCAGTAGGTTCAATACCAAGCTTTCCACTCTGAAGTCTGGTGAGGGGGTGAGAAGGAATGAATTGCGAAGTCACACTGCCTTGAGATACCTCAGATTTCTGTGGTGATATTGAGAAGCCTTGAAGTTTATGAATGAGAGACTGTACTTCAGGAGATTCAGAACTTAATTTATCTGAGACATGTTGGGGTTGAGTAGTGGTACTTGTGCTCTCTTCTTCTCGTTTGAAGACTGGAGTTCCAGCATGCAAAGGAGAAGTTGGAGGTGAGGTGGAGAGAGATTTACTCTCAGAATGGGTTGTAGGTTTGGGTTTTCTCGCCATTCACAGTTCATGCCCTCCTTCTAGCGCCAAAAATGTTGATGCCTCGAAAATCGCTGCATCAACATTGAGGAAAACCACCCGGTCCAGACCTTAAAGGCAGCACCTTTTCCGTTTGGAGTGGTGCCTCTGACTGGATATAATGGGACCAGTTTCCCAATGATTTGTAAATAGGATGGATAAGTGATTGATTTTCTTTTTATCTAATAATAATGATGGATGATTTATTCTAAAATGCAAAATTATAAACAACTAATCTATCCCGGGAAATTTCCACTTTAGTACAACTTTTGATGATCTTTATCTACAAATAGGCATATAGATGACTCCATTGATAAATAAAAACATTCATTCATATGATAATTACTTTGTTCAAGTAGTTGAACAAATAGTAATTAAAACATCATTACACTATTCTTCGTATGTCATTGACATAAATACGATTGAAAGAATAACATTCCATAAACATTCAATAGTGATAAGTATAAGGACTATTGTTAAAACACATACATATATCAAATGATAGCAAGATTGAATAAATGTTGATTCATATAAAAGAATGGAGCAAAGACATAGATAATAGTACCATATGTAATTTGAATCCCTTCCGATATCAATCGCATTCAGATCCCGTCTTCCAACTTAGAAATACTCTCATAAAAAGCAATAATGCATATCTTATCAAAGTATTCTTCATTAAGATTCAAAATATAGGTCCAGTATTCATAAAAAAATATATATCGGGAGCACAATAGTGCAACTCTCAATCCAATTTTTGATACAAAAATTGAGGACCCTTTCTAAATACATGAAATGGTCTATAAATACTATCTAAGCTAACTAACTATGAAATAAAAATGCTATGAGGTGGTATAACCAAATCATGAAAATCTCCTTGAAATAGGCATGCTTGCAGTCGGTAGAATGATTCACTGTTTCAGCCGATCATCCTTTGGTTTGAGCTGGCATATAGCTAGCATTGGTTGCAATTTTGGAGGGTGACTCAGACGTGAATGCAGTTGGGCTGAATACGTAGCATCATGAATTTCAGGAATCATATAACCGATTACATCGGTTAAACATTTCAGTGCTGCCTTTTGATTATGTGGTTTAACTAGGAAGAACCAAAAGGTGTCCCAAGTTAAACTTTGGATGCTCGCGATTAATCTTTCTTTCTTTTCTAAATCCTGCTTGCATGACTACTCCAATGCTTTAGCTGATGGTAATTTACCTAGAGTGCATTCTGAAATCAAATTAGACAGATAAAGAGTATCATTAATTAATTCAATCAAATTACCAGTCACTGATCTACATCTTGAAGTTGCCCTTTCTACTTTCATCAATTGGGATTGCCATTCTTGGAAAAGAATTTCTTTGTGTGATTCTAGAATTCAAGGCAGATTTGCAGCTTTCCCTTCACTGGTTTCTTGCAAAGCAAGAAAGTTTGTTAATGTCTCATCGACCTGCTCCAAATTCTACCTTGCGTCAACTGATTTATCAATCATTGATGAAGAAATTTCACAGAAGGGCTCAGCAAGAGAAATATTATGACATAACAAATTTAATTGTTTAATCAATGCCTTATTGATCTAGAGAGCTTCATATCTGAACTCTGCTACTTGAAGAAAACTTTTGAACTTTTCTATTTTTTGTGATAGTTGAGCAATTTTCTCATCTTTTGTTTTGCTCAATTGTTCATTCATTGACTTCAACTTGGCCAATGCTAGGGATAATTCTTTGTGTTTCTGTAATGTACTTTGGTCTATCCTCTGCTTCTCCTTGAGCAATTGCTCATTTAGCTGGTTATTTGATTGTTGTTGCACTGTTAACTGATGTTCTAATTGCTCTATTCTCTATTGCCTTTCGAATACTTGTGCTTCTAGTGAAACAATTGTCTGATCTTTTTCTTTGAGTAAATTGCTAACTTCTGATGCTTTATCCATAGTAACTGCCGAGTATGCCCCAGCATATTGAGAGAGTTTTGTAAGGTCTTTGGAAGGATTAATTTCTTCTCTCCATACCACATTAGCCATCTCCGTTTGTGCAGTTAAAAGAGAAGATTGATCAAACTTTCTTTTTTCCTTTGTCTTTTTACTACAACCTTATGCTTAAGGTTGTAGAAGACATCTAAAGGTGATATTTCTTCTACATGTAGGATGATTTCATTAGATGGATTTTCTGGAATTATCTCCATATCTTTCTGAGTGATGGGTGAGCCGTTGATTCCTTCAGTTGGAACCGTATTAGTTGTTGTTTTCTGACCAGTTGTCACTTCAAGCGTGCTGAATCCCTGTAAGGTCTCAGTATTGCTGATCTTTTTTTTTAGTAAATTGCTAACTTCTGATGCTTTATCCATAGTAACTGTCGAGTATGCCCCAGCATATTGAGAGAGTTTTGTAAGGTCTTTGGAAGGATTAATTTCTTCTCTCCATACCACTAGCCATCTCCGTTTGTGCAGTTAAAAGAGAAGATTGATCAAACTTTCTTTTTTTCCTTTGTCTTTTTACTACAGCCTTATGCTTAAGGTTGTAGAAGACATCTAAAGGTGATATTTCTTCTACATAGGATGATTTCATCAGATGGATTTTCTGGAATTATCTCCATATCTTTCTGAGTGATGGGTGGGTCGTTGGTTCCTTCAGTTGGAACCATATTAGTTGTTGTTTTGTGACCAGTTGTCACTTCAGGCGTGCTGAATCCCTGTAAGGTCTCAGTATTGCTTATAATGGAATCGAACTCTTGCCATTCTTTAAGAAGCTTGGGATCAATCTGAGTATCTGTATCCATGAGTTGACTATCTTTTCTTTGTCCCTATTCCAGTTGTTGTTCCTGTTCTTGTTGTTCAAAGATCTTTTCCACATCAGAGGTCTTGTCAGTAACTATTTGTTCAGCCTGACCAGATGACTGGACTGTAGGAGCTGTGACGAAGAGGTCTAAAGACAGAGTTTGCAACCTCTACTCTCTAAGCCTATTAAACACTTCTAATCCTTCATCTTGATATTTGATCCTAGCCAATGATTTAACTTGAAATAAAGATTCAGCTGAGGAAAATAGATCATCGAAGTCATCCTTTTCATGATTGAACTTTGCAAGTTTAGCTTGTTCAAGAACATTATAGGCAACTTTTCTTGGATCATATTGTCTATTGGGAATTGTTGCTGGAATCTTTTCCACCACCCATCTCACAACGTCAGTATATGGGAGGACTTTAGCTCGCACAGCTATTATGTGAAGAAAGGAGCATCCAACTCTTTAAGAGTTCCTTCATACTTATCAGTGGAATCAGCCGTGGCCTCTTCTGATAGTTCTTCGGGCTCTTCAACTTCAATTAGATTATAGATACTTTCCCAGCTAGTGTTTCCTAGTCCGAGACATGTCGTGTCTGATATTAATCCCTTTTTGCTTGGTCTAGTATCTTTGGCTGGCTGAGCTGCTGATACAAGAGCTGCTGCTACAGATTTCTTTGATTTCTTTCCCATTTTGCTTCATATTTCTGTTTTCAGCGGAATTTTGCACAAGCGATTGAAAAATCGTGATACAGAGAAATGCTGCAATAGACCAATATGATAATGAAAAAGAGTTACGTCGATCAGCAGGTGGTAATAGAGTATAGTTAAAGGTTGCCGCAGATGAAATCTAAAGAAAATATCTACCCTTAACTACTTCATTGAATAGTCGTTTAACCTGTCAATCGTGGTAAAGAAGGTTTTAAATGCCCATCATGTCGTTTATATGCCGAATGATTAATTGAAGCGTGCCTTAGATTTGTTTGATGGATTATCAGTGATCAATCGCAAATCGGCGACTGGGAGCTTCAAGGGAAAGGTTTTAACACTTGCTTTGAATATCTTCGATCTCCGAAAGGTGATACAATTCATGCAAACCAATTTAAATATATCTTCAAAATGCGTTCCTAATAAATATATCGCAATCGGGAATGGACTCGGGCTTTATTGTTTTGTCAATGTGATTTCGCTAATTGCAGATTGCGATATGCTTTATTGCATTGGAGGATTTGAGCCTGCCTTCGTTTATGTATTGGCTTGTTGTTGTCATTGCCGATTTGCCGATTGCGATGTGCTTTATCGCATCGGAGGAATTAAGGGGTTCAATTATATTGTGCTTGGAATTTGGCTTCTCCGATCTCCGATTGCGATTGCCTTTTCGGATCAAAGTGGCTTTGCATATGTTTCCTTTGTTATTGCGATATGCGATCTTCCAATTGCTTTATCGCAATAACGAAGAGTTTTATAATATTTTTTAAAGTCACGCTTTTATTTCTGTTCAAAAGGCTTTTAAAATGATTCGTTTACCTTAAGCCTTTTAATAAGGGTTTTTCCTTATGATGGGTTAATACCAATTTATTTACACATCTCGCTAAGGTTATTTTTAAAAGGGACCCATTTCATATTATGATTTTGAATAAAAATTTTATGAAATGGGGAGGGTTGTTGTACAGCACAACAGAACCTAAAGGTATGCCACCCAAAAAGGAAATAGTACATGATATTATTTTGCAGCAAGATGCTCCATTGCTTAACATTGGAATGTACAGGTTGTCCGCTTTAGAGAATGTTGAAATCAAGAAGCAGGTGTAGGAGTTGCTTGAGAAAGGGTTCATCAGACCTAGCACATCACCATGTGGGTCACCAATCGTTTTGGTGAGAAAGAAAGATGGCTCATGGAGAATGTACATTGATTACCGAGCACTGAATAAGATAACAATCAAAAATCGTTATCCCCTTCCTCGCATAGATGATCTTTTAGATCAATTGAAAGAAGTTGTTAATTTCTCCAAGCTAGACTTGCACAATGGATACCATCAGGTCAGAGTTGCAGAACAAGACACATGGAAGACTGCTTTCAAAACAAAGCAGGGATTGTATGAGTGGCTAGTTATGCCTTTTGGCTTAACTAATACTCCTGCTACTTTCATGAGATTAATGAATGATGTACTCAGACCTTTTCTTGATGATTTTGTTATTCTGTATCTGGATGACATTCTGATTTTTAGCAAAACGTGGGAAGAACACTTAAAGCATGTTAAGCAGACACTAGATGTTTTGAAAAGAGAAAAACTTCATGTTAAACTCTCAAAATGTGAATTTGTCAAAACATCTCTGAATTTTTTGGGTCATAGAGTAGGGGGTGGTGAATTGAAGATAAATCCCTCTAAGGTGGCAGTCATTGTAAACTGGCCTAAACCCAAATCTACTACAGAAGTTAGAAGCTTCTTAGGAACAACACAATATTGGAGGAGGTTCATTTCTAACTTTTCCTTAATTGCAGATCCCTTACATGCTTTAACAGGATTGAACAAGGTGTTTCAGTGGGGAGGCAAATAGCAAAAAGCCTTCGGCACCTTGAAAGAAAAGATTAGTACAAATCTATACTAGCACTACCTGATCTTCAAAGGCCATTTGAGATCCAAACAGATGCCAGTGACTATGCCATGGGAGCAGTGTTGACACAGCATGGTAAACCCATATGTTATCATTCTGAGACTTTTAATCCTGCAGTAGTTAACTATCCTACATATGATAAAGAATTGTATGCATTAGTTCAGAGTGTGAAAAAGTGGAAACATTACTTAATGGGAAAAGAGACAATAATACATACTGATCATCAACCACTTCAATATTTACACTCCCAAACTAAGTTGCAGCAATCAAGGCACTTTAGATGGATGGGTTTCCTACAACAATTTCATTTAGTCATCAGATATAAAAAGGGCATACACAATAAATTTGTAGACATGTTATCTAGACCTATTATAAATGCATCTACTATACTTAAGCATAATTATGTGCTACATTAAAGCTACATTGAACAATATGCTCAAGATATAGACTTTAAAGATGTATATGCAACTTTAAGTCAAGGCAAACAAGTAGAAGAATTGGATTATCATGTGAAGGACCGACTCTTATACCATCGTGTGAAGTTATGCATTCCACAAACTGAGAGAGAAAAGATAATTAGAGAAGCACACACTTCTCCGATATTAGGTTACTTTGGGGTAAGTAAAACAGTTGCACAGCTGCAAAGATTTTGTTATTAGCAAAAAATGAACGAGACAGTTTCTAGATATGTAAGAGGGTGTACTATGTGTGCTAAAAGCAAGCCCAGCAACAAAAAACTAGGCTTGTACACTCCATTACCAGTTCCTTCTCACCCTTTGGAAAGTGTTTCTGTGGATTTTGTTGGAGGACTGTCTAAATCTAGGAAAGGTCATGATTATCTATATGTTGTTGTGGATAGGTTCAGTAAAATGTGTATTTTGATACCTTGTAATAAACAGATTACAGCTGAATAAACTGCAAAACTATTTTTTGAACATGTGTGGGTTCATTTTGGATTACCCACTTCCATTGTATCTGATCAAGACACCCGATTTGTGGGGAAGTTTTGGTAAAGTGTGAGGGAACTGATGGACACCAAACTGAAGAAAAGCATAGCTTTTCATCCACAAACGGATGGCCAGACAGAAGTAGTCAACAAGACAGTGATCCAGTTGCTCAGAGGATATTGCAGCAAACATCCTAAGCTTTGGGATGAACATTTGTGTTATGTGCAACATGCTTACAGCAGAGCAAAACATTCTTCTACACAGAGATCTCCTTTTGAGACCTATTTTGGTTTCACACCAAGGTCTCCTTTGGATTTTGTCTTTGGTAAAGATACCACAGTTGATGGACACAATGATGTGGACAAGGCAACTAGCTTCATTGAACAGATCCAAGAGATCCACCAGGCAGTACAGGAACAGTTGGAAAAGAGCCAAGCCAAATACAAGGCAAGGCATGACAAGCATCGGATGGAGCATAGTTTCCAAGTTGGTGACCAAGTCTGGTTGTATATCAGCAAGGACAAGATGCAAGGTGAAGGTAAAAAGCTAAAGCGTATCAGGTATGGACCCTTCAAGATACTTGAGAAGATTGGTGAAAATGCTTTTCGCCTTGATCTACCAGCTTACATGCATATCTACTCAGTCGTAAATGCAAATTTCTTCAGATTGTTTGAACCCTCTTTAATTGAGGATCCTAAAAAGCAGAGTCAATTGCCATCTATTGATGACCTGCTACCTAAATATCTTAATGAATTACAAGAAGACACAGTTCTGGACAGGAAGGTGAGGACGACGCACAGAGGAGATGTTGAGTACCTCAGAGTAGGGCTCAAGGGTTCAAAGCCGAGTAGCGCAAAGTGGATAGAAATTGGACAAGTGATACAATTGTACCCTCACTTAGTCAATACTTGAAAACCAACTTTTGGTGGTCCAAAAGCTTTTTCAGTGGGAAGGTCGTGATCCGAATTGGATCCATGAAGATTATTAAAGTGTCATGATTGTATTAAGACAGGTCAGACTTCAAATTTATGAACATAGAGCGATCAGGAAGACCTCTGGACAGTGGCAGATTATAGCCAGCAAGGAACAATGAGGACCTCGGTCAAAGCTCGTTGATTGAGGCCCATGGAGTCCGTGCAGGAGGCAAAACTAGCACTTGGGAAGCCTGGATCAGGAAATGGAGGCCATTTCTGATGCGCGATTAGCGCGCATCGCTGGGCAAAACCCCTCGAGAAGGATAGGCCTTGAGCGCTCAGTCACATGGGAAGCCAGGAAAACCGTGGGGAAAGCACTAAGGTGAAAGGCGTGACCCGCACTCCAAAACTGGCGATATATCGGGGGCACCCTTGGGCGGTAAGCGGATTTGGCTGAAACCAAGCAATTCCATTCATCGCACGATGTGTGTCCAGTGGATGAGAGAGAAAACCACCACTCATCGCACGCTAATAGTCGAGAAAGTCAACCGCGCGAAATGAGCGAATAACGTAGGATCTGGGGGCTCCAGATCTGATGGTGGAGATTGCGCCTGATGGAGAAACTAGATTTGACAGGGGAATTAAGTCGTGGCATGTAAAATTCTGAAGTCCGATTTGACCGCTGAGTTGGCGGATGAGTCATTCCACAGTGTAACTGAATTACTGAATTGTCGAGGAAGAGCTGGCACAGTTTGTGAGAGGACAAGTGGCCACTTCCCTGTGGACGATGGCGATGACACAGAGGCAGGGAACTCCAAACGAATAGCAGTAGGTGAATTGAAGGGGCAAAAGAGGAATCGAATAGTCAAGGATAGATTGGCTTTAAGCCATGAACAAATAGAGAACAGAACACGACAAAGACAAAGAAGAGAGAAGAAGAGAACGAAGACAGAGAGAGTGAGAGCAAAGAAAAGACAATGAAGCAAAAAGCAGAAAACAGAGAGCTGAGCTGACCTAAGGTAGCATCGAGCAGAAAAAAAGCTTGAGAGGTTCAAGCAATCCCTGAGAGGATCTTTCGAGAATTGAGCACCACATTGGGCTTCTCCCATTAAAGACCATAGAGGTCAAGATCTGGTAAGGAAAAGAGTCTGTGTACTCTAGTGGCTTGGGGGATCCAAGAACCACCCTACCAAACATTATCTGTTTTAGGAGACTCAAACTAAGCTCCTCATTGTAAATCTCTGCTTTAAAGACATAATAAAAGAAGGCCACCACTGAAAGCTGGATCGGAGACATAGCCCGGGAGGATAGGGTGAACTCCTTATTAACTTGTTATGTTCTTGTATTTACTCACTGTGTTTCTCCTACTGTTTTCCATTCTTCCAGTGTTTGTGTATTTTGCAATCTGATCGATCTGTTTCCTAAGATAACATAGACACACACCAGCACATGAGTCTGTAATACCTTCATTCAATAATTCTTTAACTAAGATCACCCAAGAGTGATTTTTAGATCAGTCGAAGGAACACCTTTCCTTTCAAAAAGATCACATCATAGCCTCTATCCTCAAGCATGGCAACAGATACCAAGCTCTTCATCAGTTTGAGTACATGCATAACATTATTCAAGGTGATTGGAGCCACATGATCCCTATGAAAAGCAATAGTGCCCACATTATACTTATCTTCATCACCATCTCAATATGCATCTTGAGATATTTCTCCTCCAGTTCATTGAATAACTCTTTGTCGCTAGTCATGTGGAAAGAAGCTCCACTGTCCAAGTACCAGACACTTCCGATCATTGAAGACACCATGCATGAAATGAGGGAAAAGTCCAATTCAAATTGGGAGTCCAAAGCCTCACCCACCGCTCCTCTTGAGGACTTCTCCTTGGACTTATTCAATGGACAATTTATAGCAAAGTGACCCATCTTGTGACAATGAAATTATTTAACTTTCATCATGACCTTCTTCTTACCTCCATGATAAGAATCTGATTTGGAATGGGAAATTTTACCTTTCCCCTTCCTCGCCTTGATCGCTAAGGCACAATTCTCTTCATCATCAATCTTTGATGAATAGCTATCCCTGGTGTTCCTCCTAATCTCATCCTGCATCAAATCCAACCATAGTCGTTCCCAATCTGGCAGCTTCTCCTGACCATCCTGATAACTATGCCAACTCTTTGGCAGTCCAAGAAGAGCAAGTCTCACCATATCCTCCTCAGAAACCGTGATTCCAACATTTCCAAGCTCATCCCATAGTTGAATGACCTTGTTCAAGTACTTTGGAATCGTCTTACCTTTCTCCATCTTGATTTTACGAAGTTTATCCTTCAGTGCCAACTTCCTTTGATCACTGCTATTCTGATACAAGTTTGTCAATGTTTTCCACATAGCATGTGGGGTTTCCTTTCCATGGAGACTCAAGACAATATGATCTCAAAATCCCTCAAGGATTATCTGCCTTGCCTTCACCACACACTTCTTCCACTCGGCCAAGTTTTGTGCATCAGTAGCTGTTGGCTTAGGAATTGCTTGTTCAACAAATTCCTTCAAGCCATTGTCCTCTAGCACAACCTCCATCTTGTCCCTCCAGGCTATGAAATTTGAGCTGCCTTCCAAGGCATACTCAAGCATCAACCCATGGAACGCCATCTACCAATCCTGAAGTATGTATGCAAATTCGACTTTCACCTGTAACCCAAAAACTCAAAACTTCGAAATCTCCTCTAGACAGCTGATTTTAAATCAGCGATATCTCCCTCATCTAAACTCCAATTCGCCCGATTTTTTTTTTTTGAATTTGGGTATATTTTGCCAAGGAATCCAAATCTTCAATTTGTTTCTAAAAATTTTGCACATAAATTCTCAAATATGCTTTGAAAACTCTGAGCCCAAAAAACAATCTTGCTCTGATACCATGTAGAAAATCATGTAGATTCACAAGCTAATGTAATTTGCTAAAGCAAGAGACAAGAATCTACTTCTACTCTTTACAAATGAAGCCCATAAACATCGAGTAAATAATAATCAATAGAGGAATAGAATAAAAGGCACATAAGAAAATAAATATCTGGGGAAAGCCACAACTCAAAACCCCATTATCCATTTTGTATTAATTCAGAAAATCAAGATGAAATTACAATGCTTGTTCTCTCTACAACAATCCAAAAACTCAGCAAATTCAATATCCAACTCATAAGAAAGCTCAAGGCCAAATATTAGCCTCTTCACAAGCTCTCCAAGTCTCTATTCCAATGCGTAATTCCTATGAAGGATAGTTGTATTTAAAGGGAAATAAAGCCTCTAAAAATAGCGTAATCCCTCAAGGATCAATTCCTAAATGCATGCACTATGAGTGCAACTCAAAAAAATATAAAACAAATAGTACATTGTCCTTGCACTCTATTCTCAAATGGGTCTTTCTCAGAATCGACATGCATGAGTTTCTGATGAGTAAATATTCAGTTAACTAGAGTAGCACTAGTGGAGTTCATTAGTGTCACCATTGGATGTTAACTCACTATTAGTTCTCTCAATCAGTTTGAGAACTAATTTAACTGAACTGACTCATGAAACTGAGTATTCTATTTTACAACTCACAATTAACTCACACTGGACTCCTACAAAGTAGGAAGAACATATACATGACTTCCAACATGAATTTCCTAAGTTAAGTAAGTTTAGTAAACTTAATTTAACTATTTTAAGTTGCTATGAGAATAGAATTCGAATTTAATTCACAGTTTAATTCAAGGACAAATTAAACAGGAATTTCTTGTTGCCATTTCTCAACAAAGGCTACAAAATTCAAATGTCTACAAATTAGGGCCAAACTCCATAGGACTCAGGGATAGGGATAAATGCACCAAACTCTTTTTTCATGTTCTTCAACGATATCAAGAGTTTGAAGACATCAAAACTATTCAGACTAACAAAGGTAGGCTCATTAAGAATAAATATATTTTTCAAAATCTTGTAGCCTACCAAAAACTGGATATCACATCCAACACTCCAATGAGAAGTCTAAATAAGAGGCCTTTCATTAATGTTTATAACTTTTCCCTTTTAAATTTTCTCACAAGGATAGAGAGGTTTGTGAGTTGAACATCTCACTAGAGGAATTTAACATGACCCTGGATAGCATAGCTAATGGTAAAACTCCAAGAATAGATGGGATTCCTTGTGAATAATACAAAACAATTGGGAGTTCTCTCGGCTTGTCTTGCTAAAAATTTATAGGAAGTTTTGATGTGAAATTTACTTAAAATTATGATCAATTGTTAATCCAAAAAATATTAATCTCATACCCAAATGAAGTGACCCTAAATTGACCTCCAATTGTATTTGAAAATACTAGATAAATCCCTTTTCAAGAAAAATGAATTTATCCTCAAATCCCACCTTTGAATCCTTCTGGTCTTTTAAGATCCATCAGGAAAAGGTTTCCCTCTGACACCCGTATGTTATTTGACGACCACTGATGGTTGAGTTGCCACTTTAAGCACGAACAATATGTGGCTCATCAAGATAATTACATTGATCCAACCTTAAAAACAACTCATGTACTTTATTATTTTCCCAATGCCCTTCCAAAAGACATAAGTGTTGACAATTTTTCCAGAACCTTCTAATTTCTTATCAACACCTAGAGAGGGAAAAATGAGCCTTACCAGACTCAAGTGGGATATTTTTTGTCGTAGCACGTGTTGTCGCTTTTAACAGCACCCGTAGCACAATTGCTCCAAGAGACATAGAAAGCTTCCTAGAGACAACCTCTGGGTTTTATTGTAGACCAATGCCTAGGACATCTTAGATAGAGGAGTGCATGGAAGATTATCTATGAGGGGATTTCTGCAGCACTCCAATTGTCACATAGTTTTTAAAAAGATAATAAAAGGGGGGCTTGGTTCAATCGGCCTTCATGAAGGTAAACTCGAGCCAATACACAGATCCAAATGTTCAGGGGGTAAATCAGGCCAACCTCAATGAGAAATGTTTGGTTCTGGTGGTCGACACACAACAACAGGCATCTTAATATTGACATTGCAGTAAAGTGAAGAGGAGGAAATAAAGGAGGGAATTCGATGCATAGGGCTGTAACAAAATCCGAAGCAACAATATCCCAGCAGAAGTATGGATGAGGGAGGAGATGAAAAAGCAGCAAGAGTGGAGCACTAGTCAGGGTTTTAGGCCATATACTCGTGAGCACATGTGTATCCAAAATCTCAAGCAAATATGTGCACATTAAAGGTACTTAAGTAAATCTGTAGCTAAAACAGGTATTGCTGCTACTTGGTAACAAATATACAACAAGGGACAAACTAGAAGCTTCATCACACTATTTTAGAGAAAGAAAAACATATATGGAATGAGATTACAAAGGGGAAAACATAGTATGCATTTCTCTTATAGAAATCAATAGAGAGTTCCATTAGTCTTCAAAATAAGTCCCATTCGCCAATCCATTTACATTCGGCAATACATCCTACGAGTCCCTTATGAAAAAGTGATTAGAACCAAAATGGAACCATAGAATTTGGACCACTCCTGGTGCAGAATTATGGAACCCTTTATTAAGTGTTTCTCCCCCTTCTTTATACAGAGAAAGGGGGCTTTGAATCAACAATTTACAAAAATATCTTCGCCTGAGCTCCAGCTATCTCACAGACTAGCTATCTCTGCATGCAAGGCTTTGCCTGCCCCAAAACAATTTCATTGGGATTTGATTCCTTTCTTGAAAACAAACTTAAATTATAGAATAATGAAAAGAAAAGGAAAACGGAAAGATGATGGAAGAAGTATCATTCTGTGGTTCCTGCCTCATGCTGCACCATGCCCTCATTCAATGCCTCAGTTGCCAACCCATCCATCTGCAAAGATCAGTATTATGCTTATCAGAGCCATATATGCCCTGTGAAGTAGTTAATACAAGTGTATCAAAGCTCGAAGATCGGGGGCTTTAAAACTGAACAGGCTTTATAAACTGCGAACACTGATTTCCTTTGACCCCCTGCAATTTATCCCCTTTCAGTTTTTCTACATCATAGGACCACAGGTTGTGACTTGGGGGTCCGCAAATATCAGAGGTTGACAAATTGGTGATTTTCTATCAATGTCCTTTGGTGCATCCTCGTGAAACTTGCGATCGTTGATCGCCTTTACGTTAAGCCCTTAGATCTTCAACACCTTATGTGACCGCGGCTAACCCTCCTTATCGGAGCCCCTTTATCGGCAGATTTTCAATCGCGATTTTAACCTTAATGTAATAACATGCTTCAACCTGCAAGCACCGATTTTCGATCTTCGATGTGATGTCATCCTCTGCCACATGTCACCTTGTGAGAGGTGACACGTGTCACCCTATTTTGGCCCCTTATGATGCCTGAAATGCCAGATCACCATGCCACATGTCCCTTCGTATCACCATGTCATGCTGATGTCAGCTACCATGTGTCTTTATCGGGACCAATCTTGTGCTGACACGCATCTTGTTGGAGGAGAGAGAAAAGGCCCTTCTTCCCTTGGTTTTGCACTGAACTTCTTTTTTAAACGAAATCGACCCTCCCCATGATTTACACTATCATATCGCAACTCGCGATATTGCAATATTTTCGTGTTATCACCCCACCAGTGTGTTCATTCACTGATTTGCGATACACTGTTGCGATCGCCGATATCTCTTGACTGCTAGGACCTCCAATGTGTGATAGACTATGGGCCATGGATCTTTGATATGCAATATGCTCCTAGTCCTTCGATCATCGATCATTAGCAGTCACCGATATCGGTGATCACTAATCACAAGTTTGCTCTGTCCTCTCCTACTTGCTACTTTGAAAAACTCCGATTGTGATTTGCGATGAGCCTTAACCTTAGTCTTTTTCTCTTTGTTTTCTGGCTTTCAAAGGGTAGCTTCAATATGCTCTAACTTCTTATCCAAGAGTCCATTTTTGGACTTCCACATACTATTGGAAAGCTTATTCCGAGCACTATGCAATGAAGGGGGGCCAATTTAGCTTTGAGAGCTTCTAAACCTTGGAAGGTGACTTCATACCTCACTGCTCTTTTGCACTTTGGACAACTAAGAACACGTGTTGTAGTGAGTGACAACAGCAGGAATGATGAAGTTGTCTTCGTTAATGTTGCCAAGTAAGGTGCAGCCCTTTCTACTATATGGATTGTCAGGATCACCCATGGAAACAAAAGCTAAAAACTCTTCTACAACCTAAAGTGGCTAAAGGAACTCCCTAGGTGTGTGACATTGATCTGTAAATGCAGAGGATGAACATCTTCCTCTGACACTTTTCACGTTTGAAAATGAGTCTTTAAAACAACATGCTAATTTGGTGCTCCTTCAAGCATGAATTATTTCACATGTGCAAGTTAACCATAAAGAACATAATACAAATAAACATGCAGAATCAAGAAGAATGACACCAAGTTTGATGACGGAGTTCACCCCTCCTGGGCTACGTCTCCAGACCCTGCTCAAAAGGCTAGGTCGCTTATATTTCAGTATTTACAATGAGGTACATCAATTTGTTGTTTACAATTGTGGCTATTTCCCTTCAAGGAAATGTTCTCCTATAGAGAACTCTCATAAAATATCATGACAACCTATAATCACCGTGTCATCTACAAAAATACAAAGAGTCTCATGCAAGGACTTTAAACCTCAACTTAAAATGAGAAATCATGCATCAACAAGTACATAATACAATTACTTGCCTCAACTTAACTTCAAAAGACAATTGTCCACGTATTGAATTCTGAAGTATCGGTTGCTGCAGTTGTCGAACAGACTCTTCCAATGTGTCTGAATTGCACCAAAACCCTGTTACACAGTATTTTGTCATGCCTCATGCACTTCCCTCTGTCATACCTTGAAGTGCCCGAAACTTGGCAATTATGTAATATACCCATCCTTATATGTACCTCCCTAAATACTTAATGAGAACATGCCTTGAGCCTTCCCTGAAGAAGTAAGCTCGAAAACCCTAATTTCAGGACCAGCATGACTGTGACACTAGCAACTAGTGTTGATGGCAAGTTGCATTATACTAGCCTCATGTTTCCAGCATGCTTTTTACTTGGATACCCGCACTGATCCCTAAAAGGAAATTTTTCCCAAAGAGGACAAGAAGCTTCGTGATCTAGAGGCTTCCAGAACGACGAGATGGAAATTGTTTGGTGTGGATGTGGTCGAATTGTCCCAATATTTCCTTTTGATCTTATACCTATGAGCAACCTCCTTGAGATGAGGGCCTTCCCCTATCTTTGGAGAGCTCCTGACTCCCTCTCCCTGCCTTTATATTCATCCTCTCCCATTCCCACATGGTTGCTCTTTGATTATTTTCACCCTTATGCTGAGATAGTGCCTACATGCTACTCATTTGGCTTGGAGAAGAAGTGCTTGGAGAGCTTGAGTTTGGACTTCGACATTCACTCAAGGAGAGTTTATTGACATCAAGGCTTGGTTGTATGCTTCCTCCTTTATTTCATTAATATATACAACTTCTGGTTCACTTTCCATAATTTTTTGTGTTAATGTATCATTTATCTTAATGCTCCTTGATTTATTAAGTGGATTACTTTCGATTATGCTTGTTGCAATTATATGATTTGTTGTGTCATTTACCTCTTGTGCAGGTATTCAAACACTGTGAGTAGTAGAGTTGAGCCTAAGGAGCGAGCGATCGAGATCTTCAACAAAGGAGTGTGTTATAACATCAGAACAAGGTAGGCATCCTTCCTCTTCTTTCATTTCGATTGTAATTTAGGAGAGTGTCTTGTAGATTGTCACATAGGTTGCTAGTCTCACTCATTAGGCTAGAGGGGTCTTCCCTGTCCGCAAAGAGGATTTACTTAGACAACAAAATGGTGACTCCACTGGGGAAGCTATAACCTTTTCCATCCATTCCTTCGATCAGATTCTCTGATGAGTTTGACCAACCGTCGATTTCTTGGCTTGTGTGCATCACTGTAGATATATGCAATCACTGATTTTTTCTTGAGAGTGTTGAGCCTGCTCTGATCTTGTAGATCTTTTATTTTTTCCTTATTTTTCTCACCCAACTCGTTTTCTACTCTAATAGAAGCGCTGATCTTAAAATTACAGTCACGCTACTCTACCTTTCATCACCCTTTTTCCTTTAACAGGTGCATTGATCCCAGATGATAGAAGAAAATTAGGTTTTCTTCTTGTTTTCACTGGTTTTCAACCTCTACGAGTAGTTTTCCAGTGTAACTACATTTTTTTTGTCTTGATTGTTATCCTTGTGTGGTGGAAATTGTCTCTTAGCTTTGTTGATGTGTGTGTGGAACTTGATTTCCTTCTAGGGTTTCTAAGTCTAGGTCACCCTTCACTCATTGCTTGGCTTGTCTCTGTGAGTTTGATTGTTTCCATAGGAGTCTTGCTGCAGTTAGGACACCATTTTCAAGCTGCTTTCGGTTCGTGATTGTGAAGTTATTTTCATTAGTATTGAGTCATATTGGTGCTTTCAAAATTGCTCTTACTCCATTGTCGAACATAGATCACACTTGTTTGCTTTGGTAGAACTGAAAGTGAATGCTTGTTTTGATTTCATTGTTTCGAAAAGAAAAGTGAAAGGATTTCTTCATTTAAGTATTTTTGAAACGATTTTCATTCGAAACCAAAAGTGAATGAAATTTTCATTTTAGTTGTTTTAGATTGCATTTTTCCCTTTGCTCATTGTATTAGTTTTCATTGTTGAATCAAAGTGAAAGGAAAAGAATAAAAGGATTAGCACATCTTAGTAAAAGAAAAGTGATTTTTGTTTCTCATAGGATTTCATTTTGGCATTGCATTTGTTAGTGAAAGTGAAAGAGTAGATTTCATTTTTACATTTTTCATTGGAAAATTAAAGAATTATGTTTTGATGCATTTTTCTTGATTGATGCATTATTTGGTTGCCTCTCTTCCTTCATTAGTTTAGCCTTCATCGCATGAAAAGATTTCATTTTTATCATTTAGTTGCATTATAGGAATTCAGGTGACATCGTTGAGCCATAAAAATGAAACCTAATTCAAGGTAAACTTAAAATTTACCTCAATCAACATAAGGAGCATTTGTAACCTAACACAAATATATAGAGGTCTAGGCTACAGATGTGTTCCGACATCTTAAAACATAGTAGTTGTCGTTAACTACTTGCATTGTATCCTGAGGGTGAAATCGTCCCAGTACGAAAGTATATCGAAGGTTCTCTAGTACTTTCGGGTATATAGGAGGCACTTCAGTATGGCAAGTATTTAGGGATGCTCTCATTGAACAGTTATGCATTAGATAACGCTAACACGGACTTGTGCTCCCTGTACCGTTGAGTATATATTGGGAGACCCCACTAGGTTTCTATCCTTTAGCCACAGGTAACCGAGTCGGCCACCTTGTAAATGTGATACACCTAACACATCATTCGGGGATATTTGTTGTCGTACATCAAGTCCTTAGTTTTGGCTAAGGTGTATATAATGGTTCACGAATACTTGGTAAACTATCTTGCCTAGCAATTCCCATTTTGATTTATTTGTTGTTTTGTGTCATAAAATTAATTTCCAATGATAACATGTTGAACCCATGCAGTTGCTTCTTGACCTCACATTGAGTAATTCCTTGTAAATTTTAATTTTAATCAGCCCTCAATGAATCGTCTCTTCTCCTTCTGCTCTTGAGAGAAAGTCATCGTGGTTGAACCTTTAGGTTCACCTCACAGTTCATTTTCATCATCTGATATTGAAGTGTCTTCACAAAGAGTTCATCATGAAATTTCGTAGTCACTTGAAGCTCAAGGCTTTGAACTTGGAATTGTCCCAAGTATCCAACCCCTTGCTCTCGTCCTCCACCTTGAGATTCATCCTTGTCTCAGGAGTTTGATCCAGGAACCCATGAGATTCCACAAAGGTTTGTTTTATACCCTCTGAATTCGTTATTTGATCCATTTGTGATATCTGCTTGATCCAGGTGGATCTCCAAACACCAGTGGCATGGAAAAGGCTCAAAGTTCAAAGTGGCTAAAAGATGATTAACTTGACATCAGATCAAAGTGCTCATCGCCCTGATTCCAATGGTTTGAACGACACTCCAATATGAGTCTGGATGAGGAAGATAGAGGCAGTCAAAGTTGGGTTGACTTTTGCTGACTGGGCACGATTAATGAAGACACAATTTGGACTTTTTCCGGCGGACAGAATCCAGCCAACTCCGGCCAGATTCTGGGTTGTCACCTGGTTAAAATGACTCCTTCGGTCAAAATCCATATTTTCAAAAAAAATCCATGTTATTTTTATATAACAAAAAATTGTTAAAAAAAGGATGGCGGGCCACCAACCCCGCCACCCAATCTGTAATCATATCAAAAATAGTGAGGCGGGTGGCCATGACCCCGTCGCCCCCGGTACCCACCTGAACCACATGCAAGAGGGGTGGGCAGCCATGACCCCGCCACCCCGGAACCACGCAATGAACCACACTATATTAGTGGGGGGCGCGGGCTGTCAACCCCGCCGCCCCTCCACCTCACCCACAAAAAAACAGCGTGCCAGCGGAGTTAGGGGGGACGCGGGCCATCGGGACCAATGGACCAGCCTCCCAAAAATGAATTGTGTCTTTAACCATGAGTTAAATGGGGAGGGGCGAGATTTGATCCCTCAACCCCTCCTCAATAAATTTCCAACTTTACCATTTCACCAACTGGATTTGTTGTGTAATCCGCCCACAGTTTTTTATTTAAATTCAGTTCATTAGTAAGCCCAGGCAGATGAGGGAGTGCACGTAGTTCGAGGCAGATTTTTGCAGGAGGGCCAGATTTTCACTTTCTCAGAATTTGACAAATTTTATATGGTTTCAGCATTTCTCGATGCCACGAACGCAATGGCATTGTTCATTTCTCAATCAAAGTTCTGCATTTTTCAGCCTTTTTTCAGTATGGAGGTATAAGACTCCTTCTTTGTAACTGATGCCTGTACTCTTCTTTCTCATGCCACTTAATGAATGAAGGCCTCCCCATTGATCGAGCAAGGCCCGGAGACATAGTCCAAGTCAGATGAACTCTGTTATCAAGTCTTGTTGTCTTCTTTCATGCTTTAAGTGTTTCTCCTCTTCTCTCATGTGCACATTAAATTTCTATATTTAAGCAACAACTTATGCATGTAATTCTTGAATACATCTATAAGCAAAAGATCTTGGATCAAGTGGTATCAGAGCAGGTCTTTGTAGATGTGAATTGCATGTTTATATGCTAACAAGAAATAGGCTCCGAAGAGGTGAAGGGAAACTAAAGTCTTTTGATCTCGAAGCGGGGCGTGCACATCGAAGGAGAAACATGGCAGATGAAGAGGCTCGTTATGAAGAGGAGCTCAATTTCCGCAAAACCTTCTATGCAATGGTAGAAAATGTTGGTCAGTTGCTTTCAAGGCTGGAGAAAGCAGAAGGGGAAAAGGCAGAAGAACAAGGTTCAGTGCATGGAAATGGTGAAGAAGAACCCCCTCCTTCTCCTTCCATGAGTGAAAGTTCTTCTTCCTCTCATCACCATCATCATAGAAATTCAAGGGATGCATCTAAGAAACCTTTCTTTAAATTAGATGTCAAATTTGATCTTCCCATGTTTAAAGGTGAAAGTAGTGCAGCAAAGATTAATAACTGGATTAGGCAGATTGAAATCTACTGTAGGATTCAGCAGATCGAAGAGGATGAGACAAAGATTCAGCTGGCCTCTCTTCGATTGAGTAGCACTACTCTCGTCTGGTGGGAGAGAAAATTGTGAAGCAGTAAGAGTGTGGGTAATCTTCTTTCCTCATGGCCTAGTTTCATTTCTGCATTAAAGGAACAATTTTATCCTTTGGGTTATAAACAAAAATCCTTAATGGATTGGCAATACTTAAGGCAAAGTAGAGGTCAGGATGTTCAATGTTGGGTTGTGTTATATTCTTTCCATGACTAGCCCACATAGTTAACCAGGGGGTTAGAGGGGGGGTGGAGCCCCCCCCTTCGTTGCGCCAATTGCATAGCGAGGGGAGTCACAGGGGGTTTGAGGGGTGCAGGTAACCCCACTCTATGGGGTCCAGGGCAGCGCCCCAGAAAATTTTGTTTTTTGGACCCTATATTAGGTTGGGCAGACCTACCTATGGTTTTGTGCATGTTTTTCACACATGGGTTTGGACGCGATGGTTTCTGGTCCATGGTTTTGGACGCGACAGTTTTCGGTCCATGGTATTGGATGCTTCGGCATGTATAAATATGTATTGTAACATTGAAAGCAACATAATGAAAAATCAAGCTGGTAGTCCCAGTTTTGGGATCCAGGGGAAAATCTCTGTGTATATGTGTTTTATGTGTTATGCTCTCACATTGTTTATTTTCTGTGTTTTAGAATTCATATACAGGTAATTTTTGTACGGGGTTAAAATCTACATTTGGTATCAGAGGTGTTTTTGCTTCAAGGGGACGCCTTTGTTACTGATGGGTTTTGCTCAGCACTGTGGTAGACCCTGTTCAGTGGGAGATCTGCGAGATTGATTCTGGTGGTGAAAGAAGATGGCGAGCAGTGGAAAGATAGAGATCAAAAAATTTAATGGTCAGAGTTTTGAGTTGTGGAAACTGATGGAGGATCTGTTGGTGGATAAAGATCAATGGATCACGGTAGATCCAGGTACTAAACCAACGGGAGTGTCCGATAAATAATGGAAGAAGTTAGATCGGAAGGCAAAGAGCACAATACGATTGTGTGTCTCAGATTCAGCATTGTTGAATGTATCAGGGGAAGCTACAGCTAACGCTTTGTGGGACAAGTTAGCGACTTTGTACCAATCTAAGTCTCTGGTGAATAAACTATTCCTACAGAAAAATTTGTATAACCTGAGGATCAAAGATGGAGACTCAGTGACAGAGCATCGGAATGCATTTAATACTGTGGTAAGTAAGTTATTATCTATTGATATTAAAATTTCAAATCAAGATAAGTGCATCAATTTGTTGGGTTGTTTACCAGATTCGTGGGATAGTCTAGCTATTACAATAGGTAGCAATACAACTGCCTTGCAGTTTGATGAAATAGTCTCATCCTTGCTGACGGAGGAGATGAGACGGAAAAATATGGAGAGTCAGAATGGTGATGCCTTGTCTATAAAAGGACGGTCCCAGAACAAAAACAAAAATAAGTCATCGAGTGGGAGATCTAAATCTAGAGGGAGATCCAAATCTCCAGGAAAACTTGTAAAGGTGGTGTGCTGGAAATGCGGAAAGGAAGGGAACTACAAAAGGGACTGTAAATCTAAAGCTCCTGATAAAGGAAAGGCATCTGATGATGCTCCTTCTACAGAGGTGAAAACCAACTCAGATGAAGGTGGGGATGTGTACTTGGCTTCTTCAAGTACACATGTAGATCATGAGGCATGGTTGATTGACTCAGGTGCATCCTTTCACTTCAGCCCCATAGAGATTGGTTCTGTGAGTATGAGAAATATGATGGTGGTGATGTCTTCTTGGGGGATGACAGGAAGGCTATAATCGTTGGTCACGGAAAAGTAAAGTTGAAGTTGCAAGGTGGAAGGGTTAGAACAGTTTCGGGTGTTCTGCATATTCTTGCATTAGCTAGAAATATAATTTCTGTAAGCAAGCTGGATGATGCAGGTGTAAAAACAGTGTTCGAGAAGGATACCTGCAAGATGGTTCAGGGGGCACAGATATTGATGTGGGGAGTTCGAATTGGAACTCTATACAAGCTGGAAGGTAGCACTGTTGTTGATGGGTGCAACTGTTCGGTGGTTCCTAAAAGTGGAGCAGAAAATCTAGTGGTCTCTGGAGAGAAGACCATGCTGTGGCATCAAAGGCTTGGACATATTGGAGAGAATGGCCAGTTCAAATACTTCATGGTAAAGGTATGGTAAAAGGTATGAGTAATAGCTCTCTGGATTTTGATTTTTGTGAAAGTTGTGTATATGGGAAGCAGAATCGAGTGAGTTTCCCCTATGGTGGTAAGAGGGTGAAACGTATATTAGAACTTGTGCACAGTGATGTGTTTAGACCTGTGAAGGTTCCATCACTGGATAAGTCTGTGTACTATGTATCATTTATAAATGACTTCTCAAGGAATACATGGATATGTTTCCTTAAGAAGAAATCTGAAGTCTTTGACAGGTTTAAAGAATTTAAGGCTCTGGTGGAAAACCAAACAAATAAGAAGATAAAGGTGTTGAGGACAGATAATGGTGGAGAGTTTTGCAATAAGGAATTTGAATAATTCTGTAAGAAGTGTGGTATAGCACAGCAAAAGACTACTCCATATACACCTCAGCAAAATGGAGTTGCAGAAAGAATGAATAAGATGTTGATGGAAAGGGAAAGAAGCATGTTCAGTGGTGCCGGGTTAGGACAAGAATTCTGGGCAGAGGCGGTGGAGACTGCATGTTACCTGGTCAACAAATCACCTTGATCAGCATTGGAGGATAAGACTCCACAAGAGGTATGGACTAGTAAGAAACCCTCTCTTTCACATTGTTTGGTCAATTTAGTGTGTCCTAAATTGCTATATAAATTGTCAATCTGGGAATCGTAAACTGCTGAAGTGAAGTGCACTATATATGCAAGATAACTGATTTCTTACTTCTTTGTCATTTTTTATTTTTGGTTTGTTTTTGGGTTTATCTTTTGTTGATTCCCTAATGTGAGATGGCAATTCTAAAAGTCAAGTATGGATATAAGTGTTCAAGGCAATGGTGACCTCTAAAATAATTTCCAAACTTCAAAGTCTTCAAAAAGGTTTTCAAACTTGCAATGGTGAAATCAATTACTAAGAGAAAATAAAAATGTACCTAAATTCTAATTAAACCAAACAGTGAGCTAGTGACTATGAAACCCTATATCCTTGCTGATGTATAAAAAGAAAACTGAACTCAAAGCAATTCAAAAAATTGTAAGCAAAGTAAATTAAATCATATTACATCAACTCATATTCTGACCCCTCACCATGCGACTCGCTCTGGCTATAGGAGGTGATCATAAACAAATTGAGTAATCTGATATCTAAATTGCATAAAATGAAACTGAGATCAAACTACGCATTCATACTTCAATCCCTCACCATTCGACTCGCTCTGGCTATAGGAGGTAACCGAAAATGACATGAGTAATCTAATCACTAACTTGCAGAAAAATAAACTAATATCAAACTACGCATTCATACTCCAATCCCTTGCCATTCGACTCGCTCTGGCTATAGGAGGTAACTGAAAATGACATGAGTAGTCTAATATCTATCTTGTAGAAAAGTAAATGAACAAAACAAAACTGAAAGAAATAAACAGTGTTGGAATTAGAACTAAGAAAATAAATCAGCAGAAGGACAAGATAATTTCATGTCATTAGTCATTAAAAAGCTATGTGCAATTGCTCGGGCTGTCTATTAGAACTTGAAAGAAAAACACTGATCAGTTAACAGTCATCAGAAAGCATAAAAGAAACTATGGACAGCAATCAACATGAATACCATAAGCAGTGTAATATATACAAGCAAACAATTATGGCATCAGGAACGTAAAGTAAGAAAGCATGAAACTATACAGTAATTACAGAACCTTGGTGTACAGGGGCCCTCTGCAACCTCGGCCAATCAGCAATCAACCACAAATTGAACTTAAGAACATTGTCTTCTCATGTATTAAAATGCAGTCATAACATAAGGATTAAGTCATGGCACAGTGGGCTCGTAAAACAATCGAAATTACATACAAAAAGCTAGCTAATATGCGTATGAGAATGCGTTATTTATAACTGAGGATGATACAACTACTTCCTAAAATCTGCGCTAATAAATAGACACGTGAATAACCACGTCCGGAAATCTAGCAATATGGTAGCCGTGAAAATTAAATCCAAGGAAGGTGGCTGTTAGATTTGGTTCATGGAGCAGTCCACAGGTGTTAGCACGCCTCCTGAGATTGAGGAATTTTCCACGCAAGTCTTCACGTGGTAAACAACATAGTTCTGCCACCGTAAAACTCTAAGGTTGACCACCGCTTTAACTGTCTTTGACCATGGCCTTTTGTGAGGGATTCGGCTGAACCAAGGGGACACGTTCCATGTCCACATCATTTGCAACTTGCCGATGTGGCCGGATTCTCCAGTAGACACCTGTAACATAGACTTCAACAAAAAGGCTGCGGAAAGTTGAGCTGGCTGCGGAAAGTGACAAGATTCCACAGCTGACTGAGAAAAAATCTAGATCAAATCGCAGTCACAAGACATAGTTAGGAAACCATTTTATATGCTCTTTTTAAACTAATATGCAATGATTTGACAGCTTGGAGGTTCAGGTAACTGGAAAAAAAAAAAAAAAAAAAAAAGCTAAAAGGGTGTATAGGGAAGATGCAAGTTTGGGACTCAACATACCCCCACTGCGAAGGTGTTGCATGTCCTCATGCAACCAAAATTTTGGTCATCCCCCTTTAGTCCATGTGTTCTAAAGCCTCCGCTAGTACATCCAGTCCTCTTCTTTTCTTTCTTGGTGCTACCACAATCCTGGGCTTCCTTATCAAACATCTGAATTTGAGATTGATTAATTCCCTGCTCAACTTTCTGCACTTTTTCTTTAGTTTCTTGTTCTTTTTATGCCAAAGTCCCAAATGTAGCATAGTATTATCATGAATGATTTTATCCACTTTGCTTTGCTCCTTTAATGCTTCATTTTCTTGTTTAATGTGCCTATTTAGAACCTCTAATTCAAACACTTCTTGTTTCAAGGATTGGACTTGTGCATCTTGTGTTATGTGAGGCAGAGTGGTTGATGTGCTCGGGCCTGCAACTATCTTCTCTAAGGATTTGAGGTAATCATACACCTCTTGCTGACTTGGATCTATTTCGAGTGTTTTTCTTGGGCTGACTTCAAAGTCTTGTTGAGGAGGAGGACTGCTTTCTAATTCTAGCCAAGAAGGACTTACATCAACATCTGGAGGACTGGTTTCAATATTTGGATGAGGATGAGGTGGACTACGGCCAGTTGGAGGTTTCTCGGGTGTTTCCCCACCCAATTCGATGAAGTGGGGTCCTTTTACTTGTGTTTTCCTCCACTTTCCTCTAAGCTTGTTGCTTCTTCTTAAATATTGTGGGCTAGTACTCTCTTCTTCCATGCTCTGTTTTCCTTTTTCTTTCTTCTTGGTTGTAGCAACTTGTTTTTGAAGATGCACTAGTCTCTCAGACAACACTTGATAGTCTTCCTCTATAGATGGCTCTGGTGATTGGTAGACATCTTCTATGTTCCTTTTTCCTTTCAATTTCCTTTTTTTTTGTCCTTAGTTCTTTCCTCCTTCTCTTTTTGACCAACTTCTTTAGTTTTGCTAATAGGAGAGTCTTGGATTATGGCACTTTTTTCTTTTCTCCTACTTCTTCTTGGTGTCTTTGGTGTACTGCTTTCAGGTGCCTCAGATGGCTCTTGAAAGTAATTTCTTACTAAAAATCGTTCCCAGGTATCTTTGTTTTTCTTCAGTTGGTCTTCAATGAGAATCCTCACAAGTCCATGATGATATAAATGAGGTTCTATGTCTCCTATGTTCTTTTGGACTGTGGCGCTCATCTTTTTCAAGCTCAGCAGTAAGAAATAGGGCAGATTAAGGGTTTGATTCTCTAAGAAGTTCATCAATAACCTAGTATGATACATGTACATTGCTCCAAAGCGGCCTTCACAAGTGATGAACTTTTGAATGATTAATAGTAAACTGGCCCACTCTTCTTTTAATGCATGAACAGGAATTCCTTTTGTAAATACAATAACGTCCATACCTGGGTTACGGAAAATGATTCTCCATGCCTGCTCGTCCAAACTTTTGTTTTTAAACCAACGCTCACCTTCCTGGGGCAGGTCTGTGGCAGCTGCTATTGATGCTTCAGTGACCGTGAACTTCAGGTTTCCAATTTCCACCATTTGGTTGTTGAAAGACCTTGCAAAGGCTTTTGTTACCTCCTTATTGTGGCCCTTAAATTTTTGAATGAAGCGTAGCCATTTTTCCTTCTTCAGCAAGTCTTTTACTTGATGGTATCCTTCTAAGAACTTAGGCCCTTCCGGTTCTGCCCTCAATAACCGTCCCATCCTTAACTCTGTTTGAAATTCAACTGAAATTCAGCTGCGTGTGAGGGTTTAGCAGAGGTAAGATGGCTAGGTTGCAGGGTTTATGGTAATAGAGGATGAGCAGCCGAGGTGAGTTCACAAAATGGAGTGGAGACGTATGTGAACGAGGTGGTAATGTAGTCGTGGCTTTAACAAAATGGCAGGGTAGTGAAGTGAAGTCGGAATTTTGAATTGAACGGCTGCGTACGAGATGTTACACGTTTATGAAATGGCTGCGAAAAATGCAGTGGAGAGGAGCCGTAATGAAATAGGTCACATCTCATGATTACAAATGGAGTGTGAAAGTGCAGTCATCTACGAGTTAAACCCGAAAATTAATCATGAGATCGTTTGGGGAATAAATGCATGGTTTATGGAATAATGTCGTGGAATGGTAATGGAGCTATCGTGATAATCATTGCATATAGTGGAGCTTTAAGGTTTAATAACTATGCAAAATTGTGCCTTTTATTGCTATTTGAAAGAAATTTTTACTCATACCTTGGAATCTTTGTCATTTGTTGTCCATTAGCCCTTAATCAACTGCTCCTTATTGATGTCTGTAGATGCTCCATGTCTTCATAGCATATGCTCAGTCATACCTTCATTTTCATGATTATTGCACTAACATCTTGACTGTAAATTTGAAAAACAGAGTGGTGGCTGCGGAAACTGACACAGTACCCACTTGGTTGAATAAAGATAGTTAGATAATAACTAACTGAATGGAAATGGCCATGAAAGAGACATTTATTGATGAAATGGAATGAAATGGAGTGAGATGAAATGGAGTGGAGTGAAATGGAGATGAAATGGAGATGGAGTGGGATGGAAATGAAGTGAACTGAAAATGGGAAAGAAGGAGAGATTTTTTTTGGAAAATATAGAGTGTCAGGTGTCCCTGATTTTCACTCTACATTTTCTATATAAGACTGCCAATTAGTGATTGGTTTTCAGGCTTATACAATTTTTTATTTTTTATTTTAACAGAAAGGAACAAAGGCTAGGCTGGTGGGGAAGAAGGGTTCTTCTTCACCAACCTTATTGCAAAATTCTCTTGAAACATTTTGAAAAATTCCTCTTTTGAGAGTGGCTTATGATAAATCTTTAATTTGTGGCCATTCACAATAAGAGGAGTTTGAAATTCATCAATGGTCTTGATTCTTACTGCTCTATTGCTAAATACTTTGTCAATCTCATATGGCCCAAGCCAATGGGTCTGAAATTTACCTTTGAAGTCTTTAAACTTGGAATCAAATAGTAATGCCCAATCTCCCTCTTAAAACTTTTTCTCCTTGATGTATCTGTCATGCCACTTAGCTCTTTGATGTTGAACTAGATCAGTTCTTAGGATTGCTTCTTGTCTGATCTCATCTAGCTCATTCAGCTGCTCCATTCTGTGCTTTTGGGCTTCTGATAGATCCATTCCTAACTGAACTGCCATCTTGAAGGTTTTGACTTGAAACTCAATGGGGAGCAGGACTTCTTTCCCATAAACAAGTTCATAGGGAGAATGTCCTGTTGTGTTCCTCCATGTAGTTATGTAGGCCCATAAGGCTTCAGGAAGCCTTTCTGCCCAATCTCTTCTGTGTAGATGAACAGTTTTGGTGATGATGCTTTCAATAACTTTGTTTGTAGACTCCACTTAGCCATTTGCTTGCGGATGGTAAGGAGTAGATTTTCTGTGCTTGATTTTGTATTCTTCCATTAGCTTCTCCATCATGTTGGATGTAAATTGACTTCCCTGATTTGTCACAATTTCTCTTGGGGCACCAAAGCGAGTAAAAATATCCTCATAAAGAAAACTAACAACTAAATTTTCAGTAGCAGAAAGTAATGCTTTGGCTTCTACCCATTTAGTGACATAATCAGTGCATACCAATATATACTTCTTCTGTTTAGATGGTGGATTAATGGGTCCAATGAAATATAAAGCCCATTTTTCAAAGGGTTCAATGAGTACCTGTGGTTGTAATGGCATTTCATTTGAAAGAGTCGGTTTCCCTACTCTTTGGCAGTTGTCACACCTTCTGACATATTCTTTTGTATTTTTGAAGAGAGAAGGCCAATAATATCCTAAAGAAAGGATTTTATAGGTCGTCCTTTTGTCAGCAAAGTGTCCACCGCATGGTTCATCATGACATGCCTTGAGGATGTCAGGCATTTCATCTTCCCTAACACATCTTATGATCACACAATCTGGCCCTATTTTAAACAATTCGTTAGAAATCCATGAATATTTTGAACTCTCCTGAATAATTCTTCTTTTTTCACTAAGAAATAGATGTGGAGGTAGCTTCCCTGTAACCAAATAGTTAGCAATATCTGCATACCAAGGAGTCTTAGTAGTTACTGCAAATAAATATTCATCTGGAAACTTATCCTCTACAGGAGAATCTTCGTTAGTATTTTGGATCCTAGACAAGAAATCAGTTACTATATTTTGTTTCCCTGGTCTATCCAACTCAGTAATATTGAATTCTTGTGAAAGTAAGAGCCATCTTGTAACTCTGCCATTAGTAACAGGTTTGTTCATTAGATATCTAATCGCAGAATGATCAGTATGGACAAAAGTTTCATAGCCTGTTATATAATGTCTAAACTTATTGATTGCATGAACAACAGCTAAGAACTCTTTTTCAGTCACAGTATAGTTCAACTCAGTGGGAGTCAAATTTTTACTGGTATAGTAAACGGCATAGGGAACTAAATCCTTTTGACCCAACACAGCTCCTAGAGCTATATGTAAAGCATCTGTAGAAATATGGAAAGGAAGTTTCCAATTTGGTCCTCTCAAAATGGGTGCTTCAGATATTCTTGTTTTCAAAGTTTCAAATGTTGATTGACAATCAGGATCCCATTTGAATTCACAGTCTTTTGTAAGAAATTTGAAGAGTGGAGATGTTATTTTGGTGAAGTTTTCTATAAATCTTCTTTAGTACCCAGTAAATCCCAGAAAACTTCTAACATCTTTTTGACAATTTGGAATAGGCAACTTGGAGATGACTTCAACTTTTGATCTATCAATTTTAATCCCATCCCCTGAAATGTGATGTCCCAAAACAATACCTTCAGTAAACATCATAAATCATTTATCATGACTCAATGAAAGGTTTGTTTCTTTACATCTTATAAGGACTTTTTCCAAATTCTCTAATGCTTCTTCAAATGAATCACCATAAACTGTAAAATCATCCATATAGACCTCTACACAATCATGGATTAGATCAGAAAAGATTCCTAGTATTGCCCTTTGAAATGTTGTGGGTGCATTACATAATCCAAAAGGAAGCACTCGGTAAGAAAAAGTTCCCCATGGACAGGTAAATGTGGTCTTATCTTGATCTTCAGGTGCTACCTGAATTTGATTATAGCCACTAAAACCATCCAAAAATGAGAAGTACTTTTTGCCTGCTAGAGTATCTAATACTTTATTGATAAAGGGTAAAGGAAAGTGATCCTTCAAAGTTGCTTTATTCAGTTCCCTGTAATCAATGCATACCCTCCATTTACCATTCTTTTTAGGTACTATAACCAAAGGAGAAACCCATCGGCTATCTGAAATTGGATAAATGAAGTTTACATTGAGTAGTTTTTGGAGCTCTTCTTTCACTATCTCCCTAAGGTTTGGATTCATCCTTCTCTGAGGTTGTCTGATTGGTCTACTGTTTTCCTCGATGTAGATGTGATGAATGCAAGTCTTAGGGTCAATACCTTTCATATCAGTATACTCCCATGCAAATGCAGTAGAATGTTTTTGTAAGATTTTGGTTAGCTCTTCCTATTGTGATTTTTCCAAGTTTTTGTTGATATTCAATGTTTTACCTAGAAAGATCTCAATGGCGGAACTACCAAACTCTTCCATAGAGTAAAGAGACATTTGTCTAGATGATAGATACTCAATGTCAGAATCTAACTGAAATTGTGTGTGATCATATTCTAAAGATGTTTCAAAGTTTTCTAATGTATTCAGAATTTGACTATCTTCACTGATTTCAGAAATAGTAAAGACAGGTTGTATAGTGTCCTCATCGTCGACCCATTCATTATCTCCTACTTCTGTAATTGCTTTTGCTGGAGGATACAAATTGAATTTCTTTGTCGAATTACCATCAGAAATATACATATCCCCAGATCTACAACTGATAAAAGCATCAGCTGTGGCTAGCCAAGGTCTTCCTAAGATGAGTGGGTGCCCTCCTAGATTACTCTTGGGAGTTAAAATCATGAAATCTACTGGATATTCCCAAGAATCTAAGGAGACCGAAATGTCTTCTAATACACCATCTGGTTTGATAATTGATCGATCTGCAAGTTGTAGTAGAGTAGGTGTAAAAAGAAGATTAGGAAGTTTTAGTTGTTCCATAGTTTGTCTACTCATAATGTTGATAGCAGCCCCTAAATCAATCAAAGTATTTGGAATTTCTACCCCATTGATATGTGTTTTGACAATTGGACTACCGAGATCTACATACTTCTGCATGGTAATTTTTCCCATCATGATATCTGCAATCTTTCCTACCAGGTGGATTCTTCTTGTATCTCTTGGTTTCCTTCCTGGTCTTTTGAGACTCAACTCCTTTATTGTTTTTTCTAGAATAGGAATCTCTCTAATGGCTTGTAGCCAGGGAATCTTGATACATACATTCTTTAATTCATCTAGGAAATCATAGTCAGGCAACAAGATTTGCTTTTCCACTCCTTTATCAATTTGTAATCTTTCAGGGAAAGGAGGTGTGGATGAAGATGCAGGTTGCTCAACTATAGGAGTTGTGGGGGTTGACTCTTTTTCTTTTTCTTTTTGAGTGCTTGGGTTTTGAAGAGATGCTTCAGAACCTTTATTGGCTTCAAGATAATCTTCCTCGGAAATGCTTTGCATTTGAGCATCTATAGAAGGCTTTTCTAAAACTCTACCAGATCTGAGTTGTACATCATTAAGAGGAATAATCATATAGGTAGGAAATTGTTGTCCTTCTACCATGTAAGCATTTTGAGGGTTTTTATTACTAGGATTTGGCAATGGATGGAAAGGTAGTTGATTTGTCTTTTTTTGAAATGGAAGCAAGAGTTGGGAATTTGGATTATGTTGAGAAGGTTGTTGTTGTTGTGGAAATGGCAATGAAAGTTGTGGATTTTGATTTGGAA
This sequence comes from Pinus tabuliformis, assembly GCA_031772625.1. Lineage (NCBI taxonomy): Eukaryota > Viridiplantae > Streptophyta > Pinopsida > Pinales > Pinaceae > Pinus > Pinus tabuliformis. Next base: position 1,938,685,753 of record CM062818.1, on the reverse strand, counting down.
GTAGTGGAGCTTGTTGATTTTGAAAAGATGGATGATATTGATAAAATTGAGCAAATCTCCCATAAATATTTTGCATACCTTGTACCCATGATTGAAATGGATTTTGAGGTTGGGACCAAGGTTGTTGCCAAGGATTCCAATTTGGTGGGGGTTGAAAGTTCGTGGGGTTGTTAAACCCTTGATTTTGTTGCCCCTGCCAAGGTCTCCTTGAAACAAAACAGAGAGACTCAATTGAATTTGGGTCTTCTTGAAAGACAACTTTGAGCCCAGGAATGGAAGGATAATCCTTGGTCTCATGGCTTTCTAAACAAATCACACATGTTTCTACAACTTTTGCATCCAAGGGGCATTCCCTTAGAGCATGTTTCTTCCTACATTTTGGACAAAAGATGGCCAAAGCTTCAGCTTCTGCTTTCTGCTTGTTTTGTATCTTAAGGGTGTCTAGTTGCTCACTAAGACTCCCTAAAATATCAGTTTTAAACTCATCAAGCATGTTGCCAATCTCAGCCCTACTTACTGATCCAGTTGCAGATTTGTTTGCTCTAATGAGAGAAGGATCTCTAGGCCCTTTTCCAGTTTTAGATTTTCCCCTTGAGAGATGGACACATAGCTCTGCTATATCATGAAGTGGAAGTTGAGATATATCTCCTTTTCCCATCATGTTCAAAATATCTATCCATTCATCTCTAATGGCTTTTAATAGAAGGGCTTTCAAGGTTTCCTCATCTAGGTTATTAATTTTTTCTCTTTTCAGGTTGTATTGAAATCTTTCAAGTAAATCCTCCAAGTTTTCATCTTCTTTTTGGACCATTTTGAATACCTCATCCTTATGATTGGTGGGCATACAATAGTCCAGGTATCTATCCAAAAATGTTTGTTTCATATCATTCCAAGTCCTAATAGATTGAGTGACTAATCCCATGAACCATTTTAGAGCGGCTCCCTTCAATGTTGAAGGAAACAATTTGAGTTTTTGAGAGTCTTCCATATAATCATAAGTTTGGCATACGACTTCAAACTCAAATAGAAATGTTTTTGGATCCTCACTTCGCAACCCATAAAAGTTTGGGAGGACAGATGGTGAGATGTTTTTCATTGTTGTTCGAGATTCCTCATCAACTATGGGAAATACAAATGAGTTATCTCCATCCCTATTTCCCCCATTGTTACCTCTACCTCCTCCATTGTTTCCTCCTCCTCTACCTCTACCTCTACCTCCTCCAAATCCGTTTACTACTTCCTCTATCATGATAGTTTCCTCAGAGATTTCAGAGTCTTCTGGGTCTTCTACTAATGGCGAACGAGGAGGAATTTCTCCCTCTTCTTCTTCAGGTGATTATACTTCCTCGATTACAATGTGATTTCCTGTAGAAGTAAAGAAAGGGTCTTTTACTAACTCAGATTCGGTGGATAGTGTGGGAGAGTCTCCTAATTCAGCTACTGCCTCTTGAATTCCAGGAATCCTAAGGCTAGGAGTGTGAGTTGGAGATGATGGAGGTGTATCTTGTCTATACCTTGAAGTAGATGGAGTTGTAAAAATCGAACTCTTGGCCCTGGCTATAAACCTTCCCCTAGAATCTCTTGCTCTATGCATGTCATTTTTTATTTTTCTTCAAGTCGGGCTAATAATTCTCTTTCTGATCTTCCAGATCACTCTAGGTGCAAGAAGAGAGCATACTCAAGAAATTATTGAACCAATAACTCTCTTTTCTGATCCTCTAGGTCACACTAGGTGCAAGAAGAGAGCATACTTTGAGAAGTTATCAATTTTTACCTTCCTTGAAATTTTCTTGTTTTTTTTTTAAGAAATTGGCTACCTAGTTTCACTTCCCCGGCAACGGCGCCAAAATGTTTGGTCAATTTAGTGTGTCCTAAATTTCTATATAAATTGTCAATCCGGGAGTCGTAAACTGCTGAAGTGAAGTGCACTATATATGCAAGATAACCGATTTCTTACTTCTTTGTCGTTTTTTATTTTTGGTTTGTTTTTGGGTTTATCTTTTGTTGATTCCCTAATGTAAGATGGCAATTCTAAAAGTCAAGTATGGATATAAGTGTTCAAGGCAATGGTGACCTCTAAAATAATTTCCAAACTTCAAAGTCTTCAAAAAGGTTTTCAAACTTGCAATGGTGAAATCAATTACTAAGAGAAAATAAAAATGTACCTAAATTCTAATTAAACCAAACAGTGAGCTAGTGACTATAAAACCCTGTATCCTTGCTACTGTATTAAAAGAAAACTGAACTCAAAGAAATTCAAAAAATTGTAAGCAAAGTAAACTAAATCATATTACATCAACTCATATTCTGACCCCTCACCATTCGACTCGCTCTGGCTATAGGAGGTGATCATAAACAAATTGAGTAATCTGATATCTAAATTGCATAAAATGAAACTAAGATCAAACTACGCATTCATACTTCAATACCTCACCATTCGACTCGCTCTGGCTATAGGAGGTAACCAAAAATGACATGAGTAATCTAATCACTAACTTGCAGAAAAAATAAACTAATATCAAACTACGCATTCATACTCCAATCCCTCGCCATTTGACTTGCTCTGGCTATAGGAGGTAACTGAAAATGACATGAGTAGTCTAATATCTATCTTGTAGAAAAGTAAATGAACAAAACAAAACTGAAAGAAATAAACAATGTTGGAATTAGAACTAAGAAAATAAATCAGCAGAAGGACAAGATAATTTCATGTCATTAGTCATTAAAAAGCTATGTGCAATTGCCCAGGCTGTCTATTAGAACCTGAAAGAAAAACACTTATCAGTTAACAGTCATCAGAAAGCATAAAAGAAACTATGGACAGCAATCAACATGAATACCATAAGCAGTGCAATATATACAAGCAAATGATTATGGCATCAAGAACGTAAAGGAAGACAGCATGAAACTATACAGTAATTACAGAACCTTGGTGTACAGGGGCCCTCTGCAACCTTGGCCAATCAGAAAACAACCACAAATTGAACTGAAGAACATTGTCTTCTCATGTATTAAAATGCAGTCATAACATAAGGATTAAGTCATGGCATAGTGGGCTCGTAAAACAGTCGAAATTACATACAAAACGCTAGCTAATATGCGTATGAGAACGTGTTATTTATAACTGAGGATGATACAACTACTTCCTAAAATCTGCGCTGATAAACAGACACGTGAATAACCACGTCCAGAAATCTAGCAATATGGTAGCCGTGAAAATTAAATCCAAGGAAGGTGGCTGTTAGATTTGGTTCATGGAGCAGTCCACAGGTGTTAGCACCCCTCCTGAGATTGAGGAATTTGCCACGCAAGTATTCACGTGGTAAAAAATAGAGTTCTACCACCGTAAAACTCTTAGGTTGACCACCGCTTTGACTGTCTTTGACCGTGGCCTTTTGTGAGGGATTCGGTTGAACCAAGGGGACACGTTCCATGTCCACATCATTTGCAGCTTGCCCATGTGGCCGGATTCTCCAGTAGACACTTGTAACATAGACTTCAACAAAAAGGTTGCGGAAAGTTGAGCTGGCTGCGGAAAGTGACAAGATTTTGCAGCTAACTGAGCAAAAATCTAGATCAAACAGCAGTCACAAGACATAGTTAGGAAACCATTTTATATGCTCTTTTTAAACTAATATGCAATGATTTGACAGCTTAGAGGTTCAGTTAATTGGAAAAAAAAAAAGCTAAAAAGGTGTATAGGGAAGATGCAAGTTTGGGACTCAACACACGTCTGAGGGTATTTGGATGTGATGCATATGTACATGTTCCAAAGGAGAAATGAACCAAGTTGGATAGTAAATCTGACAAGTGCATCTTTATTGGGTATAAGGATGGTTTAAAGGGTTATAAGCTTTGGAACCCAGTAACAAGGAAGGTTGTGTACCGCCGAGATGTGGTGTTCAGAGAGGTGAAAGATGTTATTAAACATGAAGTCCAACCAAAGGAACCTAAGAAGATATATTTTGAGCTAAAGGAGGAAGAATCAGACTCTACAGCAGAGGAGGAATCAGAAGATGAAGAGCCATAAACTCCGAATGTGAGAAGATCAGTTCGAGAAAGAAGGCAGCCAGAAAGGTATAGTCCATCTACTTTCTATTCAAATTTTGCTTTATATGTTACTGATGATGATCCCAGAACTGTGAAGGAAGTAGTAGATTCAGAGGATGGAAAACTCTGGAAAGAGGCCATGGTTGATGAAATGGCATCTTTGCAGAAAAATGAGGCTTGGGATCTGGTGGAGTTGTTGACTAGAAGGAAACCCATTGGCAGCAAATGGGTGTTCAAGAAGAAGACAAATGCAGAAGGAAAGGTGGAGAAATACAAAGCTCGGTTGGTAGAAAAAGGTTATTCCCAAGTGCCAGGAATTGATTTTGGTGATATTTTTTCTCCTGTTGCCAAGGTAACTTCTATTAGATTACTTTTATCTGTTGCTACTGCTTTTGATTTTGAGGTAGAACAGATGGATGTGAAGACAGCATTTCTTCACGAGGATCTGGAAGAGGAGATCTACATGAAGCAACCTGAAGGCTTTGCGGTGAAGGGTAAGAAAGAACTGGTATGCAAGTTAAAGAAGTCTTTGTACGGGTTAAAACAGTCACCAAGGATGTGGTATCAAAAATTTGATACATTTATACAGGGACTTGGCTTCACTAGAAGCAAAGCATATCACTGTGTGTATTTTAAATTAATTGGTGACCGTGTTATTTATTTGGTCTTGTATGTGGATGATATGTTGCTGGTTGGAAATGACAGAAATTATCCAGGATTTGAAGACCCAATTGTCCTCCAAATTCGACATGAAAGATCTTGGTGTTGCAAACTATATTTTGGGCATGGAAATTAAAAGAGGTCGGATAAAGAGGAAGCTTTGGTTAAACCAAAGGAAGTATGTTGAGACAATATTGCAGAGGTTTAATATACAGGATAGTAAACCAGTGAAGGTTCCTATTCATGTAGGTGTAAAGTTATCTGTTGAACAATGTCCCAAGACACAAGAAGAGGAAGAGGACATGTCCCGTGTTCCATATGCAAGTGCAGTCGGTAGCCTGATGTATGCGATGGTCTGAAATAGACCAAACATTTCACATGCAGTGGGAGTATTGAGCAGGTTTATGTCAAAACCAAGGAAGGAGTACTGGACAACAATGAAGCGGGTTTTCAGGTATTTGCGTGGCGCTAGTGATTATGTTTTGTGCTACCAAGGAAGACCAGGATTAGATAGAATGTTGGATATTTGTGGCTTTGTTGATGCAGACTGGGCTGGAGATCTGGATCAGAGAAGATCTAAATGTGGGTATGTGTTTAACCTATTTGGAGGTGCATTCAGTTGGATGAGTAAGAAACAATCTGTAGTGGCACTATCAACTACAGAGGCAGAATACATGGCAGCCACTCATGCAAGCAAGGAAGCGGTTTTGTTGCAGATATTGTGTTCAAGTATGGGGTTAGTACAAGGAGCTATAAGGATAGACTGTGACAGCCAAAGTGCAATTTTATTGGAAAAGAACCCTGCATATCATTCAAAGACAAAGCACATTGATGTTCAATATCACTTTGTGAGGGATATGATAGAAGACAAAAGGGTGTTGCTAGTAAAGGTGGACACTTTGAAGAATACTGCAGATCTATTGACAAAATTTGTGAGCTCTGAGAAGTTCTCTTGGTGTAGAGAAACAATGGGTGTTACAGGGCTAGATAAATGACTAAGCTCTCTTGTGGCCCCCTATGGAAAGAAAACAACAAGTGGGAGAATGTTGTGTTGTGTTATATTCTCTCCACGACTACCCCATGTAGTTAATCGGGGGGTTAGAGGGGGGGGCTCCTTCATTGCGTCGATTGCGTAGCAGGGGGAGTCACAGGGGGTTTGAGGGGTGCAGGTAACCCCACTCTATGGAGTCTGAGGCAATGCCCTGGAAAATTTTTTTTTTGGACCCTATATTAGGTTCGGCGAACCTACCTATGGTTTTGTGCATGTTTTTCGCACATGGGTTTGGACGCAATGGTTTTCAGTCCATGGTTTTGAAGGCGATGGTTTTCGATCCATGGTATTGGATGCTTCGGCATGTATAAATATGTATTGTAACATTGAAAGGAACATAATGAAAAATCAAGCTGGTAGTGCCGATTTTGGGATCCAGGGGAAAATCTCTGTGTATATGTGTTTTATGTGTTATGCTCTCGCATTTTTTATTTTCTGTGTTTTATAATTCATATGCAGGTAATTTCTATAAGGGGTTAAAACCTACATTCAAAGCTTTACAGAAGAATTTAGAAAACAAGCACTTAATTTGGGCATTGCACTTGACTCACCTGAAGTAGTAACTAAGTATATTGGATCATTACATAGTTACCTTAGACATTCATTATTATTGTTTGAACCAACTACTATTGACTCGGCCAGTGTAAAGGCCATCCATCTTGAGAACAGGGGCAAAAATGAAAGAGATGATCATTTCAAGAAACCACCTTTCAAACCTCCAAATGGAAAACCCAAAGTGAAAGGAAAAGGAAAGGAGAAGAGGACGGCATCAACCAAGAAAGATGAAGGAGAAAGACCTTATTGCACTCACTGCAAAAAGGAAGGTCATGATGACAATCATTGTTGGAAACTGTACCCGAAAAAGAGACCAAAGAAGTATGGAGGAAAAGGCAAGCAGAAGACAGTGGCAACTATGCAGCAAGACCTTGGATCCGATTCGAGAGATGAAGCATTGATCACAGCAGCAGGAACAAAAGGTACTCTTACACCTCATGTTAATTCTGAATCACATGAAGGCACTAGTTCAATAGATGAGTCTCGCCCTAATGAAAGAAATATAATTGACCTATTTCATATTAGAGTTATCATAAATCACAAAAGTGGAAACTCTATTGGATACCGGATCCCATGAAAACTTAGTTTCAGAGTCCTTGGTAAAGAAGCTAGGCTTAGAAACCAAACCACATCCAAAACCTTACCCACTTGGATGGATACATGATAAATCAAAACTAAATGTAACTAAGCAGTGCAAGGTTAAATTTGTGATTGCTTCTAAGTTAGTGGATGAGGTAAAACTTGATGTGATACCATTGGATATATGTGGCATGGTGTTAGGGAGTCCATGTCTATATGATAGAAAGGTAATCTTCTTCCGTCATCAAAACAAATAGCAAATCATAAAGGATGGGGTAGAATATATTGTAAGGGCTCATCAAACTAAATCAATGTCAGCCTTGTAAGTGCAGGACAAATGAAGGGGTTGGTAATTCCATTAAGGGTTGCATACTTATGGTTGTAAGGGGAAAAGATGCAGAATTATTTGATGCTTTCCAGGGTTGTGATCATGTGCATAAAAAAGAATTATGTGAATTAATTTCTAACTATGATGAGATGTTTCAGGAACCAATGGGATTACCTCTGAAGAGGGAAATCCAACATGAGACCCATTTGCAGCATGACGCTACTTTACCAAATATTGGCATGTATAGGATGTCGACCATTGAGATGGAGGAGATCAAAAAGCAGGTGCAGGAACTATTGAACCAAGGGATCATCAAACCGAGCACTTCTCCATGCGGCTCACCGATTGTCTTAGTGCCAAAGAAAGATGGCACATGGAGGATGTGTGTGGATTATCGAGCACTAAACAAAATCACAGTGAAAAATCATTACCCTCTTCCCCGCATTGATGACTTACTAGATCAGTTAAAGAATGCTATCTATTTCACCAAATTGGATTTGCGTAGTGGTTATCACCAGGTCCGAATTGCAGAGCAGGATGTGTGGAAAACCGCCTTTAAGACCAAACAGGGGTTGTTCGAATGGATGGTGATGCCATTCGGACTTTGCAACGCTCCAACCATTTTCATGAGGGTCATGAATGAACTCTTTAGGCCTTTCATTGATGAATTTTTTCTTTTATATCTAGATGATATTCTTATCTTTTGTAAAAGTTGGAATGAACATGTATGTCATATGAAGAAAGTGCTTGATGTATTGAAAAAAGAAAAACTCTATGTAAAATTGTCAAAGTGTGAGTTTGGGAAAACCTCTTTGGTTTACCTAGGTCATATTGTTGGTCATGGTCAGCTAAAAGTTGATCCTTCTAAAGTTGAAGCAATTGTAAATTGGCCTAAGCCTACTAGTGTAACCGAGGTTCATAGCTTTTTGGGTGCAGTACAGTATTGGAGGAGATTTATTGCCAATTTCTCTATTATTGCAGCACCTTTACACGCATTGACAAGTGTAAAGCAAGTCTTTCAATGGGGAGGAAAGCAGCAGAAGTCCTTCGAAACATTGAAAGAAAAGATTAGCACCACACCGGTCTTGGCCTTACCAGATCTCCAACAGTCATTCGAGATCGAGACAGACGCCAGCAGATATGCCATGAGAGTTGTACTAATGCAGCAAAAGAAGACGATATGTTACCATTCAAGGAAGTTCTCTCAGGCTATTATAATTTATCCCACTTATGACAAGGAGTTATATGCCTTGGTCCAGAGTGTGAAAAAGTGGAAACACTACCTGATCAGCAAGGAGACCATCATCCATATGTATCATCAGCCCTTGCAGTATCTTCAATCACAAACCAAGTTGCAACAATCTCTTCATTTCAGGTGGATGGGTTTTCTTCAGCAACTTCATCTGCTACTAAAGTATAAGAAAGGCACTAGCAACAAAGTTGCCGATATGCTATCTTGCCCTCCTATTTCTACTTCTGTTATTTTGCATAATGCTTCATTATCTTTTGAAAGTTATGCTAAACAATATGCTAATGATGATGACTTTAAGGAGATTTATGCAAAACTAACCCATGGTTCACAGGTGGAAAACTATCACTTGCAAGGGAAATTGTTGTATCACCTTGGCAAATTATGCATACCCACAGGAGAAAGGGTACATGTAATTCGGGAGGCCCACACCTCCCTTGTGTCTGGTCATTTTGGTATTGAAAAAACTTTGTGTCATGTGCAAAGATTTTTTTTTTTGGCCTCATATGAAGAACATTGTGACTCGCTATGTAAAGGGATGTGTGATATGTTCTATTTCAAAGCACTCTAATAGAAAACTCAGGCTCTACACACCACTCCGTATTCTGAGTCTTCCATGGGAAAGTGTGTCGATGGATTTTGTAGGAGGTTTGCCTTTGTCTAGAAAAAGTCACGACTATTTGTATGTCGCCGTTGACCGTTTTAGTAAGATGTGTATTTTAATGCCTTGTAAAAAGTAGATCACTGCAGAGCAGACTGGTTATCTTTTATTTCAGCATGTTTGGGTCCATTTTGCATTTCCCACATCGATTGTGTCATATTGGGACTCTCGCTTTCTCGGAGAGTTTTGGACCAACTTGTGGAAGATGATGGACACCAAGTTGAAAAGAAGCACAACTTTCCATCCACAAACTGATGGACAGACAGAGGTTTTCAACCGCACCGCGGTACACTTGTGGTGAGGCTATTGTGGGAAACATCCTAAGTTGTGGGATGAGTATCTTCCATATGTGTAGCATTCCTACAACAGAGCAGTGCACTCATCTACGCATCATTCACCATTTGAGACATGTTTTGGCTACCTACCAAAATACCCTTTTTATATGGTCTTTAGAAGGGAAGATGACTCCAGTGGACCTGATGACAGGGAAAAAGCGTATCAGTTCATTCAACAAATCCAGTTGATTCACCAAGCAATACAGGAGCAGTTGGAGAAAAGTCAAGCCCGGTACAAGGTTCGACATGACAAACACCAAGTCAACAATCAATTTCAAGTGGGCGACAAAGTGTGGTTCCATATCAACAAGGAAAGGATGAAGGGATAAGGGAAGAAGTTGTGACCAATCTAGTATGGTCCATTCACCATCTTGGAGAAGATTGGAAACAATGCCCTCCATCTCGATTTGTTGATATATATGCAAATGTACTCCGTAGTGAATGTGGAAAACTTAAAGTTGTATGAGCCACCATTGGTTATGGACACCGAAGACGTGGGCATAGTTCCTACAGTTGATGACTTTGCACCAGAGTACCTCGATGATTTACCTGAGATATCATCCTTGACAGAAGAACCAGGACTTCACGACGAGGATATGTGGAATACCTTCGAGTTGGTTTCAAGAGGATGCACCCTAGCAAGGCAAAATGGCTGGAAAAAGAAAGAGTGAGGGAACAATTCCCTCACTTTCCAATTGACTAATAAAGCTTTTGGCGATTCAAAATCTCCTCAATGGGGAGGATTGATCCAGGTGGATCTCCAGACACCAGTGGCATGGAAAAGGCTCAAAATTCAAAGTGGTGGTGTTAACACCCAGGTTGTTCCCTATGACTCCCAAGGGAATACGGCCGGGGTAACCACTAACCAATCTTTTAATCACTGTTTCTAGCCAAACTGTGATCAGAGAGGGCTCTCTCTTTATGATTTGTATCTGTTATGATAGTGTTTTAGGCTAGGTATTATGCACAGGTTTTGTTTATGTTTTGGTTGAAGATTTTCTTTCAGGTCTTGTGATATAATGTTCAAAGAGTCAAATACCATTGGGCAATGGAGTCTATGGCTGTATAGGTGTCTAGAAACCTTGAGGTGAACTGGTGAAACTTACAGGGCCATTTGGATACTTCATACAACAAAATTTTTGATTTATAACATGAACAGGTGAAACAAACAGTGAAAGCATTTAAGAATTTTCACTAGAGTATTTAAGTATTTCCACCAAACTAGGTATGAGAAACGGATAGATGTCTCAGGAGCAAACTTGAATCCCTGGGAATGTCTATCACTGTAAAAGATATAGTTTTAAAGTGCAGCAATTAAGAATTACACTTCATTCACTGTATCTGAAGAAAACATGGATAATAGCTCAGATTGAGTTCAGGGTAATCAGTGATTAAATCCTAGAACTATTCTTCTACTTTGCTATTAAGTGTAAAACATTTAAACGATAAAAGAGAACAAAAGACTCGAAAACATGTAAAACAGAGATTTAAGAAAGACTTATTGTTTTATGAAACACTCTGGAATCCTGCAACATTCACCATTCATCACAATGCATCAAGGTACGCCAAGCTTCGGAAATTCCATTCACCCTTTGTATTATTTCTCTGAGAATTTTTACAGCAAGTGAGATCTCCAAAATGAAAATAACAACAACCCCTTAAGCTTATGTGCGGGGTGAATATATACTTTGATTTTTACAAAAATATCTAAGTTCTAAGTTATCTCAGACTTAATACCCTCACCAACTTTGAGATATTTTTATCAGAAATTTATTACAGCATTGAATACAAAATAAAGGCGTCTTGATGTTCTGTCAGAAGATACTTTTGGCCTTTGGGAGCTGCTGAGTCGGTTGGGGACGTGCTGTTCAAAATGTAGCGAGCTGTCATCATTAGTGATGAATCACTTTTTGGATGCTTTTCAAACATTGATCCTTTTACACTTGTCTTCTGGTGAGCTGAGCTGGCAGTGGCCGAATGTCTTGAAACTACCGTGGCAAAATTTGGAGCATGGCCTGCCACCAGTCCTCCTTAGGCATTTGGTGCCTCCGAATTTTAATTAGAGTCTCGTCAAGCTCTGTATATCTGAAAAAACTAGGAGGAGTTTCAAATAAATGATTTACCTCATTTTCAACAAAAAATGAGCCTTCAAGCTTAGTGTACAAGCTCTGTCCTGTTGGAGGAACTGTTTCCTCAGAAGTACTGCTGGATGCAGTGATTTGATTTTCAATGTAAGCGGCCACCCTGTTTGTAAATTGATCTCTGCTGATCAATTTTCCTGTGCTGCTCAACAGGCTAGGCAGTCCTCTTGCTTGTAGCATTCCCATTCTGAGTTTATAATCTTCAACTTCAGTCTGTATCTCATAACTTTTTCTTTCTGCCGTCTGTACATAACCTCTGAGAGTTAGCACCTTTTTAGCCATGAGGATGGCCTCTGTTCTGTTGGTGATTCCAACGGCTGCCAGCTCCTCTTTGTCTTGCCTGTTCAAAAATTCTATTAATTGGCTAGCTTGCTCAGGTCTGTTTCCTAACACTGTCTTGGCTCTCTGGACATCTGTCTGGGCTTGTACAATTAAATCCATATGCTCATGCATTGTTTTAATGGATTTCCACTGTTTGATAATAGCTTGGGTAATTTTATTCCACAGGATTCTTTTGATTTCTGCCATAGTATTTTCCAGATTGAGCTCCTTCTCCAGGGCCTTTATTTTATCTTTTTGAGCCTTAATCTGTCTGCCCTGTTCTGCTACCGTTATCTTTGATTGGTCATATTTGGCATCTATCTCTGCCAGTTTTTCTTTTGCTTTCCTTATTTCATCCGCCTGTAGCTCCATTGCCTTGACAGCTTTGGTTAATTCTTCTATACTGGGGTGGGCATCTGTAGCTGCTGTTGTACCTGCTGCTTCTGTTGTGGGGGCTACTGCTGCCCCAGAAGTTGTTGCTGTTGTGGAATCTGTTGGAGGAACTTGGAGTGTAGATCCTCCCTGTTTGTCTTGCAATGCTCCTTCCAGCTCTTTCTCTAGTTCTTGGATTCTTTGATCTTGCTGTAATAAGAGGTCAAGTTGTTCATTAACTTGCTTTTCCTTTTGCATTTCAGCTGTCTGAGGGTGTTCTATAGGTAACAGCTTCAACCTCTTCTTCATGGCATTTAGATCATCATCCTTTTTCTTTATGAGGGCTTTTACCCCGGTTGGATCACTAGGGTCATGTCCTAGATCAACAATAATCTCCTCAAGAGATTTTATCCTATTGTCCTTGGCCTTAGAGGACAACCTCTCAAAGTCTAGTTGAGTGTTTGTGTTCTTCAAAGATTCTTTCAGCTCATGAGCTAATGTGGCCTTCTCTACCAAGGTGGCATAGACCATCTCCCCGGTCTGCTTGTGGAGCTCAATTTGGTCCATAGGATGTATGTCTTTGGCCAGGACCTCCACCCTTGTTTTGATGAAATCTGCAGTTGTCATTGGGTGCGGCCCCTTGGGTTTGAAATGGCTGAATATCATTTTTTCCTCTTTGAAGTCGTAGACTGACATCAACCTTTCCTGCTGGGCTGGGGTGGCATCTATAAACTGTTTGTAAACCTCAGCCCTCAATAACTCATTTGCTGCCTTGATTTCTTTGAAGGTAGCCTTAGCACTTTTAAGCTTCTGGCTTTGCTGAGAAGAGGATGACACCTCCAAACCAAGCTGTAAATTCTGCTCCTGCTGAAAGGAGCTTGTCCCAGTATGTTGGCTGCCTTCCCTGTCCTTTGCTGTATCGTTTAAGACATCTTCAGTGATGTCTTCCACCTCTGGGGAATCTGCCCTTTGCCTTTTGGCCTCTGGCTGGTGGGAGGATCCACTGAGGGGAGTGGACTCTTCTCTTTGCCTTTTAGTACCCCTCTCTTCATGTGCTGGGGTCTGCAAAACTGAGGTAGTTAATGGCTCAATTTGAGGTGGCGGTGTTTGTATTAGGGGGGTTTCTGGCATCCCAGTTTGTGGCAGAATGGTTTGTCCTTGTTGCTGCTCTGTTTGTTGTTCTGTTTGCTGATCTTTTTACTGTGACTGTTGCTCTGACTGTTCCTTTTTTGCTTCATCCTCTGCATCCATTTTTCCTTTTCCTTTATCCAAGCCTGGTGCTGCTGTAGAGAGTGTCTGCGGCGCTATCCTGGTAACTGAGGTCCCTTGTCCCACTGATTGAGGTAGTCTGAAAGGTACCTGGATCACATAGTCCAGGTCAATAGTCTTCTCAAGTTCTTTCATATTTTTAAGCATTCTTTCTTCTTCAGTTAAGCTCTCAACTAGAGTGTCCAGCTGCCATTCTTGTAAGTTGGCATACTTTTCTATGTGTGGGTAGTGGCAGTGTTTAATCCCTAGGAGTCTGTACTTAGTTCTCCTAGCAGTGATGAAACCTTGAGGGTCATAAGGGACCCATCGAAAACTGTATGACAATTTATATTTGTCCTTGAGGATCAGGTCTGCAGATTCCCATCCTTCCTTCTTGTTCATGATGAAAGGGCCCAACTCATTTTTGTAGTTAAGGTGTGCCTTTTTCTTGGAGCTGTGGAAATGGGTAAGGTCTGACTGAATCAATTGCCTGTAATACTCCAAGGCAAATAATCTCATAGGAACATACTTGGGTAGCCTGTATGGACAGAGCTCACAGCCATATACTCTGAACACAGTATGGTGTTCATATAGGTACCAATCACCTATTTTGTACTTCTTAGACAGCTGCAAAGCTTTCTTGATCTCATTAGATACTCTGGGTGGAGGGGACTTCATAAGCATGCAGGAGACTGGGTACACAAACTGGTCAACAAATTCACAGTAGGTATAGGGTGAATTTGTGATTTCATGGTAGACTGAGGTCCAGAAAATGACAGATCTCCTCTCTCCTTTGTTATCCAGCCTTCTGATGTAACATGGGAAAGCTTCAGAATGATAAAACATGAACAGGTGGTAGATGTAAGCTGAGTATCTGAAGACCCCATGTCTGTCCAGTTTGCTCAATTGATCATGAATCCTATTGGCTATAAACTTAGCAAAGTTATACTTTCGGGCAGGGGGTTGACGTGGGCTGTAAGCAGACAGCAATACGAGCATGGCTTGATCCACATGCTTACTGTTTTGGTAACCTAGCACATAGGCTATCATGTCCAGTAGCAGCCTGCCTGAGTCATTGAAATGTTCATGCAGATAAGGGGGTGGCCCTGTAGGCTGGCACTCAGCTCTCATGTAGTTCCTGGTGACCTTTTGCAGCTCCTCACTGGTCATCTTGTCACCAGCTTCCAGCAAATACCTCATGGAGAATGGGACTAGCAACTCCGTTTGATCAAACTGTAACATCTTGTTGATGGACTCAGCATTTATGTAAAAAAGGATCCTCCCTGATGGAGTATTGACAGCTCTGTGCTCCAAATCATAGTTTTGAGCACATAAGTGAATGATTTCAGGGAAAACATTCACAGCTGGGAGACAGTAATAGGGCAGGTTTGACTCCCACATCCCATCTGTACCAAGTCCTTCCTTATGGTCTTCCCTCAGTGTAGTGAAGGTTTTCAAAAAGTCCCTGTTTCCCTCAAAGTCATTGATGAGACAATCCTTGTCAATAAATGGCAGGGCCTCCAGTTCCTTATTGGTTTGATTTAGTGGAGTAACACTGAGGGAAGAGGATGCAGAGGCAGCCATGATTTAATCTGTATGTGTGCAGGGAGAGGTAATAGTTTGATAAGTCTTTAAAGATTTAAGCAGCAGGTAAACTGTGCACAGTGTAATATCCTCTTCTAGTGTAAAACTGTAAGCAAGCTGGTAAATTGCTGCAAATTTCTCGGGGATGTGGATTGCCTAAGGGGACGTTGCAGAGACAGTGATAATTCTGTAGGAAGGGTGCAGGTGGCCTGTACTTGGCAAAAGGGAACAATGCCAAGTACCTCGGGGGCGAATTTTGCAGTTTTAACCCGCGAACTGATTTCACCAATGTCAAATTGTGGCTTAGGGATGGGGCAAGTTGCTTGGGTTTGGTTTAGGTACTCAGGTGGAGCTGAATTAAGTGAATTTACCAGTCTTTAATGGTGAATTCTACAGAGAATTGGAATTCATGGGCAAAGTGGAAGGAAATGGCAAAATACCTGGAAAATCGACTTGGAAGCTCGCGGGCCGGGTTGTGGCGACTTGGTGCCGTTGAATTCTGAACTTTGAATGGTCGGATTGTCGAATTTGATGGCTGAGTGAGAGGTTTCGCAGCAGCTGTCGACAACGGCTAGTTTCTCTTTCGCATGAAAATGAGCGAAAACGACTCATTTAGTCGTTTAAATCGTTAAATTTGGCAAAAGTGTGCATTTGGCGCTTTTCCGCCGATGACGTCAGCATGACGTCATGGCAGGGCCCAGGTACGGAGGCGACGTGGCGGCTGAGGTGTTCGCCAGGGTGACAGGACACGGTGGCGGGCGGGCACAGTGGCGGGTCCGCGTGGAGGGCCACGGGACGCTGGGCGGGTACCGGCAAGGTGACGTCAGGGTGACGTGCGAATGACGTGGGAGGAGAGTGGTAATAGGGGTGGCGGTAAGCGGGTTCCCCGCACCACCTTTGGGCAAAGGCGGTAATGGGGAGGGGGGCTCCGAACAACCCCGCCGCCTGCCACGCGTCCCCTGTACGGGATGGGCGAAACCACTTTCCCCGGACGCTAAAGGTCGGCAGGTCGGGGAGTGAAAATGACCGCCCACCTTTAGATCTGGGCGACGGAGATCTGACGACTGGCGGGCCTTCCGACTGGTCGAGCATGTTGGGGAGGGGTCCCGCCAGCGCAATAAAATATTCAATTTAATGATTGGGCGGAGGACTATAGAAAAGTGGGTTTTTCGCAGTTTTTGGGTTTTTTGAGCTTTTTCAAGGGTTTATATGGGAAAACGGGGTTTTTTGTGCGTTTTCAGCAGAGAGACGGTGAGGGTTGAGGGAGAGGATTTCTGCTCATAACCAGGGGTCAGAGCACATCCAAGACAAGGTTAACCACAGTCCCAGGTGGACTGAAGTCCCCTTAGACCATTTACTTGGCTATAATGCCAAAAGGAGAATATGTAGATAATGCTGGGATTTATACACCTTGGTGTTAGTAATATTAGGGAAAAAGGTGATATAAGGGATTTATATAGTAGGGTAAGTGTTAGTTATGGAGGAGGGGGTAAGTGGATGTGGAAACCATTGAGTTTATGTGAAACAAGCTTGGTTTCAAGAGTAGATCAAAATGAAAAGATTTTTAGATAAGAAATGTGGCTTTTAAAGATCACGAACCACCATGAAAACTTAGTTTTTTCCATGAATCTCAGGCTAGTGAGGGAATGTTAGAAATGAAATTGGAGGGGAGTGAGGGAAATTAGTCATGCTTCCAGCTGAAATCTTTTGCCTTGCTGCCCACCATCCCCAATCTTGCAATGATAGGATAACCTTTCTGCAACCCCAGCTACCTACCCAGCTACTTGCCTAGCATTTTATTTCTTCTTGGAGGGTGCATTTGGACTTGCAAACCCTTACTTGCCTTTTCTTTTCTTTGGCTTTTTCTTTTGCCTTTTCTCTCTACTTCTACCCTTATCTCTTCCAAGGTCCCAGATTAAGCTGTTGGAATCCTTTTCTTCTCTACCTAAACTAGTTGTCTGCCAAGATTAAACAGTTTGGACAGACTTCTTTCTCTAGTCTACAACACAAAATTGAACACGTGGCATGATCCAGATTAGACTGTTGGATCATCCATCAAAATTTGAAATAAGGTCATCAACATTTGAAACACTTTGCACACCTTCTTTCTCTTTAGGAAATATGGGATCTTTGTGAACTCAAAGCAGAGCATATTTGGACTTTCTCTTGCCAATCATGAAATATGAAACCTATTGGTATAGGTATCCAACAGTTGGAAAGATGATTAACTTGACATCAAATCGAAGTGCTCTTCACCCTGATTCCAACGATGCAAACGACACTCCAATCTGAGTCCGAATGAGGGGGATAGAGGCAGTTAAAGCTGGGTTGACTTTTGTTGACTTGCAGGATTAATGAAGACACAATTTGGACTTTTTGCGATGGACAGAATCTAGTGAACTCCGGCTAGATTCTGAGCAAAATTGTCGCCTGGTTAAAATGACTCCTTCGGTCAAAATTTGGATTTTCAAAAAAAATCCATGTTATTTTTATATAACAAAAAATTGTTTAAAAAAAGGGTGGCGGGCCACCAACCCCGCCACCCAATCTGTAATCATATTAAAAATAGTGGGGCGGGCAGTCATGACCCCGCCGCCCCCAGTACCCACCTGAACAGCGTACAAGAGGGGTGGGCGACCATGGCCTCACCACCCCGGAACCACACAACGGACCACACTATATTAATGGGGGGGCATGGGTTTTCAACCCCGCCACCCCTCCACCTCACCCACAAAAAAAAAATGTGCTAACAGAGTTGGGGGGGAGCGGGCCACTAGGACCGGTGGACGCACCTTCCAAAAATGAATTATCTTTAACTATAAGTTAAATGGGGAGGGGCGGGATTTGATCCCCCAACCCCTCCTCAAAAAAACTCCAACTTTACCATTGCACCAACCAGATTTTTTGTGTAATCCACCCACGGTTTTTTATTTAAACTCGGTTCATCAGTGTGCCTAAGCCAAGGAGGGAGCGCACGTAGTTCGAGGTAGATTTTTGTAGGAGGGCCAGAGTTTCACTTTGTCAGAATTTGACAAATTTTATATGGTTTTAGCATTTCTCGACACCATGAACGCAATGGCGTTGTCCTTTTCTCCATCGTAATTCTGAATTTTCTGGACATTTTTCAGTCTGGAGGTATAAGACTCCTTTGTAACTGATGCTTGTACTCTTCTTTCTCATGCCACTTAATGAATGAAGGCCTCCCCATTGATCGAGCAGGGCCCGGAGACGTAGTCCAAGTTAGATGAACTCGATTATCAAGTCTTGTTGTCTTCTTTCATGCTCTATGTGTTTCTCCTCTTCTCTCATGTGCACATTAAATTTCTATGTTTAAGCAACAATTTATGCATGTAATTATTTAATACATCTATAAGCAAAATATCTTGGATCACTCCTCAACATCCTTATAGTCCATATGATCAATTGGGTGTTCCTTTGGAGTTATCTCCTCGTTCGTCTCGGATTCCTTCTCGCCAACTATTTCCACCTATGGCTTCAAAAGGTGAGATTCCAACCTCTCCTCGAGTTCCCCCGGAAGTCTCCACTACTCACACTCCTAGTGTTGATAATGAATCTGAATATGACTTTTCTCCGAAAGGTTTTCTTTATGTAGGAAGAGTTCCATCTCAACCGCCTCCTGAAAACAATGGGCATATGCTTCCACATGGTTATACAACCTTGGCTCAACTAGTTTCAGGAAATCCCAGTGCTTCTTCATTATACCAAAATCTAATTTGGTCATCAAATTCTATGCCTAATTCTAGTTTGTTTATTCCTAATGTGATCTCTCAGATCCCTGTGCAAACTGTCATTACTTTAGTTCCGATTCAACCGATGATTCCATCACACCCGTTACCTTTATTCCAACCTTCTATTCCTGTGTAACCGAAAGTTTCAATTTATACATATGTAAGTTACTCGATCCCCCCATTAAGTGGACAAAATGCACCACCACCTCATTCATAGCCTAGGGGGAAAAATCCAAATATCCCTCTTGTTTCAGATGGAACCCATGTGAGTGGATCACAAACTCACATGGTTGGAGTGAGTCAATCTAATCCTAGTGGTATTCCTAATCTTGTTGATCCATCTAGGGAAGGTAATATCTAGTGTCAATAGCCTTATACAGCCCAGATACCTCTCCAACAGTCTTATGTTCCATATGGTTCACAAGCACTGCAAAATCCACCTTATATTCCACAAGCAAGTCCTCATGTGCAACCTAGTCAAAATCCTATTCTTGGTGCATATGGTCAAATTCAAATTTGAACTTATCAGTACCAGCAAGAATCCCTTAAGGAAATGTTCAACAACCTTTACTGCAACAAGGGCAACCTTTACAGCAGCAAGGGAAACCTTTGCAGCAACATGGGCAAGCTTTCCAGTAGTTTCAACAACCTTTACAACAGCAAACGCAGTTTGTACAACAACCCAACCAACCCTTGTATCTGCAAGTTCAACCATTGCAGCAATAAGGTCAACCCTTGCAGCAGCAAGCTCAACATATATATCAATAAGGTAAAACCTTGCAAACACAAGGTCAACCCCTGCAGCAACAAGGCCGACAACTTTATTACTAGGGTCAGCAGTTGCAGCAACCTTACAAATCATATGTCGCGCACAATGTTTATCCACCCTATAGTTATCAACAGCCTATGGCAGGTCAATATCAACCCTAACCTGGACAGAATCCACCTTATGGTCAATGTATACCTCAATGGGGGAAAAATAAAGCCCCTTATGGTCAAAATCCTCCACTTTGGGGGCAGAATCCTTACCAACAAGGTTGGAACCCAGAGACTAGGCCTTACCAAAGGCCTTATATGCCTTTTAACCCACAATTGCCATTTTTAACGACGTTGGAACTGCCTGATGTCTCGAGACTTACTAATGATACAATTCTTCATTCGTCTTACTGACCTCTAGTTCCCACTAAAATTTCGAGCGATTTTCCTAAATTCGAAGGAAAAGCTAAAGAGGACCCTCAAGCCCATGTGATAACATATCACTTATGGTGTTATTCCAATTCCTATGTTGACGATTCTGATTGTCTCCGCCTCTTTCAGCGAACCTTGACAGGTGTTGCCGCAAAGTGGTACATCAAGTTGCCTCAAGGTACCTATAAGGACTTCAACTCTTTGGCCATGGCCTTCCTCACCCATTTCCACTTACCAGTTCATTATGAAACTAGTACCCACTTGCTCACATCTCTAAAACAATATACCGTGATCCATATCTCTGATCACATCCATGAATGGAGACGTCAGTGTCACCTCATCAAATTTGAAATCCCTGATGAGTTGTTGACCGAGTGGTTCACCAAGTAATTTGTAAACAAAATCACTGCAGATATAGCAATGGGAGGTTGTGTTACCAAGGTTTAAGCTATTGCTCATGCCCAATATTTGAATTTGGTTTATTCCCAATCTGGCACGCTATATGAATTTTTTCTCGATGCTCCAAGGCCGTCTTCAGATCCAGCATCTTCGAAGTCTCCTGATGTGCCACCTGTTGATGGTATAATTAGATCAGTATTCCAAACTTCCACTAAAGCTTCTTCAAAGCAAAAATCTATTTCGAATACTGGTTCTAACCCTCCTTCGAAAACCCCACCAAATCCTAGTAAAACCTCTAAGGTTAATACCATCCAATCTACCACAGTAGACAAAGCCTCGAAAGGTAAGAAAAAGGGTAAGGGTAAAGCAAAATATGATACCCTGAAACAGGATCCTCCTAAGCCATCTGGTGATGATGCCTCCAAATGAAAGCAGAAATATCCTTGCCTCATTTGTTAGGAATATCATTACACCAAGGATTTTCCCCAACGTGAAAAAGTTAGTCGTTTATTGAAAGGGACCTCGACTGTACTGAAAGAGCCATTTCCATCTCAACAGACTCATTTGGTAGACCAAACACAATCGTCTGCCTCATTTGGTTCTCAGGTTTACATGATGATGGGTTCACTTCATATCTTTGTTGCCACCCGATCGAAATATTATCAAACTCCTGAAAAGCGGACGGTGGAAAAGGAAGCCACTGATATACCTTCTACTTCCACTCCACCCAATTCTGGTCCTCTCCATATCGAGAGACCTAATAATGAATCTGTCATCTGACTGCCTCCCAAAGGTGTGCTTCAAAAGTCATCCTATAATCTAAACACTAGAGCTGCTCAACATTACAATATTGTCGAAGATTTATCTCAAGCGCCTTCCGCGATGTCTACTTTGGAAGTTCTACAAACTTGTCCAATGGAACATAAATCATTATTGTCTATTATAGGAGGCATATATCCTGCTGATTTGAACTTGATTACTTTCGATCTAGAAAACCATGTTCCTCATCTTCCTCAACAAATTTCATTTTCGATTCAAGTCATTATAAAAGGAAATATGATTCATCAAACTGTCATTGATGAAGGTGCTTCCAACTACGTCATGTCTATTTCATCTTGGAAGGCCATTGACTCTCCACCTCTCAACCAGTCCCCAAACACCTTATAGGCCTTTGATGGAAGAGGCTCCCATCCTTACGGTATTATCATGAGCTTGCCCATCACCTTGGAAGGGAATACTGTCGAGTTAGAAGTAGAAGTTGTAGATGTGAATCTGAATTACAACCTTTTACTTGGGCGAAGTTGGACCCATGCCATGTTTTGTGTGGTTTCCTCTTTGTTCTGAGTGCTCCGTTTTCCTCATGAAGGAAAAATTGTCATCGTTGATCAATTTTCCTTTTTCTCTTCCAGTGCTTCAAATGGCAACGTCCCATATGTGGGAAATATTGATATTCCATATGAGAGTGTGGGGGCAGGTCTTTTCAAAGATTCTGCTTTAATGGGAAATTTTCCTCTCCCACCTTTCATGTCACCTCGATCAACATGATCTCTATTTCCAATGATCCATGGATCATCCATACTTGGGATCAGGTTGATTCATTTGGTGATGCTATGTCATTAAGTCCTTTTGAACAAGCCTATCAAGAAGTTGGCTTGGCTTCAGCGGTCGCTTCAGAAAGTCATGTTGTTCTTAGTATGCACCTAGATACATATTCACAATATACTTGGCTTGGTTCTTGGGATTCTTCAGATCCCTTGAACGAGATATTCCCCACCAACGAGAGTATTGTTGAGGTTATGTCTCTTGACAAAACTCCTTGGAATGATGCCCATCATCGTTCCTTGTTTCTTCCAAGTCTAAGTGAGATTCCTTCGTGTCTTGAGGCTTTTGTTTCTCATAATCCGACGCATCCACTTCAAACACCTGTTTTGGTGCACGAAGTTTTGTCCGAAGGTAATATGGGAAATATTATTGCAACCATGTCGATCAGTGTTTCCATTAAACCTCGAATTGTCGAGAACATTCACATTGGGGTTTCCTTTTCTCCTGATGAGATCAGGGTTTACACTGACCTTTTCAAATAATTTAGTGATGTCTTCGCTTGGGTGTATCAGGAAATGCATGGTATTGATCTAGCTATTGTGGTGCATGAAATACCTATGTATCCTAATGCGAAGCTCGTTCGTCAACGACTCCCTCTCGTGCATCCCAGAAAAACCATTGCTATTAAGGGAGAAGTTGAAAAACTTCTAAAGGATGGTTTTATTTACCCTATCCCATTGACAAATTGGGTCTCTAATATCGTACCTATTATTAAAAATAAGGGAACAATCTGAGTTTGTGTTGATTACTGCAACATCAATCGTGTGTGCCCTAAAGATAACTACCCCACTCCCTTTATTGATCAAATCATCGATGAGTGCATTGGGAGTGAGATATTTTCTTTCATGGATGGTTTTTCTGGTTATAGCCAGATTAACATATTACCTGATGATCAACACAAGACTTCTTTCATCTATCCATGGGGGACTTTTTCTTATAAGAAGCTCCCTTTCGGTCTTAAAAACGTTGGTGCTACCTTCCAAAGAGAAATGTCATATGCCATTCATGATATTAAAAACATTGCTCAACATTATCTAGACGACTTACCAGCTCATTCTGCTAAGCGTTGTGACCATCCGAACCACCTTCAAGTAATTTTTCTATGTTGTTAACACTATAATATCTGTCTCAATCCACATAAACATGTCTTCTACATAGAATCTGTTCGGCTCTTGGGTTTTGTTATGTCCAAAGAAGGCATCCGAATAGATCCTCTGAAAGTTGAGGCTATTGCAAATTGACCCCTCGTTCATCACTGCACCAATTGCAAATTTTGCAGGGAAAGGCTATTTTCTTTGTCGCTTTGTCCCTAATTACGTTGAGATTGTCAAGGGATTTACTCGCTTTCTTAAGAAGGGGATCCCATTCATTTGGGATGAAATTGCCCATAAATCTTTCGATGCTCTAAAGCAAACACTCATCGGTGCTCCTCTATTCCATCCCCCTGACTACCACCGTGATTATTTCCTGTACTCAAGCACGAGCTCCAAAGAGTTGGAATCTTTCCCCTCTTCTAGACAATCTAGTAATGAAGTAGATATCCGCTACTTCCAACTCTAGTTCTTGGTCTCCAATGGGGAAGTTCTACCGATCAACGTCCTAAAGACTGATCAAATAGTGTAGCAACTCATTTTGAGCTCTGAGTCCTGGTGTTGGGAAGAATTTCAATAACCCGCAGTCCCTCAAAGCATTGACACATTCAACTCTTTGGGAATCTTGGTGATATTTTGCCTCATTGCCCCTTTCCTTCCATTATATGACCATGTTGTCGAAATCTCCTGCAAATAACCCATAAACATCATTTCAATTGTTTGTCACGAATCAAAATCTTGAAAAAACTGATCAAAAGAGAGGATTGTTCTTTTGATTTTCCACTATGTGTCCAGCACGATTGTCAGAATTGTTTTCGCATTGGAAGCATGAGAGCCTTTTGGGCTCAGGGGTGATCAGTGTGGATCTGATGAGCAGACTCGCATTGGTTGCCCCCAATTTTAAAAAATTGAAATCCTCCCTTTAACCAGAAAAAAATCCTATGAAATAGCATGAAATTAGAATGAAAAGCAAGAGAAAAGGAGGAGCTCTTACCTGCATTTGACAGTTCATGAAATGGTGCCCTAGATCTCCCACACTGCTTGCCTAAAGAATCAGGAAAAATAGGGTAAAATGTACTCTCCAATTTACTCCAAGTGAAATGGTAAAAATATTTTTACTTTTGGTCTATTTATAAGTTTTTAAACACATTTTTTCCAATATTTTATTATTTTTCTCGATATCAGTGATGTGTGGTTGTTTTTGTGCAGTTATAGGCTCTCTTTGGTGGTTACAGTAATCATTTTTGAACGATTCAATGAGTTTTTGTTTTATCTCTTTTTCAGACTCGTTAAAAATAAATGAAAAAGGAACCCCCCTGGAATCATATTTAAGCTCTTTTATGACTCTCAAAAAATGAAAAGGTTGTCGAGTACTTGTCTTTTTGAACTCGTTAAATTAAATGAATTGACGTCATCTCAATATACGTTTACCCCTTTTCGGGGCTGATATTGACTATTTATGAAAAAGGTACACCTTGGTCAACATGGTCAAGAGGTTCTCTCGAACATTGTTTTCTACCTTTTTGGGTTCGAGAGACAAATTACGAAAAGGGACATAATGGGATTTTTTCGTCTCTTCTTAAAACTCTCTAAATATGAAAAAGATATTGAGTTATCTTCCATTGGGCTCGTAAAAATTAAATGGCGAAAGACTTGTCACCATGACGAGACCGAGTTTCTCCTTCCTAGGACTCGTAAAACTTACTAGGATGGATTCATTCGAAGAATGAACTTATATGACAAGCATATGCTATCCCCTTCAAGCTTGTGATTAAAAATAATTGGGGTACTCGCTAGAAATAGTGGGGAAAAATGAAAGTGAAACATATCTTGTATAGGCAGCATGTCGCTCTTGAACATGACACTCATATGTTTCTCATGTCGGGTTTGGGATATCCTTGCTCAGTCACTTGTCTTTCTGGGTTTGGGTGATCCATTTTGCCTCTCATCTGACTATTCCATTTCGTCATCATGACCCTTGGTCCTATGTTGAGTCAAATGTTGCCACACTCTGGAGTCATGTCACTGATGTTCAAGAGAAGTCTTATCTGCAGTTTATTACCTATACATTATCTGACCTTTTTCTATAGTCTTGGATCATACTCATTTATTCCACTTTATTCCTTGTTTCGTGTTGATGATGAGGGAATCATTATGCCCTTCCTTCAATGGGTCACTTCCTGTCGACTTTAGCTCATTATCTTGGAAGATGACTTAGAAACCCCCTTTCAGTACCTTAGAGCTTTCATTCCTTAATGGAAAGTTCTTCACACCCGACGACATGTTTTCGTCATTGGCCTTCAATTGGATGATTCCATGAGTGTTCAACTTCAGCTTCATTTTCACATTCACGGATTGTATTATCGTACCTTGAGAGCCATTGTCATTATTGGTGGTTTCTCTCGTACCTGTTAACGGTCCACATCATTGGCCAGTAATCAGGTGGTATTCTTAGATGTTCGACTTCAACGCATTCATTCGCATGTTAGAATTTGTACTTTGATCAGGTTGGGATGGAGCGCAAGACCCTGAGTTTTGTCTATTATAACTCAGGTTGCAAGGATTGTACACAAGATCCTTCTATATCAAATGGCTACGTCCATACCCTGGATTTTAGATTTCCAGATGACCCTTTTCATTAAGATGGTTGTGGCCATGCCGTGGATATGTTCACATAGTCCTTCCTATCTGGATGGTTGCGTCCATATCATGGATTCATGTTTTGATATCAAATATGTATATGTATATGCGTCCTTGATTTGTAGGTCTCCTGACAGTGTTTGTTCTCGTCCTTACAAAAGCTCATAAAGCATTGCAACCATCACTCGTTGTTCTGCCTTCATGCTTTAAGGGGCATTTGTTACACAGTGTTTTGTCACGCCTCCTGCACTTCCATGTGTCATACCCCAAAGTGCCTGAAACTTGGAAATTATGCAGTGTACCCTTCCTTATGTGCAGTCCATATCCTGCCTGAAGACTTAATGAGAACATGCCTTGAGCCTTCCCTGAAGAAGTAAGCTCTAAAACCCTAATTTCAGGACCAACACGACTGTGACACTGGCAACTAGTGTTGATGGCAGGATGCACTATACTAGCCTCACACTACCAATGCACTTTTTACTTGGATACTCACATTGATCCCTAAAAGACAAGTTTTCCCAAAGAGGAAAGGAATCTTCATGATCTAGAGGCTTCCATAATGACGAGTTGGAGGTTGTTTAGTGTGAATGTGGTCGAATTCTCCCAATATTTCCTTTTGATCTTATCCCTATGAGCTACCTCCTTGAGATGAGGGCCTTCCCCTATCTTTGGAGAGATCCTAACTCCCTCTCCCTCCCTATATATTTATCCTCTCCCATTCCAAAATGGTTGGTCTCTAATTATTTGCAGCCTTATGCTTAAATAGTGCCTACATGCTACTCATTTGGCTTGGAGAAGGAGTGCTTGGAGAGCTTGAGCTTGGACTTGGAAATTCACTCGTGAAGAGCTTATTGACATCAAGGTTTGGTTGTATGCTTCCTCCTTTATTTCATTAATATATACAACTGTTGGTTCACTTTCCATAAATGTTTATGTTAATGCATCATTTATCTTAATGCTCATTGATTTGTTAAGTGGATTACTTTCGATTATGCTTGTTTCACTTGTATGCTTTGTTGTGTCTTTGATCTCATATGCACGTATTCAAATGCTATGAGCAGTAGAGATGATCCTGAGGAGTGAGTGATAAACATCTTCAACAAAGGAGTGTGTTATAGCATCAAAACAAGGTAGGCCTCCTTCCTCTTCTTTCATTTTGATTTTAATTTAGGAAAGTGTCTTACAGATTGTCACGTAGGTTTCTGGTCCCACTCATTGGGATAGAGGGATTGTCTCTATCCGCAGAAAGGATTTACCTAGACAATAAACCCCTGTTTCGGTTCTTCAAACACCCAATTTGGATACCATATGGCCTCAGAATTCCAATTATAACTTTACTCAAAAGATGGATCACAAACTTCACTTTGAGCTTCACTTGTCTCTATCTCATTTTGGTGTGTTGGTGCCCTTTTATAATTTTTTGTAACTCTAAGTTTAGACTTTGGTTGTAACAACATAGAAAATTGAGATATTTGAACTAAATCGAATTAGCAACCATAATAAATGGCGCAACCATATAGATTATCAAAGGCTTTCCATTAGTCATAAACCTCGCCATATCCGTGGCATATATAACCAATGCATTAACTTTGGAAAATGGTTGATATAACACAATTGCCCTGCACCATATTTGATATATTGTTGAAGCAATGTTTTAACTATAGTCTGGGTGGATATGTATGATACTCCCGCATTGTTTATATATGGGAACATATTGTTAAGCCAAAGTGCCAACATAGACCTAATCGTGCCATATGAGATCTGTTGTAACAAATGTTAACACAGTTATAATAACAGGCTTGTCATTGGAGTTAACCCCGTGCTCTAGAATATGGTTTTACGACGGTTTTGTATTTCCGGACTCATTTGGTTGCAACCATAGTCATGACGCCACATATACCCTTTAGTTATAACCATAGCCTGACGGATTTATGTTATAACTTCCCATGCATCATACATGGTAACATATGATTAGACCAAAGTTTTGATATGGCAGATGCACCATCGGTAAAATTACATGGCAACTCGTGGCATTGTTGACATCCGTGGTGATCGAACGTTGAATTGGCGTTGATATCACACATCTCCATGTGCTATGTGACATGTTCCAATGATTTTAATACTTGCCAACTCTGCCAACCGAAGTCTGACGATGTGTGGCATGCGGTTTAGCATTTAACATTGGTGGTGATGTTGACTATGATCACATATAAACATCCACCTACCTGCTCCTCGGTGGTTACATAGCAGTCCAATGATGAACCAAAACTCGACACGTGGCACATTTTTGTAATTGTTGTGTTTTATATATATCATGGTTTTTAAACTTTGGAATATTCGTTGTAACTATGCGTTGATTTGAGACCCATCACATCGTTGCCAAGTTTGGAGTGTGGTTTAGTTGACCATTGGGTTTAGCGGAGCTGCCAGGTTGGCAGGCTCCACCAACCCTTTTCTCCAATTGTATTTACAATAAACCTTAATATAAGTTTGGCGCCCATGTATGCCAAGGGACATGCGGTGGCCTGGTGGTTTAGATCTGGAGTTACTTGGTACTGGTATCGAGTTCAAATTTCCCCGGAGGTCCTGCAGACTCATAATAAATTCTAGCATGTTATGAGGAGGCCACATGGCAACTAATGATTGGTCCACGTGGCGCTCCATTATTGGTCAAATTAAAAACCAACCAACCAATCATAAACACCAAAATTCAACAAACCGGAAGGAGACATTTGGCGGAATCTGAGTGCGCCATGTGTCTTTTGGAACCATGAGCTTTGACCGATGGAACCATGAGTTTTGACTAGCCAGAAGGAGACATTTGGCGGAATCTGAGCGTGCCATGTGTCTTTTGGAACCATGAGCTTTGACCGATGGAACCAAAACCAAAATTCAACAAACCGGAAGGAGACATTTTGCGGAATCTGAGCGCGCCATGTGTCTTTTGGAACCATGAGCTTTGACTGATGGAACCATGAGTTTTGACTAGCCAGAAGGAGACATTTGGCAGAATCTGAGCGTGCCATGTGTCTTTTGGAACCATGAGCTTTGACCGATGGAACCATGAGTTTTGACTAGCGAAACCATGAGCTTCGACTGTTGACCTTTTGACTTTGACTTTTCCCTATTTGGAGCAAAACTTAAAAACACATTTTCTTCCTCATGCGGAGGCCATTTTCAAAACCGGATATACCACTAAAATCAACACGATGAGCTCTTCGAATTGGCACTGATTTCTCGAGCATCTAAAACTGTAAAATTATGAGCATGTCAAGAACTATTGCTATCTACGACCATCTTGGTCTTCAAACATTACATAGAAAAATATGACTTGACTCAATCATGATCCATCCTAGATCATTCCTCCCAACAAAAGGACTTTTGGACCTCCAAAAGTTTATTACAATCATGAATTTATTACATCATTCATCAGTACAAAAACAGTCTTGACCCTATTTACAGACTCAACTAAAACTTACTGATGTGATGACAAATCACAAACACAAAATTGACAATTTACACATAAGGCATGAAATCTGCCCAATTCCAAGTAAGCAACTTCTCTAGAGACTTACTTCCTTCCTTTCCAATTCTCATTTCTTTCCCTTGGCCTGATTGTGCTGTTGTTGATTCCTGTGGTAACATTGGACATATGTTTTCTGAATGTCCTTTCAGCTTACACTATGAACAAACTCTCTCTCATGAGTTTGCAATGATCGTCTTCTTGCTTGATTTCTAGAAACTTTGTTTTGACGATCCCAAGATTTTCCAGAATTTTCTTTCCCTGCAGGGTCGCATCATCCTTCCATGGACGACTCCTTGTAGCATGCACCTTCTTACTGTAAACCTTATGCTTCCAGCATTCAACTACACAATGGTTGTTACTCCCACAGAAAGTACATGGATAAGTCTGTTTAACAATCTTCGTAATAAAATTTTGATTGGAAGATTCGTCTTCTTACCTTTACGATCCTGTAGCTTTTTTGGCATTTTCTCATGATGTAATGACCAACACCGATCTATGATGTGACCTTTCTTCCCACAATAGTCACATGTTGATTGGTCAAATCCCAATCCTTCGTGTTGGGGTCTTTCCTGAACAATTATTGGCTGGAGCCTGCCTTGGCCATGCTTGTCGAGGCCTTTACCTTGCTGATATCCCATCCTGTTCATCAACTTCATACCAATTCCTTTGGTATGTTTCTCGAAAGCTCCAATCTCAGGATCGCTTGAAGTCTCTATTTCTGAAACAGTTTTCTGAGATGCTGGCACATAAGGAAATTCCTCTGAAGGTGAGGAAAAAGTACCAATTTCTTCTTCCATTGTTTGTGCTTTTGGAGAAGCAGATGGACATGAGCATTCTTCGCCCAAATGATGAAGTGAAAATGCTTTATTATCTCCATTTATGAATGGACTTCAATCTGAGTTCTATTGATTTCTATACATGGCTTCAAGCCTTGCTTGTAGTTTTTGTTTTTCTTCCTGCAACACTTTCACCATGCAATGCAATGCAACGTCCTCCTGTCGACATTACTGATTGGATTCTTCCAATTCTTACATCCGACTTCGCTTCATGTGTCAACTCATCCTTGCAATCTGGTCAGAACCTGCTCTGATACCAAAATGATCTGAATATGCGGAAGATGAAGATCGTCCTTTGACACTTTGCAAGTTTAAAAATGAGTCTTTAAAACAACATGTTAATTTGTTGTCCCTTCAAGCACGAATTATTTCACATGTGTAAGTTAACCATAAAGAACATAACACAAATAATCATGTACGCATCAAGAAGAATGACACCAAGTTTTATGACAGAGTTCACCCCTCCTGGGCTACATCTCTAGGCCCTGCTCAAAAAGTTAGGCCGCTCATATTTCAGTATCTAAAATGAGGTACATCAATTTGTTTTTTATAATTGTGGTTATTTCCCTTCAAGGAAATGTTCTCCTACAGAGAAATCTCACAAAATAACATGACAACCTGCAATCACCGTGTCAACTACAACAATACAAAGAGTCTCCTGCAAGGACTCTAAACCTCAACTGAAAATGAGCAATCATGCATCAACAAGTACATAATTCAATTACTTGCCTCAACTTAACTTCGAGAGACAATTGTCCACGTACTAAATTTTGAAGTATCGACTATTGCAGTTGTCCGGAGCACACCAAAACCCTTGTTTCAGTTCTTCAAACACCCAATTTGGCTTCCTTATGGCTTTGGAATGACAATTTCTAAATTTACTCAAAAGCTGGTTCACAAACTTCACTTTGAGCTTCAATTCTCTCTGTCTCGTTTTGGTGCATTGGCACCCTTTTATAATGTTTTGTAACTCTAAGTTTAGAATTTGGCTGTAACAACATAGCAAATTGAGATATTTGAATTAAATCGAATTAGCAACCATAGTAAATGGCACAACCATTATCCATTCAGTCCTAAACCTCACCATATCCATGGCATATATAACCAATGCATTAACTTTGGAAAACTATTGATATAACACGATTGACCTGTGCCATATTTGATATATTGTTGAAACAATGTTTTAACTATAGTCCAGGTGGATATGTATGATACTCCTGCACTGTTTATATATGGGAACATATTGTTAAGCCAAAGTCCCAACATAGACCTAACCTTGCCATATGAGATATGTTGTAACTGTTGTGGTGGCGGCTAGAGGGGCGGATTCCCCTTTCCCGTGAGTCTGCTCTTGCTAAAATCATAGGAACTTAGTATACCCGATTTGCAGGTGGTTGGTTATGCTCTTGGTGTTATAGTGGCAGCTATGAGGTTTGATCCTGGGTCTCCCATAGATTAGGCCTGGCAATTACCGTTTGATCTTGGGTCTCCTATAGATTAGGCCTGGCAATTACCGATTCACCATGTGGTTAAAAAAAAACAAATGTTAATGCGGTTATAACAACAGGCTTGTCATTGGAATTAACCTCGTGCTCTAGAATATGGTTTTACGACAGTTTTGTATTTTCGGACTCATTTGGTTGCAACCATAGTCATTCCGCCACGTATACCCTTTGGTTATAACCATAGCGCAGCAGATTCATGTTATAACTTCCCACGCAGCATACATGGTAATATATGATTAGACCAAAGTTTTTATATCGCAGATGCACCGCCAGTGAAATTACATGGCAACCCATGGCATTGTTGACATCTATGGCGATTGAACATTGAACTGGCGGTGATATCACACATCTCCACGTGGCATGTGACCTGTTCCAATGATTTTAATACTTACCAACTCTGCGAACCGAAGTCCGAAAATATGTGACATGCAGTTTAACATTGAACACCGATAGTGATGTTGATTGTGGTCACATATAAACATCCACCTACCTTCTCCTCGACGGTTACGTAGCAGTCTAGTGGTGATACAAAAACTTGACCCGTGGCACATTTTGTAACTGTTGCATTTTATATATAGCATGGTTTTTAAACTTGGAATATCCATTGTAATTACGCGTCAATTTGAGACCCATCACATCGTTGCCAATTTTTTAGTGCAATTTAGCTGACCATTGGGTTTGGCGGAGCTGCCAGGTTGGCGGACTCCGCAAACCCTTTTCTCCAACTGCATTTACAATAAACCTTAATATAAATTTGTTGCCCATGCATACCAAGGAACATGTGATGGCCTGGCAGTTTAGAACTGGAGTTTCTTGGTGTTGGTGTTGGTGTTGAGTTCGAATCTCCCTTGAGGTTCTGTTATGCAGACTCCTAACAAATTTTAGCATGCCATGAGGAGGCCACGTGGCAACCAGTCATTGGCCTACATGGCATTCTATTATTGGTCAAATTAAAAATCAACCAACCAATTATAAACATCAAAAATCGACAAACCAGAAGGAGACATTTAGCGGAATCCAAGCACGCCATGTGTCTTTTGGAACCATGAGTTTTGACTAGCGAAACCATGAGCTTTGAATGTTGACCTTTTGACTTTGACTTTTTACCTATTTGGAGGAAAACTTCAAAATGCATTTTATTCCTCATACAGAAGCCATTTTCGAAACCGGATATACCACCGGAATCAGTGCGACGAGCTCCATCAAGATCCAATCAAGATCCATCCTAGATCAGATATGAATGCAAACCTTTCTTTTGTGATGGAAGTTGTCTACCATAGGCTATCTTGTAAACAAGTTTTCTATACGGTGCATCATTTTTTTATCTTAATAATAAGTGTTTTGTCAGGGATCCTTGGTCTGAGACCAATAGAGTCAATAAAAAGGGCTTTTAACCATTGTTTATGATTACCAAATGTATGAGTTCCTTCAATTAGAAAATATTGAGAAGAATTTTAATCTCAATACTAAATCAGAAGTTTTTTGACCTATATCTCATTATAAAGTTTCCAAGATAGCAATGAAGAGTTATGAGCGCAATTGGATAGATTGAATATAGAAGTTCTGCACACATGTCCTCGATCTTTGTTGCTCACCTTTATGGTACTTTAAGGGTCCTTAGATAACTGGAAAATTGTACAAAGAATGGGGATGTGTGGTTCCTATTGAAGATGGTTATCATATTTCAAATATTTGTGGAAAATTTCCCTAGATCTCAAAAACACCTTCTTAGCATGTTCCATTTTACATCAAGATATCTCTAATAGATATAGGTTGTCCTACATTATATAATGTGCCAGAAGGATGATTTGTCTCTACATCTCTTTTCATTTTTCAACTTAGCAGTTTGCATGGACTTGAATCAATGTTTTGGCCAAACCCCTCCTAGGCTCCCACTTAGATTGGTTGTCAAACTTCTAGGAATTACCACACCTAGGTCTATCACCATTTCACACTACATGACAACTATTGAGAGTGGAGATCCTCTACTACATTTATAATCATAGCCCTATTTTGATCTTTATGTAGCCTCATTGTTAGATTTCAATCATTAATTTCAAAAAGCAGTAATTCACTTGTGTACTCTTCAGATATGTCCATAGGAAAACAATGTCCAAAGCACTGGGGGTTAGATACTTTCATTTTTGGCAAAAAAGTGCCCCACCCTTAGTAGGCAGGAAGAAATAGGATAACAAGTTTCTCCCAACTTGAGAGGCAATATGAAAAAAGTGGTTCAGAGGTGAATATTGTCAAATCTACTACGACAAGGTGTGATGCTAGTGTCGAGACCCAAAATGTGGAGATACCCTAGGCTCCCATAAATCACTTGAATTATATGTCTACTTTAGGACTACTGCCTGTCAACAAAGGATTTAATTTTGAACTATTTTTCTGTGAATTTGAAATTTCATCCTAAACCACCATTTTCCAATTTTGTTCTCTTGTCTACCAACGTTGTCCTAGTTTTGTTTGTTTTTTATGACCCATCAAACTGGTGATTTAGAATATTAAATACTAGGTTTCCCCCCTAGCATTAGTTTGTGATTGTCTTTGTTTCTATCAAAGAAGAAAGGAGAGATTTTGATGGTGTTCATAGACAACAATTTCAATCAATAAAAGTATCGTAATGGAAAAATGCAGGAAATCTCAAAATCAAAATTTTGTTAATGTTTAAATTAAGACCTCAAAATGAAACCAACCAAATTATCATGCACACAGTGTCATGAAAGTTATTGGTAAGAATCAAATTCATTCAATTATGCCCATAGAAAAATACACCATGAAGATAAGAAAACACAAACTTAAGATCCATACATGTGTATGCTTATAGTTAGAAGAATTTTATAGTCATGGAGAAATAGATCACAGATGTAAACATGCTAATAAATCATTTACATATTTAAATGTTGGAATGTTTCAATATCATTGGAATATCATACAATGTACACACAATTACTTTTAGAGACAACCAGGGATACTATGGAGATCAAGGAACACCTATCTCATATAAGACAAACTTTTATAACAAAATATAATAGAAAAATCGGGTTTGGTCTTCCAATTTTGGAGTGATCCAAATCTTTTAACTTCAAGGATGCATTCAGAATTGCATATAAAACAGCATACATAACCAAGTAACTTAAACACATGAAAAACAAGTGGAAATCATAAGAAAACACGATATCAAAGACACAATGATTTGATTACAGAGTTCACCCAATGTGGGCTATGTCTCTAGGCCCTGCTCAAAAGTGGGGATGCCTTCTTTCATTAAGTGGCATCAAAGAAATCAATTACAAGCAACTTTACGAAAATGACCCTTATACCTCCAATCTCTGTCATGGATGAAAATTACAGAGCTCGGGCGCATAAAATGACATCACTATTGGATTCATGTCACGAAATCGTATTAAAATGACTATAAATTTGTCAAATTCTAACAGTGGAACCTCAAGCCCCTAAGGGAATCTTTTCAGCATCCAAGAGATTCCCTAGCTCAGGGTTTCGCCCTCTTCTAGCCGCTCATGGTTCCGCAACTCCTCCACCGTCGATCATGTTCGAATGGGTGAATGAAGATTTAAATATAAATTAGCGATGTTAATTTTAATGTGGGGTCATTGGCCCATTGGCAACAAAGGTTAAAGTTGGTGGGGGAGGTCGGTGGTTCCAACCCCCACCCGACCAACATGGCATATGGTATGTGTTTTATGGTGCGGTGGTTGTTTTGTTATATGTTTTTTGGTTAAATTTTGCTCCGCCAGCGGACTGACCGGCGGTTAAGGCGAGTGGGTTCGACACCCGCCGAAGCATATATGGTATGTTGTGGTAACGATCAGTGCGATAATACATATATGTTGGCAATGTTTTAACATATGGTATAATGCAGATTCCGTCGAGGTTGGCGAGTCCGCCAGGGGTGGCCGCCAACCCTTTTTAATAATTTTTATGTATATATATATATATATATATATATATATATATATATGCAATATTGTTGGGTCATTGGGGATGGTGTGGGTGGCAGATCGCCACCCCAACTTATATATATTTTATTTATTTTTCAACTATATGGTTCAAATTTTCCTGCCGGAAAATAAGGGTTATTGGACAAATTAATTAGGAAACAAATTCGCCTATTCTGACCACCAAATTTTGTGCACCGAGATTCTACCAATTTGTTTCCTCATTAGGACTACCACTTGGCCAAGTTTGACCAAAACTTTGACCAGCTATAACTTGAGCGTACGAACTTGGATTTGAGTGTCATTCACACTGTTGGAATCAGGGTGGTGAGAACTACGATTTGGTCCTAGTTTCACTTCCTTATGAGGACTTTTATTTTTGAGCTATTTTCAAGGCCACTTCTATTTCTGGATCCACCAAGATCATTCTTCCCCACTGAGGATATTTTGGTCCTCCAAAAGCATACACACATCCTTCACACTGTCTGTCTCTTTATAAAGCCACACCTTCAATATTTGCATTCCATGAAAATCTAGTACATTCTTTGCAATCACATACAAATCCACACATGAATCAAAGAACCCCATACTTTCCAAGAGTTTATAACACACACTCTTTGGTCAAGTTTACATCATAATAGAAATACATACCCCAATTATCAACAAAGGGAAAAAAACAGCATTGTTACCTTAATAAGTGATGGAAAATACATCATCACTTTTACAATTATCCGCAACGTACGATTTACAAGATTCGGCCATGACACACTACTATTTTTAGTAAAACCATCTCTTACTCAATAAAGCGAATGGGTCATCTCCCTGTAGCATATTTTCTTGTTTAACATATTCTCCAGCTGGTTTCTTCATGGGTTCTTTCTAGGCTTGGAGTGTATGGCACGCGACTTTCTGGTGTTCATACTCATTGCAGTAGCTACAATGATTCTTTCTCCTCCAAACTTTTTGGATTGTCTTGGAACGCTTTCTCTTAGTGCACCTTTGATAAGTGCTCGTGGAACCCTCATTATCACTGGAATGTGATGAAGTGCTCTCATCAAATGTTGTTTGTCGGTCGTTGGTTGTCTTGGAGCATTCCCCAACCTCTTTTTTGACATATCCAAGTCCTACATAATGAGTCAATTCCTCCACTTTGATGGGATTCACAATGCTTTGGCCATTAATGCCGAGGCCCTTTCCTTGATACCCCATTTTCTTCAATAATTTTGATCTAATTCCTATAGTATGTTTCTCAAAGGCAGCGAAATCATCATCATAAAAAGCACATAAAATTGAAGAATCACTTTTTACCTTAGGCTTGTTATGTTTCAACTTTTCCAAGGCCTCCTCCTTGGCTTGTAACTAATGTTGCAACCTTTATTTCTCCTTCTCTACTTCTTGTAGGAACCTCCTTGGTTCATCATTCTTCACCTGAATGCTTTGGTTTTTTTTTCGAGTTCTTGGAGCCATGCCACATTTGTTCTCCTTTTCATTTTTGGTACCACATCTGATGAAATCTTTGTCTCATCGCCCAAATCAGAACCCAAGTCGATGGGTCCATCCACTATGTTAGAGCCTAGATTTGCCTCAGGCTGAAAAGACAAGGTCCTAGGTCCACATCAAACCACGCTCAGCCTCGTAGCTAGCCCTACGAGGACAGGAGAGGGCTCTCTCCGGGTCAATCTAAGCGAAGATAATCGATGGGGCTTGAGATGACTGATTTAACAACTGATCTTAGGCTAGGTATGAAGTGCAAGGATTTGATTTGAGTTTTTAAGGGTTTTGTTGGAAAAAAGGGACAGGAAAATTTTGGGTTCGAGGATGAGGCCAAATTTTTGCAGAGTTCCGGTTGGGGCGAGGTAGGCAGTAGTTTTGATGCTTTAGATTAAATGAATGGATGGAAAAGACCGTTGAGGAGCTGAAGAGGGCATGAGGGTATCAAGAATCCTCCTCAAACTGAAGAAAACATTGAGAATTAAACAAAACTACAGGCAGAGCACAACAAACTCATGGATTCTACCTTTGTCACTTAACTTTTTTAATTTCAGAAGCAAAGAGAAGGGAAATGGCATACATAAAACATCAATGAACTTACAATTACATGAAGAAAAACACCATCAAAACACAAAGCCACAAGGATCCCAACAAGTGCTGCAAAACCCTGGTCTTTCCTTTGCCAAAAATGCAGAAATTCAGATGTACAATGGAGTGCCAAGCAATCCCAAATGTCCAACCTTGAAAATGACTGAGAAATTACATGATATAGACAAGCCTAACTCCTTCCCATGCCTCTAGGGGTCTAGCTCATCATTCTAGGAGCTGTTTCAACCAATTTTAAACAAGGAACTGAAAAATAGCCAATGAAACAACTTGCCCTATATGCTAGGAAACTTATTCATTCATTTAATTTTCACTTTTTAGTGAATGAATCCTCTAAAACAAGTAAGAATGTGCCAATATTACATCATGGTTATCAAATTACATCATGAAAGATCAAGAGTAACATCAAAAAGAAAAACTGGTCAAAACTGGGCGAATTTCTGAGCTGTACAGTGAAAAATAGGCAAAAATCCTCTATGCGTCGCGCCACTTTGGAGCTGATTTTGAGGCACTTCCCGAAGTCCAAATTGAGCCCAAGATAGCTCGTTGGAAATCCTTGCCTGTATACTTTCCAACCCAAGTAGAATTTCTAGATTTGGTGTCCATTTTCCTCTCCAAATGTCCAATCTCACAAGACTGCTTCCTGTGTGTCAAAATAAGGGCAGTGAGGTCATTTTTTGAGTGTTTTTTGACCTATTGAGGGCTCAAAACCTACCAAAATTTCTTGGCCATAGGTAGGCAAGCATAAATTTTCATGAAAAATCTAGAAATGTAAAGTTTTTTGGATTTGGAGCCCTCTAGCAAAAGCGAGCACCACGTGGCGCGGCGCATAGGGAAGAAAGCCCTGTGTTAAAAATTTCTGTGCGTAGCGCCTTTTTGCAGACCAGTTTTGAGGACCTTACCATGGTCCAAATTGGGCACGGGATAGCTCGTTGGAAAGATTATTGAGTCTAATTTCCAAACCAACTTGAATTTTCAATTTGGAGTTCATTTTCCCTGTCAAAAGTCAAATATCCCAAGACTGTTCAAAATGTGCCAAATGAGGCTGCTTCAGGGAAGAGTGTTGTTGCAGTCAACTTTTGAAGGTCTTCCTCAACTCCAAATTGAGCTCATGCTGGCTCATTGGAAATATATTTGTGTCTAATTATCATTTTAATCAACAAGAAAGTCATTTGGCCAGCCAAGCTAGGAGAAAACTTGATTTTCCCAAGGTCACTTCAGAGGTGCATCAATTCTCCTAAGGTAACTGTATTTTTGACATTTATCCTAAACCATGACACATGTGTAAAAAGTGAAGGAGGTTTTTCTTCCTTAGCCTATTTTGGACAAAAAAATCTCTCATTTTTTCCAAATTCATCTTTCCTTGCTCAGAAGAATCATTTGGGTAAAACCTACCCCGATATGTGGAACAAGGGATTTGTCGAAATGAATCGAAATGAAGGGGATAAGGGGCTTCTAAATTCTTGAGAAAATTTTGGAAGGTGGGGAGGGATGTTAGGAAATAGGGGAAAGTGGAATTTCAAATATTGAGTGAGGGGAAGGGGTCCAAAAGGGAAAAACACAGGCCTAGCCTAGAAAATTGCCAAGTTGTAGCAAGAAACTAGGGTTTGTGCAAAAATGAGGAATTTGGGGGATTTTAGTGATGGGAAGTGTTTAATAAGATACATTATGGATAGGGGAAGGTATATGAACATCAGGATACAAGTTTTACCGGTGATTTGACCATCCAAGAGAAATTGCCTTCAAAACCCTAGGAGAGGGAAATGACCTTACCTAGGCGCAATTGAAGCATGAACAAGGCATAAAATGACCCAGTGAAACTTGGCATGGTGATGAAAACCCTCTGAATGATGGTACATTCTGCCTAATGGTGACATGAATCTCTTGGGACAACCATTAGGATTTGGGAATTTTAAGTATGAGACTAGGGTTTGGTGCATTTGGGATTTTGAGAAAGGGAACTTAGGATAATGGATTAGTGATTTAAGGGGGTAGTGGAACTTAAGGAATAAGGGAATCAATGAAAACGGGATAAGGGAGTAAACTCGGTGGCAAAATAGTCATCAAAACCCTAGGCAACAA
Organism: Pinus tabuliformis; assembly: GCA_031772625.1. Taxonomy (NCBI): domain Eukaryota; kingdom Viridiplantae; phylum Streptophyta; class Pinopsida; order Pinales; family Pinaceae; genus Pinus; species Pinus tabuliformis. Next base: position 1,938,645,942 of record CM062818.1, on the reverse strand, counting down.
TTTTTGTTGGAGGAACTTAAAATGATAGGGTTCAACTTCTTTAAGCAATCACCATGAAACAAGCATCATGAAGTAGGCACCCAACTTGGATAGAAAATAATAATGGAGGCTCTACCTGACAAATCCGTGCATTTTTGGGCAATTTGAGCGATTTGGGCAAGTTCTAGCAATTTTTGAACCCTCTGTCTGTATGCGCCGCGCGGACAGCCCAATGCGTCGCGCCCATGTTAAATTGCACTACAGACTAAGGCCCAGTGCACCGCACCTGATGGGTGTGTCACGCCTCCTGCCCAGTGCGTCGCGCCTAGCAACCTAGTGCGATTTTCACCCACACTTCACACTTACTCACCAAATTTTCTCTTTTGCATGTAAATGAACTATTGAAGCACAAGAATATCTCCTATGGCATGGACTTTGATTCTTCATTTGGCAAACCCACTTTTGTAGTGTTGCAGACTTTGGCACTTTCACATAACTCTATTTTTGCTTCCACTTTGATTTTTTGGTTGAATGATGAAACTCTGTCTATTTTTGCAGGGATAATTGGCATGTAATTTCGGCAAAGGATGACCAGGGCTACACCTGAAGTACCTCATGACTGAAAAACTTTAAAAATTACATACTTATTACAAACCATAAATTTGATGATTTCTTCTTCAAAACATAGTTTTGAAGAAGAATCATGATCAAACATATTGACGATGAAATTTTGCAATGAAAACTGATTTTGAACCTCCCTCGTGTGCCTGTGGACATTATTAGACTTTTTGAAGACGAAACCCTAGACCTAATGGCTAAAATGACCCTTTTGTTGACCAAGAGACCAAATAGGACTGTGAATGACTTAAAACTGATTTTGATGTATAGACACGGACCAGCAGATACATGACATGAGGGAGATGAGTGACAAGACCGTTCCGTCAGAAAATTGATGCTCCTAATGGAATGCAAATGACTGGACTGAATGAGACACCTAAAAATGTAATGTGACAAAGAGTTTTTGATCTCTGACGGAGGGATGAATAGACCGACTCCGAGGCCCTTTCCTTGATACCCCATTTTCTTCAATAATTTTGATCTAATTCCTATAGTATGTTTCTCAAAGGCAGCGAAATCATCATCATAAAAAGCACATGAAATTGAAGAATCACTTTTTAACTTAGGCTTGTTATGTTTCAACTTTTCCAAGGCCTCCTCCTTGGCTTGTAACTAATGTTGCAACCTTTATTTCTCCTTCTCTACTTCTTGTAGGAACCTCCTGGGTTCATCATTCTTCACCTGAATGCTTTGGTTTTTTTTTTTCAAGTTCTTGGAGCCATGCCACATTTGTTCTCCTTTTCATTTTTGGTACCACATCTGATGAAATCTTTGTCTCATCGCCCAAATCAGAACCCAAGTCGATGGGTCCATCCACTACATTCCTCTGATTCCTGTTAGAATGATGAGAAGAGGAAGAAGAAGAAATTTCACTGGAGTACAAAGAAGGAGGAGGCATTTTTCCTCCACCTTCATGATTTATCGAGGCATGATCGTATGGTTCCTTCTCTCAGGCTTGATTGTCTTCTCATATTCTGTAAACAACTTGTCAACTTTCTCCATCATGGTGAAGAAGATCTTGTGATAATTTTGCTTTTCCTCCAATCAAGCTTCCTCATCTGCCATGTTTCGTCTTCGTGGTGCACGCCCTGCTTCGAGATCAACGGATTTAAGTTTTCCTTCACCTTTTTGGAGCTTGTTTTTGGTTAGCATTCACTCATGCAACTTGCATCAAGAAGACCTGCTCTGATACCAAACTTGATCCAGATCTTTTAACTTCAAGGATGCATTCGTAATTGCATATAAAAGAGAATACATAACCAAGAAACTTAAACACGTGAAAAATAAGTGGAAATCATAAGAAAACATGAAATCAAATACACAACTATTTGATTTCGAAGTTGACCCAAAGTGCGCTACGTCTCCGAGCCTGCTCAAAAGTGGGGAGGCCTTCTTTCATTAAGTGGCATCAAAGAAATTAGTTACAAGAAACTTTACAAAAATGACACGTATACCTCCAATATCTGTCATGGATGAAAATTACAGAGCTCAGATGCAGAAAATGACATCAACATTGGATTCGTGTTGTGAAATCATATAAAAATGACTATAAATTTGTCAAATTCTGACACTGGAACCTTAGTCCCCCAAGGGAATTGTTTCAACATCTAAGAGATTCCCTAGCTCAGGGTTTCACCCTCCTCTGTCGCTCCTCGTTCTGCAGCTCCTCCATTGTCGGTCTTGTTTGAATGGGTGAATGAAGGTTTAAATACAAATGAGTGGTGTTACTTTTAATGTGGGTTCGGTGGTCCGTTGGAAACAAAGGTTAAAGTTGTTGCGGGAGGTCGGCAGTTCCACCCTCGCCTAACCAACATGGAATATGGTATATATTTTATGGTGTGGAAGTTGTTTTGCTATATGTTTTTTGGTTAAATGTTGCTCCACCAACGAACCGGTTAGCGTTAAGTCGGGCGGGTTCGACACCCGCCGGAGCATATATGGCATATTGTGGTAACGACTAGCGTGATTAATACATATACCTTGGTAATGTTTTAACATATGGTATAATGTGGGTTCCACCGTGGTCGGGCGGGTCCGTTGGGGGTAGCATGTGCACCATTTTTAATAATATGTATGTTATATATATATATGCAATATCATTGAGTCGTTGGGGGTCGTGGGGGTGGAAGCTTGCCACCCCAACTTTTACATATATATATATATATATGCATGCACACACACACACACACACACACATATATATATTCAACTATGTGGTTCAAATTTTCCTCCCTGAAAATAAGGGCTACTAGACAAATTAAGTAGGCAACAAATTCACCTTTTCTGACCGCCAGATTCTGTGCATCGATATTCTGCCAATTTTTTGCCTCGTTAGGACTGCCACTTGGCCACGTTTGACTAGAACTTTAACCAGTTATAACTTAAGCATACGAACTCGGATTTGATTATCATTCACATCGTTGGAATCAAGATGACGAGTACTATGATCTGGTCCTAGTTTCGCTTCCATTTAAGTACTTTTATTTTTGAGCTATTTTCAAGGCCACTTCTATTTCTAGATCCATCCATATCATGCAGTTCCAATTGCAACTCAGTGTCAATAGTTCAAAACCCATATAATTTAAACCCTAATAGAAATATGGACTTTCTTGAGCTTGTGTCCTTGAGTTTATTGAAATCAACAAGGGGATTGATCCATGATTAGGTGTATGAAATTTTATCTGGTTTGATTTTTCCCAAGATTGAATACACGAAAATTAAAACTCCACCAAAATTCGCAACCAAGATTCCTGATGTTCAATAGTTTGAAGCCTACAATTTTCAATTTTAAAACCTTGGACTTCACACGTACTTGAAGGATGCCTCTACAGTAGCAGATGTTGCCAAAATTTTCAAGGGCAAGGTAGCGTTCACCCTATTGAAACTGACCTCCCAATGCTTTTTCAGTCTCGGCGCAGTAGTTCCCATGACCATATGCTCGTGCTCTAATTGTTGGGGTTTTGTCACGACTTCAAAGATTAGATCATTAAGCTCACAAATTACATGATGATCAAGAAAAAATAATTGGGTAGGGTGTAAATGTAAATGAATTAAATTCAAGTTTAAAATAATGATTTATAAAGTGTTATATGTATTTAGTTTGTTAATTTAAGGTCATTTGATAATTGATTTGGTCAAATGTCATATATTTGAAAAAATGTGAATGTTTGTTGGATATCTGGTAAACATTCAATTGTCATTGAATATTCGATGAACATAATTAGTGTTGGATATCTGAATGGTGTATCATTATATATCCGACGATAATTGTGTTTATCAGATATCTGATCAAAGTTGGGGATTTTAAAAAAAATCAAGCAAACTCTGACACTACGGTCAAACTGTCAGAGTATAGCAGCGTCAAATTTTTCGCCCATACGTACTAGTGAATTTTGCTAAATCTAGCATAAACTTCAACTCCAAGAGAGGCCCCAAAGGTACTTACGTCACTATCTGAATACCCCAAGAATTCCTATATATATATATATATATATATATATATATATATATATATATATATATATATATATATATATATATATATATATATCTTGAAATGTTTTATTCAATGGCACGAATTGCACCCACAAAATTGTGAAAGGCCAGAGAGAGAGTAGGCTCCTCATTATAGAGGTAAGGTCAGAGAGAAAGAAGGAAAGCTAACCTGGGATAATGGCTAAAATAGCTTGAGTTTTCATACCTTATGTCTTATGTAACAATTTGAGGAGAAGTAAAATAAGGGTATCAATTCATATTAAAATGACTAACATAATCGACTGATTCATATTATTGTAGTACTTGTTAGGTAGTCGTATTTTTGTTCCTAGACTAAATTAGTCATTTTTAGTTGTATTACTTATTAGTTAGTCATATATTTCAACCTGGGAATAAATTATTCATTTATGTTAGCCGATTTTAGTTGGGTCACTTCAGATTTTTCATTTTTTGTAGTATTTCACTTCGAAAAGTGGTGGTAACTAAATTTTTTAGTCACTTAGTCACTAATTTTTCATTTTCTACTAGTGGAATATTTGCATGCAACCCTGTGGAACCTGGATCTATTGATATTTATATAAATCTCTCTGTCTTCTAAATCCTCTGGGAACACTTTCTTATTGAAAGCATATTTTATGATCTACCATGTTATAGTAGAATACTTATCAATGAAACACATGGTATCTGCTAAAATCTAGGTACTCTTGGTTTAGAACTCTCCACATCACCTTCAACACTGCTTTATGTAGCCTCCCTAGTTTGTTCTTGTCTTGTGACTGGATGCATTGTGTTGGTGGAGGATGAGACACTAATAAGCTCTTAATCAGTAGCACCTGGAAGTGGAGATGCACTAATGGAAACACAAAGTCAATCCCAAAAAAATCACCTATTATATCAAGATATCAAATGCAATAGGAAATCACTGAGAGGGAAAATTGTGCAAGATCTGAGCATAAGAGGGTAAACTTGAGGCAAGGTAATGTGACTGGTCACTGGAATTGTGCATTGAAAAATGGCAAGGAGAAGAGGCAATACATGATGTATCGACAAGCAATAAGGTTGAAGATCTGAGCCTTAAGACTGCACAATGTGCAATTGCTGAGAGAGAGAGGGTCTCCTAGTACACAGTTTGCATCAGCAATGGATAATGGAATGAAAACTACTAGATGGAAGTACGCAAATCAAAGTTGAGGACAAGCTCTACATAATGTGAAATCATAGTGGGCAAGGATGACATTGTTGCTGACTAGAATTGCACAATGCACAATTAAAGAGAGACGAGTCTTGGGGGGTGCACATGTAGCATCAGTAGAGAGCCATACTTGAGATTTCTTACTTGGAATAGATAAATGCGCAGTTGAGAAGATGGGGATGCAGATCAACTCAAAATTTGACTAAGTATTGAACAACAATGAGCTTGGATCACAATGTGAATGAGAAGACTAACATGCATTCATATATTCACCCGCATTTATTACTGGAATGTGAAAGGACTTGGAATATGAAATGACACAAAACGAAGCATGCAAGAGAGAAACGACACATGAAAAAACTAAAAATAGAAAAAGTGACACTTTTAATGTAAAATGCAAGCAAAAACAACACTTTTGAAAGCAAAAGCGACAAAAGTGACGATAAAATCGAATAAAAGCGACAGTTGTGAAACTTACCCAGAATAATAGCGCACTTTCATCCAAAAGATCTTTGTGCTCAAGAAATGTGCAGATCTCCAAAGATGTGTGTGAGAATGAGATATAGACTAGACTCTTATATAGGTGAGCACTCATAGAACTAGGGTTAGGGTTTAGGAATGCTCACATTGACCAACAAGTGATGTGCATTAGTTATCCATAGGGATTTCACACTATATATCACCAAGAAGTGCACAGTTAACTATCTCCAGGAATTGTGCAGTTGACTGTCGCAAGAAACTGTGCATTAACTGCCACAAGAGATTATGCAATTGTCTGCCAAAAGGAGTTGCACAGTTGACTACCACAGAGGATTGCATAATCCCTACTGTCAAGGCATGTGTAATCACTACCATTTGGAAGTGTGCAATTGTGGGTGAAAAGGAGTTACTCTCATCATGAAATGCATAATAAAAGCTTGAGAAAAGTGCACAATTGAGGGAAACACAAGCTAGACATGTGAGAACCAAAAGTTATGACACTTGAGATTACTAGAAGAAGACTCGGGACTTAGAAAAGTAAGACCAAGGATGAATTTAACAACTTAAAATGACAGTTCACAAGATCAAAAGTGTTGAAAATGCAACAAGAAAATCCTAATTTAATTTTGTCCTTGAATTAAATTAGGAATAGTATTGTAATTCCACATCACAAGACAACTTGTACGAGTTAACTAAGTTAATTTGAATTAGTTGGCTCAGGTAATTCGAGTTTAGGGTCTAAACTGAGTCATGTAGAGTGTCTCCTACAATATACGAGCCATGGTTGAGTTTATTTTGAGTTGTAATTAATTAATTCAGTTCAACTAAGTTAAAGTCAGTTAAACTAGTTCCAACTTATGGAGGAACTAGTAGGAGGTCAGACAGTGGGTTGTTGCTTCATGTGTTCAACCAGTTAACTAATGATTCACTCATAAATAACTCATGCATGTCATATCTGAGAGTTACCCAGTTGATATTGGAGTTCAAGGACAATTATGTACTATCAGTTGTATAATCGTCTGAATTGTATAGATGGTGCAAGTAGTCAAAGGAAGGCCTATGAAGATTGCGCAATTCATTTTGAGGAATTTCCCTAATTAATATGGGGATAATTACCAAGGAAATAACGCAAGGAAATAGGTACTTGGGCAAGCCAAAATTTGGTTAAGTATTGACCAGAGCTTGTCTAGGGAGTAGTGAGACAGATAGAGATAGTGCAGAGGTTGCTTGGGCTTGAGAAAATCATTGTAATATTCTCATATTTTCTTACTCATGCAATATACATATAGCAAGGGTTTTTAGTTGTGGTTTCCCCCAAGAAATCATTGTGTAATGTGTTGATTGAATTCTTTATCTTGTATGCTTCGTGATTTCGCGATCGTTTAATTGTTTCCACTGATGAGTAAAGTTGATTCAAGTCTGTTGTTTTAGTAAATTACAATTAATAGTTTGGATCTAAAAGGAATTTATACATGGTATCCGAGCATAAATCACTCTAGAAGAGGAGAATACGAGTTTGTCTTTTGCAGGTGAAATTGAGTTTGCAGTATCATTATTTAGAGCCAACAGGATATCGTTCTACGAATTGAGACTCGAATATGCCCTTGAGTCTAAACCTCCAATAATTGATGCTCAAGATCTAGTAGAGTGGAGGAAATGTGTTGCAAAGGTGAGAAGGATCATACTAGAAGTAGTTCGAGATCATATTGTCTCGAACCTCCATAGGAAGGAGAATCCATATGCAATGTGGAAGCCCTTAACAGGCATGTTTCAAAACAACACTGACCACATGAAGTTGGCACTAGAGGACAAGCTCAGGAAAATCAAGATGGAGAAGGGCGACACAATACCAAAGTACTTGAACAAGTTCACCCAATGTTGGGATGAGATTGGACGTGTTGGTGTTATAGTAGCTGAAGATGATCTAGTCATCCTAACACTTCTAGGCCTTCCCAAGAGTTGGCACAACTACCAAGATTCAATGAATGGGAGGGAGAAGCTATTAGAGTGGGAGCATTTGTGGTTTGACTTGGTGCAAGAAGAGATTCGACGAAACACCAGAGATGGATCCTCATCCAAGCATGATGATGAGGACAATTATGCCTTGGATGGAAAGGCAAAGAAAGGGAAAGGGAATTCATCCCATTTTAAATCAGATTCTAGTTAGGAAGGAAAGAAGAAGGACTTGTCGAAGATTAAATGTTTTCACTGTCACAAGCTGGGACATTATGCCACAAAGTGTCTGCACAATAAGGCTAAAAAGAATCCCTCAGGAGGAGTGGCAGGATAATCTCTTGCTTCATAATTCAAGTTGGATTTAACCCTCAATTCTTGGATGGTGACATCAGTGATGGGTAGTGTGTGGTATCTAGATAGTGAAGCCTTATTCCATATAACTGACAACAAACAATTATTTAGTGACTTGGAGGAGAAGGACCTCCAAATGCACATCGAAATGGGAGATGATGGAAGGTATAGCACTATCATCATCAGTAATGTTACTTTTTAGAGGGATTCTGGTTACTTTTCAGAGGAATTCTGGTTCTCCTCTCACATTAAAAGATGTCATGTATGTTCGAGGTCTAAAGAATAATTTAGTTTCAGTCGCTATGTTGGAGGACTGTGGCTACAATGTGATATTTAGCAAAGGAAAGGCTTCCCTTTATCACATAGCATCAGGACAAGTGAAGTGGATTAGGGTTCAGGTGAAGAACCTCTACAAATTGGATGTATAATATTGTGCTACTTTAAGGACAAAATCAAAGAAGGTGCAGAGTCGAGACATCGATGAATTGTGGCATAGAATATTGGGCCACTTGCACCACGGAACTTTGAAGATCATGCAGAAGATTTCTATAGGACTTCCCAAGGGTGCACTAGAGCAGAGAGACACATGAAAAGGGTGTACATTGGGGAAGTACACCAAAGCCACCTTTCATGACAAGGACAATCGAGCGCAAGCGATCCTTGAAAGAGTTCACTCAGATTTGTGTGGACCGTTCTCCATAGCCAAGCATAGGTATTATGTAATATTTGTAAATGATTTCTCATGTAAGTGCTAGATTTTATTCATGCAGAAGAAAGATCAGACATTCTCTAAATTTTTTGAATTTAAAGCACTTGTTGAGAAATATACTGGTAGGAAAGTGAAGGCTCTCAGGAGCGATAATGGTGGACAATATGTGTCGAATTATTTCAAGAAATTTTGTGCATCAGAAGCCATTCGACGGGAGTTAATAGCACCCCGTAACCCACAATAGAATGGGGTGCCTGAAAGGAAAAACATAAGTATTGTGGGATATGCACAGGCGATGTTACATGATCAGGGCCTACCGTTGCACTTGTGGGATGAAGCATGCAACATAGTTGTATATGTGCAGAGCATAATTCCTCATCGAATTATCGAGATGAGTACACCAGAAGAAGATTTTTCAAGTAAGAAACTAGATGTGGCACACTTTAGGATCTTTGATTCATCAATTTACTATCATGTTACCAAGGATGCAAGGAAAAATCTAGAGCCAACAACTAATTTGGGCATATTTGTGGGGTACACTAATACACCTCACAACTATCAGGTGTACCTTCCATCGCACAGGATGATAATGGTTTGTAGATATGTCAAGTTCGATGAAGAGAAGGCCATGAGATGTTCCCTTGAGAGGGAGCTTCAGTTACATGCAAATGAGGAGCTCTTAGCTCCAAAAGAAGAACCTCAGGATGATGTTGAGAAGCCATATACAGAGGAGCAGAGAGTGGAAGCACCCACTCATGCAAAGACTTCCATAGATGGAAGGAAGCGTACCAGAGAAGCTGACAGATTGATTCATGATGCTAGAGAGAATGTGGGAGAACCCACTTCATAGCGCAAGCAGAGGAGGTCACCAGGTCAGTACACTGTCTGCATGGCTATGATGAGAGAGAGTGTAGAGATTGAGCCATCCTAATTCGAGGAGGTAGTGTAGAAACTAGTATGGTTTGATGCCATGGTAGAGGAGTATGACTCCATTATCAGAAACAATGTTTGGGAAGTGGTCCCATGACCAGCAGACAAGTCAGTGGTGAGTACCATATGGCTTCACGAGGTAAAGCAAGTAGCATATGGGAGTGTAGAGAAACACGAGGCCAAATTTGTGGCTAGAGGTTTCTCTTAAGTAGAGGGAATTGAGTACGACGAGTCTTTTTCTCAAGTAGCAAGGTACTCTTCAATCAGATCTATTCTAGCACTTTCAGCAAAGATGGGATGGAATATACATAAGATGGAACAATAAAATGCAACAAGAAAATCCAAATTTAATTTTGTCCTTGAATTAAGTTAGGAATAAAATTGTAATTCCACATCACAAGACAACTTGTACGAGATAACTATGTTAATTTGACTTAGTTGGCTCAGTTAATTCAAGTTGAGGGTCTAACGTGAGTCGTGTAGAGTGTCTCCTACATTATAGGAGCCTTGGTTGAGTTTATTTTGAGTTGTAATTAATTAATTTAGTTTAACTAAGTTAAATTTAGGTAAACTAGTTACAATTGATGGAGGAACTAGTAAGAGGTCAAATAGTGGGGTGTTGCTTCATGTGTTCAACCAGTTAACTGATGATTCACTCATAAATAACTCGCGCATGTCAAATCTGACAGTTACCCAGTTGATAATGGAGTTCAGGGACAGTGTATTATCAATTGTATAATCATCTGAATTGTTGCATGTTGTCATAGGAATGCCTACGAGGATTGCGCAATTCATATCGAGGAATTTCCCTAATTAAGAGGGGGCTAATTCACAAGGAAACAATGCAAGGAAATAGGGAGTTGAGCAAGCCAAAATTTGGTTAAATATTGACCAAATATTGTCTAGGAAGCAGTGAGACAGATATAGTAGTACAAAGGTTACTCGGGCCCTAGCGAAGCATTGTAATCTTCTCATATTTTCTAACTAATGCAATATACAGATAGCGGGGATTTCTAGCTATGGCTTTCCCTAGGAAATCATTGTGAATGTGTTGATTGAATTCTTTCTCTTGTATGCTTCATTATTTCACGGTCGTTTAATTATTTTCGCTGATGAGTAGAGTAGATTCAAGTCTATTATTTTACTGAATTACAATTAGCATTTTGAATCTACAAGGAATTTCTACAAAAATGAGGGTCCAAAATTTGAATACAAGAAACATTTTGGAGGGGGTTGTAGCAGCTACAACATGGCAATTCACTGTAAGAACCCCAACTTCTCTGTCTAGGTATAACTTTATTCACAGTGTCTAGCTTTTAGGAAGTGTTGTCTCATACAATAGATCACCATGGCTTCCTTACTTAGCCTGGTTACATAGGTAATCTCTTTTGTTCCTCTTGTCGGCTTAGCACATTCATAGAACAAGTCAAGATTTAGTTGTTTTGATTAGGGAGAAGGAGTATGTAAATTACATGAGTTTAAGATGTCAAGGTTTTAATGCCATCTCTAGTGTTTCTCTACTACCAGCAGGCGTATTCAGCACCCCGGCACTGCTCCCTACACAAAGCCCTAAGCATGACTCTTTCTAATCCCTAAGTTTATGCCCAAAAGTACCTTATTTAAGTCATTTTAAGGACCAAGGCACTCTAGCCCCTCATTGGCCAGGGTTGACTGCCAGGTTTCCCTACTCTACACTTGCGTTGATCACCAGTAGGTTTCTCAATGTTGGGGGTGCGCTAATTCTGGAAATTCGGGAAAAAAAAGAATCTCGAAGCTTCCTCTTCCAAAAGCTTCCAGGATCTACTGTAACTATTTAGCACAGATAAAAGTCTTGAATCATATCCTATCCTACCTTAGAGTTTTTATCCCTTATCCCTTGAGCTTATCCTCCCATCAAGAGGGGATCTCAAGCCCATATTGGTAAAAGGATAATAATTCGTGAAATACCTCCTTCACCTATATATTTATTGCCCTCCATAGACAAGGGTTGGCTTTTGGAGAGTGATTCTACCCTTATGATGTTGATGTGAGAGATATCATTCCATGCATTAGGGTGATTAGAGGTGCACTTTGTGGTAAGGAAATGACAATTCAACTTGGAGGAGATCTTCTACAAGATCAACACTTATTTTTTGTTGTAACTCACTCCATTTCTATTAATGAAAAGAGTTCTTTGTTTTCCTATATATGATGTTATGGTTTCATTTATTTCAATACCATGTTGATCTATTGAATAAAGTGATTAGATGCTACATAGATTCCATAGATTGTTGACTTGTGTTTTCTAATTGTGTAGGTTCTAATTATAGAAATCAAAGCTAGGATTGGAGCATACAAGCCAAGGAAGGAGTGAATCATACAACATATTTCAGGTAGGCTTCATCCCATTATCTATTTACTTTAAGGAAAACATTATTCATTTGTTTTTATGTTGTTCTAGGTCAATCCGCCAATCCTAGGGAAGATACTTTTGTCTGCAGTCATAGAATATGTATAACAAATTGGCGACCATACTGGGGAACGGTGTATTCCCTTGGTGGTTTCTTTGTCCATTGTGTTTGTCTTACCTATTCTTTAGACCTTCTTTGTCTTATGCAGTCAGAATAGACCTAGGAACACCTTTCATTGAGTCTTGATTGCAATCCTTGTGTCGAAAATTTGCATCCCTAGACCAACGCACCTTTTGGTCTTGTGAGAGATAATTTCACCCCAGTTGAACCTCCTTTATGCCTGCATTGCATAACACTGGTTCCTCCTTTGCACCTGTGTTGGCCCCTGTTCATGCACAATTTTTCTTTTGTCTTGATTTTCTCTTTGATCAACCTTCTTCCAATTGCTCATCCTCGAGTCTTTGGGTGACTTCTGGTCTCTCTTAAGCCTCCAATTAGTATGCTTTCGTTTTTAGTTCCTCTGGTAAGGATTTTTTTAGATTTTCCTTTGTTCTTATCATTAGGTCGTTTGCAAACTAATTTTTTTTAATCATTGAGTGCTTAGATGAATTGGTGTCTTAGTCATCATTCTAAAAAGATTTTTTGAATCAGTGATTAAACTTTGCATCTTAGTTTTCTTCATTTTCAAAAATTAAGTGACTTGAAAAGAAAAATATTTGCACTGCCAATTAGTGTTTTATGTGTTCATCAACATTGGAACAAATGCATTTAAAAGGGAATTGTACTTTGCACATTGTTTGTTGCATGCTCTTTGTCTCTACCCTTCCTTAGATAGATTTTCATTGAATGAGAAATATCTCATTTCCTCATACTAGTTTGCATTTTAGGATATTTAGGTGACATTCATGATGAGCCCCAAAAATGAAACTTAATTGAAAATAAACATTAAAATTTATGGAATCAACCTAAAAATCATTTGTAACATTAACGCAAACATTTAGAGGTCTATGCTAGAGGCATGTTTCATCATCATTAAACATAGGAGTTGTCATTGTTTTCTAGTGTTTTATCCTGAGGATGAAATCTCGTTCCACGTACGTGAGTGTATAAGATTGTTTTCCACGTACCTTTGGGTATATTGGACAGCTCTCCACACACATAAAGTATATGGGAATGTTGTCATTGAACTGTTATGTATTAAACAACACTACTAAGGACTGCACTTCCACGTATCGTCAAGTATATTTTGGAAGTCCCCTATAGGTTGGTATCCTCGCCATAGGTAACCGAGTCGGTCGCCTTGTGTACCATGATACATCGAACACAACATTCGGGGATATTGCATGCACGTACATTAAGTCCTTGTTTTTCTAAGATGTATATTGCAATTCACAGTTACCTGGTAATCATTTATGCCTAGATTACCCTCTTTTTTATTTATTTTTGTGTTCATTTCTAAAATTTATTCCAATGTGGAAGAAAAAAATCCCAACTCTTTCATTTGGGTAGAATGAAAAATAACCCTCCTCTTCCACCAGAGGCTACTCCTAGCCATCGTCAGAAGCATAAGAAGATGAAAACTACTGAATCAAGAAATTTGGGAACTACTTTTGGCCCTCCTCCTGAATCTTAACAACCATAATCATCTTTCCCTTTGAGTATTGAGAGTGAGATCACCTCTAATCTTGCAAGTGAATCTAACACAATCGAAACAGTAACACCTGAAACCTTATTTCCTGATGTTATTGAACCTGACTTTCTTAAGTCAGAAACTTTATTTCCTAATGTTTCTGAACCTAAGTAACCTCGGCCATCTTCACCTATTACTTCAAGACCTTCCCTTTATATTCCTTTGTCTCAGACAGAACCTCCAACCATATATCTTGGACCCGATGGTGAACCTCTTCCATATGGTCTTGTGAGTATTGAAGAGGTCCCACAAGAAGAGCCTCGTCCTTCTACTCTTATTCATTGGAGTGGACTCCATTTTTATCAGATTGATGCTCTTCCTCCTTTTCAAACTCCAGTACAAACTCCTTTACCTAATTATTTTGACTCACCTACAGATTTCTCGCGACAATCTTCATTGGGATTGTTAACCATGACTAGATCCGATATCACTTCCCAACCTGTGTTCACCACTATGCTTGAGACATCAAATGTTGCTTATTCATCCATGTTTGTAACATCACCAGAGGAACATTTGTATGGTTGTCCATCTATCCCACCTAGTTATCAGTGTTTATCTGGTACCTTCTTTGATGCAGCTTCTAGTCCTCGGACCTCTCCCATGTCATCTATTTCGATAATTCCATTTGGAACTTCCCTTATGAATGTTACTTATCCTTCTCTTTCTCCTTGCCTACACCTACAATTGAACAACAGGTTGGCCCTTATGTTAGTGGGCAAGGTTATCTTCAACAACCTAACTCTCCTTATGTTGGGTGCCCTCCATCTAGGTTGTAGTTTCCTCCATTGTCCCCTCCTCTTATGGTAGAGGAGAAACCTATTGTTGGTATACCACAAATTGGTAATTAGAATTATTATAATCCTCCTTATCCTCAGATGGTTGCCAGTGTTTGGAAACCTACTTTTCCCATCCATCCTGGTTCATTTTGGGACTGATTATTGAATCCTCAACCTATGTCGCCTTCTTCTCAAATTCCTACCCATCAATTTGTACCTCAACAAGCTCAAATACATGTTAGTCAACCTTTATAGGATACTATTGTATCTCAATCTATTCTGTCAGTATCTAGTACCCCTTAGATTCCACTTACCCAGCCTTTTCAAGGTACTTTACAGTCTCAATTGCTTGGGAAAGGTATTCCTCAAATTCCAGTAGGACAGATTGTGTAAAGCATGGCACAGCCTCAATCGAATCCACCTTATGTCAGGATGATGTAGAATCTCGTGGGGAAATTGTATAGACCTTATTAGGGTATTCCTCAAGTGCTTTTTCAAGGCTAACATATCCAGACCCAACCATTCTAGCCTTTACAAGGTTATCCTGGAGCTGGTCAACAAGGTTACACGTATGATGGTTACTAGAATCCTCCTTATTTTGGTGCCCAGGTTCCTCTTTATCAAAACCCTCCTTATCCACTAACACAAGTACTTTTTGCTCTGGCTATTCCTTCTTATCCAGGCTATCCTCCATCAAATTTTAACCGAAAGTTAACTTTTGTGGCAACTCTCAAATTTCCATAGTTGACTCGGCTTACCAATGATCCTATCATGCATTCACCTTAGTGGTCAATAATTCCTAACAAATTTCCTTCTAATATCCCAAAATTCAATGGGAATCCTGGAGGATACCCATCAACCCATGTCATGACATATCATCTGTGGTGTTCTTTGAGCTCCCTTAATGTTGATTCCAATGATTACATCTTTTCCAATATACTCTAATAGGCACCGCAACTAAATGGTACATTGAGTTATGTAGAGATTTGTTTCACTATTTCATTTCCTTAGCTACCACCTTCCTCACACATTTCTAGTTACCCATCTGGTATGAAACTGGAACAAAACTTTTGACCAAATTTAAACAAACTAAAGCTACTCACATCTTAGATCACGTTCATTAGTGCTGTCGTCATCACTGGTTGGTTAAGACCTGTGTTCCAGATCAATTGTTAATGGTTCATTAAATCCCTATCGGAATCGGGCGAAGGCTGTGCTGGGTGGGGGCTATGGTCCCTTAACTGGGTTTCGATCCGTCAATGGTGGGGATGCTTACTCGAATGTCGCCTGTACCCAGGCACCTTCTTTTTCAAACCTTCATTCTGACACATGTTTTTCTAATTCGTCACCGAGAGGGCTAGAATCTAGAACCAAGCTTCATTGTGTGCATGAAACTGCTTGCTTTGTTCGGTGGGCAGGAGAATAATGATAGCCGGGCGTAACCATAACTCTAGCTCCCGCGTAAAGTTTATCCACTTTGTTTGTGAAGCTTATTCACTTCAGCAAACGAACCAACAGCAGCCATTGATAGATCTCAAGTTGAGTGGGGAAATACAGACTCTTTCCCGTGCTTATCTATCTTTTCCGGGAAGGGTCTCTTTCCCGGGGAGGTCGGGTTATCTTAATAGTCGTACCCACCAGTCTTCTTATCAAATAGTTAGGAGAGCTAGTAGGTACGTACGATTCGAGGGTTGTTCCTTTCCTGTGCCACTTCCATAAGGCATCTAAAGGAAGGCATCTAAAGGTTCAATTTACTTATTGGGTGGCCCCTATAAAATAAGTAAAAAAAAGGGACGGAAGTCACTCACTATTCATATGGTGAGGGCCTTGTCATATATCATAGAGGATGTAGCTAAAGTCGAGGTCATGACTGAAGAGAAAGTGATTTCTCATGCTCCTTATTTGAACCTCATCTATACCCAATCGGGCACACTCTATGAAAAGATACCAGATGCTATGAGACCTTCAAACATTGTTCCTCCAACTCCTGGTAAAGAATCTCATGTTACTGATGCCATCGTTGGTTCTGTCAGTTCATAGATAGTAAGTAAACCATTTGGTGTTTCTCTCATTGATTGTACCCAAAACCATTCATCCAACCCTCCTGCAGCTTCTTCTTCTTAGATAAATTTCATTTCATCTAATAAATAAAAATCTCAACAAAAACCAGGAAGCAAGAAGAAAGGAAATGGAAAAAAGAAGAAAGAGTCTTCACAGCAGGATAAACAAACAAATCAGTCCTCTGATGAGAAATGAAAGCTTCACTACCCATACTTGATTTGCAATGAGGAGAACTTTATTTTTGATTGTCCTCACCTTGTGGAAGTGAACCCAGTTTTTAAAAACTTCCACATCTCCCGTTGTGTTGACCGACCCGTTTCCAAATCAAGAGACCCACATGGTTGTTTGGGACCCTTCTTCCTCTAACACGATTTTAATTCTTTCCTCCACAAATCCTAAATCTTATGTTATGGTACTCGGAATAAGGGCTATGGTAATTTGAATCCTCTGAATTATCAATCTACTGGTCAACCTACCAATTCAACATCACCTTCATCCAATCCTGCTTCACCCACGATTCCTATGAAGTTATCTATTAAGCCTTCGAAGGGCATTATTGATAAATCATATTTCAACCCTCGTGCTAGGGATGCTCAAAATTATAATGTATTTGAAGACTTGGCTCAATCCCCATCAGTTATGTCAACCCTCAAGGTGTTGCAAAATTTTCCCACCCAAAAGAAGGCTTTTCTTTCAGCTATCGGATGTGTTGATCCTTCAAATTCCAACTTAGTTTTTTTCAGTCATGAAAATTATACCCCTCGCCTTCCAGCTCAATTTTCCTTTATCATCCAGGTCATCGTCCGTAGTAGGAACATTCATCATTCCATTGTGGACGAGGGAGCCTCGACCTGTATCATGTCTATGTCTTGTTGGAAAGTGATTGGTTCTCCTCAACTGATTCAGTGACCTACCACATTGAAATCTTTTGATGGGATATGTATAAATCTTATGGTATTTTTAATTCCTTATTAGTTGAATTAGGGGGAGAAATTGTATCCATAGAAGTTGAAGTTATTGACAGACCTCCTAATTAAAATCTTATATTGGCTCACATGTGGGTTTACGCCATGTTTGTGGTTGTTTCGGCTTATTTCCATATGATCGCATTTCCTCATAAGGTAGGGATTGTGGCCATTGATCAACTCACCTTATTTTTCTTCTATTCTCATGTTACTGGAAGTGTCCTGCTTGTAGGGGAAAATATACATTCTTATTAGCATGTCGGGGTTGGACTACTAAAGGATTCCTTGCTCATGGGAACCTTTTTTATCCCTCCTCCTCCACTTCCCGACAGCTCATCATCGGTTGCTTATATCGATATGATATCATCTTCTAACATCCCAACTAATCCATGGATTTTTCCAGATGAAACTAACATCCATATTTTTGGCGACCAAATGTCACTTAGCCCCATTGAGCTTGATTACGAAGCTATCTATTCGGCTTGTGCAGCTCACACCTTCTCTTCGATTAATTGGGTCAATCGATCATTGGATTATGACACGTCTTCTTATTTATTCTCTTATATATTCTCTACTGATGAGAACATCATGGATATCATGATGCCAGACAATGCGTCACGGAACCATCATCACATTGTTCCTCCTTACAAAATTCCATTGAGGATAATCTCAATGATGTGTATCTACCCAATATCGTCGAGTCTTTTACAAATTATGTTTCTATACACGAAGTTGATTTTGGAAATAATCTCTCTAATATTAAAGATACGATACCTCTTGATATCTTTGTTAAATCGGGTATTTTCGAAAATCTACACATTTGTGCGTCTTGCTCTCCATCCAAGATTGAGACCTATAAAGACCTATTTCAGGAGTTTCGCGATGTATTTTCCTGGACCTATGAGGAAATTCCAGGTATCAACCCAAATATAGGGTGCATGAGATTAAAATGTATCTTGATGCTAAACTAGTCTGACAGTGTTGATGAACACCGGTATTGCAGCAAGAATGTTGCAACTCCTGAGGCTACCAACTTTACTTTATCAACCCGGGGTTCGTACAAACGTGGAGGTGACAATGATGTATACACAAGTAAATGTGATGGATCTGCTCTTTCTCACTGCTCAGATGGTGATAGACCACTAGGGTTTTTCAAGCCAGACTTCTATGGATTCAAAAGAAGCTTGATTGCGAATGAGGGAAAGAGAAATCTATCCTAAGAGAAAGCTTGTGTACTGCAGTAAGGAAAAAATACTAAAATCAAATGCTAAAAACACACCATTTTCTAACTAACTGCTTAGAGGCTATGCTTCAAAAGAATGCTAAGTTAACATGCATGCAATCCTACTGTCCTAAGCATGTAAATTCAAAACATCAAACATTCTACTACTGTGCATGGAGCTGACTAAAATAAATATTTTTTGCTTTTTGTATTTTTTTTTTATGGAAAAGTGTGAAGCTAATCTCTTTTGGTGATGTGGCAGGCGGCTTAGGGATGTTGGTGAATGGTTAGAAAGTTGGAAAGACTAGTAGGTGACCTTTTCTAGCTTCCTAGAGGCTTCTCCCTCAATTCAGCCTCATAACAGGTCGCTACAGGAAAACCTACAGGATGTCCTAAAAACCTACAGGATTCCTGTATTTATACAGGATACAGCTGAGAGCAAAAGGATGGGTGTTAAAGGTGATTGGAGGCTTATGGAAGGTGGTCGGTGGATGGAATGAGGCAAGGAAATACCCAGGATCACTCTAGAACTCAAAACCAAAGTTGGGAGATGGCTGGATTTTCTCAACAAGATTGGAGAAGTTTCCTTGCAAAATGATGAAATTGGTGAGGGTCTTAGTGAAAGAAAGGAATGATCATGGATGGATGAAGTTGGAAGGAGGATTTTGACTATGAGATCTCTCTATACTTATGAAACACTTGCACTGCATCAAACATTGACGTTTACCCAAAACTCATGTAAACAAGAAGAATTTCAATGATCTAGGAAAACAGAGTTTAATGAGCTAAATGTATACTTCATGCATGAAGAAAACTTGAAGAATAAGATGGAATTGTTGATGAGATATAATGTAATATTGAAGATGGAAGAAATGATAACTAAATCCTATTCTTGCAAATTGATCAAATGCTGACCTAAGTACAGAAAACCCTAAATTCTATGTGAAAGTAGAATTCTGTCTTTTTGGGGCTGCATAGGAGTTCTTTCCTCAAATCATGATCCCTGAAGGAAGAAGAAGAGGCCAAAAAGCCTATTGACAACTTTTTGATGTTCCTTTATCTATTCTAAACTACTGCTAAAGTAAATCACAAATGGAAGCAAACTAAGAAGCAATTAATCAAATCTACACTACTTGCAATGAAATAATCCTAAATACAATTTAATCATTAAGCTATGAAATCAATCTAAGCATACAAATACAAGAAGAGGATCCTTTGTTGCTAGGGTTGGGTTCTAACCCAAGAGCTTCAACCCTCTGAGTTAACTTAGTACTGGATCAATAAAATGCTCATTCTCATTATCAAAATAGGAAATTACATAGCAATGTTTTCCACAAGTCTTGAACTCAAAAATGACTAGTGTTTTTCAACAAAAAATTGAATCCTAATGATGCTCTAGGCCTCTTTATTTACACAACTAAAGTCTCCAACAACTTCCTTAAATCTGCGAAGGCTTGGCTCCCAAACTCGAGATAAACTAACTCTTTAACTCTCACTTGACTGGCTGCCTTTTGATCTCCATGACCTAGTTGCTTGTACTCCGAGCTAGTGTGATTGATGGAGGAATATTCGAATGAGGGAGGAGTTAAATGAGGAGGATTTACCTCCTACAATCTCTCTTCCTTGTCTCATTTGAGTTTCAACCTTTAATCTAGCCAAAATTCCCTAATTTTCTCTTCACAAACCTACATCCAATGCACATTAGTCCACTAGGCATAATATCTCACTTTGACTCATCTCATTAAACAAAATATAATCAAAATATGTAATAAATTGTGAGAAGAGTTGATTTGACTAAGCTAGGAGGTGAATTAAGGTCCATATAGTTACCCAATGATGAGGCTCATCATCACCCCCTACTGAAAGTGTTGCTCATCCTCTGAGCAACTCAATCAATATCCATGTCTTTCATAGCTCTAGTGGCCTCCCTGACATCCCATGATTCTGCTATAGTTTCCTCTTCTTGTGCATAGAATCCTCCCTTCCTTTCTATCTCCTCCCACTACTTTCTTTCTTCCTCTTCCTTCCTTCCTTATAACATCCCTAAGAGAATTGGTGGACTAAGTTTCAAGCTAACCCAATTGACTTTGAGTCTTTGGAGGGTTTGCTTGTACATGGGTGTCATGTTCAGTGCTTCTCTCATTCTTTGAGGAGAATGGTACTCTCTGATTTTCAAATTGTATGGCAAAGTATTCCATCTCCTTTGGAAATCTTGCATGCTGTCATCCCCTAATAGCCTGAACATATCCTTAAAATGTGTAATTGCTTGCTCTTGGGTAGCAAGATACCTGGGTGAAATTTGAGGATCATTTGCAATTAATTTATGTGTGTTAATGACAGCCATTGGATTTGACTGCTCAGCTCTTATCATGAGAGGCTTTATTTGTTCCCTTAACATTATCTTCTTCATTTCTGTAGCCCTTACTTCCTCATGGTTCATCCATGATGCCAAAGCCATCAACTGTAAATCCCCTAGTTTTTCATTAGGGTCCCATACATTCAGATCTGTCAAGGCTAAGTTATGTAGGTAGAACTCATAAATCTTAGCCCTATCATCCAGTGTGCTTTGATCACATATATTAATGAACTGTCGATAATCCTGGAATGGCATAGTGCCTCTCTATGCTAGGGTCTTGATTCGGAACTGTGGCCATTGTTCCTTAAGGTATAATGCATAGGACTTAGCTGGCATCCTCCACTAGATTGCCTTTAAGGATAGACTAGCCATGGATGCCAATTGATTCTCTCTTTCTTGTAGTTGTCCTTTCAACCATGCATTTTTTGCCTCCAACTGTTCTTTCATTATGGCCTCTCTATCCCTCGGGCTGCTCAATTCTCTGCCCATCTCCTTAAGCTTTTCCTCCATGTGACCTATGTCCTCCACTCCCTTGGACTTGGCAATCTACATCCATCTATGTGTTCCTTCTCTTTCTTTCTCAAGCTCAAAGACTAATGGGATGGCAATTTTTTTTTGAATGACCCTACCCCTGCAATAAACCTATAGTAGGAGTCAAAGTTAGGTTAAGGACTAGGTTCCCTTAGCTCTGGATCCTCCTTCTTTGTTCCTTGTTGCATACTCCCTTCTTTATCTAATTTCTGAGTTTCCTGTAGGATTGCCTCTACTTCTTGTAGGTTCTGTTGTGTATCCGATAGGATATCATTTCCTTTGGATGAGGTAGATCTAGTCACAGGCCTTCTCACATAAGTGATACAAGACTTAGTGGAGGCTTGTCCTGAGGATCCTTCTCCTTGAGTTTGCATAAGAGGAGACATATTCTCCTGCTGTTTAGGTGAGTCTTCAATAACAATAGGAACCTTGGTGGGAGTTTGAGGTTTTCCCTGCCTTATTCTTGTACTTTTTCTTGTCCTAAAGTACAATGGATTTTGTCTCTGTCTTTTTCCTTTTTGTTTGATAGGGGTGCTAAGGGCAGTGAGGGAAGCTACTACCTCTCTCTCAGTGGGTTATGGAGACACCCCGGGTGACTCCTCCTTGTCTTTTGCCTCCTCTTTTCCATTCCCCTTTTTATCTTTGTTCCTCTTCTTCTCCCTCTAGTTCCTCACTTTGTTCATCAGTTTCCTCCTTGGCATATCCTTTTGTCTCTTCATCAATTTCCTTCTTCTTCTTCCTCATCTATTTCCTCTTCATCCCTCTCTATTTCTTCTTCCTCTTTTTCAATTTATTCTTCATCCTCTTCACTGGCAGTGGGGCTCTTGTCATATTCAAGGGCTTTTATATCTCCCTCTATTTGCATGTTTCTGAAAGTTGCCCATGTGATAGGAATTATGAGGTGTTGGAGGGCATCTTCTATGATGAGTCTAATTAACCTATGATGGGCTAGCTGCTGATGGTTTCCTTCCTGCACCTTCATGCTCATATATATATCATTGATTGAAGAAGGAAGTAGGGTATGCTGAGTCTGTGTTGAGGAGGTGTGTTTGCCCCAAACCTCAATTCTTCAAGAATCCTAAAGTGGTATCCATATACCACGCTATACCTACCTTCACATGACATATAATTTATAAGGTGGTAGCTAATTTCATTCTAGGGATATGGTAGGCTTGCTCTTCTCACTCCATTTTTGTCTTCCATCGCCTCCTCTCCCTCCAAAAAGAATCTCTTCTTTGCAGTTTGGCTATTTCCCTTGTCCTCCTTTCTCCAAGGCACTCCTAAGGGAAGTGCGTTAATTCTGCCTATGAGTTCAGGGGTGAGTTCTATGGAGATGCCTCTCACCACAAACTATGGCATGGGTCCTAGTCAGTGGAATGAGGGAGAGAACAAAATCTTTGGCCACTTCAAGGAATCACAAGCATTGCTTCATTGCCAATGATCGTGTTCAATACCTCGGCGAAGTTGCTCACTTCACCTATCTGCGCAAGAAGCCTTTCTCTTCTTTCACGTGTTATTTGTTTAATACATTATTCTCATTATAATTTTATCTATGTTTATATCGCCACATGCAGAAGAGGAATTGTTATGGCCTAAATCTACCTCATGCTGAGAAAGGTAGGTCTAGGGTAACATCAAACCACGCTTAACCTGGTAGCTAGCCCTACCAGGTCGGGAGAGGGCTCTCTCCTTGTCAATTTCAGAAAAATATAGCAAATGAGGCCTGAGATCACTGATGTAAAGACTAATTTTAGGCTACGTATATGCTTAGAGGAGTTTGATTGAATTTTATGTTGGTTTGTTGGATCAAAAGTGAAAGGCAGTTTTGGGTCCGAGGAATGGACTCAGTCTTGCAGAGGTTTCTATGGGGCGAGGTAGAAAAATGCTTTAGTACTTTGATTAAGTGAAATGGAGGGTCTTAATACTGGTGAGGAGTTGGAGAGGGCATGAAAGTGTCATGAGTCCTCTTCAAACAGTAGAAAACATGTACAACCAAATAAACCCTAAGGTAGAGCACGACAACATCAATGAATTCCACATTTATACTTGATTCATTTATTTAAGCTGAAAAGAGAGAGATGATGGCACACATAAACACATGATAACTTAAATCACAGAAGGAAAAACAATACTAAATCACCTTGCCACAAGAATCCCACAAAATGCTGCAAACCCTGGTCTATTTCCTTGCCAAACTACAAAGATGAATGTACAATAATGCTCAAATCATTCACAAGAGTCCAACCTTTACAAATGACTAAAAAAACACATGATATAGACCTCCAAACCACCTGTGATATCCATCAGGGGTTGAATCCATGAAAAGAGGGTTGGTTTCAACCATATCTAAACTAGGAACACAAAAATAGGCAGTGGAACAGCTTGCCTCTTAAACCTAGGAAACTGATTCATTCAACTTCAAACCACCTACAACTGATGTATCTACCTTATCAAGTCAATTTTTATCATTTTTACATCATAATACAACAATTTACATCATGTCAGATCATGAATTTGACCATAAGAGAGAAAAAGTCAGACTAGAAGAAAACTAGGCAAAAAACAAAGTTTTTGAGCAAAATTGGCACTTTTTCATCTTGTGCGTAGCGCCACTTTTTCTGTGCGTAACGCTTTTTCCCAGCTGAATTTGGAGGCCTTCCCCTTCACCAAATTTTCTCTACGTTGGCTTGTTGGAAAGGTCTATCTGTCTACCTTCTAGGACAAGTGGAATTTTTGAATTTGGTGTCCATTTGCCCCTCCAAAAATCAGTTCTCCCAACATTGTTTCTTGTGTGGCCAAAAAGTGGCAGAGATGGCATTTTTGAGGTGTTTTTGGCCCTTTTGGAGGTCCAAAACTTGTCCAAATTTCCTAATAATTTCTGAGAATACATAAATTTTCATAAGGAATCCAAAAATGCAATTTTTTCTTCTAAAGGAGGTCCCTATCAAAAGCAAGCTCCATGTGGCGCTACGCACCTGCCGAAAAACCTGTTTTTTCCATGAAAAATTCAAAATTGCCAAAAAGTTTACCAAATTTCTTGAAATTTGGTATGAGTGATCTACATCAAGTGCTATGTTGGGCCAATGAAGCTTCCGCCAAGATATTGATCTTATTTTGTTCTTTCTTGCTCCTCAAAGTCTTCCTCAACTTGACTTTTAGGCTCCTTATCCTTGTTTTGCAAATCTTGTTCCATGCAAAATAGTGATAGGCCATGTGCCGCAACATATTTTTCTCGTTGTTGGCTTTCTCAAGTAGCTTCTCCAAGTTCATATTCACCCTCTCTAGCCATTATTCCTGGTCAGCATCAATCTCTTGCTCAAGGGATGTCAATTTGACTTTTTGTCTTTTTGCTGCTTGCCTGTTTTCCCTTATGGTTTGCAGCTCCATGATTGTTTGCTTATCCTCCAAATAATTGTTCCGTTGTTCGAGGTAATTAATTATCCACTTAGCCCTTTCAAGGTTAAGAGATACGTCATGGATGTCAGTTTCTTGTTCTTTGATGATCTCCTTGAGTCTTGAGCTTTGGGAACCCAAATCAATATCCTCCTCCTGAATCAAAATAAAATCTCTATCTTGACCTTCAAAAGGCCCTTCATCATACAATGGTTGTTTCCATTTTTTCTGTATCTACTCTGTTGAAGAAGAAGGAAAATCCCCTTTCACCCCAGGTGAAGATAGCATTTGCCTTCCACCCCAGGTGGAGATAGTACTTGTTTGGCAGCTGCAAATAATCTCCTTGTGTCATTTTCATAAGTGACAAATATTGGCACACATGTAGTTTGAGTCTCATGAACCTCTTGCTGATTTGAAGGCCCTCCTTCCTCTTGAAACATTGATGGGGTCATTTGAGGGTTTTTTAAAACCTCATTTGAAATGAAAGTATCCCATGAAACATTCAACAAGCTCAGCTGATGCAACACAACAATTTTGATCAATGAAAAATGATAAATGTTGTTGAACTATTGATGAAGAGGTTTTCTTTGCACCAACGTAGCCATTTTCTCAATATTTTTGCATATGAAATAGGGGAGGTTCATCATCCTCACTCTAGTGAAATGCATCAATAATCTAACATGATAAGTGTACAAGCGAGAAAATCTCCCTTCACAGGTGAAGTATTTGATAATGAGCTTCATGAATGGAGCATAAGTGTCATGTATGTATCGGAGAGGAAAGACCCTATTGATTTTCTTTTGATAACTAGCCTTGACATAAGGCTCATAATGCTCTTTACCCACAAGTTGTCCTTTGTTCCATTGTTCACCCACATTTGGAATACTTGTTGCTGCAGCTATAGTTTCAGGTGTCAAAGTGAAGGAAATACATGCTAAGTTCACTTGGCCATTGTGAAGATGAAGGAAAAATAGTTGAGCAAGTTCATGGTGGTATTTCACCCTCTCCACCATCTCACAAAACTGGTAGCAAGATTGATGTTTAAAGCATGTTACTGCAAGAGGGCAAGCTAGTAACTCTGTGAGTGTGGTGGGCTCCTCCTGGATGTGCTTTCCTCCCTTATGTGGTTTTCTTGGTGCATGAATCTCTTGGGAGGAATCACTCACAGTTTCCTCATCCCTTTAATAAGCTGAATTTATTTCCATGTTTGCCAATGTATGGTGTAAAATGATGAGTATGAAGAGATTTTGTCAAGAATAGGTGACTGTTGTTTTCTTCTTTGGGATTTACTAAGTCGACTGATGAGTAGGATTTGATGAGTGGATTGATGAGTGGGATTTGATGAGTGGACTGATGAGAGGGATTTGATGAGTGGAAGGTTTTGATGCTGACTGTAGGGTTATTAGGGAATGATAGGGTTTGGGGAATAGTGGGAAATTAGGTGTAGGGCTTAGGGTTTGTAAAAAAGGGGGTAAGATGAGTGTAAATGAGAGAGGGAAAGGGAAATAAAATTAAGGAAATTTAGTGGAGAGGAATGGGATATGGGAAAATTATGCAAGGGATTATAAACAGCAAGAATGAAAAAAACCCTATAAAACCCTAGACAGTTTTGAAATACAACTGTGCAGCAATTTAGGGTTTGAATTTTCACCTTTCAAAACACCATCAAGGATGACTAAATCTCTTTTAATGGCAGGGAGGGTTTACTTACTTGAAGGAATGGTATTTGAAAAATTTGGAGCTTTAGAAGGTCAATTGAATGAGTTTTTGGCTTGGCAGACTGGTGCGCCGCGCCAACACCCAAGTGCGCCGCGCCTGGAAGGTGCATCGCGCCCGTTCAAAACTATGTGTAAATCCTGCGCCCGGTGCGCCGCGCCGGGTAGGTGTGTCGCGCCAGTGCCCAAGTGCGTCGTGCCAAGAAAAGACTTGAAATTTGCTGCAATTTGTCCTCTCTATTCTCAAAACACGATTTTCTCCTTGTTCTCTCTCACTTTTAGCACAAATGAAGTCTTATAATGCAAGGAGAACTTTATATACTTTTGACTTTAATTTTTCATTTAGAAAACTCACTTTCTAAAGTTTTCCTTTTCACTTTGTTCTTTAAAACCCTGTTTTGCAGTTTGGCTCTTTTTTGTCATTTGATGGACTAATGCTTGGATTTTCTTGTCTCTTTTGTAGGATCTGGAGTGCAAGAGTTTGGCAAGGTGACCCAAGGCTGCAGATGATGTTATATTACATATGAAAACAATAAAATTACATAAAATTTGTTCAAGAAATGGAAAAAACCCTGTTTTCACCTCAAAACAGAGTTTTGAGGTAAAAACCCTTTATGGAGCAAATCATCAGTAGAATTTTTATCTTAAGACCTTATTAGACCTCCTCATGTGCCTGCTGACCATTATTGAGCTTTTACATGACTATGGTGGCAAACCCTAGACCTAATGAGACTTGAAAACCCTAAAATGACTTCTGCAACTGAAATGAAATAAAAATGACAGCAAATGATCTGTACATGTGCAAATAGGCCAGCAGATGAAAAGCATGAGGGAAATTGATAAAGAACCACTACCATCAGATGATCCATGACCTAATGGAATGCAGTTGATCGGATGAGACACCTAAAATGCATGCAAAAAGAGAATTTTGATCACTGATGGAGGGATGAAGATACCGACACTAACAGGAATCACAACCTATTTTATGAGCAAGAGGGGTTGTTCCTTGTTTTGTAGAGACTCTTATATATATACCTCTTAAATTAGTTCTCTCGCTTAAGTTTCCTCCTTTCCCTTTTCTACTCGACCAAGTTCACACATTGAACCGATTAATATAAAATTCAACTCGAGGAATGAATATATTATTATAGATATGAGCATCATAGATATACTAAGGCTTTCATTAAGAATGAAATGTTTTTTCTTTCTAAGCATCATGGAATCTTAAAGATATTTAGGCCCAAACAAAGAAGGGGTAAAATTTAACCAAGTGTTGTTAGTTATCAAAATATCATCCTGAACTTTGCCACAGTTCTCTAGAGTCAAACAAGATGTCAAACACATATAAAAGAAAAGGAGAAACTAAAACAGTGGAGGAAAGAAAACTAAACTAAACCTACACCTACACTAACAGAAGGAAGATCAGGATAACGTAAAATCAAATTTCTAGTGTATCCACAACAACGACTCCTGACCTGTAAGGGAGAGGGTAAGGATAATTAATACCAAGGTGAAACAAAGTGAAGAAATGAAAAGGTTAGCTTGAAAGATCTACACATCAACTTGAAGGTCTAACAAATTGGCAGAAAAATATGACAAGAACGCTTTTGCTAACAATTCTACCATTTTATCATGATGACCATTCAAACCTTGGCAGCTTCTCTTAAAAGTACATTCACTCATGTCTTCAATCTTGGAAAACATCATGGAAGATAAAAACTTATTATTATTGATAGAGCTTTCCAAGTAATATTCTTCTAACCAATTTGGAAATTGGATCATGATATTGAAAACAATCCGTCGAAGAATCTGGAATTTTGAGAGAAGATAAATTTTCAATTTGTGCAATTGGATTGTGAAGAGAATCACATGAAACAACTTTGGTATATTCAGAAACCATGTCAAGATCGCGAGAACCTGACATAACCATCAGTGAACACCGAAGTTCCTTGACTTCTTGACAAGTGATGAGCCCCAGTATATCAACAAGAATGTTGCAACTCCCAAGGCTACCAACTTTAATTATCAACCTAGGGGTTCGTACAAACTTAAGAGGTATCGGCTCTATATGTGTAGCATACAATGTGTCATTCTCTCACTGTTATGATGTAATGGAGTGAATGTAATGAAATCAGATTCTAAACTAATTTCGTAAATGGAAATGTTACTTTGAAAATAAATTAATCCTAGGCAAGAACAAAAATTTGTAATTGAAATCCTAAGAGTATGAATTTAAATAAATAGGCCTAATCTACTTTTTAAAAATGCATGTCCTAATTGGTTTCTTATTCTTCCTTAATCACGGATTTAGAGCCTAGGGGTTATGATTCAACCCTAAGAGACAAAAACCAATATTTTTGAGCAAATCTGGTCAAGTTTACACGTGCTAGAGGAGTGCTACAAGCCCAGTTACACTGTTTGCTACAGGAAGTTACAAGTTTGCTACAGGAATATATAATTCACAGAATGACTAAGTAAATCAAATCCAAATGGGATGGAAATTTTTTTTATTCTTGCATAAGATGTATTAGGTCTCCATTCCAAGTGGAATCACTCAAAAATTCCCCTTGTAACACGTGCTAAAAAATAGCAGAAAATTACTATTTTAAAATCTAGAAATTCGAGAACTAGTGAGCTAGTTAATCTATCAAATGCCTAATCTAATCAAGTGAAAATGAAATGGGGTAATTTTTTTATTAACTTGAATGTTTTTATGACCTAATCCAAGTGGAATAAACTTAAATGAAGCTCATTAGCATGTTCTAAAAAATAGCAGAAAATTACTACTAGTTGCTACAAGGGATTTCCAGAAATTTTGAATTTGTGAATACGCAAACTAATCCAAGTAGCTCAATGATTACTATGACCTTTAAAAAAATTTACAAGGATGAAATAATTATTTTTATCCTTCAAAAGAGCTCACTTCAACCATTTAACATAATCCTACAACAAGAAATCATCAATACTAAATGTAGAAATAGGAAAAACAAGAACAAGAGATGCATGTGAATAAGAAGTGAAAAGAAGAAAAGTAAATTATACAAAAGGGCTCTGAGGCTCCTAGGATGGCCAAGCCCAAGGATACTTAGAGTCCTATGAAGGATACCAAGCTTTAGAAGCTAAAAATGGCACCAATCTTCATTATTTGAATCAATCTAAGTACATCCCTGCTAGAAATGAAAGTGGAGCTGCAAAAATACAAGTTTTCTCCACAAGAAGACTAATAAAAACCAACCCCTAGAGGAAAATTCGAATTGGTACTTATACAAAATGATGAGGAAGCATTCTCCTTGAAATGAGAAGGCATTCTTCTTGAAATGAGGAAGCTTTCCCCTCCAAAATCCCTCAAATAGTGGATCTGGTTCCCAACACTAGGAATCTGCATTAAATGACAGGGAACACATTCCTAGATTTTCTCAATCATTGGAGCTCCAGAATTTGGGCAATAATTTCATACTATATTGTTGATTTATTATCCAATATTGATCCTCATGTAGTGTTGAAGAATCTAGGTCATGCATAATTACATTGATTCTTCATTGCATGATAACAGTTTGTGAAGTATTTAAATAATTTATCTTAACTTGATGTTTACTTCATTATTAGCATGTGTATGTTAACTTCATCAAACTTCTCTCAAAAAAAAAAGAGACAAGAATACAAATGTTTTGGCTTTCTTCCAGGGCCAAAACCTCTCCCTCTTGGAGAGAAAAACCCATGCATAAATTCTTCTTATAGAGATTCCATTGACAAATACCAAGACCATGACCCTTGACACACTTTGCCTCTCCAAGACCAAGATATCAATCCTCCTTTTTGTTGCTGCTGAGATCACCCTCATTGTTGCACCACTGAAGCCATCACTATAGCATCCCTGAGATCTTCATTTTTGCTTCTTCACCATATCAATGAGATCCATTGAGATCCTCACTGTGATCTCTATGCTTTCATTGATGCATTGAGATCTTCATTATGACAGTCATTACATTGTGTCAACGAGGTCGTCATTGAAGTCTTCATCATGATGACTATGCATTATATCTTCATCATCACTGAGACAATGATTCTCATGATGTTGGGACTATATCATTCCTTCATTATCAGTTTGTTGGAGTTTCAGTATTACTTCTCCTTATAGACTGTAATACTCCTCTTTATGCTGAGACAGTGGGATATAGATCTGAGTCTCGTGATCCCTCTATATCACTATGATCATTACCGAGACTATATATTGTCTACTACAGGAATACCATCCTTGAGACCAATGTGATCTCTGCGTCCTCATCCGAAGCTTGTCTTGATCCTTCTATCAGAGATAGATATGTCGAGAATGAGATAGTGACATGCCTAGACTTTGCTGCTCTCTCCATGCGAGGATACCACCTTCAGATCATAGGTATGTCAAGACTGCTATGCGAGATCCATTAACACACTATGCCTTTGTCTGAGATCTTCGCTGCTCCATTCAATCGAGATCCTTACAGGTATGTCGAGATCACTTAGCTGTGCAGTTGAGATATGTCTAGGTAGATCCATGTACTTAAAACAGAAATGTCGAGAATGTCTAATCCTTCAATCATTGCAGCTCCATTATACAAGATTATTCTTCTTCATTTATGCAAGGTTTTGACTGCACCTAAACCCCAAATGAGGTGTAGTCAAACCCTAATTGTGGCTCCTCTTCTCCATGCGAAATCTCAGAGGCATCCGAATTTTCTTCATGTGATTTTCGTTGACCCTTCATGGGTATTTATAGTGGTTAGCCTCCTATATTGAGCCAACATACATTCATGAACTGATGTGTCCTTTTATCAAGCTGACATAACTTTCATTTATGTATTTAATTCATATTTGGAGCCGACATGAAGTATTCTTCCTTGTTTTCGCTTGCAGACTTTGGTAGGTTTTTTTTTGAGGCATTGATCTTGGTCTTGGAGGGTTGTTACACAACTTTTAAGACTTGTACATATTTACCTAAACTTATAAAGATTTTCTATACACATGACATGACTCTTTGACATTTATAATAAATCCTAAAGACACCAAGAAGAAGTCTTTTACCTAGAGACACTTCTTGCTCATGAAACCCATGTATCAAGATTACAAAAATAAATTATTTCCTTTTATTACATTAAATACAAAGATAATGTCATTATGAAGACTGAACCTAGTTACACTTTCTTCAACATGTGGTAGGGATCAAGTCCCTAAATTATCTCCTCCAAATATTCATAATCTGCCTAATATTCTCACAATATTCTACAAAAATAAATAATATTAGGCACAAATATGCAATTATCTATAAACCTTCCTAATGAACATATTAAATTTAAAAATATGTTATCTAATTCATAAAGAGAGGTTTAATGTGCTGAAGGATGGTTAGATGGGCCTTAATTTATGTCTAATTTGGAGGCCCATCATACCCCCTGCTGAAAGTGTTGCTCATCCTCTAAGCAACTTAGTGACCTCATTGTGCCTCATTCATGGCCCTGATGGCCTCTCTCTTGTACATTCCTCAATCCTTTCTCTTAAGAAGCTTAGTTGTAGGTTCTGCAAGGACAAGCACAAAATGTAGTTGTTCTTTTCATGATTGTTTAGCAGTCCTTCAAGCACAAAAACATAACTTTCCTCTTTGCAAGTGAACTCTGTTGGCTTGTAGATCCATTTCATTCACATCCTCTCCCTTGAAACCTTCATTCCATTTTCACTCATTTTTCCAAAACTGTTTGTGCATAGAAAAATCACAGTGTTTCTAGAGACCATTAGCCTGCCTTTTTCCCCTTATGAAAGATGGGTTCTTGAAGATTTTTCAGTTTGGAAAGGTCTTCCACATCCTTTTCCAATATCCTGCTGGCTTTTTCCACCATTTGGACACCTCTAAAACCCTCAAAACGCCCTCAAACGTGATCTTATAGCAACACAGAGAATCATGTAGCAAACCGATAGCACACCACAAAATCTATCAAATCTTGACCAAAATTGTACCTAATTCTTAATTTTTGCCTCTTATCTTTCTATAACATCTTCTAGGCCTTGGAAAAAAAATATGAAATTATTAGAGACCTCTTGGAAAGCCTCTTTTCATCATTGTGGCTTGAGTTCTATTTTGATGGTGAATTCCTTCTTACATTTTATTGCCTTCTTCTTCTCTTTTGTGGCCTAGATGATTTCCTAATGGGCTTTGGATTTCTTTGTTTTTATTAGGTCTCTCTTAGGCACTATTATTTTGGTTTTTAGCACAGTTTGTTCCTTTCTTCCTTCTTCCTCCTTGAGTTTTTCTTTTGGATAATTTCCCTCTTCTCCATCTTCTTCTGCTTCTTCATTAGCTTCTTCTTCTCCTTCTTCTTGGTTGTGGGATTTCTATGGTTAGATCCACCCCCCATAACCTTCAATACAACTTTCCAAAGTTGGAAAGGCAATTGTCTATTTCTACTAGAAGTTTTAGATATTCCTGTGTAATGAGGGTTTTATGACAAAGGAAAAAAGAACAACTTTCTCATATTTCCTGGAGGAAGGATGATTTCATGCTCACTCAAAAATAATTTCAATTCCCCTTCTTATCAGGCTCAATTCAAAGGAAACATCCATATTTCATTTTTTTATTTGTAAACATTTATCAAAAGTTTCCCATAGGTTGTACTACTGAAAAAAAATAATAATAATAAAAAATAAATATAAATAAATAAAATAAATAAAAAAATAAAAATTTGAAAATTTTTGCAAGATTCTTGTTCACATATGGCAAGGATAAATATGTATTTACCCTTTCTTTGGGTGTTTTCCTTCGAATCCTAGGGTTTGGGAGTGAAATTCCTCAAAATCGGGGTCTTTTGCAACAACTTTTGCCTTCCTATAGCATCTATGTTTTCTCTCATAGCAGCTATGTTTTTCCTATAGCACACAATCTATCTTTCCTTTAGCAGCCATGTTTCTCCTATAGCAGCTATGTTTTCTCCTGTCGCAGTGCAGAATCCTCTTGCAGTCAGTTATTCTTGGCTCCCTAGGTGTCTGGCTTTCTTTATGAGGCTTGGGCTACTTCCCCTTAGCTCGGAGGGAGGTTACTCCTTCAGTATGCTCCTTATTTCCCTCTAATTCTTCCTTTTGCTAACAGGTTGATTTCTTAATTGTGATTAGGTTTGCTAGGGGATCTTGAGGCTTCCCTTGCTTAAGTCTAGTGCTTCTCCTTCTATTAAATCCTCCACCCATTTCTCCTAGTATACCTCCTTGATGTTATGTAGGTGTGGAACCCAGAAAATTTTTAAATAGTCTCAGTGGTGAAACATTGGTAAATTGTTTTGTATTATTGAGGAAGAAGGGTGCTTGAAATGATGTCAACCAAACTCAAACTTCAAAAAGACCTCCTACTGATCAAATGACTGTTACAGGCTCTTAATTTCAAACAAACTTCTCATGCAGTTGGATGTGGAAACGTGGAAGAAGGTTGTCCCTTACTTCTTATCAGAGAAATTTTGGATATGCATGAAGGTTTCAGACAATATGAGGTCACTGTGACACCTTTTTTTCTCCTCCCCACTCAAAAAAAAAAAAAAAACATGAAAAATTTTGCAAGATTCTTGTTCACATATGTCAAGGAGAAATATGTATTTACCCTTTCTTTAGGTTTCTTCCTTCAAATCCTATGGTTTGGGAGTGAAATTCCTCAAAATCGGCATCTTTTGCAACAACTTTGCCTTCCTATAGCATCTATGTTTTCTCTTGTAGCAGTTATGTTTTTCCTGTAGCACACAATCTATCTTTCTTGTAGCAGCCATGTTTCTCCTGTAGCAACTCTGTTTTCTCCTTTAGCAGTGCATAATCCTCTTGCAGTCAGTTATTCTTGGCTCCCCAAGTGTTTGGCTTTCTTTATGAGGCTTGGGCTACTTCCCCGTAGCTTGGAGGGAGGTTACTCCTTCAATATGCTCCTTATTTCCCTCTAATTCTTCCTTTTACTGACAGGTTGATTGCTTAATTGTGATTAGGGTTGCTGAGGGAGGTTGAGGCTTCCCTTGCTTGAGTCTAGTGCTTCTCCTTCTATTAAATCCTCCACCCATTTCTCCTAGTATACCTCCTTGATGTTATGTAGGTGTGGAACCCAGAAAAATTGTAAAAAGTCTCAGTGGTGAAACATTGGTAAATTGTTTTGTATTATTGAGGAAGAAGGGTGCTTGAAATGATGTCAACCAAACTCAAACTTCAAAAATACCTCCTACTGATCAATTGACTGTTACAGGCTCTTAATTTCAAACAAACTCCTCATGCAATTGGATGTGGAAACGAGGAAGAAGGGTGTCCCTTACTTCTTGTCAGAGAAATTTTGGATATGCATGAAGATTTCAAACAATATCGGGTCACTGTGACACCTTTTTTCTCCTCCCCACTCTTCCTATAGCTCCTCTCGACCCTCCTATTTCACTTGCAGGCCTACCTGCAGCTTTCTCCTGTAGCACTAGTAGACTATGTTCGAAACTCCTCAATAGCACCCTAGGCACTAGCATGTTCTTCGTATACCTATTTTTGGAATGAGTGATAGTGCAAATGATGTCAATCGAGCACATAATATCATATTTGGTTAAAATCTTGGAGCCCTTTAGTGACTTGGCATTAACCTGAGTTTCCTCTTGTGCATTTTTGTCCCTACTAACTATAATCATTTCTCTCTCCTTGTATTCGTCACTTTTCCCACTTTGAATTCTTCACATTGCATGTGTGTTCAAGTAAACTACAATATTACTATTTGAGGGTGGCCAAGTTTACTGGTCACCTTCAACCTATAAAACCTTCTCTCTTGTGCATTAAAAACAATGTTTTTACCTTAATATGCTCTACAGGTGATGGAAATGAGATTTTGGGGGTTAACCAAAATCCCTTTCCCTTAAATAAATTGATTCTGAGGCCCGTGGGTTATGGCCCACAAAGCCTATCAGAAGCGTTATTTAGGCTTTTAAGCCTTAAACCATGGACTTACAACACTATCGGAGTCTTTTTCCACTATTGGCCCTTATCCTCCATCGAAGGCTTTAAACTATCGGCGTTCAAGCCTTAAACCCCTCAACCTTAACACTTTACAAAGAATATATGGGAAAACTGTGAAAACCCCGCTCCAGAACCTTATAGCAGACTTCAAACATTATAGACCTGCCTTTATAAATATCAGCGCATCCGCCCTTATCGCCCCACGGCAACGCTCCGATGCCGACATCCGACTACCGACACCTCTGATCACCGATTATCTTTTCGGCGATATCACAATCGCACTATCGCAAGCGCACATTCCATTACCACGGTCCATTGGCCTTACCGACATGCGATCGTTGATCAGATTAGGGCCGTCGTTCTAGACTCGGGATCCGATGGCTATCGCTTCATCGCATAGTCACAGTCACATTGTTACAAGGGCTGGTTCCGATATCACCCGAGAGGCTCCGCCGATGTGATAAGGATCTGGATCGTTGATCTTAAGAGATCTAATGGTTCTTGGGCATTCCAGCAAAGTTTCACTTTAACTTGGATTTCCGCCATTTGAAGGATTTCTACTTTAAAGGTAGTTCTACCACAATCTCTGCCATTCACCAGTTCACGCGCAACATTCATATACATAACAGTTACGCTATATCTTGGATCACCATCGATCCTATTGTGATCGATGGTCGATCTCATGCATGTAATCCGGGACTTAAACCATTCGCGCAACCATATACGAAACAGAGTTAAAAAGGGACATAACACAAACATACTGTAAACACACAACACATATTTATTATAATAAACGCAGCATAATTACATCTAAGGCATTTTAGCCTTAGAACAGAGTTCTCCTCTAGCTACATTGTAACACTCAGGTTTACAAAGCTTTATCTATCACTTTGTCTCTCCTCTCTTGAACGTGCAGGTTCGTTTTATAAAAGAAAACATATACGGATTATTGGATCGGATCACGAAAAGGATCTGATCATATCCTCTAATAAAAGCCCCAAAGCTCTCATACTTGAATGCATGCATATACACATGGCAGATTACATTAGTAAGTCTCCTAGAGAGACTTATCCATCTTTTCCCACTTTAAATCTGTTTTAAAACAGATTTTCCCTGTTTTTCTCCCTTTGTTCAACTCCGCTGGTCCACATCCTCCTTGCTCCGCTTTGGATTCCTTGGATGCTCCTGCATCAGACTCTCGAGGCACAAAAATTTATGACCTCCTGGTCATATGCTTCTCCTTGTCCTTACCAATTCTACCCATTGCATATCTTCAGTGGAAATGCCTTCATGGTCTTATGTGAGTTGCAACCAAACCTCTGCAGTAATAGTCTCCTTCTGCTACATGATACCTCACCAAGCTCTCCTCACTCAGTCTTTTGGCATCCTTCAGGTTCTCTCTTCTGGAACCATATGAGCACACCTTGCTCTAGGTTTGCTGCAATCTTCTCACCTTCCGCTGTCATTCTCTGCACGACAATAAGACCATAACTCTCCAGCTTTAAACAACTGTACCTCATGCTCCTTCTTCTTTCTCTTTGGAATCCTTCCTTTTCACGCAGAATCTTTGTCTGCTCTGATACCAAATGACGGAAATGATATTTTGGGGGTTAACCAAAATCCCTTTCCCTTAAATAAATTGATTATGAGGCCTGTGTTTATGGCCCACAAAGCCTATCGAAAGCGTTCTTTAGGCTTTTAAGCCTTAAACCACGGACTTACAACACTATCGGAGTCTTTTTCCACTATCGGCCCTTATCCTCCATCGGAGGCTTTAAACTATCGGTGTTCAAGCGTTAAACCCCTCGGCCCTAACACTTTACAAAGAATATACGGGAAAACTGTGAAAACCCCGCTCCGGAACCTTATAGCGGACTTCAAACATTATAAACCCACCTCTATAAATATCGGCGGGTCCGCCCTTATCGCCCCACGGCAATGCTCCGATGCCGACATCCGACTGCCGACACCTCCGATCGCCAATTATCTTTTTGGCGATATCGCAATCACTCTATCGCAATTGCACATTCCATTGCCATGGTCCTTTGGCCTTACCAACATGTGATCGTCGATCGCATTAGGGTCATCGATCTGGACTCGAGATCCGACGGCTGTCGCTTCATCGCATAGTCGCAGTCGCATTGTTACAAGGGCCGGTTTCTATATCACTCGAGAGGCTCCGCCGATGCGATAAGGATCTGGACCATTGATCTTAAGAGATCTAACAGTTCTTGGGCATTCCAGCAAAGTTTCACTTTAACTTGGTTTTCTACCATTTGAAGGATTTCTGCGTTAAACGCAGTTCTGCCACAATCTCTGCCATTCACCAGTTCACGCGCAACATTCATATACATAACAATTACGCTATATCTTGGATCGCCATCGATCCTACTGTGATCGATGGTCAATCTCATGCATGCTTTCCGGGACTTAAACCATTCACGCAACCATATACGAAACAGAGTTAAAAAGAGACATAACACAAACATGTTGTAAACACACAACACATATTTATTATAATAAACGCAACATAATTACATCTAAGGCATTTCAGCCTTAGAACAGAGTTCTCCTCTGGCTACATTGTAACACTCAGGTTTACAAAGCTTTATCTATCACTCTGTCTCTCCCCTCTTGAATGCACAGGTTCGTTTTATATAAGCAAACATATACAGATTATTGGATTGGATCACGGAAAGGATCCGATCATATCCTCTAACAAAAGCCCCAAAGCTCTCATACTTGAATGCATGCATATACACATGGAAGATTACATTAGTAAGTCTCCTCGAGAGACTTATCCATCTTTTCCCACTTTAAATCTGTTTGAAAACAGATTTTCCCTATTTTTCTACCTTCATTCAGCTCCGTTGGTCCACGTCCTCCTTGCTCCGCTTTGGATTCCTTGGATGCTCCTGAATCAACAAGAGAGGTGAAGAACAAATGCGTACATGTGCATACCTGATGTTGAGCTGTTGTAGAGGCATGAATGTTGTTGTGGGGCTTCATATCATGATGGGTTGAATGAGAGGCATGCATGCTTCTACTAAGTTGATGATTGATCCATGCTTCGCTGGAGGTGCTAATTTTATTTGCTTGCTTCTGCACAGGTCTTCATAGCTTGATGATTCTTTGACTGATAAGGTTGTTGTGTGCAAGTTTATTTCCAGTGTTCAATTTGCTACTAGTGGAGTGGATGGATTGCTTCCTAATGAGGGTGTGCCCCTTCTCAATCTTCAGAAATGGATTCACACTGCTTAAGGTGGCTAGATCTTCTTTTGTGTGAGTGAAAAAATAATTTATGTTGAGTTCTATTGTAACTATGCAGGTTGCTATAGGAGGAATCCTCTTCCTATAACAGTCATTTAATTCCTCTTAGAGACCTCATTAATGCATGTGGGATTGATGGAAATTCATAGGATATGTAAGGAAAGGGCTAAAATCATCAAGAGGTGGTGTAGGTGGTGGAAAAGTTGATGACAAAGTTTTCTATGATATTTTCATGTAAGACAGAGTGGAATTTGAAGATGCATCTTGGCTAGATGGAGTGGATGAGTGATGAAAGTGTTGTTGGGGGACCTCTGTCAACCTTCCCTAAAGAAGACATGATCATTTTACCCCTTTCTCCAATCTGATCTGCCTCTTGTAGATTCTTATCAACCATCCTATAGCAATTCAAACCTTCCTATAGCATTTTAGGACAACCTAATGTAGAAAATTTATTTTATGCATATCTCTCAAGTAGTAGAATGGGTTGACCTGAAATTTTTTGAGCAATTTCCATCATCCTTATGCACCTCCCCAAAACAAATCTTGTCTAATGGATGCACAAATATCGAAAAAATTTAAAAATGGTTGTAGGTGATGGAGGTCGATTTCTTGAAAATTTTGCACCAAAATTTTCGGAAATTGCTTGAGCATGTTACCATCATCCATATGCATCTCCCCATGAAACAGCTCGGAAAATGGATGCAGGGTTTTCAAGATATGATAAAAAAAAAATTCTGCTCTGTGTATCTTGGATTCCTGTAGCAAAACAGAGCCCTCCTATAGCATTTTAGGACATCAAGTAAAGTGAATGGGAAAATATTGGGAATGATGGGTGGATGGTGGAAATAGATGAGGGTGATGGATTGCAATGGCTTTGGTCCTGTTGGAGCATTTGGGAAAAGGAGGAGAAAGTCCAAGTTTGACTTCCTTTAACTAGATTTTTGACCAACTTTTTCTTTTGGTGCTAACTTGTTTTTTTTGCTTGCAAAGGTTGGAGAGCACCTGCATTCATCAAAGAGAGATACATGGAGCAAATATTTTTTTCAATTTTTCATTTTTTTCTTAGGCCTACTAGTTGCCTCAATGAGGTTTTCAACTAGTAGGTCTGCCTAGGCGCCTCAAAGGAGGTTTTCACCTAGGATATTTTCTTTTTTCTTTTTTTCTCTTTTTTCCAACCCATTGACTGCCTCATGGAGTTTTTCAATCAATGATAATCTCAGGCGCCTCAAATGAGGTTTTCACCTAATATTTTATTTTTTCCTCTCTTTTTTTTCTTTTTTTTCTATCCTACTCTACTTGAAAAAATCAAATCTCTTTCAAGTATAGGAATACTTCCAATGGATCCATGTGCACATCAATATGATAAATAAATTGGCGTGTAGGCTTTAAATATATTCTTTGACATGTAACTGAATTTCAGAGACCAAATGCTTTGACTTTGATGATATCAAGCATAGTTGAAGAAGAGAGTGATGCTCTATCTTGTTGATTTTCTGGAACCAAACCTCAAAATAGCTTTGATGCCCTTTATTCTCTTGCTCATCTGGATCATTCTTCATGTCTTCTTCTACCATGACATTCAAATCTTCCTCTTTTTGCAGATTATTCTCCTGAACACATGGAGGATCTGATGGTAAACATGAGAGAAATTACTCAATCTCTAATTTTGATGTCTTCTCTTCATCAAGTGCAACCCATGATTCTTTAGTCTTCTCATTTTAATCTTGTTTTTCTGCATGTCCTTCAATGACATTAAGAGAATCTCTTTTTTGCAATACTCTTCCTAAGTTAATATGAATATCATTGAATCAAGAGGAGATGTTAGGAAGTGTTGTACCTCAGCATTGTAAGTGGGTTGAGCTACTTCCTTGTGTGGTTTTGGAAATGGTGGTACAGGTAATTGAGTGGGAGTGGGTCTTTGAGATGGATGTAGACGGGGTTGTGGTTGTGGTGGAGGTGGATGGTAGGGATAACATGGAGTTGGGTATGGAGGATATTGAGGAAAATATTCAGGATATTGTGGATTTCTCCCATAAGGTCCTTGATAACCTTGTTGCCAAGATTGGTTTTGGGGTTGAGTTGGCCAAGATTTCCAAGGAAAGGGTGTGTTCCAATTACTTTGAGATGTATGTGCATAACCTTGAAATTCTAAATTAGGTTCTTGCATCATACTAGGTTGACTAGGATGTCATGGTCCTCTTGGAGCTACATAGCATAGTTGCTTTGGTGATTGACTCGCTCCATTTTCCTCCTGGTAAACTTCCTTCAACCTTGGTAATGATAGGAAATATTTAACATCATGATATTTTGCATGGACAACACAAATATCAGTATCTTCTTTTACCTCATCTTGCATTCTTAACATTTCTACTTGTTTGCCTAGATTGCTAAGAAATTTTTTTTTAATGTTATCAAACAAATTTCCAAGTTTAGCTTTACTTGCCAATCTTTATGTTGATTTACTTACTCTTTCCCTTCCTCTTTTGATGCACTTGCATATGTCACAAATTTCTTCAAATCATAATTGGTATGGATCACCTCTACTCGTGAGATCAAGGAGATCAATCCACACATTTCTAATTGTTCTAAGTAAGATGGTTTTTAGTGTGTCAGGTCATAAACGATGTAATTTTTCCCTGTTAACATTATACATGAACCTTTCTATTAGATCCTCAAGGATCTCATCTTATTTTTGATTCATTCTAAATATTTCTTCCTTATGATCATGGTCTTCATATTTTTTTAGAAATGTCTTTTGCATATCATTCCATGATCTTATTGAGTTAGTCCCTAAACTCATGAACTATTTAAGAGCTCTATCCTTCAATGTTATCGGAAACAATCTCAATTTTTGAGTGTTTAGTAAGTAACCATAAGATCTACAAAGGATTTCAAATTCAAAGAGAAAGGTTTATGGATCCTTTGACCTTATACCATGAAAGTTTGGAAGAAAATATGGAGGGATTTTCTTCATGTTCACACTAACATCAATATCTTGAATGTGAAATCCAAGAGGATCTTCCTCATTGTCATCATCTCCATCCATTTCTACTACCTTCCCTATCACATCTTCTTCTTCTACCTACAAAAATGAATGGTGATGTGGCTCTTACTGCACCACATGATCAAATGGGGGGGTTAGTGTTGGAGAAATTTTTTTTTGAATAAGAATGCTAATGCAATGCAATTTTCTGTTCTTGAAATGAAAGATGCTTAATGCAATTTTTTTGTTTTTGCAGAAAGTAAAAAAAAAAATGAATCATCTAGGGAAGAAAAAATGTGCACTTTGAAACCTCCCTGGCAACGGCACCAAAAAGTGGTGAGCCTTGGTATTGCACCAAGAGTGTTGCAACTCCCAGAGGCTCCTAAACTTTATTTATCAACTCAGGGTTCGTACAAACTTTGAGGTGACAGTGTTATATACACAGTAGATGGAATTCTACTTATTCCACCCTCAACTAGGTCACTTAATCATTAGGGCTCCAAGACCATTCTTCTACTGAACTAGGGAAGATTAACTATTGAAAGCATGATTCAAAAGCTAGTCCTAGTGCAGAAAAAAAGTAAATTTTATTCAAATATAACTTGTAAATGTTTTCAACTTGTAAATCCTACTGAATCAATCCATGAGAGAACACAAGAATTATGCTAATTGCATAAAGGAAAGCTACACTAATTACAATCAACCATATAGCTATCAAATTCCCTTGAAAGCATAATATTATTCTACCAATTCACAATTCAAGAATTCATGCCTCGCTTATCTATTTCACATTTGTCAATTAAGTAATGTCCTAATTGCCAAATCTGTAATAAAGAAACTAATGTTATTTTCTCTTGCAGTAAAGGAAAAGGAATGGAGGGAATGGCCCAGGTGGTACCTCTGATCATGTATTCCAAGTTGGGGGGTTAACCTATTCTTATACTAAGCTACACTGGCATTGCAGGTCAAAACAAGGGCAAAACAGGCTACTACAGGTGTGCTTCAGGAAGTTGCTACAGGATTCCTGTATTGCCACAGGAAGTCCTGAAGTGCTATAGGAAGTTTTCCGAGAGGGTTTGGAGGGTAAGGATGATAAAGTGATGGAAAGATGGAAGAAGTTTGTGGGAAATGTATGGAAGTTGAACAACACCCCTAGCCAAACCCAACACTTTGGGAAGGTTGGATTTGGGCTAAGAGGGATGCTCATGGTGACCTAAAAATAGAGATCAATAACATTGGTTTACATTCATCAAAAGAGAGTGGAGACCTGGATGGAGGTAGTGAAAAGATCCCTTGCTTGCGAATCCAATAATCCTACAACATCACCTGCACCTTTTCTTCTTTTCATTTGTAAAATACTACTATCAATGGTGGAAAAGATGAGTTGAATTTGGAAACTATCTGACTAATGCTAAGAACTCGATTTATCTAATGAATTAACTTCTTAAGCTACAAAAATCATATGTAAATCAAGATAACAAATGTAGACTTTTCCAAGAAATCATAAACAATAAATCACACAATGCTTTTGGGTTCTGATGGTGGATTCCTCTAATCATGCTCCCATGAGAGAGATGAGATAGAGGCCACAGTCACAGACTTTTTTGAGGAACTATACTCTACTAAAATGCAGCAACTAATCAAACCTTCTAAGATAAAAGAAGTATAAATACATAAGAGGGACCTAATCTACTGGGGTTGGGCCCAAACCCAAGAGCTTCATCCCTCTGGACTAACTCGATGATGGATCAAAATGAAACTTCTCATTATCATTACAGAAATGTTAAATACATCATCAAAAATAACAGTCACAAGTGCTTGAGCACAATAGCCTCTTAGCTAAAACAAAAATTTGAATCCTAATGAGTTCCTTAGCATCTTTATTTATACAAAAGGGTGTCTACCAACCGATCCCTAGAAAATAGAGATGTTTGTCTCCCAAACTCGAGAAAGGTGACCTTGGCCTGCTTAGCTTCCAATGACCTCGAGTTAATGAGAGATAGAGTGGTGATCTTTGGCTGATTGGAGGATTTAAGGAGGTGGAAAACCTTCTAGAATATCTCCTTGTTGTCTACTCCGAGCTCCTACACTCAAATTATCTCAAAATTTCTCCAATTCCTGCATTTAAGACATATTAGGCCACATGACATAG
Organism: Pinus tabuliformis; assembly: GCA_031772625.1. Lineage (NCBI taxonomy): Eukaryota > Viridiplantae > Streptophyta > Pinopsida > Pinales > Pinaceae > Pinus > Pinus tabuliformis. The sequence goes on along the minus strand of CM062818.1, from coordinate 1,938,601,752 downwards.
CAACACATCTTTTAGTCCTTGCACTAAGCATAATATAAAAAAAAAAATTGTAAGTAAATGTGAGAAAGAGATGATTTTAAAGCTGGAGGATGGCATTGTGACCCTTATGATATACCTATTGATGAGCCTCATCAACAATTTTCCAAACTCTCAAATGGAGAATCATCGAATATAGGTGGCTTACAAAGATCGACCGATGGACATGCATAAATATCACTAGATGCATAAATAAACACATTGCCAATACCACTAGTTAGATCAGAGTTCACATTCAACACATGGGACTCTTCATGCATAAAGGATCTGAATGAATCGAATAGAGGACTTGCTTGAACATCTAGAGTTGTAAACTCTTATTCTTCACGTATGGAACATGAGGAATGAAGCAAATCATGAACAACATATTCCATCTTTTCTGCTTCAAAATGAGAATCGACACCACTCCATACCTCATTGTGATTAAGACAAGCAGAATACAGATCAAAAATATTTAGAGAAAAGGATGGTATAAGAGATTCTTTAAACATATCAGGAAATAATGAATAATGTGTTGAGGGTGAAGAGGGAGTGGAAAACGCACATGGAGGATTATCAATTGTAATTTATTCTTGTTCAAAATTTGAATCCCACACACAATCACTAGTTAAAAAAGGATAATCATGAAAATCATCTTTATCCTCTTGCTCCTTTATTTGAATAATACATCCCTCTTGTGCTTGACCACCATTTGAACTGGTATATTGAGAATCAAGAGAGCCCATAGCAATTGTTAGTGGAACTAATTGATCGGGTAGATCAAGCCAAATAGGACCATAAGTTTAGATTATTTAGAACAAGAGGTATGTCTTGAAGAAACAATATCATCAGTCAAATTAGATTCAATATTAAACTTAGCCGCATAAAGATTTTGATTATGAGGGGAAGATGGAGGTGGGAAGAGTGGTCAGCAATATGATTTTCAATTTGTCCAACTTCAACCTCAGTACATGGGACTACTTTGCTTGGTAAAAGAAAAGGAGGGGGGGAGGGAACAAAAGGTAAAGAAGATTCCTCCTTTGAAATTTTAAGTGTCCCATAACCAAAAAAACCTGGGACACTCAAATGTGATTCAGATTCAGATGGTTCTAAATAAATCCGAACGAAATACCGAAAATTTTCATTCATAAAATCCTAATCCACATCTTCCTCGGAAAATTCATATCAAAAGTGAAGAAAGTTATCAAGAAAATATTCTAACAATTCATCAGATTTCATTCAAAGTCAAACAATCTTCTTATACACATTATAATAATTATACCTGCTAAAAGTTTGATGAAGCTCCATGACAAGTTGCTCGAATGAGTGAACGGAAGTAGATGGTAATGTATGACACCATTATAAAACATGGCATTCAAGGGTGAAAATGAATAACCTACAAGAAACATCTTCACAATTAACTTCATCATAATCACAAAATTTAAGAAACTAAAAAAGTATGCTCAATAATGGTTGTTTCACCCTCGCCATCAAACTTCAAAATCAACAAGTTACGAATTATTTTGGCAGGAATTTTAAGATTTACACTCTGTTAGCACTCTGTGAATTCTACTAGGTTGAGGGTAGATTCACAAAGGTAACCACAAACCGCTTTGGGTTGAGAGACTGGTCTTCTCCAATCGGAGGGGGCTTCCTCACTCGAAAAACTTAAATATTAAAGACTTTGAAACATAATTTTTTTGCAGAGACCAGATCTATATATATATATATATATATATATATATATATATATATATATATATATATATATATATATATATATATATATATATATATTATTGGAATGTGAATGGCTGAAGAGGATGAAAATATGTGATCAATCTGATTTACTATCCCACTATACTTATGCATGTAAACTCCAATAACATTCACAAAGGCTTATCAAGCATGTACTTTGGATAAAGGAAATGAGTTGTAGTATAGAGGAGAAATAAATAACATAAATTCCTTCTTTACATATAACAGTATTGCATATACATGAGAAGGAAATTAAGAAGAAGTAATAACATATGCAGGTATAAGATATTTCATTTGCAACTGAAATACTAACACAACTGGTTTAGAGCAGTTTAAAGTTGAATTCTAACTCAACTGAAGTCATTATACCCATAAACTATGAAAACTATAGAGAAGAAATCAACAGAATAATTGATACACAGAGAATAATAGCTCCAAAATATCATACCATAAGTATCCTTGCGAACAATAATTGGAAAACCCTCAAGCCATAAGCATTTTACTCATAAAATATCAATCATAGTCACATTAACTCTGAAAACCAGTTCACAATAGTCTCCAACCAACAACAACCTATTCCATCTATTTTTCCAATTTAAATAACATACAACAACAAGTAAAAAGGTGTCTAGATGCAATGCATCTTTGATCCATACAGTGGATCAAATTAAACCAAAAGGAGGAAATATTTTGTTGTTTCAAGTCTTTTTCCTCAAATGATAAAAAAAAAAAACATTGAATTGTTTATCACTTTATCGTAATACACAAAAAACTAAATCTAAAAAGCATGCCTATCTTCGAACCATATCCTCTTGGATTAATAAAAATGGAAAAATCATGAACAATTGGTTGTTAACTACCCAACGACTGGGTAGCAGCACATTTTTCTACCAAGGGTGGCATGTGACTGGTGACTGGTGATCTGATATGGATCCCACCTCTGTTACACATTCATTCCTTCAACCTCTGATAACTTGCATCTTCCTAACACTTGTAAAAACCTATAGGCAGGGGCTGCACAGTAGCTGCGTAGCAACTACATAGCTAGCATTTCAATATTGCCTCCTTTACACCATCAAGCTTCATCAAAACAAAAGTACCATATTGTAGGTCCCTCCACATTTCCAAAACCATCTCAACATACTGATAAAAACACTAGTTGCAACTTTAAAACAAAACTTTTAGTTATGGACAAAATTGCAAAACTTCAAACAAGGAATTGCTACCTCCTTTTCCTCTTATTGGATGCTCTACTAGTGGGAGATTAAACCTTAGGAGCTTTAGGTGTAGGATCCTTGTGTTCAGTAGGCACTGGTTGAGAAGGCTTTGTTTCAGACTTAACTTTAGATTTTGGTCTTAGCACTCTTCTAGGTGGAGGTATCTTGGCTGCCTCTTTGTATTTCCTAACTAGTCTCCATGCCTTGGCTAATATTTTCTTCATACTCCCCAGCCTTGTCTTTAGTACCATATTTCTGACATAAAGGTTCTTGTGTTTCCTTTTTGCAGGAAGTGACCGTTTGACACAATGTTTACCTCTATCCAGGGCTTTGGAGGCCTCATGCACTTCTTTGTCACAATTTTCAAGAAAATGTTGAACATATTTCTTATAATCTTGATTATCTTGCGTTATTCTCATCACCTGCATTTGACACTCCTCAAGTTCTTCTAAACATCTTTGGTATTCCTTCCATTGGTCAAAGTCTGGCCTATCAGGTGATTGGGCCACTTTCTTCATTCGTTGCACCCAACCTTGTTTAAACTTTGCCGATCTGGTTGTACGCCCACTAGACTCTATTTTAGGCTCTTTGGACTATGCAGTAAATGCAACTTGTTTACCTTTATCTTCTATAATAGGTCTAGGATTGTATTTTCCCTTTCCTTTTGTTTAGATACTTTTTGGGTTGTTTCTCTCAACTCTTTGTTTTTCCTTTTCAAAAATGTTATCTTCATCTGATACTTAGCAAGAGCCTCTTTCATTTTCACCATCTTGGGATCTTGTTCTTCAAACTTCATTGTGTCTTGCTCAAACTGCATTGGATCACTCTACTCCACATCCTTCTCTTGTTTCTCCTATGAAATATCAACAATTTCTTGAGGAATTGATTCCTTCATACTCTTCTTGACTCTCGACCTAGTTCTAGGCCTTATCACAAACTGTTCATCTTTGACTGTCTCCTCTTCTGCCACTTGAATCTTGGTGGTCTGGTATGGTGCCACCTAAAATTTTGTTTATTGGGTTTTCTCTTTACCCTTTGCAATTTGTTTCTTACCCAACTGCTTGGTAGGTTTGCCTTTGGGTTTCTTTGTGGGTTGATCATCTTTCTCCTCAACTTCCTTTGTTTCTTTCACTACCTAAGTAACTTTATTTTCATGTGCCTCTTGCTTCTCTTCACAATTTTTCACTGGTGAAGACTCAATTTGGGGTAATAAATCAAGACTAGATAAAAAAATCAGACCAATAAACTTTCTTCTTGTCCACTGCAAACTTAACTAGAATTTTAATATTGGAGAAATGAAATAAACTACACATGTGATTTTCCTTCTAAAGTTGAACCTTCGTTTCCATTCTTACCAGACTCTTAAGCAAGAAGAAAGGTAAATTCATGGGCTTTTTATCTATGAAATGCAACAGGAGACTCAAGTGGTATTGGTAAGCCCTGTTAAATCTACCTTTGCATGTAAAATACCTTTGGATAACCTTCAACAACTCGTTGTAATGATATTGAAGATACATAGTGGGGAAGGTTGTGGCAAATTTTTTGCTAAACTCAGGTTTAAAAAACTCCTTAAAGGCTGAAATATCCAACTCATCACCGTTGAACCATTTCTCGCTTGTTGTAGGGAGGCCTGTGGCATCTGCAATAAACTTCTTTGTGACAATAATTTCCAAATTTCCCAATTTGACTCTGTCATTTTTTAAATTCAAGGCAAAAATACTAGCAAGCCTTGTGTGATGGCCTACTTTCTGAATATTTTGGAAAAATGGAATACATCCAACATTCTCAAAGGCAACCCTAATAGTTAGGGAAGAGTTCACTAAGTTTAAAGTCATGGGCTCAGTACGCATGACATCCCCTCCCTTTTTGCTTGTGGTAGGAGCAATTTAACCCTAAAAACACCTCACAAATTTACTTTGACTTTGTGGTAGACTACGTGTATAGAAAGGAGAGCGAGAGACTTCACATTCGTGAAAACACAAACCTTTATTACACAAAAGCGTTATGTATTGATGATAGAGAAGACTTACAGCATTGTAAATGAGAGGGAAATATTTTTGTTCTAAACCATATTTCACCCTAACCACTCAGCATTCCACATTGACCATGATTTGTACTAAAAAGACACAACTTTAAGTTTTTAGAATTGACTGTGTGCATGGCAGACAGGGTGTGCGCAGCAAGATTTCCTAAGGAAAGGTAATATGAGTATTACAGTCCTTAATTGAAACATTAACCTCCCACAAATTGGAATTAACCTGTGCAGTCATTGGTAGCCACAGGGAATCACTGTGCAACAGTTGTGTAGTGCTCTGCATAGCAATGGTGTAGCACGACTTTTGAGTTCCTCTGCAATCTGCTCTACAAACTATGACCAACCTTCCAAACTCCTAAACGACAAACCAAAACATCTATCTGTGATCAAAACTGATGGAAATGGCGGTCTCCTCGAGCAATTTGAAATTGATGTTTATTCCTTAATGACATGATCAGACGTGATGTTTGGTCAAAGCTCCACCTGAAGGGTAATCATATTAGAGCATGGGAGCATATGAGTATTTGGGTAATAGATTTGAGTATGATGGGGTGGGCTTGTGTATGGGGTACATGGGTGATGCTCGCTCATCATGCGCAATGATGGTTTATCAAGGGTGATTAGGCCTAGGGTAAAATAAGGGATATCATAGTTGGGTATATTAGAAATGGGAAATAATTTGAAAAGAAATAATGGGATAGGGAGATATGATAGGTAGGGTTAAGGAACATAATAAGAGGATAACAGGAAAAAAGAATAGGCAATGGGGAAAGTCTTGAAGGGAATAAGGGATATTAGAAGTGGGAAAGAAGTGTAGTATTTAAAAACCATGTTGCTTTTAACAACATCCCCTTGACTGTAAATGAGTGTTTAGGTGAACCTTCTAACAGACCCTCATTTTGACACGAACCTCTTGACTCAAAAATTGTGATGACAACTCTCAAAAACTCGAACACCACTTCACACTACTGACCAAAAACTTTGACGACTAGATTCATGGAGACTTTCCAGACAGTGCTTAGTTGAACTCATGATAGTAAAAATTTTATGAGTTTGACTTATTTCATGACTGCAAATTTACAGATTCGAAGACATTCAACGACTGACAAACTAGCTCACCCTAACACACTCTTAGAAAAACATCTCGATATTATGATTTGGGAGGAATCCATTTAAGATGAAAATTGAAACCATACTTCATGGTCTTAACTTGTCATCTGGGCCTCCTTCTAGCACCAAACATGTTGATGGTGCTGGAAGCAGCCAACAGTAAGGGGTTGTCCCTGGTATGATGTCCCAATTAGACCTCACACCTTTTGGGATAGGAGCGCCATCTGGAATATGGGACTAGGAGCCATTAAAAAGATCTTAACAATTTTCCTTGGCTGCAATAAAAAACATAAGAGATCATACATATAGCTTTGAGGTCAGCAAGTGTGTAAGCTTTGTGAGACACTAATTGCAAAGCATAAAAGGCACTTCCATGGAAGGAAAAGAAAGAGTGGGCCTCTAGAAGAAAAATAATACCACTATCCTAACTGAGACACACAAGAGCAAGGAAAGACTCATTAGTTATCTTGCAAAATAGTTCACAAGATAACAATGACCGTGGAAGAAAATAACAATGCACATTCAACAAGATATATACCAAAGTCAATGAAATAGTTCTTTTTCTTTAGTACGTATGAACATAAACATATACTGCAAACATTAAAAGAATAGTCTTACAACATTCATGATACATGCATGAAAGTGTGTCAGCTCTTAGAGCTTTTGATGATTAAGTGAAAGTTCCAAGTACACAATTATAATGGTGAAACACTAGCCCCAATAGTGGAACATGAAGCTACCATTTGCTTCTCCAAAGAATGATCTTCTTTCCTATGCTAAACTAAATCCAAGGCTCACTCTCCAAAAGTCCAAGCCCTTTGCTTGAGTTATGAGGGTTTATTTATAACAAGTGAGGTGACCTTTCACCTTCCCTTATGACTCTTGAGCTCCCTCATGACTCTTGAGCTTCCATATGCCTTTTGAACTCCTCTTAGACATTGGACCTACCTAATGACTCTTCACATTCCCTATGTGACTCTTGGACTTCCACTTACACATTTTACATTTTCTCATTATTTTCAAAATACAAAATTGCATATGAAAAAAATGTGGCTATAGCCATGAGACAAAATAATACATCATGGTTGAACTTATGGAAATTGCAACTTGGCGACAATGACATGTAGCTCTGTTGTAATATATTCATGCCAAGCTTCGTACTTTTCCATTATGTGCTCAACCTTCAGTGGTAGGTCTGAATTATATCTAATTTTACCCTCCATCATATTCAGATATATGGTATTGGAATTTGTATGAATGTTTCTCAACAACATGATTAACTTCATGTGTATCTTTGTTGGCTCAATCACTGATTACGTAATAGATTCTTTGGTCACCTCTAGCTCATCCTAAGTGGTTGTCTGTTTGATATTGTTCAAGAAATGTTCATCTCCTACCTAATAGATTTCCTGCCCTTTACTTCTATAAATGTACCAACACAAGGTATCATGTGTACCTCACTGAAGCATCCAATCCATGATACAATCACAAATATGTTGATATGGTGTTAGTTATAAAAGTATGGAGCTACTCATAAATATGTATATACATCTTGCATTATGCCCTGTCCATTTCAGCATCATGCCTTCCTTTCTTGACCAACACTGCATGTATATTCATATATTTGGTGCCCCAATCCTGGATCAAATCTATGGTTGTGTAAGTTTTCTTCAAGAAATTCACCATATTATGTGATCCTTTATGTACTTCATGAAAGAGCATGATTTATTCATGGAGAGTGATCATCTCGTCATACAACTACTTCATGGTGTCTTCGAATGGCTTGATTTCTTCAAGTGTTATTTCCCTCAATTCCTTTATACTAGCACTAGTGGAAGACAATATCTAATTCGCAGCCATGAGATGATAAATCTATTGCCTTGCAGTAGCTAATTCGTTTATTAATTGTTCATTTTATTTCATCAAGAAGTTAGTATTCTCCTTAGTGGTTTAGGAAAATAATTCATCCTCTATGGCGACTTCTCTTGGATTATTCCCGGTATTCGGCACAATGACCTTTTCTATGTTGATGGAAATGCGGTGATTAGGATCATTTTGAAAATACCTTCTCCTTTCCTATACTATTATTCCCTTCATCTCATCGAAGGTGAAGTTTGAAATATCCATGACCTTGTCATCTGGTAGAGGAACTATCCCCATTTCACTGAATGGGAGATGGCCAATAGTAAGAGGAGATGGGGGGCAATAGCTTGGCTATTTTGTAATCAAAATAATAATTTCTTCTTGTTCACCCTCCTCTTGTTCATCATCTACCTATTGGTCATGTAAATCCTCCTCCTTCTTCCTCCTTCTTTCTTCATTCTCTAATAGCTTTTGTCTTTCATCTTCTTCCCTATGCTTCTACAAAGCTTCTTATTGTTGTTTCTTCATGGCTCCCTCTTATTTTCTCTTTCTCGGATCTTCCATTATTTTATACATATCTTCTCTTTTCTTCCTTTCCTGTTCTTCCTTATGCTTGGGCTCTTCCTCTTGCTTATTCTCTTATTCCTATTGCTTCATCCAAGCTTCTTCTAATTCCTTTCTTTTTCTCTTTGCTTCAATTGCATCTTTGTTGTTTGGACCTTATTTGAATTTTTTGTTTCTCTCCTAGTCAAGATCATGCATGATCTTCCTCTTTTGCTTGACAACACTAACTGGAATAAGAACTTCATGTTGGTTCCCTTCTTGAACAATATCTAGCATATGAGTTGTGTTAGAAGGGCCCGCCTCATCACCTAGCCTAGTTTCTCTTGAAGCATTGTACCAGTTCTTAATATTTTCCTCATCTTCCTAAGAGATGGAAACATATGGAGAAGCAAAATGTAGCTTAGCATAATGCTGCTTGCATACTCCTTTGGGATCATATCGATGAAAACTCATTTCACCAAACCTGAGGTGGCTAAGTTCCTCAACTTCTGATTCTACTTCCTTCATACTATTTAACTCATAAGACCCCACTTTCAAGGGAAGGAGAGGCCATGTCGACTTCTTCTTCTCCTGAAAAATTTTTTATAGTTTTGAGAAAAGCTAATATCCAATCTCCTACATGACCACCTTGTCCGTCAAATACTTTGGTATGAGATGTGGAGGTCTTTGAGATCCAAAAACTCTGATGTATGTTCCCTAAGAAGAAGTGAACTAATTTTCTACTTTAGCAACTGCTTCTTTGGCTTGGTCGGTCATGCAAGGAGCCTCAATTTCGAAGATCGTCTAGTAAATCACAATAAATAAATGCTCAATTAATTTGTCATAAACTCCCTGTTACACAGTATTTTGTCACGCCTCCTGCACTTCCCTGTGACATACCCTGAAGTTCCCGAAACATGACCATTGTACAGTATACTCATCCATGTATACAGCTCAGATTCTTCCTAAGACTTTGTTTGGAAAATTCCTTGAGATTTCCCTAAAGAAATAGCTCTTAAAACCCTAAAATGAGGAGCATCACTCTTATGAGGCTTAAAACAACGATGGTTGCCTGTTGCACTGTACAAGACCTGTGATGGCAATGCTCTGTTTACTTGTATACCCACAATGATCCCAAAAAGTCAATTTTCCAAAAGAGATGAGAAGCTTCACGGTCTAGAAGCTTCCATAGCGGCGAGCTAGAGGTTGTTCAGCGTAGATGAGGTCGAATTCTCCCAAATTGGCCTCTTTGTCTTATCCCTATGAGCTAACTCCTTGAGATGAGTGCCTACTCCTATCTTTGGAGAGATCCTAACTCCCTTTCCCAGCCTATATATGCATCCTCTCCCATTCCCAAAAGGTTGTTCAGGTTAGAGGCTAGGTTGGTCTATGTCTATTTGCACCCTTATGCTAAGCTTCTGCCTAGAGGATATTCATTAGACTTGGAGAAGGAGTGCTTGGAGATTTCTTGGCTTGGACTTGGATTACCACTCAAGGAGAGCCTTTCAACGTCAAGTCTTTGGTTGTAAGCTTCCCTTTATTTCTTAATAATATACAATTGTTGGTTCATCTTCCCAAAATATATATGTTCATGTATTATTTAGCTTGACATTCCTTGATCAGTTAAGTAGGTTGTTATTGGATTTTCTATTAGTTTTGGCATGCTTTGTTGTCTCTTGATCACTTGTGCGGGTACATAAACACTGAGAGATATAGGAACAAGCCTGTGACACAAGCGGTTCGAGGCTTCCAACAAAGGAAATCGGAATAGCATCAGAATGAGGAGGCCATCTCTTTCTTTCTTCTTTTCAATTATAACTTAAGAAGATGTCTATTTGATTGTCACTTCAGTTTCTAGACCCACTCATTCGGCTAGAGGGATCGTCTCTGTCCACGGGGAGGATTAACCTTGTCAACACTCCCCTATAACTAAATTTTGAAAGTAGCTTGCAATAGATATTGACAGAGAATTGTTGTCGAGTCCACTTCCACTCTAGACCCAGAAACTCATTTCTAGTGCATATTCCATCGAGAAGGTATGCAGACATATAGAACTGAGGTTTCCCACTTTGTGCATCTGTCTTCATTTTTGACACATTAATCTGCACTTGTTGGGCAAGTATATTCGACCAGTTGAAGATATTTCTTTCTGTAACCACTGGGTAAAGAATGTAAATCCATCCTTCTTCACAAAACTTAGTGCTTTCCCTCCTAGACAGTCTACAACACATGGCCATGAGGTACTGGTAGAATTTCTTCAATGATTTTGTCCTGTAAATTCCCTCCAACTTTCGGTGAAATTTAGTTGGTTCTTACCGCCATGATCTCGTCACATCCTTTGTATTCAATTGAGACCAAACTGCATAATACTTAGGATTCAGATATTCTTCAGGATTCCGCAACTTTTAGTATTAATGGATATCATGTGGTTGCTATTTCACGAGATCTTACCCACTCACACTACTAAGAATCATGTTCTTGGAGTCTAGACCCTGCAGTATCCATCCTATTTCTTCTACACATGGTAACATGAGATATATGCATGCAACCCTTTGGAACTTGGATATATTGACATTAATATAAATCTCTCTGTCTTCTAAATCCTCTCTAAACTATTTCTTATTGAAAGCACATTTAATGATTTTTCATGTTATAGTAGAAGACTTATTAATGAAACACGTGGTATCTACTAAAATCTAGCTAATATTGGTTTAGAACTCTCCACAACACCTTCAACACTTCTTTTTGTGGGCTCCTTAGTTGGTTCTTTTCTTGTGACTAGAGGCATCATGTTAGTGGAGGATGATAAACTAATAATATCTTGATTAGTAGCACCTGGAAGTGGAGATGCAATCAGGGCAACACAAATTCAGTCCCACAAAAAATCACCTATTATATCAAGCTATCAAATGCAACAAAAATTCACTGAGAGGGAAAATTGCGCAAGATCTGAGCACAAGAGGGTAACCTTGAGGAAAGGTGACTTGATTGGTCACTGGAAATGTGAACTATGCAATGGAAAGGAGGAGAGACTACGCATGATGGATGAAAAAGCAACAAGGTTGAAAATCTTAGCCTTAGGATTATGCAATGCATAATTGCTAAGAGAGAGAGGGTCTCCCACTCCGCAGTTTGCATCAGCAGTGGAAAAGGGAATGAAAACTACTAGCTGGAAGAGCGTAATGCACAATTGATTCCAAGCTTTCTGCAATGCACAATGACAATGGGAAAGGATGGCACTGTTGCTTACTAGAATTATGCAATACACAGCTGATTCCAAGCTTTTAGCAATGCACAATGACAATGGGAAAGGATGGCACTGCTGCTGACTAGAATTATGCAATACACAGTTGAAGAGAGGCAAGTATTAGGGGTGTGCATGCCACATTAGTAGAGATCCAGACTTGATATTTGTTACCTAGATGAGAGAAATGCACGGTTGAGAAGATGGGGATGCAGACTAACTTGAAATTTGACTAAGCACTGAATTACAATGAGAAAGGAGAATAATGTGAAAGAGAAGACTATGATGCATTTATATATTCACACGCAATGATACTAGAATGTGAAAGGACTTGGAAATGAAATGACACTAGAAACAAAGCATGCAAGATAGAAACGACACATGCAAAACATACAAATAGCAAAAGCAACACTTGTAATGTAAAAAGTAGGCAAAAATGACACTTACGAAAGCAAAACTGATTGTAAAGGTGAATAAAAGCGATAGTTGTGAAACTTACCCAGAATAGCATTGCACTTTCAACCAAAAGCTCCTTGTGCTCAAGAAATGTGCAGAGCTCCAAAGATGAGTGTGAGAATTATCTTTGGGAGCCTATCTTCTTATATAGGTGAGCGCTCATAGAAACAGGGTTAGAGCTTGTGCATGCATGTCAAAAATCTAGGAGATAGGGTTAGTTAACTGCCACTTGTTACAGCGCTAACTTTAGAAAGTGTGCCCACACTGTCAACAAGCGATGTGCATTAGCTATCCATAGGGAGTTCACACTATCTATCACCAAGAAGTGCACAGTTAACTTTCTCTGGGAACTTCATAGTTGCATGTCACAAGAGACTAAGCAGTTAACTACCACAAGAGATTATGCAATTGCCTATCATAAGGAGTTGCATAGTTGACTACCACAGAGGACTGTGCAATCCCTGTTGTCAAGGCGTGTGGAAAAATACTATCTAGAAGTGCACAGTGGTAGGTGACAAGGAGTTACTGTCATCATGAAGTGCACAACAACTGTGTGAAAAAAGTGTGCAATTGAGGGATACACATGCTAGGCATGTGAGAACAAGAAGTTGTGACACTTGAGATTACTAAAATAAGACTTGACACTTAGAACAGTAATACCAAGGATGACTTTAACAACTCAAACTGACAGTTCACAAGACCAACAGTAGGCTCCAAAATTTGAATACAGACAAAATTTTGGAGGGGGTTGTAGCAGCTACAACACTTGGTGATTCACTAGAAGAACCTCATCTTCTTTGTCTAGGTCCAACTTTATGCACAAGGTCTAGCTTTCAGGAAGTCTCGTCTCATCCTATAGATCACCATGGCTTCCTTATTTAGCCTGGTTACAGATGTAGTCTCTTTTGTTCCTCTTGTCGACTTAGCACATTCATAGAACAAGTCAAACTTCAGTTATTTTGATTGGGGAGAAGGAGTATGTAAATTATGTGAGTTTAATATGTTAGATTTTTAATGCCATCTCTGGTGTTTCTCGATTTCCAATCAATACCCTACTGGAGTCACTTCAAGAATCATAAGCATTGCTTTGCTACCAGCGAACCCATTTAGTATTTTGACGAAGTTGCTTGCTTCACCTCTCTGCGTAGGAAGCATTTCTCTTATTTCACATGTTATTTGTTTAATACATTATGCTTATTGGCATTTATATGGGTACAAGAGGAAGAGGGATCCCAACCTATTTTATGAGCAAGAGGGATTGTTCCTTGTTTTGCATAGACTCTTATATATATACCTTTGAAATTAGTTCTCTCACTTAAGTTTCCTCCTTTCACTTTTCTACTTGACCAAGTTGACACACTGGACCGATTAATATAAAAGTCAACTTGAGGAATGAAGATAATATTATAGATACAAGCATCATAGATCTACTAAGGATTTTGTTAGGAATGATACATATTTTCCATCTAACCATCATGGGCTCTTATAGACATTTATGCCCAAACAAAGAAGGGGACCAAAGTTAATCAAGTGTTGTTAATTGTCTCGGTGTTCTCTTGAACTTTGCCATATTTTTCCAGACCCAAAAGAGAAAACTTTCACACAAAATTTTATTTATGTACAAACTTGAAAGAGAGCGCAAAAGATAAAAGTCAAAGGCAAATCAAAGAAAAGGATAAACTAAAACAATGCAGGAAAGAAAACTAAACTAAACCTACACCTATGTAACAGAAGGAAGATCAGGATTACATAAAACCAAATTTCTAGTGTAGCCACAATAGTGGCTCCTGACCTCTAAGGGCGAGGATAAGGACCATTAATACCAAAGCGAAACAAAGTGCAGAAATGAAAATGTTAGCTTGAAATATTTTCACATCAACTTGAAGGTATGACACATTGGTATAAAAATATTACAAGAATGCTTTTGATAACCAATCTACCATTTTATCATGATGACCATACAAACCTTGATAGCTTCTCTTGAAAGTACATTCATTCATGTCTTCAATCTTGGCAAACATCATGAAAGATTGAAACTTATTATTAGTGATAGAGCTTGCCAAGTAATATTCTTCTAACCATTTGGAAATCAAATCATGATATTGAAAACAATCCGTCGAAGAATCTGGAATTTTCAGAGAAGATAAATTTTCAATTTGTGCAATCAAATTATGAATAGAATCATGTAAAACAACTTTAATATGTTTAGAAACCTTGTCAAGATCACAAGAACCTGAGATAACCATCAGTGAAGGCTGAAGTGCCTCAACTCCTTGACAAGTTTCCAAAATCTCAAATGGTTAATCATCAAATATAAGTGGCTTACAAATATCGACTAATGGATTTGCATAATTATCACAAGATGCATCAATAAACACATTGTCAATGTCGCTAGCTAGATCAGATTTCGCACTCGGCACATGGGATTCTTCATGCATAAAGGATCTGGATGAATCAAATTAAGGACTTGCTTGAACATATAGAGTTGTAAACTTTTCTTCTTCATATCTGGAAGTTGAGGAATGAAACAAATCATGAACAACATATTCCATCTTTTCCTCTTCTAATTGAGAATCAACACCATTCCATACCTGATTGTGATTAATGCCAACAGAATAAGGCTCAAAAACATTTAGAGAAAATACTTGTATAAGAGATTCATTAAACATATTAGGATAAAATGAATAATGTGTTGAGGTTGAAGAGGGAGTGGAAAATCTGGATGGATGATCATCAATTGTAATTGATTATTGTTCAAAATCTGAATCCCACGCACAATCATCATGAAAAACGTATTTATCCTCTTACTCCTCTATTTGAATAATACATCCTTCTTGTGCATGACCACCATTTGAACCGATATATGGAGAATCAAGAGAGCTTGTAACAATTGTTAGTGGAACTAATTGATCAGGTTGATTAAGCCAAAGAGGATCATAAAGTTTAAATGATAGAGAACAAGAAAAAACAATATCATCAATCAAATTAGATTCAAGATTAAACTTATCCGCATAAAGTTTTTGATTATGAAGGAAATATGGAGGTGGGACAGTGTTTTGGCCACAACAGCCCATAAATTTTCCAACTTATTACGGGGACCCTCCATGTAAATTTTGGCCAAATCACTCCTTTAATGCTTTAATTTTGTTATTATTGCAAGATTTTCACGTTTCTCGGATTTTAGTTCTGACTACTTCATTGTGTGTGTTTTGCCACGAGCTTTCCAATGGTTCAAGTTTCATTTTATTTGGACTTATGGTTTGAAAATTAGGCTTAGTCAAAGTTTGGTTGAATTTCACCACCTAGACTTTAAATGTGTGGAAAAAATATTTTGCTTTATTTTATAAATTTAATTAATTTAAATGTAAATATAGTTATTTAATTAATTTTAATTAATTAAGTTAATTAACTTAATTAATTTGTAAATATTAAAATATTTTTTTAAATTTTTATTAATTTAATAATTAATTAATTATTCTTATTTATTTGAAATTTATTAAAAACCACCGCGAGAGCTTGTAGATATATTAAAACTATATAATAAAACTATGCATAATAAATCATACTGCAATTACATAAATAATATTTAGATTAAATAAATATATATATATATATATATATATATAATCCCACCTCTTCTCCCCAGAGGTTTAAGATTTGGCACATTTTCATACCTACCAAGCTGACTAGGCCACGGGATGATTCATAATGAGAGGTCTTGTGTGCAAGGCTTTATTTGGAACAAACCTCCTTTATTTTATATATCTATCATATTTATTGTATTTATATTTTAATGTTTCTATTTCGTTTTTTGGTTTAATTTATTTGTTTTTATTTTCATTATAATTTAATTTAATAATATATATTTTGTTTGTTTGTTTTATTTGTAATTTATTATTCTTTTATTTTAAAATAAATCATTATTAATAACTACCTAATTTTTTTCGAAGGATTGTGTTTTTTTAGCATATCGTTAATTTGATAATTCAACTTTGACTAGACATATTTTGAGTTCTACTAAGTTAAATAAGGAAAATGAAATCTCGTTGAAAAGATAATTTTATGGAGAATAATATAGAAACATTAAATCAAGTAAATTTGAATATTTATTATGCCTAAAAATTAGTAAAAGTGAAGGCTATGAAATTACAACAAAAACCAATTTGGGAATTTGTTTAGAAGAGTTTTAGTTTGCCCAAAAATGGTTTGATGTTGCAAATTCATTTTGATTATCAATTTTGGCTAGAGAATATCTCCACATGAAAGCAATGATAGTCAAATGGATTTTAAATGCGTTGATTTGTTTTCACAATTTTAGAAATCTAAACTTTTCTCCATTTTAATTGGTTTTAATTTTTATTTTGATTGGTTTTTTGCAGGAAGTTCGTTAAAAAAATTAAGCCCGAAGGGATTGGAGCAATGAAATTGGAATAGAAAAGAAGAAAAAGAAGGATTTGCAGTTCCAAAATTATGGGGATCTAAACTACTTTCAATAGCTCTACTTTTGGGATTTCCTTTTGTAAATTTTAAATAAGATTTTAGGAGAAGAAAGGGTTCCTCTTGGTTGCAAAAGATAGACTCTCAGCACTTCTGTGAAGAGGAGTTTTGTTGTATATAGAGGGGAATACTCAGATCTAAGTGTTGGGGGGTTTCTTTCAAGATCCAATCTCTATCTTTGGAGCAAATCTTGCAATATTGCAACTCTTTTCTTCAGTGGCAGAGCTCAAAGTTTTGAGAAGATTGTGGTGGAGATTCATTGTAAAACAGAGAAAGGAATCTAGGTTTATTGACTGTATTTTCAAATACTTTTATTTGTTAATAAAATCATATTCTTTTAATGGCATATTTGTGCCAATTATTCAATGTTTTGCACTTCTGCTTAATATGTGAATGATTGTTTATTTGATAAGCTATATGATCTTGTAATTACATTGATATGTTATTGATTTCTCAATTTTCTCTTGCATCTAATCAAATTTATCAGTAACTATTTACTTAGAAATTTAACATTAAAATAGATTTAAGTATCATTGAATTGTGTGAACTATTTTCATTATCCAATGATTCATCTTTTTCTTTTTTTTAATCTCCAAAACAGGGCATGTCTTGAAATAACTATAGCAGTTGTTAGAATTTCTTCACCAACTTGATATTCATCATAAAAAACATGCTAAACTCCTATCATATTTAAATCCTTGCACTTGGTATCTGGGAGTTATCTCATACATATCGAGTTAGAGTAGTTTTGCTTTGTTTTCCCACATTAGTAAGTAGACTTGCATTTAGATTTAGAATTAGATTTAATTCTCATTTTTTTTAGAAGTCTCCTTACGCGAGATAAATTGCATTGGCAGCTTGGTTGATCCCTTATGTAAGCTTAAGGACTGATTTCTTGCAAGCATGCGACAAGAGGGTAAGTCTAATCACTTCTTCTTGTTGATAAGTAATTAGAAACATCACATGTCAGCAACGAGAGTGAGGGGATAACTGAACCCATTTGAAATAGTCAAAATCACCATCCAAAACAGATAAGGGATTAATTAGGGCCTTGACCAAGTGATCTCCCCATTGTTGATTTTAGTCACTTTTGGCCATCAATAGACAAGTGGATCAACAATCTGATTTTCAAGTTTTCCAACTTCAACCTCAGTACACAAGACTACTTTCCCTGGTAAAGGAAAAAGAGGTGGAGAAGGGATAAAAAGGAAAGCAGAGTCCTCCTTTGAAATTTTAAGTGTCCCATAACCGAGAAAAGTTGGGACACACGAAAATGATTCAGATTCAGATGGTTCTAAAGAAATCCAAACTAAATACTGAAACTTTTCTTTCATAAAATCCCAATCCACATCCTCCTCAGAAAATTCATAACAAAAGTGAAGAAAGTAATAAATAAAATCTTCTAGCAATTCATCAGATTTCATTCTATGTCAAATAATATTCTTATACACATTTTAATGATTATACAGTTGTTAAAATCTTGATGAAGCTCCATGACAAGTTGCTCAAATGAGTGAATGCAAGTAGATGTTAATATATGACACCATTGTTTAACATGGCCTTCAAGAGTGAGGATGATTAACCTACAAGAAACATATTCACAATTAACTTCATAAGAATCTCAAAATTTAAGAAATTGAAGAGTATGTTCAAGAATGGTTGTTTCACCCTCGCCATTAAACTTCAAAATAGACAAGCTATGAATTATTCTGGTGCGAATTTTAAGATTTACACTCTTAGAAAAACATCTTGGGATTATTGTTGGGTGTGTGTTATATTCTTTCCACGACTAGTCACACACGCATGTTCATTGTGTCAGGTGCAGAAAGGGAGCGGTAGTCCCCCTATACAGGGTCTGGGGCAGCGCCCCAAGAAAAATATTTTGGACCCTATATTAGGTGGGCGGACCTACCTATGGTTTTGTGCATGTTTTTGCACATGTTTTTGGCCATGATGGTTTTCTGAGATGGTATTTTGTAGATCCAATCAAGTGAACTATGGTATGTTCTAATCCAGGGTTAATGGATTGGGGTTTATGAATGCTTCGACATGTATATATAAGTATTGTAACATTGAAAGGAGCATAATGAAAAATCAATCTAGTGATCCCAGTTTTGGGATCCAAGGGAAATATTTGTGTATTTGTTTTATATTCTCGTCATTGTTTATTTTATTTTCTTAAAATTCGTCTGCAGGTAATTTTTGTACAAGGTTAAAACCTACAATTCTGATTTGGGAGGAAGTCATTTAAGATGAAAATTGAAAGTACTTCACATGCTTAGCTTGTAATTTTTCCCTCCTTCTAGCACCAAACCTGTTGACAATGTTGGAAGCCACCAATAGTAAGGGGGTCTCTCCAGTATGAATTCCCAATTAGACCTCACACCATTTGGGATAAGAGCCCCATCCGTAAATATGGGACTTGCTACCATTACAAAGATCTTAAGGACCCACCTTGGCTGCAATAAACAACAAATAGCTTTGAGGTAAGAAAGTGAGTAAGCTTTACAAGACACCAATTGCAAAGCATAAAAGGCACTTCCACAGAAGGGAAAGAAAGAGTGAGCCTTTAGAAAATAATAATAATACTATCCTAAAAGAGACACACAAGAGCAAGGAAAGACTCATTAGTTAACCTGCAAAATAGTTCACAAGATAACAAGAACATGAAATCAAATAACAACACACATTCAACAAAATATATACCAAAGACAACGAAATAGTTCATTTTCTTTAATATGTATGAACATAAACATATATTGCAAACACTAAAATAATATTCATACAAAACTCATGATACATGGATGAAAGTGCACCAGCTCTGACTCTTGAGCTTCCATATGACTTTTGAACTCCTCTTATACATTTGATCTACATAATTACTCTTCACATTCCATACGTGACTCTTAGATTTCCACTTACACATTTTACATTTTATCATTATTTTCAAAATACAAAATTACATATGACAAAAATATGGCTATAGCCACGAGACAAAATAATGCATATTTATTAAAACTTATGGAAATAATAACTTGGTGATGGTGACATGTAGCTCTGGTGTAAGATATTGGTGCCAAGCTTTGCACTTTGCTGTTATGTGCTCAACCTTTAGTGGTAGGTCTGGATTATATCTAATTTTACCCTCCAGTGCATTCAAATATATGGTCTTGGAATATTTTTTAATGTTGCTCAACAACATGATTAATTTCATGTGTATCTTTGTTGGCTTGGTCACATATTACATAATAGATTCTTTGGTCACCTCTATCTCATCCTCAGTGGTTGTGTGTTTTATATTGTTCAAGAAATATTCTATCTCTTCCCTGATAGTGTTCCTTTCTGTTACTTCCATAAATGAACAAACAAAAGGTATCATGTGTGAAGGTTTTAACCCCATACAGAAATTACCTGCATACAAATTCTAAAACACAGAAAATAAACAATAGCGAGAGCATAAAACATGAAATAGATATACACAGAGATTTTCCCCTGGATCCTAAAACTAAGACTACAAGATTGATTTTTCATTATATTCCTTTCAATGTTACATATATATATATATATATATATATATATATATATATATATATATATATATATATATATATATATATATATATATATATATATATATACATATGTCGAAGCATCCATAAACCCCAATCCATTAACCCTGGATTAGAACATAATCGTAGTTCCCTTGACCGGATCTACGAAATACCATGGACAGAAAACCACCATGCCCAAAACCATGTGCGAAATTCCCACATAGGTAGGTTTGCCCACCTAATATAGGGTCCAAAAAAAAATTCCCAGGGCGTTGTGCCTGGCGCAACGTACAAGAGGGTTGTCACCCACCCACCCCCCCGCACGTGGGGTAGTCGTGGAAAGGATATAACAAACACCCAATATTCTCCCACTTGTTGTTTTATTTCCACATGAGAGCTTAGTCATTGATAATGCCCATTGTTGCTCTACAACAAGAGAACTTCTCAGTGCTCACAGACTTTGTCAATGCATCTACAGTATTCTTCAAAGTATCCACCTTTACTAGCAAAGCTTTTTTGTCCTCAACCATATCCCTCACAAAGTGCTACTGAACACCAATATGCTTTGTCTTTGAATAATAAGTAGGGTTCTTTGCCAAGAAAATTGCACTTTGGTTGTCACAGTCTATCCTTATAGCTCGTTGTACTAACCCCATACTTGAACACAATCTCTACAACCAAATTACTTCCTTGCTTGCATGATCGTCTGCCATGTATATACCCTCTGTAGTTGAAAGGGCCACTATAGACTGTCTCTCTTACTCATCCAATTGATTGCACCTCCAAATAGGTTGAACACATACCCACTTATAGATCTTCTTTGATCCATATCTCCAGTGCAGTCTGCATCAACAAAGCCACGGATGTCCAAAACTCTGTCCAATCATGGCCTTCCGTGATAGCACAAACCATAATCACTAGTGCCACACAAATACCTGAAAACGCGCTTCACTATTGTCCAATGCACCTTCCTTGGTTTTGACATAAACCTACTCAATACACCCACTGCATGTGCAATTTCTAGTCTAGTATAGACCATTGCATACATCAGGCTACCCACTGCACTTGCATATGGAACACAGGACATGTCCTCTTCCTCTTCTTGTGTCTTGGGACACTATTCAACAGATAATGTTATGAAACCAGCTCACAAAAAGATAGATCAACGCCTTAGAATTCAGCCTCTTCGAGGGGGCAACCTCCTTTACATTACACAAATGAACAATGCTTGGATGATCCAAATGAAAAAACCTCCTTTCTATATATAGGAGTCTAAGGAGTCACAATATAACCCAGCCGACCTAACAATAATAATATAAAGGCACAAAAATAACAATAGAGGGATTCTATGGGGCACAGTAATAACAATATGGGGACAATACGGGCACAACAATATTAATAAGGGATACAACTACAATAGTAATGGGGTAATCACTAGTATTATAGGAACCTAACATGCCCCTCTCCTTCAAAAAAGTGTTGTCCTCAACTCTTGAGTAGTTATGGATGCTTCAATATAAAATTCTCATCCTCCCATGTGGAATCTTCAGTGGATAAGTTCTTCCACTTGATGAGATATTCTGAAATTGATCGATTTCGTAGCTGTCAAGTTCTTGTTTCTATGACTGCTTCCGGTTCCAATATAATTTTTCCTTCCTCGTCAAGTTCTGGCAATATTATTTGAACTGGGAGCTTGTTGCCTATAACCTTCTTTAAACGTGAAACATGGAAAATTGGGTGCACTCGAGAAGCTGCAGGAAGCTCCAATTTGTATGTCATAGTACCAATCTTTTGCATACTTGGTAAGTCTGTCAACCACCACCATGATGACACTCTTTCCCTCAGACTTGGATAAACCTGTGATAAAATCCATTGAAACCTCCTCCCAGCGTTGGCTTGGAATGGATAAAGGTTGTAATAGACCCAGGGTCTTAATTGTTTCAACTTTATTTTTTTGGCAAACCAAACATTCCGCCACAAACTTTTGAATATCCGATTTAAGGCCATCTCAAAAAAAATCCTTCTTAACCCTGTGGTAAGTTTTTAAAAATCCTGAGTGCCCTCCTAAGGGAGAAGTGTGCAGTTCCATAAGAATCTTCTATTTGAGTTGGGAATTCTTACAGAGGTATAAGCGATCTTTATACCATAATGAATCATTTTTCCAGCTAAATGTATCCGATGTACTGGAATCTTGTTGTAACTTTCGAATAAGTGCCCACACTTCTTCATCATTCTTCCATTCCTCCCTTGCTTCGTTTATCCAATCTGGTTCGATAATAGAAATGGTGCACAACAATGCTTCCACATCCTCATCCTTTCTTGAGAGTGCATCTGCCACCACATTTTGCTTCCCTTTTTTGTAGATAATTTCAAAGTCATAACCCAACATCTTTATGACCCACTTTTGTTGCTCTTCAGAGGATAATCTTTGTTCTAAAAAGTATTTAAGGCTATCATGATCCGTTTTTACCTTGAAGTGTCTTCCCATTAGGTAGGGTCGCCATTTCTTAAGTGCATGTAGTATTTCCAACATTTCCTTCTCATAAATAGCTTTGTGTAAAAACTTTCCCTTGATTGGACGACTTTCAAAAGCAATGGGTCTTTCATCTTGCATTAAAACAGCACCAATTCCATTTCCTAAAGCATCACATTCCACAATAAAGGTTTTTGTGAAGTCCAGTGTAGCTAAGACCGATGCTTGGCACATTGCCTCTTTAAGATGTTCGAAGGCCTTTGTTGCTTCTGGAGTCCATGAAAATGCATCTTTCTTCAATAATGTTGTTAGAGGTACTGCTATTCTCCCATAATTCTTAACAAACTTGTGATAATACCTTGTCAACCCGAGAAATCCTCGCAAATGTTTTATGGATGTGGGGATTTTCCATTCCTTAATGGCTTTAATTTTGCTAGGGTCTACCTTAACTCCTTCATGAGATACAATATGACCCAGATATTCCACCTCTTGTACTCCAAAGAAACATTTGGATCTTTTTGCATATAATTGTTTCTCCTCCAATAGTTGTAGCACCCTATCAACATGTTCAACATGATCCTTCCAAGACTTGTTGTAGATTAGTATATCATTAAAAAGTACTAACACAAATTTTCTAAGGAAGGGTTTGAAAATGGAATTCATCAAACCTTGAAATGTAGAAGGTGCATTGGTAAGGCCAAAAGGCATGACCAAAAATTCATAATGACCCTCATGAGTTCTAAATGTTATTTTCGGAATGACTTCAGTCTTCCTTCTGATTTGATGATATCCTGAACGAAGATCCAACTTGGTGAAGTAAATTGATCCATGAAATTCATCCAGTAATTCATCAATGACAAGAATGGGAAACTTATCTTTAATAGTGAGCTTGTTGAGCTCCCTATAATCCGGACACATGTGCCATGATCCATCCTTCTTGTGCATCAATACTACTGGAGCAGAGAAAGAACTTTGACTAGGTTGAATAATACCAGCCTCTAGCATTTCTGCAACCATACGTTCAATTTCACTATTTTGGGCATAGGGATATCTGTACGGCCTGATGTTTGGAGGAACACTTCCTGGAATCAGATGAATAGCATCATCATGATCATGAATAAGTGGGAGACCTTTGGGAGTCTCAAATACCTTGGAATGATTGTCCAAGACTTTTTGGAGATCTGGAGAAATATATGATTTCGATGTGGAAACATCTAGCAAACATAATTGTGCAATTACACCTCTTTGTTCCTTTTTTAGAGGCTTTGTCATACCGTTAGAGCTGATAATCTTTCCCGGTTTCCCTGCAATACCCCTTAATTCAACTTCCTTTCCTTCCACAAAAAATTTAATGAAAAGTTCTTGAAAATTAAAAGCTATTGTACCCAAGGATTGTAGCCATTGGACTCATAGTACAACATCAGCACCTCCCATTGGAATGGAAAGCATTGGGCTAGTCAATACATATTCTCCCATGGATAGCTTGATATTATGGCACTTTCCAGAGCAATTTATTGTTCCTCCATTTGCAACCATCACTTGACACTATGGTGCTGGATATAGGAAGCAATTCAATTCTTTTGCTACCTTACAATGAATAAAATTGTGGGTACTTCCTGAATCAATCAACACTATTACCTTTTTCTTCTTGATTTGTCCTTTTATCTTGATGGTTTGAGGAGTGGTAATTCCAGCTAATGCATTACAAGATATGCTCGGATTCATTTCTTCTTTATCTAGGCTTTGTTCTTGGAGTATATCCTCTTCTTTTGACCTTTCTTGCTCCTTTTTTTCTTCCTCTTCACAATCTATGTAGAATAATTTCTTCTCAGCACACTTATGACCTTTAGTGTATTTGCTATCACAACTGTAACAAAGCTCTTTTGCTATTTTTTCTTCCAATTGTTGTGGTGTCAACGTTATAGATTGTGGAAGACTAGGGGCAACAACACTTCCATCTTTATAGTTGTGAGTGGTATGCTTCTTGGTTGCCATAATTTTGCTTTCCATTTTTCTTGCTAACCTGAATGCCTTCTCTAATGAATCAGGTTCCCAAAGGCGAACATCATGTTGGTTATTATCCTTTAAAGTCCCTATGAACACATCAATCCTATGCTCCTCTGGAATATTTTTTACCCTTATGTTCAATTTTTGGAACTCCTCAATGTGCTCCATTATTGAACCTTTTGTTTGAGACTTATCAATTAGCTAAAAAAAGTGTTGCTTTTTGTATCATCATAATGTGTTGTCAATTCTTCTGTAAAAATTGCCCAAGTGATAATTTTTTACGAGAGAAAAGCCATTTATACCATACAAATTGATTTGGTTCCAAATATAAAGTTGCAA
This sequence comes from Pinus tabuliformis, assembly GCA_031772625.1. Lineage (NCBI taxonomy): Eukaryota > Viridiplantae > Streptophyta > Pinopsida > Pinales > Pinaceae > Pinus > Pinus tabuliformis. The sequence goes on along the minus strand of CM062818.1, from coordinate 1,938,576,644 downwards.
TACGTACCTTTTGTGTGTTTTGCACATTATTGAGATCGAAAAATTGTTTCAGCTGTAATATCCATGTTGCGGGATCCTTGCCATCAAACTTCCTCATATCGATTTTTGGAATATGGTGGGTCTTCGATCCAACATTAGAGTCTATGAAATCATGATTAACAGTTCTTTTGTTCGCATCATGAGTTTCCTTTACTACCCTTTCACCATTAGTAAGTATTTCTTGTAGAAAATTTGTCAAATCTGCCTTCAAATCTATCTTCAAATCGTCAATCTTAGCTTCCACGCCATTTATCTTAGCTTCTGTTAGCTTTTGTGAGAGTGAAATTTGTTGCGCTTGGTCTTGTAATTTTGATATATCATGTAGCATTTCTTCCTCTTCTTCATGAGTCACGCTAGAGCTTTCAGATTGTTTACTAGGTGTTTGCATTTTCTTTCATTGGGGCATCAGTTACCGATAATAATTCTCTACTATGCCCTTTGAATTCCTTCAAAATAATTTCAAACCAAGCTTAAGAAAAAATTTAAAAAACTACACACCTTTTTTCACTTTGTAGGAGCTCAATATTGCCTCTGATGTATCTCTGTAATTTCGGATCATCCAGTTCTGAAATTGTGACCTGCAGTAACCCTCTGTGTCCTCTTTCTAATGCCACCAGTCTAATCCCAATTGGATTCTCCAAGGAAGAGTTATGCCAAATCTCCCACAGTGACCTGATTATAGACTAGTTTAGTAGAGCGAACTTGTATGATGTGCCACATGTCCCTGTTTCGACCTTTGGCTCTGAAAATATATACAAGAAACTATAGTTCGTCCTCTTTCTGTGCCTTCTTACGAAATTTCAATCCGATGCTTAGAGAAAAAGTTATGATGATTTTCCTCAGGTCACCTGTTTGGAATGTAATTCAGGAGTCTGCAAAAAGACCAAATTCCTCATATCATATCTCCGCAAATATAGTGCGAAAAGCTCTAAAATTTGGACCCGAGGTTCAGTGCGATTTCTTCTCAAATGGGTTTTTTTTGTCGCTTCTGAAACATCACAGAAAAAAAAGTTATAGTGAAAATGCCACGATGACCTATTTGGAGCAACGAAACCCTAGAATCCAAAGCTCTGATACCAAATGTTATGAAACCAACTCACAAAAAGATAGAAAAGATAGATCAACGCCTTAGAATTTAGTCTCTTCGAGGGGGAAACCTCCTTTACATTACACAAATGAACAATTCTTGGATGATCCAAATGACAAAACCTCCTTTCTATATATAGGAGTCTAAGGAGTCACAATATAACCCAGCCGACCTAACAATAATAATATAAAGGCACAAAAATAACAATAAAGGGATTCTATGGGGCACAGTAATAACAATATGGGGACAATAGGGGCACAACAATATTAATAAGGGATACAGCTACAATAGTAATGGGGTAATCACTAGTATTATAGGGACCTAACAGATAACTTTACTCCTACAGGAATAGGAACCTTCACTGATTTACTATCCTGGATATTAAACCTCTGCAGTATTGTCTCGACATACTTCCTCTGGTTTAACCAGAGCTTCCTCTTTTTTCAATCTTATTTAATTTCCATGCCCAAAATATAGTTTGCAACACCAAGATCTTTCATGTCGAATTTGGAGGACAATTGGGTCTTCAAATCCTGGGTAATTTCTTTGTCATTTCCAACCAATAACATATCATCCACATACAAGACCAAATAAATAACATGGTCACTAATTAATTTAAAATACACATAGTAATCTGCTTTGCTTCTAGTGAAGCCAAGTCCCCGTATAAATGTATCAAATTTCTAATACCACGTCCTTGGTGACTGTTTTAACCCATATAGAGACTTTTTTAACTTGCATACCAGTTCTTTCTTACCCTTCACCTCAAAGCCTTCAAGTTGCATCATGTAGATCTCTTCTTCCAGATCCCCGTGAAGAAATGTTGTCTTCACATCCATCTATTCTACCTCAAAATCAAAAGCAGCAACAATAGATAAAAGTGGTATAATAGAAGCTACCTTGGCAACAGGAGAAAAAATAACACCAAAATAAATTCTCGACACCTAGGAATAACCTTTTGCTACCAACCGAGCTTTCTATTTCTCCACATTGCCTTCTGCATTCATCTTCTTCTTAAACACCCATTTTCTTCCAATGGGTTTCCTTCTAGCTGGCAACTCCACCAGATCCCAAGCCTCATTTTTATGCAAAGATGTCATTTCATTAACCATGGTCTCTTTCCAGAGTTTTCCATCCTCTGAATCTATTGCCTCCCTGACAGTTTTGGGATCGTCATCAGTAATAAATAAAGAAAAAATTGAACAGAAAGCAGATGGACTATACCTTTCTGGTTGCCTTCTTTCTCGAACTGATCTTCTCACAGCTGGAGTTTGTGGTTCCTCATCTTCTGATTCTTCTTCTGATGTAGAGTCTTATTCTTCCTCCTTTAGCTCAAACTCTATCTTCTCAGGTTCCTTTGGTAGGACTTCGTGTTTAATAACATCTTTCACCTCTGTAAACACCACATCACAGTTGTACACAACCTTCTTTGTTTCTCGGTTCCAAACCTTATAACCTTTTAAACCATCCTTATATCTAATAAAGATGCACCTTTCAGATTTACTATCCAACTTGGCTCTTTTCTCCTTCGGAACATGCACATATGCATCACATCCAAATACCCTCAGATGTGAAAGAGAGGCTTTCTTACTAGTCCATACCTCTTGTGGAGTCTTATCCTTCAATGCTGATGAAGTTGATCTGTTGACCAAGTAACATGCAATCTCCACCGCCTTTTCCCAGAATTCTTGTCCTAACCCGACACCACTGATCATGCTTCTTGCCTTTTCCATCAACGTCCCGTTCATTCTTTTTGTAACTCCATTTTTCTGAAGTGTGTATGGAGTAGTCTTTTACCGTGCTATACCACACTTCTTACAAAACTCTTCAAATTCCTTCTTGCAAAATTCTCCACCGTTATCTGTCCTCAACACCTTTATCTTCTTCTATGTTTGGTTTTCCACTAGAGCCTTAAATTCTTTAAACCTATCAAAGACTTCATATTTCTTCCTGAAGAAATATATCAATGTATTCCTTGAGAAATCATCTATAAATGATACATAGTACACAGACTTACCCAGTGATGAAATCGACACAGATCCAAACACATCACTGTGCACAAGCTCTAATATTCGTTTCACCCTCTTAGCACCAGAGGGGAAACTCACCTGATTCCTCTTCCCATATACACAATTTTCACAGAAATCAAAATCCAGAGAGAAATTAGACATACCTTCTACCATGCCATTACCATGAAGTATTTGAAGGCCCTTCTCTCCAATATGTCCAAGCCTTCGATGCCATAGCATGGCCTTTTCTTCAAAGGCCACTAGATTTTCTGCTCAACTTTCAGAAACCACAGAACTGTTGCACCCATCAATAAAAGTGCTACCCTGAAGATTGTACAGAGTTCCAATCTGAACTCCCCACATCAATACCAGTGCTCCCTGAACCATCTTTCAGGTATCTTTCTCGAACATTTTTTTTACATGTGCATCATCCATCTTGCTTACAGAAATCAGATTTCTATCCAATGCAGGAATATGCAAAACACCCGAAAGTGTTCTAATCCTTCCACCTTGCAACTTCAAATTGACTTTTCCGCAACCAACGATTCTAGCCTTCCTATTATCCCCTAAGAAGATATCACCACCATCATATTTCTCATACTCGCAGAACCACTCTCTATGGGGAGTGAAGTGAAAGGATGCACTTGAGTCAATCAACCATGCTTCGTGATCTACATGTGCACTTGAAGAGGAAGCCAAGTACACATCCCCACCTTCATCTGAGGTGGTTTTTGCCTTTGTAGAATGAGCATCATCATATCCCTTTCCTTTCTCGAGAGCTTTAGATTTACATTCCCTTTTGAAGTACCCTTCCTTTCTGCTTTTCCAGCACACCTTCACAGGTTTTCCTAGAGATTTAGATCTCCCTCGAGATTTAGATCTCCAACTCGAGGATTTATTTTTGTTTCTGTTCTGGGACCATCCTCGTACAGACAAGGAATCACCATTTTTTCCATCCATATTTTTTCATCTCATCTCCTCCGACAGAAAGGATGAGATTATTTCATCAAATTGCAAGGCAGCTGCATTACTACCTATTGCAGCAACCAGATTATCCCACGAATCTAGTAGAGAACACAACAAACTAATGCACTTATCTTCATTTGAAATTTTAATATCAATAGATAATAACTGGCTTACCACAGTGTTAAAGGCGTCCAGATGCTCTGTCACCGAGTCTCCATCTTTCATCCTCATGGTATACATATTTTTCCATAGGAACGATTTATTCACCAGAGACTTAGATTGGTACAAAGTCCCTAACTTGTCCTACAAATACTTCGTTGAAGCTTCCCCTGATACATTCAAAAATACTGAATCTGAGACACACAATCGTATTGTGCTCTTTTCCTTTCGATCCAACTTCATCTAGTCTTTAACTGACATTGTTGTTTAGTACCGGGATCTACTGTGATCCACTGATCTTTATCCACTAGCAGATCCTCCATCTTTATTTTGCACAACTCAAAACTCTGACCATTAAATTTCTCGATCTCTATCTTTCCATTTCTCGCCATCTTCTTTCACCACAAGAATCGATCCTGCATATCTCCCACATACAAGGTTGATCTGGATTTAAACAATAACGTAACAAAATACAGAGATAACCATATACACAAAGATGCAGCGGAAATAATGCTTCATTTCATTAATAGAAAATACTGAAATATGCTTACAAACAGGAATGGAAATAAACCAGCTAGGGCGATGGTAGCTTATCTCTGAGAAGAGATGTGGTGGCTACATGCCTCTGAACTGTTCTGAACTGTGTTACAATGAGGCTCGAAGGCCTATTTATTGTTGGGAAACAATGGAAAACCCTTCACATTCCAAAACCTAACCCTAGAAGATGAAACGCCAAATTGTGGGCCCCGTTTTTGGGTAAGTTGGTACATCAACTTCCCAGGGGCGCGAATTGGTCGTATTATCTCCGTTTGACGCGCATGATAGCCCGTTGGAAAGATCTCTCTGAGGACTACGACAAAAAATACGATTTTTTGACAAAAAAATTATTGGCGGTAGATTTCCCAAAAAACATCGTTTATGGCCTCAAAACAGCTCCAGAAGTTTAGGACTCGAAAAACTGCTAAAAATAGTAAACTGCGCTATAATCAAGGAAACTGAAAAACTGAAAGGGACAGTTGTGGGGGTCCAGATGGGATAGGTGGGTCGCCACCAACATCCACCTGGATCATTCCTCCCCCCTTAGGAAGCAATGGTCCCCATTGCATTGAGTTCCTCCCCAAGATGAGGAAGCTTCTACTGAGTTGGATCTCTGGTGAGTTGTTCTGCAATCTCTGATGTGTCCAGAAATGGTGGGAAGCATGGTCGACGACGGTCCACATTGAACACTTGGTGCAAGCGAAGGAATGGAGGAATGTTGTGCTTCCAAGCATTGTTTCCCGTAGCCTTGGTACTAGTGTAAGAACCATGTCGGAGTGGTCTGAGTTTCTGATGGGTTCTGGTAAGGCGTTCTTTCTGCAGATGTAACCAAACTTTGTTGCCCACCTGAAACTTGTGTGGTACCCCTATGGGTGAGGAGAAGTTATTCCTGTGTTCTATCATGACCGTATCCCTTTGCTGCTGCTGCTGTGTGGAGGAATCCTTTGTGGGGGTCATGGATGTAGCAACGATCTTCCCCTTACTTTGGGAGAGAACCAGACAGAAAATGAATTTCCTAGTCTGGGAGATGAGCTTGCTTCCTTTCTTGGCAGTGATCAAAGAGGTGGCGGTAGGTGGGGCTACCTCCGGTATCCTGTATAATGAATTATCCAAAGAAATAATGACAGCGCGAGGCCTTGACTCATACACAACATGTCACCTCCACAAGTATGGTTGGCCTAATAGTACATCGCAAACATCCAGAGGTGTAACATCACACAATACCTCGTCTGTGAAGGGCTTGATGCTGTAGGGAAGGCGGCACTGTTGGCGAACTTTGAGATCTCGTCCTTCATGAAGCCACCCGATACTGTACGGCTGTGGGTGTGGTGTAGTCGGTAGGCCCAACCGCTTCACGACCTCTGCTGAAATAAGGTTCTTTTGGCTGCCACTGTCAACAATGAATTGCAGTGGCGAACCCTTCACCCACATCTGTGAGTGGAAAAGACGCTCCCCCTCCTCTGGGTCTTCGGGCTCATTCTTCTGGATCTTGGCAGTGGCAACAGTGGCACTGGGATCTGCATCAATGATTTGCTTCCCTTTGTCATTCCCCTTGTCAGGTTCTGGCTCAGGGTTGGAACATGCATCTGATTTGGAAGCCTTCAACTCGGCCACCAGCGACTGCTTGGTCCGACACTCACTTGTGTTATGAGTGGGACTCTTGTGGAACTCACACCACTTTCCTGTGTCCTTCTTCGGCTTCGTGGTGGTGTTCTTTTCTTGCGGCTTCGACGGGTTGTCTTGGGCCACCCTGCCTTGGCTTTGTCCTTTGGGCTTCGGATTTGCAGATCCAAAGTCTCGCTTCTTCTGTTTCAACTTTTGCTCGATTTTGACAGCGTATCGGTATGTTGTGCCGAGTGAGGAGATATTCAAGAACTCCATCTCTTCTTAGATGTATCTGTGTAGGCAGCCGCGGTATTTGAGTACCAGATGCAGCTCAGAATCTTTGATACCCAATTGTGTGCGAAGGGTATGAAAAATGTTTGTGAACTCCGGCACATCTTGTTCTCGTCCCTGCCGCAGTGTGGTCCATTTGATCTATTTGTCCTCATAGCTTTTGACAGGGTAGTACTGCTCCTTGATGGCATCTCGGAAGTCATTCCAAGTGGGTGTGGCTGAAAATAGCGAGCCTGTACTTTCATCCTTCTGCTCGCAGTAGGTTTCCCACCAGTATTTGACGTGGGGGGCTGCTTTGAGAAGAGCGAAAACAATATTTTCCCGACTTGAAAATTCATGAACAGAAAAATACCCATCTAGCAGATTTAACCATTTATCTACGGCATCTGCGTCTATTTGACCCTCAAAGATGGGGATTTCAAAATTAACTTATACCTTAAAGGGTGTGGCATTTCCAGAGTAGCTGTTGGAAGCCGATGCGTCACCTCTGGGTAGCCGATGAAGGATCTAGGCAAAGTTGTCCATCATCACGTTCCTTTGTCGCTCGAGGGCTTCTTCGAGCAAGATTTTGATAGGATCTCCTACCCCCTCTTTTTTCTTCTCATCCGCCATGGGAGGTCGTCGAGATTTGCGAGGCTGGTCTTGCAAAGGTTCGACCAGTTCAAGCCCTAACTCCTTATATCCCGACCTTGTTGGGGACATGCAAAGAAAAAACAGAGAAAAAGCAAACCGCTCTGATACCATTGATCCGGATTTAAACAGGAACGCAACAAAATACAGAGATAACCATATACACAAAGATGCAGCATAAATAATGCTTCATTTCATTAATAGAAAATACTGAAATATGCTTACAAACAGGAATGGAAATAAACCAGCTAGGGCGATGGTAGCTTATCTCTGAGAAGAGATGTGGTGGATACATGCCTCTGAACTGTGTTACAATGAGGCTCGAAGGCCTATTTATTGTTGGGAAACAATGGAAAACCCCTCACATTCCAAAACCTAACCCTAGAAGATGAAACGCCAAATTGTGGGCCCCGTTTTTGGGTAAGTTGGTACATCAACTTCCCGGGGTCGCGAATTGGTCGTATTATCTCTGTTTGACGCGCATGATAGCCCGTTGGAAAGATCTCTCCAAGGACTACGACGGAAAAGATGATTTTTTGACAGAAAAATCACTGGCGGTAGATTTCCCAAAAAACGTCGTTTAGGGCCTCAAAACGGCTCCGGAAGTTTAGGACCCGAAAAACTGCTAAAAATAGTAAACTGCGCTATAATTAAGGAAACTGAAAAACTAAAGGGACAGTTGTGGGGGTCCAGATGGGATAGGTGGGTGGCCACCAACATCCACCTGGATCAAAGGTCTACCACAAGCCCGAGCAAAACCCCTCAGCAACAAAGGCATCCCCTTGAAGCCAAAACAACTCTGATACCAAATGAAGGTTTTAACCTCGTATAGAAATTATCAACATACAAATTCTAAAAAACAGAAAATAAACAATAGCGAGAGCATAAAACATAAAATAGATATACACAATGATTTTCCCTTGGGTCCCAAAACCGGGATTACCAGATTTATTTTTCATTATATTCCTATATATATATATATATATACATGCTAAAGCATCCATAAACCCCAATGCATTAACCCTGGATTAGAACATAATTGTAGTTCCCTTGACCGGATCTACAAAATACCATGGAAAGAAAAACAATCATGCCCAAAACGATGTGTGAAATCCATGCACAAAACCATAGGTAGGTCCGCCCACCTAATATAGGGTCCAAAAACAATTTCATGGGGCGTTGCCCCGAACCCCGTGTAGGGAGGCTACCACCCCCCTGCTTACCCCCCGACAGTGGGGGCATCCGGCCCCTCTACTGCACCCGACACAACGTATAGGGGGGGTAGTTGGCCCTTCTACTGTGCCCAGCACAACATACAGGGGGGGTTGCTCCCCCCCGACGCGTGGGGTAGTCATCCAAAGAATATAACACACACCCAACACTGTGCATCCTCACCAAGGAATCTAATCCATGATATAGTCGCAAATATGTTGATATTGTGATGGCTACAAAAGTGTGGAGCTGCTCATAAATTTGTATAAACATAATGATTTCTGCGTTGTCCATTTAAACATCCTACCTTCCTTTCCTAACCAACACTACAGGAATATTGATATATGTATTTCCCTAGTCCTCAATCACATCTATGGTTATGTTAGTTGTCTTTAGGACCTCCACCATCTTCCTTTATTTACTTCATATAAGAGCACTATTGCTTCATAGAGAGTGATCATCTCGTCATATAACTGCTTCATGGTCTCTTCTAGCAGCTTGATTTCTTCAAGTATCACTGCCTTCAATTCCTTTCTACTAACTCTAGTGAAAGACAATCTTTGATTATCAACCATGAGATGATCAATATGGTTCCTTTTAGTAGCCAATTCCTTCGTTAATTTTTCATTTTCTTGCATCAGGAAATCAGTATTCTCCTTATTGGCTTCCACAAAGGTTACATTCATTTCGGCAACTGCTCTTGGATTATTCCTGGTATTTGGCACTATCACCCTTTCTATGTTGATGGAAACAATGTGATTAGGATCATTTAGAAAATACCTTCTCCTTTCATGTACTATTATGCTCTTCAGCTCATCGAAGGTGAATTTTGAAATATCCATGACCCTATCATCCGGTGGAGGAACTGTTCCCATTTCACTGAGAGGGGGTGGGGATGATAGCTTGATTGTTCTGTGATCGGCATAATATCTGCTTCTTGGTCATCTTCCTCTTGTTCATCATCTACCTGTTGGGCCTGCAAATCCTCCTCCTATTTCCTCCTACTTTCTTCTTCTTCTAACAATTTTTTCCATTCTTCTTCTTCCTTAAGCTTCTACAAAGCTTCCTCTTGTTGTTTCTTCCTAGCTTCCTCTTCTTGTCTCTTTCTCTTCTCTTCCTTTCTAGTATCCATATCTTCTCTTTTCTTCCTTTCTTGTTCTTCCTTCTGCTTGTGTTCCTTTTCTTTGTAGGGGAAGGAGAGGATATAGTGGCTTCTTCTTCTTCTACAAAAGTTGTGACAGTCCTGAGAAAATATAATATCCAATCTTTTGCATCACCACCTTATCATTCATGTACTTTGGCATGAGATTGGGAGGTCTCTAAGAACCGAAAACTTTGATGTATGTGCCTTGAGAAAAAGCGAACCAATCTACTACTTCAGTAACTACTTCTTTGGCTTGGTTGGTCATGAAGGGAGCCTCACTTTCGTAGATCATATGGTAAAGCATAACAAAGAAGTGATCAACTAATTTTTCATAAACTCCCTTGTTGACTTCTGAAAGTAGCTTGCCGTAAATATTGACAAAAAATTATTGTCGAGTACACTTCCACTCTAGACCCGGAAACTCATTTATAGCGCAGATTCCATCAAGCAGGTATGTGAACATAAAGAACCAATATTTCTCACTTTGTGCATCCTTTTCCTTTGACACATTAATCTACAGTTGTTGGAAAAGTATGTCCAACCAGTTTAATATATTTCCTTCTGTCACCACCAAGTAAATCATGTAAATCCACCCTTCTTCACAAAAATAAGTGTTTTCCAACCCATATAATCTACAGCACAAAGCCATGATTTATTAGTAGACTTTCTTCAATGATTTTGTCCTATAAATTCCCTTTGGCCTTTGAAAAAATTTAGTTGTTTCTTGCCACCATGATATGATCACATCCTTTGTATTCAAATGATACCAAACTACATAATACTTAGAATTCAAATATTCTTTAGGCTTCGACAGTTTGTAGTATGAACGGCTATCATGTGGTTGATATGTCGTGAGCTCTTAACCACTCACACTATTGAGAATCATGTTCTTTGAGTCTAAATCCTGTAGTATCCATCCTATTTATTTTGCACACAGTAGCATCAGATATCTGCATGCAATCTTATGCAACCTGGATCTATTGAAATTAATATAAATCTCTTTGTCTTAAATCCTTTGGGAGCTCTCTCTTATTGAAAACATATTTTGTGATCTGCCATGGTATAATAGAAGACTTATCATTAAAACACTTGGTATATGCTAAAATAAATACTTTTGGTTTAGAATTCTCCACAACACCTTCAACACTACTTTTTGTGGCCTCCTTACTTGGTGCTTGTCTTATGACTAGAGTCATCATGTCAGTGGAGGATGAGAGACTAATAAACTCTTAATCAGCAACACCTAGAAGTGGAGATGCACTCATGGCAACATAAATTCATTCCCACAAAAAATATCATATTCTATCAAGCTATCAAATTCAATAGGTAGTCACTAAGAAGGAAAATTGTGCAAGATCTGAGCACAAGAGGGTAAACTTGAGGCAAGGTGATTTGACTGGTCACTGGAAGTGCACACTGCACAATGGCAAGGAGGAGAGACTGGACATGATGGATCAACAAAAGGCAAGGTTGAATATTTGTGCCTTAGTACTATGTAATGCGTAATTCCTGAGAGAGAGAGAGAGGGTATCCTATTGTGCAATTTGCATCAACAAAGGACAAAGGAATGCATACAGTTAGTTGGAAGTGCACAATGTGAAATTGAGGCCAAGCTATATGCAATGTGCAATCACAATTGGAAAGGATGGCATTGATGTTGACTAGAATTTCACAATGCACAGTTGAAGAGAGGCAAGTCTTGGGGGGTATGCATGCAGCATCAGTAGAGAGCCAGACTTGAGATCTATTGCCTAAAAGAGAGCAATGCATAGTTGAGAAGATGGGGATGTAGATCAACTCAATATTTGACTAAGTATTGAACAACAATGAGCAAGGAGAATAATGTGAATGAGAAGACTAACTTGCATTCATATATTCACTAGCAATTATTACTGGAATGCTAAAGGACTTGGAATATGAAATGACACTAGAAAATAAGCATGCAAGAGAGAAAGATAAAAATAGAAAAAGCAGCACTTGTATTCTAAAAAGCAGGCCAAAATGGCACTTACGAAAGCAAAACCAACAGTAAAAGCGAATAAAAGTGACAGTTACGAAACTTACTCAAAATAACAATGCACTTGCAACCAAAATCTCCTTGTGCTCAAGAAATGTGTAGAGCTCCAAAGGTGAGTGTGAGAATGATCTTTGGGCTAGCTTCTTATATAAGTGAGCACTCATAGAACTAGCGTTAGGGTTTGTCCATGCATGTCAAAAATATAGGATCTATGATTAGTTAACTGCCACTAGTGACAACACTAACTTTGGAAAGTGTGCCCACAGTATAAACAAGTGATGTGCATTAGCTAACCATGAGGAGTGTACACTAGTTGTCACCAAGAAGTGCATAGTTAACTATCTCTGTGAACTGTGCAGTTGACTATCACAAGAGACTGTGCAGTTAATTGCCACAATAGATTGTGTAATTGTCTATCATAAGGCATTACACAATTGACTGCCACAGAGGATTGCACAATCCCTATTTTAAAGGAATGCACAATCATTTCCATCAAGAAGTGCGTAATTATGGGTGAAAATGAGTAATTGTCATCATGAAGTGTGTTATCACTCCGTAGTTTTCTCCATGCTAAAAAGAGAAAAGTCAGAGGTAACCACAAACCTCTTTTGGTTGAATGAATGGTCTTCTTCAACCTGAGGGGGATCCCTCACTACGCAAACTCAGAGTTAAAACTTTGAATATGATTTTTGACAAAGACCAGTTCTAAAAATGTTTAGATTTTTGGTATGGGGGTAGTAGAGGATTCTAGGAAACCTAGTGTAAGGTGATCATAACCTTCCTGGTCCAACATGCTAATGTATCTCCAACCAATTTCATGTACAGAGGCTCAATTAATATGGCTTTCGAATTAAAAGAAAAATTGTTGTATACTGAAGATGGGAAAATCAAGGCATTCATCAGAAATAGTAGAACAACTAACAGTTCATTACTGCAATTTAGATAAATGACTATCAAGAAGAAAAACACAAAATTGTCTAAGGCATACATATTACATTTGCAAATTGAAATATTTGGCACAGCTAGACATGAGCATATAAAATGAATTCAAGTGTAATTGTTCCATACACCTTCAAATTAGTTTAACAAGATAACACAACAAGGGTAATATATAACTAAGAAGAAACAAAATCTGAAACATCCATACCATAAGTATCTCTGTAAATCCACTAGAATCTCTTCAACATTCAAGCACATGCATTAACGCATATCACAACAACAAACTGCAATAGTTTCCATAGTAATAATGAAACCATCAACAACCTTCTATGTATTCATTAACCAAATATATCCTTTGTACATAGGATAACATCATGTCTAAATTCAATGCATATTCGATCCAATAGAGGATCCATCTCAAAAATAAAAAGAGGAAAACTCTTGTTTTTACACATACTTTTCCTCAAAAGAATAAAACATAAAAGTGTTTTTTATATCTAAAAACAAAAATTTTCTAAATAAAACCAATATATCTTCGAACATGATCATCATGAAGAAAAATAGTAAAAGCACAAAGATGCTTTCTCAGTGTGCAAAAGGATGTATAGCAGTTACGCAGCATCCAAAACTTTGGGCTTGTGACACTGACATGTGGCGGGTTGTTGTGGAAGTGATCTGGCTGCCACACATACTCCATGTCATCCTCTTGAAAACCTGACGAGTGGCTTCCCTCCATCCTATGTGTAGTAGTGTGGGCATGGACTGCGTAGCACCTGCGTAGTAGATATCCAACATTGTTTGTTGAATGTTCTGTAGTCCTGCAAAAAAATGCCTTTATACCACTAAATTCCGCTCCAAAACATTATAATCCTACTACTATAGCATCAGAAACCTTTGAATTTAACACAAAATTCAAAACCTGAAGTAAGGCTTGATCACCTTCTCTTTCTTTTGCTTGAAAATTTACTACTGGAAGCCTTGGTGTTGGATGTACGGGGAGTGAGGTCATGTTGTCCAATAGGATTTGACATAGCAGGTTTTATTCCAGGCATAGGCATAGGCTTAGATTTTAGTTCAGACACCCTTTTAGGAGAAGACATTTCATCTTATCCTTCATACTTCTTTACCAATCCCCATGCCTCATCCAAACTTTGTTTCATGCTCCTTAACCTTGCTTCCAACACTAAATTCCTGACATATAAACTTTTGCATTGCCTCCTCACAGGAATAGACCATTTGATGAAATGTTTGCTTCTATCAAGGGCCTGGGATGCCTCACGAACTTCATTGTCACAGTTTTCAAGAATATCCTGGACTAACTTTTTATAACTTTGATTTAGTTGCCTGAATTGGTTTACCTATTCCTTTCTTTCTTCTAGCTCCTCCAAACATCTTTTATATTCTTTCCATTGATTAAAAGGAGGTTTTCTAGGAGCTTGAGCTACCTGCTTCATCTACTGCACAAATCTAAATTTGGACTTAGAAACCTTAACTAATGGCCCACTAAGCTCCACTGCAATCTTCTTAGCCTGCTCTGCAAATGAAACATGCTTCCCTTTTTCTTTAGAAATTGTTTCTGGAGGTAACTTCGCATCTTCATCTACTTGTTTGATTGTCTCCTTCAGGTCCCTGTTTCCTCTTCTCAAGAGTGTTGTTTTCACTTGATGTTTAGAAAGTGCCTCTTTCATCTTAACCATTTTGGGACCCTCTTTTTCATATTGTATAGCACTTTGTTCATGGTGTGCTATGTCTTCCTCTTGTTGTGACTGCATTACTTCAAGTCCCTTCACTTCTTCCTCTTTTCCATGATTTTTGTTGTCTCCCTATCTGTCTTTAGAAATCTCTACCACTACCTAAGGGGCTACCACCTCATTCTTTTTAACTCTTGACCTTGTCCTAGGTCTCATTACAAATTGATCTTGAATTGTATCTTCAATATTCACTTTAACCTTGGTGGGCTGTGTTGATTCCACCTATACCTTTGCTTCCTTGTTTGTCTTATTATCCTTCATGTTCTATTTTTCAGCCTTCTTACCAAGATTGCTCATGGGTTTTTTACTTGGCTTTATGTTATAGACATTTTTGGGCACTACAAACCCAATCATAAATGTTCATAAACCAAGGGCTCTTAAGTCCCTAAAAGTGTTGTTCCAACCTCTAAAAGAACAAGGTCAACTGATTACATCTTCTCCCAGAATTTCTCCATGAAAAACTGCTCAGAACTGGTCAAAACTGGACCATCTCATCTGCTCCATGGTCAAAGTGCGCTGCATCCCACCTAAATACACACAGTAGGTGTGATGCATCTTGAAAATCCCTTCTATGGGTGCGATGGGCGAGAGTGGACAAATGGCGGGGTCAATCTGCAAGGTGGAGGATCATGGAATCTTCTAGAAACTTCTCCTGTGACACTTGCCTCTCTACATTCGCCCAGGGATGAGTAAGAGATCATCAATCTCCAAGTGGAATCAAGAACTATCAGAGAGAGGACACTAATCAAATCTCAAAAGCTGACTCACCCCCCTTGCAAACATCTATATATGGATCCCTCATCCCAGAGATCCGGAGGCTAGAATTTTGTATCTTGTAAGGAAGTGTTGCTGGTTTCTTGGTGCAATATCATAGTGTTGGGTGATCTAAGCTTTTCATGAGGTGAAGAAGGGCTTTCTTGCTGAGAGGATGATGTTGGGTCAGAACAATTGGTTGTAATCCTCTTTGCTCTTTCTTGATTATCAATAAAGCTATTCAAGTTTCCCTCCACATTCTTGTATGATTGATGTTATATGCATTTGTGTGGTCAATATATATCTGGTCCTATATTGTTTATGATAATAGATCTATGTTCTTGGATAGTGTTATGTTGCTTTGATTCTATAGGTGCTCTTTGAAGCTAGGTAGACAAGGAAGCGAGTGGCAAAGATCTATCAGAAGGGAGAGGAATCGAGCAAGGAACCAAGCGCAAGACAGAGGTTGGTCTCCTTATTCCCCTCTTATCTATTTCTCATAAAGGAAAACGAAAGTAGTTTTAGTTTGTTTGTTTCTAAGGTAGCTACCAGCCTTAGTGGGACTAGCAGCTCTGCATAGACACTAGTTTTCCCGATAACACTTTACACATTCCTTTTTCATTCATTTTATATCCTTCATTGGATGGATAACTTCCTTCTTGAATGTTCCCTGCATTTTATGTTCCTCCTCATCTACTTTTACTGTTGAAGATCCATCTTGAGGCAATAAATCTATACTAGAAAGGAAATTTGACCTATTCAGTTTCTTCTTTTCAACAACATATTTAACTAAAATCTTGATAAACGAGAAATGAAACAAACTAGAAGCATGATTTTTGTTTTTGAATATGCACTTTAACTGCCATTCTCTCTAAAATTTTGAGTAAAAAATAAGGTAGATTCATAGGTTTGCTATTTGTAAAATGCCATAACAGCCTCAAATGGTATTGATAAACCCTACTGAATCTACCTTCACAATTGAAGTACCTTTGAATGACTTTCAAAATATTGACATACTGCTTCTTAAGCTAAACACTAGGAAAGATTGAGTCAAACTTGTCCAAAAATTATGGCTTCACAAACTGTTTAAAATCCATAATGTCCAACTCCCCTTAAACCACTTTTCCCCTATTGTAGGGAGATTAGTGGCATCAGCAATAAGTTTTTCAGTTACAATAATCTCCACATCTACTAGCTTGACTCTGCCATCTTGAAAATTGAGGGAAAACATACTGGCAAGCCTAGTATGATGACCTATATTTTGGACCTTTTGACAAAAGGGAATACAACCTGCATTTTCAAAGGCTACCCAAATAGCTGGTGAGGAGTTTATCAAGCTCAAGGTTCTAGGCTCAGGGTGCACTAGATATCCACCTTTCTTACTGACAACAGGGGCCATTGATCTTGATAGCTAGCAGGTGTAACTCAACTTTGAAAGAGGGGCTACATGTGTAGATGAGATGATACAAGACTAACAATGGTGACAACACAATTCAACTCAAACAGTTGGGTCAAAAAGTTGGTGACAGGGAAGTTTCCGAGGTTAAAAAGTGAGCAGGAGAACTCAGAATCAATTATCAACTTATTTTGACCTCTCGACAATCAACAGAATGACAATAGTTCATATTTATGAAAAATCACTGAGAACATGGAAATGAAGTTATACTACTGGATAAAACAGGGTGTGCGCAACATTTGTTTCTTTAGCAGAAAATGTACAAAGTTTATATAATCTTGATCGAGATACAGAATAGTAAAAATTTAGGAAAGGTCACCGAAATCCTACCTCTCCCATCCCTAAGAATGAAGCTGTGCGTAGATGAATACCATGTTCAACAACTTTATGACCTTGGCACCCTCTGCGCAGCAAGAGCACAACACTCTTAACCTCTACGTAGCAGGAGCATAGCACACTATGTGAAATTCTCTGCAACTCGACTTCAAAACATAAACTATTCCCAAATTTCCTGGGGAAGAACAAATTCATTCACCTGTGATTAGAGGAAATGAAAAATGGCAGACTTCTACAATGATTTGAAAGTAATTCAAAACTTTGTTCATGTAATCAAGCTTGATGTTAAATCAACGTTGCACCTGAAAAGAAATTATTTCGGAATTAGGGATCATGACAAAATCTAGGGAAATGATGAAAATATGATGAGTGACTCATATGAAATGGATAGTGACAAAGTTCAATCATCACACACAATGGTGTTTAGGCAAGGGAAAATTTAGGCCTAGGAGTTTTATACTTAGGATAAAATGGGAATGGGGAGGTCTAGGCCTAACATAAGGAATAGGGATGATATAATGCTTAGGCCTAGGGGAATTTTAGGATAGCAAGGGAATAAGAGGATGGGAAAAAGGGAAAAATAATGATGTCTAAAGAGGGAACAAATTGGAACATTAATGATTGTATTGCTTTAACATCATTCCTTTAAATGTAGACACCCTATCAACATTCAACATCCTGACTCAGCAGTTGTTACAATAATTTTCAATGCTCAGATACCCCTTCCCATGACTGACTTTAATGACCAAAGAAATTACCAAACTCAACATGACTCTCCAAACAGTGACAGGTCAAATTTATGACAGTGAAAACATTTATGAATTTGACCCCCTCCAAGACAGAAAAATGATAGTTCAAAGGCCTTCAACTAATAAATTAACCTACTCTAATGTTAGCTCCATTGGGGATGGAAACCTCCTTGTGAGGTGCCAAGAACGACACCGCAGACCAGAAGCCTATCCATTGGGCAATGGAAACCATGTATAAAACTAATATACAGACTATCAAACTGGAAAAATTTATTGATTAACTGAATGAAAATAATTGTTGACTGACAGACTCTTACTGGACAAACTGACTTATTTATGGCAACGATAAGTTAAGATCTTATGGCCTTCACCTCAAGCTTTAAATCTCAACTCTGGCTACCCACACTTGCAATATTTCAAAGTAGAACGGTATTCACAATGAAATGATCCTTCAACTATCGAATTAGGTGAGAAAATATTTGAGCAGCTTGTCATTCACAGACCTTGATCCAACCAGTTCATTTGATAAATCTTCAAGTAGATAGGCATTATGTCCCCTGAATGCAACAACCTTGAAAGGCCCCTTCCACAAGTTGTCTAACTTTCCATGTTTGCCTTTATCTTCATTATGAGCATCCCACTTTAACACCAAATCTCCAAGTTGAAAATCAGTTGCCTTTGTTCTTTTATCATAGATTTTCTTTATCCGGTCTTGTATCAGTTGTGTGTTTTTGAACACCTCTTCTCTAGACTATTGGAGTTGAATCATTTTCCCAATTCTTCGTTGCATGCCATTTGACTCTACTTCACCCTCCTGCAACAATCTCATGACTGACACTCCTAATGAAGAGGGAAAAAGTTCCTATGTTGCATAAACCAACTCAAATGGAGACATGGCTACTGATCTTTTAGTACTCACACGATCTGCCCATAGTGCATGAATCAGCGTTTTTTCCCAGCTCCTTTTATTTTCCTACAGCAACTTCTTAATAATGTTGACCAAACTCTTGTTGGATGACCTTGCCAAGCCATTTCCCTCTAGGTAATATGTTGTGGATTAGCCTAGAATGATGTTATACTTGTGGTAGAATTCAATCATCTTCTTTGACTTAAATGCGGTAGCATTGTCTGTGATAATTTTTTGTGGACTACCAAAACGATACAAAATATTACCTTCCAAAAATTGGATGATCATCGTGTCCATAGCTTGTCTGGTCGGGTTTGAATCAGTCCATTTGGTAAAATAGTCGGTTGTTGTCAATATCCACTTTTGTTGTCTAGAAGAAATAGGATGAATTTCACCAATAAAATCGAGTCCCCATTGCTGAAATGGTGACTCAACTGCTATAGGCTTCAGGGGAAGCTGGAGCAACTTCTTTCTTCCTTCAAACATCTGGCATTCTTGATAGCTTGCCACCTTTTTATAAATATCGACGAACAAACTATGCCAATAGAATCCATCTCTTAAGATCTTGTTCACTGTGGTTTTCAATACAACTGCCCACCACAATCTCCTTTGTAAAACTATTTCATTGTTGCTTGAGCCTCATCTTCTAATAAGCAATTAAGCAACATTGCGTCGGGATCCTTCTAGTACAAGAACTGATCAATAATGCAAAATTTTACTGCCTTCAGTTTTAGAAATCGAGATTTAGTTTTGGTCCAATCAGGAGGTGCTTGTAAATGTTGCAAGACATATAAAATATCTGCATACCAAGGTGAAGAAGCAAACTTCTCCGGCACTTGCTAGACAGTACTTGAGAGATCTTCTTCTGTTAGGACAGCCAGGAAAATAATTTTAAGGCAGTGCGAATTCGATTCAGCCAACCTTGACCTTTAATCAATTTTGTTGGTTTGATCTCTATGTCATATTCAAGAATTGCAGTGATCCATTTACCCCTCCTTCCATATAGGTCACTTTGAGTGAAGATGTTTTTTACTGCAGCACTAGGCACATAAGCCACGACATGAGAATGCAAATTGTACACCCGAAAATCTTTCAAAGCCTTAACAGGAGAAAATGTTTGTTTTTCCATTATGAATTTGAGCGTAGCAACTCTGAGCACCCTGTTGAAAAATGAAATAGGTTGTTTGACTCCCTACTGATTTTTCTCCAAAAGGACAACAACAATACTATGCTCAGATGCAAAATAAAATACTATAAATTCACATGTATAATTTGGACTGGCTAATGTGGGAGCACGGGACAATGCTTCTTTGACTTCATTGAAAGATTTCCTATTGTCTTAACCCCATTTGACCTCGTTATCATGCCTCAACATGTCTGTAAATTTTCTAGAAATTTCAGCCAGATTAAGCATGAACCTTCTTAAAAAATTAATTCTGCCCAAAAAGGATTGAATCTCCTTTTTACTCCTAGGAATGTCCATTTTCTAAATTGTTGAAATTTTATTAGGGTCTATTTTCATGCCATCTTTCAAAATGATATGACCCAACAGCTTGCCTTCCTCCAGTCCAAACAATGGTTTCTTAGGGTTTAATGCAATGCCATGTTTCATACACTTCTCCAAAATTTCTCTTAAGTGTTGCAAGTGCTCATCATCAGATTGTGAGTAGACAGTAATGTCATAAAGGTATATTATGAGAAACTTATCCTTTTCTTTTAAAAAGCTATATCCATTGCTCGCTGAAATGTTGCCCCTGCATTCATCAGACCGAATGGCATCTTACCATATTTGAAAGTACCCCAGGGCATTGTTAAGGCGATCTTATCCTTGTCTTCTGGGTGAACCAAAATTTGGTTGTACCCATAAAATCCATCCAGTAATGACATTCTTCTTGCACCAACTACCTTCTGAAGAACATGGTCCATTTTTTGTAGCGGATAGTTGTCCTTAAGAGACACCCTGTTCAAGTTTCTGAAATCTACACACAATGTAATTTCACCTATTTTATTTCTGACTGGTACCAAGTTAGACAACCAATCATAAAGATGAAGAGGTACTATAATACCAGCATTAGCCAACTTTCTTAATTTTTTTTCAATCAAGGGTAGCAACACTAAATTCATCCTTCGCAACTTCTGTTTGAATGGTTTATGATCCTTTTTTATTGGTATTATGTGCTAAATAATCTCTTTGTTATACACCTTTAAGACTTCGTACCCCCAAGCAAAAACATCAGAGAATTCAATGAACAATTCCAAATATCATTTCTTCATTTCAGGGCTCAAAGTTTTGGACAATTTTATCATTTTTGGGTGTTATGTTGTACCTATATTGCATTCTTCGACTCCTCCTCCTATAGGTATTAATTTTGGCCTCTTAGCCACATCATTTGGTCAAACAATTCCTCCAAAGGTACAAGTCCTCTTGGAAGGGCATTGTCTTTGAGCTGCAATATTTTAACTCAGTACCCTGCTTATCTAATTCTTCCTTCAGCTGATTAATAAAATTTTCTTTATCTGCATCCTCCCATCCACCATCACTTTCCATTTGGCAAACTCTTCTTTCATTAGCAAGAAATTCTCCACTTGCTTATCATTTTCAAAAACTTGCCAATGGCCCATGTTATCTGGGACAGCGGGCCTATGTTTCACCTCTACCTTGTATTTCCCTTTAACATTGCTAGGCATCTCAAAATTAGAGGCCGAAGTGGCCAATGCATCTGCAATAGCATTATCCTTCCTAGGAACAACTGCAAGTTGTATTCAACAAAATTTTCTAAATAATCGATGACAACATTACGATAAGCATGCATCCGGGGGTTTTTGGTTTGATATTCACCTCTAACTTGCCTGGCCACCAGCTCAGAATGTTCAAAGACAGTTATTCTTCTAGCTCTTGATTTCCTCAAATTTTGCAGGCCCAAAATAAGATCTTCATATTCCTCTACGTTGTTAGTACAATCAAAAACTAACTTGTAGGAACATAATTTTGACTTACCAACCCTTGGGCTGATTATCCATATTCCTGCACCGACGCCTACTCTACTTGCTGCCCCATCGAAATGCATGGTCCAAACCAGTAGTTTTTTCTACTTTTTTTACCCTTTTCAGCCTTCAAACTTTCAGATTTCTCATAGACAATTTGACTGATTTTTCGCTCATCTTTGTCATTGTCATGTTCCTTCATTTCATGACTATTTTCATCATAAGTTTGCTCGTTATTTACTACTTCTGAAATTTCTGAAACAACTGCTTTTATGTTGTTGTCCTTTTCAAGACAACTACCTGAAATTTCTAAATTCAGAGCGTTGTCTCTTTCCTCTTTCACATCTAAAAAATTCTCTGCAACATTTGGGCAATCCAAATTGAACAACACAAAGGAGTCCAAGTCATAATGAATAGCATAGACTGGATGATTCACGGGCCTCTCCTTATTGTTGATCATGTACTGCATGAGGCGTTCCCTGTACAACCTCCTCAACTGACTTCCAAAAACTAGAATTGTGATGTAGGACATGTTTGTTTGTAATGCTCCATTTAGCTTTTCCATCCAGGATCTTGACAACAACATACCATACCTGGGAGGTATGTCTGCCACTACAATATCCATAACCATAAACTTTGAAGGTATTTGAGTTAAGGACACCACCAAATCTTTAATTAATCCCATACACTTCACCTTACTCGAATCAAATGAATACAGATCCTTGTATGGCATTGTGATATCTAAGCCTAATGTCTCCAAGATTACTTTCGGCATTAGATTGTGTGAAGCTCCATAATCTAACATAGCATTATGCAAAAAAAATCATGCATATTCATGCTGACATAGAAAGGAGGAACATCTCCATCCTGATCTTTGTCATTAATCTTTGGACCAAATATTATAGCTGGATGATCATCTGATATATTAATAGTATCAAAATATTTGTCTACTCTAAGTGTCTTTAAAACTTGAGATCTGTATTGACAGTTTTTTACTAATTCCCCAAGAGGAATAGAGATCTTCAATTTGATAATTCCATCTTCAAGATTAAAGGGATTTGATACCTTTTCAACTTCTTTGTGGGCAATTTCCTTCCTTTCTGCAGCCTCTTTGGGTATGTTGTCTTTCCACTGCAGGATAGTAACTGGAGGCTCCTTCCTTTGGGTACTTGTGTTAGGAACCTCCTTATTATGAGTACTAGTGCTAGGGAGGTCATTTTTCTTAGCACTGTTAGCAGGCGCTTCCTTCCTTGTTACCTTGTTGATCGGTACATCCTTTCTTGTTGCATTACCTCCCACAGTTCTATTCCTTAAGTTATATTGTCGCTGCACTTGCATTATGGCATTCTGAAACCCCTTTTTGTATTCCTCAGATTCAATCATCAATGCATCATTTTGAGATTGAGAAAATTACAATTCTTCATCTGTTGCTTCAAAATTCTCAAGAAACCCTTGCTTTTCATATTCTTTAGTCAAATACACATCTTGTTGTCCATCACCAAAAAAAAAAATTTGATCTTCTAGCAATTGTTCATCCTCCTCTTCTTAATCTTGAGCATAATTTTGTTGAAAGGGTGGTCTTATTTGCTGTTGTGACTACTCTGGACCCTTCTATTCCTTAGGTTTGTTTGGCAACTATGGTTGCCTTCGAAAACTTGGATTTCTTATTTGTGGACCAATTTGGGTTTCTCGAACTGTTGTCTGGTTAGTCAAAGAGATTTTCTCCATCATCTTCTCCATAGTTTTGACCAATGTATCAAATTCAGTATCAGCAGAAGTAGAAGGATGTTCCTATGGTAAATATTTTCTCTAACTTCATTTTGGACTACTTTGCTAACAAATTAGACTCCACATTGACCACATTGTTATGCATGTCCTCCATTGTTTATGTATTTCTTTCTCTAAGATGGTAAGCCATTTCAGGGTCAAAAGCGTCAGGATAATGAAGTAAGGCCAACCCAGGAGGAGGCTTGATCTCTACGGGAATTGAATTATATATTTTATTGAACCTTACAGAAAAATCTTGAACAGTTTCTTCGAGCTGTCTTTTCATATTATTGTACTTAGCTAGAATTTGCAAGGGATTCTTCATTGTACTCAGCTAGAATTTGCAAGGGATTCTTCATTGTACTCAGCTAGAATTTGCAAGGGATTCTTCTTTTCACCCCACCTTGCAAGAAATTCATCTTCCAACTCTTGATAATTGGCAAAAGCTCTTGGACAAGAACTTCTGAACCGTTTCTTGACATCACCGGAAGAACTTTGCGAAAATAATCTGATCTTAACATCATCATAGTCCACTTCCTCCAAATCTACAAAATCGTTGACCTTATCAGCATGCCGCTTGGCAGTAATTTCTCATGCACCATCATATTGAGGCAGCATGTGTCTATAATTAATAGGTCAATCATGAAGCTGAGCAGGCAGAACCAAATGGGCATATTTCGCTGCCATTACTATTACTTGAGTAGTTGGATGACTAACAGGTGGTGTGATAGAAATAGCAGAGGTCTGGGGCATGACAGAGACAATAGATGATGAAAAACTAGATGAATAGATGTCGAAACGGGTGATAAAGGACTCAATAAGGATGTAAAAGCAGAACCAAAACTTGAACTAGCTTGTGTAAGGACTATTTTTTGAGATGAAAATGTCCTTTCAACAGCTTTCTGAACTTTGTCAACTAAGCCTCTAAGTCTACTAAACTACGTAAGGATAATTTGACTCAACTATATCTCTGGAAATGATATATGAGAACTAGGAATGCATGAATCTGCCAGAACTTTAGAGATGTTTGAGAAAGATCTCATTTTAAACAATGAATTTCGAAGGAGATTTCTGGTGAAGAAACAAATTTCCTAAGTGAGTACTTACTAGTTCGACTTTCCACCACAACTCTTTCCTTTCTAAGTAATTTTTCAGGACCAGAAACAACTATAAGGGGATTTGGGTCAGGTTTCTTCCTGGTAAACCTCCTAGAAGCCAGATCTTCTCAAATAAATTTGCATGCATTAAAATTATCTAACAGTAAAGGCAATCTTAATATTCAACCTATGATGAAACTTTGAACATAAAAATTTCCGCAATAATTATATTTTCAAATCCCAGGCAACAGTGTCAATATGTTAGCACTCTGTAGTTTTCTCCGAGCTGAAAAGAGTAAACTCAGAGGTAACCACAAACCTCTTTTGGTTAAATGACTGGTCTTATTCAACCTAATGGGTCTCCCTCACTGAGCAAACTCAAAGATAAAACTTTGAATATGATTTTTGATGGAAACCAATTCTGAAAATGTTTAAATTTTTGGTATGGGGGTAGTAGAGGATTCTAGGAAAACTAGTGTAAGGTGATCATAACCTTCCTGGTCCAACATGTTGATGTATCTCCAACCAATTTCATGTACAGAGGCTCAATTAATATGGATTTCAAATTAAAAGACGAATTGTAGTATAGTGAAGATGGGAATATCAAGGCATTCATCAAAAATAGCAGAATAACTAACAGTTCATTGATGCAACTTAGATAAATGACAATCAAGAAGAAAACACAAAACTATGAAAGGCATACATATTCCATTTGCAAATTGAAATATTTGGCACAGCTAGACATGAGCATATAAAATGAATTCAAGTGTAATTATTCCATACACCTTCAAATCAGTTTAACAAGATAACACAACAACAATAATATATAACTGAGAAGAAACAAAATCCGAAACATCCATACCATAAGTATCTCTATAAATCAACTGGAATCTCTTCAACATTCAAACACATGCATTAACACAGATCACAACAACAAACTGCAATAGTTTCCCCAGCAATAATGAAACCATCAATAACCTTCTATGTATTCATTAACCAAATATATATTTTGTACATAGGATAACATCATGTCTAAATTCAATGCATATTCGATCCAACAGAGGATTGATCTCAAAACTAAAAAGAGGAAAACTATTGTTTTTCCAAAAACTTTTCCTCAAAATCATAAAACATCAAAGTGTTTTTATATCTAAAAAAAAATATAAATAAAACCAACATATCTTCGAACATGATCATCATGAAGAAAAATAGTAAAAAGCACAAAGTTGTTTTCTGATTGTGCACAAGGTTGTGTAGCATCCAAAACTTTGTGCTTGTGAAACTGGCATGTGGTGGGCTACTGTGGAAGTGATCTGGCTGCCACACATACTCCATGTCATCCTCTTGAAAACCTGACAAGTGGCTTCCCTTCAGCCTGTGTGTAATAGTGTGGGCATGGACTGCGTAGCAGATCTCCAACGTTGTTTGTTGAATGTTCTGTAATCCTGAAAAAATGCCTTTATACCACTAAATTCCTCTTTAGGACATTAGAATCCTACTACTATAGCATCAGAAACCTTCGAATTTAACACAAAAGTCAAAACTTGAAGTAAGGTTTGATCACATTCTCTTTCTTTTGCCTGAAGATTTACTGCTGGAAACCTTGGTGCCAGATTTACGAGGAGTGAGGTCATGTTGTCCAATAGGAGATGACATAACAGGTTTAATTCCAGGCACAGCCTTAGAATTTAGTTCAGACACCCTTTTAGGAGAAGACATTTCAGTTGAGCCTTCATACTTATTTACCAATCCCCATGCCTCATCCAAACTTTGTTTCATGCTCCTTAACCTTGCTTCCAACACTAAATTCCTGACATATAAATTTTGGCATATCCTCCTCACAGGAATAGACCATTTGATGAAATCTTTGCTTTTGTCAAGGGCTTGGGATGTCTCACAAACTTCATTGTCACAGTTTTCAAGAATATCCTGGACTAACTTTTTATAACTTTGATTTAGCTGCTTGAATTGGTTTACCTTCTCCTTTCTTTCTTCCAGCTCCTCCAAACATCTTTGATATTATTTCCATTGATTAAAAGGAGGTTTTCCAGGAGCTTGAGCTACCTACTTCATCTACTGCACAAATCTAAATTTGGACTTAGAAACTTTAACTGGTGGCCCACTATGCTCCGCTGTAATCTTCTTAGTCTACTCTGCAAATGAAACGTGCTTCCCTTTTTCTTTAGAATTTTTTTTTGTCGGTGACTTTTCCTTGTCATATGCTAGTTTGATTGTCTCCTTCAAGTCCATGTTTCCTCTTCTTAAGAGTGTTGTTTTCACTTGATGTTTAGAAAGTGCCTCTTTCATCTTAACCATTTTGGGACCCTCTTTTTCATATTGTATAGCACTTTGTTCAGGTTGTGCTGATCCGGATCTTGGGAGGAGGCCCCCAAGATCTAAAAGATTGAAATGGATCTTGGGAGGAGAGACCCCCAAGATCTGAAAACTTGCATTGCCAGAAGAAAAATAGGAGAATGCCCAATAAACAAAACCACAAAGAAACTTTTTTATTAAAACCGATAATAACTGTAAAGGCTACATTGTGGCGGACAATCTGTCCTTTTACAAAATGTGACTTGTTACTTATAGTATTTTTTCAGTTATAATACCACGGGTCAATTCCATGGGTGAATGAATACCATGGGTGGATTTTACAATACCACGGGCAGATGCCATTTACAATACCATGGGTAAATTCCATGGGTGAATGAATACCATGGGTGGATTTTACAATACCACGGGCGGATGCCATTTACAATACCATGGGTAAATTCCATGGGTCGATGAATAATATGGGTGGATGAGTACCATGGGTTGATGCCATTTTCCATTCGGATCATTCCTCCCTCCTTAAGAAGCAATGGTCCCCATTGCGTAAAGTTCCCTCCTGCAAAGCCTTTGTTGAATATGAAGATCCACTGAAGATAAGGGTTTTACGTGGTTAACCCAAAACCCTGATAAATGAAGATCCAAGGATAGAGATACCCTGTAATGCTTGTGACCAACTGTGATTCTGACAGTGTGTGGCCTAGAAAATGGACTTCGATGAACTGTGGGTTTGTGGATGACCCATAACCATGAAGAACGAAGATCCGAGGATAGAGATACCCTGTAATACTTGTGACCAACTGTGATACTAACAGTGTACGGCCTAGCAAATGGACTTCGATGAAGTGTGGGTTTGTGGATGACCCACAACCGTGATGTTGGTTGCTGATGAAGTAGCAGGTGCCTACATAGCCTGGGGTGGGAGGGCACATCTCCAAATAACCCAAGCCGATTGCTGCTATGTTGAAACTGATGAATGTGAAGCAGGTGCCTACTAAAGTGGGGTGGGAGGGCACGTCTCCAATGGAAACCCACTCCGAATGCTGCTCCAGAATTAAAATGGACATAACTCGGCCAATATAACTCAGAATATTTATTATAACCTATTTTTGGAAGCAGAAGGACCATTTTGCATCTTCCCATGTGATGGAAATCCTTATCTGGGCACTCTGAGATCTCAGATTTGTGCTGCAACAGTTCCGCCGTCACAAAAATTCTGATAAAATAGCTGATTTTAAATCAACGATATCTCCCACATCCGGACTCCGATTTGACCCTTTTTTTTTTTGAAATTGGGTGATTTTTCGAGAGGAATCCAGATCTGGTATTTGATTTTGTAAATTTTGTACCAAATGTTTCAGATCTGATCTGCAAAGTCGCCGCCCAAAAAAAAAATCCTGCAAAAAAATGAGAAAAGAAAAATTCTTCCTGCTTGACCCAAGAAAGTGCTCTGTGGAGGTTGTAGCACATGCCTGAAGTTTGTTGAATATTGCTGCAAAATTTGAAACTGAAACATGCATCAAACCCTCGTTCCCATGGAATCAT
This sequence comes from Pinus tabuliformis, assembly GCA_031772625.1. Taxonomy (NCBI): domain Eukaryota; kingdom Viridiplantae; phylum Streptophyta; class Pinopsida; order Pinales; family Pinaceae; genus Pinus; species Pinus tabuliformis. The sequence goes on along the minus strand of CM062818.1, from coordinate 1,938,548,335 downwards.
AACCTGCTCTGATACCACTGATCCGGATCTTGGGAGGAGGCCCCCAAGATCTAAAAGATTGAAATGGATCTTGGGAGGAGAGACCCCCAAGATCTGAAAACTTGCATTGCCAGAAGAAAAATAGGAGAATGCCCAATAAACAAAACCACAAAGAAACTTTTTTATTAAAACCGATAATAACTGTAAAGGCTACATTGTGGCGGACAATCTGTCCTTTTACAAAATGTGACTTGTTACTTATAGTATTTTTTTCAGTTATAATACCACGGGTCAATTCCATGGGTGAATGAATACCATGGGTGGATTTTACAATACCACGGGTAGATGCCATTTACAATACCATGGGTAAATTCCATGGGTGAATGAATACCATGGGTGGATTTTACAATACCACGGGCGGATGCCATTTACAATACCATGGGTAAATTCCATGGGTCGATGAATAATATGGGTGGATGAGTACCATGGGTTGATGCCATTTTCCATTCGGATCATGTGCTATGTCTTCCTCTTGCTCTGACTGCATTACTTCAAGTCCCTTCACTTCTTCCTCTTTTCCATGATTTTGCTTGTCTCCCTATCTGCCTTCAGAAATCTCTACCACTACTTGAGGGGCTATCTCTTCCTCATTCTTTTTAACTCTTGACATTGTCCTAGGTCTCATTACAAATTGATCTTGAACTGTATCTTCAATCTTCACTTTAACCTTGGTGGGTTGTGTCTTCTTATGTTCATGTTCTATTTTTCAACCTTCTTACTAAGCTTGCTCATGGGTTTTTTGCTTAGCTTTACATCTTCCCTTTTCATTGACTTTATCTCCTTCATTGAATGGATAACTTCCTTCTTGATTGTTCCCTGCATTTTATGTTCCTCCTCGTCTACATTACTAATGAAGACCCATCTTGAGGCAATAAATCTATACTAGAAAGGAAACTTGACCAATTCAGTTTCTTCTTTTCAACAACATATTTAACTAAAATCTTGATATGCAAGAAATGAAACAAACTGGAAGCATGATTGTATTTTTGAATATGAACTTTAAATGCCACTCTCTCTAAGTTTTTGAGTAAAAAATAAGTTAGATTCATATGTTTTCTCTATGTAAAATGCCATATCAACCTCAAATGGTATTGATAAACCCTATTGAATCTACCTTCACAAGTGAAATACCTCTAAATGACTTTCAAAAGATCAACATACTGCTCCTGAAGGTAAACACTGGGAAAGGTTGAGGCAAACTTGTCTAAAAAATTTGGCTTCACAAACTGTTTGAAATCCATAATGTCCAAATCATCTCCCTTAAACCACTTTTCCCCTGTTGTAGGGAGATTAGTGGCATCAACAATAAGTTTTTTAGTTACAAGAATCTTCACATCTCCTAGCTTGACTCTGCCATCTTGAAAATTGAGGGCAACGATGCTGGAAAGCCTAGTATGATGACCTATCTCCTAGACCTTTTAACAAAAAGGAATACAACCTACATTTTCAAAGGTTACTCGAATAGCAGGTGAGGTGTTTATCAAGCTCAAGGTGCTAGGCTCAGTGCGAACTAGATCTCCACCTTTCTTACTGGAAACAGGGGGCCATTTGATCTTGATAGCTGGAAGGTGTAACTCAACTTTGAAAAAGGGGCTACATGTGTAGATGAGATAATACAAGACTAACAATGGTGACAACACAATTCAACTCAAACAATTGGGTCAAAAAGTTCGTGACATGGCAGTTTCTGAGGTTAAAAAGTGAGTAGGAGAACTCAAAATCAATTATCAACTTATTTCGACCTCTCAGCAATCAATAGAATCACAACAATTCATTTTTATGAAAAATGACTGAGAACATGGAAATGAAGCTATAATGCTGGATAAAACAGGGTGTGCACAACATTTGTTTCTTTAGCAGAAAATGTACAAAGTTTGGCTGAACTTGATTGGGATACAGAATAGTAAAAAGTTAGGAAAGGTCACTGACATCCTACCTCTCCCATCCCTGAGAATGAAGTTGTGCGTAGATGAATACCATGTTTAGCAACTTTACGACCTTGGCACCCTCTACACAGCAAGAGCGCAACACTCTTAACCTCTGCGTAGCAAGAGTGCAGCACACTGTGTGAAATTCTCTGCAACCCAACTTCAAAACATAAACTATTCCTAAATTTCCCATGGAAGAACGAATTCATTCACCTACGATCATAGGAAATGAAAAATGGCGACCTTCTACAATGAATTGAAAGTCATTCAAAACTTTTTTGATGTAATTAAGTTTGGTGTTAAATTAGCGTTGCACTTGAAAAGCAATTATTTCGGAATTAGGGAGCATTAAAAAATATAGGGAAATGATGAAAATATGATGAGTGACTCGTATGAAATGGATAGTGACAAAGATCAATCATCACACACAATGGTGTTTAGGCAAGGGAAAATTTAGGCCTAAGGGTTTTATACTTAGGACAAAATGGGAGTAGGGAGGTCTAGGCCTAACATAAGGAATAGGGATGATATAATGCTTAGGACTAGGGGAATTTTAGGATAGTAAGGGAATAAGGGGTTGGGGAAAAGGGAAAATAATGATGTCTAAAGAGGGAACACATTGGAACATTAATGATTGTACTTCTTGAACATCATTCCTTTAACTGTAGACACCCTATCAACATTCAACATCCTAACTCCGTGGTTTTTCACAACAGTTTTCAATGCTCAGATACCCCTTCCCATGACTGACTTTAATGACCAAAGATCAACATTACTCTCCAAACAGTGACAGGTCAAATTTATGACATTGAAAACATTTATGAATTTGACCCCCTTCAAGACAACAAAATGATAGTTCGAAGGCCTTTGACTAATAAATTAACCTACTCTAACAAAGTGCACAACAACTTCTTGATAAAAGTTCCCAATTGAGGGAAACACAAGCTAGGCATGTGAGAACAAAAAATTGTGACACTTGAGATTACTAGATTAAGACTTGACACTTAGAAAAGTATTTAACAACTCAAAGCGATAGTTCACATGACCAAAAGGAGGCTCCAAAATTTGAATATAGGAAAAAATTTGGAGGGGGTTGTAGCAGCTACAACACCAACTCAATAGATATATATGTGGTTGTCCTTAATTTCGTCAAGCTTCCATGGGTAAAAATTTCAACTCATATTGCTTACATCAAACACATCCATTCATACAGAAAGATCCTAATGAACATATGACATAAGCTTTTCATATCTAGTTCATTCAAGTCTCCTCCTCCTTGAAATCACTCACTATTTTTGGTTCAAGAAATACCGTCTTTCTATTACATTATCCTTCAGGTGATATACCTAAACAAGGATTTCCTGCACAAGAAGACCGAAGGAATTAATAGTCTTATATCTAAGTTTTCCCTCTGGTTTGCACTATCATAGTTAGAATTTCATTACTCCTAGTAGTTAAGGCATGTCATAGGACTACAATGTTACTTCAGTGTCCTTGTTCCTATCTCTCTACTTCACAATCTTTACATATCCTTCCTAGAGAGATTCATCATCTTCCCTATATCACAACACATGGTTCCCATGAGATATAGTCCAAAAATACTCAATCAGAATTTTTTCCTCTAAATTTTTCATACAAAAACTAGGTCTCACAAACATGAGTCTCTTCTCATAAAGTTGAGATCCTTGAAGGCATCAATATTCTCATCCTTCATCAAGGGGTTACATTTCATGCCATACCCAAGGCATTAAACCTGCAACCTATATTTTCACTCAACAAAAAAATGTTAGTTTCTTACGCATAAAATCCTTTCAATATATCATTTATAGTAGCCTCTAAATTGGTTTCAAAATAATCACATAGTCATTCATTCAATCAATTTAGTTGCATTCTATATCAGTCGAAAGGAGAACGTCATTGAAAAATACATATTCATTCAATATCATCACACAAATTCCAAATAATTCATATGGCAATCAAACTTTCTATGCTTGCAAATCAAAATAGCTTTGGGATGAGAGTTTCATATTCACTCTCTCCATTAACATATTCATGTATTAATTAATTAGCATATAGTTTTTTTCCCATTTTACTTTCAGTGAGAGTGAGGGATTCACACCACTCACTTCAACACTTAACAAACCTTTAAAAATATGAACAATTTGTTGAGAAGGGTAGCACAAAAGTCTCAATTTGACTCTCCCTTGATCAAATTAAGAAAATTTGAATGTCCATGTCAGCAAACAACTTGGAGGCAATTAACTTGTGTGACACGACTCTAGTCACTGAGTTAGCTCAATAAATTCGAGTTAGATGTCTCTGAGTTCATTTAAGCATGTGTGATTGCTAAATTTTAGTAATACAAGTCAGTTATTTCTAGTTGTGTTTAGTTAAACTAGTTCTAATAGTTAATGGGACTAGTGGAAGGTCAGTTGCATAGTGGGATGACAGTCTAACTCAGTGATCATCTAGTTAACTTATCAATCAACTCAAAATATCTAGTGCATGCAAGGAAAATGAGTTCCTCAGATGTGGTGGAGATTCCAAGGCAATGTAACAAGCAGTTGTAAACTAGTTTGTGTTTACATGTGTTGCATACAGTCAGATGACCAATCCTTGGGAATTACGTAATCAATTAGAGGAAAACTCCTAAAAAATAGGGGCTAATTCCTCAGGATTTGCACAAGGGAATAGGGGCTCAAGCAGAGGCAAAAATTGACTAAGTCTGGGTCAGAGATTCTCATTAAGGGGAGAGATGGGTTATTCACTTGCAGGTTGTGCTTAGAGTGGGCAAGAAATTGTAATACATTCTCTATTCATCTAATTAATGCAAAGAGGCTTGAGGGGTTTTCCCAGTTGGTTTTGCCTAGAAAAATATTGTGCATGTGTGGTTTTTCTTATTGCATGTTTGTGAATGTTGTTCTATACTGTGAATTAAATTCCACATATCAGTAGAGTAGAATCGTGTCTCTTGATTTTAGATTAAATTTCTCGAGCAATTGCAATTCTATTACCATTTTATACATGCTAGCGGAGCCATGTTCATATTAGAACAAGAATTTTGAAGTTGTTTCTCAGGTGGTTCGAATTTGTAGCTTTAGTGTAGCAGGATCACTTCAGAGTTGGGAGAATGGCCTTCAATGGATTGAGATTAGAGTATGCCTTGGAAGGTAGATAGAATTTCATTACATGGAAGTATTGCATGGAGGTGGTGCTTGATGACAATGGCTTGCTAGAATACATCAAGAAAGATGTTGTAAAACCAACGGAATTTGATGCCCAAAGCCTAGCCCAATGAAAGAAAGATGTAGCAAAGGAAAGGGGAAAAATCTTGGAGGGAGTGTGAGACCACATTGTCTCAAATATCCATGGGAAAGAAACTCTTTTCACAATATGGAAGGCATTGGAAAATCTATTCGAGAATAGCATTGACCATAGAAAACTAATTTTGATATATCAAGATGCAGAAGAATGATACTATTTCGCAGTATCTCACCAGATTTACACAAGTGCGAGATGAGCTTGGAGGGGTTTGTGTGAATCTTGTAGAAGATGACATGGTGAGCCTAGCTCTTATAAGCTTTCCCAAAAGCTGGCATAGCTACCAGGACATGGTGAATGGGAGGGAGAAATTACCGAATTAGGAACGCTTGTGGCCTGATTTGGTACAAGAAGCGATCAGGTGGAATACCACAGATGGAACTTCATCCAAGGGAGAGGATGAAGAAAAATTTTCATTGGTTGAAAAGGGAAAGAAGGGCAAAGGGAAGAAATCTCAAACCAAACCAGAATCCAACCAAGGGGGTAAGAAGATAAACTTGTCAAAAATAAAATGCTTTAAGTGTCATGAATTTGGGCACTATGCTATAAAGTGTCCACACAAAAAGTTTGGCAAGAAGAACTTAGGAGGAGCAACAAGTGAAGCTTTGGCTTCACAGTTTGAGATAGACTTCACCCTTATCGCATGCATGGCCAGCACTATGATGGGGAGTGTGTGGTACTTGGACTTAGGTGCCTCGTCCCACATGAAAGGGTGTAGAGGGTTTTTTAGTGACTTGGAGGAGAAATATCCCCAGACGCATATTGAGCTTGGGGACGACAAAAGGTACAGTGCTACCGGGTTTGGTACAGTAACCTTTCAGAGGGAGTCAGGATCACCTCTTCACCTCAAAGATGTCATGTTTGTTCCAGGCCTGAAGAAGAATATCATCTCTGTAGCAGTTTTGGAAGACCATGGTTATGATGTATTCTTCGGCAAAGGGAAAGCATTCTTGAGACACATAGCCACTGGAGAGGTGAAGAAGATCACGGTTCATGTGAAGAACCTGTACAAAATTAATGTGGAAGATTGTATTACATTAAGCAGTAAGGTAGAGAAAGTGCAGAGTTGGGATGTCGGTGAACTCTAGCATAGGAGATTGGGCCATTTGCATCATGGCACCTTGAAAAGTATGAAGAAAATAACCACAGGCCTCCCTAAAGGAGCACTTGAGAATAAGGATGTCTACAAAGGTTGTACCTTGGGGAAGTATGTGAAATCCACATTCCATGATCGAGACAACAAAGTCAAAGCAGTCTTGGAAAGATTCCACTCTGATGTTTGTGGACCTTTCTCGATAGCCTCCACTGCCATACACAAATATTTTGTTATTTTTATTGATGATTTCTCAAGGAAGTGTTGGATCTTCTTCATGTGAAAGAAGGATGAGACATTCTCAAAGTTTGTAGAATTTAAGGCACTAGTTGAGAAAGAGACCGACAAGAAGGTGAAGGCTCTCAGGAGCGACAATGGAGGTGAGTATTTTTCGAATGACTTCAAGGAATTTTGTGCCAAATAAGGAATTCGAAGAGAGATGAAAGCACCCCACAACCCATAGCAGAATGGGGTAGTTGAGTGGAATAATCGTAGCATTGTTGGAGCTGTGAGAGTTATGCTACATGACCAAGTCCTACCACTGCATTTGTAGGTAGAGGCATGTAACACAGCAGTCTAGTTGCAGAACTGGAGTCCTGTTAGGGTCCCACCCTAACCCCCTTATTTATGTAATGGGATCAAGTCATAGTCAAGAGTCAATAAAGCCCATATTAATAATTGTAAGTGGTTAACCCGCAATTAATGACGGGACCACAGTTAGTTGCAAATGGGTCGTAGTATTAGATAGATGGTATTAATAAAACCCATGGTATTGATCCTTGGTATTGCATGTATGAGTCATATATAAAGGATAGAGACTCCCTGCGAGGAGCATTGTGTCTTATTGTTGTATCGAGCTCTGCTCTATCGGAGGTTGCCCCCTCGAAGAGGCCAGTGAACATTGCTTTCTGAATAATAAAATATTTGATGTTGTCTCTCCTGTTCTATGTTCTGGGTATCTTTCTTCGCATATTCTGTATTTGGGTATCTTTTGCAGGTTAAGAGCATAACAAGTGGTATTAGAGCACTTTCCAGGGCCAGTGGGATCTCCATTTCGTAGCAATTTTTTTTTTTTGGCTAGAGACGTGTTCCGGCGTCTTTAAACCACGGGATCTGTCGTTGAGCGCATAAACCTGCGGATTTGGGGAGGCATGCACACAGGAAATACAAGAGGTGGTCATGCTTGTTGGACTCCCTTGTAACCCCTGTGAGTACCCCTTCGAGTAGTAGCGCATTAGACAGAACCGCGTACGGACTGTCTTCCAAGTACCTTCTAGGTATATCGGAAGCCCCTTAGCTCCTCTGCAACCTCGCCATAGATAAACCTTTGGCCGTCTTGCTGCTACAGTACACCGAGAATAGCACTCGAAGAGATTACTCGCCCGTACGATAGGGTAGTCGGATTGTACGGCTAAGGGTACGGTTGATCCTCCTTAGTTAGAGCCCTGAAACATTGGGCCGAGTACTACTGTCAGACCCTTATGTATATTGCGATCTATAGCACCTGACACTCCTTGAGACCATAGTTCCTTTTTCTATCTGGGGATCACGCATCATATCTGCCAGATCGGTGCGCAAAGAGGTGCAGCAGCAGCAGACATCAGTCCCGTAGTTCTGAGTTAGTAGACCAGCCATTCCGATCTATTAGATCCATCAGATCCGCAGCAGCAGTCTGTTCCGTCGCCTAGAGCTATCCGATCCACCATTCAGATCTCTCAGATCCACCAGATCTGAGTAGTTGTGTGGGTTCCTATACCGGGGTATAATTTTCGCAGGACTTTTGGCCGCATTGACATTGTGCTGAGCACGGTGGTACCATTCAATTATTAGTGAAAGAAATTTTTAGGCGGTCCCAAAACATCAGGTCAGTGCATGGTAGAAACTAGAGCTCAAGCTATGACCAATGAAAGGATGGACAAACTTGAAGAATCCTTGCAATCCCTCCACATTCAGTTTGACCGACTAAATAGCCTGATCACGAGCATAATACCGAAGGGCAAGGAGGCAGCCCACGAGGAGGAGTATAATGGCAATGGACACAGTGAGGGTGAGTCTAGCCACTCTCGTCACGTCTGGCGCACCTAGCCACCACCTGGTATCCAACAATCCCGTCAGCGACCTCCCAAGTTGGATATGCATAAATTTGACGGTTCTCACCCGGCAGCATGGATAGCACAAATGGAGCAGTATTTCAATCTGAATAACATCTTAGATTATGCGACTCAGCTTATGGTGGGGAGCATGTACTTGGACAATGAAAGGTGGCAATGGTGGTAATGGCATCAACGTTGCAATGGACCTTTTCTGGCTTGGACCAAATTCAAAAAAGCTCTTATAGACCGCTTTGACCAGGAATCTTCTTTTTTGGGTCGTCTTACTAAGCTCCAATAGACTGGCACAGTGGATGAATATATTACAGCTTTTAAAGCCTTAGCCTTCCGCACTTGGGGTCTCTCAGATGTGTTCTACACTGAATGTTTTATCAGCGGTCTTAAAGAAGCCATCAAAGCCCAAGTCCTACTGCACCACCCTCCCACATGGACGGAGGCTTGCAAGGTAGCCCGTAACGTGAAACGTGCATTAGCAGCCCAGTACAGTCGCCCAAATTTCTCCGCTAAAGGTCGCCCCCCATAGGCTCACAACACGACTCAAACACTTAAGGTCCAAAAGGTGTCACCTGCCGAAATGGCCGAAAGAAGAAAGCAAGGATTATGTTACTACTATGATGAAAAATACTCCCCAGGTCATAAATGCAAGGAGCCCAAATTTTTTCAAATTGATGCCACTACTACAACTCAACAGAGGAAGATCCACCACTTGAGGAACATGAGGCGCTAGAAGAGGACAACCAAAAGGACAATGTCTCTGACGAACCAGTTATTTCGCTGCATGCTTTGGCAGGGATTTCTTCACCTCAAACTCTCAAAATCAGAGGTTTTATTAAACATCGCCCAGTAGTAGTCCTGATTGATAATGGAAGTACACATAATTTCATCCATCAAAAAGTCGCAGAAGCAGTGCATTGTTTTGTACGAGCAGTTTCTAACTTCCAAGTCCAAATTGTGGATGGGGGCACAATGAAATGTGAAGGCCGCTGTGAAAATGTCAAACTTCAAATGGGGGATTATCAGTTGAAAACCCACATGTTAGCCATACACATGGGAGGTTGCGACATTGTCCTCGACGCTGAATGGCTCCGCACTCTTGGTCCAATCACAATGGATTTCCAGGAGTTATATATGAGTTTTAAGCAGAACAACTACACACATACCCTCCATGGACTCCAGGCGGGAGCTCCCTCTATCATCAGCTCGCATAGGATGGAAAAATTGCTAAAAAAGGGCCATCATGGAGTTATAGCTCAATTTAATTCCATCCAAGCAGTCGAAACCAAGTCTCTGCCAATTCATCCTAAGATGCAACAGATTTTAAATAACCATCTGTCGGTCTTTGACAAGCCTCATGAGCTTCCACCCTCGAGAGGGGAACATGATCATAGCATCACCTTGGTTCCAGGGGCCCAACCCCCAAATGTGCGCCCATACAGATATCCGTTCACCCAAAAGAATGAAATAGAAAAAATAATCAAGGAACTTTTGGAAGCAGGTGTCATTCGTCCCAGCATTAGTCCTTATTCATCACCGGTGGTCATGGTGCTCAAGAAAGATGGGGAGTGGTGGATGTGTCCAGACTTCAAGGCCCTCAATAAGTTGACAATCAAAGATAAATTTCCCATCCCGGTGGTTGACGATTTGCTGGATGAACTCAATGGGGCTCAATTCTTCACTAAGCTGGATCTTCGCTCAAGCTACCACCAAATTCGCATGAAGGAAGTCGACATTCCAAAGACCGCTTTCAGAACTCATGAAGGCCATTATGAGTTCCTCGTCATGACATTCAGTCTTTGTAATGCCCCCTCTACTTTTCAGAGCCTTATGAACCACATTCTGAAACCATATCTCAGGAAATTTGTCCTTGTCTTCTTCGATGACATCCTCATCTATAGTTGCACTTGGGCCGCACATCTTCAACATGTAGATCTACTCTTGCAACTGCTCCGCAAGCATAAATTATTTGTCAAGATGACCAAGTGTTCGTTTGGCATGGAAGAAGTTGAGTATTTGGGCCACATTTTGGGGCGTGAAGGTGTCAAGGTGGACCCCAAAAAGATCCAGGCAATGCAGGATTGGCCTCAACCTAAGACCTTGAAGAGCTTGAGAGGATTTTTGGGTCTCACAGGCTATTATCGTAAATTTGTCCGCAACTATGGTCGCATAGCGAAGCCCCTCACTTAACTCCTAAAGAAAAATTCATTCTTCTGGAATGAGGAAGCATAACACGCATTTACAGCTCTAAAAAATGCCATGTGTTCCACTCCAGTCTTAGCACTACCTGACTTCACCAAATCTTTTGTCATTGAATGTGATGCTTCGGGTACAGGTATTGGGGTAGTCTTAATGCAGGAAGGGCGACCTTTGGCCTTCACAAGCCAACAACTAAGTGGGAAGAATCTGGGCCAATCTACCTACGAGAAGGAAATGATGGCCATCTTACATGCAGTAGAGACCTGGCGACCTTACTTATTGGGGCGACGTTTCCAAATCCGCACAGATCATCACAGTCTTAAATATTTTTTAGAGCAACGCCTATCCTCCCCACAACAAAATAAATGGCTCGCCAAAATGCTAGGATATGATTATGAGATCATTTACAAGAAAGGGAAAGACAATAGTGTAGCCGATGCCTTATCTCGCCAATTTGAGGAGGAAAGTACTCTACTAGCAATTTCCCTCCCCATTCCAGAATGGATTGAAGAGGCTCGCATGGAATGGTTTTCACATCCCGGGCTCCCCCAACTCATTTCTCAATTGCAGGTAGATCCAAATTCCACCAAGGGCTACTCGTGGCAGGATGATATTCTTCGCTACAGGGACAGAGTCGTAATATCACCAACATCCACCCTCAAAAGTCGCATTTTGGCAGAATTGCACTCATCCCCCATTACAGGACACTCAAGCTTTCATAAGACATATGCTCACACTAGAAGATCATTTTTTTGGACAGGCATGAAAAAGGACATCCTTACTTTCGTAGCAGAATGCAATGTCTGTCAACGCCACAAAGGGGAGACTGTCAACACACCAGGCACATTACAACCGTTGCCCATCCCGACATCAATTTGGACGGAGGTTTCTATGGATTTCATTACAGGTCTTCCAAAGTCAGGAAACAAGTCAGTCATCATGGTGGTTGTGGACTGACTTTTGAAGTATGCTCATTTCTGCACCCTACCCCACCCGTTTACACCAACTTTGGTCGCTCAATCTTTCATGGATCAGATCTTCAAATTGCATGGCATGCCCACTTCTATTGTGTTCGATTGCGACCCAATCTTCACCAGTAATTTTTGACAGGAACTCTTCAGGATACAAGGCACTCAACTAAAACTCAGTACTTCCTATCACCCACAAACGGATGGTCAAACTGAAGCTGTCAACAAATGTCTGGAAACCTACCTTAGGTGTTTCACTTCAGAAAAGCAACATCTTTAGGTACAGTGGTTACCTTTGGCTGAATGGTGGTATAACACCAACTATCATGCCACCACCAAAATGACTCCCTATGAAGCAGTATATGGTCAACTCCCTCCTTCCCCTACTTCTTATCTCAAGGGGTGCTCAAAAGTACAAGCAGTGGATCAACTCCTACAACACCGTGCAACCATGCTCGCCCATCTTAGAGAGAATCTTCATCAAGCTCAAAACCGCATGAAGCAACAGGTAGACCAGCATCGCTCAGAGCGCCAATTTCAAGAAGGGGATCAGGTCTTTTTGAGGCTGCAACCATATAAGCAAACATCACTCAAAGACAAGGGTTGTCAGAAACTATCTCCAAAATTCTACGGACCATATCAAGTACTTCAGCGCATTGGAGAAGTGGCTTACAAGTTGGCTTTGCCACCTACTGCAAAAATCCATCCAGTTTTCCATGTCTCATGCCTCAAGAAAGTGATTGGGAACAATTGCAGAATTCAAACCAGTCTACCTGAATTGGACGAAGAAGGGTCAATCTGGCTCCAACCTGAACAGGTCCTAGACACACGAGACAGGCACTTGCGGGGCCACATGATTAGGGAAGTCCTCGTCAAGTGGAAAGACACCTCTCCGGAAGATGCAACTTGGGAACCAGCCACTATTCTTCAGCAGTTTCCGCAGCTTCAGCCTTGAGGACAAGGCTAGTCTTAAGGGGGAGGGCATGTTAGGGTCCCACCCTAACCCCCTTATTTATGTAATGGGATCAAGTCATAGTCAAGAGTCAATAAAGCCCATATTAATAATTGTAAGTGGTTAACCCGCAATTAATGACGGGACCACAGTTAGTTGCAAATGGGTCGTAGTATTAGATAGATGGTATTAATAAAACCCATGGTATTGATCCTTGGTATTGCATGTATGAGTCATATATAAAGGATAGAGACTCCCTGTGAGGCGCATTGTGTCTTATTGTTGTATCGAGCTCTGCTCTATCGGAGGTTGCCCCCTCGAAGAGGCCAGTGAACATTGCTTTCTGAATAATAAAATATTTGCTGTTGTCTCTCCTGTTCTATGTTCTGGGTATCTTTCTTCGCATATTCTGTATTTGGGTATCTTTTGCAGGTTAAGAGCATAACAAGTCCTCATCAGCTTATTGGTATGATTACATCAGAGGATGTTCTCTCGGGGAGAAAGCTAGATGTTTCTCACTTCATGATTTTTGGAGCCTTTATTTACTACCATGTCTCCAAAGATTTGAGGAAGAAGCTTGAGCTGATAGTAGAGTTGGGAGTTTTTGTTGGTTACACCAAAACTCCACACAATTACCGTGTGTACTTAACTTCCCTCAGAATGATAGTTGTGTAAAGGGATGTAAATTTTGATGAGGAGAAAGTGATATGGTGCTCTCTTGAGACGGAGCTTCATATCCCACCAGAAGAGGAGCTTTTAGCTACAAAGCAGGAGCCTCGGGAAGTTATGGAGAAGCCACAAATGGAGGAATAGAGAGGAGGAAGAGTGGAGACATCCACTCAAGCATAAACATCCAGAGAAGGTAGAAAAAGAACCAGGGGAGTTGATAGATTAGTGCAAGATGCAAGGAAGAATGTGGGAGATCCTTCGAATTCGCGCAGGAAAAGGAGGTCACCTAAGAGGTACATTGGCTACATGGCTCTAATGACTGAGATTGTAGAGATTGAACCATCCTATTTTGAGTAAGCAGTAGAGAAACCTGTTTTGGTTGATGTAATGGTGGAAGAATATGAATCCATCATGAAGAACAATGTTTAATAAGTGGTCCCAAGACCGAAAAATAAATCAGTTGTGGGTTCGAGATGGATCTTCAACATTAAGCATGCAACAGATGGAAGCATAAAGAAGTATAAGCTCATATTCATGGCCAAAGGATACTCTCAAGTTGAGGGAATTAACTATGAGTAAACCTTCGCTTATGTAGCAAGGTATTCATCCATTAGATCAATTCTTGCACTAGTTGCACAGATGGGGTGGAAGATCCACCGGATTGATGTAAAATAGATTTTATCAATGGTGTTATTAAGGAGGAGGTGTACATCGAGAAACCAGAACGTTTTGAGACATTTGATCAAGAGTCTCATGTGTGTAGGCTTAGGCGAGCATTGTACAGTCTCAAACAGGCACCCCGAGCTTGGTATACCAGAATCGACAATTATCTCACTGGTTTGGGCTTCATCAAAAGTGAAGTGGATGCGAATCTCTATCATATTTTGGTATAAGGTGAATTGATGATCATTATTTTATATGTTGATGATTTAATATTGACATGTGATGAGCAGTTGATCAACTCTTGCAAGGAGTATCTTGCAAGGGAATTTGAAATGAATGAAATGGGTCTCATGCACTACTTCCTCAAGTTGGAAGTATGGCAAGGTTATGGGGAATTATTTATGTCTCAAGGAAAGTATGCCACCAAGATACATGCAGAGTTGTAAACCCATCGAGACATCTCTAGCGACCAACTGGAGGAAGGAGAATGCCACTTTGGCTGAAGAGGTTGATGCTACTATTTATCAGTACCTAGTGGGTTCACTAATGTATCTTGTGAACACATGACCAAATATGTGCTATGCAATCAACTAGCTAAACCAAGCTATGGTTAAGCAGACCAAATTGTATTGGAAGGTAGTGAATCTTGTCTTACGATAGCTCAGAGGCACTACCCAATATGGATTATGGTACAGACGAAAAGAGGGAGTGAAGTTGTGTGGATTCACAGATGCAGATTGGGCAAGGATTCCATCTGACCAAAAGAGTACATTAAGTGGAATTTTCAATGTTGGGTCCATAGTTGTTTCTTGGTATAGTAGGAAGCAAAGGTTTGTGGCACTTAGCTCGACAAAAGAAAAATTCATGGTTGCTAGTCAAGCAACAAGTGAGGGGATGTGGATGAGAAAGATACTTGTGGGACCGTTTGGTCAGATGATTGATCCAACTATGATCTATTGTGATAATCAAAGTCTCATTAAGCTCTTTAAGAATCTGGTATTCATGATCGATCCAAGCATATAGGAATATGGTATCATCATTTATAGGGCTGTGTGCAAAGGAGGATGATGTTTCTACAATACATTCTGACAGAGGAACAAGATGTTGACATCTTGACAAAGGCTTTGTCAAGAGGGAAATTTGAATTCCACAAGTGCGGGATAGGGGTGGTTGATAATCCCTTTCTTACTAAGAGGGAGTTTTGAGTAGTGTAGCAAGAAAGTCTCAATTTGCCTTTGGCTTGGTCAAATTTAGAAAAATTGTATTTCCACATCAACAAACAACTTGGAGACAGTTAACTTGCGTGACATGGATCTTGTCACTTAGTTAGCTTAGTAAATTCAAGTTAGAGGG
This sequence comes from Pinus tabuliformis, assembly GCA_031772625.1. Lineage (NCBI taxonomy): Eukaryota > Viridiplantae > Streptophyta > Pinopsida > Pinales > Pinaceae > Pinus > Pinus tabuliformis. The sequence goes on along the minus strand of CM062818.1, from coordinate 1,938,533,045 downwards.
CTTGGAGTTCAGTTAAGCATGTGTGATTGCCAAATTTAAGTAATCCATGTCAGTTATCTCAAGTTGTGTTCAATTAAACTAGTTCCAACAGTTAATGGAACTAGTGGAAGATCAAGTGTGCAATGGGACAATATTCTAACTCAATGATCATGCAGTTAATTGATCAATAAGCTCAAAATAGCTATTACATGCAAGGAATTTGAGTTCTCAGCTGTGGTGGAGATTCCAAGGCATTGTAACAAGCATTTGTAAACTAGTTTGAGTGTACAGGTGTTGCATGCAGTCAGATGATCAATCCTTGGGAATTGTGAAATAAATTGGAGGAAAATTCTTAAACAATAGGGGCTAATTCCTCAATATTTTGCGCAAGGAAATAAGGGCTCAAGAAGAAGCGGAAAGTGAATAAGTCTAGGTCAGAGCTTCTCATTGAGCAGGGAGATAGTTTATTCACTTGCAAGTTGTGCTCAGAGAGGGAAAGCAATTGTAATATATTATTTATTCACCTGTTTAATGCAAAGAGGCTTGAGGGATTTTTCCCAGTTGGGTTCCCTTAAAAAAATATTGTGCATGTGGTGTTTTTTTTATTTCATGTTTGCAAATGTTGTTCTAAATTGTGAATTAAATTTCACAGATCAGTATGGTAGAATTGTGTCTCTTGAATTCAGATTAAAATTCCTGAGAAATTGCAATTCTCTCACCATATTTCTACACAATCATTATATTTATGAAACTTAGGTGCATTAATGTTTTTCCTACACAAGTATGCATGCAATCAGTGCATCAAACACACATATTAACTTTTTTAAAATCATAATCATATCTAATGTAACATTCTCTCATGTTGAGAGTTTCATACCTTTATCATACTCCATTGAGTATTATGTGATAAGCATGTGTTCACATACATCCCCTTGAAGGGAATAAGGGATATTAGAAGTGGGAAAGAAGTGTAGTATTTAAAAACCATGTTGCTTTTAACAACATCCCCTTAAATGTAAATGACTATTTAGGTGAACCTTCTAACAGACCCTCATTTTGACATGAACCTCTTGACTCAAAAATTGTGACGACAACTCTCAAAAACTCGAACACCACTTCACACTACTGACCAAAAACTTTGACGACCAGATTCATGGCAACTTCCTAGATAATGCTTAGTTGAACTCATGACAGTAAATTTTTAATGAGTTTGACTTATTTCATGACTGCAAATTTACATATTCAAAGACATTCAATGACTGACAAACTAGTTGACCCTAACACACTCTTAGAAAAACATCTCGATATTATGATTTGGGAGGAATCCATTTAAGATGAAAATTGAAACCATACTTCATGGTCTTAACTTGTCATCTGAGCCTCCTTCTAGCACCAAACATGTTGATGGTGTTGGAAGCAGCCAACAATAAGGGGTTTTCCGTGGTATGATGTCCCAATTAGACCTCACACTTTTTGGGATAGGAGCGCCATCCGCAATATGGGACTAGGAGCCACTAAAAAGATCTTAAGAATTTTCCTTAGCTACAATAAAAAACATAAGAGATCATACATATAGCTTTGAGGTTAGCAAGTGTGTAAGCTTTGTGAGACACTAATTGCAAATCATAAAAGGCACTTCCATTGAAGGCAAAGAAAGAGTGGGCCTCTAGAAAAAAATTAATACCACTGTCCTAAATGAGACACACAAGATCAAGGAAAGACTCATTAGTTAACCTGCAAAATAGTTCACAAGATAACAATGACTGTGGAAGCAAATAACAATGCACATTCAACAAGATATATACCAAAGTCAATGAAATAGTTCTTTTTCTTTATTTTGTATGAACACAAACATATACTACAAACATTAAAAGAATACTTACAACATTCATGATACATGCATGAAAGTGTGTCAGCTCTTAGAGCTTTTGATGATTAAGTGAAAGTTCCAAGTACACAATTATAATGGTGAAACACTAGCTCCAATAGTGGAACATGAAGCTACCATTTGCTTCTCCAAAGAATGATCTTCTTTCCTATGCTAAACTAAATCCAAGGCTCACTCTCCAAAAGTCTAATCCCTTTGCTTGAGTTATGAGGGTTTATTTATAACAAGTGGAAGTGACCTTTCACCTTCCCTTATGACTCTTGAGCTCCCCCATGACTCTTGAGCTTCCATGTGCCTTTTGAACTCCTCTTGGACATTGGACCTACCGAATGACTCTTCACATTCCCTATGTGACTCTTGGACTTCCACTTACACATTTTACATTTTCTCATTATTTTCAAAATACAAAATTACATATGAAAAATATGTGGTTATAGCCATGAGACAAAATAATACATCATGGTTAAACTTATGGACATTGCAACTTGGCGACAATGACATGTAGCTATGTTGTAATATATTGATGCCAAGCTTCGTACTTTTCCATTATTTGTTCAACCCTCAGTGGTAGGTCTGCATTATATCTAATTTTACCCTCCAGCATATTCAGACATATGGTATTGGAATTTGTATGAATGTTTCTCAACAACATGATTAACTTCATGTGTATCTTTGTTGGCTCAATCACTGATTACATAATATATTCTTCGGTCACCTCTAGCTCATCCTAAGTGGTTGTCTGTTTGATATTGTTCAAGAAATGTTCCATCTCCTGCCTAATAGATTTCCTTCCCTTTACTTCTATAAATGTACCAACAAAAGGTATCGTGTGTATCCTCACCGAAACATCCAATCCATGATACAATCACAAATATGTTGATATGGTGTTGGTTATAAAAGTATGGAGCTCCTCATAAATTTGTATAAATATCCTACATTCTGCCCTATCCATTTCAGCATCATGCCTTCCTTTGCTGACCAACACCACATGTATATTCATATATTTGGTGCCCCAATCCTGGATCAAATCTATGGTTGTGTAAGTTTTCTTCAAGACATTCACCATCTTATGTGATCCTTTATGTACTTCATGCAAGAGCATGATTTCTTCATGGAGAGTGATCATCTCGTCATATGACTACTTCATGGTGTCTTCCAATGGCTTGATTTCTTCAAGTGTTATTTCCCTCAATTCCTTTTTACTAGCACTAGTGGAAGACAATATCTAATTCTCGACCATGAGATGATCAATCTATTGCCTTGCAGTAGCCAATTCGTTTGTTAATTGTTCATTTTATTTCATCAAGAAGTTAGTATTCTCCTTAGTGGTTTAGGAAAAGAATGCATCCGCTATGGCGACTTCTCTTGGATTATTCCTGGTATTCGGCACAATCACCTTTTATATGTTGATGGAAATGGGGTGATTAGGATCATTTTGAAAATACCTTCTCCTTTCCTATACTATTATGCCCTTCATCTCATCGAAGGTGAAGTTCGAAATTTCCATGACCTTGTCATCTAGTAGAGGAACTATCCCCATTTCACTGAATGGAAGATGGCCAATGGTAAGAGGAGATGGGGGTCGATAGCTTGGCTATTTTGTAATCAAAATAATAATTGCTTCTTGGTCACCCTCCTCTTGTTCATCATCTACCTATTGGTCATGCAAATCCTCCTCCTCCTTCCTCCTACTTTCTTCATTCTCTAACATCTTTTGTCTTTCTTCTTCTTCCCTATGCTTCTACAAAGCTTCTTATTATTGTTTCTTCCTGGCTCCATCTTCTTTTCTCTTTCTTGAATCTTCCATTCTTTTGTACCTATCTTATATTTTCTTCCTTTCCTATTCTTCCTTATGCTTGGGCTCTTCCTCTTGTTTATTCTCTTATTCCTATTGCTTCATCCATGCTTCTTCTAATTCATTTCTTTTTCTCTTTGCTTCATTTGCATATTTGGTGTTTGGAGAGATCCTAACTCCCTTTCCCAGCCTATATATTCATCCTCTCCCATTCCCAAATGGTTGTTCAGGTTAGAGGCTGGGTTGGTCTATGTCTATTTGCACCCTTATGTTAAGCTTCTGCCTAGAGGATATTCATTAGACTTGGAGAAGGAGTGCTTGGAGATTTCTTGGCTTGGACTTGGATTACCAATCAAGGAGAGCCTTTCAATGTCAAGGCTTTGGTTGTAAGCTTCCCTTTATTTCTTAATAATGTACAATTATTGGTTCATCTTCCCAAAAATATATGTTCATGAATTATTTAGCTTGACATTCCTTGATCAGTTAAGTAGGTTGTTATTGTATTTTCTATTGGTTTTGGCATGCTTTGTTGTCTCTTGATCACTTTTGCAGGTACATAAACATTGAGAGATGTAGGAACAAGCCCGTGACACAAGCGGTTCAAGGCTTCCAACAAAGGAAATCGGAATAGCATCAGAACGAGGTAGGCCATCTCTTTCGTTCTTCTTTTCAATTATAACTTAATAAGATGTCTAGTTGATTGTCACTTCAGTTTCTAGGCCCACTCATTGGGCTAGAGGAATCGTCTCTGTCTGCAGAGAGGATTAACCTTGTCAACACTCCCCTATAACTAGATTCTGAAAGTAGCTTGCAATAGATATTGACAGAGAATTGTTGTCGAGTCCACTTCCACTCTAGACCCAAAAACTCATTTCTAGTGCATATTCCATCGAGCAGGTATGCAGACATATAGAACTAAGGTTTCCCACTTTGTGCATCTGTCTTCATTTTTTACACATTAATCTGCACTTGTTGGGCAAGTATATTCGACCAGTTGAAGATATTTCTTTCTGTAACCAGTTGAAGATATTTCTTTCTTTATGTGAGTGTGCCAGGCTTTATTTAGAACAAAATATGGTGAGTGGGGAGCCCACTCTCCACTCACCCCCCTCATCCACCTAGCGTTCTCCATGAAGTAATTTCATTTAAAGCATCAAAACAAACCTCCTTTTTTTTATATATCTATCACATTTATTGTATTTATAATTTAATGTTTCTATTTCGTCTTTTGGTTTGATTTATTTGTTTTTATTTTAATTATAATTTAATTTAATAATATGTATTTTATTTGTTTGTTTTATTTGTAATTTTTTATTTTTTTAAATAAATCATTATTAATAACTGTTAGAAATTTTTTTAAGGATTGTGTTTTTTTAGTACATTATTAGTTTTGATAACCCAATTTTGACTGGACATATCTTGAGTTCTATTAAGATAAATAAGAAAAATAAAATCTTGTTGAAAAGATAAAACCATGGAGAACAATATAGAAACATTAAGTCAAGCAAATTTGAATATTTATTATGCCTAAAAATTAGCAGAAGTGAAGGCTATGAAATTACAACAAAAATCAATTTGGGAATTTGTTTTGAAGAGTTTTAGTTTGCCCAAAAATGGCTTGATGTTGCAAATTCATTTTGATTATCAATTTTGGCTAGAGTATCTCCACAGGGAAGCAATGAGAGTCAAATGGATTTTAAATGTGTTGATTTGTTTTCACAATTTTAGAAATCTAAACTTTTCTCCATTTTAATTGGTTTTAATTTTTATTTTGATTAGTTTTTTGCAGGAAGTTTGTTTAAAAAATTAAGCCCAAGGGATTGGAGCAATGAAATTGGAATAGAAAAGAAGAAAAAGAAGGATTTGCAGTTCCAAAATTACGAGGATCTAAACTGATCTGTTTCACTTCAATCTCATATTTCTTATTTGGGTGGAAAGAAATTTTACATGTACTTATTGAGGTGGCCAATGCATCAGCAAACACATCTTGACTTTTAGGAATCAAAGACAACTGGTACTCTGGAAAACACTGCAAAAAATCTAAGACAACATTTATGTATGCCCTCAATCTAGGATTTTTAGTTGAATACTCACCTTTGATTTGATTTATGATGAGTTCTGAATCACCATGGATTGAAATTATTTTAGCTCCTAATCTCTTCAATAACTGCAACCCCAAAATAAGTGCCTCATACTCAGCTACATTGTTGGTACATTGGAAATTAAGCTTGTAGGAATATGTCTTTGATATGCCTGAGTTTGTGTCTAAGATCCATACACCAGCCCCTACTCCTTCCTTGTTGACTGCCCCATCAAAATCCATATGCCAAAGACCTTCATCATTATCATTTTCTGTTTCAGTTTTTAACTTTACATCCTCTGTTTTTTGTGATTGACTTTCCATATCTGACACTTCTTCCTCTAAACATATGTCATTATATAAAATGAAAGAATCCATGTCTGAATGTATAGAATAAAGTGGGTAATTATTGGGCTTGTCCTGGTTGCTTACCATATATTTCATCAAAGTCTCCCTGTACAACCTCCTTTGTTGCCCAAAAACAGGAATAGTTGCATATGTCATATCCATCTGCAAGGTGCCCTGCAACTTTTCTCCCCAAGATCTTGACAAGAGCATTCCATATTTAGGAGGTATATCAGCCACAACAATATCCATGACTACACTTTTTGTTTGGATTTGGGCAAGGGTTACACATAAATCCTTGACCAAACCTAAGCATCTTACCATGCTTGAATCAAAAGAAAAAAAGGTCTTTGTATGGTCTGGTTATATCTAATTCGAGTTTCTCCATAATCACTCCGGGCATGAGATTATGTGAAGCACTTGAATCTAGAATGGCATTGTGCAAAATGAAATCATTATGTTAAGACTAACATAAAAAGGTCGCACATTACCATCTTGTGATTTTCCCTCAAATTATGGTCCAAATAACAATTTAGGTTAATCATCACTTAAGTTCACATTATATGTTTCCTCCTCTATATTTAGTGCTTTTATAACTTGACTTCTATATACATCCTTTTTCACCAATTCAGTTAGAGGAACAAAATTTTTAACCTTTGATAACTCATTTTCAATGTTGAAAGAAGGTTGAGGATTTTCTACCTCTTTCTGAGTTGTATCTTGTTTTTGAGGGGTTTCCTTTGGAGGATCAACCTTTGTTTGACTTGTAGAAGGTGTATCAATTTGGATCTTTTTAGGAGGATTTGCTGCAACTTTCTTATTTCTCAGATTATATTGTTTGTGCACTTCCATAATAGCATTTTGATAACCCTTTTTGTAATCCTCTGATTCTATAGGCATGACATCTTGTTGTGCTAACAAGAACAAATCTTGTTCCTCTTTGGTCAAGAAAACATTATATATTTCTCCTTCACCAAAAAGATTAATTTGATTCTCTTCTGGCTCATCTGTTGTCTCATTTTCTTCCTCTGCATAATTTTCCTGAAAAGGAGGTCTAATTTGTTGTTGATCTATTGGGTTTCTTGGCTCTCTTTGTTTAATTTGGGGTTGGTTCCTTCTAAAATTTGGATTCCTGATCTGAGGACCCCCTTGTGGTTCTCTTGGTGGAGCTCTATCTGTCAAAGTCATTCTTTCCATCATTCTCTCCATAGTTTTAACCAAAGTGTCTAGTTTCACATCTGACAATGAACAAGGTTCCTCTTTAATAGCGACTCTCTTTTCAGCCATCAGTTTGGATTTGTTGGCAAGCAGATTGACCTCCACACTAACAGCATTCTTTTGCATCTCTTCTAAAGGGGTTGGATTTCTTTCTCTCAACTGATAGGCCATGTCAGCATTAAAACCATCTGGATACCGAAGTAAAGACAATCTTGGAGGATGCTTTATTTCTATTGGAATAGAATTACAAAGGTTTTTGAATTTATCTAAATAATCTTGAACTGACTCTCTTGAAGCCCTTCTTAAGCTTTCATATTCTGCAAGAATCTGAAGTAGATTCTTCTTAATCTCCCAACACGAAAGAAAAACTTGATTAAACTGCTGCAAGTTGGAAATATTGTTTGTTGCTAATCCCCTATACCATTTTCTTACTTCACGAGTCAAACTTTGAGCAAATAACTTTATTCGAACATCATCATCATCAACCTCTTCTAGGTCTACAAAATCATTCAACTTATCGATGTGTTGTTGAGCTGTAATGGACCCAACGCCATCAAATTACGGTATACATTGTGAATAATTTAGTGGCATGGCATTTAGTGGTTGTTCCAAAACTAAAGGGGCATAAACGAGTTTCCATTATTAGAATATGAGAGGAGGATGAAATTGTAGTTATGATTGATTTTAGGGGTGGTAAAGGAGGTGGAATTGTGACCTGCTAAGTTGCTATATAAGGTGTTTCGATGAGAGATTAAATACGGATAGTGGAAAAAAGGGAAATTACAGGGGAGGTTAATTATGGGGTAGAAGAAGAAATGGTAGTTTGATGAACTACAAATGGTTTTTGAGTAGCCTGATTCAATCGGGTTACTAGATATTCAAGCTTTTCAAATTGTTGTACAACACCTTCATCATAGGCTAAAATGGCAAGCTTATGTGCTGAGATATGAGGCTTCAAAATGGATTCATCAAACACTATTTCAGGGACAAAGCTTTCTGATTTATTTCTGAAAAGACTATGCTCAAAGGGTAAATCAAATTCAATGTCCTCGACTATTATAAAACTTTTTGGAAGTGAATTAGATCTCGACAAAGGATTATTTCTTGCTTGATTTTCTGTAAAGCTCTTTTTTCTAGTCAACCTCCCGAGATTATTTACAACTTTGGGAGGATTAGGATCTGGACGGGATCGGGTGGAAATCTTCAAAGAAAATATTTATAGCTAGGTATATATACAACTTATGGGTGAAGAATTCAGCCTAAAGATTTCCTAACTCACTTTCACCCACATGAAATAGGTTTGATCTTTTGTAATCAAAGTTACCAGAGAATAAATCCCCCGTATGGTCGCCAAAATGTTATCACTCCATAGTTTTCCTAGGCTGAAAAGGAAACTGCAAAGGTAACCACAACCCACTTTTAAAGCTGGGATCTAGCCCTTCCAGCTTCAGATATGGCTCTCTCTATATGATTTTTCATTTTAATGTTTAGATTTTAGGCTAGGTATGGAAGGACAAGATAGATTTTTTGAAGTTTTGGTTGTAAACTGGAAGAGAAGTCCATTGGGCATGGAGTCATAAGGTCTTCAGTAATCAATTAAAATAAATAGAGGTGAAGAAAACAGGGCGAGGTAGGCAAACTCTTGGATCTCGTATAACTGTTGTGGTGTGAATGAGATGAATAAGAACTAGGATCAATTAAATATAGAGCAGACATAGATGAATTCTATACTTAATATCAAAAAGAAAACATTGAGATTGCTCAACAAGCCAGAGAAAAGTATAGAAAATAAATTCGGCCCTTAATCTTCTTGTGAACAACTTAAAGAAGGAAAACATTCATGTGAAACTTGAGAGGAAAACAAATTTACAAAGAGGGAAACATCACCATTTGCTTGACACTAGAATCCTAAAACCAAACTGCTTCTGTACTACTAAATTGATTACTTCAAAAATATATTTCACAGCTACAATCATAGAAAAACCTTTTCTTTCATAATCCAACCCTTACTAAGCATTTTTACAAAATATTTATAGAGTTGGTCTCGAATTGATTCAAACTTCAAATAAAATTGATTACAAAATAATATCTACTAAAAACATGTAGATATTTCCAAAATAGAACTAAGTAATAGGAAATTTAGACTATTTCTGATTTTTTGTTCAGACTTGTGAATTGTTGGTGGCAGTAGCTACTTTTGTGCTTCTTCTGTTTGCTTACTCCCCAAAATTGTAGGATTTTTGTTTGTCTTTATTCAACTAGCTCCAACAATTTATCCCATCGCTCTTCACTATTAATTGAAAATTTTACCATGCTCCGAAATCTCTCATCTAATTTTGTGTATGTCTGGAAAGTTGGTTTGTTCAAAAATAGATGATGGATTTGATGTTGAATGAAGATATCATGTTGTAGGCCTTCCATGAAAGCTTCTCCACTTATAATTCCTCTGACTTTAGCAAACTTAGATGCAGCTACAACAATATTACATAATTGGTCTTGATAATTTTCTAATGGAATGAATTTGCCATTAGAAGCTCTTAAGTCTTAGACCCCTTTATCCTACAATACAGTAAATTTTCTGTTAAATCTTTTTACTTGTAACTCCAATTCTTTGCACTTATTATCCAACTGTATCATGAGATTCTTCTTTGTTAATACCCTTTTTACTTCCATCATTGTGCATGTTCTGTCTTGAATCTGGAGCTCTTAAAGCTCTTCCTTAGTTTTAGAATTCAACCTTTTAATAATTCTATTTACTTCTATTGGCATGTGCTCTATTTCAACCTTTATTTGTTCAATTGTTGCCTTAACACTCTACACTAACTCTTGTTGCTCAAATATGATTTGAATAGATGACCATAATTTTGTGATGTTTGCATTTATGTTATGCCATATACTCCTTTTTGCCTCTGCCAACATCTAAGTTGTTAGATACTGATCTCATACTTTTGAATTTGTTGTATCAACTTGTAGTTCTTTCTCACCTTTGCTAGGTATGCATTATCTGCTTTTATCTTGCTCTCCTCCATCTTTGTGAGTGTTGATGTTAACTTCTCGTTTTCCTTATTTCTTAATGATAATTCTCCTAAAGCTTGAACTAGCTTCTCAGAAGAATATGAAGTTGATGCTTGTGTTGTTGGTTGTACTTCTTTTTGTGTTGATGTACCTATTGATGATGTATATGTTGCTTCCAATTGCTCCTTTTCCTTCAACAGTGCTTCCATGTCCTCTTCCATCTTATGGATTTTAACATTCTGTATAACTATTATTTTGAACAACTTTTCTTTCTCCATTTCTAGATTGGTTACTTCTTTGGCTAGAGGGTGCTCTGGTTGGAAGTTTAAGTTGTTTCCTGATGGCTTGAATATTTGCATTTTTGTTTTTAATTCTCTCTTCAACTGCTTTGACATAATTAAGATCATATCCCAGTTTGATTATTAAATCTTCCAAAGTTTTAATTCTAGTTTCTTTGGCCATATAATACATTCATTCTATCTTCAACTGTGAATGCATATTATTCAAAGAGGTTTGCAACTTTGAGGTAGCCATGGCTGAACTGGCCAGTGTTGAGTAAATCATCTCATCTGCTTGCTTATGAAAAATGATTTGATCGATTGCATGAACATTTTTTGTATAAATAGAAAATATTGAAGCCTTGTAATCTTCTGCACTTCTGGGGGATGAAACTATAGGTTCCAAAAAAGCCATTTGGAACTGCCCCTTTTTTGTGTCAAATGCAGACAAAAACCTGTGTTGAGTGGTGGCAGTTTGCTTCCAAAACTCTAAATATGTTGATGCCTTCAAATCTTTATTCTTTAGCTTGATATCCTTGTATCTTGAAAAAATACTCTGTTGTGTTGGAATCTGAGATGTAGAAGAGATAGGAGACTCAGTTGTCTCCTCAACATATGGGAATGAAGTGGTGGGAATACCTGTCAAAACCATTGTACTTTGCTCCTATGAATCCTTTTCTTCTGAGGATTCTTCTTGAATATTTATTACCTAAGGATCACTCTTAATATTATTCTTTGGATCCTTCTTTCTCCTCTTAAAGACAAGGAAGTCTGCAACTTGTGCTTTTGAATTTGTAGGATACATACTTTCCTCGACCTCTTGACTTCTTTGCCTTTTTGGGATAGGAGTTTGCAAAGATGATTGATTGACTATTTTCTCTTCAACCTCCCGTAATTGGTTCTTTGTCCACTGCACCTAATTAGCATACTGCTTTATCTCTAGCCTAGGAGTATGTGCATATGGAGTGGTCTTATGCTCAACTCTCAGCTTTGAAATTATCCCTAATGGATCATAAGACCATGTAAATCTTAGTTTAAATTTCATTTGCTTTAATATTTTCTCCACTTTCTTGTTGTTGCTTTGGTATTTATAATATAAGGCACAACATGTGCCTTCAATTTAAAATATTTTTTTCTTTTTATTTGATACAAAATTCAATTCATCATGTTTAACATCTGTCTAGTGTATTCCAAAGCAAAAATCCTTACTGGTACAAAAACTGGTAATCCATAGGGAGGAAGCTCATACCCATAGATACAAATACTTGTATAGTTTTGTTAAAGATACTAGTCTCCAACTTTTGATTGTTCTGGAAGATGCAAAACTTTCTTGATCTCTAGTGAAATCCTTGGTATAACATCACTGCTAAGTAGACACAATGATGTATGTAAAAATTGATCCACAAAATCGGTGAATGAATAGTCTTCTCAATTTCTTTTGACTAAAGAAGTCCAATGAATGACTGATAATGGACTTCCTTGATCATCCATCTTTTGTAACTAGAATTTGAACCTGTCTCCTTGGTAAAATAGCATTAGATATACTAAAACTGATTGGTGTTTGAATACACCTTCAGCTTTAAACTTGAGAAACTGCTCATGTATAACATCTGATAAGAACTGACTGTAATTGAAAAGAATTGAAGGCTTCTGACCAACTGAAAATACTGATAAAAACCCTAGCACTACCTCATCTACCCATTAGTATGTATGATAACCTAATAAGCAAGTAACCATGGAAATGACTTGTCTTGACATCTCAAGGAAAATAGAAGTAGAGTATGGGGGATTTGTTCTAGGAAATTCAGAATTTTCAAGCAGAAAACATTCAAAAATATGGGCTCGCTGAGGGAAAGTAAGCTTTTTGTATATTTTTGTGAGTGCATCAGTGGAAAATGGGTGCAAAGAGCTATGAGGCTTTATCTGAAAAGCTTGACAAATACTTTCTGAAGTAATTGAAAACAAGATCTCATTGTTTTGAGCAATTACTTTTTTCTGGATGGGGAGGTACCAGAGATGACACGAGGTAGCGAATTCTGGGAAAATATGAGTCTGTGGAAAGGTAAATTGAGGCAAAAGTGATTCCCAGATATTTAAATCATCGCTCTGGTCTAAATACTTCTGTTTTTCCCAATTATGAAGCTCATACAGATCAAACTCACATTGAGTTTATGTTATCTTGTATTGGATATCAATTAAAGGGGACCTGTCTAAATCAGGGATAGGAGGTACCATAGGATCCTCATAAGGCATATTTGCCTTTCCTTTGTGCGAAGACATCTTAAATTTAATAGGAAATTCAAAGAACAATGTTACTAGGTCGAAATTGGATTGGTTGCAAAAGGCAAAACTTTGCAGAAAGCATTGGCAAGCTTGGAAATCTTTCAATCTGAACCTACGTGGATGAGAAAACAAGTAAAAGGGAATAATACAAGTTGATATGGGATTTTATAAAGGGAATTGGCGATGATCAATGGGATTATTACCATTTTGGAGCGTAGGGTTTATGGATTGTTTAGACACTGGAAGGAGATTATTTAATGACCAACGACTATATGAAAACCGTAAACTTTGAAACGGGAACTGATACTGCCCGTTTTGTAGAGATAGCAAAAAAGTGACCCGATTTTGAAAAGGGGTGATGCAGAACACACATGTTTTTTTAGAGCATAGTTTTTAGCACTTTAATTTTTTTTATGTACATTGCGTTTTAGAATGGTAGTGATTTTCATGCTGAATTTAAAAAGTGGTTACATCAAACTCTTTTTTTAAAAGACTTATTTTTTTACTTCAAATTTTTTAATGTATGAAATGTAAATAATTATTTTGTAAATTTAATAATTTTGGAAGTGGTCTTCTTCTTCATATTTTCTTGTTTTTACTTTTATTTTTATTTTTTTGTAATGAGGTTTTTATTGATTTGCATATTTAAAGAAGAAGGTCGATATTTTGCATTTTCAATATTCTACATATTTATAAATCGTTAATTAAATTTTCAATCCACAAGAAATAATTGTCTCTAAAAAAAATAAAAAATATAATATATATATATATATATATATGACAAAAATAAAAAATAAAAAAAAGTTAAAAAAAATTATCTCATAAACCATAAAAGAATTTATATATATATATATATATATATATATATAAGCAAGTAAAAATTGAAAAAAAACAAAAAACAAAAAAAAACAAAAACAAAAAAAAAATAAAAACAAACTAGTTTAAAAAAGAAAAAGAAAATTCACGATTTTTTTTTTAAACTAGTAAAATTGATATTAAAAAAAAAAAACAAAAAATGTCAAAAAAAATATTATCTCACAAACCATAAAACAAAAAAACAAAACAAAAAAAAAAAAAACAAAAAACAAAACAAAACAAAAACAAAAAAAACAAAACAAAATTAAAATATATATATATATATATATATAATTAAAAAAAAAAAAAAAAATAGCAAAAAAAAAAAAAATTAATGCAAAAAAAAAAAAAAAAAAATAATAATAATAATAATAATAATAATTAACAACAAAAAAATTGCATATCTTTTATTAAAAAAAAAATGTAATTATTTTTTAAACATACATATTTTATTTAAAAATAATAATAATATATTTAAAATATATTATTTTTTTAAACATTATTTTTTTTTAATAAAAATACAAATTATTAAACCTACATTTTATATTTAAAAAATAAAAATTTACAATTTACAATTTTTTTTTAAATATATTTTTTATTAAAAAAAAAATTATAATTTTTTTTAAACAATTTATTTTTTATTTATTTAAAGATACAAATCATAAAAAATATTTTATTTTTTTTAAACAAATTTAATTTTTTTATTTAAAATTTAAAAAATTATTAAAAAATAAAATAAAAATTAATATTGGTTAAAAATAAAAATAAAAATAGAAATCCTTTTAATTTTTAAATTTTAAATTAAAAAATTAAATTTGTTTAAAATATATATATATTTTAGTATTTGTATTCAACATATATATATAAATTTTTTTAACAATTTTTACTTTTATTTAAAACTACAAATTATTAAAACTACATTTTATATTGAAAAATAAATAAATAAAAATAAAAATGGTTTAAAAAAATAAATATATTTTATTTTATTTTTTTAAATAAAATATGTATGTTTAATAAAAAATAATTAATTTTTTTTAATAAATTTTTTTTTTTTTTCATTTTGAATTTTGAATTTATTTTTGTTTTTTTCTAATTTTTTAATTTTTTTTGTTATTTTTTTCTTTAGTTTTTCGTTATTTATTTATTTATTTATTTTTAAACTAGTTTGTTTTTAATTTTTTTCCCAATTTTTGCTAATGTTTTTTTTTTTCAATTTCTCTATTTTTACTTACTTAATTATATATATATATATATATATATGATGATGGTTAACGTCTTTTGAGACCAAATAATGGTCTATCGGACCTAAAGAAACAAATTATCTATTTTGATTTAAGATTTTATATAGACATATATATATATATATATATATATATATATATATATATATATATATATATTAATTTTGTTTTCTTCCATATTCTTTTATGGTTTTTTTTTTTTTTAAGTAATCAACATTTTAATCTTAATTTTAGTAGTTTTTAATTTTATTTTTTTTTGTTAATTTTCTATTTTTTTAGAACTAATTTGTTTTTAATTTTAATTTTTACTCTTTTTTCTTTTCTTTTCTTTTTTTTTTTTTTATTTTTTTTTTTTTTTACCTACTTAATTTTTTGTTTTTTTTTTTCTTCTTCTTTTTTCTCTGCCAATTTTTTTTCCTATGGTTTACAAGATAACTTCCTATTTTCTTTTTTCTTTTTCCCCATTTTTTTAAATATTTTTTTTACTATTTATTTGTTTATAATTTATTTTTTTTTAGTTTTTTTATTCTTATCATTAATTTTTTTTTTTTACATTTTTTTTTAAGTATATATATATATTTCGAAATGTTGAAATTTTACTTATTTTATTTTTTATTTTTTAATGTTTTTCAGGGTCATGATAAAATATTTTACGCCATTATTTCGAAATGTGAAATTTTACTTACAGCTTAAAAAAAAAAAAAAAAAAAAGGGTGTTCTCCCAACATTAACACTTTTCGTTTTGAGTGTGTTTTTTGGATCATTTTTGCGCAAAAAATTAGTTTTCACTGCCATTTTTAAAACATCTTGAAAATTTACCCAAAAAAAAAAAAAAAAAAATGTTATTCCACCATCAACAATTTTCGTTTTTAGCACTGTTTTTGATGTTTTTTCGGGGTTTTTTTGCCAGAGTTCCCGTTTTGAGTTTATAGTTCCTGTTTCAAAGTTTACATTGATTATGTTTGTTGGTGGGAAATTTAAATGATAACGGTTACATGATGTGCACGGATGAGTGACGTGATCGAAGGGGTGATGTGGAGGGAGCGACAGGTTACGGGTGTCGAGGATGGAGCGGGAGCAAACGGGTGGAAGGAGCGTCAAAAGGTGGTTTTTTGGGGGGAAGGAGTGGTAAGCGGTAAAAGGAAGGGACCCACCGAAATGAACAAGGAGTTGCCACATTACCTTAGGGAGTTTATTACAAACAACTTTTTGGACACACACACACAGCCCCTCCCCCCAACCCCCTTGTTAAGTCTTGAAAGTTTGGGGGGGCGGGGGGGGGCTATGTGTGTGTGTCCGAAAGTTGGCGGCGTTTGAACTAGCACACTTTTTAAGGTTTTATTGTTTATTTATTTATTTATTTTCTCTTCCCCCTTTAATCTTTATTCTTTTCTATTTTTCCTTTCTTTTCCATTTTTTCTTTTTTTTCTATTTTGCTTTTTATAAGCTAGACAATCTTAAAATGAAAAATAATTTACAATATCCCAGTTGGATAAATGACTAGATAACCATACCTTGACTACTATATTTATAAAACCCTAACATAACCCTTAGGTGTCATAACACTTAATACAAAATATGGTCAAGACGAAGTCCCAAATAAAATGGATGCAACCACCATCTTGATAAAAAGTCAAAAATCAAAACACTAAAAGTCCAAAAAAAAAATTCAATGCCCATGCCAAAAATATTCAACTAGTACTAAAGAGTTGATAACTAAAGCTGAGAGGTATCAACTTTACAATTCATTAATAAACTTTCTCGCTTGGAGATCAAATCCCCAATCAAGAATTCTTCAAGGAAAAAAATCAGCATCAAGCAAGAGTAACACATTTTTGGAAAGAGTGTTGGCATCCACATTCAAACCCTTGTGAATGTGTAAACCTAATGAATTGAAATAATTAGCGATCTCACGGAGTTGTTGTGAATTCTAAACAAGACTTGAATTCAAGATTTGTTTCCCATCATTTATCTATTTAGTTGCTAGTTTAGAGTCTCTAGATACATGTAAAACATTAACATTCTTGTATTGGGCAATTTTGAGCAAGAAATGTAATGTCTTAAACCCACCCAAATTATATGTACCATGTCCTAGGTTTACTTTGACTAAGATCAAAAGAGTATAAGATAAATTGAAGATGAATCCCAAACCCACAAGACACCTCAGACCTTGATTAAAAAAAAAAAACTCCAAGCCTTTGCTCAGTAACCATTGATCCTAAATCCATCCAACTTTCCTTCACGTTTGAAATAATCTTGTATTTGCTTAGTAGTGCAATTATTTGTTGGGAGACCTTAATGGAGGAATAACCCTTATTCTCATACAAATTGACTTTCCTAGCTAGCTAGACCCCCCACATTATCAATATTGGCAATACCTTTAAAGATTTGAACTTAGGTGGAGGAAAAAAAATATCTTTGAAGAAATCGGAGATGGTATCCTTTTCCCATAAATGAAAATCTCACAACAATCTATCATTATGAACCCACACTCGTCACAAAAAAAGATAGTCCAAGAAGACATGCTCAATGGTCCCGTGTTTACACTTGCATAGGTAAAATAACGTGGCCCATGTTTGTTTATGAGTTGCAATTTGTCCTAGGTCAAGACCTTCACCTTTAACACCAACCAAAAGAACAGGACGACCTTTAGCCCCCCCCCCCCCCAATCTTTTATAATTTCAAGGACCACTAGTGAATTATAGATTCTCCCATCTCTTGCTATGCTCGATATCCAAGTTTGGTTAAATATTGGTCTTCGACATTACTGTAGGCCCAAACTATCTCATCCTCCCACTCACACAAACAAACATGAGCATTGTTGATGTGTGTGTGTGTGCAACACACATAGTGAAAACCTCATGTGATCCCTCCATCTTCTCTAGAATATTTGGATGTTGGATATCTCAACAACCAACCATAATAGCCGCTAGCAACCCAAAAGAAATCAATAGCACTTGAAGCTTAGCATGAAGATAATAGGTCAACTCTTAATCTTTTGGATCTCATGCATGAAGATAATAAATTATTTATAACGTAATCTGATGCACACATACAATAGAAGTCGACTATTGCTTGGATCTTATTTTTTAACAAATAATAATTTAATTATCACAAAGACCTTGTGCCTAAAGACACAACAAGCAAATTATTATTCATTTCTTGTCCATAAGGACAAAAGGATGACTACCAGTGACATGTCCATTATCCATTGGATTTCATTCATGAATATAATAGGGTGGATTCTCTCGCTTAAATCTCCCATGTGAAGATAATACATTCACTATCATTCACTTTGATTTTGTGCCTAAAAAGAAAAATTTAGGGGCTAAATTTCATAGATACACTAATTTTCCAAGTTTTTTCCAAAAAAAAACATTGTCAATTTCCATTTTTTCTAAATATGATTCACCAAGATTTTACAAGAAAAAAGTTATCTTACCTTAAAATAGCCAAAATTTTATAGAGACGATATAAAATTATTCGAAAAAATATATATTTTCACAAAAATATTTCTAAACATTTAATAGTTTGCATAAATTTAATGACTAGTAAGATTTACTAAGGTTTCTATAGTGTGTGATATATTTACATCCTTAAATATATTAGGATAGTGTATCATTTTGATCTCATGCATGAGTAAAATGGAGATTGGCTATCACTTGGATGTTGTGCACAAGGGCATAGTTGGATGATTATTGCTTGACTTGGATATCATGCACGGGGACATAATAGGTTAACAATTTCTTACTCAAATCTTACTTTGAAGCACACAATAGGTCAACCATTGTTAGAATTTTGTGCCCAAACACATAATGGGTCAACTATTGCTTGGATCTTATGCTAAAAAACAACATGTTGCCTATTGCTTGGATCTCGTGCATGAGGATAATATGGTGACTAACATTTAGTTTTTTTGCATAAGGACAATGAAGTGATCATGGCTCATTTGGATTCCAGGCATGAATATATCAAGTTGACTATTGATCACTTCATTCTCATGCATGAAGACATCAAGTCACCTATAAATTAGATATCATGCACAAGAATATTAAAGGTTAATTATCATAAATGCACAAGGCATAATATGCCAATTATTGCTTGCATTGGACCTTATGTACAAGGACAATAGTGATATTGTAACACCCTCCTCCCACATCTACCCAAGTAACTGGCTAACCGGGGTAAACATGTGACGAAGAGTTACTATAATATGATTCAACTCCATATGTGTCAGTTAAGAAAGTGGAACAGACGGAACACGATAGCACAATCCTTCCAGACCCACTGCAAAACCCCCAGAAGCCATCCAACCTTCCAGGTGACTAGTCCTTGAGAGAAACTAAATTTTTACCTTATTAATCCCCTAAACACTCCCATGACATGGGCATGAGTACAACTGGAACCCTCTAGTCGCTCCTATAACATGGGTATGCTTGTGACTGGGGACTTTCCCAAGTAGTTATGTGCCTACAACTCTGACTTCTATGCCACTTTTTCAAGCTCAGGGCTCAGGTCACTACCCATAACTCCATGACACTTCCATAAATGAAAGATAACAACAGAATTATGATACAAATGTAATCTTGAACAAGGACTTGACTGGACCCCTACCAACCATGATAGACATTTCCTAAAACATGTCACAAGGATGCAATCTATAAGTTTAAACAACACATCTGAGGATAGGGGTCTCATAATTATCTGATAATCACTAAGAAGCATTGATGCCTCATCACAATAACTGCATTACCATCTATTAGGCCATATATTCATTGTACATTCAGTGATTAACCAAAACATGATGAGAGCCATACATTTCCACTGTCATAAAACTCATTCATAACCAACATATAACCAACAGAAATATCAAGGATATAACAACCATATAAACCACATATAAACAAGTATATTTACCCATAAAATACCAAGGAGAAAGAGAGCTCTTATTGATGACTGCATAGGCCGACTAGGTATGGGACTTCCACGAACCACCTGACCATAGAATAGGCTGAACCAACTCACAAAAAGATAGAAAAGATATATCAACGCCTTTGAAATCAACCTCTTCGAGGGGGCAGCCTCCTTTACATTACACAAATGAACAATTCTTTGATGATACTATCAGGCCAGGAAGTAACTCCTCCAAATCAATTCATTTTATTCATTCAGGTTGGTCTTTATTATATACATGAGGGAGAGACTGTTCACTTCATCTCCCGGTGACTATTCATATTTCTTATTATTTATTTACATCAGTTACACTTATTCACCCAATCCTGATGATTAGGTGTCAACATTCCCCCCCCTTTAATCTGAAGGGATGTTGGTGAGTCCAAGCATCGTTCTGAATCGTTCAAGCTTTTCTCTTCCAAGCGCTTTGGTGAAGATGTCTGCAATTTGCTCATTAGTGGAACAATGGCGGAGATGGATTGTTTTGGCCTCAACATGATGTCGAATCAGATGATATTTAGTATTGACGTGCTTTTTTCGATCATGGAGCTTTGGGTTCTTGGCCAACTTTATTGCCGAGGTATTGTTAATCATGAATGGAGTCGATTGTTCTTGTTTTACTTACAAATCTTCAAGAATTTTCCTGAGCCACACAATTTCTTTTGTTGCCTCAGTTACTGCCACATATTCTGCTTCTGTTGTGGAATCTGTTGGAACTGATTGTTTGCATGATCTCTAGGAGACAGCTCCTGATCCAAGACTCATAGCATAGCCTGAAGTAGATACCCTAGTTTCTTTGTCTCCATCGAAGTCTGAATCAGAGTATCCAATCAAGCTGAAGTCATCCACCTGTGTATACTTGATTCCAAAGTCTTAAGTTCCCTTCAAGTACCTTAAAACTCTTTTTGCAGCATACCAATGTCCCTCACAAGTCTTTTGCATAAACCTAGAGAGGATTCCAACAACAAACGAAATGTCTGGTATGGTAGTAGTTAGGTAGTTGAGACTTCCTACAAGCTGTCTATACTTTGTTGCATCCTCAAATTCTTTTCCTTCAATGGATGTGAGATTTAAGTTTTGTTCCATTAGAGTAGTAAGAGAATTGCATTCTGTCATGCCAAACCTATTCAACAGATATCCAATGTACTTCTTTTGAGAAAGGAATATGGACTTTGGATGTTGAGTTACTTCAATACCAAGATAGTAATGAACATAGCCCAAATCAGTCATTTCAAAACCTTTCCTCAATTCCTTCTTTATGGATGCAATGTAGCTTTCATTATTCCCTGTCATCAAAAGATCATCTACATATATCACAAGATATACAACTATTTTGCCAACTTTCTTGACAAATAAAGTTGCATCATCAAGATCATAATGTTTGAAATTGAGTTTCAGAAGATGCTCAGCTAGTTTTTCATACCAGGCTCGTGGTGCTTGTTTGAGTCCATACAAGGATTTCACAAGTTTTCATACTTTATGTTCATGTCGTTTCACAGCAAATCCTTCAGGCTGGGACATAAAAACATTATCTTTTAGATCTCCATTCAAGAAAGCAATTTTTACATCCATTTGATGGACATCCCAACCATTCTGAGCTGCTAGGGCAAAGAGTGTCCAGATGGTAGCCCATTTTGCTATGGGGGAAAAAGTCTCTTCATAATCGACCCCTTCCTTCTGTGCAAAACCTTTTGCCACAAGCCTGGCTTTGTGCTTGTCAAGTGAGCCATCAGCTTTATACTTGTTCTTGTAGACCCACTTGCAGCCAATTGGTTTGGTGCCTAGTGGAAGATCAACCAGTTTCCAAGTGCCATTCTTTATCAGGGCATCATACTCCTTTTGCATCGCTTCTTTCCATTCATCATGAGAAGCAGCTTCTTTGAAGGAAGTTGGTTCGAAATCTATATACAAATTCAATTCACAATCATAAGAAACATCCATATCAATAGGTGAATTAGAGTCATCTACATCACCTCCATTTTGCTGGTTTGAATTTCTAGTTCCTGTCTTTCCAACCTCATCAGGATGAACACTTTCAAGTGTCTTTATCAGCCACTTTGGGGGACCTTTCTCAGATGGTCCAGGCTGCTCCGTTGATTGAGTCGGGACTGAATCAAGATTGAGTCTCCCAATTCTATCAATCACATCACTTAAAGCATCATCCGTTGTTGGAGTTTCATGCGGGGGAGAGAGTTCTTCAGAAGAAAATTCCACATGTTGATCTAGTATAGTAATCCCCCCTTCAAGATGTGGAATCTGATTATCAAATTCTTGAAATGATTTTGCATTTGTAAATCTATCCAAGCGATCAAGTTGCCGCTCAACAACATTGTCAATTTTGGATGATTCAAGAAAGATTACATCTCTAGATACAACAAACTTTTTATTGACTTCATCGTAGAGACGGTATGCTTTGGAGGTGTTTGAATACCCCAGGAAGATACACTTATGACTTCTTGCACCAAGTTTGTTTCTATGCAGCTTTGGTATCAAGGCATAACAGGTGGAACCAAAGATCCTGAGATGCTTTACCGAAGGAACGTGCCCATACCACATTTCATATGGAGTCTTGTTTCTAATAGCATTAGATGGACATCTATTCTTTATATATACAGCACATAGAACTGCATCAGCCCAAAACATCAACTTTACATTCTTGAAAAGCATCATGAAGCGCACCATATTTAAGATTGTCCTATTCATTCTTCCAACTACACCATTCTGTTAGGGATTATAAGGCATAGTTGTTTGATGTTTGATTCCATGTTGGCGAAGATAGTTTTCAAATTCATTTGAAGTGTATTCTTTTCCATTATCAGTGCGAATAGAGCCAATATGAGAATGTGCATCATTTTCAATCCATGTATGAAAGTTCTTGAATGTTTGAAAAGCATCAGATTTGTTCTTTAATAAATAAACCCAACACATTCTGGTGTAGTCATCAATAAATGTCATCATATATTTATTTCCATTTGCAGAAGGAATAGGCATTGGACCACATAAATCTGAATGAATGAGTTCAAGTTTTCTATGTGCTCTTGAATGTGAAACATGAAAAGACTATTTGCTATGCTTTCCTAGAATGCAAGCATCACATTGCTTAAGTTTCCTAGGAATTGTAGGCAAACCAGCAACACCATTTTCCTTCAACAAGCGAAGGCTGTCATAGTTCAAATGTTCAAATCTAGCACACCATAATAAACTTGATGGAAGTGTACCTTCTTCATAATGAGAATTGTATGAGAAATGTTGTGCACGAGCAGAGGCACCTTACAGCTTGAGAATCCTTTCTTCTTCTATTCCCCTCATGACAAGTGAGTCGTCAGATGCTTTTCTCACCTCAAGCTTGCTATCAAACATATGAATGGAGTGACCTTGCTGGTGAATGTGGACCAAGGACAACAAGTTTCTCTTCAGTTGTGGTAGATATAGAACATGATGCAGAAGAAAGTCTGGAAGACCAAGCAATTTAAGCCTGATTGTGCCAAGCCCTGAAGGCTTGATTTTTGATTGGTCTGCAAAGTATATTGCTCCATCAACATTGTCAGTAAATTCTTCAAAAAAATCTTTTCTATGAGTCATGTGGCAAGTTTATCCTGAATCAAGCAACCAATCATTTTTCCAAGAAGCAAGTGAAGCATTAAATAAGTCTTCATTTACTCCGATATTACATTGTACCACAACATAATGAGCGGATTCAGGTGCTTTACCTTTGTCTGTGTCATTAGTTTTACCTTTGGGTTGATTTCTTTGCTGCTCAATTTTGTCCCAAGGTAACTTGCATGTAGAGGCATCATGTGATCCATTTTGTTTGCAGCGTATGCAGTGCAAATTTGACTTTTCTCCTTGAGAGTGTATGCCCCCCTGCCTCTGAAATATCTTCCTCTTCCTCTTCGACCACCTCTTCCTCTGGAAGAATCTTGGGCAAGATTCTTTTCTTTATGAGCAAGGCACACAGCCTCTTCAGAAGATTCAGGGGTTGTCTTCTTTCCAAAATCTTTCTCTCTTTCAGCAAATTTTTTCACAAGAGAGTCAAAGGTAATATCTTTGAGATTTCCATTTGCTTGCAATGACTCAAGATAATTGGAGTAAGTAGGATAAAGTGCCTTGAGAAAAGCGATAAGAGGAATATCCAATTTAACCTTAGTGGCTTCGATATCATGCATTATAGATTTTACTTCGGATGCAAGAGAAAGAGAATCATTATTTTGTAATTAAAGAGTGAAGAGTTTAATCATGAGTTGAACAACTTCAAGTGCAGAATGTGAGTCATAGAGTTCTTTCAGCTTTTGTAAGGCTTCGAAAGCAATTGAAAATGGCGAAATATGGCGACTCACCTCTTCACTTACAGATGCTGCAATTAATGCATAGGCTTTTCTGTTCTTATTTTCCCAAATGGCGAACTCTTTGTCTGAGGTAGGTTGTTCTGGCTCTTTGTCTCCATCTCCAATACACACTCCTTTCCACAACTCATTAAAAATGAGCGTGTGTTTTATCATCCGGGACCACTCAAGATAGTTCTCCTTGCCAGTGAGAACTATTCCCACAATAGATATGATTGAATGCATACTATAAAAAAAATACTTCTGCTAGAAAAAATGTGCTTCAAAATATTACAGCATTATTCTTCCTTCTTGATTAAGTAAGAAATTGATTCAATATACAAAGAGCACAACTATATTCTATCCATATAGAATATCACCATTTGTATTTTCAACCTTATTTTATACGATATATCAAGCATTCATGCCCTCAACAAACCCAGAATGACTAATAAAATAAGGAAAAAATCTTGAGCAAAATTGTTTCTTTCCAATACATTATCATGCTCAACGCTTTTTTCTTTTCTTTTCAGTAATACTGAGGCTTACAACAATGATACCGAGGCTCTCGGGTAATCTCTGGCAATCTCATACCATGTCATTGCACTACTAACAGCTACCTCCACCACCATTGTCGTCGCCACCAACACCATCTCGGGCAATCTCGGATAATTCAATGTTCCACTATTCTTTATTACCCTCTCTGCCAAAGAAATTGGAATATTACCACAGTTGATGCAACTGTGGGAATATTACCACAGTTCAACGCAGCTCTGGGATTATACACAGTTGCTGACACCAATACAGTGCAAACACGAGGTCACTTATTGTAGAGAATTGCATGGAGAGAGCTTGGAGACCAAGGCGATCTAGCTCTCATATGGAGCCTGGGTCAGCTTTGGCAACCATCTCGATGTCAAGGAAGCCAAAGACTTGTAATGGAACGCGGGCAGACTGGCTAGCAGAGGTCTGGCAGCTTTCTTCCGGGAAGTGTCATGCGCCTTAGAGAGTCGAGGAACGCGTGAGGCTGGCTTCACAGAGCAGCAATGGAACGTTGGCCAACTTGGGAGCCAAACGCAGTGGTGATGTCTCAGGCTGCACTGGACGCTGCGGCGGAGAGGTTTAGTGGACGTTGTTGGGTCGAGGTCGATACCAACTGTCACTACAACGGATACAACAATGGAATTCTCACCACTAAACGGAATTCTCAACAACGGAACTACACCAGATTCCCGAGTTGGTCTAAGGCGTGTATATGACAGTGGGTCCAGGCCTCAGGTGCATGGCTTCAGATTAAGGTTCTGGTCTGGTGCATGGCTTCATATCCCACAGCTGTCACTGCGATTCCAGTGAAGCAGGCGACTGTTCAGAGGAAATATAAAAACGCATATGACACTGTATGGAGGGCGGACTATTCAAAAATGTATATGACACTGTATGGAGCAGGCTTCAGGAAATTGACACCAGGTAGAGGTGTGAGTTCTGCAAAATAGGCAGAACATAGGCAGGAAACTGACACCAGGAGTTACATAAAGCTAATTTCGGGAGCTGTCTTTGATACCATGTCAAGCCAGGCAGTAACCCCTCCAAATCAATTCATTTTATTCATTCAGGTTGGTCTTTATTATATACATGAGGGATAGACTGTTCACTTCATCTCCCGGTGAATATTCATATTTCTTATTATTTATTTACATCAGTTACACTTATTCACCCAATCCTGATGATTAGGTGTCAATAAAAACAAATGACAAGACCTCCTTTCTATATATAAGAGTTTAAGGGGTCATAATATAATCAGAACCGACCTAACAATAATAACAATAGTGAGCTTCTATGGGGCAAAACAATAACAATATGGGGACTACATGGGCACAACAATATAATAAGATGGTTGCATTAATAAAAATAAGGGGTTACACTAGTAGTATAGGGACCTAACTAAAATTTTCCTGCATCAAGATCCTTCAAGACTAGCTATTCTCAACCCCTACCAGCCATGATAGACATTTCCTCAAACATGTCACAAGGATGCAATCTACAAGTTTAAACAACATATTTGAGGATAGGGGTCTCATAATTATCTGATAATCACTCAGAAGCATTGATGCCTCATCACAATAACTACATTACCATCTATTAGGCCATATATTCATTGTACATTTAGTGATTAACCAAAACATGATGAGAGCCATACATTTCCACTGTCATAAAACTAATTCATATCCAACATATTGTTAGAGTCGGTCTAGTAGCCCTCCTCCAGAGATCAAAGCTCTTTGCATTTCATGATTAGGTGTCCCATCAGTGTGATCATGTTGCATTCCGTTAGGCATGCCATAATCCTGGTGGAGGGAGTTTGTGTCGTTATTCCCCTCTTGTTTGGCACTGCTGGTTCAAGTTTGTTCAAGTAAATAAAATCCTCAAAGGTTCATTCATCTTGCTTTAAGTTTTAAGGTCTTAGGTCTAGGGTTGAGTCCATTTTTGTCTTGAGAGGTCATAAAGGACCAGCAGACCAGAGGGATGTCCTTCATTGAACATTATTTCGAACATTCTTATCATTGTACAGCTAAATTTTCACCTTGTTCTCAAAAACTCTGTTTTTGAAAACAAGGTCATTATCTCATTTTTGTAAAAATTCACAAAATTTCAAATTCTTCAAATGTCGAAGTGCAGCCTTGGTCTCCTTTGCCAAAGCATCCTAGAAGTTATCCCTGCAAAAATTTTCAGAAGAAATCATCATTTCAACCAATTTTTCAAAGAAAAGAAATCAAAGGTCAGAGCCAATTAATTCAAAAAGTGTCAACACTCAAAACATTACAAAGTGGGTTTTGGGCAAGTAAAAATCAAAAGGAAAACTATAAAAGCACATCACTCCTCATTTACAACTCATTTGCCATTTACAAGCTAAGTGAATCCTTGCAAAGTCGATTTGAGGAGTTCTTGAGCAAGTCGAGCAGTTTCAGGGGCGCGCTACACGTCAGGAGAGGCGCGCTACGCGTCAGGCAGACTTTTCCAGTGTTAATTTACAAGTGCGCTACGCGTCAGAGGCGCGCTATGCGTTGGGCAGGGCGCGCTACGCGTTGGGCAGGGCGCGCTACGCGTTGGGGATTCAGCTCAAAAAACTGCCAGCAAGTCATCAAAACGATTTTTCTCTCAGACAAAGTGCAGGTAGGCTTCTCCTCTATGCCTAGATTTGGTTTTGCAAATTGAAAAGAGAATTAATATGTTCAAATGCTATGTGAATGATAAATCAAAACCCTCCCTTGTTATGGAAAATTTAAAGTTTCAATGGCACTAGGGTTTCAAATTTCTCTTGCTGTCCAAGGTTGCCCATTTATAAATCCCTTTTACCCTCATTTTCATCATCTTTCTCCCTCAAATTTTCCCTTGAAATTTCATCATTCTCCTCCTTAAAATTCCTAAAAGCATACTTAATTCCTAAACCCTACTACACTTTAAATCCCACAATTTTGTAATTTCCCATGCTTGTCTTCCCTAAATTCCTTCTTTGTGTTTATTCTCCCTAATTCCCACATGTTCCCCTATCCCTAACAGTTCCCTTGTATTTATGTCCCCTTGGTGACAGCATTTGAAAAGTCAAAGAGCAGTTAATTGGGTGCCAAGTCAGCAATATATTTCAGTCATCTTGCCTTCATAACCATGTCAGAAACCGAATCAGATTATGAGCAGAGCTATGACAGTGATTCATCACCAGAGGTAGAAGTGCCAAGGAGGCATCATAAGGGTGGTAAGGGTGGTCGGCATGTCAGAGAGGAGCCCACTTCATTGGCTCATTAGCAAGCTTGTCCACTTGCAATGTCATGTTTTCGATATCAATCATGTTTTGGATATTGTGAGAGGATCTCACAAATTCAACACCATAGAGAGTTGGTTTGCTTGTTTGTCCTACATTTGCACAATGGCCATGTGAGCCTTGCAGGAGTGGATTTCACCTTATCACCGTAAATGGTTGCTCAAGCTACCGGGATACCAAATGTTGGGGAAGAGTGGACCAAGCACAAGCTGCTAGACAAATTTCATTATCAACCATACATCAAACCCGGATGCATGAGGCAGCTTACTGCTGTTTTTCCTTTCAGATTCCTAAGGGATGAGTATGCACCCTTGATGAGGCTCATTATGCGTTATTTCACTTGTGAGGGAAAATTTTCACGTTTATATTCGTACCATATCCGTTTGTTGATGCATTTCACCCGAGTACGAATGATGAACATTCCATTTTTCATGTGTCGAAATATAGAGAAGATGGTGCTCGTAGTGCAAAGGAAGAATCCCGCACAGCAGCTCAAAAGTATATATCATTATGCACTGATCGAGATCATAGTGATGCATCAGTTGGCACAGCAGGGTATTGCTTGGGAGGATTTCATTTCTCGCGACTTCTTCATGGTGCCACAGCCACCTCCCGAGGTTGTCCATGATGAGGGAGGGCCTTCACAGCAGTTTGATATTCCTGAGCCAGAGCATGTCAGCACTCCTCCATATGTTACATATCAGAGAGGCCACAGGGCCTTATTTGCATCTGCACGACGAGTATTATCTCCACATCAGGTGGAAGGGGTCTCGCCTTCTTCATCAGCACATCGAGTGTTATCTCCACATCAGGTGGAAGGGGCCTCGCTATCGACAGCACCACAGGTACAAGAGAAAGGCAAGCAGCCCAAGATTGATGAGGAGCCATCAGGTGATCCAGACATAGATGTTGTTGACCTTGATATCAGTTCTCCTAGCCTAGAGCCAAAGGAGATCATCCAGCAACTAAGGGCTGAAAATGCCTTGTTGCAACAAAAGTTGGAAATGGAAAATTGGACAATCACATACTTAGAGCAGCGCAACAAGCAATTAGAGGATGAACACACTCTTGATGAGTTGCAGAGGATCCGAGAAGACCAGAATTTGGCTCGCAAGAGACCCGGTGATTTGACATCTAAGGAGCAAATCTCTATGCTCATTCAGGTGAACACACATCTAGAGAGGTTGATAGCAAAGGCAAACAGGGACAAAGACATGCTCCGCCACATGAAGAACCATTATTGGGCCCGCATGCATGTGTGCAAAGCAAAAATGAAGGTACTTAAAGCACGCTTGGCTAAGGCACTAAAACGGAGGAAAAGGCCCAATCCGCTTCAAATTTTGGCTGAAGCCACCTTGAGGGAGAATGTTGCTCAATGATACACCTCCAGCTCAAAATTCAGGAAATTTTGAGCTATTTTGGTCAATTTTGACTTTTTTGTGCCAAACACAGGTTTTTGCCCTCAACGCGTAGCGCGCCGCGCGCTACCCTTAAGTTGGGGAGGTCCATTTCAGGAAAACTCAGCATTTTTGGATTTTTCATGGCAAAATACACTTGCTCAACCACTGCCAAGAAGTTTCATGGAGATTTGAGCCCCCAAAAGGTCAAAAAACAAGCAAAAAATGACCTTCTGCCACTTTTTGGACACACAGGAAGCAGTCTTGGGAGATTGCAATTTTGGAGGGGCAAATGACCACCAAATTGAGAAATTCCACTTGGGCTGGAGAGTAGACATCCAGACCTTTCCAGCAAGCCCACTTGTGCCTCATTTGGATGTCGGGAAGTGCCTCAAAAGTGGCCTGAAAGGCGCGCTACGCGTTGGGAAAATTTGCCAGATTTGCATCTTCAGCACAGGAAAACGCAGCAGTGACTAGTTTTGACTTTTTGGTTGGATTTTTCATCCTCCTTGCTGTATTTGATGTAATTTTATGATTGACATGCCACTTTTTACCTATTCTAGAAGATTCATTCATAAAATGGCAAAAAATTAATGAATGAATTGGTTTCCTAACTTATAGAGGCAAGTTGTTTTGATTGCCTAGATTGTAGTGCTCAGTTTAGAATTGGTTGAAACAACTCCTAGGATGATGAGCTCGACCCCTAGAGGCAAGGAAGTGTGTTAGATTGCCTATATTATGTACTTTCTTAGTCATTTTCATGGTTGGACTCTTGAGGGATAAGCTTAGACTGTTTTACTCTTTGTATCTCTGCAATTTTGGTAAAGGAGAGACCAGGGTTTTGCAACACTATTTGGGATTCCTGTGGTGTTTTGTGTTGATGGTGTGCTTCTCTCATGTACTTGTAAGTGTGTTATGTGTATCATTTTCCTACTTCTCTTTCTGCACATTAAGTAAATGAAGTGTTAAGGTAGAATTCATGGTTTCTATGCTCTGCCTTTAAGTTTGCTTAATATCTATGTTTTCATCTGTCTAAAGAGAACTCTCGAAGGTTTCTTTCTCTCTTTAGCTCCTCACCGGTCATTCCTATCCATTCACTTAATTCAAAGGCATCAAGACAATCTCCTACCTTGCCCCGAAAAGACCTCTGCAAAAACTGTGTCTCATCCCTGCACCCAAAATTGATGTGCTCAGTTTTCCAACAAAACTCTAAAAATTTAAAATCAAACTTTCCCTATCAGTTTACTAGCCTAAAATCAGTGTTCTTTATTGTTCATCTCCACCCTTTGAAGACCTTTTGCCGAGATAGACCTGGAGAGAGCCCTCTCCTGTCCCCGTAGGGCTAGCTACGAGGCTAAGTGGTTTGATGTTGCCTTGGATTTTGTCTTTTTCAGCCTGAGGCCAAATTCAAGCGCTAACACATATAACCAACAGAAATATCAAGGATATAACAACCATATAAACCGCATATAAACAAGTATATTTACCCCTAAAATACCAAGCAGAAAGAGAGCTCTTATTGATGATTGCATAGGACGACCAGGTATGGGACTTCCACGAACCACCTGACCGTAGACTAGGCTGAACTAGCTCACAAAGAGATAGAAAAGATAGATCAACACCTTAGAAATCAACCTCTTCGAGGGGGCGACCTCCTTTACATTACACAAATGAACAATTCTTTGATGATACAAATGACAAGACATCCTTTCTGTATATAGGAGTCTAAGGGGTCATAATATAATCATAGCCGACCTAACAATAGTAACAATAATGGGCTTCTATGGGGCAAAATAATAACAATATGGGGACTACATGGGCACAACAATATAATAAGGTGGTTGCACTAATAACAATAAGGGGTTACACTAGTAGTATAGGGACCTAACATGCCCCTCTCCTTCAAAAAGTGTTGTCCTCAACGCTTGAGTAGTTCTTGATGCTTATGTATAAATTCTTGTCCCCCCATGTGGAATCTTCAGCGGGTAAGTTCTTTCACTTGATGAGATACTCTGAAATTGGTCGATTTCGTAGATGTCAAGTTCTTGTTTCTGTGACTGCTCTAGGTTCCAATATGGTTTTTCATTCCTCGTCAAGTTCTAGCAATATTGTTTGAACTGGGATCTTCTCATTATGTAAGGTCGCCATTTCTTAAGTGCATGTAGTCTTGCCAACATTTCCTTCTCATAAATATCTTTGTGTAAATACTTTCCTTTGATTGGACGACTTTCGAAAGAAATGGGTCTTTCTTCTTGCATTAAAAAATCACCAATTCCATTTCCTGATGCATCATATTCCACAATAAAGGTTTTTGTGAAGTCTGGCGTAGCTAAGGCCGGTGCTTGGCACATTGCCTCTTTAAGATGTTCAAAGGCCTTCGCTACTTTTGGAGTCCATGAAAATGCATCTTTCTTCAATAATGTTGTTTTTAGAATTTCTTTAGTCTTCATTCTTATTTGATGATATCTTGAACAAAGATCCAAGTTGGTGAAGTAAATTAATCCACGCAATTCATCCAATAATTCATAAATGACAAGAATGGGAAATTTATCTTTAATAGTGAGTTTGTTGAGCTCTCTATAATTTGGACACATGCTCCATGACCCATCCTTCTTGTGCAACAATACTAGTGGAGCAGAGAAAGAACTTTGACTAGGTTGAATTATACCAACCTCTAGCATTTATGCAACCATACGTTCAATTTCACTCTTTTAGGCATAGGGAAATCTGTAAGGCCTGATGTTTGGAGGAACACTTCCTGGAATCAAATGAATAGAATGATCATGATCACGAATAGTTGGGAGGCCTTTGGGAGTCTCAAATACCTTGGAATGATTGTCCAAGACTTTTTGGAGATCTGGAGAAATAGATGATTTCGATGTGGGAACCTCTAGTGAACATAATTGTGCAATTATGCCTCATTTTTCTTTCTTTAGAAGCTTTGTCATTCTGTTGGAGATGATTATCTTTCCCTGTTTCCCTGTGATACCCCTTAATTCAACTTCCTTTCCTTCCGAAGAAAATTTCATGAAATGTTCTTGAAAAATAAAAGTTATTTTTCCCAAGGATTGTAGCCATTGGACTCCTAGTACAACATCAGCACCACCCATTGGAATGGAAAGCATTGGGCTATTCAATACATATTATCCCATGGATAGCTTGATATTATGGCACTTTCCAGAGCAATTTAAGGTTCCTCCACTCGCAACCATCACTTGAAACTCTGGTGCTAGATATAGGAAGCAATTCAATTCCTTGGCTATCTTATAATGAATAAAATTATGGGTACTGCCCAAATCAATCAACACTATTACCTTTTTCTTCTTGATATGTCCTTCTATCTTGATAGTTTGAGGAGTGGTAATTCCGGCCAATGCATTTCAAGATGTGGTCGGATTCATTTCTTCTTTCTCGATGTGATCTTTCACTTCTTGAACCTTTTTCTTCTTAGTATGTCCTTCTATCTTGAGAGTTTGAGAATTGGAAATTCTTGTAAATGCTTTACAAGGTATGGCCTGATTCATTTCTTCTTTCTCTGGGGTTGGTTCCTAGTGTATATCCTCTTCTTTTGATGTTTCTTGATCCTTTTCTTCCTCCTCTTCATAATCTATGTAAAATAATTTCTTCTCAGCACACTTATGACCTTTAATGTATTTGCTATCACAAATGTAACAAAGCCCTTTTTCTCTTTTTTCTTCCAAATGTTGTGGTGTAAACCTTATAGGTTGTGGAAGGCTAGGAGCAAAAACACTTCCATATTTATAGTTGTGAGTGGTGGGATTCCTTGTTTCCATAATTTTGCTTTCAATTTTTCTTGCCAACCTGAATGCCTTCTCCAATGAATCAGGTTCCCAAAGACGAACCTCATGTTGAATGTTATCCTTTAAAGTCCCTATGAAGACATCAATCCTTTGCTTCTCTAGAATATCATTTACCCTTATATTCAATTTTGAAAGTCCTCAATGTGCTCTGCCATTGAACCCTTTTGTTTGAGATTTATAAATTGGCTAAAGAAGGTGTTTCTCTTTGTATCCTCATAATGTGCTATCATTTCCTCCATGAAAATTGACCACATGACAAGTGGTTTACGAGAACAAAGCCTTTCATACCATAAAAATGATTCGGTTCTAAATATAAAGATGCAATGCTTACCTTTTGTAACAGTTGCACCTCATGTAGATCAAAATATTTCTCCATCTGTAGTATCCAATTTACCAGATCCTTGCCATCAAACTTCCTCATATCGCTTTTTCTTGTTTTTAGGAGCTCGATCTTGAAACGACTGTAACTCTGTAATTTTGGATCTTTAAGTTTTGAAATTTTGGTCTGTGATAGCCCTCTGAGTCCTCTTTCTAACCCCGCAAGTCTGATCACAATTGGATTCCCGAAGAAAGAGTTATGTCCAATCTCCCACGATGACCTAATTATAGACTGGTTCAGTAGAGAGAACTTCTACGACATGCCACGTGTCACTGTTTCGACCTTAGGTTCTGAAAATGATACCCAACAAACTACAGTCCGTCTGCTTTCTGTCACTTTTTATGAAATTTGAATCAAATGCTCAGAGAGAGAGTTATGACGATTTTCCCAAGGTCACCTGTTTGGGGTGTAATTCAGGAGCCTGCAAAAACCTTAAATGTCTCGGACCATATCTCTAAAAATATAGTAAAAAAAGATCTGAAATTCGAGCCTGCGCTTCACCACGATTTCGGCTCAAATGGGTTTTAATTTCAAAATCTAAAACTTCGCAGAGAAAACATTAGAGAGAAAATTCCACGATGACCAGTTTGAGATGGAATTCTGGAGCTTTCAAAAACCCTAACTTCCTTAGATCATATATCCGAAAATATAGCGAGACAAGATCTGAAATATGGACCGGATGTTCAGTGATATTTCGGCTCAAATGGGTCTTTTTTTTAGCTTATGAAAAGTTGCAGAAAAAGTTATAGCGAAAATGCCACGGTGACGTGTTTGGAGCAGCGAAACCCTATAATCCAAAGCTCTGATTCCAAATGATATGAAACTAGCTCAAAAAATGATAGAAAAGATAGATCAACACCTTAGAAATCAACCTTTTCGAGGGGGCAACCTCCTTTACATTACACAAATGAACAATTCTTGGATGAGACAAATGAGAAGACCTCCTTTCTATATATAGGAGTCTAATGGGTCATAATATAATCAGAGTCGACCAAACAATAATAATGTAAGGGCACAATAATAACATTAGTGGGCTTCTATGGGGCAGAATAATAACAATATAGGGACTACATGGGAACAACAATATAATAAGGTGGTTGCACAAATAACAATAAGGGGTTACACTAGTAGTATAGAGACCTAACAGAGAAACACAGCTCTTATTGATGATTGCATAGGCTGACCAGGTATGGGACTTCCATGAACCACCTGACCATAGACTAGGCTGAACCAAATCTTTCTTTCAACCAGTCACCCTCATGCCATATTCCAAGCATGAATGTGGGATCTCATAAAACACATCAATCAAAACCATCCAATGCTTCCAGAGGCCAAACCACCTCAACCCTTAACTAATGATTCCATCTCACAGTCGGACATCACTAACCATCACCATATTGGTCTCTACCCAAGCTGTATAAGGCTCAAGAGCGTTTGTTCCAACCAAGGCTCCAAGACTAGTAACTCAACCCACAACTGCTATCGGGCTCCAGAGCATTTGTCCAACCAAGGCTCCAAGACTAGTAACTCAACCCACCAAGGGCTCTAGAGCAATTGTCCAACCAAGGCTCCAGGACTAATAACTCAACCCCAAGTTGTTACAGGGCTCCAGAGCGTTTGTCCAACCAAGGATCCAAGAACTACTAACTCAACCCACAACTAAAGGAACAAGAAAACCAACCAAAAAACAAAAGTAAAACCCATAACACCATGGTTATCCATGAAATAGAAAGGCTAGATAAATCAACTGTCAATTTAGGTAATCCTCCATGCCAATGACAAATCATAACTAAGAAACCACATGCATATGCCATGCATGCCAAAACTAGTGAGGAAAACATACGTGCAACTTGGTACATGCAAGCAGAATCCACTGTAGTTGCTGATCCCGATGTCCTCTTGAGCTTTCCTACTCTTCCTTTGCCTTCTTGCTCCAAGACTCCAAGTATGCCACACTCTTCCGAGAGTGCTCAAAGAAATTCTAAGTGTCCAGAGTATGAGAGAGAGAGAGAGGATAGAGAGAGCTCCAAAACTGAACTGACAAAAGTCTGTGAATTGATCCTCATAAGCCTTTTTATTAATGAGGCCTCCATTTTCTTCATTTTCCATTATTTTCCTTCATTTTCCTCCTCACATGCAAGCTATGGCCTTTCACCTCCCTCTTCTCTTGATTTCCATTATTTTCATAAATAAAAGGCCAATAATTGCCACTTTTCCTTTCCAAAGCCTTAGCCATGGCCTTTGCCAATTTCCTTAGCCACTAATTAATGACAATTGATCCCCATCACTATGTTTTTGCCCAACATTCAACTTGGAATACATGTCCCGTGACCAAGGTTTTATTTTACCTTTATTAATTTTTTTACATAGATTTTTGACCAGGGTTGTTACAGGTATGAGAAATTTTGTAACAAGAATCTGTAAATGCACACAAAGAGATTGCTTCAACTATACATGCATATAGACCTATGGTGTATATTTGCTCTTATTGTGTACATATACGAGCAAGGAAAATCCAACATTGGAATGAACATACAAAAGTGGTAATTTGTAGCTTTTGTCACTTATATTTTTAAATTAAAGCTCATCCAAAGAGGGAAAACCCAAATGAGAATAAAACTAAATAGAACTCATCCATAAAATGAAATCTCGGATTATAAGAAAGCTAAAGACAACACAACAATGCTAAAATGCGTAATTATGGACATGACTATATAAGCCTTATCAAATATGGTAATTGGTGCTTGCTTGGATATGATGTGTAGGTACATAATAGGTTAACTATTGCTCAAATGTTGTGCTTGAATAAAAAATAGGGTGGCCATTGCTTGTAACTCATGCATGAGGATATGATTATTGCTCAAATCTCATCCATGGGGATAGTGATTCAGATTTATGAAGGGGACGAATTGGAATGCAAATTTATAACAAAAACACAAAGATATAGTAAAACTTGACCTCTATTAAAAAATGGAATGTGTTGAAATTGTAAAAAAGTGGAATGAAATAAATTCACTCAAATGGTGGTAGCTTATCTATAAGAAGAAATGTGATGACTACACTCATTCACCAGATCACCCTATAATGAGGTTGAAAGGCCTTTTAACATAAAGCAACAATGATGAAACCCTAAACATCCAAATACCTAACCCTAAGAAATGGAATCCTAAGAGGTTTGTGACCTAGACGAGGCTCGTTGGTATGTCAACTTCCCGGTGTTGTAAATTTTGCATACAATCTCTATTTGGCATGCTCAATAGGGCATTAGAAAGGTCTAGCCGAGAAGTACACATGGCCACGAAATGGCCTCAAAAGTTCAGGACTTGAAAAAACTATAAAAAACTACCAATATGGAGAATTGTGCTTTGAACTAGTGGAATAGGTGGGTGGCCACTGATATCCACCCGGATTAGAGAATGGGGTTACCATTGCTTTGATTTTATGGAAGATGGTAGGGAAACCATAATTGACTTGGATTTCACGCTTAAGATAAGAGCTTGATTATCACTTGTTTGAATCTTGTGCATGAAGACAATGTCCTAACTATAATTAAGATATTGTGAATGCGGGTAGTAAAAGTTGAGTATCACTTTGATCTCATGCATAATGACATATGGGTTGAGTAACACTTGACTTGGATCTTTTGCATGAGACCAATAGGCCCACTATTGCTTGCTTGGATCTCATTATAATGTAGGCCAAACAGAGACAATTGCTTAAATCTCGTGCCTAAACACATAAAAGGGGAACTATTGATTGAATCACGTGCTTGAAGACACAATGCGATGAGTATCATTTGGATATTGTCACGGGGAAAACATAGTGATTCTCACATTTATTTCATGCATTGTGACACTTACTCATACTAGTCACATGCATGAACGCAATCCTTGTTTATTATTACTCACTTGGATTGTGTTATCACTTATACCTCATACACAAGGACAATGAAGGCCAATTATTGGTTGTATTATGCACAAGGACATAATATGTATCTTTTTTTAGTAATTTGGATATTGCGCTAGAGCACACAATCCGCTCATTATTGCTCAAATATTGTGCTAGAACACATAATTCATTAATTGTCACTTAGATTCCATGCCTTACCATACAACACATCAACTATTGCTTAAAGCTAGTGGCCAATGACATAATAGGGTGATTATCACTTGGATATTATAAAGCAGAACATAAGGGTGATAATCACTTGAATTTTGTGCATGAGGATAATTGCATCGAAAGGTGCTCTACATCCCAATATGAAGGAGATGGTGTCCCATGACACACACACACACACACACACATACACACATACACATCATGTTTTTTGGAGACAAAGCTCCAAACCCAGTTTCAACATGGAAAAGGAATTTTATTTCCTTATTGTAAATAATTTTAATTTCTTTATTTCTAAACAACTATGGATAAAGATAATCTTAACTAGATAAGTTTTCTAAGAAGTAAATATTCCTTTTAAGGCATGCGAAGTTGTAGGAGAAAAAATAATCTTGGTAGCAATTAGCAATTTTTTAGGATAAGAAAAAAGTTTAGAAATCTTAGAAACTATTCGGGGTTGTTTTAGGATTTAGAAAAGCTATGGATAGACAAGATTTTGTCAATAAGGCAAAAGCGAGTTTGCCTTGAAAAGCATGAGTGATTTGTGGATTGATTTATGGATATAGGAAAATTTATTTTGTTTGTATATGTTATTTAAAACATTGTAAGCCTAAGGGTAAAACTAATGGCCAAATGAATGTGAGATCAACCAAGAGAGGAATGGATACTTTTGTAATTGTTATCTAATTTTATGGACATGATTTTATTAATGAGGATTTTTTTCATTATGTTCACAAATTGTCTCTGTGTGTAATATGATCATAAACGATATTATGGTTAGTTGGGTTTTGACCATATGTTTATTAAATAATATGTTGTGTGAGTGAATTTTGTAGGAAAACTAAAATTTTCCTGCATCAAGATCCTTCAAGACTAGCTATACCTGTAACCTCGCAATAGTATTTATTAGTCCTTTTACTATACTAAAGGACATAAGGTCTTTGGAGGTGTAGATTCTCCAAAAGACATGTAGATATAGTCAAAATTTACGTTGCTTATCAGATCCACTAGTAAGGAATAATTGTGAAGGAGGGAATGCCATTTCTCACTAAGACTCCTGTGTCCAAGTTTACACCTTTATTGATGAGATCATTTGTAGTAGAATTGTTCATTATCAACACATGAAAGAAGCTAATAATAGAGAAAGCTAGTTTCAGATTCCTGATTCGATCAATAATGCTTCACAACTTGCAATCCTTAGGTAAAGATCTATGAACAAGGTGATATATAACCAACTGCAAATCTCACAACGCCAACAAATCTTTGATGTTTGCTTCTTTGGCCAGAAGGAGCCCTTGTAGTAATCTATATGTCTTTGCCACATTATTTGTGCAACTTCCTAACCCCCAACTGTACTCAATTGCTGATCTTCCATCAGGGTTGAGAATAACCCCTTCCACTTCCACAACCCCCATAAAACAATACTTACATTAACAAAAAAAAAGATTATTAACAAAAAAAATATTTCAATATCGAAAATAAATAGAATACTTTAATGTTTACCTTGATTTCACATTAACTTTATATAGAGAGATGAAACAATTGAAAGTAAACCATTTCTATAATTGCTTTCTACTTTTTAGCATGGGGGAGATGCACAATTCCTTCACTACTGAATATGGAGTTGACACATGGCATTTAAAGTAATATTGATATTACAACCCAGTACGAGGGAGATGTGTAATTTGTTTTGTCCTTAACATGGAATTGACATGTAGTATTTAAAAAATATGAAATATTAATAACAACAAAATATTTCAATGTAATCCATAAATAAATTATTTCGATGTTCAAAGTAAATAACATAATTTTATATATAACTTCTTATTTTTTTTAATTGTGATGAGAAATTTGTATTAAATCAAAATCTGTGCTTGGATCATGGCCTATACAACAGGCGAATACAATGAAAATCCTTCGAGGCCAACTATACCTATAACCTCGCGATGATCTTTATTCTCAATATCTATTAGTCGTTCTACTATCCTATAGGACATAAGGTCTTTAGAGGTGTAAATTCTCCAAAAGACCCGTAGGTACAAACAAATTTACACTGCATAACAAACCCATTTTTAAGGAATAATTGCAAGGGAAGGATTACCATTTCTCATTAGGATTCTTGCATCCGAGTTTACACCTTTATGGGTGACATCATTTGCAACAAAATTATTCATTCTCAACACAAGAAAGAAGTTGATAAGAGAGAAGGCTAGTTTCAGAGTCCTCATTCATTCAATAATGCTTCTCAACTTGCAATCCATGGACAAATATCCATGAACAAGGTGATGAATAACTAGTTACGAATCTCCCAACACCACCAAATCTTTGATGTTTACTTCTTTGGCCAGAAGGAGCCCTTGTGATCTGGATCTTGGGGGGAGGCCCCCAAGATCTAAAAAAAATGAAATTCCAAAGAAAAGAGAGAACACACATTAAAAAAAAAAAAACCACAAATAAACATTTTATTAAAATAGAGAATAACTGTAAAAGCTACATTGTGGTGTACAATTTGTCCTTTTACAAAATGTGACTTGTTACTTATAGCCTTTTTTGCTTACAATACCACAAGTAAATTCCATGGGTGGGTAAATACCATGGGTGGATGTCACTTACAATACCATGGGTAAATTCCATGAGTGGATAAATACCATGGGAGGATGAATACCAAGGGTGGATGCCACTTACAATATCATGGGAAAATACCATGGGTGGATGCCACTTACAATGCCATGGGTAAATTCCATGGGTGGATAAATACCATGGGTGGATGCCATTTTCCATTCAAATCATTCCCCCCTCCTTAAAGAGAAATGGACCCCATTGCGTGAAGTTCCCTTCTGAGAAACCTTTTTTGAATATGAAGAGTCACTGAAGAGAAGGGTTTTGTGTGGTTAACACATAACCATGATGAACAAAGATCCGAGGATAAAGATACCTTGTAATGCTTGTGACCAACTATGATACTAATAGTGTGCGGTCTAACAAATGAATGTCGATGAAGCGTGGGTTTGTGGATGACCCATAACCATGAAGAACGAAGATCTGAGGATAGAGATACCCTGTAATGCTTGTGACCAACGGTGATACTAACTGTGTGCGGCCAAGTAAATGGACTTCAATGACAAGGGTTTTGTGTGGTTGACACATAACCTTGATGTTGACTGTTGATGAAGTAGCAGGTGCCTACATAGCTTGGGGTGGGAGGGAACATCTTCAAAGAACCCAAGCCAGATGCTGCTATGATGAAACTGATGAATGTGAAGTAGGTGCCTACTAAAGCGGGGTGGGAGTGCACGTCTCCAAAGGGAACCTACTTCGAATGCTGCTCAAAATATAAAAACTCATGTATTCTGGGTGGAGTATAGAACCAGGCCACACTGGATATGTACATGAACATAAATGTGTTGCAGACTTGTAACAAAGTGGCCATGGGTGTTGTAGATTCTCCTATCTAATGAGATGTTGTAAAGTATTATTTCACATTATAGACCTCTTGCTACAACTTTGTTGATAACTTTTGCTATAGGTGATGAAATCAAATTCCGTCAAAGCCCCATTTGAGGTATTGAAGATATATTTCCACTGATATAAGGCACTTGGAATTTCATGACATGTGGAGCGAGAAAATGTTTCCAGAAACTCATGGTACGCATGGCCATGCAACGTTCCATACATGTGTAACTTCAAGTGCTCATATCTCTCAAACCAGGAAACAAAATCAAATTTCGTAAAAAACCCATTTAATGGAAAACACTTTCAAATGAGATATTTTGCACCTTCTAGAATGATCTATGGAGGTCGTAGCACTTGCATGAAGTTTGCTACAAAATTTTGAAACTAAAATATGCTTCAAACCCTCATTCCTATGGAGTCGTAACCTGAATCTGATACCACTAATCTGGATCTTGGGGGGAGGCCCACAAGATCTAAAAAAAAATGAAATGCCAAAGAAAAGAGGAGATCACATAATAATAAAAAAGACCACAAAGAAACTTTTTATTAAAATAGAGAATAAATGTAAAAGCTACATTGTGGTGGACAATCTGTCCTTTTACAAAATGCAACTTGTTACTTATAGTTTTTTTTTTTTATAATACCACATGTAAATTCCATGGGTGGGTAAATACCATGTGTGGATGCCACTTACAATACCATGGGTAAATTCCATGAGTGGATAAATACCATGGGAGGATGAATACCAAGGGTGGATGCCACTTACAATACCATGGGAAAATACCATGGGTGAATGAATACCATAGGTGGATGTCACTTACAATACCATGGGTAAATTCCATGAGTGGATAAATACCATGGGAGGATGAATACCAAGGGTGGATGCCACTTACAATACCATGGGAAAATACCATGGGTGAATGAATACCATAGGTGGATGTCACTTACAATACCTTGGGTAAATGAATACCATAGGTGGATGTCACTTACAATACCATGGGTAGATAAATACCATGTATGGATGAATACCATGGGTGGATTCCACTTACAATACCATGGGTAAATTCCATGGGTGGATTCCATTTTCCATTCATATCACATTCTAGTAATCCATAGGCTTATGCCACATTATTTGCACAATTACCTAACCGCCAATTGTACTCAATTTCAATTTTTCCAATAGGGTTGAGAATAAACCCTCCCGCTCCTTCCATCTTTGGAATACGCTTTGAAGCACCATCAAAACTCAACAAAAAAGGATGTATGAGATTTCCTCAATTTCATCATTTCATCTTAATCTAGCCTCAACTTCCACCATTCTACAAGCCTTGAGTGTGTTTTCTTGCTCGTTGGAAAGCCAAGAAGGAGGTTAAGAAGTCATTCCATTTCTTGGGAATCCAGATTTCCTGTATCATCAGGGATGACAAAATTCTTTGAATATTCAACACATAAAACTCGAGCTCTTAAGGATACAGAGTGAGGGTGATACCACTTCTCATTGAAATGGTTGTCATTTTGCACTATCCAAACCTTCCAACAAATAAATTTCACGAACGTCAACTAGACTTGCCTGAAAAAGCTCTTTCCTTTGAATTTGCGAAGGTAGCAACCCTCCCAAGAAAA
The DNA here is from genome assembly GCA_031772625.1 of Pinus tabuliformis. Taxonomy (NCBI): domain Eukaryota; kingdom Viridiplantae; phylum Streptophyta; class Pinopsida; order Pinales; family Pinaceae; genus Pinus; species Pinus tabuliformis. Next base: position 1,938,490,187 of record CM062818.1, on the reverse strand, counting down.
GAAAAGGGAGGCGGGCTAGTTAGGGCATCAAATACTAGAGAAGAGAGGAGCAAGGGTGAACTCCCAGACTTCACGAACAAAGGAACAACTGAGAAATAGATGAGCAAGTGTTTCTTCATGTCTCAAGCATAAAGGACAACATGAGAGGCTAACTATTACTCTTTTCCAAAGATTCTCCGTTGTCAAGATTTTACCATGTGTTAATAACCAACAAAAGGAGTTGACTTTCGGTGGACGGTTGGGAGTCCAGACTCGTGACCAAACATGAGACTTTGGAGGAAGAATTGCTTGAAACATTAAAACAAAGAAGCCTTCTCGAACCATAAATTTTGAGTTCCAAAATACCCAATGATTAACAAAGGCCCGATTCCTAGGGACGCAGACAACCAACAATGACACCAATAGGCTAACTCAAGTCGAGAGATGGTGTGGAATGTCGCCTAGGTCCCAACAAATACACGAACCAAAGCTCCCACTTTGAAATATCTGATATTGTGGAATTTCTTTTAAAGATCAACCAATCTCTTAAGGGGATTAGCTCCTCATGACTTTCCAAAGCTGCTTATTAAGGATTCAATCCAATCATAGATTTATTGACATCTCATTCCCTAAATATATGGAAAGATTTATAGATGAATATAAGAGCTTCTATATGGATGAGCCTCCTTTTGGAGCCAAGGGAGCTTGAATCTAAGATCTCAATTTTGTTGAAAGTATTTGCACCATATAACTTCTTTCCACCAAGCAAAATGATTTGAAATGTATCTCCACACCAACTTGGCACCTAATGCAATATTTGTAAGGGATGGATCCTGGAAGCCCAAGCCACCATGAGACCTTGTAGATTTTACCACAACCCATTTGATGAGATGAAACTTTTTATGGCTTTGCTTACCACCCTTCCTTAAAATATTTCTCATAATTTTAGCTAGTTCTCAAAGATTCCCAGTTGGCGCTAAGAGAATTGTGAATTGGTAAAGTCGAAAGGATGTTAACTCTGCTTTAATTAGACTTGACTCCTAACTTAGTTTAACCAGGTCGCTCCCCACTACTGTAGCTTGGACTTGAATTTCACAATAATTCCTAACTAGAGTTGGGAAGAATGGGATTTTAAACAAATTAGAATCCCTAAATATTTGAAATCTTTCCAAGAGGCTATAGGATGAAACCCAAGAAGGAGACCCAATTGTTTCTGAAGAAGGGGGATAATATTCCAAGAATAGATATGTGATTTTCTATGATTAATAAGACCTGCAGAAGCTAGTAGATACTGATCTAGAACATGCTTGAGGCGCTTTACGATAATTAATGAGGCTCCTCCCAATAAGAGGGTATAATCCACAAGTTGGAGTGATTTATACTCTTGATTCCTGAGACATATCATATACTTAGAAGGTTTCTACTCCTTCGTTCATATTCAAGATGTTTGCATAATTAATTTGCCATCAAGATGTAGAGGAAAGGTGACAAGGGGCACCCTTGACAAAGCCCTCTTGAGGTTTTATAAAACCACGAGGAGCAAACATTCATTAAAGGGGAGATCCAAGGGGAGGAGATACAAACCTCCAACCATTTTATAAATTTCCCATTGAAGCCAAATTTAGATAGTACTTTTAATAAAAAGTCTCGATTGACATGGTCGAATTCATTTGCCATATCAAGTTTGATGAGCATACCTTTATCCTTCCTTACACTACTCAAATGTACCGCTTCTTAGTCCAGGACAATATTATCTATTATGCGCCTCTGGCCCACAAATCCCCCCTGATTCTCATAGATGAGCTTGGGAAGAAGGCTTAGTGCGCTATGCTAAAATTTTAGAAATTACCTTACATGAAACATTGCATAAATATACTGGTCTATACCTGGCGAAGGAGGGCGATCTTTGGTAATCAAGGCAATGAAGGATAATTTAATCCCTCCTCCCTTACAATTGTGCTTGAAGATGTAATCCATTATATGTATTTGATAAAACTTAATGACATCCCAATAAGCTTGATAAGAGTGGGCTAAAAACCCATTTGGACTTGGAGCTTTGTCTGGGATCAAAGAAAATACCCTTTTTTAGGATCTCCTCTTCTACAATGCTTCGAAGTAGGTCCAATTTGTTGTCTTTAGATACCAACTTTGGGATTTTATCTAACATATACTGGACAACCACTAAATTGGGTACATGTTGGGCAAAGTATAACGAATTAAAGTAATCAACAACTGCCCTTTGGATCGCTTTGAAGTCCTTGATCTACACTCCATCCATGCAAATATATTTAATGTTATTCCTCCAAAACCGTGCCTTATCCTTGTTACGAAAGAACTTGGTGTTGCAATCTCCAACTAGGATCCATAAGCTGCAAGACTTGAGGTACCATTCTTCCTCTTCTAATTTGAGCGCATATTGGATGGCCTTAACTTCCGCTTACTCGTATTGCAAAGGCTACTTTATGACAACTACCTGCTCTATTTTACCTTTGGCTTCTTCTAGATTTGATTTATGCATGTTTATTTTGCCCCCTCATCTTCATTATTTTCTTTTATCCATTGCTTAACGGCTAACTTCAAAATTTTGATTTCTTTTCCCAAATGGTAATTGGAGAACCAATTTCCCACCTGCTCCATGCTACCTTTACCAAATCCGAGAAGCCTTCCATTTGGATCCAAAGAAGAGAGAAGTGGGAGGGCAACAACCCATAGTCTGTTGTCCGCAATACTTCAAGAGAAACCTGATCCCACCTTCGACAAAGAGAGAAACCCAACAAAGGGCACTAGATTGAGCAGTAAAAGAGTATCATATATATAGAGAAAGATTTCTTTAAATAAAACATTTGAATATCCATGTAAATTAATATATTTTAGTATCAACTATATATATATATATATATATATATATATATATACATTCTAACCCCAAATCTATTAACCTATGAGAGGGTTTAGATCTCTCAAGGTGCCAATCCTTTTTATATAGATCTCCCTACATTAATATAGTATATTGATTATCATTTGGATTTTGTGCACAATGACAATAATTTTCAACTATTGCTTGAAGCTTATGCACAAAGACAATAAAGGTTAACTATTACTTAAATCTCATGTACATAGACGATAAAGGTTAACTACTACTTATATCTCATGCATGAGAACAATAAAGGTTAACTATTACTTAATATGATCCGAATGGAAATTAACTTTATTCGCTGAAACTTCATCAGGATGTTGGGAAGTACATTAGATCCTGCACCGCCTGCACCATTGCCAAACCAACCATCAAGAAGCAAGGCCTATATACTCCTCTACCTACTCCTAGTCGGCCTTGGGAATCTGTCTCCATGGATTACAAGTTAGACCTTCCTTCTACTAAGCACAACAATGATTGCATTTTCGTGGTCGTTGATAGATTCTCTAAGATGGCCATCATGGCGCTCTGCAAGAAGAGTATCACAATAGAGGCCACTGTTAAGCTCTTCTTTGAGCGAGTGTGGGTACACTTTGGGATCCCATAGTCCATTGTCTCAGATCGAGACAACAAATTCCTAAGTGTATTTTGGTCAAGTCTCTGGTCGATGCTAAATACAAAACTTACTAAGTCCACGACTATCCATCCCCAAACTGATGACCAAATAGAGGTTGTCAACAAGATGATCATACACATTATACACATGTACCACTCGAAGCATCCACACACATGGGATGAAAGCCTCCCCTATGTCTAACACAACTACAACAGAGCTCTCCACAGCTCAACGGGCCATAACCACTTTTACATAGGGTTGGGATTTCAACCATTATGTCCGATTGATGTGGCCATACCATTTGCAGCTACTCAGGCAGATTTGGCTCATGTCCAGTCCAAAGCCAATAGAGCTAACAACTTCATTGAGCGCATTCAATTCATCTGCCAATAGGTCCATGATATACTAGACAGAGCTAATACTAAGTATAAGCAACGCCATGATCAACATCGGGTGATGCACAAGTTCTAGGTTGGTGACAAAGTTTGGCTACATTTGCAGAAAGAGCGCTTTGCTGGACCCCAACGCAAGCTTCACTCGCTCCGATATGGGTCATACACCATCACTAAAGCTGTAGAGAACAATGCCTTTGAGCTTAACATTCCACCATTCCTTGCTCCGCACCCAGTGTTCAATGTAGACCGCCTTTGACCATACTTTCCACCATTACTAGACACATCCGACATTCCAGAACAACTCACACCAATAGAGCTAAGCCCAGATTGCATGGAACAAGCCACCACTGATTGGATCATGGACACACATATCAAGAACACTCGCTAGTAGAAGATCCAATTATATCAAGTTGTCAAAAATGGCCAACTCCTTCACCAAGGCAAATGGCTCACTAGGGACCAAGTTCAGCAGAAGTTTCCCCATCTCATGGAGGCACTCAACGCAATGGGGACCATTGCTTCCTAAGGGGGGAGGAATGATCCAGGTGGATATTGGTGGCCACCCACCTATTCCACTTGGACCCCCAACACTGTCTCTTTTAGTTTTTTGGTTTCCTTAATTGTAGCACAGTTTACTATTTTTGGCAGTTTTTCAGGTCCTGAACTTCCGGAGCCATTTTGAGGCCCTAAACGACGTTTCTAGGGAAAACGAAGAGACCAAATAAATGTCAAATTGGCATGCCAATTTGTTTTTGGCTTCCTCTTCGAGATCTTTGAAATGATGTATTATGATAGCCAAACGGAGATTGTATGCCAAAGTTACGACCCCGGGAAGTTGATGTACCAATTTACCCAAACAGGGTCCAAAGTTTTGGCGCTTCATCTCCTAGGGTTAGGTTTTTGGATGTCAGGGTTTTCCATTGTTTCTCAATAATAAATAGGCCTTTGAGCCTCATTGTAACACAATTTAGAGGCATGTAGTCGCCACATCTATTCTCAGAGATAAGCTACCATCGCCCGAGCTATCTTATTTCCATTCTATTTGTAAGCATAGTTCATTATTTGAAAAATTGAAATGCCAAAAGAAAAGAGGAGAACACACAATAACAAAACCACAAAGAAACTTTTTTTTATTAAAAATATAACAACTATATAGGCTACATTGTGGCGGACAATCTGTTCTTTTACAAAATGGACTTGTTACTTATAGCCTTTTTTTGTTACAATACCACAGGTAAATTCCATGGGTGGTTAAATACCATGGGTTGATGTCACTTATAATACCATGGGTGACTGAATACCATGGATTGATGTCACTTACAATACCATGGGTGAATGCCACATACAATACCATGGGTAAATTCCATGGGTGGATGCCACATACAATACCATGGGTGGATGAATACCATGAGTGGATGAATACCATGAATCAATGCCATTTTCCATTCAAATCATAATCCCATTCATGAAGACACAATGAACCCTTTATTAATCCTTTCAAATTTTATGAATGGAGACCAACATTACTTAGAATCTTAATTTGAAACATACAATAAGTAAACCAACTATTGTTTGGATTTGATAGCAAAACTAACTACCACTTGAATTTTTATACTTAAATTCCGACATATTAACTATTACTTTCATTTCATATTCAAAGACAAAAGAAAAATCATTTAAATCTTATTCATAAGAATACAACAAATCAACTATTCCTTAAATCTTATCCTTGAAAATTTCAACATACCAACTATTAATAGATTTCATGTTCAAAAACATCAATCTTGTCACTTAGCTATTAGAGAATAATTAAAAAGCCATCCCACAACTGCACTTTGAAAAAACCAAATTTGTCCTTCACCCTTAGGATCTTTGAATCCAGCATATCCATTATTGTTATATATTATGGTCAAAAACATTAAAAGGTTATTCGATGACAACACTTTGAAAGAACCAAATTTGTTACCTTCACCCTCACTCAAAACTTTGCGAAGAAGCTTCTAGTAATTTTGTCTTTAAAAACGCGCAAAATAAAACATGAAACGAGATATATGCGACGAATTGGGTATCTCTTCCTTTTGATGTCGCACGCGAGAAAATCCAAACCCGTCGGGTTCTTTGCTCGCACAGAAGGGAGGAGGCGAAGAAAAGTAGTCGCTCGTCCCGGAAGTATACACACAAAATATACACCTCCTTCCACTTTTATAAATTCGAAGTAGATGCATGACGCGGGCGGATATGTGGATGTATCCACACTGTTACCGTACTTCATAACAGCTTTGCTGGTCTGCATTGGCATTGCGAACCTCTTCAAGTTCACGGCCTCAAAGTACCTTTACCCTCTTGGATTCGAAGCAGAGGAACAAGGCCCAGCCGTGATAAAAAAACCTCTCCACATGGATTCCTCGACGAATGCCTGTGCCGTATGTCAGGAGCCCGGAACCAAGCGATGTTCTCGATGCAAGACAGCACGTTATTGGTATTTAATCTCAAAACCCTAAAATTTATTTAAAACCCTAGGCCCAATTTCAGTTCAATTACGGGTAGATGAGAATTTTTTGGTGAAACCTTGGGACCAATTTCAGTTCAATTGCAGGTAGATAAGATTTTTGTTTGTTTGTTTGTTTGTGAATTGATGTCAGTTCTTGCAAAATTTTTAACTTTTTCAAATTGGTCGGTAATGCCCATCGTTAAGCCTTTCAACTCTTCTTTCGATTTGCAAGCTTCATAAAAATTTCCCGCAAGTGGACTGACTAAAAGACCCCAGGTCCATGTGTACTTCAGTTGCAAGTAATTGGGAGTTGTTGTTTGAATTGATCACAGTTTGTGCAGTTGCCTACCTTTTCAGGATGATCATTCGTTCCTGTCGTTACTTCTGTAAACCATATTTCAATTTCCAAGTTGTACATAAAATTCTGACTAGTGGATCAATAAAAAAAATCCGAGGCCCATTTTTACTTCCAAGTACAAGTAAACGGTGGTTGTTATTTGAACTGATTGCAGTTTGCGCAATTATTTACCTGTTAGAATTGATCTGTGGTGGCTATCGTGACTTCTTTGAACCCATTTTCCAATTTTAAAGTCTCATAAAAATTTCTGGATAGTTTTAGTTCAATTGCAAGTATTTGTGAGTTTCTGTTTAAATTGATTGCAGTTTCCGCATTTGCTTATCTTTCAGAATGTCCAGTAATGCTTATCGATACGTTAAACCCATTCTTTGCAAGATCCACGGTTAAAATCCTTGAACATCTAAAAACCCTACCAATTTTCAGTTTAATTGCGTGTATTTGTGATTTTTTGTTTGAATCAATGAAGTTTAAGCAATTGTTTACCTCTCCAAATTGGCCGGTGGTGCTTATATCTTCTTCTTCAAACCCATCCTTGAATTTGCAAGATCTATGCTTAAAACTCTGGAATATTTAAAAACCCTAGTTCCATTTTCAGTTTATATGCTGGTGTTTGAAATCTTTTATTTGAATATATGTCAGTTTTTTTTACCTTTTCAAATTGTATGGTGATGCCCGCTGTTACTTCTTCAAACCCATTTTCAAATTTACAAGTTTAGATATTTTTTGTTGGTCTGATACTGATTATTAAAAAACTCTAGGTCCATTTGTAGTTCAATTGCAAGAAATTATGAGCTTTTGTTTGAATTGATTGTAATTTGTTAATTTTTACCTTTTTGATTTTTTCTTTTCCAATCAAAATCTTCTATTTATTTTTGGTAAGGTAAATACTTTGTAAAAAAGCTAACAAAACAAGAAATTGTTCAACTTGGTTTCCCACTAGGGAAACCAGAGCAGATACATAATTGTAGTTTGAAAACCATCCATATAAACAAGGTACTTATGTCCATCATTTTTGATAAAAAAAGGAACTTGTAAGTCAAGGCCTGGAAGGCCATAGTTTGATTGCAATGCTAGAAACGAAAACATGAAATTCAAAATAGTAAACTTAACAAAGAGTATCTTTTGGACTTATCAAAGTATGTAGCTTCGACTGCAATGAGTTCATTGTTGCACTCAGGTGAGCAACCAGAATCAGTGGGGATGCCTAGGTGAGCCAGCCATAATTAGTGGGTATGCTTAGTTGTGCACGAATGACTCTTTTGTCTAGGGATTGCAAGGTGAGTTGCATGTTGTCTAGCATCAATAAAATCTCCTCTTTGGCTTCATTCTTGTCCAATAAGACTCTACCCAACAAGAGTTTGAGATGTCAGTATATATCAACGATGTACATGTACTAGCTATACTTGCCATAGGTATGACTCGTGTTAGGTACCCAGTTGCGAATGTTAACCAAGATCTTTATGTCAGTGAGACAATGAGGCTCCCTTGCTATCTCATGTTCAACATGTTCTATTTCCTCCTATATTGCTTGAGGTGTGTGCTCCCTATAGTGGTGAGTAGAGCTGGTAATCCTCATTTGGGTGTATTAGCTCTCTTCAGACCTGTGGTATGCAATGCCTTGCTTAAACCAAACATGTTGATAAGGCATGATGAATAGAAAGGGAAAAGTTGGTGGCATATTAAAGCCAGACGAGAGCATGGGGACAAAAGGAGGGGGGAAGAGCTCGAAACAACTTGGCTTTGCAAATGGGAGAAGAGTAGGAGGGAGCGAAAAGATTGGGCAGCTCAAGAAAGGAAATAGCTGCAAGGATAAACGAGAAATAACTAAGCGTTTGACAAAAGCAACCGATGGAATTGAAGGGAGAATGAGAGTTTGATAGGGCCCTCAATCAACAAAGTAGAGGTGGAGAAAAAGTTGAAAACTCGTAGAGCCACAACGAAGAAGTTGGGAGTCGAGGGAGAAAAAAGCTATAGGAAACCAAACATAAATAATAAACTAAAAATATCACCTTTTGGAGAAGACAACAATTGAAGACTGGGCACTATGAATTGTCTTAATGTCACCATCTGTGTGCCATTGATGAAAAGAGGACTGTGCCTTGTGTGCAAGTTAAACCCACGAAATTAGATGATTGAAATTCTTCGCATGTAGTGATATAACATCATGAAGTGTACAGCCAGGATAGGGCTATCCGATGGCCATGAACCTTGGGAGCACAAGTCATAGATTTGCTCGAACTCTACTCAGGCTGGTGCATTAACACAAATTAGCGAACCACTTCTCCAACTCATGAATAATCGTGCTAAGAGTGAAGAATCATTAATACTCGCGTAGGGTGTATTGCCATTTCTCGTCCTATAAATGCATGGTGGGTCAATGGTAGTATGCTCCCCCATTTGTCTCCCATTGAACACCCCATTTGGGGACTTCTGAATTAAATTCTTTTGGGAAAAAAACCATAATTTTTTTTTTTTAACATGATCGTCTACTCTTGTATTATAAAAAACTGCTGAATGCAGGAGTTGTTACATAAGATGTAAAGAGGGAGAGAGAAGAAGTCCAAAATAGGCTCGCAGTCCTTGACTTTTGAGAGTTAAACTTAATGAAAGTACATTGAAATAGGTAACGACTGTATTGCCGAACAAAGAGGCCGGCCAGAAGACAAAATTTGCTTGACATATGACTGTTTACTAGAACTGGTTTACCGAGTCTTCCACCTGGGGCTCCTTTTTGCTGGCTTTGGTGGATGCTTCTGCTTGCATGCTTTGCGCGATGGACTTTATGTAAGTAATGGCCTCCTCCAGGTGTTGGCATCTTTCCTTGAGTTTCTCTATTTCTGCCTTCTGTTTCTCGAGTTTCTTCCTCTTGGACCTGCTGTCTGCATGAAAGTCATCTTCGAGCTCCTTGTGGTGTTTAACAAATCGGGCAATCATAAAGCAGTGTTCTTTGCAGAGGGTGCAGGTGTCATTTCCCAGAACGCGGTCCAGCGGGTTCTCCTTCTTATCTTGGTCCTTCTGGGCTTCTTTCTGCTTTCTGTTCTCAGATGGCTCTGCCATTTCTAAACAAGATGGAGTTAGATAACAGAGATAAGAAGAGTGATGCGGTTTATACCTGATAGCTGAAGAAGGAGCTATCTCTGCCCGGATGCTTTGCTGTCGGCCTCGCTTGCTGTTGGAAGACTGATCCCGGAGATGAAGCAACAAACTCTTGGTGAGGCAAGCGCTCAGTTGGCTTCTAGACAAGATGGAGTTAGATAACAGAGATAAGAAGAGAGAAGCGGAAGCTTTGCTGTCGGCCTCGCTTGCTGTTGTAAGGCTGATAGCTGAAGGAGGAGCTATCTCTGCCCGGATACTTTGCTGTCGGCCTCGCTTGCTGTTGGAAGACTGGTCCCGGAGATGAAGCAGCAAACTCTTGGTGAGACAAGCGCTCAGTTGGCTTCTACTGCTGAGGGCGATTCTATTCCTATCAATACCTACTTCGAGCCACAACTGATTCAGATTGCACAGAGGAATGCTGAGAAGGTCTGGGGAGGGAAGATGGATATAAAGAGGAGAGGGAGGCCTGTCATGATGAGAGATCTGGATATTTTTAATGGGGAAGTCTGAATGCATATCCTGGACCATATCCTTGCTGCAGTCGGTGAGGGGAAGGAGGGGACGTTTACCAGCATTCGAATGGATAGAGGCACGCGTGAAAAAGAGATGCTTTGCGCTGATGACTGAGATGTGGGATGAGGAAAGCATGGAGGAGAGTGCATGGTTGAGATCGAGGTGAGATTGGCTTCCAGATTGACTGAGGAAAGGACGAGTTCTGAGGGCGCTGGACCGATTGTCTGAATGACGGCTGAATCTGCTAAGGGATTGCCTTGTCATAAATCTTGTCATTCTCACGCACTTGTCCTTGCTGTCTGCTGACAGCCTTAGTTGCTAGGTGATCGGCATCTGCGTTGTTTTCTCTTAGAATGTGAAGGAAGGTTGGGTCTCCCAGATGTCTGAGGTTGTCGTGGATCCTAATCTTAATGTTGTTGAGGCCTTCCTTTATAAAATCTCTGCCTGAAACCATAGCGGCAATAATAATAGCCGAGTCCCCCAAGATTAGAGCATTCCTGATTCCCAATTTGACCAGTAGAGAGGTCCCTAGAAAAAGGCTGTATGCTTCAGCAGCATTGTTGGAAGCGTTCCCCAGGCCCCATTCATAACTGAGAATGCTTTTCCCGTTTTGATTTTTGATGATCCCCCCTGCACCGGCTTTTCCGGGGTTGTTCTTCGAAGCACCGTCGAAGAGAAGAACTGGGCGCTTCTGATTTGAAATCCACTGTTGTACCTCTTCCTTGGAACCTCTTAGTTTCCAATTTGGCCTTGCTTTGTTAATTGATGCCTGAGAAGGCTGATTTTGATTGTGATTGAGACTGAATTTGCTATACCAGTCTCTCTCTTCTTGGAGCCAGCTCGTTTGGTCTGGAGGAGCTATGTAATTGGCACTGATGGATTCAGAGATGCTGGCTATTGTCTTTGCCAGAATACTAGCCATGTTTGGCTCTTTGTTGTTAAAGACATAGTTGTTTCTTGCTAACCATAGGTGCCAGCAAAGGGTGGCAGGGATGCATTTCCATACTCGGGTGAGGTTGTGCTTACCTTTCCTGGTATAGGGGTAGCTGTTCCTCCAGTTTTTCTGAAGGTTGTGAATCTGATCAAAGCTTTCTCGAGATTCCATGGGACTTATCAACTGTTTCCAGCAACGATGTGCTAAGGGGCAGATTAGGAAGATGTGTTGGATGGACTCCTCCTCTGCTCGACAGAAGCAGCAAATTGAAGGACCCTGAATTCCTTTTTTCCTTAAGTTCTCAGCTGTAAGGATTTTCCCCTTGAGGAGTGTCCAATTGAAATATTTCACTTTGGGAAGACACTCTGACTTCCAAGCCACTGCGTGCAGATTCCACTTTGCTGTAGGAGATAAGTTTTGCAGAGTTTTATATCCTTCTTTCACTGTGAAATTCCCCCCACAGGGGTCCCAGATATATCTATCTTCAGTCCCCATATTTGTTGGAGCAGAGCCAGAAAGGGAAAGCTTGAGGTTGATCCATTGTTCCTTGAGGAGGGGGGGTGTTTGGATATCCTTCCAGTCTAGCCATCTGTTGTGGTTCCATACAGAGATGTCGAACAGGGATGTTATCTTTCGAGCTTCCATCCAGTCCTGCAGGGGTCGAAGGCCTTGTAGAAGGTTTCTCGGTTTTGAACCCATGATGCGGTCCAACCAAATCTTGGTGTCCTTTCCATTTCCTGGGAGTTTGGATACATTTTCTTTAAAGTGAGGCAGGACTTTTTTGATCAGTCTCCACATTGGTGTGCAAGGCCTATCTACAATTGCTTCAGTGAGGATGTTAGAATTCGAACCTCTGAGATATTTTCGTTTTATAGCCTCGACCCACCATGATCCTTTGTTTGAGAGGATTTTCCAAATCAGTTTGAGCCCCAGTGCTTGATTTGAGAGATTTGGGAGTTTAATGGAGAGACCCCCTTTTTCATAAGGGAGGGTTACCTGATCCCACTTTACTAGACTGAATTTCTTGGTCTCCTGCTTTCCTCCCTGCCAGAGGAAACTTCTCATGATGAGTTCCATATGTTTATGAATGCTGACCGGAGCCATGATGACTGCGTACTGGTAGATTGGAAGTGCTGAGAGAACAACCTTAATGAGAATTGTTCTACCGGCTAAGTTGAGCCAAGAAATTCCCCAGCCCTGAAGGAGGCCTTTCATCTTTTCAATATGTTTTGTCCAGACTTCAGACTTAACGGAATCCTTAGCCAAAGGCAGTCCTAAGTAAGGGAAAGAGCTCCAATTCCTTTGTGCCGGAATGTCCAAAATCAGAGATATTCTTTGTTGGATTTGGGGAGGGACATTCCAAGTGTATATCCTGCATTTTCTATTGTTCAGTTTACCCCCAGAAGCTGAGAGGAAAGCATCCAAGACTCTTTTGAATCTCCTTGCCATTAAGCTGGAGGCTCCACCAATTAAAAGAGTGTCATCCGCGAAAAGCGAATGATTTATCTCTTTTATCCCTCTTTCTATACAGATTCCCGGTATCTCTTTGTTGCTGCGAAGGTGATCAAGATGGGTGCTCAGAGTCTCAGCCATGATAATGTAGAGGAATGGGGAAAGGGGGCAGCCTTGTCTCAGCCCTCTAGAACTTCTGAAATATTTGCTGGGTCGGCCATTAATCAAAGGTGCAGTCCAGGGGTTGGAGATGCACCCATTGATTATGCTAATGAAGTTGCTTGAGATCCCAAATTTCTTTAGAGCTGCTGTTAGGAAGGCGTGGTCCACACGATCGAAGGCATTGGCCATATCCAGCTTGATTATCATTCCTCGTTCCCCTCTGCTGTTGCTGCTGTGGATGGCTTCTTGAATGAGAATGACATTATCTGTTATTTGCCTGCTTGGAACGAAACCCCCTTGATTTTCAGATATTAAAAGAGGGAGGACTTTTTTGAGTCTGTTTGCAAGGATTTTTGTTATAATCTTGTAAGAGACATTGCATAAAGAAATGGGACGAAACCTGTCAAACGAGAGGGGGTTTGCTTCCTTGGGGATCAGGGCAATATGTGAAGATTTGGTGTTCTCTCCCAGCTTATGATTTCTGAAGACATTCTTTATCATCCGGACAAAATCTTTTTTGATTGTTTCCCAGTGCTGTCTATAGAAGGCCACCGTGTATCCATCAGGCCCCGGAGCCTTATCTTGCTGCATGCTGAATGTTGCAACACGAATTTCCTCTTCAGTGATGTCTTGTTCCAGCTCTTGGTTATGTTCCTCTGACAATTTACACTCTATTTTACTGAGGAAGTCTGCGCTATCCGTTTGCTGAGGTGCTGCTGAAAGGAGGGCCTTGAAGTGATTGTAGGCAGCATCTTTGATTTCTTCTTGATCCTTCACCTCTTTCCCATCGACCTCGATTTTGTCGATTTGATTGCCAGCTCTCCTGAGTTTAATATTATTGTGGAAGAAAGAGGTGTTCTTGTCGCCGGCTTTCAGCCATAGGCAACGAGATTTTAGTCTTTGTTCCTCCTCCTCTACTCGATTTTGTCGATAGAGTTCTTTGTAGAGATTTTTTTCCAGCTCTAAATCTTCTTCTGAATAATGAGTGGCCTCTTTGTCATTGTGCCACCTCTCCATCTTTGCGATCAAGTCTGTTTTTTTTTTCCTTTCTGCGATCGCCGCTTCCTTTGCCCATTGCTTAATGACAACCCGGAGGTGTTTTAATTTTGTTTCCCAAACAAAATGAGGTGATCCGATTACTTCCTTTTCCCATTGGTTTTGTATGAGGGCACGAAAATCTTCTTGGAGGTCCCAAATTTTATTGTATTTGAATGGGAGTGGCCCCAGATTGCGATCTTTGACCAAGTTGAGGATCACTGGCTTATGGTCCGATGCTGAGGCGTGGATTAAGTAACTCTTAATGGACTGATAGTTCTCTGCTATTCCTTCCTGAATTAGAAACATGTCCAGTCTCTCCTTAATATTATGAGAGCCTGATCTTCTATTGTTCCATGTATATTTGCCGTTTGACAAAGGAGTGTCGAGCAGATTGTATGACTGAATGATGGATTCTAGCTTATCCCGAGATGTGTCTGCATGAAAATTTCCCCCAAATTTTTCTTGCACATTTCTTATGACATTCATGTCGCCCCCGATGATTATTCTACTGTTTTGGATAGAAAGGAGATCTGCATCTAAGGTGTTCCAGCAGCTGATTTTATCCCTGTAGTGATTTGGGGCGTATATGTTGTAGATGTGGAAAACTTCCTGAGTGCCTTTGTTTTTCATATCTGTTCTAATCCACCAAGGGCAGAGGTATGAGTGGATAATTTCCCAATTATTCTTGTTCCAAATTGTTCCTATCCCTCCTGATGCGCCATCTGAGCCTATTGAAAGACCTGTGAAATTTTTGAAGTGCTGTATTTGATGTTGAAAATCCTGTTCAGTGATTTTGGTCTCCTGGATAAGGAGAAGATCTGGGTGTTCCTGATTTAACAAATCCTTTATTGCTTTCCATTTTAAGGAAGAACCCATCCCCCTGCTATTCCAAGAGACCAGGATCATTATTTACCATTTGTTGGGTGGGATCCAGACTTCTCCTTTACCTTTTCTCCGCTCCCTTTTAGCTTGCCTAAGTATGAGTCCATAGGTTGCTGTGTTCCCGTTGCCATTTCCTTTGCAGCTGTTTCATCTCTGAGTTCCTTGTTTGTCTTTCGGCCCACTTTCCTTGGGGGGTCGGTGGACTGATTGGCTTCTTTTGCTTTGTTTCTGGTGAGAATTCTTTCGATGGTGGGAGGGGGGGAAGGGGGGGGGGTACGAACGGGGAGAAGCTGCCCGAGGGGAGGACGGGGGAGAAGAAGGTTCTTCGGCTGACAAAGATTCAAAAGGGTTGGAGGAAGAGGGGAAAGCTGAGTTTGGTGGGGGGGGCGGGGGGGAAGACTAGATTCCGGGGGGGGTTTGTGGGTATTTCCCTGTGTGGGGGAAGGCTTTTTCCTTTTGACATGTTCCCATGAACCCTCTGCATTTTCCTCGGTGTTCTCTACTTCATTAACTTTTAACTTAGTGCATCTATTTGCAAAATGGCCATACTCGTGACATACCTTGCATTTGAAGGGGAGCTGCTCGTAGTCCAGCTGCTGTATGTGCATCCATTGGTCCACCTTTATCTTTATAGCTTCTGGCAGTCCTTTTCCTAGGTCTACTTCCACGCAGATCCTTGCGCATGCGTGCATGTTCTCCCTTGGTTCCGATCTGTCGATGTATTTTCCGACTGCGTTCCCTATTGCTTTGACTGATTCATCCCCCCAGCAGTGTAGCGGCAGGTGAGGGAGACGGACCCAGACTGGGACCGCATTTGGGATATCCATTTCCGGGTCGAAGTCCGGGGTCCATCTATTCAGATAAAGACCTCTTGTGTCCATGAAATAAGGTCCATTGCGGAAGATGAGGTTCTTATCTTCTTTCGATTCAAAGAGGAATGTGTAGTATCCACGTCCGCAGAATCTGATGGCGATCTTTCCTTGGATCATTGCACTCCAGTTGCGCTCGACCCATTTTTGGACTGATCTTGGGGAGGGCCAGAGCCCGGTGAACTGGCCTACGAGGCCTCTTTCTGCCAGAGCTATTGCAGATTTCCTTGGCAGGGCAGGAGGAAGATTGACCTCCGGGATTTCATCCAGTTTTTTAATAAACTTTGTTACTGAGGGACGAGGTCTATCATCTGAAGGTTCAGAGAAAAGAGAGGCGAAAATTTCTTCTTGGTTCTCAGAGACTGGGGGAGGAGGGGCGGGCCCTGCCATTGCAGGCCCGCTAGGACAAAAGGAAAGCAGAGCGGAGGGGAGGAGGGGCCCCGAAGGCAGGTGCCCGAGGTAGGAGCGAAGCGCAGGAGAAGGCGAGGGGCAGAGCCCAGCCAGGCAGGGCCTGGGGGCCGAAGGCAGGCGCGCGCGGGAGTTTCAAATCGCCAGAGCCGCAGCGGGAGCCGTCCAACCGACGTGTGTCGTGTAACCCCTCAAAAAAAAAAACCATAATTTTATTACTAAAGACATAAGTGCATTTTTTAAGATGCCATACAACATTCATACACTCCTTAGCAACGTGAGAGTATATAAAATATCTCTTAGTCTCTCAACCAATCAATCCGTCTTTCAAAAGCAGAGTGGAAAAATTTCATCTCATGATTGCTTAAACAATATGCTATCACGAGATTAACAACTACTCATATCCATTATGAACCATTTATTGGTCCTATATAGTTTCAAAATTCCGTAATATTGTCATAGAAACAATGATACACCTCTACAGGAAAAATTCAACAAAAGAATAAACCAAATGATTTAATCCAAAGCATAGTCCAAGATAATATTTAGAGAGACAGGGCTATCGCTGTGCCCATATATGCCAAGAACCTAGGGCCATTTGAATTCCAAATAAATCATCAACCAATATGTTCTCATTAAAACCGAATTTTAGATTCAAAATTCTACCTTAGTAAAAAGATTTCCATATTGGACATGGTTAAAAATCTCACATTATTTGTATTTTTCGACACACGAGGACTAGCTTAAGAGCCATAAGCTCAACCATATTGTTTGTGGCCTTGCCTAAACTTGCTTGGAACTTATAAAAGTGAGAGACATATAAAAACACAAATCCTTCAAACCCACTAATTAGTGGATCAACTTGGCAAGCTCCATCGAAATAAGCCCAAGCTCTAGATTTGTCAATATCTGTAGCCATGATGACTCTTGGGGATTTTCAACATCCTTTACCAGCCTAAAACATATAAAAATGTTTAGGTTTTAGGATGCATAGTGAATAGTGGGGGGTACTTATCATCAAATGGACTAGAATTCTTGGCTAACCAAATTCCCAAGGCAAATGAGAAGGGGAAAAGCTTAGCAAGATTCAACTAAAGGGTGTCTAGTGTCCACACCAACTCTTTAGACAATCATCCACAAATGGTCTCTTCCCTTACATATCCTTGAGACTAGTCATGATTTCAATCACCTTCCAATTTAACGAACATAATCACAAATAGTGAGCATATGATGAAAGGATTCCTCACAAACCTTACAAGGAAGACATTTACTAGGTCTCCACCAATTTTTTCTTTGCATGTAATTCGAGCTTGGAACCCTACTCCTAAGAACCGTCAACATATTTTTTTTTTGTTTAAAATGGGGTTTGAACTTCTAAACTATCTTATACCACCACCACATGTCATCTAGCCTCTCTTCCTTCCTAAGCACTTTGTAGCATTGGTTTGGAGTATACACCTCTCTGATAGGGTTCAAAGACCATATAAGTTCATCATTAGAGCCTTTGATCTTGAGTTTACCTTTTTGAATTGATTAATGGTGCTTATCATTGATAGAACCAAGCATTGTCTTTGGTGCAAAATAACATATTATTGGTGTTTTTTGTAGAAAACCTCACGAGGAAACCTAGCTAATGCTTCCTCACATTCATGGATGGCATGCTTAGTAAACCAATTGGTATATGCTAGTGTGATTCACCTAGGGGGATTTGATTTAGATGATTGCTAGTATGGAATTGACCCAATGCCTAAAAATAATTGCAACAATTAGTTCATCTAATCCCCTGGGCCCTACACAATATTGGTTTTATCCTTGAAACCCTATAATTTGTCTAAAAGCCCTAGGCTCAAATTTTGTTTAATTGTAGTATGTAAATGTGAATTTTTGTTTGGATTGACGGCATTTCTAACTCTTCTTCCTTTAGAATCTTCTGATCATAAGCCCCTTATGGCAGTTCATGATATCTTTCCTTAGTCCTTGATACTTGTATCTCGACAATGATGCACTATTCATATGTGGCACCCTAGCATGTTTCAAATGTTGAAAATGCAACAAGAAAATGCTAATATAATTTTGTCCTTGAATTAAATTAGGAATAAAATTGTAATCCCACATCACAAGACAACTTGTACGAGTTAACTAAGTTTATTTGACTTAGTTGGCTCAGTTAATTCGAGTTGAAGGTCTAACTTGAGTCATGTAGAGTGTCTCTTACTTTATAGGAGCCTTGGTTGAGTTTTTTCTGAGTTGTAATTAATTAATTCAATTTAACCAAGTTAAAGTCAGTTAAACTAGTTCCAACTGATGGAGGAACCAGTAGGAGGTTAGATAGTAGGGTGAGCTTCGTGTGTTCAACTAGTTAATTGATGATTCACTCGTAAATAACTCATGCATGTCAGATATGAGAGACCCAGCTGAGATTGGAGTTCAAGGGCAGTGTACAGTCAGTTGTATAATCATCCAAATTGTACAAGTGGTGCATGCAGTTAGAGGAAGGCCTATGAGGATTTTGCAATTCCAATTGAATAATTTCCCTAATTAATAGGGGTTAATTCCCAAGGAAACAACGCAAGGAAATAGGGACTTGGGCAAATAGAAAATTGGTTAAGTATTGACCTAGGCTTGTTTAGGAATCTATGAGTCAGATAGAGATATTGGAGAAGTTGCTCAGGCTTGAGCAAAGCATTGTAATCTTCTCATATTTTCTGACTAAAGTAATATATAGATAGCAGGGGTTTTTACCTGTGGCTTTCCCTAGGAAATCATTGTGTAATGTGTTGATTGAATTCTTTTTCTTATATGCTTCGTGATTTCACAATCGTTTAATTGTTTCTGTTGATGAGTAGAGTAGATTCAAGTCTATTGTTTTAGTAAATTACAATTAACAGGGTGAATCTACAAGGAATTTCTACATCAGAGCTGAAATGGTGTTGAGCAATTACGTCATGTTCTTGACCTTCAACCTTAGACAACAACACTTCCAAGTTCTAAAAGCTATTTTATTTGATGGCATTGTTTTGATGATGGAATCATTTGCCAGTGGTGATCAATGAATGATAGATGGTTGCTACTATCAAGCCATATGCTTATGTTGGTGATTATCATGTTTCATTAGTGTTCTATAGATTTTTGATTGGAGTGTTAGTTTCTTAAGGTTTTCATATTTTCACCTGGTGAAAATTTCTTTTTGGTAGTTCTTTTTTTGTGATACATATTTTTCCAAAATTGTAGTAGAAAGCCATTTTTCTTCAATGGAAATGTTTGATTTATTTTCCTTGACATTTCTTCAATTTTTCTTAGCAATGGAGTAATTATTTCTTCAAAAGAACTTAGAATGGCTAGAGGCTAGATTTGCGGTCAACAACTTGTTGATAGTGAAACTCTAAAAATTTCTTGAAGTGTGGCCAAAAGTTGAATTTTGAGTTGATCTGAAAAAGGTGGCTAAAAGCTTGGATCTTGAGATTTTATTTGAATCAATCGGAGTTTTATTTAATTTCTTATCTTTTGGTGCCTATCTTTACTTCTTTAAACCCAATTTTCAATTTTTCTATATTTTTGGTTAGTTGATTAACTAAAACTAGGCTCCCATTTACTTCAATTGCAAGTAATTGTGAGTTGTTTGAATTGATCACAACCTTTTAGAATTGATCATTTGTGCTGGTTGTTAATTCTTTAAACCCCTATTTTAATTTCAAAGTTATATAATCTTTTTTTAGCTTAGTTAATATATAGCCTTAGGTCCATTTTCAATTTAATTGCAAGTATTAACATCTTTCTACAATTAGGAGTTGTTCGAGTTTGTTTGAGTTCATTGTAGTTTGTAATTGTTAACCTTTTAATCGATTAGTGGTGCCTATTGTTACTTCTTAAACCCATATTCCAATATCAAAGTTTTATAAAATTTTTGTTTGGTGTAGTCATTTAATAAAAAAACCCTAGGCTCTTTTTTAGTTCAATTGCAAGTATGCGTGTTCCTGTGTAATTGGTCACAGTTTTTACAACTGCTTATCTTTCAAAATTGGGCAGTGGTGCTTATTTCTATTACTTAACCTATCCTAAAATTCGAAATATTTATTCTTAAAATTTGAGATAAGATAAGCTAATTTTATTAATGTCCAACAAATGTCCATAAAAATATGTTAATGGGATTGCTTAGTACAATAGTGTTGAGACATTGTGGGAACCAAATTGGCTCCTATATAAAGCAAGATGCAGAAAATAACTATCTGATCTATAAGTGAAGACTCAAAGATTGGACATTAAAAGTGGGGAGTAGATCTTAAAGAAAAATGTATTTGGAGAGTGGATTCAGAGTTTGGAATATAGATAATGCAAGTGGGGATTTGAGATATTTTATATGAATTTATGAAAGTTTTTGCAGTTAATTACCTTTCCAAATTGGCTAATGGTGCTTATTGCTACTTCTTTAAACCCATTGTTTAATTTTCAAGATTTATGTTGAAAACTCTACAAGTTAACCGTGGCTCCATTTTCAATTTAATTGTGGGTATTCGAGAGTTTTTGTTTGTATTTCTATAGTTTCCACATTGTTGCTTATTTCTAAGGAAAACCTTGTGGAAAACCTTAAAGAACTTCCCCATGATTTGTGGATGGTAAATGAGTCATCCCTAATTATGGAGCCTAACCTTGAGGGGATCAAGAGAGTTGAATCCATGACCTCCATAACTTTGGGGGAGAGAATTCACATTTGGTTCATGACTCCTTGAACTAACCCTTGGGGCTATGCCCTTTGTTACTTCAAACCTATCTTTTAGATTCCAAGTTTTTTTTTTTTTTTTTTGCAGCAACTCTATTTGGTAAAAATCCCATCTTTAATTTTTTAAACCTATTTTCGCAATATTTGTAGAACTTTGTTGGCATTATGGTGCATGTGTTGTCCTTGATGGCAACTCACTTGTAACAGAACAAGTATATAGTAACTAGATGAATCCACAGGTCAGTTCAGAGGTGACAAAGTGATGGAACAAAATAATAGAATGACGGGACAAAGGTTTATAGATCAGAATCAAAAGTTTGATAAAGGTGAATATTTGAAGATCTATACGTGGGTTCGTTAAGGCCAAGTTGCGTATACACGCAGGTACAAAGAAGCAAAGTCGCGTACATGTTGGCGCACTAATTTAAGAATACCAAGGGTCCTTACCATGGTATTAGCCCACAATATTGAGCGCAATAACGGTTACTTCATCCCGTCGAAGATTATCACCGACACTGTTGTAGTTTTGACTCATGGTATTTACTATTGGCTAAGGCTCTAACTATCTAAGATGTGAGGATCAAAGTGCTATGTGTGCATGTGAAAGGGTTTTTGATGAATACTTCAATCTGAAGTATATTTGCATTGTAAGGGCCATAGTTGACACATAGATTTGAAATAATTATGCACCGATGAATACAATGATGGATTAGGATCATGAGACCTGAAATGACTTTCCATTGTATGATCTGCTCATGGATTGACTAGATCTAAGTATTGATGCATGTTTTTATCTCTGAATATTATGATCTGGGTCTTTTTGAAGTTCTGAAGAGCTGCGCAATTTTAGGTCAAAATTTGCAGATTTGTACGTAGGTTGGTCTCGGTTAAGTCGCGTATACACGTGGGTTCGTTTCTTCAAAGTCGTGTACATAAAGGAAGGGTTTATATTCATAAATGACTGATCAACCTGATCAGTGTTGCTGTATCTTTGCTGTCTATCAATGATGTCCTCATGTTGATCTGGGTTGAGTGATAATGTCTAAAGTAGAACTGATTGAATGATGAAGTTGAATTTGGTTACATGTTGATTGGTTGAAAAGATTATTGATGCTGCTAATTGTATGAGGGTTCTGTAAGCTAACATAATATTTCATAATAACTCTGGTCAACTCTGTGTTTGATTCAAAATTACAAGTTTTTAGTATATTGAGATATGTACGCAAGTTGCTCTACAGAAAAGCGTGTATACACGCGGGTTGCCTTAAGTGAAGTAGCGTATACATGTTGGCATATGAATGATCAGGGTTGCAGTTGATTCTATGTGTTGATGCAGTATTCTGAGTTCAGTTCTGTGTTCTGGTTATAGTGATCTCACTGTTTTGTTTGAATTAAGTTGGTGTTTGCTTTAGTTGATCTACAAGTTGTGATGTATTAAAGCAGGTGGATCTAGTGTGAAAATTTATGAAACGTGGTCCACAGATGTTGCTGAGGGTTGGAGCCTTCAATGAGGAAGTTAAAGGTTCCTGTTAGTAGTAGTTGGTAATTAGATCAGGGGGTAGGAGCTCCCTTCCAGTAGGAGCTGGA
Organism: Pinus tabuliformis; assembly: GCA_031772625.1. Lineage (NCBI taxonomy): Eukaryota > Viridiplantae > Streptophyta > Pinopsida > Pinales > Pinaceae > Pinus > Pinus tabuliformis. The sequence goes on along the minus strand of CM062818.1, from coordinate 1,938,467,776 downwards.
GAAGGAGCTGTAGCCTTCAGTAGGTGGGTGCCTGCGTACTCGCACGAGTCTGCACTAGTACAAGAATGCAAGAAGTTTTTGATATTAATAAGTTTAAAGACTGAGATGACAACAACGATGGTTTTCTCCAACATTGTGTTTCCACCTTAAATCTCCTGGCTATCATGGTTTCTTTTGACTCTAGAACACTTCATTTGTGATCTCCAGAGTAAGAGCTGTTGAACCCTGTCAAACTCCTCTTTTGGCAGAGAGTTTAGCCCTTTGGTGATTCCCTGCTCCAGAAACTTTTCTAGATCTAAATTCTTCCTCTCTAGAATCTCTTGCAGTTCATGGTCTTCCGTTCCAGCCTCACTTGGGGTCATCTCGTGGTTCCTACTGAGCTCCATAATGCTCGGCATAACATCCTTTTGTTTGCTGTTTTCTGGTATATCCTCCATGTTAGTATCACTTTCCTTCTCAGCGGGAATATTCTCCGATTCTTGGTTTGTCCCGTTATTTTCGAATTCTTCTTCTAAGATCTTGAAACTATTGTGACTCGGTTGTCTATCTTCATTAATTTTCTTTTGGTACCGCTTGCCTCCTTTCTCTTTACCCCCAAACTTAGTAAAACCTTCGAGATCCTTGCTTGTAGTGGCTTTCGTATTGCTCTCCAGCTTGTTCAATGGGCAGTCCCTGTATAGGTGCCTGTGCTCATGGCACTTACGACACCTAAATGGGACGTGTTCATAGTCCACCGCCTGCACCCATTCCTCGTCATACACTTCTAAAATGATTGCATTTGGAAGTGCCCTAGATAAGTCCATTTCCACACATATCTGGGCGAAGGAAGTGTATTTGCCTCTTAGAGTAGCATCTGAGATCTTTATAAAATGCCCTAGCTTGTTGCCGATAGCCTCTAGAGACTCTGACAACCAATAATCTAAAGGAAGGGAATAAAGTCTTATCCATACCGGCATCGAGGTGAAAGTTTCTCGTTTTGGGACAAAGTTCATTACCCATGGTCTCATATAAAGGCCTGCAAAAGCGTAAAAATAGGGTCCTCCCTCGAACACTCTGTCTTTATCCTCTAAGCTTGTGAACACCACCGTGAAGAAGCCCTTGGACCCAAGGTGAAGGTCAATTTCCCCCTTTGGTTTCCAATGGTTCCTTATCCATGCTTGCAAAGCCTTCTCCGTCAGCCAAATCCCCATAAATTTACAGATAATAGCATACTTCGACATGTGGTCTCTGTGTACCTGCAGCGCTGGGTCACTTAAAATGACTCGAGGAATAGTGGTCGACTTGGGTTTATAGACCCCTGATGTACTCATAGGAGCAACTTTCGGACTGCTAACCTCTGTCCTCTTCTCCTTACTAGCTTCCTCATGATTCTCTTCCTGTCCTTGAGGTCTGATAGTTTCTGATTTTTCTGTATTCTTAGCCTCTGTTACCACCTCCGTTGGTTTCTTGAAGCGATGCGATCCAACTCCCTTGCTTCTGTCCGCAACCACTTGACTGTAGGAGGGAGCTGATCTCCCTCCTTCGTGCCCCGCCATGGTGACCAGCGACAAAACCCTAAAATAGAACCCTCATGGATGGTAGAGCTTGTCTTCTGTTCACCGTGTTTTCCTTTTTTCTACCAATCAATCGGTACAATTAATATTAATGTATAAAAGAAATTTATGAAACTTTGGTACAAGAATAAGAAAATCATAGTGCAAGATATGTCTATTAGGAAGCGAGAAGGGCCCATGGGGGCACCTAAAGTCGTTCTTGCTAAGAAAATAATTGTAGAATCAAGGATGAATTAGAAGCAACGCATACAAAAGCATATGAAGAAAAGCTCCAATAAAGGCATAAAAAGGAAGCTAAGGGGGTACATGATTGAAAGAAATACCATGTTGAAGAATCCAAACCCACCAATGTAATAACTAAGGATGATGTATATTGCAATGGACATCACCTGTAAAAACAATAGTCATCGAGCAAGGGCATGGGTACCAACAATTGTATCATGGATTCACATGGTGCCAGAAAGGTACATAGAGGAATAACAAATCTGCATGGGGATATCAGAGTAGTGCAATGAACCCATGGCACCAAAGTGTTGAATTTTGTAGCTAAGGTCGGTATTCATAGTTTATATTTTATCCCTTGAAATATACAATGTTCCACAGGGATGTGTGTGTTGGAAAAGTAACTAGGTTCGGTCTTCATATCAATTTGTATTATATGTAAATGAAGAAAAATAATTTTATTTGTTCAAGCATGGTTTTCATGCTCAAGTCTAGGTTAAGCATGTTCTTCATGCTTCTAGGGATTGTTGAGTCAGGAAGAATATTTAGACTCTTTGTAACAAAAGAAAAAATAATGTGTCATTTTGTCCTCCAACACCAAGTCGGCCATGCCATGATAAGCCGACTCTATTGAGGCACCTTTTCACTCTCCTGAATGACTATATATAAGGAAGACTTCGTCCTCATTTGAAGGTATAACAAGGAAGTTTGATCCGTGTATAAGAGAAGAAGGAAATTAGAGTGAAGGCCAAGGGCAGAATAAAAACTTAAGGAAGAAAAAGAAGACATGGATTTCTACATTGTTTTGCTCACATGTACTTGTATGCTAGGTCTTTTTGCGAGTTGCAGAGCTAATGATTGTAGGTTTGAATTGCGGACTTGAAGCAGAGGGATGAAAATTTGAGTTGAAGCAGAATTTGTAAGTTTTGACCATCATTGCGAAAAGGCTAACTTGATTGAACAAGACTTTTGGAGGGTTGACTTGGTGATTGGAGGAAGTTCAGTCTTTGGATCTTAGAGGTCTCATTTTGATTTGAGTCAATAAGAAGAGGATTGTTCGGGTTTTCCCCAATTATGGGTTCTTGCCCTGTCTTGAAAAAGGCAACAAATATCACAAGTAATTATCAAGGAAAATCAAACTTAATCTACAAACACATTGATTTTCTAATAGTGTCCCCTAGGGTGGGGTGCATGCACCCCATGCTTCCCACGCACTTGGGTAGGGGGGGCACATGGGGAAACATTTCCCCCATGCCCCCTTTTGGGGAGACACATGGGGAAATGTTTCCACATGCCCCCCTTTTGGGGAGACACATGGGGAAACGTTTCCCCAGTGTGGGGGACACGTCTACCCAAAAGGGGTGCTTTTGGGGGACACGTCTACCCAAAAGGGGTGCTTTTGGGCGTACCCACTGAAAAGGGGGACACTCAAAAGCAGTGTTGATAATATCGGTATCGGGAAAATATCGGCGAGAGTCCGGAAAATATCTTATCGGAAATATCGGCGAAAATATCGGCAAAATATCGGCAAATATCGGCAAGCATAAAAAATGCATAATATATTCATTTTTTTCAGATTTCTAAACATATAAAGCAATAACAACATGAACTAAACACATTGGCACATAAATATGAAGAAGGCATTGATATATATGATGTCAAATAGAAATGATACATCAAACTTCAAAGGCGATACCAAATCCTGCTGATCCCTGATAATTGTCCAATCAAGGACTCAAACAAAATAACATCACATATCCTGCTGATCCCTGATAGTGATAATTGTCCATTCAAGGACTCAAACAAAACAATAACAATCACAAGCAAGGATAAAGTTATAAACATCATGCACCCTGCAGCAGAGTAATAAATATTAAATGTTGTATATCCTAACCTATACAGCATCTATTACTTTGATGTTGGTTACTTTGAAGTTTGATGTATATGCCAGAAAATCATAGGTGCAGACCTCTACAATTCAGGACAAACAACAAGTCATTATGGTGTGCTTTGATCTCTTTCCATTGAGCCACCGCATAAATAGAAATAGAATAATTGAACTGGACAGATTTTCAATCAACTTCAATCAAACACTTAGAAATTAAAGGGAAACAATATCTTGGCTATTGAAGAACTGAAGGGATTGGAAAGTTGTCGGCTATTGAAGAACTGAAGGGATTGGAAAGTTGTTGGCTATTTGGATAATCGAGTGGAAGATGCAGGACATGCATGCCTCTGGCTTGGAATCTCAGTATTAAAGGCAACATTAAGATGACAAAGGGAAGTGGATTAATAGTGAAGACGACATTCCTTATGTAGGGTTGGGGTCAGAGCTGGGAGTGCAAGAAATTAAGGGCAGGTTTGAGGAAGATCCACCAACAATTGAACACTGTTAAAGAGGCATTTGGAGACCATCCTGCAATCAAAACCAATGCCATCAACATCAAGTAGCAGATCCTTTTCAGCTACAGGAAATTGCTGGAGCACCAGATTCTTGAGGCTTCTGTCGTAAGGAATTTTGGAGAACAAGATATAAAATGGATTTTGGAGAACAAGATATAAAATGGAGTATTGAGTCTTATACCTAATCTACAAATATCCAACAGCACAGCTGTATTCCCTACGGTCAGTGACTCAGTATATTCTCAAGGTTGTATTTGTGTCTATTATATACTACCATATCAATGTCGCTGCCATATCAAGGTTACTTGTCATATCGGAGATCACTGTTATACCAAGTTCATTGCCATATTATAGTTACAGCCATATCAAAAATGATTGTTCTGTATAGAACCCAGTCAAGCCTCCAAGTTACCGTTGTGCTATTCTTGCATCAAAATCAGAGATATATAAATCACAGTCATGCAAACTGACTGCCGATCGCTGTCATAGAACAAGGTTATTGTCATGTCAAAGGGTTACTCTATCATACACGGTTACAGTCATCACAAGTATCATTTCCAGCATACATTATTCTTCACTGTCGTGTATAAGGCATATATTGAACTTTTGAAGGCATATATTGTAACTGTAAGGTACCTGTATCAGTGGACAGCGCCCCAATGGAAAACCGTCGTTGGCAGCAACCTTCCAGCGCCCCTCAAACGAAAACGACAGCACCGTTTCAGCGCCCCAATGGAAAACGACAGCACCCTCAAACCCTCGGGCCTCCTTCGCAGCAAAATGACTAAACAGATAGCGAAAAAATTCATTTATACAGCCCGGCGTAAATTTTTTTAACCCCATCCGCGATATTTAGGATCGTCGCGCGATATTTGGGAAAATATCGCCGAAATATCGTATTTATCGCGAGATTTTCAAAATCGGAAAATATCGCGCTATTTTCCGGCCGATATCTCGTTTCACATAAAATAGCGCGATATTTACGAATATCGCCGAAATATCGGCGATATTATCAACACTGCTCAAAAGCACCCCTTTTGAGGGGAGATGCCCAAAAGCACCCCTTTTGAGTTTCAAGAACTTGTGTCGGGAAGCCTAATATTCAAGCCTATGGCCCTATTATTTCTATGCAATTCATTGTAATGTTAAATTCTTAAATTAAAAGTGACATTCTTCTTTATCTTTCATTTTCATCCTTTTACTTAAACTTTTAACATTACCATGAAATTACTAAGGATGTTTGAGAGTGGTTCCAACCTCATTGGATTTCATATGGAGAAAGCAAGTAGAATTTTAGATCTCACTCAAAATTCAACAGACTTAGCAGTTTTTTAGGATTTCACGATCGGGGGGATGGCAATGTTTCCATTGAATTTTGTCATGTAGGAGGGTATGGAACTAATATTTAATCAAGAGCACCAAGCCCTCTATGTACCTTGCTGATAGTGGCATTGGTTGACCTCGTCACTCAAACAAGATCTTGACATGCTAGTTTTTAAAATTTTTTAATTTGTTTTTGATAAATTTTGTAAGACTCATGAAATTGAAAGAGATATAAGATAAAGAGTGAGATACATATTGTTCAAATGAAATACATATAAATACATGCCTTTTTGACCCTTGGGTTCATCTTCCAGGAGGCCTCATGGACCCTCGATGCTTATTCATATTTGCTAGAGTTATTTCATATTCCTTCTCAAGCGAATATGACAAATTACGTAATCCCCAAGGATCACATTTCTTACATACCCCCACCCTCCCCAATCCGAAGGAGTGTATGCGAGCCCAAGAAGAGAGTTGAAATATGGAGGTAGATAACAGCCAATGGTTGGATGTGCTCTTTGAATATGGTGGTTTAAGGAAGACCACAAACCAAATGGGTAATAGGAGCTGAAGTCTTCTACTGGTGGTGTTTTAAGGCTGGCCACCAACTTTACAATTTGGTTTGAAGCGGTTCCTAGAACAATTTCGAATTTGGCTAGAAGTTTATGGCTTTTGCTAAACAAAATTTCTCTCTGATGGTGGTTTAAAGATGGCCAGATTGTTGAGATGGTGGTTTAAAGATGACTACAAACTATTGTCTCTAGAAGAAGCAGTAAGTCTTCTAAGTGGTGGTTTAAAGAAGACCAAAAACCAAATCACACCCATAGAACATGACTGTGTTTAGCTAAAGCCTAACACTGACTCTAGGCTCCTGTTGTTGGCTTTGGTTCTTCTCGTGGCTTAGGCTTGCTTATTTTTGTTTGATTGACAGGACTTTGAAACTTGAAGCCTGATTGTCAATCACTGATATTCCCACTATGTCAAATACAAAGTGAGAGGTCGAAAATCTTTCCATTGCAAGATGTGTCAATACTCGAGAATGAATTCTACAATATGATTGATGTATCTTCTTGGATGTTGATGACCATTGCCAAGAAGCAGTCCATCTATGGTGAAACTTTACTCTTGTAGGGTTCTTGTCACTGAGACGTCTGTCTGAAAAATTATTATGTTTTCGACAATACTCACAAGGATGAAGATCACAACACTGATCTTTCATGTGGTCAATTCGATAACAACTTTGGCATTTGGGAATTTTTGTGGAAGTGGAGCAGGTGAACATGAACTTTCTTGAAGAAACATAGCACTCTGAAACTAGATTGGTCTGGAGTAGTTTGGAATGTGAAAGGTCACTTCCTTTTTAAATCTAAGACTGGTTCTGTGCTTGTTGATGACTTCTTCCGAAGGTCTGATTATGGTCTTGGGAAGTGCAAACAAAACTTGTGCATCTTCATTTGACTTCGCTCCCAAAGTGTTGTCACTGATTTGATCATATGTTGATGGTTGGCAACACTCTTTTCCAAACTCAAAAGGGGAATTGTTTTGAACAAAAACTAGTTTAGAATGATCACTCTTTTGTTCCAGTTCATCTTGTTGAAGTTTTGATTCAAGATGGGGAAACTTGATTTTGCCTTGCGAATCTCGTAAGCAAGTTATAACATGAGTAAGAGTTACTTTGTCTACAATGACTATATTGTTGACGATGTTTTTTTAATAGAGTATTCAGTAACTCTAATACATCATCAACTTGAGCCATTTTAAGCCCTATTTCGCCAGCTGCATAGATTTTGGAATGGTGGGATTTTCTTGTTGGGTTTTAACTTAATTATGTTGAAGCTAAAATATGGAAGCAATCCTCAATGTAGCACATGCCATTATAATATTATTATGCAATGCCTTATCAAACAGCATAGTCAATCCATAGGAAAATGGCCAAAAGTTGAACTTTGCAAACAACGCTGCCTTTGAAAAACCAATCCTTTTTCCCTTCTTTATATGTTTCTCAAAATGATAATTACGTTAGCATAATGTAAAGTAAGAGTAGACCCTCCAAGAGTAGTTGGTGATGCTGCTACCTTTACTCTCTCATCGTGGAGGATTGAGCGTTGATGGAAATGGATTGGAATGGATCTTAGCACATAATTTGTTGTGTTACAAATTGCACCAATAACTTTTTGTGTAACAATCATGGTAGAATCCAAGAATTGATCTCTAGGAGCTGCATTTATGCTAGATGATTTAGGCCTGGAAGTGCAAATATATGCCCAAGAAGCATTACCAAACTCAGTCACACATCTGTCCACATAGCAGTGGATTATTGGCTCAAAGACATTGGCATTCTCAGTTGTCCATCAAATCTATGGTTGAAATTCTGTGTCTCCCTACATTTGGAGTCACAGTCAAACCTAAAGAGGAAAATGCCCTGTATAGTATTTGATATAATAAGTACTTGTCTATCAATAGAGAAGTTTGTACCTGGTACGAGTATGGAAACTAATAACTCTGATAGAAGCTCTCGAGTTAGATTTGGGCCAATGGACTGCCAACTTTGTTGAGTAGCAGCTACAGGCATAAGTTATGGAGTTGATCATTGTGAATTCTCCTTCTGAAAATTCTGCAATCATTGTGAAAATGGCAAGTTGAAGCTGAAGAGAAAACCCTGTCTCTCCCTTCCGAATATGGTTATGATTGCTATAGTCTGCAAAATGATGCAGTGCAGATTGCCAAAATATATGAAACCAAGGGGAAGAATATGCAAAACTGGGAGGTAAAACCACAAACAGAATCAAGAGAGCTGAGTCAAAGAAGGAACCTGAGCTATGGGGAGAAAGTGCGGAAGAAAAAGAGCAGGACACAGAAAAAAGTGGGGTTTTGGACAATGTGCAAAAAGGCATGGAGCTAAAACACTTGAGCTATGGAGGAGCATGAAGATTAGAAGAGATAGCACACTCGTGAGCATGCAGTGGGACATGCGAATGGTAATGGAAGATGGGTAACTTGTTACCTTTCCCTATTCGCCATGAACAGAAAATCAGGGGCCCTATCAACACATCCATAACTCCAAGTCTTCACTAATGTAAAGATGCTTGTGATGTGCGGCACAAAGCTTAAAGAGTTGTAGGAGAGATGTGCATAAAAGGGCCCCTGGATTATTTAAAAATGCAAGGGACTGAGGAACAACAACCAAACTCGAGGAGCCAAAGAGTGATGGGCTCGCTGAGGGTATGAGCACCTAGGTCAAGGAATTGGGACTCAACACAAATGTTCGCATGGAGAATGACGCGGATAGAAATTCCACCAGTAGAATAACACACCAGTAGATTGGCAGAGAATGGTCTGTGTGTTAGGGTTGCCAGAATTATCTCTATGGGAAGCTACATCAAATAAAGTTCTGACACCTTGGAAATAGTCACAAATACGGCTGAGGGAATGCCAGACCTGAGGAGAACAGGTTTGACAGGCTTAGAAGAGGCATATTTGACATATTTTTGAGTAGGACCTACTGCGCTCTGAATCTCTGATACCATTGTTAGATGAACGAAATTGAAAGAGATATAAGATAAAGCGTGAGATACATATTATTCAAATGATAAACATAAATTACATGCCTTTCTGATCCATGGATTCATCTTCCAAGAGGTCTCTTGGGTGCTTGGCGCCTATTCATATTCCTTTTCAAGTGAATATGACAAGTTACATAATCCCTAAGGATTATGTTTCCAACAAATTTTAAAAACCCTAGATTGAACCTGTTTTTTTGCTTTTTGTTTTGTTATCTTTTCTTTTCTAACTAAATTCGTGATTTGGTTCCAATCGATTTGATTTGATTTGATTCGACTTGAGGTTTACCGTTTTTCTTTTAGGTTTTGTGAACCTAAAACATTTTTGGGTTCAGCAAGCCCTGTGTCTTAGGATATACTTAGAGTTTTTTATTTCAGCTGCTGCAATATCAATCTGCATAGTTTTTTTTCTTCTTTCTACTTTGCCCTTTCTTGAATAGTGCCAGAAGCCTTTTGCTGGACATTTGGGGTAATAACTGGACAGGGTTCATTCTTATGGCCTAGGATCATTGTAAGGTGGTATTTTAAATGGTGAATCCTTCTGAACAGAAAGTTCCCCACAAAGCTTGAAATACATCTTATAATGATTGATGCCTTCAAAATGTTGCTTATATTCCAAAACTCTGTCCAAATCATTTGGCATATTGGTGGATGATAAATGAAACCTTAAAAATTTGAAACATTTCAACAATAAAAATGCTTGTTAAAAGAAATTAGACCGAGAAAATCTGCAGAACTCCAAGGATGATCCAAAACAACAGAGACTCTATGCACATCACAGACTCTTGCATAAAGACTAAAGTTGAAAATAAACCTTCAAACTGAAAACAAAATGGAATTTGATGCTCAATCCATGAAAGATTTGTTGAGAGTTAGTAATCTCTAAGTATGCCCTTTCAAACATGCTGGAACGCTCATCCCTCTTGTAGTCATAGAAAAGGATAGTGAAAAATGAGAAAACCACTGGTTGAATTGGCATAAGTATTTTCTTTTCTGACAGCTGAGTTTTTTTGAAAAACTGGCCAAATTCGCTATTTTCTGTTGGTAATATCTCAGGGGCCCCAAAATTCTCAGTGTTTGGCTAGTAATCACCTGGTTTTCCAACCCAATTCCTGATAGCTTTGCCAGCAGTGAAATTCTACTATAATTTTTCCTTGCTTAAAGAGGAATGATTTCCATGGTCTATTGAGAAGAGATATATACATAATCTCGTTGCTATGACAAATTGGTGCCCGTTTGTTCCAAAATAATTTTGTGGTTCTTTGTAGCGTTATGACTAGTTTACTAGTTTTATTCTATGACCTGTGTTCCATCGTATAATATGAATGTGATTAACCAATTTGCATTTTCTGTGATATTTGCACTAACCACAATGGCATTGCTCTGTTAATTTACATATGAAATTTATCTGAAGCCTGCATCTTTTATAATGTCTTTACAGTCTTTCAAAATATTTGTCCTTCCATGGAAACTAGTGGTGAGACCTAGAGTACTGTAGCGAGTGTGAGAGCCCTTGCCTTCATCTGTATTTGCAAAATACAGCTACAAAGACAAACAACCAAGCATTCAAGATGGATGCAAGTTTACTCAGTGCCAAGATAATGCTATTATATATAAAAAGCATACTTTATTTCCTTTTTCGAGGTCATAACATCTACTGGGACTGCAGTTTGATGATGACTTTACCTTTGGTTTCAGCTCATTGGAATGCCAAAGCAAGCACTGGAATCAAGGTCACAAACTAGATTGTAAAGCTACTAGAGATTCTGCTGTCGTGGACTCTAAAAATAATTCCTGCAATTCATCCAATGGATTTGGAACTTGTAAGAAAAATGATTCATTGGAGAAAGCTTCTGACACTGGAGTACCATTTGCAGCCTCCAGTGGAGGTACGAATGGCATATTGGCGAAGCCTAAAAAGGTTGGTAGTAAGCTCGTGTATTTGGTTCTCATGGAAATGCTTGCTTGATTAATTGCCCAATAAATTTTGCTATTTTTCACTTTCACTAAATAAATGGAATTTGCAAATAATGCTACTGTTTAGTCCTGTTGATGTATATATGATGGATCAGGTATTGTTTCCCTACGAAATATTCGTGGAGCTTTTCAGCTGGAACAAGTTAAGGCTGCCACCATGCGGGCTGATCAATTGTGGGAACAGGTAACTTTTACAATGTAAAAATATGCTAAATTTGGCAATTGAATGTTTTTCATACCCATTTTTATTTGGAATACGAATTGTGTTGATATCATCTTTTGCTTGCAATACCATCAGTTATGAGATTCTCTATGCTGTATGATATACTGAGAATATCTTTTATATGTTCCATTTTAACTTCAATAAGTGGTTCTAATATAAGATCCTTTCTATTGGTCAATATTCACAGCTGCTTTGCAAATGTTGTGCTTCAGTGTCTCACATACACAAGGCCACTTGTAGCTTACTTGCTAGAATCAAACCATTCAGATACATGTGAGTTTTGTCATTCTGGTCTGCCTGCTTGTATTGGCAATTGTCTTTCTTATTCTATCAGCATCAAGGTTTTCATATTGATTTAATTTATGCTCTGACTTGGTAGGTGGAAGGAATGATTGGTGTTTTTTATGTGAGCTTCAACATCATGTTCGGAGGGTTAAGCAAAGTGAAGAACCATTTTCACCATTAGGAATACTCTCCCGTATCCCGAAAATGAGTGGAAGTCTTGGATATGGAAGGCAAGAAGATGCTCATGAGTTCATGAGGTAGTTTATGTGAAAATTTCTCAATTCCTTCTATTTTGGCTTAAAAGGATGATGGTTTATTCTTGCAACCATTCTCCTTTAGCTCTTTCAGAGGGTGTTATGTATGAGTACCATTTAAGTTTAACTGACTGTTTGAACTCCTTGTAGGGTTGCAATTGATTCAATGCAATCTATCTGTCTTGATGAAGTTGGAGGAGAGAAGGCAGTAGATCCTGATACTCGTGAGACGACACTTATATATTATATTTTTGGGGGGCATCTTCAGTCCCAGGTAAATTTTAACATATCTGAATGACTTGTGGCTGTCTCTATTCATTTTGTCTCTTTCCCAACTTGGGCGACTGTTCCTTTATAGATAAAGAAAATTTCATTCTTTTGGTTTCACAGGTGCAATGTACACAATGCTACCGGGTTTCAAATCGATATGAGAATATGATGGATCTTAATGTTGAAATTCAAGGAGATGTGGCGTCTTTGGAGGATGCACTAGAGCAATTTACTGCACTTGAATGGCTGGATGGGGAAAATAGATACAAGTGTGATGGGTATGGGATGCCTTCTCAAATAATTTTTCCACCGTCTTGAATTGCTTTGTTTGAAGTTGAGATTTCAAATGTCATGCTAATTTTCTGGGGTTTTCATGCACTTAAAAGTCCCCTTGGTTTCCATGGGCACAGTTATGTAATGTTAAGCATGGCAGAAACACATTAACTCCACTTTTCTCTGAGCAATTTGCTCTTGATAAATTACATCAATACACACACAGAGGTAGAAGGGGATTATTTAGGTATGTATGTATGCACGAGTTATTAATAATGAATATGACTGTAGATGTTAGATTTGATGCATGTTGTTGAACATACAAATTTGAAGGGGTCTCTTCAAAGGGCTTCTTCTTTGGTGAGATGGGCTGAAATTTGATTCCCACCCATGCTTGAAACGTTTGACTTAATATTTTGTAAGGAAGAGGTTAGCATCTACTTCCATTGTTGTTTAGAATGTTTCTGGAATGATTGTGTTGATGGAACTTAGAAGTGCTGAAGCAGTAGTGAAAAGAAATGCTCTTGGAATAGTCTAGAAGTCACTGAATGGCCTGAATGTCACTGGAGTGACACTGCCTCTTGATGGTGTGGCATTGCTTTGGATGAAGTCATGACTTATGCCCCTTCCTTAAGGTGTGGGTGTCGTTGATCTGAAATGCCCATTTTAGATTGTGCTCTCAAAGTCTGAAATAGATATTTTAGTTCTGGTAATTTCAAAGATCAGTCACTTGATTTGCATCCTACTTAATGATAGGATGCAATTTTTCAAGTCATTGGTAATGGTTGTTAGTCATTGGCGTTGGTTGTTTCTCTTGCCAGCTGCCCTGCAGGCCGTTGATTATTTGGTATTGTGCCATGATCTTTTACAGGTGTGTAACGACAACACTACAACTTGTTTCTTTATTTCTTTATGTTATTTTCAGCATTTTCGAGGAGTTGTGCTTGGACTCCCACATTGTACTTATGCTGATTGTACTCTTCTTCAGTCCAGTTGACCTACTTTTTGGGGTCACATGTTGGACATTAATAAAATGATCTTACCTTATCTATGTAGCTATCCACTCTAGGTGCTCTAGGAATAGTCTAGAAATCACTGATGGCCTGGAATGTCACTGGAGTGATACCCCCTCTTGATGGTATGGCATTGTTCTTGATGAAGTCATGACTCACACTCCCTCCTGTTGGTGTGGCATTGTTTTTGATAAAGTCATGACTCACACCCCCTCCTGAAGGTGTGGGTATAGTTGATCTGAAATATCCATTTCGGATTGTGTGCTCAAAATCTGAAATGGATATTTCAGTTCTCATAATTCCAAAGATTAATCACGTGATTTGCCCCTACTTCTTAATGGTAGCAGGAAATGTTTCTAGTCATTGGTCATTGGTGTTGGTTGTTTCTTATGGCAGTTTCCCTGCATGAATTGTTTTCGTTGGTGGTGCAGTTCTCTATGTAGCTATCCATACTAGGTGCTACTTTTTGCAAATCGTGTTGGAGTCTCTGCAATACTAGCTGCAGGCTGTCATATTCTCTTTGTTCAATGCACTGGTACTGGTGCAACGAGCTGTCAGCATTTATTTATTTCCAATTTTTGTAGTCCTGAACATCTATCTGGTATTAGTCTGGTGTTAGTCTCAAACTTTTCTCATACTTGTCTCGTCTTCTCAAAAATAAATAAAATCTTGGGTTTTTTTTAATTGCACCTGTATTGTCTTGAACAACTCCTTCACATGTACCCAACTTTAAGCCACCTATCCTACTTGACATACTTGGTTCTGTTTCATGTTTGTTCCATTCTACCTTTTCTGTTTACCATTTAGATTTCTTTTTTCAAACGTGTTTTTTTCCTTGTTTTACCAGTTCACCCAATAGACTCTTTGTTGTGTTATTGATTATAGTATGGAGTTACATGACTTATTTTTATTCAGCTTCTCTATGGTGGTTGTTTCTTATCTATTTGAGTGTTGTCTTGGCAACATTCTTTGTAGTTATTGTTTATCTCTCCTTCGATAAGGTAAATATATGGTAGTAAAAGTCAATTAATATAAAAGTGTATCTGGTTAAGTGCAATTTTATTCCTAGTTTGTAGAGATTGATAAATTCTAGAAATTGCGGTAATTGCTAGAGGCTTTATTTGTTGAGTCTTCTCCTACATGTAGAGGCTTTATTTAGGAAGTCTTTGTTTTTATTAGTTCAAAGTTTGCCTCAGACGTGTGCTTGAAATATTTTTGAAGTTTTGACTTAGGTGCTTCGAGTCAATTGTGCATGAGTCATTTGAGAAACTATTGGTTTGTGATGTATAATTAAGTAGATGCCTAATTATTTAAAGGCTTAGCAAGTAATCAAGTCCTTGGTCCTTATTTTATTTTACACAAATTCTAGACCAATACCTTGATCATATAACATGGATCAGCCTCTTAAGGGTTTGTACCTCTTTTGGAATAATTCTTCCCCCCTTCTTGACACTTGATAGAGTTTCGGTTATTTGGATTGTGGGAAAGGTGTGGGTGTTCTATATTTCCTTCCAAGTTGTGATTGGCCACGGTTCTTGCTGTGGATTGACCTATCAAAGGTCTTTGACTTCTTTATTTTGAAATATTTTACACAATATTTGATGTTTTGAGGTTTGGTGGTGGCTACCTCCATTATTTTTTGGCATCTTGGGATTTGAGAAGGGTTTTGTTTCTTTTCATGGTAATCATTCCTTGGGGACTTGTTTAAGCTTTTGTCAGCTATTAGGGTACAATGTGTTAATTTTAGTTAATAATGGTATGTTCTATGCTTAACACAATTACTTCAATGTTCTTTAGCTGCCCAATGGCAATTTCCAATTTGGTTTTCCAATAGCAATCACATTAACCATAAATCACATTGACAGTAACTATAGATAGAACATGAATAATAAAATGCAGAAGACAAGCCAAGACAAGAGGACACCAGATTTGGTGGATGTCTGGGAAAAACCCCAAGATGGGGATAACCCTTTGATCAATTTTTCTTATTATTATGTCAAATGTTCAACACAGAGAGAGAGTACAAGAAATCAAAATGGACTTGCCAAATCAAAGTCAAAACAACAATGACAAATCTGCAGTCAAATTCGGCCCTAACCAGAAAGTCAAAATGGTCAATGCAGCAGAAAAACACCCCCTTTGAAGCTCAGTTGAAGGCAGTCAAACTCGGCCTGAACAGGTGGTCAAAGTCAGCCCAAAACAGTCACAATGTCAACAGTCAAACTTGGTCAAATTCTGCCCTGGAAATATTCGGTCAACCTGCAATTTATCTCTGCAGTCAAAGTGCTCAGATCACCTACTAAATGGTACGACCTGCCCAAACATTCATACTCAAAATCTGCCTGGAAAGTCAAAGTCAACATTGGTCAAACTGCAGGAGAATTCTGAAATTTCAGCCCTGTAATTCTGTCTGAAATTCGTCCTCCTTGCCATGTGAGAGAAAAGATATGCCCAGAGGCTGTACGAACCAATGAGAGAAGGAGAGAGAAGAATGTGTGAATGAGTGAGGTGAGAGGTCACTTGTATTTATACAAGTCGTTGAGGGTGAAGTAACACGTCAATTTTGGTTTCATGAGCCTACATGATGATGTGGCCGACCTGAACAATTTGCACGTGTGTGGGCATAAAGTCAAAAACACACTTCTGCTTGTCCAAATTAGATGATCTTTATATCAATTTTAGTTCTCTCGAAGAGGAATTTAATGTAATCATCATCTCCATCAAATGAGCTGTCCCAAGGTAAAATTTGGCCCTAGTTGCCAATTTTAACACAATGACTTAAAGAAACTGTGAGAAAAGTAATAACAATGTTCCACGGGGATGCGTCCCCCAGGGTCAGGTGCGTGCACCCCACGCACTTGGGACGAGGGGACGTTTAGGGAAACGTTTCCCCACGTCCCCCTTTTGGGAAGATGCGGGGAGACACATGGGGGGAAGTTTCCCCAATGTGGGGGATGCGACTCCCCAAAAGGGGGACCCCTGGGCGCCCCCCTAAAAATGGGCTATGCATCCCCCCCTTAAATTTGACCATATTTCCCTCTTAATGCTATGCAATTCATGGTAATGTTAAATTTTAAAGTAAAAGTGACATTCTCCTTTATCTTTCATTTTCATCCTAAAATGACATTCTTCTTTATCTTTCATTTTCATCCTTTTACTTAAATTTTTAACATTACCATGAAATGACTCAGGATGTTTGAGAGTGGTTTCGACCTCATTGGATTTCATACGGAGAAAGTAGAATTTTAGATTTCACTCAAAATCCAACAGACTTAAATAGTTTTTCAGGCATTCAGGATTCGATGGATTGCAATGTTTCCATTACATTTTGTCATGTACAAGGGTATGGAATTAGTATTTAATCAAGAGCACCAAGCCCTCTGTGTATTTTAGAGTGACTTTTAGACTCATCACTCCACTGTTTTTGAGTTTTAGTTATATCAATTTACTATTCCAGACTTTAGATTTCAGTATCTATTATAGTCTATTTTTCTTAGTGCTAATTAGATTCTAGAATGATGAATGATGAATTTAAATTTTAAATCAATTTGGAATTTTGAATGATGAATTTAAATTTTAAATCAATTTGGAATTTTGAATGATGAATTTAATTTTTAAATCAATGTAGATTCTAGAATGGTGAATAATGAATGATGAATATGGATCAGAGTATTTCATTATTGAATCTCGTGGTCTATGGATGAATCATGTATGTATTAGTAAGGATGATGAGTATGGATCAATGTATTTCATTATTTAATTCAAATATGTATGTATTATTGTATTTATGCTTTCATTATAGAATATGAATTTGATATATATATATATATATATATATATATATATTAAAAAGAAAAAAATTATATACCCCGACGTCCCGACGTCCCCCCCTAAATTTCCCTAAAGTTTGAGGGTACTCCCACACGTCCCCTTTGTGCGTCTCCCCGCACCCACGTCTCCCTGTCCCATAGTCTTAGTGGAACATTGAGTAATAATCCTTGATTAAAAGCCTCTATGGATTGCAGCTACTTGGTGTGATTGGCTATTGAATGATTAGGCATATAAGAGTTTTAGTAGAAAAACTCACTATCAAAGAAGGGGTTACTCAAAAATGACAAAATGAAAGATCAAAATCCTTGTCTTCTAAAGATTTGGTGGGAAAAATTTAGGGTGGTAAATGCTAAGGGGTATGGATGATGACCATAGTGTTAAAGCAATTAATTTTTAAGAAGTGCATGGCACATCAACATAATGTGAAAAGTAATGAACATTCTAATCTCATCTTAATTACTGAAACATAGTGTTTATTTTCCCCATTCGAAAGATTATTGAGTTTCCTCCGTATGTTGAGTTCCTTAGTTCACACCCTAAAATCCACTCCCCATGAATATATGCTAAGAAAACGTTGCCATGGCTTCCAAAAAGAAATCAAATCAAACTTGTGTATTGACAACACTTAAAACATCAGGCCTATGTAGTTTGTACACTACATTAATTTTAATTGCCTACCCTTGAAACACAGAGAATTAGAGAATATGGAGTACAAGATTAATCTGAGTAATTGGGATTCATAATGTCTTTCCTTCTAGATAGCTAATTGATTGGTGCATG
The DNA here is from genome assembly GCA_031772625.1 of Pinus tabuliformis. NCBI lineage: Eukaryota > Viridiplantae > Streptophyta > Pinopsida > Pinales > Pinaceae > Pinus > Pinus tabuliformis. The sequence goes on along the minus strand of CM062818.1, from coordinate 1,938,449,809 downwards.
AAGAAGTATGACTTGAAAACAAGGTAGTTCAATGTAGTTGTAGGCGTGTTTCTAGTTGATTTGTCCTAATGAAATTTCAATTCTCCCATTGTGTCAATGAGAATTATTTGTTGAAGAAGCCAAGGATTTTATAACTACAAAGAAAGGGCTATATGCACTTATTAATTCATGGAGGGTTGAGTCAACTACTACAATGATGAAGGCCTAAGTTTATGAAATTGACATTCTCAGGTTCACATAGAGAGAAATTGCATTGTTGGTGTGTTGGTTGTGTAAGTAACTCAACACCAAAGACTTGTGTAATTATAAGGTTTGGATAATTGACAAGCTTGCCATTAGATTTGATTGGGGTTAAATTATAAGCAATTCTATATGTAGACAAATTCAAGAGTTTGAGAACAATTACTTTCATATGAGTTTGTACATGGCTTTTTGCATTATTGTAACACATGGCCGTGTAGGAAAATGTACCATCCTTATGAAAACAATCCAATTTAATTTTGGAAGTTTCAATTTTGGAGAAAAATATGTTTGGGATATCTACATTAATGACAAGTTCATATTTGAGTTTTTTCATTTATTGGAAGGAATTTTCCTAGAAAGAACGACAATTGTTAATTGGATCAGGTGAAAGGCCTACCTCCACCAAAGAGAACACATATCCCTTAAAAGATGTAGACATAGGAGGACAAAGGAGGAGAGGAAGCACTCCTTCAAGAATACGATGTTGGAAATATGTTAGCTGTACCTTTAAGGAACCGGACTGAGTGGGTTTGGTTATTTGTGAAATTCCTAGTGTTGCAGAGGACCATGCTTTTAATTTTGAGGTCTTGCAAAATACATCCTTTGACGAACCATTAAGTGATGATTTGATACGAGGAACCTTAGTATGTGATAGATTGGCCATTTTTGAAGATCTTGAACATGCCAAACAATTCTGAATAGGGTTATCTCTCTATGGTGTAATTCAAAATTTGATAATCCTATTGCTTAAAAGATTTAGTGATAATTGTGCTGCCATAATGACAAAAACTTTCACAAAGAGGAAATCCAACTATACATTAAAGAAAAGAACTTGAAATTCCTCAATCTTTAAATCTTGTAGGTAGTTTGAACTTTAATACTCTTCAAGATTTTTTACTTGAATTGATTTCAGAGAAAAATTGACTTGGGATTATGTACTGATCCCACTCCCTTGTAGCAACTTGATCCTCTTTCCGAATGCATGCTCACTTGTCTGATTAGTTTGGCTCCACTATCATTAACTTGACTCCACAACTACAATTTCACCTTAATAGCATGCCCTAAGTAAGGTTCATGTTCTGTAATTCATGTCATCTTGCATGTTGCTCCTGTCTTGACAAAATAATAATGCTTGGTTTGTTGATTGGCATGAATTCTTCACAATCTTCACCAAGAGACATACATGTTATTCTTATTACATTCCACATGGGAAATGTTTTTGGATGGTTGTAGATTGGGTGTTTTCACATATCATGACAAGCAACTTAACACAGTTTGGGCGATGACTTATCATAGTGTGACTGGAAGCTTATCATGTTATATCTCCATTATACAAGATAACTCACTCTTTATAAAATTCATGTTCATAGATTCCTTGATTTGTCATGGGTTTTGATCTCTTCAATGTCTTTAGTTCTTTTGTAGTTACACATCTTCTCTATCTCATCTATCTTCATTGGACATCAATAAAAGTATTGTATCTACAATGGGCATGGGATGTGTTTTGACAAGAATGTCCCAGGTTTTGATCTAATTAGGTCCACTTCTTTGTTGTGATTCTCGGGTGGCAACTCTTTCAATGTTTTAGGGCATCACTTGTTGGCCTCTTCAGTAGGTTATTTTTACACACAAAATAACGGATAAGTTGTTGATTTTAGTTAACAATGGTTATGTTCTATGCTTAGCACAATTACTTCAATGTTCCTTAAGTAGCCCATTGTAAAAATAAAAGTAGATAGAACAATGGTTGTGTTATTAACCATTAATCACATTGACAGTAAAAGTAGATAGAACATGAAACAAAATGTAGAAGACAAGGCAAGACAAGACGACCCCAGATTTGGTGGATGCCAGGGAAAAACCCGAATGTGGGGAAAACCCTTTGATCAATTCTTCTTATTATTATATCAAAATGTTCAACGAAGAGAAAAAGTACAATAGTCAAATTGACTTGCCCAATTCAAAGTCAAAACAAACCAGTCAAATTCTGTAGTCAAGTGCAGCCAAATTTCAGCCCCAACCAAAAAGTTAATGTTGGTCAAAACAACAAAAAATATCCTCAAAACAGCTCGGTCTTCCCTAGTCAAATTCGGCCTCCAACAGTGGTCAAATTTAGTGCAAAATAGTCACAGAATCTGTGGTCAAACTTGGTCAGAGTGCACAAAATGCCTGGATTTCTGTGCCAAAAGATGTGGCATGCTGAGACATAAATAACCCCAGAAAATCGAAGTCAAATGATGCCTGGAAGGTCACGGTCAATGCTGGTCAAACTGCAGAATTTCCTGTGATTTTCGGCCCTGTAATTCCGCTGAAATCTCGTCCTCCTTGATCCAAACGTGTGAGAGAGAAGAGTGCCCAATGTAGTACAAACCAATGAGAGAATGAGAAAGAATGTGTGAGTGATGATAATGCCAAATGAGGTGTGAGGTCACTTGTATTTATGCAATTCATTGTGGGTGAAGAGATGCATCCATTGGGCTTCTTGAGCCTACATGTTGATGTGACCGACTTGAACAATTTGCATGTGTGGGCATAAATTCAAAATCACACTTCCGCTTGTCCAAATGAGATGATCTTTATATCAATTTTGGTCCTATTGAAAAGAGGAATTTAATGCAATCATCATCTCTATCAAATGTGTTGTTCCAAGGTGGAATTTGGCCCTAGTTCCCAATTTTAACACTCCTTATCAACTAGGGAGAATTCTACCTGCCAATCCATTTGTTGTCATCAATCATCATGCCATCCTGTTGTCATGAAACATCTCTGTCATCTCATCTCTGCTCTATTGAACCATGATGTAATAATGAAGAATAGATCGAGAGTGAGTCACAAGACCTTACCACTATCCACTGACAAAAGTCAGCCCAGAGGTAGAACCTCAATTGATCCCAGATCAAGTTGTTGAACACTATGCATCCTAGACATAGGGAGTACAATAGTACACAATGCGTCCATTGGTAGTGCTATGGTCCCTATCCATGTTTCCCGACTCATGGGCGAGGTGAGAGGTACTTCCCATGAGTCCCAGACTACATGGGTAGGATGTATGCTGGGGCATCAACAGAAGAAGGTGAACCACTCATCCTGCTCATATGCCATAGGAGAAGGCGAACCACTTATCGTATGCATATGTCAATCATAGGGGAAGCTGAACCATTCACCCAATGATAGCTCGTAGCTCCAAGAAGTTCCCCAAGCCCCCAAGAGCTCCTAGAGCTCAGTGTCCAACTCAAGCGGGACCCTCATAGGAGAGCCTTTCCATGACTCCAAGTCTCTCTCGGAAGGCTAAGAATTTGACCTTCCCTAATGGCTTCGCGAGGATGTCTGCGACCTGCTCATCAGACCTGATGTGATGGAGCCTTATTGCTCCCCGTTGTACCATATCTTAGATAAAGTGGGGTACCTGATATTAATGTGCTTGGAGTGGTCGTGGAACATGAGATTCTCTAAAAGGCGAATCCCACTTTGGTTGTCCCAGAAGATCACAGTGGTATCCAACACGTTCTCAAATAGCTCACTAAAGAGTTTCCTCAACCAAACAACTTCACAACATACCATACTAGTTGCAATGTATTCGGCCTCGCCGGTGCTTAAAGCAACCGATTTCTGCTTCCTGCTCATCCAAAATATTGAAGTAGGCCCCAATGAGAAGCAACATCTAGATGTCCTCTTATTATCCACCACACTGCCAACACAGTCAGCATCTGTATATCCATGCAACCTCAAATTCCTGGCAGCGTATCTCAGTCCATAATTGATTGTGCCCCAGAGATATCTCAAGAGATTCTTAGAAGCAATCCAATGTGTGTGATGACGCTCGACCATAAATTTACTCAACGTATTCACAGTGAAGCATATGTCAGGATGAGAGTTTACCAAGAACATCAGGGCCCCCACAAGTTGTCGATACTCAGAGGGATTTGCCAATGTCGGCCCAACAACACTTCCACATAACTTCTTGAAGTTAAGTTCCATCGGAGTAGACACAAACTTGTAATCCACCATCCCACATCTCTCGAGCAACTTCACAATGTATTTTCCTTGAGAAAGGAAAATCTCACTTGGATTTTGCTAGACCTCCAGGCCTAAGAAGTAGTGCATCAAACCTAGGTCCTTCATCTCGAACTCAGAAGCCAACTCCCTCTTGCATTGATAAATGAGAGGGTCTGCATTTGTCAGAAAGCGATCATCCACATAGAGGAACAGAATGAGAGGTCTGTCCTTTTCAACCTTGAAATATAGGTTAGGGTGAGCTTTGCTCCTTGTAAATCCCAACTTCATAAGATAACTATAAATCCTTTCATACCAAACCGTAGGGGCTTACTTCAACCCATAGAGGGATTTCATCAGCCTGCATACGTGTGTCCTTCGATTTTGTACTTCAAAGTTCAAACACCTCAGGTTGTTTTACGTAGACTTCCTCCTTAAGCGAGTCATGCAAGAAAGCAGTCTTAACATCCATTTGGTGTAGGCTCCATCCTTGAGAGGCAACGAGAGCAATAATAGATTGGATAGTGGTGTATCAGGCAACCGATGCAAATATCTCATCATAGTGGACTTCTTTCTTTTGAGAGAAGCCTCGATCAACGAACCCGACCTTGTATTTTTCAACACTCCCATCAACTCCATGTTCGATTTTGTAAATCCATTTAAAAGTGACCACAGATTTGTCCTCGGGTCTAGGAACCACATCCCAGACATCGTTCTTACTGATTGATTCATATTCCTCATTCACCGCATCCTTCAATACTTGGTGTTTCATGGCCTCTTTGAACATACATGGTTTAGATTGAGTAATAGTACTCATAGTAGCTAAGTACCCTTGATACATGTTCGGTCCCTTACTTTCACGAAATGTCCCTCTTGGAGCAATATGTCTTTCAACATCTTCGAGAGAGTCTTTGACCCGCAAAGGTCTTTTCCTTGAGGTAGAGGAATCACTAGGAGGTGGATCAATGGGATCTATCGGCCCTTCAACATCGGGCATCGGTTCATCTGTCGGGGATTCATCCTGTTTTTCTGCAACATCATCATTGTCCTTCCTTGGGATAGGGAAATCTCTGGCTTTCCCAAGGGCAGAATCTTCATCGAAAGTGACATCATGGCTTATTTCCACTTTTTTTTGGCCAGGAACATATATTCTATATGCCTTCAAAGTTTCACTGTAGCCCACAAATGTTCCTTTCTTCCCAAATGCTTCTAACTTGTTTCTTTTCTCCATAAGCACATGAAAATATAAGGGACATCCAAATATTCTAAAATGAGAAACATCAGGTTTCTTACCAGTGAACACTTCTCCGGGTGCCTTGAAATCCAATGCTTGATGTAGGCTTCTATTTTGAACATATACGACAATGTTGACAACTTCTCCCCATAAGAACTTCAGTAGGCCTTGGTCATGAAGCATGGCACGGGTGACTTATATGATTGTTCGATTCTTCCTTTCAACAACACCATTTTGCTCAGGAGTGTATGCAATGATTGTCTTCCTCTTAATGCTAGCCTCTCTGCAAAAGTTGTTGAATTCATTTGATTCATATTCGGTTCCATTATCGTTCCTCAATATTTTGATCTTCTTCCCTGTTTGATTTTCAACTAATGCTTTGAAAGAATGAAACCATTTGAACACTTCATCCTTCTTTAAGAAATAGATCCACATTTTACGAGAGAAGTCATCCACAAAAATTGCATAGTATAAGTATTCATCTAATGATGTTACGGGCAACATACCAAATAGATTAGAATGGACCAATTGAAGGATGTCGGTAGTTTGACTTTCACTTGAAGGGAATGGTCCCCTTGTAAGTTTTCCAATTGCACAACCCTGACAAACACCTTCATGATCTATGTTGAATTCAAGCATGCCTGTGACCATCTTCCTTACCCCGGGGTAAGAATTTGTAATGAAGGTGGGCGAATCTCCGGTGCCATATTTCAAATTGAAGAGAAATATCACAAGTCAAAGCTCCCAAAGGACTTCCTCCAACTTGATAGATACCTTTAACCCTAAATCTAAGTGTAAATGCATCTTTAGGGTTTCTTTGCCAAATACTTACATTTCCATCAATGAATGCTGCTATCTTGAAGCCTTTATCTTCCATTGCAGAAATAGACACTAGGTTCTTCTTCAAATCGGGTACATACAATACTTCTTGTAGATGAAGTGTTTGACCTTGATTTAAGTGAAGAGTGATAATCCCTATCCCTTTTACGGGGTAGGTGGCATTTTCTCCAAGTATGATCGCCAAATTAGTCTTCTTTTCAATCAAATTTGAGAGGGCCTCCTTGTACCTAGTGAAGTGCCTTGAGGCACCACTATCAATCAACCAATGATCCAAAGTGTCTGGAGGAGAGGCAGTACTGAGCGCGGAAATAAGATAAAATTCTTTTTGTTTTTCTACAACATTAGTTTCCTCATACCTGGAGTTTCTCGTCCTTTCGGGAGGTTGATCATTACCATATCGAGTAGTGGGAGCATTCCTCTTTCCTTTGTTGATGAACTTGTTGTTCCTTTGATTGCCATTGCCTTTGAAATTATTGTGATTGTGGTTGTTGTCGTCATCCTATAGAGTATCCTTCTTGTGAGGACACTCTCTAGCATAGTGGCCAAACCTGTTGCAATTGTAGCACCTTCCTTTTCTTCCTTGAATCCTTGCTTGAATCCTTGACCTTGTCTCTTTGGAACAACATTGTTTTTCCTCTTTGCATGTGCAGAGAAAGCAGTAGGTTCATTTCCATTTGAAGGCTTGTCTCTCTCCATCCTACTCATTTCTTCTTGAGTGCATCTAGCGAATAATTGATTGAAACTAGGAATACTATCATTGTTAAGAATAGTGGTGTTAAACACATTCCATGCTCTTGTGAGACCTCCAAGAGCAATGAGAATGAGCTCCCTGTTGGCAATAACCTCTCCAATAGATAGAAGATCAATCTTGATTTCTGTAATCCTCATGAAGTAGGATTGGATAGACTCTCCTTTATCCATCTTGATGTACTTCAACTTGTTCTTGAGAAAAAGGATTTGATTTGCATTGTTTACTTTGAACATGCCAATCAACTTATCATACATCTCCTTAGATGTTCCCAAATTGGAAATATTGGCAACCACATGCTTTTGAATGGAATCAATGATAATTCTTTTAGCTTTGACCTCTCCTTTCTTGTACTTTGTCTTTGCAATAGCAGGTGCATTTGAGGGAGGCTCCAACACTCTTCCCTTTCCATAGTCCATATCATTATTCTCTTCCAAAGTCAAATCCAAAGTCATCTTCCATGCATGATAGTCAGATTTGTCCTTAAGCTTATCCTCGGATTTGGAGTATGATGTAGTCGCCATTGAAGCTAGACCAATATTCTTGTCCAACAACTCTTTTTTTAGTGATTTCTTTTCTCTCTCTTACTTGGGCTTTGTCTTCACTTGAGCTTCGATACCATGTTAATTTTAGTTAACAATGGTATGTTCTATGCTTAGCATAATTACTTCAATGTTCCTTAAGCAACCCAATAACAATTTCCAATTTAGATTTCCAGTAGCAATCACATTTTTTTTTTTTTATCGATAAAACTACTCTAAGAAATTATATTATTTACAAGGAGAAATTACAAACAGTGTAGCACGTTTTCAGTCCAGCTATGGCACTGAGACAATGTAGCCAACTGTGGCTTGCTTTGAGCTCTGAGTGCCAATATCCTCCTCCAGAAAAACCCGAGATTAATCAGAGACATAGCCCACGCAGGGTTGAGATGCAAAAACAATACCCACGCTGGGGTAGAGACCCAAAACCATACCCACGCAGGGGTAGAAACTCAAAAACCACCACCCACGCAGGGGCGAAGACCCGGAAGACCTTGCCCACGCAGGGGCGACCCTGCACCTTAACAAGATTACGTAATAAACCAGCGCATGCCCGCTCGACCCAAACAAAGAGACATTGACCAAAACAAACATGAGCAACCAACCAGACAGAGACCAAGCGACAGAGACCAAGAGACCAAACAACAAAATCTGACCTGAACGGCAAGCGAGTGATGCAGTTATGCGCCTGGCCCCAGGTCGTCCAGGTCGTCCAGGTCAGCCGGGTCCATCTCCACAATTGGATACCCGAAGCCAAAGGGAAAGTCCAGGTCCTCGTCCGCTGCCGCTTTGGAGGATGACGCCTCCTGCGCCATGTTCTGGAGAGGCTCCTTGCCTTTTGTTTCTTCCCCCTGAACCTTGTTTTGGTCCCTCTGGTTCTCTGAGGGCAATTCATGCTTATCTGCCCCTTCAAGGTCCATCGTTTCATCTCTGACAAAGAGGATGGTAACGTGGGCATTGAAGTTGCCCAACTTGAATACTGCAGAGCCAAATGCTGGGCTCTCAGTCTGCCTTGGCGATTTCTCATGCGGATCCTCTGTGTCCAGGAATTGAGAAACTTGCAAATGGGGAATTCCTGCCCGACGAAGACTGCAACAGCAGCAACACTGATGCTGCCTTTCTGCCATTGCTGGGGAGCGAGAAGGTGCCCCACGTCCAGGTCCCCTTCGACATGGCTGCCTCTCTCTGGTTCTCGCCATGGGAGCAGAGAAGCTGTCCACACTACAAACCCAAAACCAAATCTCCAGAAGCGTCCAAGCACAGAGAATGTTCCCACTCTTCCGCAGAACCTGAACTTGCCCAGAATGTCTCTGCCACATTCCCACTTCATTCTTAAATTCCTCCTCCTTCCCTCGGCACCAGAGCGCCATGAATGCTCTACACTCTCCCCTGCAACCAGCATTAATGGTCATTAAGACTTCTTGGGCAGAGGCTTATGTTATTTAAGCTTCCGTCCCCTCCATCACGTGGCTCCCTTCGCGCGGCAAGTGGCGTCGGCCTCCCGGCGTGTGGCTCCATGCCCTCCACCTCATCACCCGCATCCGGGGGTTGAGCATCAGCAATGATGAGATTTTGATAGTCCTGAAGTTGCTGCCTGTTAGGAAGGATGCTTTTATCCCCTGCAAGGAGAGGTTTGCTCGATTCAACTCCTATGTTGGCCAGGAGATCCGCAACTTTGTTGCCCTCCCGTTTAGTATGAGTGAAGGATATGGCTCTGAAATTGCTGATAAGCCTTGCAACCTCATTCAATCTTGCCTCCAGCCTCCAACTTGGCGCTACTCTTCTCGCTTTTGAACCATTCTGTAGCCTGATGGCTAAGTTGATCAGTATTTGGGAGTCCCCTTCGATGATCACAGATTGAAGACTGAGAATCTCTGCTTGCAGCATTCCTTGCAGAAGACCTTCCAACTCCGCAGAATTGTTGGTGTCCCACCCTAGGTTACCATAATATATCCTGATAACTTTACCTGTAGAATCTCGAATGAGACCTCCATATCCAGCCTCCCCGGGTTCCCTTTGGAGGCTCCATCGAAATTGATTTTGAAGGTGTTGCTAGGGGGAGCTTTCCACCTACAGTCTCCCTTCTTGGAATAAGGAGGAGACTTGCTGAGGAGAGAGCTGGAAGAAAATTGAAGCTGCCAGTTGCCTAATATGCTGCGCTCAACCTCAGTGGAAGGGAAGTCTTCCTTGGACCAGTTCTGGAGAGCCATAGTTTCCTGAATGTTCTGGTGAATTTTCCTCCAAGTTTCTTCTAAGGGTGAGTGTTTGTCCCTGAAGATTCTCTGGTTGCGTTCTTTCCAGATGTTCCAGAGAACAATGCCCGGAATAATGCTCCATAGATGGTTGAGGATTTGGCATTCAAAAGGTTGCATTGGCCAAAGTCTTAAAGAAGAGACTATATCATTTTCTTCCATACATCTTTTCTGGCATCGGAAGCCGGCCTTGTCCCATATTTTCTTGGCAAATTGACAGGTAACTAGGAGGTGGTTGAGAGTCTCTTCGTCCTTTGCACAATTCATACATATTGAAGGGCCCTTATAACGCCGTTTCCTAAGCTTATCCCAAGTAAGAATTTTTCTATGGCTTACCAACCACAGAAAGTAAGCAATTTTCGGCCACGGTCCCAATTTCCAGATTTTGCTCCACAACAAGTCTGGGGGAGAGGGGAAGTTATTCATCAGATTGTAAGCTTCCGATGTGGAGTAAGTACCTTTTGGCAAATAACCCCATCTAAGGATATCACTGCCATCATCATGCCTTATCCTTCTTTTGCTGAGTTCAATGGTGAGCTCCTCTTGTCTTTGAGTGCCAGGGTGGTGGAGGATTCGATCGCTGCCCTTCCATTGTCGAAAGTTGTTCTCCGAATCTGTTAACCAGTACTGATTAACCGTTTTGCGCAGTTGGTTTGGTTCATCTGGTACGATATCCTGGTGAAGAGTGTCTTGTAGCTTGGGCTGCTGGTTCCAAGCATCAGTCCAAAAACGAGCCATGCGTCCGTTCCTGATCTCCCAAAAACTGTGCTGTTGGATGAGAAGATAATGTTGCTTAGCCGAATTCCATATAGGAGAACCCTTTGCATTGGGAATGAATCGAATGAGCTCCTCTTGAGGCCTGTCTTCTGCATATTTGGTTTTCCATACTTTCCCCCAAGGTTTTTCTGGGCAGGTGATCCACTGCCACCATAACTTGGCATTCATTATGGAATTGCTGTACTCAGGGTCCCTCAATCCTATTCCTCCCTTTTCCTTGGGCATACAGGCAGTGGACCATTTGACTAGTGCCCACTTGCGATTGGTCGCTGCGCTGCTCCAGAGGAAGTTGCGTTGAAGATTCCTTAAGCTTTTTAACACCCATTTAGGCGCTGCCAAAATTGAGAATAAGTACAGAGGCATGGCCTGCAAGACGGATTTAATAAGGACCATGCGTCCAGCCAAGTTGAGGGATCTAAAGGTCCATTGAGAGAGTCGATTTTCCAACTTCTCTAAGAGGAATCGCCAGGCAGGAAGTTTGAGGGCAGAGGCCGATAGGGGGGCTCCCAAATATTTGGACGGCAGAGAAGCCTCAGGGAAGCCCAAAATGCGGGAGACAGCCCTTTTAACAGAAGGAGGAGTGTGGAAGAAAAAAATTTGGGATTTGGCATTATTTATACTCATTCCTGAGGCTTCCGAGAAAGAATTAAGGAGAGCTTTGAGGCGACGGGCTTCTTGCACTGAGGGATAACCAAAAAGCATAGTGTCATCCACAAACTGATGGTGGGAGTGAGCAGGGGAGTTATGAATAGAGATGCCTTTAATCAGATGCGAGTGGAGAGCATGCTTAATGAGCCTTCCTAATCCTTCTGCCATTAAGACGAAAAGGAAGGGGAAAGGGGGTCGCCTTGACGAATGCCTCGAGAAGGGTTGAAGGGACTTGAGGGGAAGCCATTGACAAGAATGGAGAAATGAGCAGAGGTGATCATATTCATAATCCAGCGAATCCAGGGAGCACAGAAACCAAAGGCTTTTAGCATCTCCTGTATGTAATTCCAGTCCAATTTGTCAAAAGCCTTGGAAAGGTCAAGTTTAAGAAGCATACCTGATTGCTTTGAGTGCTTGAGGGAGTGAATTACTTCGTGAGAAAGAAGGATGCCATCCATAATGTTCCGCCCCTCCACATACCCTGATTGTTCCGGGGAGATGAGCCCAGGGAGGAGAGGTTTCAGACGGTTAGCTATCACTTTTGAAATTACTTTATATATCACATTACATAGCGCAATGGGCCTGAATTTGTCCGGTGTGAGGGAATCCTCCTCCTTGGGAATGAGCGCTATGAAAGTGGCATTGAGAGCTGGCAAGAGCCATCGCATTGCTCTGGATTCTTCCACTATTTGCCATACCTCCTCCCTTATCATATCCCAGAAGGCATGAAAGAAGGTGGTAGAAAAGCCATCTGGTCCTGGGGCCTTGCCTTCCTTTAGCTGTCTCATGGCGTCATCTACTTCCTGTGGAAGAATGGGTCGCATGAGGTGCTCGTTTTGTTCCTCTGAGATGAGTTTTGGTATTTTGTCTGTGATTTTTCGGATAGCCTGTCTCCTGTCTTCTTTTCCTTCCATGTGGATCTGCTTGAAGTGATTTAGTAGGACTTCTTCAATCCCTTCGTGCGTTTCCACCTTCTCGCCTGTCGCTTTTTGTAAAAACGGGATTTTGTTGTGGATTCTTCTTTGCACCGTGGTGTTGTGAAAGAATTTTGTGTTACGCTCGCCCTCTTTTAACCATCGCACTCTTGACTTTTGTTTCCAATAAATCTCCTCTTGCTTTCTCCTGTTATCCATCTGACTGTGCAGACGGCGTTCCTGTTCTAGGCTGGCTTCAGTATGCCCTTTCTGAATGACTTGTTGATGAAGATTCTCCATGTCCTGAGCGAGCTTCTGTTGATCCTGGAAGATGTTGCCAAATGTATCCTTGTTCCAGCGTTTGAGGTGGTCTTTGAGAAAGCGTAGCTTTCGCTGAAATTGAAACATTTTGGAGCCCTCGGGAGGGATGAAGGCATTCCAGACTGATTTAACAAACTCTTTAAAGGCGGGATGAGTGAGCCAGAAGCCTTCAAAACGAAAAGGGTGTTTGAGTGTGTTACCTGGCCTCTGCCATTGGAGGGCGATTGGCCAATGATCCGATCCTGTGTGGGCGAGGATTGCTGCCGAGAAATCGCCGCCTAGGTGAACTGCATTGTCCGAAAGGAGGAAGCGGTCCAACTTGGAGGCAATTTGATATTTACCTGATCTTCGATTATTCCAGGTGAAGGTGCCGTTGCTGAAGGGCATATCGATGAGGGAGGAGGATTGAATGAAACTTCGGAAATGGGCGTCTTCTGGTTCCAATCGGCTTCTACCTCCTTGCTTATCAGTCGTCTGCGTTATCATGTTGAAGTCTCCCACTATCATCCAAAGCGGGTACTTTCTATTATTGCTGAGGTCTTCTATAGTGTCTAGAAGCGCCATCTTGCTGCCTGATTCTTGAGGGAAGTAAACATTGGACAGGTTGCCATAGACATTGGTGCCCAGGATGTGAAACGTTGCCTGGATGAGGTGGTGCGAGGCGTGGAAATCTGAGAGGGAAACTGCCTGCGGGTTCCAAGCAATCGCCAAGCCTCCAGAAGCCCCTGAGGCATCAACAGCCACCGACCTGCATCCTTGCCATGCTTTTGAAAGAATGCTTCCTAGCATTTCACTATTACACTTTGTTTCTTGGAGAAAGCACATCTGTGGTTTTTCCATTCTAATCATATGTTTGATCATCCTGAGTTTCCCTGGGCTATTGAGCCCTCTTACATTCCATGAAACTAGCTTCATCATCATCAATTGATGGTGGGTTTGAAGTACTTTGTGAGCTGAGCACATCTCCCTGAATCCACCAGGATCTTACCTATCTCTATTGTTCTTTGCAAATCTGTTTTTCTGCCTCTTTTCTTGGGATTTTTTAGGTACTGATTTCCATCCCATTGGTTGTCAGGTTGTATTCCCAGCTGACTTTGGTGGTAGGCTCGAGAAATGACCATTTCGAGCTTATTGAGCGTGAATTCTGGTATTTTATCAAATGCTTGTTTTTGACATGCTATTTCCAGCTCTATGATATCCAATCCGTGTAAATCGAAACTCTCCGGTTCCTCTTCCATATTTTGCACCTGTTCTTCTTCTTCCCCAGGGTATTCCTGGTTTTGAGAGCGCTCCTTCTCCCCTTCGTTCTCCGTATGCCTATCCTTGGCAGGGGATTCAGATCTTCTTCGCTGATGCGAGGAGGGGGATGAGACATTCGAAGGGGAAATAGGGGGGTTAGATCCAGGAGGAGAAGCTGAGGAAGATGGGATATTAGTATTGGTCGTAGAGTCAGGCAAAGGAATCTCTGGGTTCTCGCCCAATATATCAAAACTGTTCTTGGTTACGGGACCATGGGTTTTGGGTGCATGAGCTTGAGATCCAGAGTGGGGTTTTTTGTGAGCGCGCCTTCTATTGGGAACTTTTGTAAAGCCATCCTGAGAGGGTGAGTCTGAGGAGCTGGGTTTGATGGATTGGGCATTTTGGGGGCAGTCTCTGAATAAATGCCCGAGAGAGTGACATTTTCGACATCTAAAAGGTACATGCTCGTAATCAAGAGGCTGGATATACTCCTCATCCCAATGGGAGAGGGTGACAGAGTCGGGAAGGGCTTCGTTTAGGCGGATAAACACACATATGCGGGCATAAGAAACAAACTTACTACTTTTTGTTTCATCAGAGGATCTGATGTAAGTTCCCACTCCATCGCCTATCCTTTTGAGAGAGTCCTCCTCCCAATATTCTGCTGGTAGGGAGTATAGCCTTATCCATACAGGTGCTAGGGTTAAGTCTTCTTTATCTGGGTTGAATCTGGGGATCCAGTCCCTCAGATAAAGCCCAGCTGCATTGAAGAAATAGGGGCCTTCCACTAGAATCCGAAGCTTGTCCTCCAAACAGTAGAAGATAGCCGTGAAGAATCCTTTTGGTCCCAGTTGAAGTGTGACATCCCCTTTCGGTTTCCATTTCGCCTTTATCCATCCCTGGAGTGCTCTCTCCGTAGGCCAGAACCCAATGAACTTCCCTATGAGGGCATGATCCTGCATGAACTGTATTCGTGCTTCTATTTTTTCTCCTGGTAACTCTATACGGGGTCTTTCCTTAGCCACTGGTCTGCAGGTGGAAGATGTTACCTTTTGCCCTTTTTCAGGCTCGTCTGATCCATTCTGAACCTCGCTTTTTCCTCTTTCATTTTTGTCGTTTCCTCTGGCGTCCTGGTAGCAATCACATTAACCATTATTCACATTGACAATAAAAGTAGATAGAACATGAAACAAAATGCAAAAGCCAAGACAAGAGGACACTAGATTTGGCGGATGCCAGGGAAAAACCCTAATGAGGGGAAAACCCTTTGATCAATTCTTCTTATTATTATATCAAAATGTTCAACAAAGAGAGAGAGTACAATAGTCAAATTGACTTGCCCAATTCAAAGTCAAAACAACCCTGTCAATTTTTGTAGTCAAACTTTAGCCCTTACCAGAAATTCAACGCTGGTCAAAACAATAATAAAACATCTTCAAAACAACTCGGTCTTCCCCAGCCAAATTCGGCCTCCACTAGCGGTCAAATTCAGCGCAAAATAGTCACAAAATCTGCGGTCAAAGTGCACAGAATGCCTCGGTTGCGGCTTGTTGAGATAGAAATAACCCTAGAAAATCGAAGTCAAATGATGCCTGCAAGGTCACAAACAACATTGGTCAAACTGCAAAATTTCCTGTGATTTTCGGCCCTATAATTCAGTCTGAAATTTTGTACTTCTTGATCTACACGTGTGAGAGAGAGGAGTGCCCAATGTAGTACAAACCAATGAGAGAAGGAGAGAGAATGTGTGAGTGATGATAATGCCAAATGAGGTGTGAGGTCACTTGTATTTATACAATTCGTTGTGGGTGAAGAGACACATCCATTGGGCTTCTTGAGCCTACATGTTGATGTGGCCGACTTGAACAATTTTCACGTGTGGGCATAAATTCAAAATCACACTTCCGCTTGTCCAAATGAGATGATCTTTATATCAATTTTGGTCCTATCAAAAAGAGGAATTAATGCAATCATCATCTCCATAAAATGAGTTGTCCCAAGGTGGAATATGGGCCTAGTTTCCAATTTTAACATAGGTCCTCAACTTCATTTACATTTGCAAGTGGCTCATGTAAACAATAATTGATGTACTTCTTCACCTTTCTCTTTCCATGATATGTTGTCTCACAATTATTAAACTATAAAATCACCCATTCATTGTAATCAAGCATAGAATAATTATGACAAACCTCAAAGGTCGACTTGCCTTACTCCTCTATCCAACTTGTATGTGTTAGCAATGCCTTTACACCTTCTATAACTACTGTAGTCTTTCAACTTGTTCACTCACTTCCTTGTCTTCTCCTCATTGTGGCTTCCCCCTCTAATTTGTACAATGGGTTGTAGCTAGAAGACATTCAATCACAAGGTGCAATCGTTCTTAATTCTAATTAAGAGGCAAATAGATTGTGCCTCTTGAACACATACCTCTCCCACTAGTATGGCTCAATAATTTGTTGAAGATGGTTGGCTTTTGGCAAAGGTCTAGAAGAAGCATACATGGAAATACCTTGAGAGTCATCCATAAAATCTTCTATAAGAAAAATTGGTATAGATTGCATGGACATGTGAGTAAAAACTACATCAAGGAAGGTGAAAAAGTATGTAGCTCCCCAATATAGAACAAGTGGTCATAGACCCACAAATGTCATTATGAACTAATAGACAAGAATCAAGCCTTGCGTCACAATAAACTAAAGCATCCATTGTAAAATTACCAACTCTTGGAACATAAAGATGTCTCCAAAGGTGGCGGGGTTGATATTTGATAAGGATATCATTACGTTTTATTATCGGTAAGGCCTAGTAGGTAAAATGCATTGCCAAATATACAAGGTAAAAGGAGTCCTTTAGGTTCAACAACAATGTAGAGGAAGTCTTTGTGGAAAGTATGTCAATAAGAAGAGGTGCATCCAATTGTGGTAAAGAAAGATCCACTATAATAGGTCGAGGATCATCCATAGCATAATCCTCAGTAAGAAATAGTGGAAATGATTCTATGAATTTTGTATAGAAACTCTAGGAAGGATATTATTTGTATTGGAAAAGATCACATAAACAAAATATTGGAATATGGGCCCATGTACTTGATTCAAAAAATTTGAAATGTAACATTAATGAAGTCATACTGCAAGGCATCAAACCCATATGCAAAGTGCACAACCTCATGTGCATTATATGTTGGAGATAATGGTCATATTTAGATAGGTATTTTAGATTTATGTAATGTACTCGAAAATTGCTCTACTATATATGTTGATGTGAATAGCTTTGGAAGGTCTTCTAAATCGGCTTGGTGTCTTAGCATGCAAAACACATTATTTACCTCTTCTAGTGATTTATGTCTTCTTTTTGAAGTCCAAGTTAGGAAAAATACAATAATTAATTTAAATTAATTATTGTTGACTATTGAGTCATTTTCTAAGGATAAATAATTTAATTATTTAAGTGACTTAGTAATAATCTCAATTGTTGATCTCCAAGATGGTTCTAGAACGAAGATTGTGGTTAGGGATTTGGACTTAATGAAGATTATAAAGGGAGCCTAGCGAGGAGGAGAAGACACAAGACGAAGAGCACAAGATGTGTGATGGAGTCATCATTCAGAGAGAGCAATTTTCTTTCAAGTGCGAGTGGCTCAATGGACTAGTGCATAGAGGGGAAGTGCGAGTGGGTTCGTACAAATATAGGAAGTCCGAGTAGGAGGAGATTGCAAGGGCGAGTTCCCAGAGAAAGATTGTATATATTTGGAGGAGGTCGAGTTGCTAGAGTGTTGGGTTTTCCCTAGTGCGCATTAGTGGCAGAGAGCAAATTGAGTTGCCGGAGGCCGAGTTCTTCATGCCGATTTCATCTGGAGGTAGATTTCCTTGAGGTTGATTTTCCTAGGCCAAATTCATTCTGAAGGAGCCAAGTTGCAAGTTCTAGATTTGTATTTTTCCTTGTATCCCTGTGGGTCGTTGAAACCCAAATTTTCCAGATAATGAAATGATGAAGAATTGATTGTCGGTTAATTAATTTTGTAATGTGTCATTGTTCTCTCTGGTTTATTTCTGCTGCATATTTTTATTTCTAGAAGTTGAAATACCAACGATTTTATTTTTCGGTAAATTAGTGTTTATTTGGGTTAATAAATAAACTGTTGGGGATAAATTAATTTGCCGTGAGAAAATAAACCTGGTTGGTATTAGAAATTAGCTTGGTATCAAAGTAGTCTAGAAGACTCTAAAAGAAAGATTTGAGATCACAAGGGTTTGCAGCAACGAGTTTTCCTTGTTTGCAGTCGCATAATTATTTCGTAAATTTTGCAACTGCGTTTTGTGGCCGCGTTGATTTGTGGAGATGGCATCATTGTTCAGTTTGAGATACGAAGATAGGTTGGATGAGGTATCAAATTTCAGCCCCTAGAAGCAGTGAATTACCTAGATTCTGAAGTCGAATGGTCTCTGGGATTTAGTGAGTAGAGACGTGCATGTTCCTTCAGATCTGAAGCAATCGAGCATAGGGAGAAGGATATGAAAGCGAGCTTCATAATTCTGGATGTTGTGAGGGATCATATAATCCCCCACATATAAGGGAAGGGGACACCGAAATAAAGATGTGGTTGGCTTTGAATGGTCTTTGTCAGAGTACAAAGGAGAACATGAAAATGGTGTTGAAAGAGAAGTTGAACAATATTAAAATGAACAAATTTGAGATCGTGGCATCTTATCCCACGAGAGCCTAGTATGCTCGTGATGAGCTTATAACTGCTGGGGAAACTGTGCATGAGTCAAAGCTGGTCAAAGTTGTTAGGAAAGGGTGTGTGAAGTAGTGGCCCACTTTTGTGGATGTGATTCTTGCTCATCAGTAGCATTCTGATTGGAATTGGTTATGGGATGACTTCACCCATAAGGAGATCTGGGAAAATTCCTTGACTGAAGGAGGACAACAAAAGGGCAGTGAAGAGAAAGATGAAGTTGCTCTTGCTGCACAAGCGAAAAGGGAAAAAATGAACCAGGTTGGAGGAGCATCTTCACAAAGCAAGAAGGAAAAAAGCATGAGCATAGTTAAATGTTTTGCTTGTCATAAGTTCGATCATTTTGCTAGCAAGTGTCCTAATAAAAAGAAGGGCAAGGGCAAGGTTGCTACAACAACTACTGCAGAGATGGAGGAGATGGCAGAGAAGTTCGAGAAAAACTTCGCTCTAGCATCTTGCCTTTCTGGAATTGTCAGGAGAGGTGTCTGGTTCGTGGATATTGGCGCACCTCATCATATGATGGGGTCTTAGGAACTCTTCACCAACATGACTAGGGGGCCCAGAGATGTAAATGTGGAGCTTGGTGACAAGTCCAAGTATGCGGTCAAGGGCACTGGGAGTATCGAGTTTCAGGTGGACTCAGGAGGGATCAGGGAGGTGAACGAGATATTAATGTATTCGGGTTGGAGAAGACTCTCCCTTCAATTTTGGCCATGGAAGACAAAGGACTAGAGGACAACTTTATGGGAGGTGAAGTGGTTGTTGGGATGAAAGGGACCAATGTCAACAAGAAGTGTGTGATCGGTAGAAGGGAGAGCGATATCTATCTGTGGTGAAGTCAGTCGGTGAAGGCTCTCGTTCAGAAGAGTGATAATCAGAGTGAGATTTGGCATAGGAGGATGGGACACCTACACTACAGAGCTCTCTTGATGGTGTAGAGAATGGTTACTAGTTTTTCAGAGATCTAGGCGGAGTAGGATGGAGTGTGCGCTTGGCAAGCAAGGCAAGATTACATATCCTCACCATGAGACCAGGTCAAAGGGTGTGTTAGACTTCATGCAATATGATATTTGTGGTCATATGTCTGTGACGTCAATCACATGGTCCTTATATTTGTGACGTTCATAGATGATTATTCCAGGAAGACTTGGATCTATTTCTTGAAGACCAAGGATGAGGTTTTTGATCGGTTTCAGGAGTTCAAGGTTCTTGTGGAGAACCAGATAGCGAGGAAGATTAAGGTGCCGAGATCAGATAATGGGGGTGAGTATACCTCTAATGAGATCTTAGAATTTTTCAGGGAAGCATGAATCAAAAGGAGCTTAAAGTGCCTTACAACCCTCCGCAGAATGGGGTTGCCGAGAAGAAAATAGGACCATCATGGAGGCAGCGAGGGCAATGATCTATGTTTAGGAGGTGCCGATATTCTTGTGGGCAGAGACCTACAGTACAACTGTGTATGTGCAGAATATGAGTCCTCACAGGGTGTTGGAGGACGTAACTCTTGAAGAGTTGTTTACAGGAGTGAAATCACATGTAAGTCATTTGAGCATATTCGTTGTCTAATTTATGTCCATGTGCCTATAGAGAAGAGGATTAAGCCAAAGTCCTTATCTGAGAGGGGCTTATTTGTTGTCTATAGTGAGGTCTCAAAGGCCTATCGAGTCTATATTCTAGGACAAAGAAAGGTGATCTTGAGTCGGGATGTTAAATTTGATGAGGATAGGACACTTTGGAGATCTCATGCCAGGGAGTCAGCAATGGTAGAGGAGCGAGAGCGAGAGAAAGAGGCTCCTAAGGTTGAGAAGGGACCAAAAGCACTAGCAGGGACACAACCAACAGATTTGGAGGATGAGCTAGATATTCCATCAAGCTCTATCGGGAAGAGGCCAAGATAGGTCGATCAAACATTGAGAGATATTGAGGAGCATGTGGAGGCTCCTAGTAGCACTTTCAAGTAAAGCAGACCATTGATCGAATATTCTAGTAATAGCACTATAGAGCAGTGTTAGCGTGTCTGAGCCTTCCACTTTTGAGGAGGCTATAGGTGAGCAGGCCTGGAGAGTTGCCATGATAGAAGAGTATAACTCTATCATGAGCAATGATGTTTAAGATATAATGCCGAGACTGAAGTGGTGGTTTGCAGTATCGAAAAGTATAAGGTGAGGTTCGTGGCGAGAGGGTTCTCCCAAGAGACATTCGTACCCATCACCTGATAGGCATATATTCGAGCAATTATGTCCATTGCTTCAAAGATGGGGTGGAGGATACAACAGATGAATGTGAATATTTCTTTCCTTAACAGAGTGATTGAGGAGGTGTATATTGAGCGGCCTTAGGGTTTTGAGGTGCACAGGAGAGATTCACATGTGTGCATGTTGAAGAAGGCCCTTTATGGGCTGAAGCAGGTTTCACGCACGTGGTATGCTAGGATTGATGGATATTCTCTTGGTTTGGGCGTCACCAAGAGTGAGGCGGATCCCAAATTGTACTTTGTACTCATTGAGGGTGAATTGTTAATGATGGTATTATATGTGGATGATCGCTTCTTGATAGGATTAAAGAAGCTCATAAAGGTGTGCAAGGAAGAACTTGCTTTAGATTTCGACATAAAGGACGTCGACTTCATGCATTACTTTTTGGGATTGGAGGTGTGGCAACAACTAGGTGAGATTTTCCTTGGGCAAGGCAAGTTTGCAATGGAGATCTTAAGGAGATTTGGGATGGAGGATTGCTGGTCTATGTCTACACCTATGATCACTAACCTGAGGAAGTTGAGCGCTTCTGAAGGTGAATTAGTGGATCCCACACTGTATAGGAAACTACTAGGTTCCTTGATGTATCTAGTCAACACTAGGTCAGATATACGTTTTGTTGTGAACACACTCAGTCAGTTCATGGTGGAGTCGAGACAGGTTCATTGGGAGGTAGTGAAACATGTGTTGAGATACTTGCGAGGGACAATAGATGTTGGATTGAGATATGTCAACGCTGGAGGAGTGGAGCTGCAGGGGTACATAGGTTCTGATTTGGCATGGACTGTGGTGGACTAAAGTCCACATCTAGATGTTGTTTCAACTTGGGATTAGCCATGATCTCATGGTTTAGCAAGAAGCAATAGTCAGTGCCACTCAATTCAGCAGAGGTAGAGTACACAGCGGCGAGTATGGCGAGTTTTGAGGTAGTTTGGCTTTGCAATATGCTTGCAAAATTATTTGATCTGCAGATGGGGCCAACGGTGATACACTATGATAATCAAAGTTGCATTAAGCTCTCTAAGAATCCTGTGTTTCATGATTGGTCCAAGCATATCAAGATCAGATATCGCTTCATCAGAGACAGGGACCAGAGGGGTGCTGTGAGATTACAATACATTTCTACAGAGGAGTAGGTGGCAGATGTTCTCGTGAAGCCTGTGGTGAAGGGAAAGTTTGTGAAGTATCGAGACAAGCTGGAGTAGTGGAGAATCCCTTTCTTGCTAGGAGGGAGTGTTGATGTGAATAGATTCAGAAGGTCTTCTACATTGGCTTGGTGTCTTAGCATGTGGAAGACAATATTTGCCTCTTCTAGTGATTTATGTCTTCTTTCTCGAGTGTAAATTATGAAAAGTACAATAATTTAAGTAAATTAATTATTGTGGACTATTGAGTTACTTTCTATGGATAAATAATTTAATTATTTAAGTGACTTTGAAATAATCTCAACCGTTAATCTCCAAGATGGTTCTAGAAGGGAGATTGGGGTTAGGGATTTGGACTCAATGAAGATTATAAAGGGAGTTGAATGAGGAGGTGCAGACACAAGACGAAGAACACAAGTTGTGTGGTTGAGTCATATTCCAAAGAGGGATTTTCTCTACAGTGTGAGTGGCTCAGTGGACCAATGTGCAGAGAAGGAGAAGTGCGAGTGGGTTTGTGCGAATCCAAGGAGGCCGAGTAGGAGGAGGTTGTAGGGCCGAGTTGCAAGAGAAAGATTGTATTTATCTGGAGGAAGTCAAGTTGCTGGAGTGTTGGGTTTTTCCTAGTGTGAATCAGTGGTAGTGCACAAATTGAGTTGTTGGAGGGTGCAAATTGAGTTGATGGAGGCTGAGTCTTTCAGGCCGATTTCATCCGGATGCAGATTTCCTTGAGGCTGATTTTCCTAGACTGAATTCATTTTGAGGGAGCCAAGTTGCAGGTTCCAGATTTGTATTTTTCCTTGTATCAATTCTTCTTATATTCTTTAATAGTTCTGCAGAGAGAGAGAGAGATAGTACAAATACATTTGAAGTCAATACTAGACTTGCCAAAATAGGAGATCAGACATCAGAGATCTTCACCATGAAGATGGCACAATAGATCTGATGACAAGGACTGAAGATATGCAGCAGATGATAGGTCTAGAACAACTCAACCATTTACACCAAAATACTGTAGCTTTCCTTCGATAAGACTCACCTTATTTTGCTGCTTCACTGATCATGACAAGGCTGCCCATCTGGCAACTTGTATACGCTGAAAGGAATGAAGCATATCTTGGTAAACCTGATTACAGGTTAGGGCACAAAGTCAGTGTGCTACAACACCTACAATACGCCCCACAGTCCACCTATAGATAGTGATTAGCCTTCATACAGTCCTCCAATGAAATGCTGCATTATAGGACTGCTTACCTTATGAATGCAACTCCTAAAAAGGTCTCCAACTGCTAGCTATGGCCTGCGGCCTACCCCAGCAGTGGACTGCAACTATAGTCTCTCCAAACAATGATCCAAACAACCCTTATGCAGCAAACCCAAGCTCCTCTCTATTGTGGATACTTCTGCCCAGCATATCATACCCAAACAATACTGAAATGGCTACGCTGTCACCTACAACAATTTGGCATTATCCCAGTGGCTAGGTGACTGTCTAAGCCCTCCTTCTGGACAGCAACCAACTGTTAGAACTGCCTGTGACCATCCTCCTGAAGCTACAGAAAAAGGATTACCCTCTAGCTGTGAAACAACATGTAAGGGCCTCTTAGAACAGTCACCCTTAACTGCAGATTGAAGCCTCTATTGACAGTGTATTTAAGCCACCTTAGTACAGCGTATAAGGGCTTATTTGAATTATCCTTAACTGCCAATTTAGGGCACCTCTTGACCTGCGGTTAGGGCACTTTGGAACAACATATAAGGCTCTTTAGCACTGTGGATAGTAGCCTCTTTCTTTGACTGCGTTTAGGGCTTCTTCATGACTGTGCCTTGATCTTGTTGAGAACAACAATTAGGGCATCTCCATTTAGGATTGCGTTTAGAAGGTAAGCAGTCCTATAACGTAACGTTTCATTGGAGGACTGTATGAACGCTAGTCATTGTCTATAGGTGGATTGTGGGGTGTATTGTAGGTGCTATAACACACTGAGTTTGTGCCCTAACCTGTAATCAGTTTACCAAGATATGCTTCAGTCCTTTCAGCGTATACAAGTTGCCAGATGGGCAGCCTTGTCATGATCAGTGAAGAAGCAAAGGAAGGAGAGTCTTATGGAAGGAAAGCTTCAGTATTTTGGGGTAATTGGTTGAGCTGTTCTAGACCTATCATCTGCTGCATATCTTCAGTCCTTGTCATCAGATCTATTGTGTCATCTTCATGGTGAAGATCTCTGATGTCTGATCTCCTATTTTGGCAAGTCTAGTATTGAATTCAAATGTATTTGTACTATCTCTCTCTCTGCTGAACTATTGAAGAATATAAGAAGAATTGATCAAGGGTTCCCCACATTGGGGTTTGTCCCTGGCTGGTGCCACATCTTGTGTCCTCTTGTCTTGGCTTGTCTTTTGCTGTTTATGTTCTATCTGCACTTTACTATCATGCTGATGTGATTGCTAATATGAATATTGTCATTGGGCTAAAATGAAAAATAGAAGTAAATTGCTCTAAGAATAGAACATACCTAAAATTAACAAACTCAAATCTGCAATTTTGGCCTCCTTAGTAGCTGCAGAAATCCTAGACTTTTTCATGTGTGTGAGAGAAATAGCCCAAAAACAAGTTTTTCGTTCTTCCTTTCTTCTTCTAGACCATCGCTTTCTTCTTCTTCTGCTTCCCAACTACAGATCGTACTTCCTTCATTGAGATCGAACTTGTGTGTGAGTGTGTCCCAATTGAGGTTGAATTGCTCCTTTATATAGCCTTCTCAAGGGGTCGAGTCTCCTTCTTAAGGTCGATTTGAAGCTGCCAAGGTTCACTTGTACTTTTGGAGTTTCTAGGACTTTCTAGACTCAAAATAAGTTCTTTTTCCAATTACATTTTGCTCGAAAGGGTCTTTATAAACATGACGTTGACTCCTTTGACTCATGACAATAAACCCTAAGACCTAACAAACCCTAGAAGCATGAAGAACATGCTCTTACCTAGAAGACCATTAATAAGAAGCATGAAACCCATGCTTTAATAATTATAATTTTTTCTTTTCTTCTTTTGTTTGTTACATAGGATACATATTGAAATGAGTACAACAACAATTATGAAGGCCAAAACTAGTTACATTTCCAGTACTCCCTCTTAACTAGGGAAGTATCCATAATTTGTATAACCAATACAACATCGTTCTCAAATTGAAGAGTTCTCATAAGAAGAGTCAGATTGATAAGCCAAATTGTAAACATCATCATTATGACTAGCACTGTCTCCGAGGCCTAACTAGACAAGATCTACTTCATTCAAGAGCATTATGCTGGGAGGCTTTACGTTTGATACTGCACTACCTTTACGAGGCACATACCTCATCCGGATGTTCACAAGGTATGTTCTTTTAGGACTATTCTTATCTTGGATCTCCAGTTTCGAGTCCTCAAAGAATATCGGTCCTCTTCGACCACTCTTCTCTTGGATTCTTATCCAATCCTTAGAGTGTCGTTACCTTTCCTTTCTTGGATTCTATATCCTCGAGGAAAGCACAAATGCTTATCCAATCCTCCACCATTCTCTCTTCATTACTTGAAGACGAGAATGCACATGTGATGTTCAACATCACTACCTCTCAACCTAAGAAGATAACCCTATTCCTTCTTGTCCATGGAATATATCCTTGCTCCTATTTAAGGAGACTCCTTTGCTCCCTCTCAAATCTAGAGGAGATTCTAGACTTCCTTTTTATTTGGGAAGACAACACCACAAGCCCTATAGCTTGTCATCATAAGAGTATTAGCTACCGGTTCTCCATAATTGCCTGGCTCCCTCTTTTCTCCGCATCTCATTGTATCGAGCTTGCTTCCTTTCGAGGTATCATGGAGCCATCTTCACTCTTCAATCTTGTGACAAGATCCAGGTCATTTGCTCATCACTTTCATCTTCGACATCATAGATAAAGGCATTGCATTGAGCCTTTCCAAACTTTGAGTTGATCATAGCTTCTTCATGAAAGTGATCTCCTTTGACCTTTAGGTTATCTTCTCGTACTATTACCTTTCAATCCCAAGATGGACACATCTTGACTTCACAATTGCCAGGTACCAGATATTGAGCTTCCCTCAACATTCTTCATACATTTCCATTCATACAATTTAACTTGCCTCAATTGTCATCATGTATTCTTGCGACATTCTTCCACGTATCAAAATAATATGTTAACTAGATAACTAACAATAATTAAAAATAGACTTACTTCTTTATGATGACCTTCTCGTCCAAATATCAACATCCATATGGTCCATCTCCACATGGATATTCCTTCATGCATCAGAGTGCCTAAGGATCAAACTTGATTACCAAGTTACAACTTTTTATTCCAGAGATGTTAATAATTATTTTACATATTCTAGAGAAAGTCTTAATCTTTTACACATCCTTAAGTAAGTCAAATTCTTCCTTTTAAACATCATAAATCATACTAAGCATGTTACATGAATCTTAACCAAGAGTCACTTCAGATGAGCATCCTTATGCCTCTTATTCCATCATCTAGCTATATGTCTTATAGTGAGCCCACAACCTGACCCATTGCATTTCTTCATCCCTTTACTAGTATTTATTCCACATTACATGGAATGTATACTAACCTTGTCATAGTGCTTCTCCTAAGAACCTTCCACAATGATGGTTCTTTCAAGATCGTGATGATCCACCTATAAGCAAAATGACTACCTCTAACATAATGTTAGATAATGCTTGGATGAGCAATATGCAAAATGGTTTATCTATCTTCTTTTAAAGACTATATGATTTCTACAAAGCAACTTAACCAAGTAGACTCTTCATATTTACACATGCTTCTCTCTACAATGTTACGCAAAATTAATTAAACAACAATGCATACTATTCTAAAGGAAAGATCAATCTTCACAGAGCACTTGACAGATAGGGTGCCTTCTTCAATAGTAAATATCCTTTACTTCTTTCTTCTGCTTCTTCTCGGGTTCTCCCATTTCTTCAGCTATGTGGGCTTCACTTCTTTCCTTTCTTTTGTTTGTTCTATAAACTAGGACAATCCCTGTTATAATGTCCATACTCATTGCACTTAAAGCATTGAACCTTGGACATATCTTTGTTCTTGGACTTCCCAAACCTTCCCTTCTTCAGCTTCTTGACTCTAGCTAGAAAGGCTCGACACTACTCATTTGATCCAATGTCATCTTTTACCTTGATCGTTGATTCTGCCAAAATGCATTGTGCCCACAACTCATCAAAGGGAGTTGAATTTTTCTTAGAGTAGATGTTTGTTGCAAAGTTGCTCTATTCTGGTGGCAATACATTTAATACACAGATGGTCATTTCTAAATTAGAAATTGTCTCTCCAAGTCCCTGCAAGTGATCTCTTAATTGAGAGATTTTCATCAAAGAGGATGCCATGTCCTCATCCTTTGATTTCTTCATCTTGTATAGTTTATTCCGCAAAGACATCTTTTGTCCTGATGTACTCACAGAGTACAAGTTCACTAGCTTGTCATACATAGCTGTGGAAGTTTTCAAATTTGCAACAAATGTAACAAGAAGATCCTTAATAGATTCAACAATGATCCTTTGTGCCCGCGCTTCCCCTTTCTTGTATTTTGCTAGATCTTGAGTCTTTCTTTGCTAGGTTTAGTGATTTCACCAGTAACATATTCCATTACCTCAAGTTCTATACTTGCGAGTTCAATCCTTTTCTTCTAGGATAGGTAATTTGATGCTCCAACGAGCTTATTCCTTTCTTTGAGAAAGAAACCATATGACCTGTAGATTTAGTCAAAGTAATAATATGATACTTGATAACCAAGATTCTCCTCTTCCTCGATGATGTCTTCAACATTTCTTGATGCCCTAAAGACCTTTGAAGAAAATAATGTCCTTGAAAGATGTTTCCTAAGATTCCTTCAATAACAAATTTCAAGAGTGATGAATGATACCAAAATCTTTTGATGCTTCCTTATTTTAATGAGCCTTTAGATAGATCTCCTTTTCTCAAGCGACAACTTTTCTTGTAGTCTTCCTCTCGAGCCTTCATTTGATGAGAGCTTGATGTAGTCTTGATCTTCTTCAATGTTGAAACCCTTCTTCCAGATCAATAGGTCTTCTACTAACTTAAATGATTCCCCTTGACAAGCAAATCCTTCTTTGTGTCCACAAGATAATCGTTCTAGCTGCCTTCTTGTTCACCTTGGCTCTGATACCATGTTGGAAAATGCAATGTGGCAGCTATTAATTCCGATTTTCCTTAACCTTAATATTTTTTTGTGAACTTAGTTAGTCTTCTTGTGTTCTTTATTTAGATCTTTTCATTAAACAAATATCAAGCACAGAAACAATAACAACAAAGGACACAAAAATTAGGTTCTCAGCCAGGGAAAAACCCCTCCAAGGGGAAAACCTGAAAAACTCTTCTCTTATAAAATTTGCTTCAAATGAGACAACAAAGACCTAATCCTAGACCAAGTCCTTCTCCAAGTTCCAAGTCCCTCTTCCAACATGTCCTTCCTTTGACCTGGTACCAACCAACTTCAAATTACAACTCTGACCTCCTAGCTTCAGAACTGCTTCTTTCTTTTGCAACTTCAGCCCTTGTAGCAACTCTAGAAACCCTAACCCAACTTCCTCTCGAGACCTTCCTTGAGCAAGACAACTCTTCCCAAGGTTAATGAGGTCAAGATAGAGTATTCTTCCTTCCAGCAACAAGAGATTGCACTTTGTCCTACTGCAACGCGGATCTGCAATTTCGGCCTCCTTAATCGCTGTAGAAACCCTAGACTTTTGCACGTGTGAGAGAGAAATAGCCCAAAAACAAGTTTTTCGTTCTTCCGTTCTTCTTTTGCTTCCCAAATATAGATCAAACATCCTAATTGAGCTCGAACTTGTGTGTGTGTTGTCCCAAATGAGGTGGACCTGCTCATTTTCATAGCCCTTCTCAAGTTGTCGAATTTCCTTCTTAAGGCTGACTTGTACTTTTGGAGTTTCCAGGACTTTCTAGACTTGAAATATTTTTTGTTTCCGATTACATTTTGCTTGAAAGGGCCTTTATAAACATGATGTTGACTCCTTTGACTCATGACAATAAATCCTAAGACCTAACAAACCCTAGAAGCATGAAGAACATGTTTTTACCTAGAACATCAATAAGAAGCATGAAACCCATGCCTTAAGAATAATAAATTTTACTTTCCTTCTTTTGTTTGTTACATATGATACATATTGAAATGAGTACAACAATAATTCTGAAGACCAAAACTAGTTACATTTTCAACACCATCTTAGTGATGGGTAATTCTGCTTAAAGACTGTCATTGAGTTTGTGGTTGTGGGTAAATTTGTTGAGAAATCTATGGCATTAGGATTAAGTGATTTCTCTTGTAATGATAACTTTTTCTGACACCCTTAAAAGTTACAATTTTATTTTTCAAAAATGGCCAGTTTATTCCCTAGCCAAATCATCCAACATATACAGATTTGATGAGGCAAATAGTTCCTATGTATTCTGTGCCATTTTTAGTTTTGAAATTAAATAAATTTAATTTTATAAAATTATATATTATATATATTTTATAAAATTATTTATTTAATTTATTAAAACTTTTTATTTAAAAAAATTATCGGGCCAAACCCAATTTCTAAATCCATGTTATATACGTTAGCCAACAACAACAACTCAAAAGTCAAAATCAATGAGTCAAATCAAACTTATGTCCCCACCCTTCATTTCAAACATTAAAAAACCATTATATAAATTACCTCAAGATGTGTGAAATGTTAAATCAATGGTTTGTCCGGGGGGGCGCTGCCTATTTGACTCTTAACCTGCCCCCCCACCTCAAAGTTGTTTCACTTTTGCTACCTTTGACACATGTTATCATTTCATATATTGCGGACCGCTCCACCCTCCCCCCCAAACCAGGGGCTGCCTATTTGACTCTTAACCTGGCCGCCCCCCCCCCCCCCCCCCCTCAAAGTTGTTTCACTTTTGCTACCTTTTACACATGTTATCATTTCATATACTGCGGACCGCTCCACCCTCCCCCCAAAACCCAAACCCAAACCATTTACCATCTACTATCGCCCCCGCAAGACTATTGTAAAACTACTTTTTACATTGATTTGAATTTATAATATCAGGCGGGAAGGTCTACGAGGTATGCAAGCAAATTTATATATTATAAAGTTTGTACGGAAGGAGATAATGGAGGGAAGACTTTTATAGTCGTATTTTTCTGAAATGAGCTTATGGGTGAAAGATTGAAGGAAGAGGAGGCTAGGTCAACAATTGAAATATATCCTCATGCAGGTAAAAATGAAGATACATGTTTTAGAAGTACATTTAAAAAACAAATCATTCCAATGTTATAAAGAGGTTTCCTCCTTGGGGAATAATTTTACAAATGTAAAAAATGAAATTTTGCAAAGTAGAGAAATTAATGTTTTATACTATGGATATAAGGAGGAAAAGAATTATAAAGAGGAAAATATTTGCGAAGAGAAAATTTGGATAATTTCTTATCCAAAGTTTTTACAGAAGTAGAAAAGGGAGTTGAAAAGGGAGACACAGTGTTCAAAATCACGAGGAAGCAAAACAATAGATGGTTTTCACAAAAAAAGGAGAATTATTTATGAAGTTTCATTTATTCATAAGTAAACCAAAAGTGGATAAAACTAAATATGAAAACAGTGAATGGTTTGGGTAAATTGTTTTTAATTTCATATATGAAATTCATAAACGAATAAATGTTACAATGGAGAAGTATTACAGTACATGGTTTTTCAAAACAATGGATGGGTTTACAGAGCAATATTTTGGGATTTGATTTATGAAATTCACGAGGAAAGGAACAATTTTACATGGATTTCAAAACAAGACCTGGATTTCAAACAATGAATGGTTTTACGGGATAAAATCATTTAAGGAAATATTTTGAGTTTTCATTTAAGAAAATTCATGAAAATATGATTTTATATATATTTGGGAAATATTTTTATCAAAATATCTTATTCCCCAAAATTTAAGATTTATATTTTTGAAAATAAGGAGTGACAAAAAATCAATGATTTCCAAATCATTTTCAAATTTCTCGACAATGGTTAAGCACTTGAAGGATAGTTAAGAATCATCAAATGATTTTATCAAAGGACAGGGGATTAATCAATTCTATAAAAATGATCAGTGAACCAAATTATTGCAGATTACAACCAGATTTATGGACAACTAATAAATTCTTAAGCAACAACTTCAACAACTCCAAATTTGAGGGAACAAAATCAATAGTCAAGCAATCATTTCCAAATTTATAGGGCATAATCTTAAACAACTTTAGATTTCTTAGCAGAAGAATCAGAAACTAAAAGATCACTCCCAGATTTAAAGGCAGAAGACTTTCTGCCATTTCCAGATTTTCTGCAGCATATTGTATTTTTAGTTTATTTGATAGGATTTGTTTCCTATAGACTAGTGACAGTTTGAGGAAGATGTTTTCCTATATATTGTTTCATTTTCATTGTAAAAGGGTTGGCTTTTGATGCGAAAACCTTGCCATTTTTGTAAAGACTTTTATTACACGAATTTTAATTGAAGTATTCTGGCATTAGTTTCATGACAAAAATTGTTTCTCATTTATGTCTTTCTTTGTTATTCCATAATTTGTTTCTGCATATGTTCAAGGTAACATAGGAGTTAGGGCAATGCTAGGTTTGAATATCAACCTCCCTGACAACCCGCTGCAAAGTTATAATCATTAAAGGGATTAATTAACTAAACACTTTGGTTAATTTAGTTCTTCTATATCTTTTAATTGTTGCCTTTTGTCATCACTTGAACATATTTTGTTTGGCTGTAGAAACCTTCTACACATCTATACTATATTTGATTGATTAAGTATTCAATATGAATACTCAATTATCTAATTTCTCTTTTATTCCTCCACCAAACTTTTTAAGCTATGTTTTCTGTCGGAATTAGATGGTGGCACTTTAATTAAGTTTCAGCAAGAGAGGGCTTTATTTTTGAGTAGAGATTGGATAATCATCAGCAACCACCTACGACGAATCATAGATCTGGCCATTGTGCTTCATAGGCTGCTGCCTAGTGACAGTGAACATCGTTAAAAAATGGCCTCGTAACACTTGACAGAGCCCTCTTTGGTTCAAGGGCCAACTTGAACCTAAACACTGGTGGAGTTGGTTTCTCAGCGTAGTTTCTCAGCCAAGAACTGCTTCTGAGAAACAGATTCAATAGGTGGCATTCCTCTTTCTTTGCACATGTGGAGGTATTAGCCCTAAACAGACCCAAAACACTTGGGCTTGCTATTCTCCTTTCTTCGCTAGATGAGAGGCTTATTTTTCTCCCTTCTTCACACTTCTTTCTCTAACTCAGATGCTTGATCGAATGGTGTGCTAATGGAGGCCGAGTCCTCACTATATATAGTGGACTGTCCATCAAAATAGGTTGACTTCACCTTGTGACTAGGCCGACATGCTTGTTTAGAATGATCTTCATCTCTTTTGAAAGCTGACATGAGGGAGTGCTTGTGACAAGGTCTTGGAGGGTTTGTGATACAAATAACTTCTCTTTTTTCAATGTGTAACATGCCCAAATGGGTTTTCAATACTTGACATTGACTCAATAGACTTTATGACTTGATGACCAAACCTAATAACTCAGAATGGGGAGCTTCAACTAAAAATAAAATTCCTTGAAGCATGAAACCCATGACTCAAGCAAAAATAATTTTATTTTTTTCTTTTCCTCAAGTACATAAAATCTTGATTACACATGTCATTATGAAGACCGAACCTAGTTACATATTCAACACTCCCTCTTAACTAGGGAGGTCTTCATAATCTATACAAGGTGCTTGGACATTCTCAATCTGAAGAATTATCATAAGAAGAGTCTGATTTGTAACTCATCTGTATATCATCATATCATCCAACATTGTTTCATAAAAAGGCTTTGACAAACAGCTCTATTTCTCCACAAGATTTAGAGCTCAATGCTGGCGAGACCAATGACGTATAAACACCCTCATCATTGTCTCTCTCGGAACATACCCTACCTGGGTTCTCAGAGTGTGTTCCCCCAGGCTATTCTTATCTTGGATTCCCAGTCCTTAAAGAATATCGGTCCTCTACGACCACTCTTATCCTGGATGCCCTAACTCGTCCTCAAAGAGTATCGGATGCCAAATGTTTATGCAATCCTCCATTCTATCTTCCCAAGTGAAGACAAGAATGATGTGTCTATCTCTCCCTTTCAACTTAGGGAGCACATACCCATTCCACTGAAGGAATGTGCCCATTCCTATTAAAAGCAATGTACCCAAGTTCCCTCTTAACTAGGGACTTGACTAAGCTCCCTTTTGACTAGGGACTTGCTTCCAACAACTCCTTAGGTGGCGATCATGGGATAACTAGCTGCTTGTAGAACTCCTTTTGATGTAGGGTATAGAGCATCCATCACTTTCATCCACGAGTCATGTCATCATTCCGTTCATTGGAAAGTGATCTATTAGTCCATATCTGGTCTTTCTTCATACCATGCTGCCTTATTCATGCCATGTTTCCTTAAGGGTCTTTCATCCTGCTACATGGGCATCAGTTGCGGAAGACATCCACAGTGCTTCCCTTGGCAGTCCTGCATAAGCCCATCCAGATATTATTCAAAAATAAGAAGTGAACATTAAATCAAAATTACCTTTGTGATGGTCTTTCATCATGACATCTTTCTGTTTGCATCAACATCCCACATATATATTGACACATCTCCAAAAGATATATATACTATTAAGGGTCTCTTTCTTTTTTAGACTTCATCAGGGTCTTCATACCTTTCATGGATATATCATAGTCTCCTTGGATGTTGATTGTCTCTTCCATAGTTGCATATTTCAAGATCTCTTCTTTCTTTCTTCACACATTTCTTTTCTAGGAACTTCCAATCAGAGTTCCTCCAATTTTTTTTTGTCAACCACCTCATATTTCATATGAGGACATATTATGTTGATTTCATCTAGTCAATGTGTGACCCATGCCTTCCTACATCCTTTCAAAGGAGGAGATCCTTTATTTTGATCATGCTCTCGAGATAGATCATTTATCCATGTTACCTGCAACCATGTTACATGACTCTATTTTATCAAATACAAGCATACATATCTCATTTTCCTTTAGGTCATCTAGTCTTCCTTCAACAACTTTCTTGATTGAAAGAACTTCAATTCCTTGATTTGCTTCACTTCTTTTGACATCATTCCCATGAATTCCCACAAGTTGGAGTTCTTGACGAAACACTTGATTCCTTTTAATTGGTGAACCTTCCAATGAAAATTCCAACAGAGGATTTTGAGTATCCTCATTCAACAAATGTTTTCCTTTTGATTGAAATACAGTAGTAGATGACTTTTCCCTTTTCTCACAAGTACCATTTATGCTTCTAATGAGGTTACCAAGAGCTATATCCTTCCATAGGTCACTGCCATAGACTTTATCTTTCATGCTTCTCTATGATGATTTCACGAGCTCTTTCTTTCAATGCTTCCATGATGCCATGATGCATCCTATCATGCTCCTTAGTGACTCATGATGGCCATATCTTACAACAGAAAAACTTGAAAAGAACTAGGTGAGAAAGACTATTTCAATAATAGTAGAGATCTTTTACTTCCTCTTCCTTGGATTTCTTTTTTTTAGCTTCCTCCACTTCTTCGGTGATGTGGGCTTCTTCTCTTCCTCTTTTGTTATTGTCCTTCTTGAGCTTAAGACAATCTGTCTTGTAATGCCCATATTCTTGACATCCATAGCATTGAACCTTGGCCATATTCTTCTTCTTTTTCTAAGGACCAAACTTTCCAAATTTTCCTTTTCTTTTTGTCATTGCAGCATGTGCTTGATTTTGCTCACTTGATCCTACATCAGTTTTTGCCTTCAGCCTGGTTTCTTCAATCTTGCATAGTGACCATATATCCTTGAATGGAATAGCTTCCTTCTTCCCATAAATGCTTGATGTGAAGTCACCCCATTCCTTTGGTAGTGCATTTAGTACTATAGTGGTCATCTCTTTGTCAGTGATAATTTCTCTCAAATCTTGAAGTTGATCCGTTATTTTAGATATCCTCATAAAGTATGAGGCTATTCCTTCTTCTTTTGATATCCTTAGCTTGTAGAGTTCTTGCCTTAATGAGATAACTTCTCCTACAGTGCTTACAAATTATAACTCTACCAGTTTGTCATATATTTCTTTTGAAGTTTCGAGGTTAGATACATATGGAATGAGGGGATCCTTGATGGATTCTATGAGAATCCTTCGAGCTCTCACTTCCCCTTTCATGAACCTTGCAAGTGCTTGAGCATCTTTTTTTGGAGGTTTGGAGATTAAGCCCTTAACATGTTCCATGACCTCATTTTCAATGAGATTCAGATATGTCCTCTTCTTCCATGCAAAAATTTTTGAAGCCCCAACCAACTTGTCGCTTTCCTTGCAAAAAGACATTTGATAGATTCAAATGTAGACATAAATATACTTACTTGTGAAGATGCTTCTTCCACTTGTTGCTTCCTTGAATTTGATGATGATATAGATAATAGAAAACTTATCCTTGATGAAGATAGTTTTCTTCAAGAGTGATCCTTGGCTCCAAAGAGAGGGAGATCACCTTAGAACTTTTGATGATGATGACAATGTCCTTGATCTTGCTTCTCTTAGATGAGTAGACTTAAGTTACTTTGATTTGTAGATCCTTTCAACTTGGGTGGAGGTAGGGTCTTTGTGGTCCTTTTCTTTGATGATGACTTGAGTGAGGATCCCAAGACTTCTTCTGGTGTAGACTTTTTCTTCGATCTAGGGTGAAGATAGTTTTCTTCAAGGGTGATCCTTGGCTCCAAAGAGAGGGAGATCACCTTAGAACTTTTGATGATGATGACAATGTCCTTGATCTTGCTTCTCTTGGATGAGTAGACTTCAAGTTACTTTGATTTGTAGATCTTTTCAACTTGAGTAGAGGTAGGGTCTTTGTGGTCCTTTTCTTTGATGATGACTTGAGTGAGGATCCCAAGACTTCTTCTGGTGTAGACTTCTTCTTCGATCTAGGGTTTTGACACTTCCTTTGAATTCAAGATGCTTTTAGGATGAGATGATCTTTTAGATCTGCTTTGATGCCCTTCTAGAGTTTCGATCCTTGAATGCTTGAGTGTCTCTTAATGAGATGCCCTTCCTTGATTTGTTGTCTTAGCTCTGATACAATGTTGAGAAATCTAGGGCATTAGGAGTAAGTGATTTCTCTTGTAATGATAACTGCTTGTGAATTCTTTTTTACTTCTTTAGATTAGGTTCTTCTCTTGACTTAGATTATTATAGTGTTTTCTTCTCTTGACTTAGATTATTATAGTGTTCCTTTTCATCAAATAACTACCAAATCATCAACAATAAGGAGACAAGAGACACAAAATGTAGGCGATCAGCCAGGGCCAAAACCTCTCCAACTTGAGAGGAAAATCCAAACGAATTCTTCTTCTTATAAAAGTTCAATTCACGAATACAAAGACTAGGACCCTTGACATATCAACTTCCTCCAAGTCCAAGTCATAAGACTTCTTCGTTTGATATCTTCTTTCCCGAGTCAACAATGGTCAAGTTGCTTGCTTCCCCTTCTATTTTGGCTCTCCTTCAGATTTCGGCTTCTTAGTTCAGATTTGCAACACTTGGCCTCTCCAAATGCCCTAGTTGCGGCATGTGTGAGAGGTTTATCCCTTGATTACCTTCGCTTAGATGAAGACTCCTTTCTTCTGCAATTCGGCTTGAGAACTAACATGTTTTTTTTTCTTGATTTCGGCCCCGAAGACAACAATGATATCTTCGGCTTCTTCTGCAACAGGTGGCACTCCTCTTTCCTCACATGTGTGGAGGTATTAGCCCTAAACAGGCCCAAAACACTTCGGATTGCTATTCTCCTTTCTTCGCTGGAAGAGAGGCTTCTTTTTCTCCCTTCTTAACACTTCTTTCTCTAATTTAGATGCTTGATCGAATGATGTGCTAATGGAGGTCAAGTCCTCACTATATATAGTGGACTGTCCATCAAAATAGGTTGACTTCACCTTGTGACTAGGCCGACATGCTTGTCTAGAATGATCTTCATCTCTTTTGAAAGCCGACATGAGGGAGTGCTTGTGACAAGGTCTTGGAGGGTTTGTGATACGAATAACTTCTCTTTTTTCAATGTGTAACGTGCCCAAATGGGTCTTCAATACTTGACATTGACTCAATAGACTTTATGACTTGATGACCAAACCTAATATCTCACAATGGGAGCTTCAACTAAAAATAAAATTCCTTGAGCATGAAACCCATGACTCAAGCAAAATTAATTTTATTTTTCTTCTTTTCATCAATTACATAAAATCATGATTACACATGTCATTACGAAGATTGAACCTAGTTACATATTTCGACAAAATTTAGTTTGTGACTGTGTAAACTTAGAAAGAGCTATTGAGTTTTTGACAATGGGTGATTGAGAGTCGATGTTGTCGAGGAATTCATTGCAGAGGATAATAGATCAAAGAAATTATGGGATTGTGGACATGAGAATACGATAGCTTGTCATCTATTGTAAAATATAGTCAATGATTAGAAAAAATAAAATAAAGTGTAATTTGTTTTGTTAAAGGAGCCACCAAAGATTTTTACAAGTCACCATTGAAGAGGGCATAGTTAGAGCATAGTCAAGAGATTAAAGGTGTTTTTGACCACCATCAAAAGATGAAAATTCTAGTTGTCGAATGGAAAGAAGCTGTTGTTCATGCAAATATGAGGTGCTGCCATAAGTAGAATTGAGTTGGAATAGTTGCCTTAAGAGGATTCAAAGTATAGTTTGACAAAAAATGTATAGTAACAAAGATATATCAAGTTATCAACATCTTCACTATAAAATTCCTAATTGTACCTATTAGTATTTGGAGCATTGAAGAGAAACGAGTGTTCTTGAAGAAGAATTGAAACAATCTATGATTGGAGAATTAAATTATAAATACTTGTTATTTTTATGATTGCTGAGCCCATGTTGACATTAATTTTGAAGAAACCAAATTTAAAGAGGGTTTATGCATTTGTATTTAGAGCTTAAAAGCTAATTTTTCAAAATCCAACAAATAAACAATTTTCAAGATGTACCGGAAGATATAAAATACATTTTAAAACAATTTCTAGTGTTAAATATGTGTGTGTGCCATTAGAAAATGAATGTATTTGAAAATTGTATGTATGCATTTTACATCTTAAAACAATTTCTAATGGCTCACAAGATGTAGAACAATTTTCAAGATATGTATGTATGTATGTATGGTTGTGTGCCATCATAAATTGTTTCAAGGTTTAGAAAATAGAAAATGCTTGCCATATTTGAATATAGATGTTTGGACACAGTTATATAGGGAAAAGTTATATGGAGTGAAACTGATGTAGGAAGGTCGAGTCGAGTTCTGTTGTAGCAAGCGCTGACATTGGTCCCTAGAATAGGCCATAGCCACAAGGAGGTTAACAACGACCTGTAGTAAGGCAACCAAGCTGAGTTAGAAGGGCTGAGGCTGGTTTAAGGCCCAGTTAAGGCCACCTGCAAAGAATAAGGGTATGTTTGGAAAGGTCGAGGGCCTCAATTCTCAGGAATTGAGGACAGGTAGGCCGAGGAGGAGAAGGCTGGCCACGGCCTAAAGCAAGGCATCCAAAGGCATTTGAGGGAGGTCCGCACCTTGTGGAAGGGTTGGACCGTGGTTTGGGGCTGCAGCCTGTAGGGTACCCACAATAGCATTTTGGAGGAGGCCGAAGCTCTGTCTGGGCCTGTCTAAGGAGTCTGTGGCTTGTGTTGAGGTTGCCAAACTGTAGAAGGAGGGCCTATGTTGGACAACAAAGGAATTGCCGACCTAGGAGGGCCAAACAAGTGCTGGCTGTGGAGAAAATTATGGTACAACAGAAGTCTGTGGGATAAAGGGATAAACCCAGGCTTAAGAAGTTGTCAGTGGAACTACCAGGTGGGTAGACGTTAATTCTAAGTTGCACTGAAACAGATACGGATATGGGGTTTGAAACATATACGATTTTTTTCCAAAAAATCTAGATATGAATCGACACACACACGCACACACACTATATATATAACAAAATAAGAATTTCATATTGCCATTCGTCTTTTAGGATCTAGATTCTATATCTAAAAATACATAATCAATTATCATCTATCATCATCATCAATTCAACATAAACATTGTCATCATCATTAATGATTATTATACCATTCATGATTCAACATATCATCAAGTTCTATTTCAAATTCCAATCATCAACATAACAAGTTACAACATCATCACCAAAATTAATAATGCACACTACATAGTACAAAGTACAAAATTAACTATGACTGGTAGTCTACTATCATTATTCATAATTCATATGGCATATTATGGTATTCAATATTCATTGTTCAGAAGTTTAAAATTTAAAACACCATCATTAATTACATTTACATATTATCAAATATGTTTTCATTCCTGTCTCTAAGAACCACATCCTCTCCAGAAGTGGGAGCATTGCTGCCATGCCCACTTGAAGATCCACCTGTTGGTGCCTCCTCATCAAACAAAGTCATATGAGACCTGGCATTCAATGCCATATCCAAGTTAGGCAACTTTGGTTCCACATCCCATAGTTTGGTGGACCCAAATCTGTACTCGTCTCTCTTGTGTGACAGAGGGCGAAGTTTTGAATGAACATACACTAGTTTCTTAGCCTTCTTAGAGCCCAATTTGTTTCGCTTCACTGAATG
Organism: Pinus tabuliformis; assembly: GCA_031772625.1. Taxonomy (NCBI): domain Eukaryota; kingdom Viridiplantae; phylum Streptophyta; class Pinopsida; order Pinales; family Pinaceae; genus Pinus; species Pinus tabuliformis. Next base: position 1,938,410,097 of record CM062818.1, on the reverse strand, counting down.
GATGAAGCCATTTGTACTCCAGTTCCTTTCTGCTAAAGAGGAACTAGCAACTTGTAACAATATCCCGATGGCCAATTTTTGGATATGTGGAAGTTCCCCACCATAGTAGTTCCACCAATCAATTGGACTTAATCTGGTCTTGTTTTGCATACAATCAATATCAGAACCCCAACCCTTTGATCCCACAAAATGAGCAAACTCTGCACGAATCTGAATCCCAATTTCAAGATCTACAAAAAGCTTTCTAAAAGCTTTTTTAAATCCTTCTAAGACTTTCGAGTCTTTGTTTGGTGTGGTTCTTTCTGGATCACTTAGCAACTCTGCAACATAATATTTTGGATTCACTGCATAGGCCAAAAGGTGCAATGGGGTGGTCATCTTGTTCCACCTTTTGGTCATTATATTTTTTACTTCTCTGTAAAATAATTCATTTGGGGCCTTCTCCTTGCCATTTATAATCCACAATTGGCCTAATAAATGCCAAGAGGTCCTCCACCCTATCTCACCATTCATCATCAACAACTAGCCTTTTCATTGCTTGTACTCTATCAGATTGGGATTGCCTCTATTGATTCCAAAGAGAACTGCATACCATTGATTGTAATTCTTCTTGCACTTGCATAAGCCTTGTTAAGACTATGATGTGAGAAGCAAAACGAGTCTCGACAACCTACAAGTGTTAAATTGCCAATGTTTCAATAAAGTAAAAATCATAATTTTGATTGAATCATGACATTTGAGAATTCGATTTACCTATTTGAAATTTTAATTTAGATTCATAAAAATTAGAATTTATGAAATAAACTTTAAAGTTCAGGTACCTTAAGGAGCTCCAACTTTGCAAATTCCCTGTACATACCTTGGGACATGTGGTGGTTTGTGATGAAGGCTTGAATTTCTTTTGCCTCTTCAAAAATAACTCAAACCCACTGGATTTGCTTCCCTATCTTGCTCAACACGAGGTTCAATGAATGTACAACACAAGGGGTCCAAACGATGTGCTGATATTTGCCTTCAATAATTAGGCCTGCTACTCTACACACCATTGCATTGTCAGTTATTACTTGGACAACATTTTCTGGCCCCACCAATTCAATTGCTTTAATCAAGATGTCAGCAATGAATTGGGAATATTTCATCTACCCCTCACAATCCACTTCCTTCAAAAACATTGCCCCCTTTGGTCTCTGAGCAATCACATTGATCTAAGGCCTATTCCTTTGATCTTTCCATCCATCAGAAATGATGGACACCCCTAAAATGCGCCATGAATTACGAATGGGGCTCAATTTAGCCTCCAAATCTAACTTCTCAGCGCTCAACATTGTAGTGTGGACCTTCTCATATCTAGGGCTATTGTACCCTTTTGGAGCTTCATTCACTGCCTTTATCATCTTTGCCCATTGAGGAGATCACACAAGGTTAAAGGGAAGGCCATTTGCATAAATGCATTGACCTATAGAATTTATTTTTCCTCTTAAAAAATAACTCGAATCCACTGAATTTGCTTCCCTATCTTGCTCAACATGAGGTTCAATGAATGTACAACACAAGGGGTCCAAACGATGTGCTGATATTTGCCTTCAATAATTAGGTCTGCTACTCTACACACCATTGCATTGTTAGTTATTACCTGGACAACATTTTCTGGCCCCACCAATCCAATTGCTTCAATCAAGATGTCCACAATGAATTGTGAATCTTTCATCTGCCCCTCACAATCCACTTCCTTCAAAAACATTGCCCCCTTTGGGCTCTGAGCAATCACATCGATCTAAGGCCTATTCCTTTGATCTTTCCATCCATCAGGATTGATGGACACCCCTGAAATGCGCCATGAATAACGAATGGGGCTCAATTTAGCCTCCAAATCTAACTTCTCAGCACTCAACATTGTAGTGCAGACCTTCTCATATCTAGGGCTATTGTACCCGTTTGTGGCTTCATTCACTGCTTTTATCATCTTTGCCCATTAAGGAGATCGCACAAGGTTAAAGGGAAGGCCATTTGCATAAATGCATTGACCTATAGCTACATTTGCCGTCTCTCGAGCATCATTATTATCCTTTTAAGTGGTCCCAAATTAGACCCCACTTTGAACCAACAATTCCATGAGAGGGAAGTGGAGGTTTTGATGAAGATGCTCCCAACCTTGTTGGTTGTTTTAATTGACAATCAGGATTTGCCTCATTTGCTTTAGCACTTGCCTTGTCTTGTTCTTTCTGATATTTTGAAAGTTCTGCCTTGCTTAACCCATTTGCATCTGTCCCATTCTCTTTAGGTGGGCCACTGCATATTCGAACCCCATTGCCTTTTAACCCAAGTAAATGTGCTTTAACCTGTGTGTATGATCCCTTGTACTCCTTTTTACACTCACTGCAAACCCATGGCAATGATCCCCCTCCTTGGATCTTCCCAACAATAGTTACATATCTCCAAAGTGGTGACTTTGGATCAACTTTAGGGGCAGTTTCAATTTCATGTTCCACTTCCTCTGCCTCACAAATTACTGAAGTTGAAGTTGCCATGATGATGATGTAAATGAAACTGCAAAATAAAATTGACAAATATGTATTTCAAAACAAGTTACAAGCCTTGAAAAAGAACAATAATTATCAAAACCAGTGATTAGACATGTAATCTATGTGACTTATTCACTGTCTCAATGTCTCATACTCTCGAGCTGCTTTCCGGGCCATGTCAATACCAAAGTGAAACATAGGCCATTATTGATCATAAATTGGGTCATTTTGTTGTTTGCTTGACACTTTAATACCTTGGAAAGTGGTATGTTAAGGTGTTGATGTTTGGTCATATTAAGCTCACAATTTTGGAAGGAATCTGGTAAATTCCCATTTTTTTTATGAAATCTTATATAAGATGAAGACATTTATTTCGATTTCATATATCAAATATTAATAAAAAGAGATTGCCTCCCAAACTCCAATTTATATAGAACGTATAACCTTCTCAAAAAGGTTTACACAAATAGTGCCTACTTTTGATGCTGGTATTTTCAACATGCACTACACATCCTGACATCTGAGTAACTAAAGCTTAAAAAAATTATTTAAGTAATCAAAGGAATCCCGAGGCCTATTAAATGTTATCACAAGGGGTTAACAAAAATACTGCTCAACAGATGTGAAAATGATGTTATCTCTGATGACCTAAGGAGGTAGCTAGAACATATTGAGGTGAAAAAGATATTGGATGGAATTTGTGGAAAGCATGCCGAACAAAATCAACTAGATTAAGAGAGAGCAGACAATGTGCAAAATAAACGAGGCAAATATCTTGTCAACTAGATTAAGAGAGGCCAGACAATGTGCAAAATAAACGAGGCAAAAATCTTAAATGCACAAGGTCCGCTCAACAAAAGGAGCAAAAGATCAAGAATTGAGCATATAATGCAATGTATATAATACTTCTTGTGCAAAGAAATGCATGGTAGAGGGTGTTTAAAATTGAGGTTTACCAACACTGAACAGTTGCTCAAATGGTTGAAAACTGAATGGTCCCAGGTCGGCTCACTCCACGAGTCCACAGTAAGCTCACTCCACTGAACAGCTGTCAGCAGTGCTCCCACAGTTGGCTCACTCCACACTCCACTGTCGGCTTGGGCTCACTCCAACAGCTCACTCCACACTCCAAACTCCATTTTATATAGAACGTATAACCTTCTCAAAAAGGATTACAAAAATAGTGCCTACTTTTGATGCTGGAATTTTCAACATGCACTACACATCCTGACATCTGAGTAACTAAAGCTTAAAAACAATTATTCAAGTAATCAAAGGAATCCCAAGGCCTATTAAATGTTACCACAAGTAAGGGGTTAACAAAAGTACTGCTCAACAGATGTGAAAATGATGTTATCTCTGATGACCTAAGGAAGTAGCTAGAACATATAGAGGTGAAAAAGATATTGGATGGAATTTGTGGAAAGCATGCCGAACAAAAATCAACTAGATTAAGAGAGGGCAGACAATGTGCAAAATAAACAAGGCAAATATCTTGTCAACTAGATCAAGAGAGGCCAGACAATGTGCAAAATAAATGAGGCAAAAATCTTAAACGCACAAGGTCCGCTCAACAAAAGGAGCAAAAGATCAAGAATTGAGCATATATAATGCAATGTATATAATACTTCTTGTGCAAAGAAATGCATGGTAGAGGGTGTTTAAAATTGAGGTTTACCAACACTGAACAGTTGCTCAAATGGTTGAAAGTTGAACGGTCCCGGGTCGGCTCACTCCACGAGTCCACAGTAAGCTTACTCCACTGAACAGCTGTCAGCAGTGCTCCCACAGTTGGCTCACTCCACACTCCACAGTTGGCTTGGGCTCACTCCAACAGCTCACTCCACACTCTACAGTCGGCTTGGGCTCACTCCACGCTCACAATTGGCGGCTCCTCCAGCGAAAATGACAAAATGACAAAAGGTAAACCGTAAAGGTAATAACCTAAAAGTTAATAGGTTAGATTAGACTGGCTCATAAAAAAACACAGTGAAAACAAAATAAGAAAACCGTTCCAGGCATCCAAGAAATCATGAAACATTTTTCACTTTGGCGGATCTGTTTTGGGAAATCGTGATACGCTTTTATTTTTTGCCGGATCCATTTCCGGAAATAGTGAAACGTATTCAAATTTACCGGAAACAGATCATTTTTACTAAAAGCGCCATAAAAACGTTTTGGAATTCTAACTTGCCGTTTCCAAAAATTTGAAATGTCAAGAATACGTATCAAAGCTGTTTTTCCGGCATTTCATACCAATTTCAGGATCCTAAATGCCGAATGACGTTTCTGGGAGGTTAGGTCCGCGTTTCCGGTAACTTAGCGTTAACTGTGAGTCTAAAGGAGTTGGCTGGGCAGTTTGACAAGGGCAAGGAGTGCCCTGTGTGTTGCAGCAGACAGCTGATGAATTTGGTGTCAAAGGACAGCCAGGATCAAGGGTAGATGAGGGTTAAAAGGACTTAGCCTTAGCTCAGGTATTTTGTATTATATTTTCTATTTTTTTGGCATTGTACTGGGGTTTGTAAAAGACCATGATCCCTAGTATGGGAGCCCTAAGGTTTTCTTATTAATGGACAAATAAGAAACATGTTTGGCCTATAAATTCTTGTGTACTGTTATTGATCTCATTGCTGTTATATCCCGAAGTTGTTGGGCATCCATAGTGTGTTTATGTTCCTAGCTTAGGCATAGATCAGACCTGGGGTGCATGGAAATTCCAACAAATAAAGAAATGACATATTAGCTGTTGATCACTAAGCTTGTGCAACAAGTTGAAATGGAAAGAACAATTTAGGAATAGTCATGGGATTGAACCTTTTGAGTTAGTACTTGCAACAAAGTCTACGAGTAAGGTTGCTAAATAGAGCAAAGATAATGATGGTAACATTTCTCAGTCAAGGAAACATAGAAAAGAAATCAAATGCTTTTATTGTGGAAGATTAGGGCATATAAGTAGTATAGTTTGTGGGAAGTGGTTGTGGGGTGAAAAGCATAGCCAAGAGCACTCTTCCAATGATCAATCTAGATAGAAACATGTTAACAATTAATGTGGCTGAACACAAAGAGGAGGAAAAGGTCTATGTGTTCATTGTCTGAAACAAGGATTCAAAGAGTGTTAAGGTTGATTGCTATGTTGATTGAAGGGCACCTAGACATTTTGCTAACAATATTAATTGCTATGCTGATTTTGTAGGGGATGAATTTCAGTCTGATATTGAGTGTTGCATGGTGGAGAAGAATACAAGGTTGACAAAAGTGAAATGTCCTACAACTAAGGGTGAAGAAGGTGATTAAAGACGTCGAGTATGTTCCTTGTGTGGAGAAAATCCTACTTATGATAAGCACTATAATGGAACATAGCCCACAATTGTAGATAATTTTCAGTGATAATGGGTGTTTTATTGTTGATAAGAATAACAAAATGATGGTTGCTGTTGGTGCGAATGAACAAAAGTTTATTTCTGGTGTTAGATGTTGAGAATATAGGGTTAGTGCAGCAGAAAGGTGGCTGTAATTTAACTGAAAAACACAGCTATAATTGCCATGCTAGACTCCTAGAGAAGTGTCAGGTGAGATAGAGCTCCTGAAACGAGGCCCTGGATGATGTTGCTGTTGAAACAAGTTTAAATCAGCAAAGAAGAGAAGGCAAACAGCATGTATATTATGCATTATCTGCTATGATTAATAAGAAGATCCTCAAGGAGGGTGAAGATGAAGTGGTAAAGAAGACCCTCATGAAGGGTGACATGATGGTGCTTCCTTAGAGAAGCAAACACAAAATCTTGATATGTTGGACTGCCAAGATGTGGAGATGGTGATTTCAATGAACAAGCCAATTTCTGTGTCAATGTGGTCAGTTTGGAACTTTGGTCATATAGAGAATACTGAATGATATTGGGTGACACAGTGCAATAGAGGTGACAGTATAAGTTGTGTCTTTGAGTTCATGGTCTATGACAACATTCCTCTCTAGATTTAGCAGGTACTGTCACCCTCTTAAAGAATCCCATATAGGATCTTTGGAGGCTTGTTAATGCCTTAATGGCATCATGTATAGGCTCTTTGGACATCATCTAATGCCAAACTGAGGTGTGACAAACGTCCATGTATTTTTCATGGGAGGACTTGAGGTTCTGCTATAATGGAGGTTGCATGGTGTCATTACTAAGATATATAGTTAGTTTTCTCAGAGTTTAACTGCATACCCTGAACTACACCATGTATATTTTTACCTAAGAGGTGAGTTGCATTTGAAATCTATTTTCCTGTCCACTCAGTTAAGGCGGCTTTTAAAAAGAATCTAAAATATGAGTCTCCACCACTGGCGAATTTACTGTGGCATTCAGTGGTGAACTTAATGAAGAATCTAAAATATTAGTCTCCACCACTGGCAAATTTACTGTGGCATTCAATGGTGAACTTAATGGTGAGTTTTGTATTAATTGGTTCAGAACTTCAGCAAAATTTTTTATTATAAAATTCGTAAAAGGATTGCTAAGATTTGTTTCTTTCATTCCTTAGCTGTAACAAAATTTACGTGTTTGTGTGTTGTGTATGTGCACATATGAGACATTTTTTTAACAATATATGATGCTTTATCAGGGTGGTATAATGATATAATAATTTGCTTTATTCTTTTTGCAGAATTTAATGGTCAATTTGATCATATTTTTTCCACTTGCATTTTTATCTGGACTCATTGTTGCCAAATTCAAGTATTAATATGAACTGCGTGATTTAGGCTAAAGCAGAAAACAAAAAGTTTTAGAAAGGATGAGAGAACATAAAGTTTGTTGATGGAATAGGAGGATGCAAGTCAGACAGTGAGTTGATTGTCCAACTGTGAGTGAGTTGATTGTCCAACTGTGAGGGGGGTATTTGTTTTTTAATTTTATTTTAATTCTCATTATATGGAAGGTAAGCATGATTTTAAGTTTTCTGGCTTTGACATATTTGTGACATTTGGCTCTTGCCAGTTTCCAGATCTTATGTTCTTGCTTATGATTTTTTTTTTTTTAATTTCTGTGTCTAGTAACGAGCTGACATAATTTAAATGTGGACAGTATGTTTTCCTCTACCCATGATCTAGAAATTTAGATTTCAGACCTGCTTAGGTGGAGTCCGCACCTCTGCGCTGTGGTAACTACAATACTAAGTATGTTTGTATCTTATTTAATGCCATGGTGTGTAGAATAAAATCTTAATGGCAGGACTTCAATAATGAGTGTGCTTCATCGGTTCTGTTTTAAAGGGGATCACTTTTATATCTATAAATATTCAAAATTGCATGGGCATTTGACATTTGTTACCTTCGAAGGCTTGAACTGTAGCCAAACCTGGTGAAATTCCTTTTGTTATTTGAGGTACCCTTCAAACTTATTAATCAAGGCCTTAATTAAACCATTGCCCTGTTTCTGCCTGGGCACTTACGTAAGTTATGGGACTTTATTTAGAATGTTAAGTTTAACCAGTCAATAAGTAGTTTATTTCCATAAATCATCCATGGTACTTTCCCTGGTGCGGGGCGGCTTAAAGTGGAGCACTTGGATGTTGCATGTTTTCATGGATGCTTAGTATCTCACTGCAAGAGGTTTGAGATGTAGTGAAATCTGTGCAATTCCTTTTGTCACTAGACACACACGATACATGGCTTAGTTTTACAAATTAGGCCATTTTGTAAAACTTCACCTTATTCTATCATTGAGGTTTTTTTCTATGAACAACCCTTTATAAATTGATATAGTATGATATTTTCCCCTACAGCTGTGATTATGACACTGAGAAAGGTATGCAAATCCTTTTATTCATTGAAAAATGGTAATGATTATTACCTTACTATGATTGCAGATGTGATGCTTATGTGAAGGCATTGAAACAACTTACTGTCCATCAGGCTCCTAATATTCTTACAATTGCACTGAAACGATTTCAGGTTCTATTTGCCACCATAACTTAATCCATGTTTGCACATTGTCCTAATGTTATCCTGGTTCATACAGTTCATGACTTTTTTATGGACTTTACTCTTTAGTTCTTACAAGAATATTTTATGAAGATGCAGACTGGGAGGTTTGGCAAGTTGAACAAGAGGGTAACATTCCCTGAAACACTGGATTTGTCACCTTACGTGAGTGGAAAGGGAAATGGTTTGCATATATACAAGCTTTATGTTGTTGTTGTGCACGTCGATATGCTAAATGCCTCCTTTTTTGGGCATTATGTTTGTTATGTAAAGGACCTGCATGGATCATGGTATAGAATAGATGACTTCAAAGTAAGTACAGCTTTTATGATTTATAGTTTTGATCCATTGTGTACCTTAATGCAGCAAAGTTATCTTTCCTTGCTGTAGTTTGAGACTTGAGTCAGTACTTATGGAACTGTTTTGTTTACAGGTTAAGAGAGTTGATCTAGAGGACGTATTGTCTGAAAGAGCTTATATGCTTCTATACAGTAGGTGAGTCTATGCATGTTGTTTCATAATATATGCAAGAAGGGATGTGTCTCTTCCTTCTGAAATTGAATTCCTGCATGGTAATGTTACAAATATTTTCTTTTCAGAGAAAAATGACATTTTACTTCTATATTGGTCTAATATTTTCCTTGCATTCCACAAAAAATTGCCATATGATTTGGTGGTTCTGGAATCTGATTTTTTAACTTATTGTTGAATTCTTGATGATTGTTTTTCAGATTTGATTTTGTTGCATAGCACATTATTGGCACAGATGATCCTACTTTGTTTTCTTTATTACCTTGTAGCAATTTATGAAAGTTGTGTGATTTTAAGGTTCTGATTATCTGTTCTGATTTAAGATTACAACTTTTTTCCCCTTGTGACAGAGTATCTGTTCGACCCCCCTCAGCTGTTGCTGATAGCCCTACCTCGGCAGTTAAAAAAGTGGCAAAATATGATTTTAATCACAGTACATCTCTTGTTCACAATCAATCTCATTTTACATCCTGTAGGACAGATGGATATCTATCCAGTCCCTTTGAAGTGGTGGAACCCCTCAGGAGCAACCTTGGTAATGGACAAGAAGCTACCATTGAAAAGATTGAAGTTTTGGGCAACCTTACAAGCAGTGATGAGCTAAGAAATATGCAGGAGTCAGATTTAGCTACAAGATCTTTGAGTAGTTGTGACGTGGATATGGTGCCTGTAGATGTGACATCTGAAGTATCAGGATTGCTAACTAGTAATTCAAGTTGTTCAGAAGAGTCATCGACGAAAGCTGGAGAAAGGAGCCTGAATACAGTTCATTCCCCCCTTTCTCAACCCAAGCCACTGAACACATGCTTGAATAGGAGTTCTTCCTGCCCTTCTCTTGTGGCAATGAAGCAGAGCCTGCTTATGAACAATATAAATGAAAGAGCCATCTCATTCGATCCATTGGCAGGCTTGGTTTTCTTCCCTTACAATAGGTTAGATAATGGAGATTGCAGTTGCTCAGCCTCAAAGCATTCATATTTAGATACCCCGAGGACCAGTGATTTGACTGAAAGTGATACAAGCAGGATTTCTACCATTCAGAACTGTGATTTAGATGTAGTTGGCCCAGAAAAGATGGATTGTGGCTATGAAGTAACACAACTCTCAGCTGAAAATTCCAGTGACAACTTTCATGGTTTTCTTAACGATTATGCTATAAATGGAATTGTGGATAATTCTTCACAATGTATTCCACCTACTATGAATATATCACCATTTTCTTGTGACAATGGTGAAGCTTCTCTGAATTCATCTGTTCATGCCTGCCTGCCTACAGTTACATACGAAAATCAACATGGAACTGTTCTGAACTACAGGGATTCATGTGGTCAGGCTGGAAAGATTGACAATATTTCTGAAGCTGATATGATGGAGAAAGACAATGATGTGGGGGATGAACCTCATAAACATGTAGGTTCTTCTTCCAGGCAAGCGATTATGAATGATTCTCATCCTGGCATGCCATGCATTGCTGCTCAGTCATCAGCGGCAGAACCAAGAATACTCAACAAGGATAAAGACTTTGTTGATTCCCAATTTAATTTGACATTAGCAACAGATAATGATGTAATGTCATGTGAATCAACTAGAGATGCAGAGGGATTTCCTATTGAGGATGGCATGGTGGAGGGACTTGCAGATTCTACATCAGAATTATGGTCATTTGCACACCAGCACTTAAAGGAACACAGTGATACATGTCAAAATGAGCAGAATGGATGTCTGGAAAATGCACAAGGTGCAATGTTAGAAGGTTCTGCTTCTACTAATGAACTTTCTGTTAGTCCACTAGATTCTGCCAAAATTGTCACTACCTGCAGTAATGGTAAACTGATCAGTACACAAGCAAAGAAAGCTGTAAAACCAAAGACTATATTTACTCCAGGTTTTTTGAATAGACCTTCAAGTTTGTCTCCTATGACTGGTTCTATTTCATCTCAAGATGGTAAAAATCATTCATTTACATCAAGTGGAGAATGTTCCTCACGCAAAGACTCTTATTTGCATGGTGATGGTGCCAAGTTGGTGACTTCAACTTCTGCTCAGTTTGATGTGGACTCTAGAACTCATTTAGATGTTTCTTCACATGAAAATTCTTGTACCCCGGTAGATGGGTCAAAGGTGGTGACTCCTGTCTTTACTGAGCTTGACATGGGTCCCAAAGCCGAGACAATAGCTTTTGTTTCATGTGAAGCAGCCAAGAGACAAACAGGAAGCACCATAAAAGCAAAACCTTTATTTGCTCGTGGTTTTCTGGATAGGAGAACCAGGTCACAGCATGTAACCCAGTCTAAGGCTCCGCAAAAGAATGATTGTAGTGCAAATGGCTTTACAGCAGTGCACAAAACTGCAGTGGGGGATGGGATCTCTGGTGTTGGTCAGTTTGATGCAAATGGTGGCAAGCCAATATTAGGTCAGTCTGGAATGCTTGTAGGACAAAATCAGAGTGCAGAGAAGAATGGATTAGAGAGCTCGAATGAAAAGGAAGTAACATCCAATGGAAGAAAGAGGGCTCTGAGCTCAGAATCTTTGCACACTGAACAAGGAAGCTCTGTAACCCTGAATGCAAATGGAAAGATGGCTGTCACATGGCAGAAACAAGGGCGGAATGAAAGCTGCTCTTGTGGATCACAGCGGAAGTGGAAGAAATGTTGTGGCAGGCCTGATGTGCTTAGAAATTTGTCAGCGAGGTGAACATTGCTTCATATATACAACGGAAGAATTTACAAGTTAATTGGTGGAAAGCAAATTTTGCAATATCCATGACCAGAAATACTTAGCATTAAAGTTATGTGAAGCAAATTTCTCCATGACCAGGAACAATTGGGCAGGTATGCACTAGTGGAGGGAGGATTAGATATCTTATGATTGTCTATCCATAAATATGCATTCTGTGGACATGCCGCTATAAATGAGGAATGAGTCAAATGACCTGAGAGAACTGTATGTTGCTATTGAATATTCTTATGACAAAAGAAGTATTGATGTTTTCCCCAGTAGTCCAATACTCCTATTATGGGTAGAGGTCGAAAGTTTCAAAAGAGACGTTTGTTTTTTATGAATCCTTCAAATTATTGGATTCTACTAAAAGTGTCCAAAATAGAGATTTGCTTTTAATGAATCCTTTGAATAATTGGATTCTATTAAAACTTCATTAGAAATCGATCAGCATGATCTGTGTATGAACAACAGTCAGATTTTGTCTTGCAAGTCTTATTTTCTTGTTGGACTTTCTGATGTTGACTAGTTCCAATTAGCTTCTTTGAAGGAAAACAATGAACACTCTTTGGAAAGTATCTGGTTGGAATTAGTCCTTCTCATTGAATTACCATGAAAAATTGAAGATTCTTGAGGATTAATTTTTGGGCAAGCTTTGGATTGAGATTGAATGTTTCCTCCCATAAGATCAAGCATAACTCTATCTATGCAAAATACTTGTCTTCCTATTCATGTTATTTTATTTGCTTAATGCTCTCGGAAAGTTCTCAAATATCTTTCAGTTCAGAGGGGTTGGATGCTTTTATTCGTCTGTATATAAGACTGATTTCCCTTTATCCCTCGCTTTACACGGCGAAAAATTAATTGTCAAATTAATTTCAATAAGTGAAATCTGGTTCACCAAAGGTGAAAGAGCTGGAGTTTATCTTAACATTGTTTTGCTTCCTTTGAAAGATGGCTGTAATTTTGTTCTCTTCCATCTGGAAAAACAATCGAACAGCACGGTTGGCTATATTGTCATGGTATGTTTAGTAATCTCACTTTTTTGCCTCAAGATGCATTATTCTCATGCATCTGTACAGTATATTCTCCCAAGCATTTTCGTGCTGAAGCATCTGCCATTGTTCATTAAACTGATCTTCTGGATCTGCATAGATTGGATTTAACAGAATTGGGGAGAAAATCAATAAACTAACGATGAGAATAACTTGTGAATCAGATGGACTCCAAGTGTTCGCATGACCTCTATTGCTCATCTCGTAAAAGGTGTATTTGCAATAATCCACGGATTCGGAAAAATAGCACGTTTGCCATGCTTTAATTATTATTGGAACTAATTATTTTTATACAACCACATTGCATGTGCCATGCAGGTACTAGCACATGCATACCAGTAACCATCACATGCATACTAATAGTTATATGGATCAAACACATCTTGAAATAAATATGAAATTCGGAACAACACATTCTACCTTTAAAGAGGGAAAAGATGATTTTTTTTTCAAAAAACAACGATATTGGAATTTGTCTAAATGAACATTGATAGATAATATCTTTTTCTAGATGAAATTCATTATTCATATAAAACTGAAATGGTGTAACTTGGAAGTAACAGAAAGGATATATCTAATATAAAATCGTATTCATGATACAAAATTCTTATCCAACACCGAACAATCAAACAATGATTTAAACAGCATTAAACTTGATTGTTACCATTTGACATCGATAGGTCTCGTGTGTTAAGCCAAACACGTGCTACATTCAAAAAGTGCCTAGTGGTGTTTCAAAAAGAAAATGAGAAAAACGTTGTTCATTCAGCTTGCTCAAGTCAAGTGTGCTGGTTCTGCTGCATCTTAATCGAAAAAACATTGCTAATTCGGCTTCCTCGAGTATGCCAGCTCTGCATCTTCATAATAATCAGCATAACGAAGGTCCTCAGTCAAAAGGCTCTTCAGGTAATCGCTGTTCTCAAACATAAGCTCCTCTTTGACAATAGTGCTGAGAGTTACGTGGACTAAGCCATCTAGTTGTGGTTCTTCCTCCACTCATATAACATCGTTTTTGTGTTGGTCCCATCTTTGGACTGGACTCTCTTTTTACCTTGCGTCTTTTCAAGAAATGAGACGATGTGTGCTATGAATGTATACTATCTGCCTTTTTGGCACTGAAGTGGTTTTTTTTCAATCTGTGCTCCAGTTCCTTTAACAGGAAGAGGAATTGGCTTCCTGCTAGAGTAATCATATGTCAAATTCCTGCAACTCAAGAGTATCAACACTAGGAAGCCACCACCAATCATCAGGATATTTTTTCTAATGCCCATTGCTTGAAGTAGCATGTGAAGCAAACATGAATCATAGTTGTTAAAATTACGCAAACTGAGAGTGTAAATTGGGTGTCTCTTCTAGAGGATTATATATATATTTATTTATTTTTCTCTAACATTCATAAACTCTTTCATCACCTTTCTATCTATGAATGGAGGCTTTTTCATATTGTAGTATCATATCATTTTGGGTTAATTGCATAGGTTGCCATATTAGATATGGTGTTCAATTTATTTCACTATCCATGTATAAATATTTTTTCAATTGTGATTATTAGTTGGGAATTTTTTTGGTGGTGGATTGAATGCTTTTGCACAGAGTCGATTCTCTCATGAATCTCACCTAAACGTATCTCCATAGGTTGTCTGCTTTTGCATAACAAAGAATATCACATATTGGCTTTACGATTCGACTTAAATTTAACATCCTTCAAAAAATTGTGATCATGCAAATTCAAATGCTTTACCTCCACATTTGCATCTGAGGTAGATTGCCTCCATCGTTCCCACATCACCAATCATTGTGGCAAATAAAGTCGTTTTTTTAATCAGCAGAATCGGTAAACCTGTTGCCTGTCACTGAGGAGACTTGCGATTGAGTAGGAGGGGTGGCAATTTAAACCTTAGTATGATATCCTTTACATTTTAAAGAACAAAGGTTGCAATGGATGTATTATTTTATTCCCTTGAACCTTGGGAGGCTTAGTTTTCCACATAATTCCAGAATGCATAGAGCAGATTTGATGGAGCCATCACAGATAATTTGAAAGAAATTTTTAGAAAAGAATTCTGAATGGGTGGCAATTAAAACCTTAGTATAGTATCCTTTTCATTTTAAAGAACAAGGGTTGCAATGGATGTATGATTTTATTCCCCTGAACCTTGGGAGCCTTTGTTTTCCACATAATTGCAGAATGGATAGAGCAGATTTGACGAAGCCATCACTGAGAATCTGTAAGAAGATAAAAAAAAGAATAAACACTGGAAAAATACTTTTGCCAATTTAAATATCAAATGGTGAAGTCCACTTCGTGACTTTTGTGTATGGTAAGAAAAATGATATTATTTATTTATTCTTCTTTATTGGATTGTTTCTTCCTTGATTTGAAAATGAAAAAATGAACGTAACTTGGTGCTTTTGAGTTAATGACGGTGGGAAAGCAAGGATTAAGGTTTTGGAAGGGTAACTTTGTTTTAAAGGCTTTTTTTCACCTCGTTTCTGATTCTTCTTTCCTAGTAAATGTTTGATAATTCCTGATTTTACTTTCCTAGTAAATGTTCACCACCGAGAAACCTTAGAGAAAATTTGTTGAGCGTATGTCCTAGTTTTCTGAATGGGAAGAGATGAATCTTTTTTCTAAATGGGAAGGTGGCAACTAAATCTGAGGGGTTCTGCCGTCTCCAGGGTTTGCAGGGGAATGTCCGTGCGTGTGAACTTGGTACATGATTCATGCTACCCAAGGCTAGAGTTCGAGAACCATGACAACTTAATGATAAAGTGAATAACTAGTAATATAGCTTACAAATTTATGCTAGAAGAAACAAATGCAAAACTCTAAATGGCACATTACATGTTCACATTTGTTACATTTTAAACGAGAAAAAGTATGCTAATTATAAGGGATGTGATTTACAAATCTAAATCATCGTTGCAAAATATTTGTCCCAGGCTGAATATAAATTCTCATTTTCTCATCTATAATATAATTTTATGCAAGCACGATGGATTAAGCTACGGAAATTATGTAAATACAGTGGATTAAGCCCTTTAGCGATGGATTTAGTCTCTTGGATTATGTGAAAGGTTTTTGTGGCGATGGATTCAGTATATTGGGTACTGATGAATGTTTTGAATGAGAAAACATTGGTTCCGTGGTTTATAAAATTAGGAATTGATTTGGAAACAAATGTGTGGATGTTTAGGGGATCATATTTCAAAGCCAAGATTTGAATTATACAATTTTGTGAGAGTTAAAAGTAGTGTTAGTGTGGATGTTTAGTGGATCACATTTCAAAGCCAAGATTTGAATTATACAATTTTGTGAAGGTTAAAAGTAGTGTTGAATATTTTTTATTTTCTAAAATTTAAAGATAAAAATTGCTATCATTGGGAGAGATTTCTTTAAACATCATTGTTAGTCTTGTTAGTTATGATTGGGAGAGTTTCTTTAAACACATTGTTAGTGATGGGGTGGTGTAGGGATTTTATATATATATATATATATATATATCAGAAGAGAGGACAAAGTTTTACATAGTCTCGTTGTAAATATTTTGGGGTGAATGATATTTGGTGTGTCATGGATGGGGAGGGTGGTACCTGGTCTTGTGAATAATTTTTTTGCTAAAATTTATCTTTGGTCTTGGGGTAAGAGCTCAAATTGGGTTAGGGCCCAAGATTTAGCCAGATTTAGCATGAGTGGAATTCTGATCCTTTATAGAATACTAGCATGTTATTTCAGGTAGCCTAGTCATTTTGAATAATGGTAATGAGTTGACCCACATATATGGATAACAACCAGTAATGACTATACTCATTGCCCACCAACAACTTAATTATAATATATTTTTTAACTTTTAACAAAGAGGAGAAAAAACTTAAAATGAAATGGGAAAATGCAATACAATTTTGACAATAAATATAAAAACATTTAAAAGCCTACCTAAATGTAGACACACAACAACGAATGCATCAAAACGATATATATATAATATTTAAATAAATATTAATTTAGTGCCAAATAAATGTTAATCTGGATGCCATCAAAATAAACAAAAGTGAATTGTTAAATAATATGCATTAGATGAAATATTCTCCCTCGCAAATACATAATTGAACCCCATTTTTTTCTGCATAGTACTGCTAGCCTCTTTCAAG
Organism: Pinus tabuliformis; assembly: GCA_031772625.1. NCBI lineage: Eukaryota > Viridiplantae > Streptophyta > Pinopsida > Pinales > Pinaceae > Pinus > Pinus tabuliformis. The sequence goes on along the minus strand of CM062818.1, from coordinate 1,938,393,157 downwards.
ACTATTTTACTCTATAATGGGATTTCTTTTAGTATCAATAGTTTTGTGCTGAGCTTTTTAGCTCTTTGTATTACGCATGGGTTTTAGCTGTTTAAAAGGATAAAACACATTTGATATATATTGTTTGGTTGTATTTACATGTACTTTTCATAATGTTAGTTTTTTTTATAAAGTAGTGAGATATTGGTGGTGAGATTGATATTTTTGATTTGGGTTAAAAAATGGTAGGAAATGATAGGAGATTGATATTGTCAAATTAGGGTTTTGATAAATTAATAGTAAAATTATGAATTAAGTTTTCAGAGATGTTGATGATATATTTATAAGACATTTGTTTGATTTGGTTTAAAAAATGGTAGGAAACGATAAGAGATTGATATTGTCAAATTAGGGTTTTGATAAATTAATAGTAAAATTATGAATTAAGTTTTCAGCGATGTTGATGATATATTTATAAAACATTTGTTTGGTAAAATTAGGAAGTATCATTAATAGATGGGGATTGGTGAAACTAAAATATTATTGAATTTGCTTTTCTATATATAATGTAAAAATATGGGGTATCATCATATAAAATGAAGGAAACTGATAATTTATTATTATTATTATTATTGAATAACTCATCTATACTTAACGTTTGTTGATTATGTTGATGTTGCTAATCAATTCAATTATATTCAATTATTTAGATAGGGATTGGTGAAACTAAAATATTATTGAATTTGCTTTTTTGTATCTAATGTAAAAGTAGGGGGAAACAAGGCGCAGGTTTTGATGCTGGGCATGGGTATGGATATCGATCTATAGGTGTCGGACATGGCTATGGGTATCGATCTATAGGTGCTCGGTATCGAACACGATTTGGAGATGGAACCACTGCTCTAGGTACCCTTGCTTCTACTCCAATGGGATAAATGACTCGACTTGGATCTACTAGTAAAGCTACAAATTGGTAATATTAAATGAGGGAAACTGATAAATATAAATTATTATTATTGAATTTTCTTATCTATGCTTAATGTTCCTTGATTATGTTGATGTTGCTAATCAATTCAATTATATTCAAATATTTATGTGATCGGAGGTTGCAATGAAAGTGGAAGATAAAAGAAGTGAATATTCAAACTGAATTTGATTTTTCATTATTCTGTTTGATTTTGAAAGTGTCGGTATCTTGAGAAAATCTCGAGGAAATAAAAGTAGCAAAATTTTCAATAGATTTTAGCATAAAATTCAAATTGGGTGAAATTTAGGTGCCACAAAGAAACATAAAGATATAAAACAACCACATTATTTAGCTCCATGTATGTATTAAAGAACATTTTAATTGTAAATGGAACCTAAAAATCGTTGACAATCCCACATTTTTCTAATGATAAAGATGTGATGCATCCTAACAAATGGTTGCATGACATAAATGAACAACTTGAATAATATTTTTTGATAAATCAAATTTCCAATGGTAATTCATGTAATTAGTGATATCATGATGTTGGAAGAATTTGGAAAAGCATTTTCCAATGAATGGATCAAGCAAAACACATTGAAAAACAAATATGGATTCAAAAAATTAACTAAAGATTTTAAAAGAGAACGTGGAAAAATGGATGATAGTTTTGGATTATGAAACCATTGTTGGAAATACTGAGATGGGGTGAATCAATATTTTATTATTTTAACTAATTTTATCTTTCAAAAGATTTGATGTACATAAATCATGAAACACATCTTTATATAAGAACCACTTACTTGACTTCAACATGACTGAAGTTTGGCCTTTAAAAGGGTTAAAACTCACCTTCAATAGGGATGTAACTTAACCTCTAGAACATCTTTGTAACTTTCCTTCTAACCAAGACCAATTTTTTTTTCCAAAGAGTGCTAAAATCCATTCCAAAAATGTGCCAAAAACCCTTCCCACATAAAACATCTCCAACTCGAGTTCACTTCACTTGGTTCATGAGGTATGAACCTTAGAACTGCTCCTTCACTTGCTTAGATATACTCGAATGAATATTCAAAAAATCATTTCTCCTCAATCGTGCGGAGTTAGAGGGGTTCCATATACCGTTGAAAGGTCTTAGAGTAATATTTCCAACCATATATATTATGCTCCCATTTGAGCTAGGTAATTAGAGTAAAATTGCATTCAAAGATGGAGTATCTAATTGGGGCATTCAAAACCCAAAAAAATATTTCTAGAAGTCTCAAAATATACTATATGACTATGTAACTTTCTTTTTCATTTGGATAGCCTTTGACACCAATAACATGTTGGCATTATGATTCAGGTGTTGTCCTTGATGGAAAACTCTTTCAGGTGGTAAATCAAGAAGGACGCAGGAAATATGTTCAGCAAGTGCGTCCCCGCAGGTATACCATACAGAACCCGCGTCCAGGGACGCAGGCCAGCCGTTCAGGAGGTGCGTCCGCCCAGTGCACACATTTCAAGGCAGAGAAAAGCACGTGGGGGTTTCTTGTGTGGTATCTAGCCGACGGTTTTTGTGTTTCTATGGTGTCGGCTCGTGGTATTGTTCCACGCTTTGGGGAGAAGCTTGCCTATATAAAGCAAAGGAGTTCATTTGGATTAAGCATCATCTTGGTTGAATATCTCTTGGTGAGATCTAGTCCAAATCTATAAGGGCAAATCTTCTAATGGACTACGATCTATATGGCGCATGATCAGATCTGTGGATCTGAGTGTTTGGGTTGGTTCTGAAGTCCTCTTATCTTCTATATCTGAAGGGACGCAGATTCAGTGAAGGGAAAGTGCGCCGGGACGCAGTACAGTAAAGGCTCAGGTGCGTCTCTGAGGCAAAGGGCGCGGCGCGGCTGTGGTATTGGGTGCGTCTCTGAAGCGAAAGACGCGGCGCGATAGTGTTTCTGTGTGCGTCGGTCGCAGAAAAGCAAAGAGGAACAGTGCGTCTGCACGCAGAACAGCATAAGGTACACTGCGCCCAGTCGCAGGCCACAGAAAGAAAATATGCGTCCCTGTCTTAAGATGATTTGTTGACTGTATATTTCTGTTCATAAGGTGTTCTGGGTTGTTTCTGTAATTACTGATCTGATATCTGTCGTAGACTGTATCTGTTGTATACTTGTTGATCATTTGATTCTTCATGAAAAGAAGTAGGGGGTTGTAGCTCCCTTCCAGGAGAGTCTGGAAAACGAGAGAGAGTTGTAGCTCTCTGCAGGTTGCAGCCTGCGTGCTGGTAAAGGACTGCACCAGTACAAAATCATTGTAAAAAGAATTTCTTGAAAGAAGATAGAGACATATTGCAGCAGGTGGTTTTTCTCCCGCATTGGGTTTCCACCTTACATCTTGTGTTCTTTGGTGTGACTGTCTATTTTCTTTATTCATGCTCATTGTTTTATGGTACTGATATACAAGAATATTTCAAAAGAATCAAATAAGGAAGATTTGGTAAATTGCTAGATAATACTGATTCACCCCCCCTCTCAGTATTATTTCCAACAATTGGTATCAGAGCATGTCCTTCTGAAAAGCTTGATCGCTTGAAGGTAGATCGTTCATCATGAGCAACTACGAGAGAGAAGCATCAATCAGGCCACCCGTCTTCGATGGGACAAACTTCAATTATTGGAAGGTAAGAGTTACTGCATATCTTCAATCTCTTGGTACAGAAGTTTGGAACATTGTAGAATCAGGCTATGCCTTTCCTTCAGCTACTCCTACAGATCCAGCTGAGAAAAAGCAGTATGAAACAAATGCAAAAGCAGTCAGTACTCTATTAGGAAGTATATCCCAAACAGAGTTCATGAAGGTCATGCACTTCAAATCAACAAAAGAGATATGGGACAAAATGATCACTAGCTATGAAGGAGATGAACAGGTAAAAGAAGCTAAACTTCAAACTCTCAGGATTCAATATGAGACTCTCAAGATGTATAATGATGAAAGTGTGGCTAATTATTTTCTTCGGGTAGATGAGATTGTTAATTGTATGAAAAATTTGGGTGAAGAAATAAAAGAGACTATAGTAGTTCAAAAGATTCTAAGATCTTTATCCCCCAAGTTTGAATCTAAAGTATCTGCAGTAGAGGAAAAGGAAAATCTCCGTGTTCTCACTATGTCTCAGCTACATGGAATTCTAACTGCTTATGAAATGAGAAAGGGAGGTCTATCAGACAGAAGGGAAGCTGCTTTTAAAGCATCAGGCAAAGAAGATCACTATGAAGCAAGTCATGTTCCAGAAGAAGAGGAAGAAGAATCAAATTTTGTTAGAAATCTTCAAAGGGGTTCTAGAAGGTTCAGAGGTAAGCTACCTTTCAAATGCTTTGCTTGTGGAAGAGTAGGTCATTATGCTGCAAAATGCTCTTATAAGGATAAAGGAAAGGAACCAGTTAGATGGAACAAGAAACAGAGTGCAAATAAGAAAAGCTACTACACCCATGAAGATAGTGATGGCTTATCAAACAGTGATGAAGATGAACAAGGTAACAAATACAGATTGTTAATGGCATTTGAAGATGATGATTATGAGGATGCTGTAGATGTGGATAACCTTTATGATGAAATTACTAGACTCAAGAGATGTATAGAAGAAAAGAACATGATTATTGATACTCTACAATTTCAAATTGATGAAAAGGAAAAACATCTTGAAAAATTAGAAGGTGAAATTGTTGGTCTTAGAAAAGAAATTGAGAAAACAAAAACTATCAATCTCAAGTTTGTCAAAGGATCTGAAACTTTGAATGAGATTATCAGTGTGCAGCGGTCTCCACTAAATAAGACAGGTCTGGGCTATAATGGAGAAACTTCTCAAGCATCCACTTCAAAAAGTTATCTTGATGCAGCAAGAAGAAATGAGCAAGAGCACAAGGAAGATCATCAGGTAAAGCAGGGACAAACGTCAAACAGAAACTATCAGGGGCAATCCAGCTTAAGGGTGAACAAAAGCCACAACCAGCCACAGGTAAAATCTTCCCAATTTGGTTCAAGAATAGATGAAAATAGAAATTACAATCAGTTGGCTGGTAGATTCAATAATCGCAGAAGCTTCTTCAATGGACAATGCTTTTCTTGCCATAACTTTGGTCACAAAGCAGCTCAATGTGTTGCGTATAAAACAATCATGACTAGGGAAGCTCAAAAACAAAGAAGTATGACAGGGATTACAAAAAGGACCTATAACAACTTTTCAGCTCTTGAAAATGAAGTTGAATGCTCTATTTGCAATAATTTTGGACATGAAGACTTTGAATGCAGAAGCAGGTTTCCGGAAAGAAAGGTACAAGAACAAAAAAAAGAACAAGCCTCAGGCACCAAAACATGGAAAATAAAGGAACCTCAAACAGAAAGATGTGGGATAGCATTCTATGCAGAAGGACAAGAAAATCTATGGTACATTGACAGTGGATGTTCAAAGCATATGACAGGTGATAAAGAAAAACTTGAATCTTATTCTAATTTAGAAAAGGGAAAGAAAGTCTCTTTTGGAAATGATACTCCTGCAACTATAAAAGGAAAAGGTATTGCTCCTTTAAAAGAAGATGTTAAGGCTGGAAATGTTTTGTTTGTTGATGGACTAAAGCATAATCTTCTAAGTGTAAGCCAAATGTGTGATCAAAGAACCGAGGTTATATTCAGATCAAATGGATGTCTTGTTCGTGATCTTGATACAGGTAAAACAGTTCTAAAGGAAAAAGAACTCCAAATAATCTATACATATTTGATGAAGGACAACAACAATGCTATCTAAGCAAGGATGAAGAGCACTGGTTATGGCATCGAAGGTTGGGACATCTAAGCTTCTCACAAATAAGGAAAGCTTGCAAATATCAGGCAGTTCGCGATCTTCCAGATATCAAAATTCCTGACAACACCATATGCAGATCATGTCAGTTTGGAAAACAAACCAGAACTAACTTTCCAGAGAAAGAAGGATCAGCCAGCATGCCTCTTGAGCTAGTACATACAGATGTATGTGGACCATTCAGAAAAAGAACACCTAGAGGAGAGGAATACTTGATATTATTTATTGACGATTTCTCCAGGTTTGTTTGGTTAGGACTTATGAAGCACAAAGATGAAGCTTTCGAAAAATTCAAATCCTTCAAAGCTTTGGTTGAAAATGAATCAGGTCACAAAATTAAGTGCCTCAGATCCGACAGAGGTGGAGAATTTACTTCAAATGAATTTTTCGATTTCTGTGATGAACATGGGATAAGGAGAGAATTTTCTACAGCTAGAACTCCTCAGCAAAATGTAGTGGAAAGAATGAACAGAACAATTCAGCAAATGGCTCGTGCTATGCTTGATGAATCAGGAACTCCTGCAACCTTCTGGGGTGAAGCTGCACATGCGGCAGTTATTATTCTCAACAAGACAAATGTCCGAGTGAACAGCACTCAAACTCCTCATGAGCTCTGGAGTGGTAAAACTCCTTCGGTAAAGCACTTCAAAATCTTTGGGAGCAAATGCTATATCAAGAATACTGAGGAGCAGCTTGGCAAACTTGATCCTAGAGCAGATGAAGGAATTCTTCTTGGCTACTCTCCACATAGCAAAGCATACAAATGCTACAATAAAAGACTTGGCAGAATTGTTGACAGCATTGATGTAGTGGTTGATGAGAAGGGATACATTCCTAGGCAAATACATCGTGAAGACATTGAAGAAGATGAAAGCTACCCTCAAAGACAGAATGATGAAGAAGAAGAACCGCAAGAACAATCTCAAGAAGGACCTCACGAAGAAGCAGAAGAAAGAACAAGAGTAGAAGAAAAGACTCCATCCAGATATGTTCAAAAGAACCATCCAGAATCTCAGATCATGGGACAAAAAGAAGCAGGTATACAAACTAGAAGAACAGTTGCAGAAGCTTCAAGTTATTTGGCATTACTCTCCTCTACTGAACCACAAAATGTGAAAGAGGCATGCAAAGATGAATGTTGGGTGAAAGCAATGGATGAAGAACTTGAGCAAATCGAAAAGAACAACACTTGGGAGCTGGTTCCTAGACCAAAGGATAAGAATGTTATCGGAACAAAATGGGTTTTCAAAAATAAATTGAATGAAAATGGAGAAGTAATTAGAAACAAAGCCAGACTTGTTTGTAAAGGGTATGCACAGCAAGAAGGAATAGACTTTGAAGAAACTTTTGCTCCTGTTGCAAGACTTGAGGCCATTCGAATGTTTCTTGCTCTCTCAAGTTGTCAGAACTTCAAAGTATTTCAAATGGATGTGAAATCAGCCTTTCTGAATGGAGACTTGGATGAAGAAGTGTACATTGAACAGCCAGATGGTTTCATTCTTGGAAACGATCCAAATCTTGTATGCCGATTAAAAAAGGCTCTCTATGGTCTCAAACAAGCTCCAAGGGCTTGGTACTACCGGTTGGACAAATATCTTCATCAACAAGGTTTTTCAAAAGGTTCAGCAGATAGCAATCTTTATATAAAAGTTGAAAATGACAAATTACTAATACTTGTTGTGTATGTAGATGACATTATTTTTGGCAGTAATGAAGAAGCTATGAGTCAAAGCTTTGCCTCGGTCATGCAGAAAGAATTTGAGATGTCCTTGCTAGGAGAACTGACATACTTCCTTGGTTTGCAAATCCAACAAAAGAAAGGAGGAATCTTTTTATCTCAAACCAAGTATCTCAAGCAGATTTTGAAGAAATATGGCATGGAAGATGCAAAACCAGTATGTACACCCATGGTCACAGGATGTAGTCTCAGTGCAAATGATGAATCTGCAGCAGTACATCAACCAACCTACAGATCTATGATTGGAAGTTTACTATATTTGACAGGTACCCGACCAGACATCATGCATGCAGTTGGAATAGTTGGAAGGTTTCAGGCAAATCCAAAGGAGACTCATCTTCAAGCAGTGAAGAGAATCTTCAAATATCTTCAAGGGACTCAAAATTATGGCCTATGGTATCCTAGAGATACAGATCTCACTCTTCATGCTTATACAGATGCAGATTGGGCCGGAAGCGTGGATGACAGGAAAAGCACAAGTGGTGGTGCATTCTTTATGGGTCCCAGACTGGTATCTTGGTTCAGCAAGAAACAGAGTTCAATTGCCTTGTCTACAGCTGAAGCGGAATATGTTGCTGCTGCATCTTGTTGCACCCAACTTCTTTGGATGATGCAGACTTTGCAGGATTATCAAATCACTTGTACACCTCCTATTCCTATCTTATGTGACAACACAAGTGCAATCAGCATCTCAAAGAATCCGGTTATGCATTCAAAAACCAAGCACATACCAATCAAGTACCATTTTCTCCGGGAACAAGTACTTGAACAGAAGGTCAAGTTGGAGTATGTTCCTTCTAAGGAACAAGTTGCTGATATTTTCACCAAACCGTTGCCCAGGGACACTTTTGAATACCTCAGGCAAAAGCTGGGGGTTGTTGATGCATCATCTCACTGTTGATCATCTTCCTATTGATGGTATAGGCTCAGGGGGAGCACATAATGCATTGTTGGCATTATGGAGAAGGAGATCTTGGAAATAGCTGCAATATGTCTCTGTCTCCTTCATGATGGATTTCTGGTTACAGATCTGGAGAAGCATGAGCATAGGGGGAGCATACCCTTTGCCCTTGATGTCAAAGGGGAGAATGATGACGCTGAAGATTATGTGGTTGCCATCAAGTCCAAAGGGGAGTTTGTTGGCATTATGATTCAGGTGTTGTCCTTGATGGCAAACTCTTTCAGGTGGTAAATCAAGAAGGACGCAGGAAATATGTTCAGCAAGTGCGTCCCCGCAGGTATACCATACAGAACCCGCGTCCAGGGACGCAGGCCAGCCGTTCAGGAGGTGCGTCCGCCCAGTGCACACATTTCAAGGCAGAGAAAAGCACGTGGGGGTTTCTTGTGTGGTATCTAGCCGACGGTTTTTGTGTTTCTATGGTGTCGGCTCGTGGTATTGTTCCACGCTTTGGGGAGAAGCTTGCCTATATAAAGCAAAGGAGTTCATTTGGATTAAGCATCATCTTGGTTGAATATCTCTTGGTGAGATCTAGTCCAAATCTATAAGGGCAAATCTTCTAATGGACTACGATCTATATGGCGCATGATCAGATCTGTGGATCTGAGTGTTTGGGTTGGTTCTGAAGTCCTCTTATCTTCTATATCTGAAGGGACGCAGATTCAGTGAAGGGAAAGTGCGCCGGGACGCAGTACAGTAAAGGCTCAGGTGCGTCTCTGAGGCAAAGGGCGCGGCGCGGCTGTGGTATTGGGTGCGTCTCTGAAGCGAAAGACGCGGCGCGATAGTGTTTCTGTGTGCGTCGGTCGCAGAAAAGCAAAGAGGAACAGTGCGTCTGCACGCAGAACAGCATAAGGTACACTGCGCCCAGTCGCAGGCCACAGAAAGAAAATATGCGTCCCTGTCTTAAGATGATTTGTTGACTGTATATTTCTGTTCATAAGGTGTTCTGGGTTGTTTCTGTAATTACTGATCTGATATCTGTCGTAGACTGTATCTGTTGTATACTTGTTGATCATTTGATTCTTCATGAAAAGAAGTAGGGGGTTGTAGCTCCCTTCCAGAAGAGTCTGGAAAACGAGAGAGAGTTGTAGCTCTCTGCAGGTTGCAGCCTGCGTGCTGGTAAAGGACTGCACCAGTACAAAATCATTGTAAAAAGAATTTCTTGAAAGAAGATAGAGACATATTGCAGCAGGTGGTTTTTCTCCCGCATTGGGTTTCCACCTTACATCTTGTGTTCTTTGGTGTGACTGTCTATTTTCTTTATTCATGCTCATTGTTTTATGGTACTGATATACAAGAATATTTCAAAAGAATCAAATAAGGAAGATTTGGTAAATTGCTAGATAATACTGATTCACCCCCCCTCTCAGTATTATTTCCAACATAACAACCATTTTCAACAACCATAACTAATGATTCATTTAAAGAAGTTGAAACTTAACCAAGGAGAAAAAACATCATCAAATTGATGCTAGATTGAGACCATGACTAAAGAAATGAGTGGGGGAGTTTGGGAAGAGATGTAAACATATTTTATAAGCCTAAAATATTGTTGCAATCAGGGGAGAAACAAAAGCAATGCAATTGGTGTTCCATGCATAGTATCACACCTCAACTACAAAAGGAAAATAAATAAAAGGTCACAAGAAAATGCTTGAAGAAGATGATATGAAAATGTTATTTCTAATATGCAACATTATAATGAGTGACTTATGGACATTAATTATTGTATTGGTGTCAAGCAAGGGTGACCCCTTTTCTCCTACTGATTTTGGCATCCACATTGAAAAAATTGAGAAATATTTAAAAGAGGAGGGATGCATTGATATTAACATGGTTGGAATCATTGTCATTCTTCTTCTATATGTAGATGATATCATTCTCCTTGCAAAAGATATTGAAGATTACAAGCAACTTAATCTCTACAACAATATTTCTGCAAACATAAAGAGCTTTCCATTATCATTGATAAAACCAAGATTATGATAACTTCTTTTCGGAAAATAATCTATAATTTTATTTTGTATGGTTACAACACCAAATTTTCAAGTACTTATGTACACAATAGAATTTCCAATTGAATTAGAACCGCAATATTGAGAAAATAACCTTTGGTGGCTAAAAAATGTAGAAATGCCAAGCTGTAGTATTGATACAAGAACATTTTTATTTTCAATACTTTATTTATCTATATTAGAAAATTTTGCAATTTAATACTTCAATTCAAAACAAAAAGTTCACCTCTTCACTAGTGCTTTCTTGGATCCTAACCCTTTGAGTTTGCAGCATTAGGGATATTATGAAATTTAAATAAAACAAAAGAAAAAATGAATAATATTCGACTTCTTAACAACGCGAATCCACTATGCAATTCAAGAGAAAAGATACCCAAGTGTCCCAACTAGTTTTAGCCTAAGAAGCTCCAACAAGCTAACATCACACAAACATGTCCTACAAGGGAATACATCTCCTCCTCTTCACTTCAACAAGCACAACCTAGGGGTTCATCTCAAAACCCTAATCTCCAAGACTCAAAGGGAGGAAACCTTAACCACAATTTTCAAGACGCTCATAAAAGCTCCAAGAAACCCTAGTGACTCTAAGGCAAGTGAGATAAAGTACAAAACAAGATAGAAGAGAAAGAGGAAGACCAATTTTCTCCTATTCGTCACATCTCTAACACAAGATGGAAAAAAATAAAGTAATACGAATGTGATCTCCAACATCTTCTTTACAAGATTAAACCCTAATACCTTGTAAGAGAAATCTCTCTAAAAAGAAGTCTACTTTCTATTTCAAAACTTTTCTTACGGTTTCCTAGAAATTTTACTTTCAACCTAAAATATTTATTGGATCTTAGCATTGTGAATTTTCAGCCTTAGTGATTCTATAAAACAAGGTACAAAAGAATAAGAGAGAGTACAATGCTTCACTTCCAAACAATCCAAAATTCACCAATTCAAGGAGAAAATATACCAAACCCGAAAGATAAGATTTAAGTATCACGGTAACTAATCAATCAATAATCACATCTAAAAATACTCTCTTCCATCAATAATAACAAATGCACAACAACAATACAACATCAATAAAATCAGTGCCTTATATTCTTCATTCAAATGTCAAATCATTTAACAATTGTTCCTTTATTTATGCCAAATTAGTTGGACATATATCACTATAAATAAAAATGCATAAAAGGAAAAATATAGTTGACAATAAAATTTTAAAATTTCACAAGTTTTGGATATGATCCAGGTGGACACTGTTGGCCACCCACCTATGCCACTAGCTAATATCACATTTTTCCATCTGGGCAACTTTTTTTTAACTACAAATTTTCGGGTCCTGAAATTCTGGGGCCATTTGAGGTCATAAGCGACCTTTTCTTGACACGACAAAATCCTACACTATTTGCCTGGGCACAGTCGAAGTGTGTACTACTTGGCTATACCTTTCCAATAGGCTACTAAGCGCACCAAATGAAGATTGCATACAAAAGTTATCACTGTGGGAAGTTGATGTACCAACTAACCCCAATCGGGGCCACAAACCTTTTGGTATTTCATCTCCTAAGGTTAGGTTTTATAATGTTTAGGTTTCTCTCATTGCAACTTTATGTTAAAATGGGAATTTCAGCCTCATTGTAGTGCTTCTGGTGAAAGTGCGTAGCCATCACATCTCTTCTCAGAGATATGCTACTACCATCGAGCGATTTTTTTTCATTCTGCATTGTTTACACTTCTAACACATTCCATTTATATATAGAAGTCAAGTTTTATTATATCTCCATGTTTTTGTTATAAATTTGTATTTTATTTTTTACCCTTCATAAATTCGAATCAGTGGTATTAGAGTGGTCTGCGCTTTATTTGTTTTTCTCTGCATGTCCCCAATGAGGTTTGGGTATAAGGAGGTGGGACTCGAACTACTTGAGTGCTTTCGAGGCTGTACTCGCCAACCTTGATGGCCTCCCATAGAAAAAGAAATGAAAAACGAGGGAGCAAGAGATCCTATTAAACTATTGCTTGAGGAAGCCCTTGCTCGATAAAGGAATGAGACGATGGATAATTTTTCCTAGATTATTCGTAGATGCCAATAACCAATACATTTTCCTTGAGTGACCACTTTGGAGAAGTTTCCCCCCTTCAAGGTACAAATTAGTTTTGATATTTCTGTATTTGAAGATTGACTATATGCATATTGTTACAGGCCATTTTTTGCACTTAGTCAAAAGGCCCCAAACCCAGATATCTTGTCATCCATTACACTTTGCATCAATCCCCTACAAGGCCAAACGAAAAACTATTTCTATAAGTTATAAGGATATTGGATTACATTGGCTCAAAACCCTAATTTAAGACTCCATCACACTTAGCTTCATGACAATTTGCGATGGCGCATGCTACAGATGTGCAACTTGCACTCATCAACACATGTTGCTTTTACTACAAGTGCGATGACCCTTGGAAATGAGGAAAAATAAAATAGAAATTCAAAGCTTCCTTCTCTAGAAGTTTCGAGAGTTGATTCATCCTTTTTCTATTGAATATGATCTCAAATTCCTACTAATGAGCTTTATCTCTTATCTCATGGAACATAAATCCTCTAAAAGTGGATCTAGCCCTAGTATGGTGGATCTAAAACTTCCTCATTTGCCCTATAAAATTAGTACCTGCTATAGAGTTTGGGTTGGCTTTTGGAGACTCTGATTTTTCCCTTATGCTATCAGTTTGAGTTTGGAGGTCCATAATCCATCCTTATGCATTGGTGAGATTGAAGGATTTATCATTGTGGCAAAGAAAGGACGAGAAGGCTGGGAGATATTTGCAACATCAAGGCCTCAACAAGGGTTGTAATCTTTCTCTGTTATCATTAATATAAAGTGCATTGTTTTTCCCATACATCATGTCTTTGATTATACATGTGTAGAATAAGGTTCCTTGATCTCTTATTTAGAGTTATTTGAATATATCATGTTGTATATCTCAATCTCTTTGCTTGTCTTGGCTAATTTACAGGCTCTACTTTCAGGAGTTAAAGTTGGAGCTGGAGTGAGTGGGTGAAGAGAAGAAGGAAGCTTGCACTAAACACCAAGTAGGTTTTCTTCTTACACTTCAAATATCTATAGGGAAAGATAATGTGGTTTGTTTGTTTGTTTCTATGTTAAGCCACTGGACCTAGGGAGATCGCTTCTATCTGCAGAAGGGATTTATCCAGAAAACAAATTGGTGACTTTGTTGGGGACACAATTTTTCTTCGATGGTCTTCTTTGCCATGGTCCTTTAAGACCTTTGTCGTCGACATTTTTTGACTTGTTCAGACAAAAAATTGACTTTAGAAAATTGAATTTCGAGTTTGATTAGGGTTTTTTCCTTGCTTTTTGTGCGAAACAGACCCATCACACTTTCTTTTCTGTGGTAGTGTGATGCATTGCAACTTTTCAGTTAAGTGCGACCCATCACACTGGTTCCTATAGACTACTTGCAATGATTTCTGGAAAATGAAAAAAATTAGTACTTCCCTGCCTTGCTTTGAAATTTTTCTTGTTTGCTGTGGTTTTTAGAGTCTCTGGTCTGTTTTATTCTCTCTAAAGGAAACAATTTGTGTGAAATTTGAGTTTGATTTCTTTTTGGTAGGAATTTTTTTTTTTCTTTCCAATTAGAGCTTTTTACATATGACTTGATTATTAATTCATTAGTTATAGTAGTTATCTAATCAAATTTCTTTTGTTTCAATAATGTAGTGATAATTTCAATTTTCTTTTATTGAAAATTCAAAAAAAAACGAAAAAGAAAAATTGATTTTCTTGTGCATTAGGGATTTGAAATTGTGAAATTGGAATAGTGTCTTTGAAGGTCTTGTTTGGAAGATTTGTTTTCTACATTGTTGAATTGAAACCTCTTCTTTTCCTCTAGTTAGATCTTCATCGAATTGAAAAAGAGTTCTCTCATATTAGTTGCATTTTAAAAATTTAGGTGAATGTTTCACTTTTATGGTCAAACAGAAACCTTAATCAAGAGAAGCATTTAAAATTTACTAATGAATCTAAGGAGCATTTGAAGTAGTAAAAACACATTTAGTTGGTCTAGGCTAGAAGACGTGTTTGGACCTTTGGGTATATAGGAATACAACGAGTATATATGAATGCTCCCATCGTACAGTTACACATTAGACAACACTACCATTGATTGCACTTCCACATACCTTCAAGTATATATTGGAAGTGCCCATTAGGTTTCAAATCAACCCCAGGTAACCGAGTCGACCGCCTCATCATTTTTGATACATCGAACACATCATTCGGGGATATTTCCTGCACGTACTTTACGATATATTGCAGTTCACAATGACTTGGTAATCCTTTTATGCCTAGTTATCCATTTTTTTATTATACCATTCAATTAATTAATTAACCGTGGAAGATCATTCTCGTTGTTCACGTAGAATTCAAGTTTTACCCGTAGAGGTAACACCTAGTAAATCAACAAGCCGTAAACATAAGAAATCACAATCTACTACCTCCGGTACATCAAAAGCTACTCCATTTGAAACTACATCAGAAATAAAAAATTACCTAGCTTGGATCATCACTTCCTATTATTACAGAACCTGAAGTTAAATCTGATGAAACTTGTGAATTATAGTATAAGGCAGTTGAAATTATTCAACTAGGAGTTGTTGAAACCCACAAAATTGAATTTGAAACAACTGAGACTGCAACCGTAGAACCTGAAATTGTAGAGTCGGAAACATTGGAACCTGAAGAACCCCAAGTTACTGAGCAAGTGACTCTAGGAATTTATTCTTCTATCCCTCTTCCTTTATCTCATCCACCATTTCCATCTTCGAGTAGTGAAATTGAAGTAATTCTACCTGGTTTACGGAGTATAGGACATCACTGAAGAAGATTCTCCTAGTCATCGATCTCCCACTCGAATACCTTTACATCTATATTTTCCTCCTTTGTATCATGTTTTTTCTAGTTATACACCCCATACTCGATTACGTTAGAATCTTTTGCATAATTATCTCTTGAGTACTAAACTACAGCTTCGTGGGCTCATCACCTCACATTGTGTTTTATTCACTGCGTTGAACGCTGGTATTCAATGCGTTGAATGTTGAACAATCCTCATACCACTCCACAACACCGTCGTAGTCGGACTCTCCCATCACAGTCGAACTCTCCCGTCGGACTCTCCCATCACAGTCGAACTCTCCCCTCGGTTCAATTAACAAGAGTTGCACCATTCTTCTCGCAACGATTCCATCTCTGCTATGCTCGTAACACCATTCTGCTCACAGCAATTCTTTGCTGCTCCTCTCTTGATATCTTCTACAGTCACCTATACTGTGTGCAATACCTTTCGCCGTTGAGCTTCCAGTCATTCCCTCCCCATTACCTCTCGGCGGCTTGTTTATCACTGTTAAATGCTTCCACTGCGAGACAAGACTAAACTACAGCTCTGTGGGCTCATCACCTCACACTACATTTTATTCACTACGTTGAATGCTGGTATTCAATGCGTTGAATGTTGAACAATCCTCATACCACTCCATAGTCTCCCCATCGTTCCTCTCTCACCGAATCAGTCACAGTGCGTTGAATGACCGTTGTCGTCTATTTTCACTTAGAAAGGCTCCTGTTCACCATAAATTCATTTGGTTGTTGTTCATGTCGACGGGATGGACACAAGTGCACTGATGATTGTAGGATCCCATGGGGTCAATGCCATTTTAATTTGCGTCGCAAATTTGCAGATGTGGACTTGGGAATTAGCTAAACTCTTATTTTAAAACTTTGATTCCCTTTGGCCTTGGATTAAGCTAATGCGAAAATCCAAATACGTGGAGCGTCTCGGTAGAAAGCAAGTACTGTTTTAAAATCCAAATACGTGGAGCGTCTCGGTAGAAAGCAAGTACTGTTTTAGAAAAGGTCTCGGGAGAAAACAACTACATGTTATGAGGAGTTGTTTTTGAGTTGCAAAGATTCAAAGATGTGACCTACGAATTTTTTTTTGGCTTGTTGCAATTTCTTTCATGATTTTGTGCCCTTGTTTTGTAAGAAACTGCAGCTAGTTTCTTGGTTGTCATAAGAATTCAGAATATTGCTACTATACTATAATTTTTTTTTCAAAAGCGCATTGTTTTTGCCAGCAGAAGTTGTTTTTTTGTTTTTTTAACAGTACACATGTTTTACAATGCATTCATTGATATCTATTGTGGGAGTGGTTCTCACTGGCAAAGAGAACTATCCAGAATGGTTGCGGAAAATCAAACACACTCTCATTTTTAATGAGTTGTGGAAATGAGTGTGTGTTGGAGGTGGTGACAAAGAGCCAGAACAACTTACCTCAGATAAGGAATTCACCATTTGGGAAAATAAGAATAGCAAGGCTTATGCATTGATTGCAACATCAGTAAATGAAGAGGTGAGTCGCCATATTTCGCCATTTTCAAATGCTTTCGAAGCCTTACAAAAACTGAAGGAATTTTATGACTCACACTCTGGACTTGAAGTTGTTCAACTCATGATTAAATTGTTCAGCCTTGAATTACAAAATGATGATCCTCTTGCTCTTGCATTAGAAGTAAAATCTATTATGCATGATATCAAAGTCACTAATGTTGAACTGGATATACCTCTGATAGCTTTTTTCAAGGCACTTTATCCCACTTACTCAAATTATCTTGAGTCATTACAAGCAAATGGAAACCTTAAAGATACTACCTTTGACTCCCTTGTGAAAAAATTTGCTGAAAGAGAGAAAGCTTTTGGGAAGAAGACAACTCCTAAGAGGCTGTGTGTCTTGCACATAGAGAGAAGAATCTTTCTCAAGATTCTTCCAGAGGAAGAGGTGATCGAAGAGGAAGAGGAAGAAATTCCAGAGGTAGGGGGGGCAGACATTCTCAAGGAGAAAAGTCAGATTTGCATTGCATACGTTGCAAAAGAGATGGATCACATGATGCATCCACATGCAAGTTGCCTTGGGACAGAATTGAGAAGGAAAGAAACCAACCCAAAGGTAAAACTAATGAAAAGAGAAAGGTAAAGCATCTGAATCCGCTCATTATGTTGTCGCACGCTGTAATATTGGAGTAAATGAAGACTTATTTAATGCTTCATTTGCTTCTTGGAAAAATGATTGGTTGCTTGATTCAGGAGAAACTTGCCACATGACTTTTAGAAGAGATTTTTTTGAAGAATTCACTGACAATGTTGATGGAGTAGTATACTTTGCAGACAAATCAAAACTCAAGCCATCAGGGCTTGGCACAATCAGGGTTAAATTGCCTGGTCAGTAGGAATTTACAGGGTAAGTTCCTCAGATAGAACACCAAAGGACACCACTCGCAAAGAGATCACAGATCAATACACCAATGTTGTTGATGTGGTTAAAACCCTCAAAGAGAGAAACAGTCCACGGCCTGAGCCAACGCGATCACTTCAGGCAATTTATTAATAAAAGAATGAAAATTTGCATAAGTTTCTCTCATGAACGGTTACCCTACAAATGACCCTCCATGCTCTTTAAATAGAGATCATGGACCAATCGGGTGTTAAGCCACATATCAAGTGTCGGTAATACTGAGGAGAGAATGAATCGTCGGATCACTACATATCGTGACCATCAGATTGTAAGTTACAAAAGTACATAGTAAAGAAACACACTTTACTTAAATCTACACTAGACCAAGTTATACTTAACTATTTCCTATGTGTCGGAATATCCTAACATCCCCCTTAAGAACAACTTGGGATAGGATTGAGGGATGTACAAATATGACACAATAGGAGAAGGAAAGAGGTATTAGAGCCTATCCCCCCTTATTGACAACTTCCTGAACTCCAACCATAAATCGAAGTTTAGTAAACTTCGCGTCTGTGAGAGCCTTTGTAAAGATGTCTGCAACTTGATCATCTATTGAACAATATTTCACTTCAAGAACATGGTCGTGAATGAGCTTTTTGATGAAGTGCATGTGCAGTTCAATGTGTTTGCTGCACTAATGTTGGACTGGATCTTTGCATAGTTGAATGGAACTTTGATTATCACACCAAAGTGTAGTTGGATGCTGCTGC
The DNA here is from genome assembly GCA_031772625.1 of Pinus tabuliformis. NCBI lineage: Eukaryota > Viridiplantae > Streptophyta > Pinopsida > Pinales > Pinaceae > Pinus > Pinus tabuliformis. Next base: position 1,938,374,594 of record CM062818.1, on the reverse strand, counting down.
TGAAAGCCAAACTCTGACAGGATTTGATGAAGCCACAAGGCTTCCTTACTAGCTTCTACAACACCACAATACTCTGCTTCTATTGAAGAAAGAGAAATGACACTTTGTTTCTTGCAAGCCCATGTAATAGGTCCTGAGCCAAGAGTGAACACATAACCTGCAGAAGACTTCCGATCATCAGGGTCACCTGCCCAATCAAAATTAGTGAAACCAACCAATAGAGGAGATGCTTTTGCACTATAATGAATCCCAAACTAAATTGTACCTCGAACATAATGAAGCATTCTTTTAGCTGCTTTCCAATGACTTTCATGTGGGTTTTGCATAAACCGAGCAATAATGCCAACAACAAAGGAAAGGTCAGGACGAGTATGGGTCAGATACAAAAGTTTTCCTACAAGTTGATGGTATAAGGTAGCATCAACTTCAGGGGAAGTACAAGTGACTAAAATTTTGGCTCCAAACTGAAAGGGAGAAGGGGCTAGCTTACAGTCTTCCATGTGAAATGGCGTAGAAGATCACATGCATACTTAGACTGGGAAAGGGAAATACCTTCCTTGGATTGCAAGACTTGAAGGCCAAGAAAATAATGCAAGTGTCCTAAGTCTGTCATTTCAAACTTCCTTTTAAGGCTAGACTTTACATGGTTTATAAGGTTGGGATCATCAACATAAAGAACAAGAATGATAAGAGACTTTCCCACTTTCTTGGTGTAGACAGTATTGTCAGAATGACACCTAGAAAATCCAGTTTCTAAAAGAAAGCTATCCACTTTGGGATACCAAGCCCGAGGAGCTTGCTTGAGACCATAAAGGGATTTCTGAAGCCAACATACAAGGCTGGAGTCTATTTTTATAAAGCCAATAGGTTTTTCCATATAGATTCCTTCATGAAAGTCCCCATGCAAGAAGGCAGATTTAACATCCAGCGGATGGACTTCCCATTTGAAAGAGGCAGCAAGGGAAAGAACAAGGCGGATAGAGTTCATTTTGGCTACAGGGGAGAAGGTTTCAGTATAGTCAATGCCTTCAACTTGTGAAAAACCCTTAGCAACAAGATGAGCTTTATGCTTATCAACCTTTCTATATGGTCCATACTTGTTCTGTAAACCCATTTCCATCTAACAAGTTTTCGTCCCTTTGGAAGGGGAACAAGATCCCATGTATCATTTGCCAATAATGAATGATATTCTTCATTCATAGCTGTGTCCCAATCTGGATGGTCTGAAGCTTCTGCAAAGGTGTTAGGATCATAATTAGCTGAATCTTGAGCCAGTAAAGAAGTGGCTCTATCGAACCGAGAACGTGTACGTCGCTGATCTGTAGGATCGCTGGCAAGAGCACCTGCTGCATCTCGAGTAGCACGGACCCATTGTGGAAGTTGAGGAGCTGAAGGAGGATCCTAAGAAGGTGGGGGAGGATTGTCATCCTCACTTTCATCATCTGAAGAAGAAATATTTTCAGAAGTAGAAGGGATAGAGAGAGGTGGCACATCCGCCAAACTAGGCTCATAGGCCGATATATTTTCAGCAAACTTTATATCTCTTCTAATGATAACATTTTTGGACTTAAGTGGAATAAGTCTGTATCCTTTGACATCTTCAGAATATCCAACAAAAATATATTTTTCACTTTTAGGTTCTAAAGCCTTATGTTTCTCATCTGGAATATGGGCCCATGCTTCACTTCCAAAATCACGAAAGTGACTTACATTTGGTTTAATTGAGCTCCATGCTTCTTCTGGAGGGATATTCTTTAAAACCTTAGTAGGAGTGCGATTTAAAACCTTAGTAGTAGGAAATGAATGATAATGTTACATTTAAAAAAAATTCGGCCCCCTTTCCAAACTTAATCTAATTAGCTCAACAAAAAGAAAGACTTGAACTCAAGACCTCTATTCTCATAAAGTAGCTTTGGACCAAGTGAGCTAGGTTAAAAGGTTAGTAATTTTTGGAAAAGAGGAAGGTTTTTTTTTTTTTTAGGTCACTACAGATTTTGGGTGCATGCTTACTTGGGAAAGCTCTTTTTTGCCTGCAAAACAAAAAATAAAAAACCCAGCACAGACATACAAAAAAAAACAAACGTTACAGCTTGAGGTTAGCTTTAGCCGGAACCTAAATATTTTCCTCAATGTTTCTAATTTTCCGAGATCACACTAAGGTGCGGCAGAAAAGAGCATAAGCATGAGAAAAATCCTTCATTTCTCTTTCTGATTTGCCAAGATCGCACAGAGTCACGAGGCAAAGAGGATGAAAGGTATAGATCCAGTAATAAAAAAAGAGAGCTAAATAAACCGAAATAAACAGAGAGAAAATAAATAAAAACTGCAAATAAACACTGTATACCTCGAGATCTTAAAAATGACGTAGCTAGGGGTACCAAAAACCTTTTTGCGTCAAACGAAAGGGGTTCCTCACTGGAACAGATGCTTCTAACACAATAGAGCAGTCCTCTCGGCCCGAAAGCAGTCAGTAACAGTAGGTCTAGGAAACAACAATGGGATGCAGTTTTACCGACTTCAGATTTGGATCACCAACAAATGCGGTCCTCAAATAACTCTGATACCATGTAGGAATTTACAGGGTAAGTTCCTAAGATAGAACACCAAAGGACACCACTCAAAAACAGATCATAGATCAATACACCAGTATTGTTGACGTGGTTAAAACACTCAAAGAGGGAAATAGTCCACGGCCTGAGCCAACGCGACCACTTTAGGCAATTTATTAATAAAAGAAGCAAAATTTACATAAGATTCTCTCATAAACGGTTACCCTACAAATGACCCTCCATTCTCTTTAAATAGAGATCATGGACCAATCAGGTGTTAAGCCACGGATCAAGTGTTGGTAATACCGAGGAGAGAATGAACCGTCAGATCACTACATATCATGACCGTCAGATTGTAAGTTACACAATTATATAGTAAAGAAACACACTTTACCTAACTCTACACTAGACCAAGTTATACTTAACTATTTACTATGTGTTGGAATATCCTAACATGGTCTTCTAGACTTTCTTCTGCATCATGTTTTATATCTCCCACAGTTGAGGAGAAATTTGCTGTCCTTGGTCCACATCCGCCAGCAAGGACACTCCATTCACATGTTTGATGGAAAAGTTGAGGTGAGAAAAGCATCAGACCACTCACTTGTCATGACGGGGATAGAAGAAGAAAGGTTTCTCAAGCTGTAGGGTACCTCTGCTCGTGCACAAAATTTCTCATACAATTTTCATTATGATGAAGGTACATTTCCATCAAGTTTATTATGGCATGCTAGATTTGGACACTTGAACTATGACAACTTCTGCTTGTTGAAAAAAAATGTTGTTACTGGTTTGCCTACAATTCCTAGGAAACTTAAGCAATGTGATGCTTGCATTCTAGAAAAGCATAACAAACAATAGTTTCATGATTCACATTCTAGAGCACATAGAAAAATTGAACTCATTCATTCATATTTATGTGATCCAATGCTTGTTCCTTCTGCAAATGGAAATAAATATATGATGACATTTATTGATGACTACACCAGAATGTGTTGGGTTTATTTATTGAAGAACAAATTTGATGCTTTTCAAACATTCAAGAACTTTCATACATGGATTGAAAATGATGCACAATATCATATTGGATCTATTTGCACTAATAATGGAAAAGAATACGCTTCAAATGAATTTGAAAAATATCTTCCCCAACATGGGATCAAACATCAAACAACCGTGCCTTATAATCCCCAACAGAACGGAGTAGCTGAAAGAAAGAATAGGAAAATATTAAATATGATGCGCTCAGTTATGTTTTTCAAGAATGTAAAATTGATGTTTTGGGCTGATGCAGTTCTATGTGTTGTATATGTAAAGAATAGATGTCCATCTAATGCTAGTAGAAACAAGACTCCTTATGAAATGTGGTATGGGCACATTCCTTCGGTAAAGCTTCTCAGGGTCTTTGGTTCCACATGTTATGCCTTGATACCAAAGGTACATAGAAACAAACTTGGTGTAAGGAGTCGTAAGTGTATCTTCCTGGGGTATTCAAACACCTCCAAAGCATACTGTCTCTATGATGAAGTCAATAAAAGTTTGTTGTATCTAGAGATGTAATCTTTCTTGAATCATCCAAAACTGAAAATGTTGTTGAGTGGCAACTTGATCGCCTGGATAGATTTGCAAATGAAAAATCATTTCAAGAATTTGATAATCATATTCCAAATCTTGAAGGGGGGGGGGGTTGCTATACCAGATCAACCTGTGGAATCTTCCTCTGAAGCACTCTCTCCCCGCATGAAACTCCAACAACAGATGATACTTTGAGTGATGTGATTGACAGAATTGGGAGACTCAATCTTGATTCAGTCCCAACTCAATCAACGGAGCAGCCTAGACCATCTCAGAAAGGTCCCCCAAAATGGCTGACGAAGACACTTGAAAGTGTTCATCCTGATGAGGTTGGAAAGATAGGAAGTAGAAATTAAACTCGGCAAAATGGAGGTGATGTAGATGATTCTGATTCACCTGTTGATATGGATGTTTCTTATGATTGTGAATTGAATTTGTCTACAGATTTTGAACCAACTTCCTTCAAAGAAGCTGCTTCTCATGATGAATGGAAAGAAGCAATGCAAAAGGAGTATGATGCCTTGATAAAGAATGGCACTTGGAAGCTGGTTGATCCTCCATTGGGAACCAAACGAATTGGCTGCAAGTGGGTCTACAAGAACAAGTATAAAGATGATGGCTTACTTGACAAGCACAAAGCCAGGCTTGTGGTAAAAGGTTTTGTACAAAAGGAAGGGGTTGATTATGAGGAGACTTTTGTCCCCACAACAAAATGGGCTACCATCCAGAAAGTCCATCAAATGGATGTAAAATCTTATTTCTTGAATGGAGATCTAAAAGAGAATGTTTTTATGTCCCAGCCTGGAGGATTTGCTGTGAAAGGACATGAACATAAAGTATGAAAACTTGTGAAATCCTTGTATGGCCTCAAACAAGCACCGTAAGCCTGGTATGAAAAACTAATTGAGCATCTTCTAAAACTCAATTTCAAACATTATGATTTTGATGATGCAACTTGTTTGTCAAGAAAGTTGGAAAAAAATTGTATATCTTGTCGTATATGTAGATGATCTTTTGATGACAGGGAACAATGAGAGCTACATTGCATCCATAAAGAAGGAATTGAGGAAATGTTTTGAATGACTGATTTGGGCTATGTTCATTACTATCTTGGAATTGAAGTAACTCAACCTCCGAAGTCCGTATTCCTTTCTCAAAAGAAGTACATTGGAGATTTTTGAACAGGTTTGGCATGGCTAAATGCAATCCTCTGACTACTCCAATGGAACAAAACTTAAAGCTCACATCCATTGAAGGAAAAGAATTTGAGGATGCAACAAAGTATAGATAGTTTGTAGGAAGTCTCAACTACCTGACTACTACTAGACCAAACATTTCGTTTTCTATTGGAATCCTCTCCAGGTTTGTGCAAAATCCTTGTGAGGGACATTTGTATGCTGCAAAAATAGTTCTAAGGTACTTGAAGGGAACTCAAGGCTTTGGACTCAAGTATACATAGGTGGGCGACTTCAGCTTGATTGGATACTCTGATTCAAACTTCGATGGAGACAAAGAAATTGGGGTATCTACTCCAGGTTATTCTATGAGTCTTGGATTAGGAGCTATCTCCTGGAGATCACACAAAGAATAAGTTCCAACATATTCCACAACAGAGGCAGAATATGTGGCAGAAGCTGAGGCAACAAAATAAATTGTGTGGCTCATGAAAATTCTAGAAGATTTCTAGGTAAAACAAGTACATTCGACTCCACTCATGATTGACAATACCTCGGAAATAAAGTTAGCCAAGAACCCAAAGTTCCATGATCGAACAAAGCACATCAATACAAAATATCATCTGATTCGACATCATGTTGAGGCCAAAACAATCCATCTTTGCCATTGTTCCACTAATGAGTAGATTGCAGACATCTTCACCAAAGCGCTTGGAAGAGAAAAGCTTGAAAGATTCAAAATGATGCTTGGACTCACAAACATCCCTTCAGATTAAGGGGGGAATGTTGACACCTAATCATAGGGATTGGGTGAACAACTGTAAATAGTGTAAATGAATAATAGAGAAAATGGAGAATCATCGGGAGATGAAACTCAACAGTGACTCCCTCTTGTATATAATAATGAACAACCTAAATGAATAATACAATCTCATTTTTGAGGAGTTACCTCCTGGCCTGACAGCGCACACCTTCATCTAGAAAATCCAACCATGACAAAGACAACCACCCAACCCGTGTCCGCCATTATGAGCGAGCCAACCAAAGTTGCGTTGACTTCTCTCTTCACCACCTCACCAAAAACTCACCTTTATGGTGGTCCATCAGTACCACCTGGATATCATTCATTGTCAGGAACCTTTTCCGGAGTGTTGTGTAGTCCTTGGAATTCTAAACTACCTTCATCATATGGAATACCATTTGGTTCATCTACATCGAGCACCCCATAACCTATTCAAACTATTGTGCCTCAAAATACTTTGGATCAATAATATGGTTTATTTTTTAGTGTAATAGGACACGTGTAACAATCCATTTTGTCTTACCATGGGAATCCTCCCGCTAGGGGAAAATGGCCTTATTATAAGCCTTATCCTCCAGCTCAGGGGAAACCTATTGCTGGTATGTTCCCATCTAATGAGAAAATATTACAAGTCGTTGCTCCTCATTTTACGAGTGCTTCTAGTCAACTTGGTCAGGTTTCAACTCAAGTTCCTACTAGTCAACCTGTCTAGGCCGTACCTCAAGTACAAGCCAGTCAAATTGTTTAGAACATACCTCAAGTACAAGATGCTCAAATTGTTTATACCATATGTCAAGTACAAACAAGTCAACCGATACAGGGTATACCTCAAATCCCGTCTGCCCAACCTGTCCAGGGTATACCACAGATCCCATCTAGCCAACTTGGTTAGACTGTGCCTCAGGTACTTAGTCAACTTATTCAGGGCATACTATAGATTCCATTTGGACAACATTTTCAAGGTATACCGAACATCCCCGTTGGGCAAACAATGACCGCACTGCAAGAAACTCATCAAGGTCAATACATCTAAGGCCCACCTTTTCTACCTTATCAAGGTATTTTTGGAACAAGGTAGCTTGGTCTGAGCTATCCTGGTCTTCAAACCACTGCTTATCCTAGTGGAATGAAAATTCCAATGCCTCAACCCATTCCACCTTACGCAGGATATCCTCCACCAATAGTTAATATTTATCCACAAGGTTACCAGCCTCCTCAATCAGAATTCAATAAGGAGTTTCCATTTATTGCAATGTTAGATTTATCAAACCTCTCTTAGCTTAACAACGATCTGATCTATCATTCTCCTTAGTGGCCGACTATTCCATCTAAATTTCCGAGAGATATTCCCAAATTCAACAACAACCCTAGGGAAGACTCATCAAACCATGTTATGAATTATCATTTATGGTTTAAATTATGATTATATTTGTTTGCATTTTTTCTAGTGAACTCTTACAAGTCTGACAAAAAAATAGTATGTCGAATTACTGAGAGCTTCGTTTAATAACTTTAATGCACTGGCAACAACATTTCTGACCCATTTTCAATTACCGATTCGTTATGGAACCGGTATGGATATTTTTAAATCTCTAAAACAATCTGACTCTACTCACGTATCTGTTCATAAAAATGAGTAGAGGCATCGTCGTCGTTTGGTTAAAGCTTATATTGCAGGTCATTTATTAATAGAGTGATTTGATAAATCATTGCTACTTGATACAACTGAGGATGTTTCCAAGGGAGGAGTTGTTACTGAAGAGAAAGTTATTGCTCGTGCCCAATATTTAGACCTAGTTTATACCCAATAGGGCACTCTCTACCAGAAAATACTTAATGCCCCGTGACCACCTCACACTATTCCATCCACTCCTTCGACGAAATCACATGCTACTGATGACATGATTGGTTCCATTCGTCAAGAACCAACGAATAAGCCCTCCGGTCAATCCAATCTAAAGATTTCTCCTGTGACCACTCAAAGCCCCTCTCCTCCCGCGCCTGTGAATACTTATGAGATTAATGCCATTCAAGATGCTAAAGGAAAATATTTGCAACCAAGAAGTAAATAGAATGGTAAAGGCAAAGCCAAAAAAGAAACCCCTCCACAAGAAAAAGAAAAAACTCAGTCTCTTGACAAGAAACTCAAACCACATTATCCTTGTCTCATTTGCAACGAGGATCATTTCACCAAGGAATGTCCACACTGTGAAAAAATCAATCGATTCTTAAAGGTTGCATCTACTGCACCCATTGTGTTGAAAGAGCCTTTCCCGAATCAGGAGACCAAAATGGTTGCACAAGGTCCATCCTCCTCTTCCCAAAATTCTTCCAACATACTGATGTGTTAGGAATATGTCTTGGTGGCTACTTAGAATAAGGACTATGTTTCCTTGAATCCTCCAAATGGAAAGGCTACTGATCAACCTTCCACTTCTACTCCACCTAGTTTTGGTCCTCTACAGATTGAGATACCAACTACTAAAATGACAATTAAACCTCCTCCTAAAGGAGTTATTCATAAGTCGTCGTTTAATCCTCATGCGAGAGCTGCCTAGAACTACAACATATTTTAATATCTTTCCCAGGCTCCTTCAACTATGCGTACCCTTGAAGTGTTGCAAAATTGTCCTGCATAGAGGAAATCATTATTAGCGGCAGTTCGTGGGGTGGATCCTTCGGATTCAAGCCTGATTATTTTTAATTTAGAAAACCATACACCTTGAATTCCGCAAGCTTGCGTTCATGATTCAAGTTTTTAGAGGAAAGAATGTGTTCTAAATAACAATGGACGAAGGTACCTCCACTTCTATCATGTCGCTATCGTGTTGGAAAGCCTTGGGCTTTCCAACGATCAATCGGTCCACAACGAATCTCAAAGCATTTGACAGGAGATGATTCAAGCCTTACGAAATCCTGAACTTTTTACCCGTCAAATTAGTAGGTAAAACAATGTTAGTAGAGGTAGAAGTTGTTGATGGACCATTAGACTATAACCTCCTATAGGGACATAACTGGACTTATGCTATGGCAGCTGTTCCCTCATCATATTTTTGAATGATCCTCTTCCCTCATCAAGGAAAGATCGTGACTGTTGACCAACTCACCTTTTACGCTGCTGATTCGGAGACCACTGGAAATATTTTAGTTGTGGATAAAAAACTGCTTCATTATGATAAAGTTGGGGTAGGTTTATTAAAAGATTCATCTTTAATGGTCACTTTTGCGCTTCCACCTCCCTGCATTTTTGCCATGGTCTCCCCAATCAACATGATCATGTATAGTACTGAACCATTTGAAAAACCATATGATCCAAGGATAATACATGATGACTCTAATATCAAATATTTCGGTGACTGCATGTCGCTCATCCCTATTGAATTATCTTATGAATCTTTTCACCTGTCCTTCCCGAAAATACTCAAAAAAACAACCAAGTGAACAGGGTTGATGAATTGTTGGCTTATATGGGCTTGACCCAGGTTCAGAAGAATTATTTAGCCAAACAAATACCACAGCTACCAGCCCTTTCGACAACAGCCCGCGAAGCACGGACTGAGGTCTCACCCGAGGTAGCAGGGGAGGGTGCTGGAACCAGGTTTTCACACCCTGGGATGTCTTGGATGTGGTTTGGGGATGGCGTGCTGTTCTGCAGCCTTGCGCTACGCCGGATCCACGCAGATTAGAATACCCGTAGCGCGCTTATTACATATTGAATCACTTATTACTAGTTTGATCTAGTTAAGACATTCTTTAAGCAAACATTTATTACTTTTGGTTACTTCGCGCATCAAGATTAACCCAGTTCACATGTATTCAACAGTAGCAAATGCCGAGATCATAACAGTTCGATTATCATAAAAGAGTAAAATCTCAATTAGCACAGAATTCAGAAGAAACTTATCTTTATTATCAATCTTCAACAATACATCCAGATCCACCCTGTGCACTCAGCTGCAGGGGTCCGCACACATAGCTGCGGACTTTCTAGGCCTCTGTGCGCACAGCTGTAGAGCCTCTACCTTATACCCTACTCCCTCAACTCGGACTTACAGACGATTTCAAGCTATTGCCTTTCAGAACCCATTAAATTCCATCTTCCCAAAAGAACTACTTTTACCTCATAGAGCCACGCTCTATTTATACTCTCCCTTGGCCCGCGATCCCTCTGCGGGCTGAATCTATTACTATTTCTTTGCATTATTTTCGGGCGGACTACCCTTTGACTCAACCTCCTATAGTTTGCACTCCGCACTTTCCGTGGAGTCTTTTACCCTAATATTACCCACAATTCTGGGCTTCGCACCCCATACTTGTTTCGCGGGGCTTGCGCTACCCAACAGTCCCCCAACACAATCATCATGACTCATCCCGAGTCACTCGCTGGCATGGCTAGACACTCTGCCTTGGCTTCGCGGTTCACCTCCCATTGAGTGGCACTTGTCATCCAGCTGCTCCTGCTTTGTCTCCTGCAATGCTTCATCCATCTCCTGCTTCAGTGTTTCTACCATATCTCGCAACCGATGATGCTCATTCTGCTCTGCTCGGTTAACACAGAACACCCCCTCTGAGGATTTTAGCATGAGTGGGGGAGCCGCATACGGGACCTCCTGGTACCACTGTAGCCCTTTCCGACCATCGTATATTCTCTTCGTGCTGTCCGCTGCAACCTGTGTTGCAATTTTTCAAGATTCTGGATGCTGTCCGGAGGATCCCAATCGTCGAGAACCATCAGAGACAACTTATTGACTGCATATCCACCCATGGTCGTCGTCTGTCCATCCTTCTGTTGTTCTGTTGTAGTGCGCCATCCTGCCCCTAGGTGGGGCGACGACATCCAAACCAATTCTACTTCGCATTCCCTTTTTTCTGATACATCCCTTGCTAGTGATGCTGCAGCCTACGGGATACTCGCAACTGTCAATACCAAACTCCTTAGAGAGTCCTGCTCCTCCCTCGGCTAGATTACTACCTTCGGGCGCATGCCTGGTGCAGAGATGATGAACAACTCCATCTGTATTTCCAAAGCATAGGCTGCCCAGCGGATTCCCCATGGTGATTTATAAGCCATGCGAACTTCAAATGCCCGGATTGCCGCTCGTTCCAACTTGTGTAACCTTCCCGTGTGAAATCTGTGGCCGATCATTTCATATCTGGGTCGTACTGTTGCTCTTAATTGCCTGCCGCCTGCTCCCTTTTGCCATAATGCAACCCTCTTGTCATGAACAATGGTATTAACGGTCATCATTCCTTGGAGCGGCGCACCTGCGTGGCTTTGTCTATGGAACCACGCTCCTGATTGTTAGCCAACAGTACACACACCCTGATACCCGCGCATCTGTCCCCAGACTGCTTTATCGTCCCTCACTCTCTTTCAACTGGTCGGAACGGTGAGACTCTCCTAGGAACGGTTAGTCAGGCGGTCAGCCTGCCCGTATAGAGCTTCATGCGACTACCATTCACTCTTCCCGGGAAGGGGTCTCTGTTGAGGTTAGCCAGTTGAACTATGCCCCCATCAGTTACTTCATTAACGACATAAGGTCCCAACCAATGCATTCAGAGTTTACCTAGGAATTTCTCGAACTTATTGTCATATAACAATACGAGATTGTCCTTCTTGAACGTGCGTACCTTGATATGGCGATCATGCCATGCTTTCTCGTGCTATTTTTTTACTTGCTGGTGAAATCCCGCCAGGAATCATTCCTCGTCCAGTTCGTCGAGCTATACGAGCCTTTCCTCCAAGGCTCCACGATCTACCATTCCGGTAGCTGCTGCAATCCGCAGACTCGACACGATATATTCCATAGGCATCGCGACCTCCTTACCATAGATTAGTCGAAACGGTGTCTGTCCTGTCAACTTTTTGCACGTGGTTCATTACGCCCATAGCACACCAGGGATGCGCAAGTCCCAATCATTCCATTGCGCATTGTAGATCTTAGTCAGCGTGGTTTCCAAAATTTTGTTGAATGCCTCAACGGTCCCATTTGCTTGCGGATGGTATGGTGTGCTCCATTGGTGATATATCTGGAATTCCTCAGTGAGCGCACTGATGGTTTCATTCAAAAAATGAGTTCCTCGATTATTTATGAGAATCTTAGGACACTGAAACCTGGTCAACACATTTTCGAACAAGAACTTTGCCACTGTCATGGATGTGCAATCCTTAACTGGCTGTGCTTCTGCCCATCGGGTCAAGTATTCAGTCGCAGTGATAATATAGCGCGCGCCCGTCTTCCCTCACGGTTCAGTAGGCCCGACGAAGTTGATCGCCCATTTTTTAAATGGCTATAGCGTTACCTGTGGCTAAAGTGGCATTTCATCCCTTCGCGACGGCTTGCCCGTTTGTTGGCATACATCGCAGGCCCGACAGTATGATTTTGAATCTTGATGTAGGGAGGGTGACCATAATCCGTTGTGAAGAACCTTCTGGGCTGTGGCACGGCTCACATAATGTCCGCCAGCAACTCCGCCATGTGCTTCAACAGGGATCTGTTCTCGCTCAAACTCTGGTACATATCTGTGTAATATCTCATCATGGCCCATCTTGTAGAGATGGCCGGCAATCACAGTGAAATCTGCTACTCGTGTCACCAATTCCTTCTTTTGTTGCATAGAATACCCCTGCGGCACAGTGTTGGTAGTCAAAAAATAGATTATATCTTCAAAGTGGCTATCCAAAATGCGCACTGCATACAACTAGGCGTCTGTGAGTCCTTCTTCTAGATTCATGGGTTCCTCGCCTGTCTCAATCCGGGATAAGTGATATGGACCCGCATTCAGACGTCCCGGCTTTACAACAACCTCAAAATCATATTCTTGAAACAACAACAACCATCGACAGATGCGCCCCCCAAAAATAGGCTTATTCACTAGGTATTTTAGTGCAGAGTGGTAAATATACACCTTAAAATGTCTTCCAAGAAAATAGTGATGATACTTTTGGAGTGCGTACACCATCGCTAATCCCTCTCGCTCAGAGGTAGAGTAATTCTTCTAAGGTTTCGACAATCTTCGACTTGCAAACGCAATCGGGTGGTCAACTCCCTCCACTCCTTGCTGAGTAAGTACTGCTCCTAACGTGATACACGACGCGTCGACATGCACATGGAACTCCACGTCCCATTTTGGAAAGATCAAGATAGGGGCAGATGCCATTTCTTCCTTCAGCAATTCCAGGGTTTTGTTACATTCCTCATTCCAGCAATTCATGTCATCCTTTTTTAACAACTGTTCCATTGGAGCCGTGATCTAGGCATAACCTTTTATGAACTTCCAATAGTACCTCGTGTGTCCCAGTGTAGTGCATAGCTATTTGACACTGCGCGGTGCTTGCAAACCTAGTATGACAACAATTTTTGCTCGATCCACCATCAAGCCTTGCCTACAAACTACGTGACCCAGCAAGTTCCCGAAAGGAACAAGGAACATACACTTCTTTAGATTGAGTGCAATCTGGTGTTGACGGCAGGTATCCAGCATTAATCGTAAGCTCTCAGTATGTTTCTTAACCAGGCCAAAGACGGTCCAATCGTCAAGATAGACTTCCAAGAATTTATGTATAAATTCCTTGAATGCAGCTACCACAATGCGGGAAAATATTGCCGGCGCGTTCTTCAGCCCAAATGGCATCACTGTATACTGAAAACAACCCCATTCCGTAGCAAACGTTGTCTTGCTTCGATCTTTTGGCACGATCTTGATCTGATGGTATCCAGAGAACCCATCCGTAAAGGAATACGCTTCCTGCCCGCCCACATTTTCTAAGACTTCATCGGTAAAAGGTGTGGGAAATGGATCGTTAACACAAGCATCATTGAGTTTCTGTAGATCCACGTAGATGCAGATCTCACCCTTCTGTTTCTTCTCCTGTACCACCATCGGACTCCTCGACTGGTTCAATGATCCCGACTGCTAGCATCTTGTCTAGTTCTTCTCGTACTTTTGCTTTGTATTTTGGATTCAATCGGTAAGGTTGCTACTTTACTGGCTTTGCGTCAGGCTTCAAAGTTATCTTCATCATTCCTAGTTCGCCTCGAATCCCTTTCAGCTCCGTAATCTTGGTAGGGAAGAGGTCTCGATACTCCCGGAGCAGCTCGACGACCTTTTCCACTGTAGCATCATCCCAGTAATCCCCAAGCGTAGCATACTTCGATTCTTCCTCTGTTCCGATATTCACTTGCTTCATTTTTAATGGTGTTGCGACGTCTGGATCTTCTATTTTGAGGCCACGCACTTCTAGACTTCCTTCGGATTCTGGTATATTGATGTCACGCGGATCATCCTCGTCACCTTCTGCTTTTACATTGTAACATTCCAAGGCCCGGCTCAGCTGTCGCGACCAGTCTGGTTGCACGACTTCTTCCGGTTCTAGTGGCATCTTGAAAATTGCGGTCTTTACTAGCTTTAATGCGTCGTCCACTGTATCCATCCATTGATCCTCAAAAAGAAATGTTGACAGAAACCTTTCACGCAAGATATCCCACTCCCCTGTGCCATGTCGGAGCTCTGTTTCAGTATACCAATTCCTTGGGATGACATCCAAGGTATGATAAAATAGGTGCACCCATTCTGGTTGCGGCTCCTCGCCATAGGCTTTGGTCCATTTGCTCAGGTGTATGTGTGGATTCTCTCGTCCATCATATTTCTTCGTTAGTTGGAGTGTTGGCTTCCCAAATTGTATCTGCATCATGTGCTTACAGCTTCTCCAATCTACAAAGGTTCCTTCATGGGTATCCCACCATCGCGCCGGTGTCACGCGCAATGTCCATTTAAGCGCATCAAATCACTGGTACTCTGGCACTGAACTCTCTAACTTCTCCAGGAATTCATTTACTATTGTGAGCCCGTCATACAATGGCAGCTCGTGGTTCTGAGCTTTGACGCAGTACATAGATTTTGTCAGCATATTACAGTTTAAAGTAGTTGCCCCGTTCATTCTGTTCCGCCATTGCTCGTCTTCTTCCTCCAAATCATCGATGTATGGTTCCATGTAACCCTGTGAAATTATACATTCCTCCTTTATCTTACCCTTTATTGGCCTTTGTGCAGCAATTTGGTAGATGCAATCCAATGCTTTGTCCTGCTCATCGTCGCGCACAGGTTTCGTGTAGTGGGGTCCCTCGGTTGGATCTAGCAGAACAACTATGTGGCATGACTTTTTCTCAAATATCATCTTCCTCTACTTGAGATTAATAATCCCATTCATGTCGATGACCCAGTCTATTCCCAACAACACGGGGTACGGGATTTTTTCGTCCACTATCTCAATAACTTCAAAGTCCATTCTAGTGCTCGCACCATCCAAGTCTACGGTGATTCCTTGTAGCCTACCCATGGGTAAGATCTTCTGCTGATTTTCCATCCGTAATTGGATTGGAGACCATTGGAGTGGGGGCTTGCCGATACGCTCCCACGTCTGCTTAGGCAAGACATTTGCATCCGAATTGAGGTCTAGAATGACTTGATCCATCTCATAGTCGCCAATCCGTGCCGTTAATCGCATTTCTTGTCCAGTCCACGACGTATGGCTCCCCATTCGTTGGACTATGTGAGCTTCTCCCCATCCTGCGTATCTGTTAATTACCTCTTGCAGTCCTTTCACTACCGTATTATCGCGAAGTAACTTCATGCAGGTTTCTAGAAAAGTTGCCAACATCGAGGGACCTTTGTACGGCTCAGACTGATCCCCTTCTAAGGTTGCATCGCTCCTTAGTACCATATTTACTTTAGATTCTTCATCGTGTGGTTCGGCCTTATCATCTGCACATTTGTCATCATAGGAGGTGCTGTCCTTTTTTCACGAATCTGTGCTAGCAGCATAGGGAAATCTAGCAGTTCATGGTCAAATTGCTCGCAATAGGGACATGATATTCGAGTTGGATTTGTGCAATCCCGCGTGTAATGTCGCGGTCCTCCACAACTGTAACAAATTAGCTATCCTTGACCCCTTCTTGGTCCCATTCCGCCCCGTCCTTGGAATCCACCACGTGCAAACGTTGCACTTGGGTTTTGACCTCGCCCCTCAGTCTACATTTGGTAAGCAGATTCTTGATCTACCAACATTTGGCAATCCCTTTCCTCGTGACCCACCAATCTACAAAAGTTGCAAAAGAGCTGCTAGGGGGTTTGATTATATTTCGGCAATAGGTGGAAATTATCTGTGTTGTGTTTTCCTCCTACTTGACAGATTGCGCACTAGAGCGGGGCGATCATGCTCGGCCCTGCCTGTGCCTCTGGTTGCAACGGTGTTGGTCCCCCCGTGACCACAAGATTCACCGCGACTGGACAATGGTCTTTATCATGTCCCTGGCCCCTACACTTGATGCACCAAACTTCTTCCTGAACTTTCGGCGCTTGGTCTTGTTTTAACTTCTGTATTTCCAAACACAAATTTTGGACTTGCGCTTGGATTTGTTGAACTCCCAACCCTGGGTCCTGTACTGGGGTTTCGTGCAGCCGCATTGCTGCCTCCAGTGCTTCTGCTTGGGTTGAGATCTTCTACTGTGACAAAGCCGATTTCAGATATGGCGTTAGTGATGCGATGAACCAAGCGCAGTGTTGTGCATCCATCAGGGTCATGTTGGCCTCGCGAATAGTGCTTTTTAACCTTTGATCCAGATCCCACGGGGTCTCACTAGGCATCATTGTGATCTCTTTGAATCCCACGACCGACTGCGATTCCGATTTTGGCTGGTTGAACTCCTTTTTTAATTCCGTGTGGATGTCCGCTATCCCTGCCGTTGGGTTGATGCCTGAATACTTCATATACCATGTTAGCGCTCGGTCCTGCAGTGTGCTAACTAAGACGACTTTCTTGATATTATCATCCATGATCTACTGCGCGTTCCATACTAAATTCAATACAAACCAAAACTTTTCCGGATCTTCACTGCCTGCTCCTTTGAATACTGGTAACTGGATGGCACTCGCCATTACTATCATCCTGATCTTTCGTCACTCTTTTCTCTAGCATCCTCTCCTTTCACACCAGACACCCCTTAGGCAGATCTTGGTCCCGGAAACGGAACCATTTGTTGGCTTATATGGGCTTGACCCAGGTTCGGAAGAATTATTTAGCCAAACAAATCCTGCAGCTACCGGCCCTTTCGGCAATAGCCCATGAAGCGCGGACTGAGGTCTCACTCGAGGTAGTAGGGGAGGGTGCTAGAACCAGGTTTCTGCACCCTGGGGATGTCTTGGATGTGGTTTGGGGCTTGCGCGCTGTTCTGCAGCCTCGCGCTGCACCAGATCCGTGCAGATCGGAATACCCTTAGCGTGCTTATTACAGATTGAATCACTTATTGCTAGTTTGGTCTAGTTAAGATGGTCTTTAAGCAAACATTTATTACTTTTGGTTACTTTGCGCATCAAGATTAACCCAGTTCACATGTATTCAACAGTAGCAAATTCCGAGATCATAACAGTTCGATTATCATAAAAGAGAAAAATCGCAATTAACATAGAATTCAGAAGAAACTTATCTTTATTATCAATCTTCAACAATACATCCAGATCCACCTTGCGCACTCAGCTGCAGGGGTCCGCGCACACAGCTGCAGAGCCTCTACCTTCTACCCTACTCCCTCGACTTGGACTTACAGACGCTTTCAAGCTATTGCCTTTCAGAACCCATTACATTCCATCTTCCCAAAAGAACTACTTTTCCCTCATAGAGCCACGCTCTATTTATACTCTCCCTTGGCCCACGATCCCTTCGCGGGCTGACTCTATTATTATTTCTTTACATTATTTTCGGGTGGACTACCCTTTGACTCAACCTACTATAGTTTGTGCTCCGTGCTTTCTGCGGAGTCCTTTACCTAATATTACCCACAATTCTAGGCTTTGCACCCCATACTTGTTTCGTGGGGCTTGCGCTACCCAACACGAACATTCTAACGATTTAAGGTTAATTTATGTTTCATGTTCTGACCCTTTTGACGATGTATTTCCTACTGACAAGAGCATCATGGAAATCATGTCGTCAGATGAGAAACTGTGGGATGATAACCATCATTGTTCCTCCTTTTTACCTGAGTTGGAAATCCTTAAGAATAGTTTCAATGACTTATTTTCACCTAAGATTACCGAACATCCATAAAATATGATTTCCATATACAAATTCACTTCTAAAAAGAATTTGGGGAATATCGTGAAAACCAATCCACTCGATTTCTCATTGAAGCCCGAAGTTATTAAAATTTTGCACATAGGAGCCTCTTGTTCTCCCAATGAGATTTAAATTTATAAGGCCCTATTTCAAGAATTCGTGATATAGTTGCTTGGACCTATGAAGAGATGCCAGGCATTGACCTGAACATTTTGGTACGTGAAATCAAGATGTACCTGAATGCAAAACATGTTAAACAACTATTACATCTGCTACACCTGAGGAAAGCTGCCACAATCAAAGAAGAGATTGAAAAAATTCTATGAGTTGGTTTTATATTACTTGTTCCATTAATTGATTGGGTTTAGAATATCATCTCAGTGATGGATAAATAGGATACCATTTGTTTATTTTTTGATTATAGGGATATTAATCGAGCTTGTCCTAAGGAAAATTATCCGACACCCTTTATTGACCATATTATTGATGATTGTGCTGGAAGCGAAATCTTCTCATTTATGGATGGATTTTCTAGCTAAATCAAATAAACATACTCACTTCTGACCAACATAAAACCACATTCATCTATCTGTGGGGCACATTTTCTTATCAAAAACTTCCCTTTGGATTCAAGAGTGGAAGGGTAAGTTTTCAATGAGCCATGAATTATGGTTTTCATTATATTAAGTAAATTGTGAAACTGTATCTTGATGATATACCTGCTCATTTATAACATCATCAAGATGACCCTATGCATCTTAGAGCGATTTTATCACAATGTCAACATTACAAATACGTTTGCATCTACACAAATGTGCCTTCTTTATGGAATATGGTCGAGTCCCAAGCCTCATTGTGTCTAAGCATGGGATCTGCATCAATCCGTTGAAGTTTCAAGTGATCCTTGATTTACATGCTCCCTCAAACCTCATTCAAATACATGTTTACAAGGGAAAGCAAACTTTCTACGCAAACTGGTCCCTAAGTATGCAAAAATTACTAAGGGGTTTACCCGACTGCTGAAAAAAGGGGTGCCCTTCCATTGGGATACTACTACCCTAAAAGCATTTGATGCCTTGAAAAATGTAATAACTCATGCATCATTGTTGCTTCCCCCTAATTACCACCACTATTACTTCTTATGTCTCACTGCATCTAATATGACTATCACTATGGTGTTAGCATAGGAAGACAACTCAAGTGACGAACATGTAATTTATTAATTGAGTCAAAATTTGACGAATATAGAGATCAAGTATTTACATGTAGAAAAGTTGGCTTTGGAATAAGTACATGTTTATAAAAAATTCACCATTATATATTGCTTCACAAGACTATTTTTGTTTTTGATTGTAACCCCATGAGTTAGATACTATCGCGACAACTACTTGGGGGCAAGTACTCAAAGTGGATTCTGATCCTCCACGAGTTCGATTTGGAATTTGTCAAATCTAAATCTAAGAAATCACTAGTCTTTACTGAATTAAATGTGACTTTCCCTACCTTGATGCAAACACAATCAACAAATATATTATTCTTGATAAGACATTGTTTTTGATCATCTCTTCTAATCCATGTTATGTGGATGTGATCATTTATCTCCAAACCCAGACTTTCCGCGAATTAGGTCGGTATGACTGACATCGTATTCAGTATCAAGATCAACACTATATTATAATTGTTGATACTCTTTATCATCGTGGTGTTGCACAATTTTTTGACATTTTCTCACACATGAGGAATTTGAGAAAGCCCTTAATGATTATCACACTAGAGTATGTGGCAGACATATATCTGATTATGCTACTGCACATAAAACCTTACATGTTGGTTACTTTTGGCCTATCATGTTAAGAGATTGTTTCTTGGCCGTCTAAAATTGTCATGCATGCTAAATCTATAATCGAAAATCCCATGCCCCACCCGCTCCATTACACCCCGTAGTCGCTGTTGGACCATTCGCTAAATGGGGCATCAACTTCATGACATGTAACCCTCGCTTGACTGGGGGGCATGGTTATATTGTCATTGCAGTTGATTATTTCACTAAGTGGGCTGAGGTGATGCCTACATTCGACGATAGTGGAAAAACTGTTGCACTTTTCTTGTTCAACCATGTTATTGTACTATTCAGTGTACCACAAGCCATTGTCACGAACCATAGAAAATAGTGGCAAAAATGTTGCACTTTTTGTGTTCAACCATGTTATTGTACGATTCGATGTATCACAGGTCATTGTCACAGACCATGGAAATTTTTTCCGTAGCTACATGATGATCTGGAAATATTTCAAGAGACCATAATTTCTCAATGCTTGTATTATCCCTGGGTAATTTGCTGGAATCACATCCTGAAGTTCATGTTCTTTTTGCGTCCAAGATAACACCATTTTTGTTTCACCAAACACCTGCAAATATCAAGGGAGAAATGCATGAGATCACAAGCATGAAAATATTGGGGAAAGGATAGCTAAAACTTCATGATTTTTAAACCCTTATGTGCTCATTGCACTTCCTTTTTAAGGACAATACGACCCATTGCAAGTGCTCTTCTAGTTAGGTGTGATGAGCTTGACTCTCTAGTAGTAATTAAAATAAGCCATCGCACCTCTTGATACAGGGAACCTGTGATGGGCCGAGGGCGGAATATCTTTCTAAAATTTTCTTAAACTTTAGAAAAAATGCATGAAATGAAAAATGGAAACCGTGAAAATGTAGAGGAAGGAAATAATTCTTTCCTGGAACAAGTGGCATTGAAAAATTTCCACGACAATGACCACAATCAACTCTTGAATAATCAAGGAAATATCCCTCTCAAAGCTCTCAAAATGGTAAAAATGACAAATGGTAAAAATGAAATCACTTTTACCCTTTTTATGTAAAAAATAGGTCATTTTTTAATATTTTTTTTACCTATTTAATGTCACATATCATATATTTTTAATCATTTTACTGTCTTTTGAGCATGTTTAATAACATATGAAGGACATGGTGCAGGTTTTGAATCAAATTTTTACCATAGGTCATTTTGGAAAATGAGCATACTTTTATCACTTTTTTGGGCTTGTTAGCACTTATGAAAAAAGAAACCCCTTGGAGTCTTCTTTAAGTTCTTTTAGACTCCCAAAATATGAAAAGATTGTTGAGATCTTGTCTCTTTTGTACTCATTAAAGTAAATGAAAGAACGTATGCCCAGTATAAGTTTACCCCTGTTACGAAATGGGTTGATTATTTATGAAAAATTAATACTTTAGTCAAACATGACTAAAAGGTTCTCTTGGGTACTGTTTTACGCCTTTTCGGGCCCAAGGGAATAAATTCATGAAAAGGAACCTCTAAGAGTTTTCTTTTTGGCCTATTTTTGAAACTCTCTAAATTTGAAATTGAATAAGTTGTTGGAAATACTGAGAGAGGGGGGGGTGAATCAGTATTTCTTTTCAATTATTATTTATATCAGTTAAAAACATTTATATTTGGAACACAGAAGTAGATAACAAGAACAGATGCTTTTATTAATGTGATATTTACAATAAATCAAGTACAATATATATATATATATATATATATATATATATATATATATATATATATCTATAGATATATATGGTTTCAATCAGTTTCCAAGCACCAACTTGGACTCTTTGTGAGGCTCCAACCTCCAGAGCACCAACTCTGTCTTGTCAAGGCATCAATCTTGAATTTAGGAGCACCAAATCCCAGGATACCAATCCTTTCAGTTCTGAGGCACCAACCTCAAGGGCTGCAACCCTCTACTGTAAATTGTTTGGATCTGTTTGGTTGTAATTCTCTGCTCCCAACCCTGCTGGGCCTATGACTTACTTTTTTCCTCGTGTTCCTTCCATTTCCATCAGAGCTTCAGCTTCCTTTATTTTCTTACAGTTTGCCAGTCACCCTAAACTTTCCTTGTTCTCTGTTTTATATTCCTGATATCCCTGACCTTTGGCTTCCTTTCTCCGCTGGCTCTTCAGCTTCCTCAACTCTTGCTTTATCTTTCAGCTTCCTCTGTCTAGAAAATACACCCTCTGAACACATAAGGCCGGACTTCAAATGCATTACGCCCGCATTTATAACTTCATCAGGTCCGCTCCTTCACAACTTTATCGCAATCGACAGATTTGCACATAACATAGCCAATTCCCCGATACCCGGACGCGATATTATTTTAAACTGTTTTAATAACTCCATCGGGTCCACACACACACACACACACACACACACACACACACACACACACACACACACACACACACACACATATATCAAAATCAGCGCTTTCAATGTGGCATCTCGTTAAGACTTATGATATGATAATTCCGATGAGGCGGACATGATATGATATTAAATAGTTGTTAATACATCCGTTGGGTCCACGTATTATCGCAATCGGCACTTTCAATGTGACAAGGCTTTACAAGAGTCTTGCGATATGGCGGATTCGATGTAACTTTAAAGTGTATTACAATGGAATCCTCGGGCCCGAGTATTGTATCGCATCTATCATATATATATATATATATATATATATATATATATATATATATATATATATATATATATATATATCGAAATCGCATATTTAATGTGCCATCCCTGTATAACTTATGATATGATATTAAGCGGTATTCTTTAGTGATCCTCCACCGTTGATCTACTCATGATATGAACGGTCAACACTTAACCCGATCAACCCAAAAACCGTCCATTGATCCTTCGCCGTCGATCAACCCGCGCTGGATCCAACGGCTTGCATGAATTTCGGGTGAGAAATTTGCAAGGGAGATAACCACTCGAAAAAGTGGTTTTCTCTCTCCACCCTCGTGCTACGTGTCGCTCGGTTAATGGAATCGGGCGCTCTCCTCTAAATACCACTTACTGCCTAGCGTCTGCCCGAAGACCACTGCCATTGTTACAAATCCGCCTTTTGGAATATAACCACATGCATTCACTTTGGCTTTAACCCGATATTATATACTTTAACCCGATATATGTGGTTATATACTTTAACCCAATATATACTCCTCTGCTCTTTTCTGGTCTGATATGACTTCGCGATGGCTTTCGATGCACTGCTCCAATAGCTCTTCTCTGATATTCCTCCACTCTTTTGGATCCTCTGTTAACTTCTTTGGCATATATTACATGCGATACTCCTAATATGGCTCCTCCTCATTCTATTGCTCTTACACTTACTTGGCTTTCCTGTGGCTTCTGATACTGCTCCAATGTCTTAACTGTCTTGGCTTTCCTCTGGTTTCTCCTCATGGCTTCTTGCTCCTGTTTCTTCACGGATCCGCTCTACTTATCCTTGACCTCACATCATTTTTTACTCATCCAGAATATTTCCATATTGACGTCAATGACAATCTAGGTCAATAATCTCCCCCTTTGTTATTGATGGCAATATTCTTCTTCTCTCCCCCTTTGACATCAATGGCAAAGGAGTGCTCAAGGACTCCCCCTATCGAACTGCTCCCTCTATCCTGCAACATCTTTATGAATCAACTTAAATGATGCTAAAGAGATAAATCCCATCTTTCGACGAAGATGTTCAAATGCTTCTCGAGGAAGAGGTTTTGTGAAAATATCAGCTATCTGCTCCTTAGTATTGATATATTCCAAGATGATGTTTTGTTCAGCTACTTGTTCACGAAGGAAATGGTACGATTGGTATATGTTTGGTCTTTGAGTGCATCACTGGATTTTTTCTGAGGCTGATCGCACTTGTGTTATCAAAATAGATGGTAATTGGTTGATTTGTACTTATGTTGACATCTTTTAGAGCTTCCTTCATCCATAGTATTTGAGTACAACAATCTGCAACAACTATATACTCGGCTTCAGCTGTAGATAGTGATATGGATGTCTGTTTTTTGCTGAGCCAAGATACTAAACAATCTCCCAGGAAGAATGCATTTCCACTAGTACTTTTCCAATCATCGACACTTCCGGCCCAATCAGCATCGGTGTATGTAGTCAAAGTAAGAGTTGAGCTCTTAGGGTACCAGAGACCAAAATTAGGAGTTCCTTTCAGGTATCTGAGAATTCTTTTTACAGCCAACAAATGGGATTGTTTAGGTGCTATGGGGTAAAATGCACAGTGTATGGAGAATGAAAACTACCCTCAAAGGTCTTCTTGGGACCTTTGACAGACTGTAATATTATCTGCAGAAGCTACCAAGTTATACACATGTTCATCTATCGAATATAAATTGACAAAGTATGGAAAGAGGATTACCTCAAGTCTCCTTGTAGATTTGTTTGGAGATCGCTATGCAGCTAAGAAGAACCCCTTCAAAGCTAGCTCCAAGACAATTCCTACACAAAGGAAAGGAAAACACAATCACAACATACAATATTGAAAACTAATATAAGAATGCACAATGAACATATTTTTGTATACAACTTAAACTACTCAACTCAACAAGTATCGAAATGAACAACTCAATGAACAATGTTACAGACACTATGGAGTAGGGAACACAACTGCAGTTTTGTATTTATAATGGAAGAGTGATTACAAGCATCCTTTGTATCAACCTTCCCTTGACCCTTCTTCTTCTATCTCTCTCTATCTTTTAGGTCACTTCTTCAAGTGTATGACTATTCACAACAGCTTAGTGGGTTATCCTTTCAAATGCTCTCACCTCCTTCACAATAACCCTCACCTTGCTTATATAGCAATTGAGTTAGGGTTGCCAAGCTTCTCCTAGAGTTCATTAGGGCAAAATCAATGAACTTGTCTCGCTTTTTAGCTCTTTCCCATTTGCCTTCTTTTCTCAGATTGGAAATTCTCTAAATATCTTGCTTTTAGATGTTTCCTTGCTTTTCTTGAGAAAATCTAGGGATAAATATCTAGATATTTGTGAGGGAATTCATTGGCTTGTCCCTTTGAACTTCCCTTAGTTTCACTAACGCTGCCCCTTCACTAGCAACATGAGTTAGTGGGGTCACTAACTCTCCCTTAGGCTTGGTAACAAGCTTTATAAAGTAGGTTAGTAGTGTGCAACCAGCGTTAGTGTGGAATTAAGGCCTGCGATTGTGGTCTTTGATTCAGTCATCATGTCTTTCACCTCTAAGTTGATGAGGAGGTCATTTTGTTGTATAACAGATGCCCCCTAAAGTATGAGATCAGAGGCAGAGACGATGGCCGAAATAATTTACTGAAACTATAATTTTCTGTCAAAATTTTTAGAGAGAGAGAAGCTTCGGGTGGCAAGGGAAACCTGATACAACACATATATATAAAACTACTAAAATCATGTCCTGAGTCGGGCATTCCCATGCTCAGTAGCTATGTCAGAGTAATCTTCTCTGAAGAGATATAACAAGGCTGGCCGCTGATAAGCACAATGCGGATCCAGTGTCATAATAGAATCATCCTGAAACAACTATCTCCAAAAAACAATATCCGTAGCTTGGGAGAGGAAACAAGGCTGAATGATGCAAGCCTCTACCCAAGGTCTTGATTTCCGCTTCACTGAACAACATAGATCGATACATGTGAAAAATATGTGCTGATGTCAAACATGCACGAAATCATCTAATTACTAGTGAATAATGGAGACCGTTAACAGATGTGAGGAAGGCCACCGATAATGGTGATGGTCTCCAAGATGCACAGTACAAACTAGCGAGTGTGAAAGATTTCTTTGTTGTCGAACACTTGTAGAATTGCTTAACCAGGAGCCAATAATGAGAATCCCTGATCAAACACAAGGTAACCTGCCACTAATGTCTGCAAGTACTAAGGCACGAAATGTGTTTCTGGGTTATCTTCCTAGATAGAGTGTTGAAGTCGATAGGAAGAAACCTGTCGAAAGGTAGTCAATGATGTGTCCTGCATCAATCGACACGAAATGGGACAAGAATGATTTTGTTTTTTGAGGAATATTTTAAGCATTTGGGTCTAAACGACGGAGGGCATGATGAAAGGATATGTTTGTTCGGTTGATGGAGGAAACAAATGGGTAACCCTTGAACAATAGAAGGCATGACAATGGTTTTAACCAAACAACACTAGACTCATGAACACTACAGAGTGTTAGGATACAGAGATGCAATTACATCAGGGTATATAGGCTAAAATTCATAGAATGGTAGGCTTCATATTGAGAGGAAATCAAAAGGAAGGTTTATCTGAGGGAGTGCCATGTTCAAGGGAACGACTGCTGCCAAACCACGCTTTCTAATATGGAATACAATTGTATTTTCCACTTTTCCCGTCTGATTAATTTAATGAGTCCAGACGGGTGAACTCATTGATCTTTTCATGTTTAAAAAGTCTAAAAAGGATCACAAAAAGAACGACTCTTTGCCCTATCTGATTAGTTTAATGAGTCCAGACAGGCAAACTCGTCGATTTTTTCATGTTTTAAGAGTCTGAAAAGTATCGTAAAAAGAACGACTCTATATCTTGTCTGTGTAATTTAAAGAGTCCAAACTAGACAACTTAGTGGTCTTTTCATATTTAGAGAGTCTGAAAAGATCGTAAAGAGAGACTCCATGGTGGTCCCTTTGTCATAGTTGTTAACCGGGTGTGACAAAAGGTTAATAGTATACCCAGATTAGTTACTTTTCCGTAAGTTAATCTATTGAACCCAGATAAAGAGAAACCTATTTTCAATAGATGTCGACCTCATTTTGTTACGAGTACGAGGCGACAGACTAAACTCGTTTTTCGTCGTGAATTTTTAATGAGTCACATGACGACAAACTGAATACCTTCATCAAAATTTTTAATGAGTCAAATGAAGAAAACTCAGGGTATCTTTTTTCAGTTTAGTGAGTGAAAAAAGAGGGAAAAGAACAACTCATCCCTTCATCATAGTTTTACAAGCTCGAAGGAGGGGAAAAAATCGGGGATTTTTTGATTTAAGAGCGAGAAATGGTCCCAAAAAAAGAAAGTGTTGTTGCTACTGCCGTATATTTTTAACGAGCCCATAACAAAAACTCAGGATTTTTCGGTTTAACGAGTGAGAAAAGTACCTAAAAGAATGCTCGGGTCATCTTCATCAAGTTTAACGAGTAGAAAGACTAAGCTCAAGATTTTTTCAGTTTAAAGAGTGAGAAAAAAGCGCCTGAAAATAATGCTCCTTTGGTCTTTTTCAGTTTATGAGCTGGAAAAAGATCAAAAAAGAGTTGCTCAGAGCATCGTTGTATGAATTTAACGAGCGCAACAATGAAAACTCGGAGATGTTTCTATTTTTTAAAGAGCAATAAAATATCACAAAAAGTTCTCTAACTATCATTGGATAGATTTAACGAGCTCAATGATAAAAACTCGGAGATGTTTATATTTTTTAAAGAGAAATAAAATAACCCAAAAAGTGCTATATTGAGAACTGCATAAAATTACACAGCATATGCTTAGTGCAATACTAGGCATAATACTTGTAGTGACCAATCCAGGGGTCTAGATTAGACTAAATTTAATGTCAACCAAGGTAGGTAAACTTAGAGGCATGTGTCTACAATCTATAGACCTAAAAGGATTTCATCTACCTAGGTAAGTGTCTACTGTGACAGGATACAACACTCTTTTACAAGAGATTGGAATATGTTTCCTTTCACACTTTAAACACTCAGATCATCTAATTTAATTAACTGTTCTAAAAACACAGCGTGTTACTAGTCTGAGTTTTCAATCCTCTTACAAGGATATCATTCACAAAAACTCTTTCTCGGTAACACACTAAGCATCCTAACAATCAAATTCATGAAAACTAAAGACTCTTTTAAGCATACTAAAACTCAAATGCATGAAAACAGAGTCCACAGAGATACTTCGAAATTCAGTGCTCAATTAAATCTTTTACAAGATCTTGTTCAATAATTTAGCAATTGAAGTTTCAAGCTATCACCATGAATCATACAATAACACTCGCAAGAACTTCTAATCGAATTAATTAATTCACAAGCAAAGAAATGGCATCAAACGCTATTCAGATCTGAAGTCTAAATGCTATGAAAATGAAATGAAAGTATACCAATCCCCATGTAGGGCCCATCCACGCGTTGATGGTACACTTAGAAAACTTCAGATGATGAAACCGTTAACACATAAAACACTGGAATGATGAAACGCTGCCTGTGATTAAAGTCTGGAAATCAATTACATGCAAGAACAGAGTTCTGGTAACAATGCAATACGCAGTCTTAAGTCTACTCAATGTCTATTATCCTTCGTTCACTAACATTCCTTAAGGTTTACAATCGAATGTACATACATTATCATGCAGATGTTTATGCTTTTACAGTAAAAAAGGAGATTTTATTTTATTTTATTATTATTAGTTTTTTTTTATTTTTTTTTCTAATCTTAACTGATTTCTAAAACAAAACGAAATCAGTTTAGGTAACTTTGGATTTTTGCTGCTTTTATGACCAAAAAGGCTGGGTTTGACCAGCATTGACCATGTATCCAGGAGCTCCAGATGCGATGTTGAATAGATCTTTCACCATGTATGTACATCCGTGATCACGTCCCTATCCTCTGTTTTTATTTTCCTACCATGCCACGTGTCACAACATAAACCAATTACAGGAAGTCATGACATCCCGTAATTTTGTTGAAAATTTCTAATTTTTAACATAAAAGTCCACAAATTAAATTTAATGTAAAATAACAATTATAATGCTTAATTGATCAATTTCAATGGACTATGAGGGATTTATGGGAGAAAATGATAGATGAATGATGGATTTTTAGAAGAAAAGGATGGCAATAAAATAGTACCAACATCTCCCCCAAGCTCAATGATTTAGCATGTCCTCATGCTAATCTTGATGTGATCCCTTTATATTTTGTTCCTGCTTGTGCCTCTGCCGCTTGTAACAAGACATCTATACTCTTCTGAACTTGGGCATTCTTTTGAACTTGGAACTCATGTTTCAGATTCTTATATTTTTCTTTGAGAGATTTTTTCTGAGTGTACCATTTTTTCGCCCATTTGCACATTTCTGTTTGTTCAGTCTTAAGTTCTTTGATTTGCTCCTTCAGTTTCTCATTTTTCTGCTGAGTCTTCTTGCTCTGAGCCCTCAACATTTCATTTTCCTTCTTTATGACCTTCTCTAACATGTTTGCTTCCATCAATTCCTCTTTTAGCTCTTCAATTTGTTTCTCTAACCTTCTCTGTTTCTTGTTTGTAGGTACTGGCTCTTTCCTTTCTTCCTTGTTACTCTCGATTTCCATTTCTGCTTCCTATTCTAGCTATGAATTAGTATTGCTTTCAATGTCCATTGGTGCATCTGCATTCAGCTCTGGTTGATCATCTTGTGTTTGATTCCTTTTTATTCTCCTTGATCTTCTCTTATAAGTAGTGAAGATTTTATCTTTTTCAATCTTCTTGGCAGTTTCCTTGCCTCATCCTTCTTGTGCTTACACCACTGCTAGGTGGAGGAACATTGCTTGACTTATGCTCAGGGATTTCTTCATCAATATCAAGCATAAACTCTGTGCGTTCTTGCTGCTGTTCCTGTTCATCTTCTTTAATTTGATTGGAAATTAAAAATTCTTTCCATGTTTTTCCTCTCCTCTGCAACTCAAATTCAATTAAAATTTTGATCAAACCAAAATGACACAAACTCTTATCTTCATTACCTTTTCGTTTCTAAATGGTCTTTGACATTTTAGTCAAACTATGCAAGAGAAAATAGGGCACACTGATGGTGCATTGGCCTTTTAAGTGCAACAGAAGTTTTATGTGATATAGGTATACTATACTATAACGTCCTTCACATGTTACAAATTTCTGAATAATGTATACCATTTCATCCCATGGGTGAATTAGCCAGCTTCTAGGAACACCCTTTTTCCAATTGACAGAGGAAACCCTTGACCTAGACATAAACTGAGTCCATGATTTTTCCTTAAACTGTTTGGTTTTGAAATACTTTTCCCCTCTGGACTGATTCCCAATGTTTGTGCTATGGTATCCTTTGAAATTCTAAAATAGAAGTTTCCTATTAATGCTTTCTCTCCATTGAATGTGAATGCAAACTGCTTTGTCACTTCTTCATTGTTTCCATTGAATTTCTCTAGAAAAGATAACCAGTGTTTTTCCCTTAAAATCGTGACACAGTCATCATGATATTGTGAACTATCAAATGTTTCAGGCTCTGCTCTATTGGTCATTTTTTAAAAAGTCTATGTTCTAACCCTTTTGTTTATGCTTAACAATTCAATCAGGGTTTTTTTCAATGTGTTACCTCTTTTCCTACGTTCTACTTAGCCGACCTGGTAAAGCCCTCGATTCTCAGGGTTTCCTTCTTTAATTGCTTGGGCGGCGGTAGAAACTCGTGGTAAGCCTGTTTGCTATGCTCTCCCTTTGTAGCGCCTGCTGTCTCGGCCCTCTTTGAAAACTTAGAGTTTGAACACTCACATGGTAACACACTTTATGAGCTGAGAGTTTTATAAAGTGAAAACTTAACAGCCGACCTTCACCCAATTGCTATAATGATAATGCAGAGTTGAAGGCGCATTCACATCATAAAGATAGAGGAGAGGTATTGATTTGCATAGGTACAATCATGAGAACACCATATACATATAAAGAGTGCTTTAGTGATGATAACGAATATATGTTTCATGAGCCGACTTGGGTCAAAAGACTGTTTTATAACTCCCACATTCAAAATGAACGAAATCATTTAACACTTGTCTTTCCAATGATTTACCACTTGTCTTTCCAATGGAACGACTTATCCACTACGTGTTGGTACTTGGCCGATTGAAAAATGATGGATCGATGACAAGGTTTGATGGCCGATTTAAAAATGAGGAGTTGATGACAAGGTTTGAAGAGTGGTGTAGGAAAAGGTTTGAAAATCGTAGTAGGAATATGGCAATAGGCTAAAGTGTGATGGGAAATGATAGCGGAGTGATAACAAAGTTGAGTAGTTAGGAATGTTACAAGGGTGATGGGTATAGGGGTTTTTGAAATTGATAACAAGCAATCATAATCATCATTTTTAACACTAAAATAATTCAAGAATTTTAAATGTTAAAAATAAAAATTTCACCAATACATTACACTTGTTGGTTGACAATGGCTGATTTGGCATGCACAGGTAGGACTGATCTTCATTGTCCAAATATGACTGGTCTTCACTGTAAAAAACAGGTCCCTTTGAAATGAAATTGAATATAACAGGTCCCTTTAAAATCTGAAGAACTCTGAAGAACTATGTTTGTGCAGCTTCTTTTATCCTTGTTGTTGATGTAGCCTTGATGATAAGCAACCTTTGAAAACTTTGTTGAAGTAGCCTGATGTATCTTGAATGAAGTCTTTAACAGGTCCCTCTGATATTGGTGATGTTGATAGCCTTCTGAACAGGTCCCTCTGATATTGATAATGTTGACATAGTCTTCTGAACAGGTCCCACTGCATATCTCATTGCTTGAACAGGTCCCTCATTATTTCTTCAATGTTGACATAGTCTTCTGAATAGGTCCCACTGCATATTGCTTGAACATGTCCCTTTGATTAGAACAAAAACAGATCTTTTATTGAAATACTAAATTACTGAAACAAATTCCTTGAAGATATAAAAATGAGGAGATGAGATAGGGAAAACTCTGAAGAACTATGTTTGTGCAGCTTCTTTTATCCTTGTTGTTGATGTAGCCTTGATGATAAGCAACCTTTGAAAACTTTGTTGAAGTAGCCTGATGTATCTTGAATGCAGTCTTTAACAGGTCCCTCTGATATTGATGATGTTGATAACCTTCTGAACATGTCCCTCTGATATTGATAATGTTGACATAGTCTTCTGAACAGGCCCCACTGCATATCTCATTGCTTGAACAGGTCCCTCACTATTTCTTCAATGTTGACATAGTCTTTTGAACAGGTCCCATTGCATATTGCTTGAACAGGTCCCTCTGATTAGAACAAAAACAACTCTTTTATTGAAATACTAAATTACTGAAACAAATTCCTTGAAGATATAAAAATGAGGAGATGAGATAGGGAAAAATCTGAAGAACTATGTTTGTGCAGCTTCTTCTATCCTTGTTGTTGATGTAGCCTTGATGATAAGCAACCTTTGAAAACTTTGTTGAAGTAGCCTGATGTATCTTGAATGCAGTATTTAATAGGTCCCTCTGATATTGGTGATGTTGATAGCCTTCTGAACAGGTCCCTTTGATATTGATAATGTTGACATAGTCTTCTGAACAGGTCCCACTGCATATCTCATTGCTTGAACAGGTCCCTCACTATTTCTTCAATGTTGACATAGTCTTCTGAACAGGTCCCACTGCATATTGCTTGAACAGGTCCCTCTGATTAGAACAAAAACAACTCTTTTATTGAAATACTAAATTACTGAAACAAATTCCTTGAAGATATAAAAATGAGGAGATGAGATAGGGAAAACAAAATGCTGATTCTTGCTGATTCTTCTCCCCCACTAAAGCTTTGACTTGTCCTCAAGTCATTATTGAATGGATGAAAAATAGTAAACATGTAGAAAAATGAATTCTTACCAGCCAAATGATTGGTTTTCTAGTAAGAATTCGGGTTTAGAGTGTGCCAGAGGCTGGTTTTCACATCTAAACCATTATTATTATTATTATTTTTTTATTTTTTTTATTTTTTTTTTTATTTTTATTTTTTTTTATTTTTTATTTATTTTTAATTAATTTTTATTTTTAATTTTTAATTTTTTATTTTTATTTTTTAATTTTATTATTTTTTTTTTTATTTTATTGTTAAAGCAAAAATGAAATTGAATGAACTAAGGTAGAGATATCACAGCTGAAGGCTGCAATATCTCAACCTCCCTTTGCTGAGATACAGTGTGAATAAAATCCTCCTTGCTGATGGGCTTATGATAGAGTTTCAATCGATGGCCATTGACAAGAAAGGTGTTGCCTTCTCCATCAATGGTAGTAAGCTTGATTGATCCATTTTCATATACTTGAACTATTTCATATGGGCCCATCCAATGTGTGGTAAATTTGGCTTTATGATCTCTAAATTTAGAGTCAAAGAGTAAAGCCCAGTCTCCTTCTATGAACTGTTTCTTTTTAATGTGTGCATCATGCCACTGCTTCCTTTGTTTCTGCATTAGCATTACTGTCTCTTCTGCTTGTTGCCTCATTTCATCTAACTGGTTCAATTGCCGAATTCTCTCTTTTTGTGCTTCATTCAGATCAATTCCTAAATCTGCAGCCATCTTATAAGTATGTATTTGAAATTCAATAGGAAGCAGTACCTCTTTTCCATACACCAACTGATATGGTGTAAATCCTGTAGTGTTTTTCCACGTGATTCTGTAAGCCCAGAGTGCATCTTTGAGCTTCTCTTCCCAATTCTTTCTGCTCATTGCTACTGTCTTAGTGATAATTCCTTCCAATGTTTTATTGGTAGATTCCACCTGGCCATTGGCCTGTGGATGGTAAGGTGTACTTTTCCTGTGCTTGATTCTATATTTTTCTGTGATGTGTTTGACTAGCTTTGAGGTAAACTGAGTACGTTGATCCGTCACTATCTCCCTTGGCACTCCATACCTTACAAAAATTTCTTCAAAAAGGAAGTTTACCACCGTTTGTTCAGTTACCCGGACTAGTGCTTTGGCTTTAGCCCATTTTGTCACGTAATCAGTACATACTAGGATGTACTTTTTACCTTTTGAAGTTGGATTGATGGGTCCTATAAAATCTAGAGCCCATTTTTCAAATGGCTCTAAATGTACTTGAGGTTGAAGTGGCATTTCATCTATAGCTGTTGGTTTGCCCATTCTTTGACAGCTATCACAACTTTTCACATACTTCTTGGAATCCTTAAAAATAGATGGCCAATAGTATCCAAGACTGAGAATCTTGACTGCTGTTTTTTTGGCTGCAAAATGCCCACCACACGGTTCATCATGGCAAGATTTTAAAATATCAATTATTTCATCATTTCTTACACATCGTCTAATAATCATATCATAACTGGTGTAAAATAAATCTCCATTAACCCATGAATATCTAGCACTTTGTTTGATCAACCTCTTCTTTTCCTTTGGAGTAAAATATGGAGGTGTTTTTCCTGTTGACAAATAGTTGGCTAAGTTAGCATACCAAGGATTCACTATTGAAATTGCAAATAAATTTTCATCCGGAAAAGAATCTTCAACCGGAACAACCTCACCTGAATTTTGCAGTCTAGAAAGAAAATCTGCCACTTGATTCTCCTTACCTGGTCTATCTAACACTGTAATATTAAATTCCTGTAATAATAACAGCCATCTGGTAACTTTGCCATTAGTGATTGGTTTATTCATTAAATACTTAATGGCAGAGTGGTCAGTATGTACAAAAACCTCATAACCAGTTATATAATGTCAGAATTTATTCACAACATGTATGATTGCAAGCATTTCTTTTTCAGTGACTGTGTAGTTGAATTCTGCAGGTGTTAGATTTTTACTGATGAAATAGATGGCATAATTGAAAGACTCTTCTTTTTGGCCCAATGAGGCACCTACTGCAGTATCAGATGCATCTGTAAAGATGTGAAATGGTAGGGTCCAGTTAGGTCCTTTTAAGACTGGTGTGGTTGATAACTTTTCTTTGAGTGTTTCAAAAGCTTTCTGACAATTCTCATTCTAGTTGAAAGGTGTATCTTTTGCTAGAAGCTTAAACAAAGGTGAAGCTATTTTACTAAAATGTTCAATAAACCTTCTGTAATAGTTTGCATACCCAAGAAAACTTCTTACCTCTTTTTGAGTCTTCGGAATTGGAAAATTGACAATGATCTGGATTTTTTATGGATCAACTTTAATGCCTTGAGAAGAAATATAATGACCTAATACTATCCCTTCATTTAACATCATAAAACATTTTTCATTGCTCAGGGACATATTAGCTTCAATACATCTCTTCAAAACTTTTTCAAGATTTTCTAATGAATGCTCAAATGAATTACCATACACTGAAAAATCATCCATGTAAACTTCAACACAGTCATGAACTAAATCAGCAAAAATAGCAAATACAGCTCTCTGAAATGTAGCTGGAGCATTGCAAAGTCCAAATGGTAAAACATTATAGGCATAAGTGCCCCAGGGACAAGTAAAAGTGGTTTTTCCTGGTCCTCTAAGGCTATCCTGATCTGGTTATAGCCACTAAAACCATCAAGAAAAGAGAATGATGATTTCCCAGCTAATGTGTCTAGCACTTGGTCGATAAATGGTATTGGGAAATAATCTTTGAGGGTTGCTTTGTTCAATTGTCTGTAATCAACAAAATTCTCCACTTCCATTTTTCTTGGGCACTACTACCAATGGGGATACCCACTGACTGTCAGAGATAGGATAAATAAAATTGACTTTCAATAGTTTTTGTAATTCATCTCTAACAATATCCTGAAGCATGGGATTCATTCTTCTCTGCGGTTGCCTCACTGGTTTGATATTACTATCCGTGTAAATATGGTGAGTACATGTTTCAGGGTGAATTCCGTGCATATCGGTGTAATCCCAAGCAAATGCTTTTTGATATTTTCTCAATAATTGAATCAATTTTTCCTCCTGAGATGAGTCTAGGTGAGTGCTAATATTCAAAGTTTTTCCTGGACTAATCTCTATGGTCTTGCTCTGTGTGTTTGTGATAGATTGAATGGGAAAAATGTTCTGAAATGTTGTTTGCAAAGAATGAATGGTGCATGTTTCATGAAAATTTTGTGCCAAAAGTTCATCTGCAGCATGGTATTGTTCATTTCTTAATTCTTCAGAAATATCAGGTTGAGAAAGGAACAATTCTACCAAATCATCATTATTATGTTCTTGAAAATCATAGATTTGATTGATGCTGAAAACAGATTGAACTTCTTCCTTATCATTGTATTTATCATCAAGCCATAAATTGTGTGCTACTGCTGGTGATTGTGCTGATGGGTAAAGAGTGAGTTGTTTCCTTTCAGTTCCTCATGAGATAATCATATTACCCAATCTACATCCTATGAATGCATCAACAGTTGCTAACCATGGTCTACCAAGGATGATGGGGTGTCCTCCTAAATTAGATTTTGGCTGAAGAACTAAAAAGTCCACTGGATACTCCCAAGAGTCCAATGAAACAATTATGTCCTCCAAAATCCCTTCAGGAATCACTTTAGACCTATCAGCTAGTTCTAGAACAATTGTTGTGTGCTGCAAGTTTGTGAGCTGCAATGTCTTCATTGTTTCAAGAGTCATCACATTTATTGCGGCCCCAAGGTCAATTAAGGTGTTTGGAATATGTATGTTGTTAATGATTGTAGTGACTCTGGGAATACCAGGATCAACATACTTTTCCATTGAAATGGTGTTTGTAATTAGGCCAGCTAAATGTCCAATAACATGAATAGTTTGTGGATCAATTCTTTTCCTAGTAGGCTTCTTGAGGCACAGTTCTTTGATTGCTTTAGTATATATGGGAATGTCTTTTATGGCTTGCAATAGTGGAATTTTTATATAAACATTCTTTAGCTCATCTAAAACATCAAACTGTGGTATAGACATGGGAAGTTTTGCTTGGACCAATCGTTCTAGAAAAGGTGGTGGATGCAACAATTGCATTTGTTTATTTTTGATGTCATCATTTTGTTTCCTTTGAGTTGGAGTTTCATTTTCATTTTCTTCGTTTCTTCTTGTTTTTCAGCTTTTGGAGGTTCTTTTTGAAGTACCTTACTAGACCTCAAATTGATATTTTATAAAGGTAATGTGGGATATGATGGTCCCTCATGTACATCGTAAGCTAGTCTCTCTGCTCTGCTATTTGGATCTGGTACAGGCTGAGCAGGAATTTGAGTGGGTCTAGGAGGTTGTTGGTTAGATGGGAGTTGTAAGTGAGGTGGAGTTATTGGTGGAGGAGCAGGCAATTCTTGTTGAGTGTTTTGGGGTTGATAAACAACTTGCTGCTGAGGATATTGCTGATATGTTTGGGGATTTTGTGAATGTGGCTGATGATACTGTTGATATGGCTGAGAATACTGTTGGTATGGTTGAGGATATGGTTGATATTGTTGATAGTACTGCTGAAATGGTCTCCATTGTTGCTGTGGGTAATTTTGGTGTTGCATGGCATGGGTACATTCCAAGAATTCTGAGCATACATCTGATCTTGTGCAGGAAATTGCAAATTTTGGTTTGGAAACATACCTGGAGGGGGAGGTCTAGGTTGCCACGGTCTCTTAGCGCCCATGAAATACACATTCTCCATATCTGTGTTAGCTGCTTCCACATTACAATTCTGCAAAATCTTGACCTTAGAGCAATGAAATATATCATGATTTTCAGTACAAAAGGCACAAACTTAAATGTTTTCTAATGGGCAGTCTTTCAAGGCATGTTTCTTCCGGCATTTTGGACAAAAGACAGCCATTAATTGATCTTCTTCTTCTTGTCTTTTCTTGGCTTTCAGAGTTTCAATTTGAGTTCCTAAGGTACTTAATATATCTGTTTTGAATTCTTCTAACAGGTTTCCTATTTTAGCCCTTGTGACACTTGCTGAAGCAGATTTTGTGGCTTTAGATGATAGAGCTCTTTTTCCATATCTAGCTTTGCTCCTTGAATACTTTTCACATAAATAAGCAATTTCTTCGAAAGGTAAAGTGGAAATATCACCTTTGCCCATCAAATTAAGATCACCTAAGTATTCCTCTTGAATGCCCTTCAAAAATATTGTTCGAATCAGATCAAGAGACATGGTCCTATGTTTTGAATTTTGCAAATTGTAAACAAATCGTTCCAAATACTCCTCTAAATTTTCATCCTCTTGTTGATTCATCCTAAAGATATCATCTTTAGAATCTTTCAATCTACAATAAGGTTGGTATTTCTTTAGGAATATTCTTTTCATGCCATCCCAATCAGTTATTGCATGTTCACCAAGTCCCATGAACCATCTTAATGCTGATGCTTTTAATGTTGCTGGGAAGAGTCTAAGCCTATGAGCATCATCTGTGTAACCATATGTTCGACATACTATGTCAAATTCAAACAAGAATGAATCTGGATCTTCTGAAGCCATGCCATAAAAGTTTGGTAACACAGATGGAGGTATGTTTTTCATTTTTATTTCCTCATCTTCTCTTGGTTCTTGAATAGGAAATTTAAAGGTTGACTCTTCCTCCTCTCTTCGACCTTGATTTTGTGGTCCTCTTGCTGATCCATCTCCTTCCTCAGCCATTTTGATAGATTCGTCTGTTGATTTAATTCCTTGTTCAGTATCACTTGTTTCAAAGAGAAGTTGTTCTAGTGATTTTTCTCCTTGAGATTTTTCAAAATCAATAGGTTCAAGGAGAGATTGTTGAGTTATTATGCTACTTTCTCTTTTTATAGAGGATTCCAGGAGATGTTTCTTCTGTGATTCGTGTGCCAATAGAATTTGTCTCTCAATGAGTGTGAGTCTTTGCCCTGATTTCTGTTTATCCTCTAATTTATGTATGGTGACTTTCCCAGCTGGTGTTGCGTGTTCAACTTTTCCTAAAGGGTCTACTCCTAGTGGTGAATTAGTTTTTGGATGGGGGTTTTTTATGGATCTACCTTTATCATCTCTAGATCTAGACATAAGTAAACATGACTTCTAAAATGATGAATTAAAATTAAATCTATGTTTTTGTTTATTTTTATTTTTATTTTATTTTTTTAGAAATCCTCTAGTTGCGCCTCCCGACAACGGCGCCAAAATGTAGTGACCAATCCAGGGGTCTAGATTAGACTAAATTTAATGTCAACCAAGGTAGGTAAACTTAGAGGCACGTGTCTACAATCTATAGACCTAAAAGGATCTCATCTACCTAGGTAAGTGTCTACTGTGACAGGCTACAACACTCTTTTACAAGAGATTGGAATATGTTTCCTTTCACACTTTAAACACTCAGATCATCTAATTTAATTAACTGTTCTAAAAACACAGCGTGTTACTAGTCTGAGTTTTCAATCCTCTTACAAGGATATCATTCACAAAAACTCTTTCTCGGTAACACACTAAGCATCCTAACAATCAAATTCATGAAAACTAAAGACTCTTTTAAGCATACTAAAACTCAAATGCATGAAAATAGAGTCCACAGAGATACTTCAAAATTCAGTGCTCAATTAAAAATTTTACAAGATCTTGTTCAAGCAATTGAAGTTTCAAGCTATCACCATGAATCATACAATAACACTCGCAAGAACTTCTAATTGAATTAATTAATTCACAAGCAAAGAAATGGCATCAAACGCTATTCAGATCTGAAGTCTAAATGCTATGAAAATGAAATGAAAGTATAACAGTCCCCACGTAGGGCCCGTCCACGTGTTGATTGTACACTTAGAAAACTTCAGATGATGAAACCGTTAACAAATAAAACACTGAATGATGAAACGCTGCCTGTGATTAAAGTCTGGAAATCAATTACATGCAAGGACAAAGTTCTGGTAACAATACAATACGCAGTCTTAAGTTTGCTCAATGTCTATTATCCTTCATTCACTAACATTCCTTAAGGTTTACAATCGAATGTACATACATTATCACGCAGATGTTTCTGCTTTTACAGTCAAAAAGGCGATTTTTGTTTTTTTCTAATCTTCACTGATTTCTAAAACAAAACGAAATCAGTTTAGGTAACTTTGGCTTTTTGCGGGTTTTATTACCAAAAAGGCTGGGTTTGACCAGCATTGACCATGTATCCAGGAGCTCCAGATGCGATGCTGAATAGATCTTTCACCATGTATGTACATCCGTGATCACGTCCCTATCCTCTGTTTTGATTTTCCTACCATGCCACGTGTCACAACATAAACCAATTACAGGAAGTCATGACATCCCGTAATTTTGTTGAAAATTTCTAATTTTTAACATAAAAATCCACAAATTAAATTTAATGTAAAATAAAAATTATAATGCTTAATTGATCAATTTCAATGGACTATGAGGGGTTTATGGGAGAAAATGATA
Source organism: Pinus tabuliformis (assembly GCA_031772625.1). Taxonomy (NCBI): domain Eukaryota; kingdom Viridiplantae; phylum Streptophyta; class Pinopsida; order Pinales; family Pinaceae; genus Pinus; species Pinus tabuliformis. Next base: position 1,938,334,437 of record CM062818.1, on the reverse strand, counting down.
GATGAATGATGGATTTTTAGAAGAAAAGGATGGCAATAAAATAGTACCAACAATACTTCTTTAGGTAGAGCCCATTCCTGGGCTCCTTGAGCGGGACTCCTTCCTAGTCCTGTAATTCGTATGCCCCTTTTGAGAGGACTTTCGTGACAATATAGGGACCTAGCCATAATGGTTGGAGTGTGCCTACCCCCAAGAGATCGTGTTTTTTATCATAGAGTAACACAAGGTCGCCCTCTTGGTAAGAATGAAGCTTAACTTTTTTGTCTTATTGGGATTTTACTCGGCGCTTGTGAGCTTCGAGTGCTAGTTCGGCATCTCGACGGGTTTCGTTCAGCTGGGCAAGGTATAGTAAGCGTTCTTCTTTGGTAGTAGTGCTGGGTAGGAGTTCAACGACTAGTTTCAAGGAAGGGATCTGACACTCAATGGGTAGAACTGCTTCTAGGCCGTACACCAATTGAAAAGGTGTAAAGCCTGTGGCAGTCTTTACTGAAGTTGGGTATGCCCACAACGACAAATATAACATTCGGTGCCAATTGGTTTTATGGTTTCCCACCAACCTTCAGATCATTGTTTTCAAGATGCCATTTACAACCTCTACTTGACCATTAGCTTGGGGGTAGTAGGAGGATGATTGATCCTGACGAAAACCAAGCAGTGACGTTAAATCAGACATCATATGGTTTTGGAAGTGAGATCCATGGTCTGTAATGATTGTGCTGGGTACACCAAAACGGCAGATAACTTGATTGAATAGGAATAGAGCTACATTTTCTCCTTCGGCGCTGTAGGTAGGAAGGGCTTCGGCCCATTTCGTGAAATAGTCCAAAACTACGATGATATAGTTGTGTCCAACAGAGGAAATGAGATTACAGTTCACAAAGTCTATCCCCCATTTGGCAAAGGGCCAACGGAGACTATCGGGTGTAGTAGGGCCGGAGGGGCATTCATTTTCTTTGTGAATATTTGACAAGGATAGCATTGTAGGACAACCTTAACACAATCTTTGAACAAGGTTGGCTAGTAATAGCCTGCGTACAAGATTTTCTGTGCAGTGGATATGCCAGAAAGATGACCGCCACATGCCCCAGCATGGCAGTCATTTAAAACGTGCTCCGCCTCTTCATGAGTGAGGCAATGTCAAATAAATGTATCGCGCCGTGCCGATATAACATATCGTTAATCACTAGATAGTGTCATGCTTGGTGGCAGATGTGACGACGGTCGCTGGTCCTGAGTTCGGGGCGGAACCGTTACGCTTGGAGGTAGACAAGAATGTCTCCATACCAAGGATCGGTGGTGTCGATAAGATAGATAGCTTCATCCAGTAGAGGATCATGGGCTATCTCATTCAGATCGACGATGGGAAGGTCCGACAAAAGTTCGGCAAAGACTAATGAGTTCTTTGCCTTGGTAGATGTGAAAACCAGATCAAATTGTTGGAGGATGACAATCCATTTTGAATATTTTTCTCCAATTACTTGACGAGACAAAATATGTCTCATGGGATTGTCCAAGGCAATGACAGTAGTCTGTCGTAACATGATATAGTGTCAGAAACAGTTGACAGCAAAGACGACTGCCAATGACAACTTCTCCACATGTGAATATCTGAGCTCGAGTCCAGCCAGGCCTTTGGACAAATAATAAATCACATGTTCACTCCGGTAATTGTGTGTTTGAACCAAGACCATTCCAAGGGAGGATGGTGAGGCTGCCAAGTAAAGAAGAAAGTCACGACTATAGTCGGGAACACTAAGGAGTGAAGTTGATATAAGTGCCTTTTTCAAGGCCTCAAATGATCGTTGAGCTTCCTCGTCCCACATATATGTCACTCCTTTCTTAAGTAGGCGCATGAAGCCTTTCACCAATTTGGCATAATTTACGATAAATCTTCATAAAAAGTTTGCTTTCCCTTGCAAATGTTGGAGCTGAAGGACGGATTGTGGTTCTGGAAATGGAACAATTGCTTTCACCTTATCGGGATCAACCCTAATCCTGTACTTGGAGACAATGAATCCAAGTAAGCATCCAGATTCGATGAAGAAAATGCATTTATGCGGATTCAGGTGGATGTTGTAAAACCGACACCTTAGAAAGATTGCTCTTAAATGATTGAGGTGCTGCATTCGTAACATAGAACGGGCTGGGAGGTCATCCAAGTAAGATTGAATGATATGCTTGATATCGTGAAATGCGTAATCAATGGCTCTTTGAAAATTTTCTCCCGCATTCTTTAAATCGAATGGGAGTTTTCTATAGGAAAAGACACCCCAAGGGCACATGAAGGCAGTTTTATGCTGGTCATTGGGTTTTATAGCAATTTGGTTATAACCTGAGAATTCATCCATAAATGAAGATGATTCAAAACCTGCGCAGTTTTCTATGATTTGGTCGATGAACGGTGTTGGATAATTATCCTTCAGACACACGGCGTTCAAGTCTCGGTAATCGACACATACTCGAATGGTTCTCGGTTTTTTATCTATAGGAACCAGATTGGAAACCCATTCTGTTAAAGGAAAGGGATAAACGAAACCAGCATGTAACAATTTTTCCTCTTCAGTTTTTATGGCTGCCGTTTTGCGGGGATGGACTGATTGAAGTCTTTGACGGACAAGTTTTACATTTTCGTAAAGCTTGATCTCATGCTTGACGATAGAAGGATCTATGCCGGGCATTTCATCATAAGACCAGGCGAATACATTGCAAAATTCCTTAAATAGGCAGGTGAAGCTTGCAATTTCCTCAAGATTGCAGTCGGCTCCAACCTGGATGTTTTCCACAATGCCTGTCTTGACAGAAATATCCGTGAGCAATGTCTTTGAAATATTTCCCATGTTTCCTTCCGCATCCAAAGTTTGCATGGTGGTATAGGGAGAGGAAACAATTTCTGGTATGTCAGGAGACAAGTTTTGAAGAGGCATCGTGTTCAAATCAAATATCGAAACATGATGATGCCAATCCTCCCAAGGTCGATCTTCTAAACTCATGATTTCTCGAATAGCTTCGTCCGTAGGTAGGACTTGATTGAGGAGGAAAAAAGAAGCCGCGATTATGGAAGGGACGGTGGTACCATCAACAGTAACTGATATGACTAGAGGTTCGGATGCAGATTGAATGGCTTGGTAGGCCAACTCAGCTGGTGACAGTGGCATCTGGTCTCTGAATGTGTCAAGGTCCAAAGGAGCTGGCAGGATCCATGGATTGGTCGGTTCATAAGGAATATATGAAAGCATGTTGACCGATTGTGGGACCCGGGGTAGTTGTAGAGCAAAACAACCCATAAGGGAGGAAGCCTTCAATAGATCGTTACCTAAACTGACATAGCAGTCAGTTCCACCTCCTACTAGGGGTACAAAGCCACTTGGTAATGGGGAATAATCAGGGGTGCAGAAAGACAACTGATCCACTGTAATGACCTTTCCATCCAATGGAAAGTGGATGATGCAAAAGACAGTAGATACGATGGCCGTCATGGCATATGTCCAAGTCCGACCCAGCAACAGATTATAGTCGAGTTTCTTGTCCACGACTTCTACGTCCACCGTTACTGTTTTCCCATACAATGTGATAGGAAAACTGGCTAGGTATCCTTTTGGGATAAAGGTGTGGCCATCGAAAGCTTTAAGGGATTTCGACGGCGTGGTTAGGGTTGGAGAACCCAGGGCGAGCCAACATGAAGTCGACATGATGCAGGTTGAAGCACCTTCGTCGATGACAGTTTTGTGTATACCTTTACCTTTCGAAGTGATATGTACCTGGAATGCAAGCTGGTTAGAAAGGGGAGGTTTACACTTGTCCATGTTGAAAATAGCAAGCATGGAATCCATTGGGTCAATACCTCCAACAGCTGAAAGCAAATCTTTTGGTTGTGTTGGGCATGTTTGCAATACTTCGAGCGCCGACATAGCTGATGGAACTTGCGCCAAATCATCTACGATATTGTAGTGTTGGGTGGCACGTGCAGATGTATTATGCATTGTGCGTCAAAGTGACCCTTTTAGGGGTCGAATTACAAGGTCCACATCCGGCCTTTCGATCTGCAGATCGTTGGGCAGTGGTGGGTTTGGACTGGAGGATGGTTCCGCTGCATGAACGACAGGAGCTCCATAAGATTTGGCTCTTGTGGCGAGATCTACCATTTCAAATGTGTAAATGGTAGAAGATCCTTCACCAACTGAAGGATGTTGTGAACCATCGTTGCCCCCTGGCATGGGTTGCTGTTGGTTGGCAATAAGATTTTGCTGCTGCTGAGTGGGAAAAGGATTCCTAAGGATAATGGGGGTCTTACCAGTATCCCTTTTGGCAAGGTAATCTGTGCATTCCTGAAGCCGCGGACAATGCCAGGTTGCATGGTCTTCAGCACAGAGTTTGCAAGGAAATCTGGCAGGTGTATCCTTTTCATCAGCAATAGGCGGAGCGGCCTTCTATTTTGGGTTGGGCTGCTTTGTTGACTGCTCCTCAGAAGGAGCAGACATTTTCTCATTCTTCTTTTTCTTACCACTAGGATTTTCTGTAGACTACACAAAGTTTATCGTAGTGGCAGGAAGAGCAGTCGTATTGGTAGAGGCGTCCACTACCATCTTGGCAATGGAACCACTGAGTTGTTTTACAGTGGCCCCAGAGGTTGCACCGACAATCCCGTCGGCGTGCACTCCGGGGTGTTGAGTGGCAGAAGCATTGGGGTTACTAGGAGCATTGGGGATTATGTCGTAAAGAGTGCCAGACTGTGAATATATCAAATCTAAGTGCTGGGTACGACGTATGGATTGGTCTTCTGTGACCGTACCACCTAAAGTGACATCTCTAACGATTTGCGGGAGTAAGGACCTGCAGAACCAGTCCGTTAAGAGAAAGTCTGGGATGGGAGCTTTGACTAACCTCTACCTACGTCTCCATTCATGAATATGATTGGAGATGTGGGTGGCGGTATCCTGACGAAATGAAATAAGGAGCTCTGTCCCAATCTCATAGCAGATAGGTAACTGAAAGTGCTTTAGGAACTCCATTGCTTAAGCGTCAAAGGTATTTACTGACGCACGTGGTAACTCAATATACCATTTCTCGACATTTCCAGTGAGGGTGCAGGGAAAAAGACATAACTAGACACTATCATCCACCATAGAGTTAGAAACACACCAAAGATGGTAGGTGGTGATATGGGTGCCCGAATCCTCCCCTTATTTTCCATCGAACTTTGGGATGTTCATTGGTATTTTATGCGGTATCGGCGACCATTGTAAGTTGTGGTAGATGGGGTCGTTTGTCAGCTTGTATAAGTCGGGAATATCCAATGTTGCAAAAAAAGGCAGAGAGTTAGGTGCCCTTGACTGGGACCATGGTGATGACAGATGACCTAAGGAGCTCTGTGCTCCTCCTATCATTTGGTTCCCCATAGTGTACATGGGTTGCGTGGTGTAACAATTGCTTTGTGGTATGGTGTTGTAGAGTGGATTTCCATGAGGATTTTGATACTGGGGTATGAAATTTCCCCAAGTATAAGTGTTGCCCCCTTGACTCATTTGAGTCTGTGAGTAGGGTGCCCCCATGGATTGGTTGGGAACCCCTTGGATTCCCAACCGACACAGAACTAACCATTTGGCTTTGATTGATAGAGGGAACACTCATGTCAATTAGCGACTATCCATGCATGCCTGAGAATGGAGGGGACACTGTGACATTCCCTACCGGCATGTGCATATTGGGAACCCCCTCAGATATCTAAATCTGGGGGTTGGAACTATACATTGGCGGTCGACCATACCATAGAACCACGCCCATAGTGCCGCATTGAGTGTTATATGGAGCACTGTATGTGGCACTTGTCGAAGGTATGCATTGTGGCACCATAGGAGTGGAACCTGGCATTTGCTGGGTTCCACTTATAGAGGGTGTTATGTGAGTTGTCGTACCTGGGACAAATGGGATAGTGGGATTCCACATTACTGGTGTTGTGATGACTGTCGACTGTGGAAATGGTAGCAGACCAAAAATGTCTCTAAAATTCCACAACCTGTGAGTCGTCGACTGGATAGATGGGAAAGTTCCACCTACTAAAGAAGGAAGTACAAGTACCACGGGAACCACGATAGGGTCCGATGGATTTGTGAGCGGAGTGTTAAAGTGAGGAAGAAATCCTTTCGTGAAGAAATCCTTCGACAAACTTGAATCGTCGGTTATCCACACAGATCCCGTGTGAGATTTAGGAGACTGATTCCTCGAAGATGAGGAATCCGAGTCAGTGGAACTCGACGTCCACAGTGAGTGGAGGAAGTCCTAAGAATCGTCTGGAGTGACGACGAGGGCCGAATGTAGCCACGGTGACTGTTATTTTTTATCAAATAAATTTTAATGTGATATTCTTTAAAGTCTCAAAAATGATAGCACTCAGGTACTTAAAAGTAAAAGATACACTAAATATATCAATCAACAAACAAAGGGAAAGTACCTCGTCTGATAAGAACCGATCATTGGAGATGAAACCCAGTATCTCAATGAATAACAAAGAAGGATGGCCAAATGTATAGTTACGGTTAATATAGAGCTTCGCCTGAACCTCAGATTGTGGGGCCAAGTACTCTCGTGAAGAGGAGCACCCTCCCAAAAACTGAAGACAGAGTAGATCCGTTCGGGTTAGGTACCAGGACAACCCGTCCCAGTCACCTTGTGTAAGTCCCTATAAGTTTGGCCACTAGAGATACCTCAAATCACAGACATCACCGAGGGGGACATAGTCGTAGACAACACGCTATGTGGGCAGGATACCTAAGTCCCCGACTCAGTTCTGAAATCCCCGAAGGGACCCCCAGTACACAGAATTCCCAAAGGATTTGTAAGAGAAGGTGGGCTACCTTCAATTATAGTCCGATGTTGTCTCGTATTTTGCTCCGTTGTTAGTGGAGTGGTCTCGGTAATATGAGTGCAGAAGGAATTTTTCGCTCGTTAATGACACTAGTTTTTGTTTTCAACCTTGGGCAGTTCACTCACATGCTTATCCCAAGATCCTAGCCTAGCTAATGTTGGTTTGCTCAAAAGAGTAACTGATTGATTTTAATGTAAATTTTATGTGTACTTGATTATTTGTCTTCGGTAGGGGTGTTGACGTATGAATATGGTGAGACTCTTGACTCAATAAATCATGCAGAACAATGCTTTGAATTTTTTTTCAATTTTTATGCAAACAAGTCTTATTCTACATATTCATCTTTTCACATATTCATAGATTCGTCTGTGCATCTAAAGCCATTCAACACTTGCATAACCAAAAGATTCTTTTTCCAATATTTCCTAACAACTACTGAAAACCAAAATGAAGCAGCTTACAACTATTTCGACAGAAGGATGAATACAATTTATCAGTCTTTCTTTAAAAAAAAATGTATTTTAAGAGAGAAAAACTAAAACTTTTTCCTAAAAATAAATTTTCAGGACACCAAATTTGCTAACATAATATAGTTGTAGATCTTACTTCAACCCATGAGAAAATTCCCCCCCCATTTTGGTCCACAGAAACTACTGGAAATCATGGAAATCGTAGACTAATGCTCTGTTTTAGTGTAAACAGAGAGTTAGTTGATCCACTAACGCTCCCTGTACATAGGCACAATGCTTTATAAAGCTTTGTTTAGCCTGGTAACCTGCGTTAGTGAGGGAAATTTCTCAAACAGAGGGCCTTTATGATCAGTTTCTGAGGTGAATGCAAACTAGTAGGACGTAACAAGATAGTTGGCAGATTAGAAAAGGATTTGAAGAAGTAGTGAGCTCTTAGAAGGAAGAGAGAACAGAGAAGAGTTTGGGTAAACCGAGAACTAGATGTATAGTCCCCAGTGGAGTCTCCAATTCTGCTATGGGGTAAAATGCACGGTGTATGGAGAATGAAAACTACCCTCAAAGGTCTTCCCGGGACCTTCGATAGACTGTAAGATTATATGCAAAAGCTACCAAGTTATACACATGTTCATCTATCGAATATAAGTTGACAAAGTATGGAAGAGGATTACCTCAAGTCTCCTTCTAGATTTGTTTGGAGATCGCTATGCAGCCAAGAAGAAACCCTTCAAAGCCAGCTCCAAGACAATTCCTGCACAAAGGAAAGGCAAACACAATCACAACATACAATATTGAAAACTAATATAAGAATGCACAATGAACATATATTTGTATACAACTTAAACTACTCAACTCGACAAGTATCGAAATGAACAACTCAATGAACAATGTTACGACACTATGGAGTAGGGAACACAACTGCAGTTCTGTATTTATAATGGAAGAGTGATTACAACCATCTGTTGTATCAGCCTTCCCTTGCCCCTTCTTCTTCTTCTCTCTCTCTCTCTCTTTCAGCTCACTTCTTCAAGTGTATGACAGTTCACAACAGCTTAGTGGGCTATCCTTTCAAATGCTCTCACCTCCTTCACAATAACCCTCACCTTGCTTATATAGCAATTGAGTTAGGGTTGCCAAGCTTCTCCTAGAGTTCATTAGGGAAAAATCAATGAACTTGCCTCACTTTTTAGCTCTTTCCCATTTACCTTCTTTTCTTAGATTGGAAATTCTCTAAATATCTTGCTTTTAGATGTTTCCTTGCTTTTCTTGAGAAAATCTAGGGATAAATATCTAGATATTTGTGAGGGAATTCGTTGGCTTGTCCCTTTGAACTTCCCTTAGTTTCACTAATGTTGCCTCTTCACTAGTAACATGAGTTAGTGGGGTCACTAACGCTCCCTTAGGCTTGGAAACAAGCTTTATAAAGTAGGTTAGTAGTGTGCAACCAACGTTAGTGTGGAATCAAGGCCTGCAATTGTGGTCTTTGCTTTTGTCATCATGTCTTTCACCTCTGAGTTGATGAGGAGGTCATTTTGTTGTATAACATTAAGAGCTGATTGAAATATTCCCACCATTCCTACTTCTTGCATAATGTCATGTCTCGTAGCAGTTAAGTACAAAACGGCTCCAATTATTGACCTGTAATGAGTTGCATCTACCGGAGGGGAGTCGTCATTTTTTCTCAATTTGCAACTTGTGGTCATAGGTGTGCTCATGGGTGCACAGTATTCCATTCCATATCTTTTAAGCATGTCTTTAAGATATTTGGCTTGATATATAAACATGCCTGCCGTGGTTTGAGATACTTGTAATCCAAGGAAGTGAGATAGCTCTCCTATCATTGACATCTCGAACTCTTTTGACATATTTTGAGAAAACTCATGGCTCATCTCATCATTAGTACTAGAAAAAAATCAGATCATCAACATAAACAAGTGTGACTAGGAACTTATCCTCATCTGTCTTTATGTAGAGATTACTTATTGCCACCCCCTTCTTGAAGCCTTGTTGTTGTAGATAGTGATCCAATATTGTGTACCAAGCTCTAGGAGCTTGTTTCAACCAATATAATGCCTTTTTCAACTTACAGACAAAGTCTTTTCCTTATGTTAGATTAAACCCTTTTGGTTGCTCCATGTAGACTTCTTCGTTGAGTTCCCCATTCAAAAATGCTGATTTTACATCCATTTGATAGATTTTGAATCCTTTTGAGCAAGAAAATGCCAAGAACATCCTAATAGCTTCCATACGAGCTACTCGTGCAAATGTTTCTTCAAAGTCAATTCCTTCAACTTGTGAATAGCCTTTACAAACAAGCCTTGCCTTGTTTCTGATGATTTGTCCATCTTCATTCATTTTGTTTTTGAATACTCACTTGGTTCCTATTATGTTTTTGTCCTTTGGATGAGGTACCAGCTCCCATGTCTCATTCTTCTCAATTTGAGACATTTCTTCTTCCATGGCTTTTACCCAGTGAGGATCCTTACTTGATTTAGTAAATGCTTCTGGTTCTATCAGGGATAGAAGAGCAACATCATTTTTCCTTGGTGTACTTGTCATTCTTCTTTGTGTCTGAATCCCTTCATCTACATTGCCAATAATTTGCTCTTTTGGGTGATATTTTTGGAGAAACTTCATCTGTGAAGGGGTTTGAGATGGTTCTTTTTCCTTGGGTTTTTCTTGATCTATTTCTTATTTTTCAGGTTCTTCTTCTTCAATGAGAAGATCAACTTCATATTCTTCAATTTCTTTTTCTGGAAGGTCTTCATCAATCTTTACATCAATGCTTTCCACTATTTTCCATAGTCGATTATTGTAGCACTTGTAGGCTTTGCTCCGTGTAGAATATCCAAGGAAGATCCCTTCGTCAACCCGAGAATCAAACTTTCCTGGTGAGCCATCATTGATTTTTATGAAGCACTTGCTTCCAAAAATCTTGAAGTATTTTACTGAAGCAGGTCTTCCTTTCCATAATTCATAAGGAGTCTTTTCATTATTTGGTCTTAATTGAGTTTGATTCAAGGCATAACAACTGTCCCAACTGCTTTTCTCCAGAATTTTGGCTGCAAGTCAGCTGCTATTAACATTGTTCTTGCCATTTCTTGAACTATTCGGTGTCTTCTTTCAACTACCCCATCTTGCTTGGGTGTTCTGGCAATAGACAATTCTCTTTTAATTCCATGTATTTTACAGAATTCATTAAATTCTTTCGATGTGAATTCTCCTCCTCTATTTATTCTGAGGCACTTAATCTTTGAGTCCTTTTCATTTTCTACAAGAGTTTTAAGATTCTTAAAACACTTAAATGCTTTGGATTTATATTTTATAAAATATATCCACATCATTCTAGTATCGTCGTCAACAAATAAAGCAAAGTACCTTTCTCCTTGGAGTGCTGGAGTTCTAGTTGGTCCACATAAATCCACATGGATGATCTCCAAAGGCTTTGATGTAGAAAACTCCTTGGTCTTGTGGTTGGTTCTGGTTTGCTTTCCATGTTGACATGGACCACATATTCCTTGATTTGGTTTGAATAAATTTGGGATGTCTCGTACTGCTTTAATCTTGCTGACATTGATCAAGTTATCGAATCTTGTACGTCCAAGTTGCTTGCGCCACAACCAACTTTCATCTGTTTGACTTAAGTAGCATTTATCTTCTTGAATCTTGTTCAGAATGTAGATGTTGTTTGGTGTTCTAACCCCTTTCGCCACAAGTTCCCCTAAGGAAGAGTTCCTTATTTCACAGTCTTTAGTGCTAAAGACAACATTATGTCCTTGATCACATATTTGGCTAACACTCAGGGGGTTGTGTTTGAGCCCGTTTACTAGCAAAGCATTTTGAGCTTTTCCTTTTCCATTAATAAGAGTAACAGTTCCTTTTCTAGCAATTTTGGCATATCCACTTCCAAAGGATACATTTCCTTCCTTTTTGTTTAATAAGATAGACTTCCTTTTGTCCCCTATCATGTGTCTGGAGCACCCACTATCCACAAACCAATGGTTTTCATTATTTTGAGCACATAGATCTAGGCCACATTTATCCATGTTGGGATTCTCACTTCTTTTTTTTCCTCTTTTGAGTGGGAAATTTTGTTCATTGTGTCCATTATTATTACATAATGAGCAAATCATATCAAATTTGGCCAAGGGATCAAAATAATTGTAGGTCTTGATTTGTCCTTGCCCTTTGGGGCCATATGGTTTGTTTATTTGATCCTTCAGTTTTGGTGTTTCATTCTTAGGAGCCATGCAATGTCTAGCTTGATGACCAAATTTTTTACAATAGAAACAATGCCCCAAAAAGATAGTTTTGTACCTGTTGTAATAGCCATGATTTGAATCAACATTCTTCCTTGGAATTACTCCCGCTTCATTCTTTGGATTTGAGATGGACCTTTGATGAAATACTATTTTGTATCTGTTGTAACATCCATGATTCGAATCAACATTCTCCCTTGGAGTTACTCTCTCTTCATTCTTTGGATCTGGGATGAGCCTTTGGTGAAATAATCTTTCTTCTTTTGGGTTGCTAGAAAGTACATCGGCATAGCTTTTCGCATTATTCTTAGTACTTGACGATTCTCCTTTAAAACCTATTCCAGATTTATCATATTGAGGTTTTTGATTATTTAGGATAGTGTCAAGTATTTGAGAGCTCTTCCAACCCTTTTTAACTTGCTCCAATTCCTTCCTCATAGATACTATTTCGTCTTCACGTTCTTCGCAAGCTTCTTCTTTTTCTTTTAGCTTATTTTTCAAGAGATCTTCCCTTCTTTTTGTTTCCTCATTTTCTACCTTGAGAGAAATGATTTTATTTCATAATTTCTCATTTTCTTCAATGACACTTATTAACAATTCATCTACATTTCCATCTAGCCCTGAGTCATCATCATTTGTGAATGCCATGAATAATACTTCTTGGCTTCCAGCATGATCATTTTCTTCATCTGATTCTTCATTACCTCCTTTGCGGTGAGGGAACTGGTTAGTTGATTTCTTTTTGATGACTACAAATTCATCTTCATCAGACTCATCTTGCTTAGAGAGGAAATTCTTCTTATTGAACCCTTTCTTTTTGTATACCATCCTTTTAGAATTTTCTTCATCATCACTATCATGCTTATGAGGACATTTTGCAGCATAATGACCTATTTTTCCACATTTGAAACAAATAAGAGGGTATTTACCTTTTAGCTTAGATCCTTTCTTCAGTCTTTGTACAAATTGCGCCAATTCAGATTCAACATCGGAGTCATCATTACTAACATTCCTTTCTTTCCCCTTTTTTGATTTTGAGGCCTTGAATGCTGCATCTTTGGAACTTGGGAAACCTTTTCTCATCTCATAGGAAATGAGGATTCCATGGGGTTCATCCATCTTGAGAGTATCTAGATCCTTCACTTCTTCTATGGCATTTACTTTGGAGTCAAATCTGTCTAGGAGAGATCTTAAGACTTTTTGAACAATGGTGCTTTCTTCAATGTTTTCATCCAATCCTTTAAGAGAGTTGACCACTTCAGCTACTCGGAGAAAGTATGATGCAATATCTTCTTCATCATCCATTTTCAGACTTTCAAATTTCCTTCTATGAGTTTGAAGCTTTGCCTTCTTGACTTTGGAGTCCCGGCCGTATAAGCTAATTAGCTTATCCCGTACTCTGGTAGAGTTACAATTCATGACTTTTGTAAATTCAGAATCACTGATTCCATTAGTGATGGAGTTTAAGGATTTTTCATTTGCAACGTAGAATTTCCTCTCGTCTTGATATATTGGAAGAGTGGAAGGAGCTATGTACTCATTTAAGACCGAATGCCAAACCTCAGGTCCAAGGGACATTAAGTAATAAGACATTCTCTTTTTCTAGAAACCAAAATTTGTGCCGTCGAACAGAGGAGGTCTTCCTAACACTTCTTGATTTCTCGTCATGACTAAGAATCCTTCTTCAAGCTGTTAGGCTGATATAAAGAAGCCCGCTCTGATACCAATTGTTGGAAATACTGGGGGGGGTGAATCAGTATTTCTTTTCAATTATTATTTATATCAGTTAAAAAAATTTATATTTGGAACAGAAGTAGATAACAAGAATATATGCTTTTATTAATGTGATATTTGCAATAAATCAAGTACAATATATATATATATATATATATATATATATATATATATATATATGGTTTCAATCAGTTTCCAAGCACCAACTTGGACTCTTTGTGAGGCTCCAACCTCCAGAGCACCAACTCTGTCTTGTCAAGGCATCAATCTTGAATTTAGGAGCACCAACTCCCAAGACACCAATCCTTTCAGTTCTGAGGCACCAACCTCAAGGGCTCCAACCCTCTGCTATAAAATGTCTGGATCTATTTGGTTGTAATTCTCTGCTCCCAACCCTGCTAGACCTATGACTTACTTCTGTCCTCTTGTGCCTTCCATTTTTGCTAGAGCTTCGGCTTCCTTTATTTTCTTATAGTTTTCCAGTCACCCTAAACTTTCCTTGTTCTCTATTTTATATTCCTAATACCCCTGACCTGTGGCTTCCTTTCTCCGCTGGCTCTTTAGCTTCCTCAACTCTTGCTTGATCTTTCAGCTTCCTTTATGCTCACTCTTCGACTTCCTCTGTCTGGAAAATACACCCTCTGAACACATAAGGCTGGATTTCAAATGCATTACGCCTGCATTTATAACTTCATCGGGTCCGCCCCTTCACAACTTTATTGCAATCAACAGATTTGCACATAACATAGCCAATTCCCCGATACCCGGACGCGATATTATTTTACACTGTTTTAATAACTTCGTTGGGTCCATATATATATATATATATATCACAATCGACGCTTTCAATGTGGCATCTCGTTAAGACTTATGATTTGATAATTCCGATGAGGCGGACGTGATATGATATTAAACAGTTGTTAATACATCCGTTGGGTCCATGTATTATCGCAATCGGCACTTTCAATGTGGCAAGGCTTTACAAGAGTCTTGCAATATGGCGGATGCGATGTAACTTTAAAGTGTATTACAATGGAATCCTCGGGCCCAAGTATTGTATCACATCTATATAATCTATCTATCTATATATCTATATATATATATATATATATATATATATATATATATATATATATATATATATATATATATATATATATATATATATATCACAATCACATATTTAATGTGCCATCCCTGTATAACTTATGATATGATATTAAGCGGTATTCTTTAGCGATCCTCCATCGTTGATCTACTCATGATTCGACGGTCAACACTTAACCGATCAACCCAAAAACCGTCCGTTGATCCTTTGCCGTCGATCAACTCGCGCTGGATCCAACGACCTGCATGAATTTCGGGTGAGCAATTTGCAAGGGAAATAACTACCCGAAAAAGTGGTTTTCTCTCTCCACCCTCGTGCTACGTGTCACTCAGTTAATGGAATCGGGCGCTCTCCTCTAAATACCACTTACCGCCCAGTGTCCGCCCGAAGACCACTGCCACTGTTACAAATCCGCCTTTTGGAATATAACCACGTGCATTCACTTTGACTTATACCCACTATTATATACTTTAACTTGATATATGTGGTTGTATACTTTAACCCGATATATACTCCTTCGCTCTTTTCTGGTCTGATATGACTCCGTGATGGCTTCCGATGCACTGCTCCAATAGCTCTTCTCTGATATTCCTCCACTCTTTTGGATCCTCTGTTAACTTCTTTGGCATATATTACATGCGATACTCCTGATATGGCTCCTCCTCATTCTCCCACTCTTACACTTACTTGGCTTTCCTGTGGCTTCTGATACCGCTCCAATGGCTTGACTGTCTTGGCTTTCCTCTGGTTTCTCCTCATGGCTTCTTGCTCCTGTTTCTTCACGGATCTGCTCTACTTCTCCTTGACCTCACAACATTGTTTACTCATCCAGAATATTGCCATATTGACATCAATGACAATCTAGGTCAACATAAGTCAAGTTACCCCTTCGCTGGATTTGTAAAAACATAAACATTGTAGGACTCATCAAGCATGACAAGACTAAACCACTCCTTCCCAAGGTTTGTTAAAAATACTAGGAAGGAAAAAAATGAGAAACACGGCATAAAACCTAATTTTTGGTAGTAAGTCGCTCTTGAACATGATACTCTTTCACCTCTATGACAATTTTGCATTAGGAAATCTACTTGCCTCCTTTTTTATTACACCTTATCGAAATTATTCATAATGGGTATTTGAGTCAATACCAATTCCATATAAGTGTTACCGACATGTTAAAGAGAATTCCACCCTCAGTTGACATCTGTTGCAATACCTATAGCCTTATTTCATGTCATCCATCCTTGAACCAACTCTATATCATCACATTATGTATCAAATCTTGGTATCTGTTTTGTGTCATTGATGGGGGATACATCAAGGCGCTCCCGCGACAGATCACTTCCTATAAATTTTAGCATAATATCTAGGAAGTTGATCTAGAGACTCCCCTTAGTTTCTTGGAACTTGCATACCTCAATGGAAAGTTTCCTCACTTTCGGCTCTTGGTTCCCATCACTGGCATTCGAGTGAAATATTTTGTGTGATGTTCGACTCCAGCTCATTTATTCACACGTCATAGATTGCACTTTTGTACCTTTAGATCAATTATCATTATCAGTAGTTCCTCTCGCATCTGTTAATGAATTTCATCATTGGTCGGTAATCATATGGTGTGTACCATGTTTGAATTTAACACATCTATTCACATGGTTAAATTTGTACTGTCAAGTGATGAGATGGAAGGCCCCGAATCTAGTTTCACTCATCCAGGACATGACTTCAGGATTCATATATAAATCTATGAAGTGTGATGGCTATGGTCATATAGAAACTCATCCAAGCATGAATCCATAATGCATACTTAGTGAATGTGACTTTGATCACTGTACATGTAAAATGGCTTATATGCTGAGTATGAGTATGCCTACCTCAACAATGATAATGTATTGTAACAATTAGTTGATGATTGTTAGATCTCAACCAATCGACTCTCGATCCAAAATTTTCACGTGGTAAAGCACTTTAGTCCTAATCCACAACTTCTGAGTTTGTAATTTAGGGGGAAATCTTTTATAGACCATTTTGTCACACTTATGCAAAAGGCTCCAAAGCCAGATCTCTTGTCATCCATTACACTTTGTATCAATCCCATGCAAGGCCAAAAGAAAAACTATTTCCAAAAGTCATAAGAATCCTCGATTACAGTGGGTCAAAAATCACTTAACTTCATGAAAATATTCAATGGTGCATGCTGCATACATGAAACTTTCATTGTTCAACACATGTTTCCTTTACTACAAGTGTGATGACACCTAGAAATGAGGAAAAATAAAATAGAATTTCGAAGCTTCCTTCTCTAGAAGCTTCGGGAGTTGATTCATCCATTTTCTATTGAATATGATCTCAAATTCCTAATAATTAGGCTTTATACCTTATCTCATGTAACTTACCTCCTCTCAAGTGGATCTATCCCTAGTATGGTGGATTTAAAACTTCCTCATTTTCCCTATAAAAGAAGTGCCTACTATAGAGTCTAGGTTGGATTTTGGAGGCTTTGATTCTTCCATTATGTTATCAATTTGAGTTTGGAGGTCCATAATACATCCTTATGCATTGGTGATATTGAAGGATTTATCATTGTGGAAAAGAAAGGATGAGAAGGTTGGGAAAAATTTGCAACATTAAGGCCTCAACAAGGGTTGTAATCTTTCTTTGTTATAATTAATACAAAGTGCATTGTTTTTCCCATACATCATGTATTTGATTATACATGTGTAGAATAAGGTTCCTTGATCTATTATTTAGAGTTATTTGAATATATCGTGTTGTATATCTTGATATCTTTTCTTGTCTTGGATAATTTGTAGACTCTACTTTTGGGAGTTAAAGTCGGAGTTGGAGTGAGCGGGTGAAGAGAAGAAGGAAACTTGCACTAAACCCTAGGTAAGTATTATTCTTACACTTCAAATATCTCTAGGGAAATATAGTTTAGTTTATTTGGTTGTTTCTAGGTTTTTCCACTGAACCTAGGGAGATCACTTATGTCTGCAGAAGGGATTTATCTAGAAAACACATATGCTCTAAATAAATGGTAATATATGCTAGAAGGGTATTTTTTTGCCCACAAATTTTTGATAGATAAAAGATTAACTTTTAACTCCTTAAGGCTATTCCCCATGTTAATTATTGGTGGGAGACTTACTATGAGAAAAAGGCCACATAGGAATCCACAATGTTTGTGGTACTACCCACTTGGGGCTCTTTCAAGGATGCTATTAAGGAGCAATATAACCCTGTTGAAAGATATGATGACAATTATGAGATGGACCACATTGCTATAAGAGAGGGATAAAAAGGTGGCATAGTTCACAAATATCTTCCATACTTTGCACACCAAGCTAGGCATCAAAGACTCTGAGTGACATATAGTGCTCAAGTACTACAATGGTTTGCACAAATACATCCAGGTAGAGATGGAGGTTTTAGACATCTACTTATTAGGTGTGGCATACTGATATGTTGTAAAAATTTAGAAAAACATTAAATAGAAGAAGTGAGATTCTGGATCTAAGAATTCCTCACAGTACAAGTAGGGCAATGGTAGCCCCAACCCACAATAAAAGGAAAAATCTAGCTTGGACCACTCTAGGAAAAACCGTCTAAGCCACAAACAAAGAAGGCTGAAGGGAAGAAAAACAAAGACATGAGAAAGTGGTGTGAGTTCCAATGTAAGATACCTTGGCATAAAACTAATGAATGTTTCTCAAAGAATCATTGGTGGTTGAGATGAAAGCCTCATAGTCAAATGCAATTTCTGACTTCGAATCAAGATCTAGATAATACGAAGCAGATCATCGACATAGAGAACAATGCCACTGTTTCTACCACCAAGGCCTAGCCAAGTGAATTCAAAGAACTAGAGGAAGGTGCACACCTCTTTCACTCACATATGTGGGAAAAGGGTGATCCACTACACTTCATTGTCAATATAAGAATTCAAAAGAACCGTATCTCAACATAGGTCTTCAAGTAGTTGGACCTATTGACGACGCCACACCCTCAACCATAGACCATTGAGTTGCGTCGTCAAGATCTCTGCATTAGCCAACAATGTCACCTTCCCTACGTCATCAATGTTGGATAATTTAACTAGGTTATTTATTCATAATTGTCATTGTACTTATGCCATTGTATATTTTATGTAAAAAGCAAAAGAAGAAAAATACATATTATTTTTCAAGCATGGGTTTCATTCTCAAGTCAAATTGATATTTAGATCAACCATGTTCTTCATGATTCTAGGGTTTATTGAGTCAAAAGAATATTTGTCATGAGTCAATTTATTTTACTAGATTCAAGTCCCACTTGGAGTTTTGAAAGAAAGTGGAAAAATAATTTTATTTGAGTCATGTCAGCTTGGTTTGGGCTGACGCAAGTTTGATCTATATTGTGCACAAAAAAATCCTCAATCACTGGCCCTTTTGGCAACGACCTGCAAGTAGATCGCAGTCTCACTCGAAGTGACAATGGGAGGATGCAGAACCTGATTTCTGCAGCCTTGAAGGATGTGGAGATGTGGTATTATTATGTCTTCCTATTCTTATCATTCACAAATCACTTCATCGCATTAGATTAAACACTTAAACATGTCGTATAAAACCATAAGCCATTATTGTGCTGAAAGTAAAATGCAACTGTAATAACTGCTACTCTACAATAGATAATAAGAAAATATACACATCAAGACACCAAATTACCATGGTTCACCCCGATTTTGGCCTATGTCGACAAGAACTGTTGCTAATATAATAAATATTTGAAAAACAAACAGTTCTTGGCCCGCATACTAAGCTGTAGGCTATCTGCGCACTTAACCGCAGACTCAATCTAATGCGCACTCAGCTGCAAAGCCTCTCCTTCGCTACAAAATTACATATCACAATAATAAAACCATAACAATGATCTGGATCAATTCGATTTGATGATTCTCTTCTTATTATTTTACCCTATATATACTATTACATCGAAGGGTTACATCATCGGTCCAAATATCATGGATTCCACAAAACAAGCAACTATGGCCCAAAATCCCATTGATCCTTTATGAAAATAGAGCACTTTTACAAAAGAAGGGGTGGGGGGGGGGCCGGCTTCGACGCACCGTGAAGTCCTTACAATGCGCGGTATATTTAATTCCTCAAAATGTGCTCCGTTTCTCCACTGCGCGGTCCCCTTCGCACTTCGGTGCACGCTTCACTTTGCGCTCCACCTATCAAAATGTAGAGTCTTTGCCAAAATCTAGGCCAAATTGGGTTGTGCCCAATGGGCCCCCAACGCTCACATGTGACTCGTCCTGATTCACTCAGCTGATTTGCATCTAATCTTTGTTGCAATGCTATTGTAGGCACTATTGAACTGCTGCAGAATATCTGTGACCCACTTCTCTTCGTTGCGCACTTCCTCCAACAATGCTTCTGTCACAGGTTATGTAGATTTCTGCATCATTGCTGTCTCTCTTTGTTGAAGCTCTTGAATCTTCTCATCCACTGCTTGGGATATTTGGAGAGCCTCATCCTACCATGGCTGGGTTATTTCTGTCAAAACCTGTTGGAAATAATACTGAGAGGGGGGTGAATTAGTATTATCAAATTCTTTTCAATATTCCCTCTAGATTTATAATTTAATTTATTCTTCATATGTTGACCATTAATTTGAATGTCAGTACCATATAATAATGAACAGGAACAAGAAAAACAGACAGTCACACCAAAGAACAACAGATATATGGTGGAAACCCATTGTGGGTGAAAACCACCTACAACAATTTGTCTCTATCTTTTTTCAATTAGAAACTTCTTTTTACAATGATTCTGTACGGGTACAGTCCTTTACCAGTACACAGGCTGCAACCTGCAAAGAGCTACAACCCTCTCTCATTTGCCAGACTCTCCTGGAAGGGAGCTACAACCCCCTTAGCTCTTGTACTAGCTGAGCTACTAGTACGTAGGTGCTGACCTACTTCTTTTCTTCCAAGGACCACGTTTCATAAATTTTCAGATGAGATCCATGAACATCAAATAATCATCAAGTACATGTGAATCAACCAATCTCCTTTTACAATCAACTAATGAATCAACCAATAGCTTCTCAGAATGTAGTAACCAGAAAAGAAATACCAGTAATCAGACACAGATTCTAAACCTAGAACTCTGCAGCAGTAGACAAAAGGCAACCAACATATATTTCAAGAAAAGTCTGCAACTTCACTAATAGAAACCTACGAATATCCACACTTCTGTTGTGTCTAGCTTGCGTAGCTCCGCACCTGCTCTGTCTACTCGACAGCGCACCTTCGCACCTGATCCATCTACTAGACTGCGCACCTCCGCACCTGTGCCATCTACTGGACTGCACACCTCCGCACTTGCGCCATCTACTGGACTGTGTACCTCCACACTTGTGTCGTCTACTGGACTGCGCACCTCCGCACCTGTGTCGTCTACTGGACTGCGCACCTCCGCACCTGAGCCATATCTCGCCTGCGGACCTCCGGATATAAACACTTTATCAGTCCTCAATTGTACCCCAGACTGTCAGATCCACAGATCTGATCATGCGCCAAAGAGATCACGACCCCTCAATTGATCAGTCTTCTCATGCTCAGGTTTAATTATAACTCATCAACCGATTACAAGTATTTCAGATCTTGTTCATCTTAAGATATTCAACACATAAGTGCCTAGCCAAATGATCTCCTTTCCTTTTTATAGGCAAGCCCTTACACAAACCATGGATCAAAACCATAGAAAGCCAATACAAGGGACCCAAAACCAGGGTTCAATATTTTAGATGCTATACCACAGACCAAAACCATAGGATCAAACATGTCAGACTAAATACCATGGATCAATCATAAAAATTCCCACGTGTGCGCGCTTCTCTGCATGAAAGTGAGTGAATTTGACGTCCGCACCTTTTGTTCGAAGGACCTACGGGTATGTCTGCACTTTTTGTTCGGGGCACCTGCGGGTCCGCAGCTTTTGGTAGGCACACCTGCAAGTATCTCATTTTCTATTATTTTGAGATCCTGAACAGTGATTTTCCTCTTGAGTGAGTTGCCATCAAGGACAATACCCATGCCATAGCACCAAACTTGAGTCATAATGCCAACAATCTCCCCCTTTGGACTTGATGGCAACCCCAATATCCTCAAAGTCATTCTCCCACTTTGTCATCAAGGGCAAAGGGTTATGCTCCCCCTGAGAACATGCTGAAAACTCTGCTCTGTTGTGCTGATCCTGCTCCCCCCTGACTGTAGGCCAGATCTGTAAAAGAAATTTTCTTCAAGAAGAACCATAATCCACCATACACCATAAATGACCAAAAGCCTCTATACATACATTCATCACCCAACCAAGTGGGGATCATCCACCCAACCAAGTGGGGTTACATCAGAAATTTACATATGACAACCAAGTACATTATATCATTCATCCCAGACAAAGGCCGTTACATGACCTTGACAAAAGAAATATAAGATATAGAGACAAAACATTAGCAGCAATATTCAGATTAGCATCCATGTTCTCCTTCTGTACTTGCTCCTCCAAAATCTTCTACAATAATGCCAACAATGCATTATTAGGAGAATATATGCTCCCCCTGAACCTATGCCATTTGGTCTTTGACCAATCCATAAACCAGCGAATGTACGCGTATACCCCATATGAAACTCGCGTACAGCCAACAATCTCTGAAACAGACAAGATTCAACAGCAAGATGATGCATCATCTACCCCCAACTTTTGCCTGAGGTATTCAAAGGTCTCCTTGGGCAGCGGTTTGGTGAGTATATCAGCAACTTGTTCCTTCGAGGGAACATACTCCAACTTGACCTTTTTTTCAAGCACTTGTTCCCGAAGAAAATGATAGTTGATAGGTATATGCTTGGTCTTTGAATGCATGACTGGGTTCTTTGAAATGCTGATAGCACTTGTATTATCACATAGGATGGAGATAGGTGGAGTACAAGTGATTTGAAAATCCTGCAAAGTTTGCATCATCCAAAGAAGTTTTGTGCAACAAGATGCAACAGCCACATACTCATCTTCAGCTGTAGATAATGCTATTGAACTCTGTTTCTTGCTGAACCAAGATACTAATCTGGAACCCATGAAGAATGCACCACCACTAGTGCTTTTTCTGTCATCCACGCTTTCAGCCCAATCTGCATCTGTATAAGCATGAAGTGTGAGAACTGTATTGCTAGGATACCATAAGCCATAGTTTTGAGTTCCTTGAAGGTACTTGAAGATTCTCTTAACTGCCTGAAGATGTGTTTCCTTTGGATTTGCCTGAAATCTTCCAACTATTCCCACTGCATGCATGATGTCTGGCCGGGTACCTGTCAAATAAAGCAGACTTCCAATCATGGATCTATAGGTTGGTTGATGCACTGCTTCTGATTCATCATTTGCACTAAGGCTGCATCTGTAACCATAGGGGTACATACTGGTTTCGAATCTTCCATGCCATATTTCTTCAAGATCTGCTTGAGGTACTTGGTTTGAGATAAAAAGATACCACCTTCATTTTGTTGGATTTGTAGACCAAGAAAATATGTCAGCTCTCCAAGCAATGACATTTCAAATTCTTTCTGCATTACCAAGGTAAAGTTTTGACTCGTAGCTTCTTCATTGCTGCCAAAGATAATATCATCTACATACACAACAAGTATTAGCAATTTGTCATTTTCAATTTTTATATAAAGATTGCTATCTGCTGATCCTTTTGAAAAACCTTGTTGATGAAGGTATTTGTCCAAGCGATAGTACCAAGCCCTTGGAGCCTGTTTAAGACCATAGAGATCCTTTTTTAGTCTGCATACAAGATTTGGATCATTCCCAAGGATGAAACCATCTGGTTTCTCAATGTACACTTCTTCTTCTAAGTCTCCATTCAGAAAGGCTGATTTCACATCCATTTGAAATACTTTGAACTTCTGAAAGCTAGAGAGAGCAAGGAACATTCTGATGGCCTCAAGTCTAGCAACAGGAGCAAAAGTTTCTTCAAAGTCTACTCCTTCTTGTTGAGCATATCCTTTACAAACAAGTCTTGCCTTGTTTCTAACCATATCTCCATTTTCATTTAGTTTATTTTTGAAAATCCATTTTGTCCCTATGACATTCTTGTCTTTTGGTCTAGGAACCAATTCCC
Organism: Pinus tabuliformis; assembly: GCA_031772625.1. Classification (NCBI taxonomy): domain Eukaryota; kingdom Viridiplantae; phylum Streptophyta; class Pinopsida; order Pinales; family Pinaceae; genus Pinus; species Pinus tabuliformis. The sequence continues at coordinate 1,938,310,848 of CM062818.1, read as the reverse complement.
AAGTGTTATTCCTTTCAATCTGTTCAAGTTCTTCATCCATTTCCTTGACCCAACATTCATATTTGCATGCCTCTCTTACATTTTGTGGTTCAGTGGAGGAGAGTAATGCCAAATAGCTTGAAGCTTCTGCAATTGTTCTTCTTGTTTGTATGCCTGCCTCCTTTTGCCCCAAAATTTGAGATTCTGGATGATTCTTTTGAACATACCTGGATGGAGTCTTTTCTTCTATTCTTATCTGTTCCTTTGGTGCCTCATGGGTTTCTTCTTCATCATGAATCTGATTTGATGTTGATGGATAGTCCTCATCATCTTCTAAGTCTTCAGATCTTACCTGCCTGGGAGTGTTTTCTTTTTCATCCACCACTACATCAATGTTGTCGACAATTATTCCATGCCTTTTATTGTAACATTTGTATGCTTTGCTGTGAGGAGAATAACCAAGGAGAATGCCTTCATCTGCTCTAGGTTCAAACTTGCCAATATTTTCATCATTATTTTTAATATAGCATTTGCTTTCAAAAATTTCGAAATGTTTTACCAAAGGAGTCTCACCATACCAGAGCTCGTGAGGATTTTGAGTGCTGTTCACCCGGATATTTGTCTTGTTGAGAATAACAACTGCAGCAAATGTGGCTTCACCCCAGAAGGTTGCGGGAGTTCCAGACTCATCAAGCATAGCACGAGCCATTTGTTGAACCATTCTGTTCATCCTTTCCACTACTCCATTTTGCTAAGGAGTCCTAGCTGTAGAGAATTCCCTTCTTATTCCATGTTCTTCACAAAAGTCGAAAAATTCATTTGAGGTAAACTCCCCACCTCTATCAGACCTGAGGCATTTGATTTTGTGATCTGATTCGTTCTCCACCAAGGCTTTGAATGATTTGAACTTTTCAAAGGCTTCGTCTTTGTGGTTCATAAGTCCTATCCAACACATCCTGGAAAAGTCGTCAATGAATAATATAAAATATTCTTCTCCTCGTGGTGACCTTTTCCTAGATGGAACACATACATCAGTATGGACAAGTTCAAGTGGTCTGCTAGCTGATCCTTCCTTCTCAGGGAAGTGGTTTGCTTACCAAACTGACATGATTTGCATATTGTATTGTCTGGAATTTTGATGTCCGAAAGACCACGAATTGCCTGGTATTTGCATGCTTTCCTTATTTGTGAGAAGCTTAGATGCCCCAATCTTCTGTGCCATAGCCAATGTTCATCATTCTTACTTAGATAGCATTGATGTTGTCCTTCTTTGAATATGTATAAATTATTTGGAGTTCTTATGCCTTTGATCACTGTTTTTCCTGTATCAAGATCATGAACACTACATCCATTTGATCGAAATATTACCTCAGTTCCTTGATCGCACATCTGACTGACGCTCAATAGATTATGCTTTAAGCCATCAACATACATGACATTTCCAGCTTTGACCTTTTCTTTTAACTGAACAAAACCTTTACCTTTTATGAGAGCAGGGGTGTCATTTCCAAAAGAGACCTTCTTCTCCTTCTCTAAGGCACTATATGGCTGAAGTTTTTCCTTATCACGCGTCATGTGTTTCGAACAGCCACTTTCGATGTACCATTGATTTTCTTGCCCTACCGCATATAAAGATATACCACATCTCTCTGGTTGTGGTCCCTTCATTCTCCATGTTTTGACACTTGAGGCTTGCTCCTTCTGAGTTGTCTACCGAAATCTGCTCTTGCATTCAGAATATTCATGACCAAAGTTGTTACAAATAGAGCATTCTATTTCATTTTCAAGAGCAGAAAAGTTATTGTAGGTTCTTTTCACGATCCTAGTCATATTCCTTTGTTTTTGAGCTTCTCTAGTCATGATTGTCTTATAGGCAACACATTGAGCTGCTTTGTGGCCAAAGTTATGACAAGAGAAACATTGGCCATTGAAGAAACTCCTGTGATTATCAGATCTACCAGCCAAATGATTGTAGTTTCTATTGACATCCATTCTTGAGGCAAATTGAGAAGGTTTTACCTGAGGCTGGTTGTAGCTTCTGTTTGTCCTTAAAGTAGATTGCCCCCGATTTACCTGATAGTCTTTGTTCATTCTTGAGGTAGACTGTCCCTGATTTACCTGATGATTTCTATTAGGCCTTTGCTCGCTCCTCCTTGCTGCATCAAGATAACTTTTGGAGGTGGATGCTTGATATGCTTCTTCATTATATCCCATACCTGTCTTAATTAGTGGAGAACGCTGCACATTGATAATCTCATCCAGAGTTTTAGATCCTTTAACAAATCTAAGATTAAGAGCTTTTGTTTTCTTAATCTCTTTTCTAAGACCAACAATTTCACATTCTAACTTTTCATGAAGTTTTTCTTTTTCAGCCAGTTGGAATTGCAGAGTATCAATAATCATATTTTTCTCTTCTAAACAAATTTTGAGTTTAGAAATATCTTCATACAGGCCTTCTTCATCTATATCATCCATGAAATCATCATCTTCAAAAGCCATTAAAAGTCTATAATTGTTACCTTGTTCATCTTCATCACTATTTGAAAGTCCATCATTGTCTTCATGAGTGTAATAGCTTTTCTTATTTACATTTTGTTTCTTGTTCCATCTGACAGGTTCCTTACCTTTATCAAGCTTATCTTTATGAGTACACTTTGCAGCATAGTGACCAACTCTTCCACAAGCAAAGCATTTGAAAGGTAACTTACCTCTGAATCTTCCAGCACCTTGTTGAAGGTTCTTGAAAAAATTTGATTCTTCTTCTTCTTCTGATAGATGTCCTGACTCATAGTAATCTCCTTTGCCTGAGGCCTTGAATGCAGCTTCTCTTCTGTCTGATGGTCCTCCTTTCCTCATTTCGTAAGCAGTTAGAATTCCGTGCAGCTGTGACATGGTAAGTTGCTGTAGATTCTGTTTTTCTTCTATTGCAGAAACTTTTGATTCAAACTTAGAGGACAAAGATCTTAGTACCTTTTCAACCACAACAACCTCTTTTATTTCTTCACCCATGTTTTTCATACAATTAACAATCTCATCTATATGTAGAAAATAGTTAGCCACACTTTCATCATTGTACATTTTGAGATTTTCATACTGAATTCTGAGGGTTTGAAGTTTTGCTCATTTTACCTGTTCATCTCCTTCATAGCTCAGAACGATCTTATCCCATATTTCTTTTGCGGATTTGTACTGCATAACCTTGACGAACTCTGATTGAGATATACATCCTAATAGAGTATTGACAACCTTTGCATTTGTTTCATATTGCTTCTTAGCAGCCAGATCTATAGGTGTTGCAGACGGAAAAGTGTACCCTGTATCTATGATATCCCAGACTTATGTACCAAGAGATTGAAGATAGGCGGTAACTCTTACCTTCCAATACACAAAGTTTGTCGCATCAAAAAATTGGTGGCCTGATCGATGCTTCTCTCTCGTAGTTTCTCATGATGATAGATCTTCCTCCAAGCGATCAAGCTTCTTCTGAAGGACCTGCTCTGATACCAATTGTTGGAAATAATACTGAGAGGGGGGGGGGGTGAATAAGTATTATCAAATTCTTTTCAATATTCCCTCTAGATTTATAATTTAATTTATTCTTCAGATGTTGACCATTAATTTGAATTTCAATACCATATAATAATGAACAGGAACAAGAAAAACAGATAGTCACACCAAAGAACACCAGATATAAGGTGGAAACCCAATGTGGGTGAAAACAACTTACTGCAATGTGTCTCTATCTTCTTTGAATTAGAAACTTCTTTTTACAATGATTATGTACTGGTGCAGTCCTTTACTAGTATGCAGGCTGCAACCTACAGAGAGCTACAACCCTCTCTCGTTTTCCAGACTCTCCTGGAAGGGAGCTACAACCCCCTTAGCTCTTGTACTAGCTGAGCTACTAGTACGTAGGTGCTGACCTACTTCTTTTCTTCCAGGGACCACGTTTCATAAATTTTCAGACTGGATCCATGAACATCAAATAATCATCAAGTACATGTGAATCAACCAATCTCCTTTTACAATCAACTAATGAATCAACCAATAGCTTCTCAGAATGCAGTAACCAGAAAAGAAATACCAGTAATCAGACACAGATTCTAAACCCAGAACTCTGCAGCAATAGACAAAAGGCAGCCAACATATATTTCAAGAAAAGTCCGCAACTTCACCAATAGAAACCTGCGAATATCTGCACTTCTGCTGTGTCTAGCCTGCGTAGCTCCGCACCTGCTCTGTCTACTCGACAATGCACCTCCGCACCTGATCCGTCTACTGGACTGCGCACCTCCGCACCTGTGCCGTCTACTGGACTGCGCACCTCTGCACCTGCGCCGTCTACTGGACTGCGTACCTCTGCACCTGCGTCGTCTACTAGACTGCGCACCTCCGCACCTGCGTCGTCTACTAGACAGCGCACCTCTGCACCTGAGCCGTGTCTCACCTGCGGACCTCTGGATATAAACACTTTATCAGTCCTCAATTGTACCCTAGATTGTCAGATCCACAGATTTGATCACACGCCAAAGAGATCACGACCCCTCAATTGATCAGTCTTATCATGCTCAGGTTTAATTATAACTCATCAACCGATTACAAGTATTTCAGATCTTGTTCATCTTAAGATATTCAACACATAAGTGCCTAGCCAAATGATCTCCTTTCCTTTTTATAGGCAAGCCCTTACAGAAACCATGGATCAAAACCATAGAAAGCCAATACAAGGGACCCAAAACCAGGGTTCAATATTTTAGATGCTATACCACAGACCAAATCCATAGGATCAAACACGTCAGACTAAATACCATGGATCAATCATAAAAATTTGTTATCGGGAAATCTAGTGTCCATGTAGAGCTGCTAGTCCCACTAAGACTGGTAGCTATCTTAGAAACAAGCAAACTAAAACTACTTTCGTTTTCCTTTATGAGAAGTAGATAAGAGGGGAAAAAGGAGACCAACCTCTGTCTTGCGTTTGGTTCCTTGCTTGATTCCTCTCCCTTCTGATAGATCTTTGCCACTCGCTTCCTCGTCTACCCAGCTTCAAAGAGCACCTGTGGAATCAAAGCAGCATAACACTATCCAAGAACAGAGATCTACTATCACAAACAATATAGGACCAGATATATATTGACCACACAAATGCATATATCATCAATCATACAAGAATGTGGAGGAAAACTTGAATAGTTTTTTTAATATCAAGAATAGCAAAGAGGATTACAACCAATTGTTCTGACCCAACGTCATCCTCTCAACAAGAAATCCCTTCTTCACCTCATGAAAAGCTTAGATCACCCAACACTATGATGTTACACCAGGAAACCAATAGCACTTCCTTACAAGATACAAAATTCCAGCCTCTCACCTCTGGATCTCTGGGATGAGAGATCTATATATAGATATTTGCAGAGGTGTGAGTCAGCTCTGGGTTTTTGATTAGTTTCTTCTCTTTGATAGTTCTTGATTCAACTTGGAGATCTCATTGATCTCTTACTCATCCTTGGGCGATTCTGAGAGGCAAGTGTCACAGGAGAAGTTTCTGGAAGATTCCATGATCATCCACCTCACAAACTGTCTCTCCCACTTGTCTATTCTCGTTCATCGCACCCTATAGAAGGACTTTTCAGTATGCATCGCACGTCCCGTGTGTAGTAGGTGTGATGCATCTCACCCTTAGCACTGAGCAATCAATATGGTCCAGTTTTGACCATTTCTAAGTAGTTTTTCATGGAGAACTTCTGGGAGATGATGTAATCAACTGACCTTGTTCCTTTAGAGTGTTAAGCAACACTTTTAGGGACTTAGGAGCCCTTGGTTTATGGACATATATGATTGGGGTTGCAGTGCCCAAAAATGTCTATAATAGTTGCTCCCTAAAGCATGAGGTTGTTAATCTTTTGATGTCGGGTGAAATGCTTTATCATGAGGATCCAAAGTTTTTTCGAGCTGGAAGGCGACCTGTAATAAGATACAATACAATACATTATCTTCATAATATTTTCATGATCTAGCTGAGGCGGGCATTCCCATGCTCAGTTTTATAAATTCATTTTCATGTACATAGGACAGACAATCGTCTGTGTGCAGACCGATGATTCTGGTAGAGCCATCATCCCTTAGTTTGGATGATTATCTGTGCAGCAATGATGTACATTTGATGTCTTTATTTTCCTAAATATATATCGCAGCCCGGATGGATGAAACTAGATATGGGGTCTTCAATCTCGTTCGATCTTCACTCAAAGTACAAGTTGATCCATGTGAAAGATGTTCTGGAGTCGAACATGGAAAGACATCGCCTGATTACCAGCCAATGATGTAAGCTGTTAACAGGCGTGAGAGGAATCACCGATAATGATGATGACCCTCAAGTCGCGACAGTACAATTCACGTGGTGTGAAAAAGGTACTTGGCGTCGAACACCATGCAAAATCTTTCGGTCGAAGGCCATTGATGTAAACCTGTCGCCGGAAGTGAGAAACTTGCCATTGAGGCATGCAAGCTTCAAAGTACCAAAAGGGTTGTTCCTAGATCGACTTCCTGGATAATGAGTTGATGTCGACAAGAAGCGATCCGTCGTAGGAGGGCCTTAATGAATCCCACATCTACGACACGGAACAGAGCAAATGGTTTCAATGGAGGTGAAAACGATCTGATGATATAAGGTTCAGGGTGGCGGTCATGAAAGAATGGAGCGTGAATGTGTTGCAGCGGATGAGACACAGGTGAATTCTCTGAGCGACTTCTCTTGAACATACTGGCGACACTGACATGGATTGGTAGCATTAACCCCAAATATGGATGGTGTGATGGACCAATGGTGATATGACCGGTGAATGGAATAACCCAACCTGACTCTGTAATGGAGTGAAAGTGTCATGTTCAAGAGTGACCTTGCTACCAACAAAGTTTTTTCAAGTTTTCTTCGCAATTTTCCCTAGTCATTGCTGACCAGTACCTCTTTATTTTTGTCAAGCTTGAGGAGGATAACATATGCTTGTTCTATAATTTTCCCTTCGGGCAAACCCGTCACTATATTTTAACGAGCCTAGCGACAGTGAAACTCGTTCTTGTATGTATGGACAAGTTTGTCGCTATTTGGTTTTAATGAGTTTAACGACAAAGATAACTCGGTCCTTTTCAATTTTAGAGAGTCTGAAAGGGACATAAAGAAAACTCTAATAATGCTTTTTCATCTTATAATCCCTTAAGTCCGAAAAAGTATAAAATAATACAAAAGGGATGAATTTTCGATAATTTTAACGAGCCAAACAAAACAAGCGCTCGATCTTTTTGTGTAATAATCCCTCAGGTCCAAAAAGATTAAAATCTAGAGGAGGGATAGAACTTCCGGTCACTTTAATGAGCTGGAGAGGCTACTCGCTCGGCAATCTTTTCATATTTTACGAGTCAGATGAAAAGAGCTTAAAGGAGACTCGTTTTTCGAGGAACGAGTGATAAATTCGGGTAGCAGCTGATTCCAGGTAAGGTTTGGAATTTTCCAATCACAGCAGTGTCACAAGGATGGCTAACAGGATCACTCTTTGCAGCTGTTCCTAAAAAAGTGTAAACAATCAAATGGAGGTGAATGATCGGCCAATACAGAGTGAAGGTGATGATGAGAACACGACCAAGGCTTCAAAGGCTGATGATAATGCATTCACGATGGTTATTTACCAGAAATTGGTTAATTTTTTAATGAATGAGCTTAAACTCTGGGGGAAACATTTGCTCACTACTTATGTTTAATTTTTAGCGAGCTTGAACTCCACATAAAAACTGCTCGAGGCGGGTTTATTTTTTGACGAGCCTGAACCCTGCAGTAACACTGCTCGTGATAAGTTTGCATGCCCGCAGCATAATAATGCAAATCGAAGTGCATGCCCCCCAAGCTTCATTGCATTCAACTCGGTGGTTGGAATGAAGGTTTACCTTTGAGATTTGGAAAGGGATTTGTTTCATTTTTTAATGAGGTTGACATAGTAAAAGAACTATCCTCATGACTCCTTGTTTCATTTTTTAACGAGGTCGACACGAGACAAGAACCTTCCTCGGAATCCACCGTATTTACAGTATTTGATAGAAAATAAAAAACTGAAGGATGATTAAGGTCATTGGAATAATCTTCGTTGTAATCCAGGAGATGGGAACGATGGTGGTAATCTTCCCATGGTGTCTCTCCTAACATCATTGACTGAATGATTCCTTTGTCTGTAGAATGTACATGCGACCAAGGATCTGAAGAGGTACCATATTCCTTAGACCTATCTATCCAAACACTCGATGAGCGTTGATTTGGGTTTGCCCCCCAGGCCAAGAAAATTGATTGCTACAATATTTCTAAAATGGCAATGATCCATGTTGACAAAATGTTTAGGAATCTTCCGAATCCATTAGATATAGAATATTTCATATTGCAGGTTTCCACTGTGGCCACTTCCGCCAGATTACTCGGAGGCGGTAGGGCAAAAGTACCCATTAAGGCAGGGTCTTTTAGGAGACATACTCCGATATTTTGAAGCGAATGATTGCTTCCATGGATCATTGGAATGCTTCTCGTAACTTGTGAACTGTTGGGGAGAAATGTTTGTTGGTCGACGATTGTAATTCCTCCTTGGAAGGGAAATGCAATCTTCCTGAAGTAGGTTGACACAACTACAGCCATGGCATATATCCAGGGCCTTCCCAGTAGGATGTTGTAATCGAGGTTTCCATCGATAACTTCAACATCAATTTTTACTGTTTTTCCCCCCATTTCTATTTGCAAGTTACTTAAAATCCCGTATGGGGTGTATGTTCGTCCAACAAATGCTTTTAATGTCATCGAAGATTGCGACAAGGTTGGAGATCCTAAAGTTTTCTAGCAACTCATTGACATAATACATGTAGATGCCCCCTCATCAATAATTGTTCGATGAACAGTTTTGTTGAGGGCTTTCACTTGAATGAGGAAAGCTAGTTGAACTGGTAACTGAGGATCATATCCTTTGTGATTAATGGACACAAGATTAGAATCCCTTGGGTCAATCCCACCTATTGCTGATAATAAAGTCTGCTTTTGAGAGGGGAAATTTTGCAGTACCTCAAGTGTCGACATAGCGGATGGCGATTGGGCCAGATCTTCCACTATATTATAATGTTGTTCTACTCCCTTTGGCGGTTTTATTGTTAGCTCTGGAATGATGGGCGGCACAACTTCTATCGAAGTTGTTGTCAAACTACTAGGTTGATCTTTATCCTTGTTGTTCGACAGCTGTGGATTCCCGTAATCTTTATTCCTTGTCGTTATCAAAGCATCATTTTTCTGCTTTGAAACCGACAACATCAGCACTTGGGACGGGGAAGCATTGTGACTGGCAACTAGATTTGTTCCTCGACTTGGAAATGGATCAGTTAATACCGCCGAGGTTTTTAAATTCTTGAAGAATTTTTTAAGCTCAGCTTTATATGGACAATCTCTTACCCAATGATCCTCATCACATATAAGACATGGACGATTTGGTTTCTTATCTCCAGAAGGGTTTGGAGAAGATTTTTCAGGCGATGATTCCTCCTGTTTCTTCTTCTTCCCTTTGTTTTTCTTCTAGCCTCCTGGTTGCTTGGTTTCTTTGCCTTTGTCTGTTGAGACGACATTTACTTCTGAGGCGAGAAGCTCTTCTTTTGCATTTTGACTAGAAATCTTACGGGCCTTTTTAGATGTAGCCTTTGTTGATTTCGTGTCTGTCGTACCAATCACGCCATTACCGGCATGAGAGTCATTGTTTGATTTAGGAGGAGGAGGAACGGAAAATTCCAGTCTGGGAGCATCAGGGATTTTATCGTAGAGCATGCCAGACTGAGTATAAATCAAGTCCAAATATTGCGCACGAGCAATTACTTGCTCTTTAGTGATGACTCCTCCCTTTGCCACATCTTCTGTAATGGAAGGTAATAATGACTTAATAAACCATTCAACTAAAAGCTGATCAGGAACGTACGTTTTTACCATTCTACGACGACGTCGCCACTTATGAACAAGGATAATTTTAGGGGCGAATGTTCGCCCTTTGGCGAAATTAAGGGGTTTTAAATTTTTAGTGGGCGAATATTTTGTATCATAGTACATTTTTACAAATCACCTCAAATAGCCCACCTTATTTTAAGGGAGAGGGTAAAAAAGGTAAATTTAGCCCTTGAAATTAGGACTTACAACCTTCCATTCGCCCATTTTCAAGAATAGATTTTATTTAAGTGAATCCATTCGCCCATTTTCAAGAATAGGTTTTATTTAAGTGAATCCTATGGGCCAAATACCATATTTATAAAAGACGTATGGTAAATTAATAAAAATATAAATAAATGAGAGGTATGGTAAATAAATAAAACATTTTTTATATTTACTCCATAAGTCACCTTATATACATGTAACGGTGTAAACAAATAAAAATATAAGTAAAGTGGAGGTATGGTAAATAAATAAAACGTATTTTTATACTTACTCAAACGGTATGGTAAATAAATAAAAATATAAATAAACTAGACGTATCGTAAATAAATAAAACCTCTTTTTATATTTAGTCCATAACCCTCGTTCTATTTATGAAGGCTCAAGAAAGAGGTTTTATTTAAGTGAATCCTATGGGCCAAATACCATATTTGTAAAAGAGGTATGGTAAATTAATAAAAATATAAATAAACGAGAGGTATGGTAAACAAATAAAACATTTTTTTATATTTACTCCATAAGTCACCTTATTTACGAACACTCAAAGAATGGGTTATATTTAGGTGAAACCTATGGCCAAAATACTATGGGACAAATACCATGGACTAGATTGTTATTAATACCATGCAAAAAACCATTATTAACCCTAATATTAGAATTAATAAAAATAAAAATGGCACATGGTATTGACCCATGGTATTCACCAAAATGGCACATGGTATTGACCCATGGTATTCACCTGGAATGTAGCCTATTTAAATGGGAGAATTAAACCAGCATGTAGCCTATGCTAAGATTCACTAGGACTTTACAAAGTTTTATTATTTAGTGAAAGACTCGCGAAGATCTTACAAGATTTTATAATTGAGAAAAATATTCGCCATGCCTGGTGAGAGATTCGCCAAAAAATTATATATACATATTATATTATTGATAAAATCGCCTTCCATTTTTCCTTTATACGATGGAGATTCGCCCATTTATTATATTTATAAATTTAGGGGGGTTCTTAAAATTTTCCCTGCTTATGAATATGATCAGATATGTGAGTGGCCGTCGTTTTCTTGAAATTGGTAAGAAGTTCTGTTCCCGTTTCGTACCTTATGGGTAACTAAAAATGGGTTAAAAAGGTTGTGGCTAGGGTACTGAAGTTATCAAACGAAGCTCTAGGTAATTCGATATACCATTTTGCTGCCGGACCAGTTAACGTTCTCTGAAAAAGGCGAAGCCTAATCGAATCATCGTTTAGGGTGTTTTATGAACACCACAGATGTAAGGTCATCACATGATTCGACGGGTCTTCACCCAGATTTCCATTAAATTTAGGAATATCTGACAGAAGTTTATGCGGAATCGCTGGCCACCAACGGGCGTAAGCAATTGGATCGTTCGTTAGCCGATTTAGATACGGTAACTCTAAAGTCACCACGAAGGGTAACTGTTGATTCAGGTTTGGCGAAGCATACCCAGGATAAGATGGAATTTCCTGAGCAGTTGGTCTTGGCATACCAGCATAATGCATTTGATGCTGATAACTTTGGTAAGGTTGATGGGCATAACCATTATAGAATGGTTGATTTTGACCGTTTTGAATATATGGCTGCCCATTATTTGCAAAGATTTGTTGCTTCAATCCTTGGTAAGCTTGTTGGAATTGCGGTTGTTGATATTGCACCAGCCATGGTTGTGAAGCCATATGCTATTGTCCAATACTGGCTGTTTGACCAAGATGAGCGGTAATTTTACCCGTTTGGGCCTGTGTCATTCCACCAGTTGGCGATTGTGGTTGAGTCGCAGGGATAAGAGGCTGTTGCATTACGACCTGAGAAACCTGAGGTTGGCATACAACAGGCAACGCTTGTACTTGTGACACCGTCACAATAGCCGACGTAGTTGGTATATTTGACATAGGTAAACATTGTTGCATCGAGTATACAACTCCTTGTTGTTGAGGCATTATTGGCACCCAACCGCTAGATGTAATTCCAGCATAACCTGAATTTTGTTGTGAACTCTCGTATGGTTGTTCTCCCGGAGGAGACAATGAAAGGGTATATTGCCCCCCATACGGCGGTAATCCGGTACTCAAAGGAATGATTTTCCCTTGAGGACCGGACTACCCAAATTGACACCGTGAAGGATCAATTTGCTGAGACTCAACGTAAGAGCTCCCGGATATTACTCCGGATGAACAAACGGGAATAGCCCATACTGTCAAAATAGCCCCTAGGCCCCATCTAGCGATTGAGAGCTAGTTGGGATAGATGGTATGCCGATGAACATTGTTGGAGTGACAGCAGGAAGTTCTGTCGTCATTGTGTCAGATGACACAGTCCTAGATGTCGACGGTTGTTCAGAAATTTCTAGTCTATCCAAAAGATTTCCTAGCGATTCTACAGGAGCTTCCGATAATGGTAGACTAATTTCTAATGAAGAAGGATATATGGTGATCCCGACTCCAAATTGCGATGGAGTACTAGATGGAGGATCCTCCATAATCTCTTCTATAACAATCAGACCAGGTGGAAGAGGTAGACCGTCAGGTCCATAAAATATTTCCGGTGTTGAAGAAGGTATAGATTCTGCAGCGATAGATGTTTGGGGAATAACACCTTCCGAATTAGCTGTAGATGGAGCTGGTTCAGTAATACAAGTGTTTACCTTAACACTAGGATTAGCTCTACTATCCTTTGGTCGCTGCGGAAATTCTTCTATAAAGGTAGGGATACCAGAAATGTTTGGAGTAACCGGAGTCTCCGATGGTGTCAGAACACTTGTTCCAACTTTACCAGGGGATTTTGAACCGGTTAAACGAGTTCGCTTCATCCGTAGTAGTTTTGATTCCAGAGACAAAGACGGTTGACTCGTAAGCCTCTGCGAACGATGGGGTTTCAATTGACTTTCTTCCACAATTGCGGATTACTCGATCAACTAAAAATCAAGGTGAAATATGTTTCTGAATTAAATGAATTTTAGACGCTTTGACACAACTTGTTTTTTCAATTTTTAAGAGTTGAGAAAAAACAAAAGATGACCCTAGTCGCCTTCGATTTTTAATGAGCTTGATGTGACAAGTGCTCAGATGGACCTTTTCCTTTAAGGAGTCTGAAAAGGAACGAAAGAGACTACTTTGGAAATATAGATAGAGGGATTACCAAACCAATCGCAAAATTGCAGAATAATTTTTACGGTACGACAGTCAATCTTCCCGAATGCTGTGTTCAGTGCATTGCGATCGATAGGGCGACAGACACGGCTTCCTATGGATAAAGGATATAGCCTATTGTGGTCTCCCAATATATACTTGACGGTGCGTGGGAGCACAAGTCCGTACTGGCACTTGTCTTCTCAAAGTGGAGGAATCACCCAACCAGCAATGAAAACAACAGTTACCAGGCTTCACGACGCTGAAATACGTCTCTAGCCTAGACTTCTAAATGTTGTGCGTTAGGTTCCGAAGCATTTTTAGATTCATTAAATTTATTTTACAGTTGATCTTGTTTAAGAAATTTGCCTTTCAGGTTCACCGCGTGATGTAGATATACACTTCCTAAAATGCAATCTAAGATGATAAACAATCGTTTAATCTTCTTTTTGCAATGAAAATCCTAGCTACTAAAGAAAGAGAGATGATATTCTTTCAACATAGAGCAGAGAGCACACACTATATGCACTGTCCTAAATCAAACCAACAAACAGTCTAAATGCAAATGCACATGCATGTATTTGTTTTAAGCCTTCTTAATATGTGAATGATAAAAAGAAAGCTAAGCACAAATTTGAATTATTTTTCAAAGCGACATTACTAACAAGCTTCTTTTCAAGACAAAATGAAGACAATGATGACAATTTGCGATTTGGAATTGAAAACTTGCTTTCAACACTTGAAAAACTACTAATTCAAATCAAATACAAGAGTAACAGTGTAATCGACTATCAAGAACAATCGGATTCTCTTTTATGACTGAAAACGACACTTGCGACACTTTCAAATCAAAAGATGACAGTTTGATTATGCTACTTCTTTGTAAAAGAGAACTGAAAATGGCACACAATACATAAAAACATTCATAGTTCTTTGCACAATGGAGGCGGAATTATGGAAAGGAAGGGGGTTTCCACAGTGGTATACTGATCACAGACAGCAAAACTCCTGAATAGAGCTAAAAAGAGTGAAGAAAAACCAAAACCTGGAGGAAAAATTAGCCTTTTCTGATCATCGCACCTGTAACACAAGGAAAATAGTATGCATCCCACCTATTGCACACGGGAGGTGCGATGCATACATACTTCCTTGAAAAGAGAGGGTGCGATGGTACCAGGACAAGACTTTACTTGGCTCTTGGTCACAGTTTGAAACTCAGTTCAGGGATTTAGGCCGAGCAAGTGATGTACAATAAATATAAATCATAGGGGTTGATCTAATGAGGTTATTAGAGCCACCACTAGGGCAATTAGAAGGTTTGAAAATCGATTGTTCAGTTTATAAACAAAACCCGGAGATAGACTGAAGAAACATTGATCTACTTTGCACTTGCATAGCAAATGCAGTTCGAAGGCTAGCTGGCTTGACTTCAGGCTCCATCTATAAGTTTATAAAACAAACAAATATAGACAAAAAAACAATCTATTCTCTCCCCAGCGGAGTCGCCATTTTTTTCTCGGGAAATCTAGTGTCCATGCAGAGCTGCTAGTCCCACTAAGACTGGTAGCTATCTTAGAAACAAACAAACTAAAACTACTTTCGTTTTCCTTTATGAGAAGTAGATAAGAGGGGAACAAAGGAGACCAACCTCTATCTTGCATTTGGTTCCTTTCTTGATTCCTCTCCCTTCTAATAGATCTTTGCCACTCGCTTCCTCGTCTACCCAGCTTCAAAGAGCACCTGTGGAATCAAAGCAGCATAACACTATCCAAGAACAAAGATCTACTATCACAAACAATATAGGACTAGATATATATTGACCACACAAATGCATATATCATCAATCATACAAGAATGTGGAGGAAAACTTGAATATCTTTATTAATATCAGGAATAGCAAAGAGGATTACAACCAATTGTTCTGACCCAGCGTCATCCTCTCAACAAGAAAGCCCTTCTTCACCTCATGAAAAGCTTAGATCACCCAACACTATGATGTTACACCTGGAAACCAGCAGCACTTCCTTACAAGATACAAAATTCCAGCCTCTCACCTCTGGATCTCTGGGATGAGAGATCTATATATAGATATTTGCAGAGGTGTGAGTCAGCTCTGGGTTTTTGATTAGTGTCTTCTCTCTGATAGTTCTTGATTCCACTTGGATATCTCATTGATCTCTTACTCATCCTTGGGTGATTTTGAGAGGCAAGTGTCACAGGAGAAGTTTCTGGAAGATTCCATGATCATCCACCTCGCAAACTGTCTCTGCCACTTGTCTATTCTTGTTCATCGCACCCTATAGAAGGAATTTTCAGTATGCATCGCACCTCCCGTGTGTAGTAGGTGCGATGCATCTCACCCTCAGCATTGAGCAATCAGTATGGTCCTGTTTTGACCATTTCTAAGTAGTTTTTCATGGAGAACTTCTAGGAGATGATGGAATCAGCTGACCTTGTTCCTTTAGAGTGTAAAGCAACACTTTTAGGGACTTAGGAGCCCTTGGTTTATGGACATGTATGATTGGGGTTGCAGTGCCCAAAAAAGTCTATAACAAAATTCCCACGTGTGCGTGCTTCTCTGCATGAAAGTGAGTGAATTTGACGTCCACACCTTTTGTTCGGAGGACCTGCGGGTATGTCCACACTTTTTGTTCGGGGCACCTGCGAGTCTGTAGATTTTGGTAGGCGCACCTACGGGTATCTCATTTTCTATTATTTTGAGAGCCTGAACAATGATTTGCCTCTTGAGTGAGTTTCCATCAAGGACAACACCTGTGCCATAGCACCAAACCTGAGTCATAATGCCAACAAAACCTTCTCTTCCTTCCTCAACTCCTCTATCTTCTTCTGGAGGTCATTTCCCTCATTCATCTTAGCGAGGTTCTACGAGATTGGTAAGGTCTTCGTAGTTTCCCGAATCTCTTCCAGCTGCTGCTGCTTCTGATGAATGTCTTCTTGAAGTTTCTACACATTTGTATCTTCCTGCAACGAAGTGAAAATCTATAATCTCTCATCCAAAAGCTTCCCACAATTTGCCATTATTGGAGAGACGCCAACCATTGCAGCCTTCAGGTCAGTCTCCCTCTGCTCTCGCACTTATTGTTGTGTGGTTGGTTGTATCTTCATTTGTAGCTCATTGATCTTCATCTCATATGAAAATTTCACTTCTGCAATATTATCCTTGTATCTTTTTACTGCAAGGCCGAGCTTTGCAACCTTGTCCTCCATTGGTTCCTCTTCTCAGACCTCAATGTCTAGAATCTCACTGCATCTTGCTTCGACAACTTCCTAGAGATTTTGCTGCTGTTGAACTGTCTGATCCCTCTCCTAGATCACCCAATCGAGGTTCTGCTGCAACGAAGCTCGCTCTCTCTCTAGTTGAATATTTAACTTTGATGTGAGCTGTTCGTGCTGCTTCAACCCATCTATGATCTCTTGATGCAGCTTGTGTAATCTCTGAAGTGGCTCTGTTGCGATGTTCATGTTCACATATCTCCATTATTTGGCCCGCTGTTGTACCTCAACAAAGTCAAATTGCAGGGCTTTGACAGGTATTAGTGCTATCCACGCTGCAAGTGTAGGCTCTATTGATCTTTCCCTTGCAAGATTTTCCTTTGCATGTACTGGCTGTCTAGCTATTTGTGCCAATATCTTTAGCTCTGCAATGCACTCCTTGACACTTGTTAGAAGTGCGCTGTAGCAATCCTCTAAATTATTCCATGATTCTACCGTCACTTCTTGAATTTTATACCCAATCTGATCCAAGTCCCCCTCAGTGAGCACCACTCGTGTTATGTCCTTTGTCTTGTCTGCCTTTTGCTTCTTTTTGGTTCTTATGGTAGCTTTGGTGCCTTCCTTCCTCTTCTCTGTGACAACTGGGTCTGTTTATGTCTTTTTAGACTCTTTGTTCTACTCATCACCTTTAGGAGGGTCCTGGTGAACCTCGTCATATTGCTCCACTTGTTCTGACTCATGCTCATCCTTATTCTTCCCACTATCTTCCCCATGCTATATTGTGCCCTCCTCTGTCGGACTATCCTTTTCCAGTATCTCCAACGTAGTAATCCACTCTGTAGGCCACTACTATATCTGAGCTAGGAGATCATCTTCTGTCACTAAATATGGCAGGGGATTCCATTTCTTCTTTGTGTCCATGCGAGCCTATATGTAAATTCTATGGAAGTTAGCCTTGAACTTCGCGACATTGCTATACTGCTGGTATAAGATCGGTGAAAGGCGAGGGTGATGGTTCACCAATATGTGTAAGTCCATATGGTATAATATAAAAAACATTATTTTCTCCTATGCTTGCGCCAGTTTAGTGGTATACCACAACGAGGCATATCGCACGACTTTACAAACATCTGAGGTTATTGAAGGGAACTACGAATCTTCTAGCTCTCTCCATGAAATCATAACAATTATCAAAATTATCCATGCGTAATGAAATGTAGTACCTTTATCCTGAGCCTCACAACAGTCATACATAAACTCTTGTCATAGATATGCAACCCAGTTGTACTGAACCCCATCAGCGCACTACACAACTAATGAAACCACTGATGTTGGGACTTCATTAGCTCGACACTTCCTCATGAATTTTCTAGCCAATATGTGTGATGCCAAGAAAACTCCCTGGTCACTAATCGAGTTGATATCATAAACTCGCTTCCATTTGGTTAGTGGCACTTCTTCTTCACGTTCTCGACTATTGCTCTGTCATGATCTTTCCCAACAAATTATTCTACAAGGTTCCACCCTTGATATGACAATCTTACGATTCTCCATATCATCATTGGTTTAATAGGGATCCTCTTCCCCATCCATATGCATCCATCATGCACCAACATGAGCATTTACCTCACACAGGCCGTGCTCCATGGACTTTTGCTGAAGTGCGACACATTCTACATGTTCATCAACCCCGATTGCACCAATCTAACCACCCACTGCTATGGTTCTAATTTCATCACACCACTATCAGTGTAGTGCACTTGTTTTAAATATCTATCTGGTGCAAAATGTGGATATTTCTTCCTGTCATTGAAATCATAGTCCATGAACTTCAACTGCGGAATCTTCCCAAGGGATTCTCTAGCAAATGACACTGACTTCGGCAATAAAGGTGTGAAGGTTCCATACTTCGCATTGTTCGACTCTTTTACTGGTTTTATATTCAGTTTTTTTGGTGGAATATATGGTGGGAGATTTGATGGAAACAATGCGCCATCTGTTTCCATTTGCACTTGCTTTGCTTCTTCTTCACTGTCTCTCACTTGTTCGGGCTGCTCAACAGGTCTCTTGTCCCATTTCTTCTTTGTTCTCTCCTCTTTGGTCGGTTTCTTTCGTGGGGATATTCGCTACGTGCGTGATGATGTTTTTGCGGGTGATGTTGGTGTGGGAATATCCTCTACTACTTCAACTGTTGCTTCCATGACTCTGACTAAGCCCTTCTCATTAAATATACAAATAAATTCTTCAGTCGACATGATATTTATGCAAAAACTTCTGCAACTTCTTCAGAATAGCAATATTCAAATTCTCAATTCAGCAAAGTGCCAAATCTGAGAGGGGCGTGACTTTTTATAACAAACATGAATTTCTAACCCCATCATTACCTCATATTGTGTTCATTAATTGCATATCTATCGCTATATTCAATCAATCTGTCCCCATAAATGCAACTTTCCGCATATTTTAATGTTAACTTTCCCTTTTAACAGTCATATTTTTCTAGCGAGATTCGACACATCTCATATTGTAGCGAACAACCCCTCTTTCATCGATGCTCCTACAAAATTCGACATAATCTAGATTGTAGCAAAGTAGCTCCCTACGTTGAAGCTCTCTCTGCAATGTAGTTTATAGTCTTGTGCCCACTCTCAACTGCAGGTGGCACTGAGAATTTTCTTGTTTCTTCTTCAGAGCAAAGTTGTAAGGGTAGGGTTTTCCCTGTACAACTTCAACTTGCTACCATTTACTCTTCCTTGAACCAATTCTCCATTTAAATTTTCTAATTGAACTGTGCCTCCATTACTAATATGCCTGATAATGTATGGGTCCAACCAACGCATCTTGAATTTTCCTCGAAATTTTACAAACTTACTGTCATAAAGGAGAACAAGGTCTCGTACCTGGAACTTGTTTTGCTTTGATATGTCTACCATTCCAGTTCTTTTCTCTTGCTTTTGGTACATGATGATGGAATCTTGCTATAAATATGTCTTCCTCCAAAGCAAGCAACCACAACATTCTTTTGTCCATTATATCAAGATTTTCCATATCTGTAAAAGCTGTAATCCTCAAGCTAGGCACGATGTACTCCATGGGAATCACAACTTATTTCCCATAAACTAACCTGAAGGGTGTCTGACCTGTCAAATTTTTACATGTGGTCCTATAAGTCCATAAAACTTCTAGAATTCTAAGGTCCCAGTCATCTCTATTCACATTGCATAACTTAGTAAGTGCATTCTCCAAAATATTATTAAATGCTTCTACTGTTCCATTGGCTTGAGGATGATAAGGGGTACTCTTTTGATGATAAACTTGGAACTCCTCTGTCAATGCTTCAATAGTCTTATTTAAGAAATGTGAACCTTGGTCACTCATTAAAATCTTTGGACATCCAAATCTAGATAATATGTACTCAAAAATAAAATTCATAGCAGTCTCTATGCTGCAGTCCCTTACTGGTTGTGCTTTGACCCATCTTGTCAAGTAATAAGTTGTTGTAATTATGTACCTTGCACCAGTCCTATTTCCAGGTGGGTTGATGGGTCCAATAAAATCAATGTCCCACTTATCGAAGGCCTTCAATGTAACTTGTTGTACCAATGGAATCTCATCTCTTCTGGAAGGCTTCCCTGTTCTTTTATAAATCACATGCTCGATAATACTCCTTCGCATCTTTATGTACTATAGGCCACCACAATCCTACTCTCAAAATCTTCTGTGCAATAGCTTTTCCTGCATGGTGTCCGCTAGCTGTGCTCCCATGAGCCTCTACTAGAATCATCTATCTTTCATGTTCAGGAACATATCTGTGTAGTATCTCATCTAGTCCCATCTTATATAACTATCTTGCTATTAATGAAAAGTCAGCTGCTAATTATTTCTTTTGTTTCCTAGTATAATCTGAAGGGAACATTCTTGTGGTAAAAAACTGAATGATATCTGCGAAATGGTCATCTGCAACTCTGATTGAAAATACCTACACATCAGGGAGATTATCCTCTATGCTGGTTGGTTCTTCCCCTGTTTCCAATCTTGACAAATGGTCAGGTCCTACATTCAATCTCCCTGGTTTAACAGTGATCTCAAAATCATATTCCTGGAATAACAGTAACCATCTAATATTTCCTCCTAAGACAGGCTTATTAACCAAATAATTCAATGCATAATGATCTGTAAACATTTTAAAGTGTGACCCTAGCAAATAGTGTTTAAACTTCTGCAAGGCATATACCATGGACAATCCTTCCCTTTTTGAAGTGGTGTAATTCTTTTATGCTTTAGATAACTTTATACTTGAAAAAGCTACAGGACGATCAGTCTCTCTTGCACGTGGTTGTGCCAATACTACCCCCAAAGCTATACAAGAGGCATCCACATGGACATGGAATTCCTTATTCCAATTAGGGAACACTAGTATAGGTGAAACTACCATTTTTTCTTTCAATATGTCAAGGCTCTTCTAATATTCTTCATTCCACTGAAAAGTTACATCCTTCTTCAACAATTTCTCCATAGGCACAATGATCTGAGCATACCCCTTGATGAACTTCCTATAATACCCAATATGTCCCAATGTAGTGTGAAGTTGTCTTACTATCTTAGGTGGAGGCAAATTCACAATGATAGCAATCTTAGCAGGTTCCACGATTAGTTCTTTCTTACAGACAATATGTCCCAACAATATGCTGAAAGGTACACAAAATATGCACTTCTTTAGGTTCAAAGAGATATTATATTGTCTACATGTGTCGAGCATAAGTCTTAAACTTCCAACATGTTTTATAAACAATCCAAATACTGTCCAATCATCAAAATATACCTCTAAAAACTTGTGGATGTATTCCTTAAAATCTGCAACCACCACCCTAGAAAATACAGCAGGGGATTATTTTAATCCAAAATGAATTACTGTGTACTGATATGAGCCCCATTTCGTAGCAAATGTGGTCTTATGCTGCTCTTTAGGTGCAACCCTAATATGATGATAACCTAAGAATCCATCTATAAATGAGTAAGCTTCTTGACCTCCTACATTGTCTAGCACTTCATCTATGAAAGGAGTAGGGAAGGGATCATGTAAACATGCATCATTCAACTTTCTTAGATCAACATAGATCATAATTTCTCCTTGAGTCTTCTTCTCTTGCACTACCATATGACTCACCCATTCTGATTCTTCTACAGGTTCAATAATTCCTACTGCTATCATTTTATCAAGCTCTACCTTCACTTTCTCCTTATACTTCGGGTTCAGCCTGTAAGGTCTTTGTTTTACTAGCTTCGTATCAGGCTTAAGGGGAATCTTCATGACTCCTAGATCTCCTATTATACCCTTCATCTTTGAAAACTTGGTGGGAAATAGTTCTTGATATTCATGAAGTAACTCTGTAACTTTACTGACTGTCTCTTCATTCCAATAGTCTCCTATTTGTTATAGCTCCAAATCTCACTCTTATGGTTTGTGATGCTGCACTTATGGCCTAGGGAAACCCCTCCTTCCAGACCTGGTCCAAAAATTTAAAAAACAGTGTTTTATTCCCTATACGCGACTTTGCCCTGTGTTAAACGCGTGTACACGCGGGTCTGTCATACCCAACCCGCGTGTATCTATTAAAACACTTAAAAAAATAATAAATTCCTCTTTTTCGGGCGGTGATCGCGGGTTTACCTGCTGGATCACCTGTTAGTGCCCGTGGCCCAACTGTTCCCAACCAACTCCTAACTAAAAAACTACTTTGGAGAGGGTATAAAAAGACATCAAAGGGAAGGCCAAGGGGAGAGAGAAAGGAGAGCAAGATTATTATGCTGAGATTTTTCCCTTAGACCAGGTCTGAAGTCCTTGGTGCTTTCTACACTTCCCCTATTTTGCATAGGAAACCCTTGTTTCCATGTGTATTGGTGATCATTCATCCTTGACATCATCATTGAGTAAGACTTGGAAGGAGCTCTTGTTGGAGGCTTGAGGCTGGAACGAATCCGGGAGGAAGCTTGCTTGGAGCCTGCTGAAGGTGTTCAGGTGATATCTTTCCGATATATGTACTTTATTTGCCTTTATTTATAAAGAAACACGTCTTTGTTCCCGAATAATCTTTCTTTATGCTTATGAAATTCTTGTGTTGAATTCTTAAGAAAATGGTTACTTAAAGATCTTTTATAACTAACTTTATAGCATGAAGATGATTTATACATAAGTATTTGTACAGGTACTGTTGTGTTCTTTGATTTGTTTGTCTTGCAGGTCAAAGAAAGAAGAAGGGAACTCCAAGGAGGGTTTGCACCCTAACGGTCTTCTCGAACGTAGGACCTTAGGTATGTGCCCTAAACATTAGAATTTGCTTAAAAGTAAAATGATGGATGTGTGTGTGTTTCTTTGAATAAGCAATTTTCAGTCTGGTAGAGTCTTAGCCCAAAGGACTCTAGGGGTATTTTCCCTTCAACCAGAATTGGCGACTCTGCTGGGGACAACACTCTTGTTGTTCCTAGTTTGGGTAGTCCTCAAGCCAATCAAGGCTCAGTCCCTCTGTTTGTTGGTTCTGACTGTCTGATATTTTCTTGAACTCCAAGCTTTTCCAGTTTTTCAGTTTGTGTTTTTTTATTTTTCTTGAAAGACTTCAGATACGCACTTTTTCTGGATTACAGAAGCGTATATACGCAAGTTTCACTAAGTAAACCCGCGTATACGCAGGTTTCCTTAGTTACAGTCGCGTATACACGCATTCTGCAAATAATTGCAGGCGCGTATATCACATAATTTTCAAGATTTATAATTTTTCTTTTGCTGAATGTCTGTCTGGTGGTTTGGGTCAGTTTAAAACAGTCAATTCCCAGTGACAGTTCTCTGTTTAACAGGGGGCATCTTGTTTCGAACTCTCTCTAGTTATAAGGAGTGCTAGTCTTGTTTTTCGTTGATTGCAAGCGTCATTGATTTTTGACACACAAGATTTCTGTTTAAGAATCTTGATTGCTCTGTTTCGGCAGAGTGGGAAGATTGTCTTCAATCTTTGTGTCCATTTTGTTTTCATGACATTTGTGTTTGCTTAACGAAATCATTTTTATGACCATTTACTCCTTTGTTTCGGGAAATTTGTTTGTTACCAGTTTCTTGAAACTTGTCTTTTGATATTTTGGACTTTCATTGCTGCTTTTGATTGTCAAAAGCTATTTCGAACACATTTTATTTTTGTTGAGTTCTCATCATTTGAAAGGTGTCAATTCACAAAAGTGTTTGGTTGCTTGTTTATCAATCATTGGTGTCAGTATTTTTGAGAGCTTTCCTTTGAAAAAGACTTTTTGGTTTGATTGAAAGAAAATCTTTTGAAAGTTTTGAGTTTCGCTTTCTTAAACTTGCTTTTCATTTGATTTCCTTTTTGCGAAGTGAAAGTGCTTTGTTTTTATCTTAAAACTTGTTTTTATTGTTTGGACGAAATGATTGGTAACACATCATCTTCTATCTAAGCATTTTAGTGGCAAGACAAAATTTGGTAAAGCAGCAACTTTCCTTCTTTGTTTGCAGAGTAGTCTTAAAATCTTGCATTCACATATAGTTCTTGCATTAGCATAGCTTTGCATCCTCTTTTAGGCATGCATAGTTTTGTTAGCTTTTGTGAGTGTGGAGTTTGAAAAGAAAGCAAAAAACTTTGTTTAATTTGAAGTACATCTGAACCTCATAGAAATTGCTCTTCATCGAAACGAAAAAGTGCATGTGCATGTAGTTAGGATAGTTTCTTTTTGCGTCCTAAAAACACCACAAGTTTCACTTCCGTTACCTTTGACTTAAAGAACAGCCTAATAAAATCAAGCGCTTAATTAAAATCCACTAGAACTTTTTGTTTTAGTTATTACACCAACAAGTTTAGGATTTTAGGGCCTTGGATTAGGCGAGTGGAGAGTTAACTCTCCAAGGCCACACAGAACGTCAAACATAAGAGTCTGATTAAAGAGGGTAAATCCAACAGCGTTAGGAAGACCAGGAAAGCTCCGTATCTGGGAGTTAAGCACGAGGGTCTGTGAAGACAGGGAAGAGAGATACCCCCTCTCCTACTTGTCCGAACTCACCTCACGACTGTTCCGCCTGGCTTCTGCGACGAGTTGGTACCCATAGTTGCCTCTCCTAGGGATCTGCATAGGTGGCTGCGGAGGGGAATCCCGTGGCACCTGAGGTCGACGTTGTATCACTCTCGACAGTACTTCTGGAGGGCACCCTTGCGAAGCTTGGGGGCTTGCACCGGCGCAGGCTGTTGTTAGGAGGTCAGCGTAACTTCCTCTGATACCTTCGCTGATAGGACTGGGCCCTCATCATCCCAGACTATCTTCGGAAGGCCCTTTGACTCCACTTTCTTGTATTTTGGTGTCCGGTCCTCACCACCCGGAGCGGAAATACTTGGAAGTTGTTTGACTGACTGTATCTTTAGGGACTTTATAGTGAGTGCTCTTTGCTCCTTGTATATAGTTGGCTTTAGGTATTTTTGTCTAGTCACCTTTGGACTTTGTAGTCTGAGTGACTGGCTTGCCACTCTACCGATCTTGAAAGGCTTTTGGTCGTTCTTTCGGAGGTTGTGGAGTTGCCTCCTCAAGGGCAAAGGTTTTGATTGCTTATCCATATTCTTTGAAGAGTTATTTCTATATTCCCACAAGGGAAAGGGTCTTTGGATCAATTTAATATGGCTAATATTCCTGTGGAAACCAACCAAGGTACCCTTCCAAAAGGGGATCCTTGTGCTTTTCCTTTCTGTGGAAACGTTGGTACTCCCTTGATGGCCACTTTGAATATTCCTGGGTTGAATGTTGGACTACCCGTTTGGCTGTGGTCCACTCCGAATATTCCGAATGCTCTTGAAGCTTCTCAGTTGAATGCTTTATTTCAGGGGCATCACATGGGTGCTAATTGTTCATCTTCTTTCAAAGAGAAATCTGGGATTCCTTCTTCTTCCCCTTCTTGTAACAAGAAATCTAAAAAGAGGAGAAAAAGGAAGTCAAAGAAGAAGAATAATTTTAGCACTTCATCTTCAACCTCTGCGAGTCATGTTGGAGATGAGTCTTCAACCTCTGCAAGTCATGTTGGAGATGAGCCTTCAGCCACTGCTAGTCATGCTGGGGGCACAAGTCTAGTCACTGCGAGTCACACTGGCACTTCATCTTCAACCTCTGCGAGTCATGTTGGAGATGAGTCTTCAGCCGCTGCAAGTCATGCTGGGGGCACAAGTCTAGTCACTGCAAGTCATACTAGCACTTCATCTTCAACCTCTGCGAGTCATGTTGGAGATGAGTCTTCAGCCGCTGCAAGTCATGCTGGGGGCACAAGTCTAGTCACTGCAAGTCATACTAGCACTTCATCTTCAACCTCTGCCAGTCATGTTGGAGATGAGTCTTCAGCCGCTGCAAGTCATGCTGGAGGCATGAGTCTAGTCACTGTGAGTCATACTAGCAAAGAGTCACCGACCTCTGCAAGTCATGTTCAGGACTCTCCGCAAACCACTGCTAGTCATGTTGGCAGAATGGAGGTTGATAAGAAACCTGTACGTAGAAGTTTTAAACCTAAGTTCCCTTGTAAGATCTGCAAGGGAGACCATCTTACTCATTTATGCCCTGGTATTCCAGAGGTTCAAAGGATATGGTCCGAGTCTGAAAGTACTTCTACTCCTAGACCTGATATGGTTTCTCATCAATCCCATCAACCATCGGTTGAAAATGTGGTAGAGTCAGTGCAATCGCTGGCCGATTACACTCCTCTTTTGGGGGGTGAAGTGCCTAACAAAAGAGTCTATTTGATCTCTAGTACAGAGTCTTCTGGTATAGGGGGCATTCCGGTTTCTTCGAATGTTCCCCCTCCAAGTTCTAAGAGTGTTTCCTTTGATTGGGATAGTCTTGTTGAGCCTCGTCTTCCTTCCGCTGCACCTTTCCAAATAAAGGTCAGGGTTAATTCCACAAATGTCTATCGATGTATGGTGATGAAGGATCCTCTACAAGTATTATATCCTCTTTGACTTGGAAAGCTTTGGGTTCCCCAAAGTTGTTGACAGCTCAGAGTCAGTTGTTAGCCTATGATAGAAGACCTGGTGAATCTATGGGTGTTCTTCCTCAAGTGCCTATTACTTTAGGTGGGAAGACTGTCTTAATCGATATGATGGTGGTTGATAGCCCTTTAGACTTTAATATGCTACTTGGGCGTGATTATGTCTATGCTATGAATGCTGTGGTGTCTTCACTCTTTCGAGTAATGTGCTTTCCTCATAACGGGAATATTGTCACTATTGATCAGCTTGCATCTGATAATCATCACCCTAATTCGACTTTACTACAGAATGCCCCTTGGTTTGTTCCAAGTGTTCAAGTAGACTCTACCCAGCCACGGGTCAATTATGTGGCATTGAGTCCTCAATGTTCAATCGCTTCTAAGAAAGATCCTTTGACTTATGATTTTCCTTCTTGGGACTTGCTCCCGGCAGTTGACCGAGAGATTCTTCCTATAGGGACATGGGACCCTTTAATTCCCTCTTTTGATCCTTGTAGTTCTCATGATTTCTTAGAACTTGTTTTGCCTTCATAGGAGGAACTCTTTGAAGCCATGAGTTATGACTACCAAAGGAGTCCTTGGTTTGAACCCTGCAAGGGGTTTGTTCAGCAGAGCTATTATACGTAAGCCGAAAGGTTGCGTGGTTCCCTGTACCATATTGTATATATGAGGTACGCATTTTCAAGTTTCGTATTCTATAACACAAAGATCTTATATGAAGTTTATATGTGGGATGTATTAACTTCGTGTCTAGTGTTCCTATTTATGTTTACAGAACTTGGAAGATTTCTCCTTTGGAAGTTTATGGTTGGTCCGTTCTGACAGGTATTGATTCTCGAAACTGGCATATAGGTTAGGTTTTTCCGCCTGCATTGTGCACTTATCAGTTTCCTTTACCATTTTGCCTTAGGATCGACCCCACCAAGTTATGGTGCGGAACCTTCTCATTGCTTAGAAGTATCATGACTTGTGTGGTAGAGCCTACCTTATCATGGGTGCCCTAGTTAGTACCTTATTGTCGCTTGGCACTCATGCAGATTTTTTATCCCTAGGCTCGGGAGTCCTCTGTAGTCCCGCCATGACTTATGCGTTGAAGACTCATTCCTCTGTGCTTCTTCGTTTAGTTCTGGCCTTATACCCTAGAGGCTCTTATGTGTGTTGAGTTGTACTTCTGCATTGCATGTTGACCATTTGTACCTTTTGGCCTATAGCCAGCTTCACTTGGACTCGTGTTTAAGCCGACTTTTGACCATGACGTCTGCAAAATCAACCTTACATACCCTTGACCTCTGCAGCTTGACATACCCAGATCCGTGGAAGGAACATACCTCTGAGTGTCACTGACCAGTTTTTCACCTCCCTGCATTGAGCATAGGAACGTTCCTTTCCCAGGAACTAGATCATCTGTTTCACCGACACTCGTTCTTTCCACTGTACTATAGCATTCTTTTATTCTTTTTCCGGCTTATCAGAAAAAGACAAAAAAAATTAAATATTCTAAAAAGAGCGGGAACAGGGACATTATTTCCATTTATTGTTGGCAGCTAGAGTCAGTCATGTCGCCCTTGAACAAAGCACTCAAAACAAAGTCTCCTCCGCATGGGTGGGATTTAGTTTGACTTAGGTAAGCCATAACCTTGTTATCGAGTCAGTTCTCCCCCGATTGGTTATCTCTTCCAATCATATGGAGGGTTCGTTCGTGCCTCCTGCATGATGAACTTATACAGATTCATTATATGCTGCCACATAGTCACATTGAGTTGTGCTTTTGTTCAAGGGAAGTTAGCCTGAGTCGGCCTTTCTGCGGTGTCTCTTGACTCATTTTTCAGTCGGCCATCCCTGGTTGTCAGTGTCATGTCTATCACCACATCAGTTATATTGGTCCTTCACTCGTGCCGGTTTGAGAAGGTCCCCATTGACTTCTTGCTGGCGGGTCTTGTCCTTATCGACGACGACACATTGCTCTGAGGGCAGACCTAGAGACCGCACCCTGGCCCTATTTTCATTATTGATAGGTTACCTTGTGCTCAGCATCGATCAGTATCATGGGTCTTTGACTGAGTGGTTTCCCTTGTGTTCGACATCAGCATACATTATCACACATTGGGATTCGTGCAGTACCTTGGTTTCCATTTGACCCTATTGGTGGATACCTCGCCTCTGTGTCAGCTTTCATTATTGGTTGGTTCAGAGGGTTTCTGCCGTGCGCTAGCCACATCTTGTGTACGCCGGAAACGTACTTCGGTTGGGTTACTACATCTTTTTCGTCCGATTCCTTCCACATTATTGGCCTACGGGTTACACTCGCGCTAGATTGATGGAGGATGCCTTAATGCCTTCCTTTTAGCGGATCTTTCCCTATCGACTCCGACTCATTGCTCTGGGGCAAAGATCTAGAGTCCATTTGGCAGTACCTTGGGGTTTGCAGTCATTAGTGGCAGATTCCTCGCTATCGACAGTGGGAAACCATCATTGTCTCCTGATTGATAGATTCTTACAGGTGTTCGACTTCAGCTCATCTATTCACACTTGTTAGATTGTACTGGGTACCTTGACGCTCATTATCATTATCGGTGAGTAGTCTCGCGTTTGTTAACGGTATACATCAATGACCGGTAATCAAACGATTTCTCACATGGTCGACTTCAGATCATTTATTCCCATGGTGTAGAAATGTACCACGGCGGTCGGTGAAGACCTCAGGTTGTATCAGCATTCATTGGTTCACTTGACAGTTGCTCCTGTTGCTGCTAGTTGATACCACTCCACCTTATATGTTGCAGTCAGTCATGGCGACATTCTATATGCTGGCACCTGAGTTTGCAGTGTAGTACCATCCTATTCCATCATGTTCAGTTGGTACCTTATGGGATCAGTCTTTGATTTCAGTGATCCGTTGCATCTTTCAGCATCATTGACAGTTTTATATGTGATATTCAGACATGTACTTACTCATTATGATCAGATGATCCATTATGTATTTTACAGTCATTTATACTTGTATACTTAGTGGATCCACTTGTACTTGATATGCGGACATGCTTTACTTTTCCTGAGCATGGGTATGCCCGCCTCAGACAGTTTTTCTTTCTGATCTCCTTTCGGTGGCTCGGCAGGCTGAATTCTGGTGAAGTCCTCCTCAGTTTTTCGACAGAGTTCCTTTCCTTGTACTTACTTAATATATTTCGGCCATCATGTTCCCCTTCTGACCTCATACATTAGGGGGAATCTGTTATAGCTCCAAATCTCACTCTTATGGTTTGTGATGCTGCACTTATGGCCTAGGGCAACCCCTCCTTCCAGCCCTGGTCCAAAAATCTAAAAAACAGTGTTTTATTCCCTTCAACCACTATTGTTGCAAACTTGGGTTCCTTTTCTGATCCTATGTTCACCTTCTTGGTCTTCAGTGGCTTTGTTATGTCTGGTATCTCTAGCTCAGGTCTAGTAACTTCACGGTATCCTTTTGACTCTGCTATGTCGATGTTGCGAGGATATTCTTCTTCATCTGTAGTAAGGTTATAGCATTCTAGTGCATTTTCTATCTACGCAACCCAATCAGGTTGCTGCCATGTTAGTGGGGTTACATTCTCAAAGATCCTCTTCTTGAATGTTTGAAGGGCCATACCTATGTATGGGCAATCGTCCTCAAATCTGAATGTTAATATGAAACCATCAACCATGTCTTCCCAGTTCATGGTACCATGTTGAGGCTCTGTTTCTAGGCACCAGTTCTTAGGGACTGTCTCTAAAGTATGAACGAATCCATGTACCCATTCTTGTTGTGGAATCTCCTTCCATACTGTATACATGGATATGATTCCTAGGATTAGTTTCACCATCATATTTTATCTCCATCTCTATATATATCTCTCCAAACCTTATTCCCATCAATCTTCGACATTCCTTCCAACCTCCTATATTCTTTTTCTGTGCGTTCCACCATCTAGTAGGGGTAGCTTTTAGGGTTATATCCAAGGTTGAAAACCTTTGATTTTCTGGGACTTTTTTTCTTCATAATCATTACTAAAAGTATTTACATCACCTAAGCCATCATAAGAAGGCAGGGTACATACTTCAGATATCATACATCGAACTGATTCGGTAATTCTTGCACAATTCCTTGTGGATACTTCATGCAACCTATTCTGCTAGTTCTCCAACTCTTCTTCTTAGTATGAGGTGGAAGAACTATCACGCTGCCAACTCAATTTGCCTTCTGTAGTAGGGTTAGCACAATCCTATTCCTTCGCTATCATTTGATATATATTGTCTATGTCATCTGCGCAATATTCTTTTTTGACTGGTTCTGTATATCTTACTCCTTCTGATGGATCCAAGGGAACAATTGCTCTCATATTGTTTCCTTCAAATATCATTTGTCTATTCTTCAGATTAATTATGGCCATATTTTCAAATGCCTAGTCAATTCCAAGCAATGTAGGATAAGGGTTACTATCATCTATGATTTCTATTACTTCAAAATCAATAGTAGTGCGAAATCTTTCAATATCCACTATGACACCTGGTAGTCTTCCCAGAGGGAATATCTTTTGCTCATTTCCATCCTTAACCAAATAGGTGACCACTGTAGCTTCGACTTACCCATTAATTCCCATGTCTTCTTCGTTAAGACATTAGCATAAAATCCCAGATCTAGAATAAGTTGATCCATCTCATATTCTCCTATATTCGCACTAAGTCTCATATCTCTTCCGGTTCTCTTTTGCTGATGTAAATTATTGACTGTGCGCATCTCACTTCGTAGTGTTTCTTTGGATGCACATGAATCTATCATCTCCTGAAGTCCTTATACAACCTTTTGATCTCTTAACAATTCCATACAAGTCTGCAGAAAAGACTTTAAAATACCTACTTGATTTGCTGAATCCTGGTCTTGTATCGAAGCTCGATCTTGTGTTGGAGCTCGGTTCCGTGTCAGAGCTTGGTTCTGTATCGAAGCTGATGACATGTTGCAATTACTTTTTTGATTCGGATTTGGTTGTGCATTGGAATTCGAAGCTCCAACATCCATAAAACTTCGCTTTGCTTGCATAAATACTTTTCTTTCTGAATATCAAAAACAAGAAATTTCTCAATAGTCTTTCTGATCCATGCACTTTTAGGTCCTTTCTTTTCATCCTCTTTATCACTACCGATTAGAACTCCACTTCTAGTGACAATATTAATTTGAGGTTTCTCGGTCCCCCTTTCAACAGTCATCATTTGAATATTCTGTGTCGGCTGTTGATTCCTTTTTTCTTGCATCTTTTCCATAAGTACAAGACATTCTTCAATTACATGGTCAAAGGATTTAAAGTTCTTACACGTCGTTGTGGGACTCTAGCAGTCTCTCGTAAAATGACTTGACTAGATGTAGTTACAGCAAATGATCTGTCCAAGTCCTTGACTAGATCCACCACCTCGACCTCTTCCTTGGTAACCTCCGCGACCACCACACTGTCCATTATCCTCATGTCCATGCTCTCCTTCTTACATTCTATAAGTGTCAGAACCATGCTCCATCATTAGTTCATAAGCCTGAAAATTATTCTCATCATGTCCTACTAATTTACAAAATTTGCAATATAGATTCCTCAGAGTCTGTACATATTTCAGTAACAAGTTAAATTATTCTGAACAATGTTGGCCTCTAGTCTTACATATTTTGCACCACAGGTAGGATCCTGTATTCAAAGGATTCAATGCCCCACTAGCCATGTAATTCCTGAAGATAGGGCACTATTATTTAGAATGGCCCTCTGATATGCACTTCGTACACCATACTTATTCTCTAACTTCTTTTCTTTTCTTGATGTCTTGTATATATAGTGTTAGGTTCGCTAACTGACTCTAAATATGTTGCATGCCTGCATTAGTATCTCCTATAGGCAAAGCTTCCAATTTCATTGCAATCTGTAGAGCTTCAACTTGAATTTCTATCTTTTGTTGCATTAATGGAAATCTGATATGCAGTAGCAACACAACTATAAACCATTCTTGATGTTGCTGTGAAGCTATGTCAAAGCTTACTTGATCCAATAACACCTTAAATCTCTGATCAAACTCCCAAATAGACTCAATAGGTTTCTGTTTGATCTCTTTCAATTCGATGATACACTACGACTCAGACTTCGGTTTCTTAAACTCTCTTATAAATGCTATTTTAATATTTGTAAACATTCTGTTATGATTATTTGAATACTTCATGTACCATGTCAATGCTCTATCTAAGAACGTCGTAATGAGCTGCTCTTTATTTATATTCTCATCGTTTATCTGCTTCATTGTCCATACAACTTCACATAAAAACCAAAACTATTTCGGATCCTCTAATCCAGTTCCTTTGAAAACATGTAGCTTAATATCATCAACCATACTTCTTCTTGGAGGGGGAGGGGGAGGGGGAGGGGGAGGAGTAAGGGGAGGGGGATGTGGGGTAGTAGGGGTAGAGGGAGGGCAAGTAGAAAAGCTAAAAACACCCTAGGTATTACTGGATTCTGGCTTCTGCGAATTTTTAGGCTAGAAGGGTGAATACTGTGAAGCTACCTGAGGGTTATCGGGGTGGATTTCTTCTCTTTCACTTTCAGATTCACTTAAAAGAGGAATATAATTAGTCTCTGTAAAGGTCTTCGGGTGTTTTCCATGAGATCTCTTTATGGTATCTTCTCTATATCTCTTTCCACTTCGCGTTGTCCCGATCTATTGCTCAGATTTATTATCTCTTCTTCCAAACATAAGTAAACTAGCAATCTGATTGCATCTGTAAAACTCCCTTTTCACACAAAAGTATCTTAATCCAAAGTTTCAGAGCTTTTAAATACTTACCTCACGATCCTTTGAAAAATCATCGTTCCACTTTGTTGTAGGACATAGTCGAGTCTACGTCAAACCCAGTAATGAATTCTCCCAAGATGCTATCAATCCAGAAATCTACATCCCTTGAAATCCTATTGTCAGTGCTCTTCAGTCGCTGTATTAGTTTAGGATTCCACACTGCAGGTTCTTCACCTTTAAAACAATTCTTCCTTTCAGTCAACATCGATATCCACTCGTACAACTTGACAAGAAATGAAGCACATAAAATATTGCATTGATCTGTAAAAATATACTTTTTTGACCAAGATTCGGATGTCAGACGAAGGTTTCTATTTTCTTGATCCGCAAATTCTCGCTCTTTTAGTTCTATCCAATCTTGAATATATTTCTTCGATGGGTGCCACATCCACATATCCTTCAAAAATATCCTGGTCCCTACAACGAAACCATTTGTTGGCTTGGCTTGGGCTGACCCAAGTTCGATCTATACTGCGCACCAACAAAACTCTCAATCACTGGCCCTTTCAGAAACGACCTGCAAGAAGATCACAGTCTCACCTAAAGTGACTATGGGAGGATGTAGAACTAGGTTTATGCAGCCTTGAAGGATGTGTAAATGTGGTATTATTATGTTTTCCTATTCTTATCATTCATAAATCACTTCGCCGCATTAGATTAAACACTTAAACATGTCATATAAAACCATAAACCATCATTTTGCTAAAAGTAAAATGCAACTGTAATAACTGCTACTATACAATAGATAATAAGAAAATATACACATCAAGACTCCAAATTACTGTGGTTCACCCCGATTTGGGGCTACGTCCACAAGAAATATTTCTAATATAATTAATCTTTGAACAACAAATATTTCTTGTCCTGCGCACTAAGTTGCAGGCTTCCTGCACACTTAGCTGCAGACTTAGGCCTCTGCGCACTCAGCTGCAGACCCTCTGCTTCACTACAAAATTACAAGTCACAATAATACAACCATAACACAGATCTGGATTAATTTGATTTGATGATTCTATTCTTATTATTTTACCCTATATATATTATTACATCGAAGGGTTACATCATTAAAATACCATGGTCCAAATACCATGGATTCCCAAAAATAAGAAACTACAATCCAAAAGCCCATTGATCCTTTACAAAAATAGTGCACTTTTACAAAAAGAGGGGGGATTTGACCCACCCTAAACTTCTTACACCGCGCAGTATATTTAATTCCTCAAATTGGGCTCTGCTACCTAGTCCACTTCACACTCCACTGCACACTCCACCCCACAAAATGCAGAGTCTTTGCCAAAATCTAGGGCAAGTTAAGCTGCGTCCAACAAGTCAAAACAATGATTTTGACACCCATAAGACCAAGTCGGACTTATCTGGACAAGTCGACCATGGAAGGGAGAATTCAACCTCTTGGATATGTATGTATACAGTGCAATTTGACCTCATGTGAAGACCATAAAGAAAGTTCGATTTCTATACCAAGAAGAAAGTGAAAAATAACGATGAAGTCAAGGAAAAAAGCCTAAGTCAGACGAGAGAGAATGAATGTCAAGGAGGAAGATAAATTTTCCATACGTGCGAATTTATGCCCTAATTACTATCACACGTGCAATATTTTAGGTTGTTGCAGGGGTCGATAAATTTCAGGTTTGACCAAATTTAAGGAAGGATTGGCCATCGTTGAATTGAGTTGAATTTTGCTTGTTGGAATAATTTGGAAGGAGGGATGACTTGGGTCTTGTGGGAGGTCTTGGTTTTGGATTTCTCACTGTGATCTGATTCTACAAAAAGAGAAGAGTTGATTGAGTTTTCCCCCTTGTGGGGTTTTTCCTTGGCTTGGAGCCTATATCTTGTGTTCATTGTCTTCTTGTGATCTTCATGTTTTATTTTTGGTAATTCTTTGGTGAAGAGAACATATTAAAAGTAATAAGAATCTAACATACATTTACAAGAAATTATCAAGTAAGAGAAATCAATCCTAATTGGCTTCCCTAGTGATTTCTCAACATGGTATTAGAGCTAAGATGAGGAGAAGGAATCTTGAAGATCACTCTTGTTGGCATGAGTGGAAGAAATTCATCCAAGCTACTTTTGAGGACATCATTTGCAAAGGACATAAGGAAGGGATTCAGAAACAATACTAATAACCCATTATTCATCTTGAAGGAAAACTACTATATCAACTATCCATCTCTCTCTATCATTAAAGGCTATTGGTTATTCATCATCATTTTGAAGAAGATCATCATCTTACCGATATCACTCTCTTGGAATCTCTTTTATCATCACTCATTTTGAAGGCATCCCTATAGAAGACATCACTTAATAAGCATCAATATTCTTGGAAATATCATCTACACTCTTGGAAGCATCATCATTCATATTTGGAGCAGCTTGAAGTTATTATTGCACTTTCCATCCTAGAAATCATCATTCTAGGACATCGTTGAAGAACTCTTGGAATATTGGGAGCATCAAGATATTACAAAACATGATCATCAAGTAGGAAACCCTTTTGAAAAGTACTATATTATTCTCTATGTCTCAATATTCAAATCAAATGACTTCATTTTGTAAGGAAAGAAACAAACTTGATGGTTCATTAAACACTGAAGCATGAATGAATATGATTGATTTGGTTCTCATAGAAAATGAAGTCATGGACCACGTTATAGGGAAGGTATAGAACCAGAGAAGGATAAGACTCAATAATTATCCAAGTACAATAAAGAAGAAGTTAAGGCTCAAAGGATTCTCATTGAGTCCACAAAATATCATTTCATTCCCTTCGTTGCATATTTGGTCACATCTAAAGGAATCTATGCCAAATCGATGAAACTATATGCAATCAGTACCATAGGTCAAAAAATATTTTTGAGGAATCAACTTTACAAAACAAGGTTGTCAAAAGATGAATACTTGGTCTCATATCTTAAAAATATTACAATTGAAGGATCAATTACAAGGACTTGGAGAAGTATTTTCCAATTCTAAATTAACTACTTGTGTACTCAATGCTTTACCTTCATAATGGAGTATTTTTGTAACCAGCATATATTAAAGAAAGGAAACTCCAAACTTCGATGAGCTGTGGTATTTGTGTATTCTAGAAGAGACAAGATTCAAGGACAAGGATGACACCGAACCCAACAATGAAAAGTCTCAAGCTTTTGTTGCTAGATTACAGAAGAAGAATGGGAATTTTGGAAGATTTGAACCTCGTCAAAAGTACAACAATAAAAACTACAATCATCCATGTGGAAGAAAAGACATGTCCAAAGTACAATGATTTGTATGAAACAAATATGGACACTTTAAAAGAGATTGTCCCACGGATCCTCAAAACATGAAGACCAATACAAGGAAGGAAATGAGTGGAGTTCATATTGCTGAAGAAAATGGAGAACCTAAGAAGAAGCCGAAGAATGAAGATCATAAGGATCTCTATTACTGAAGAAATCCACCACTTCCAGGTCTAATATCAATTTTTTTCTCTTTTATTAGAATATGGAAGTTAGAGTAGCATATGCAGTTAATTTTGTAACAAAATCTTGGATTTTGCAAATTATGGCATCATGGAAAGAAGCATATAGAATTGGAATAATTAGAGTCTACATAGTCAGTTGAATTTTATTGGAAACTGTCATTTTTCAAGACAAAGATAGAGGATTTGGACCATCTAGCACTTCAAAGTTCATGATGTTGATATAGAAGCAATTATTTAGAAAGAAAGGATCACAAGGATCCTCTATAGTAACAAAACCATTGTTGTAAGAAAGTTTCTTCAGGATATGGAAGAATCATAGTGACATGGTAGGAGTATATTCCACTTGAAGATTAT
This sequence comes from Pinus tabuliformis, assembly GCA_031772625.1. Taxonomy (NCBI): domain Eukaryota; kingdom Viridiplantae; phylum Streptophyta; class Pinopsida; order Pinales; family Pinaceae; genus Pinus; species Pinus tabuliformis. The sequence continues at coordinate 1,938,273,590 of CM062818.1, read as the reverse complement.
GAAAGAAAGCATTGACAAAATAAAAAATCAACCCACTAGCTCAATACAAAAATAATCGACACCAAAAATACATACAAGGCCCATCTTTGTCGAAACCCCAACATCTAGATAGAATACTGAATTTTGGCTAAACAAAATCGAACCCCAAATTTCACTATCATAAGTCAGTTGTCACTAATTTTCATTTTGGATTTTCAAAACATGGAATTTTTCAACATCCATGCCTTTAGTTGACTTACAACATGGAGAGTACACCCTATGACATACTTTTACCAAAATACAATGCCTGCACGCCAACTCATTTGGCTGGATGCGACATGCAACCATGCCACTCCCTCATCAGACTCTAAGTGTCAATTCACTCATGGGTCTACACCCTAAGCATAGTACAAACCTCCATTGCAATCTCTCGCTGATCTTCCTCGAATCGTTCCAACTCTTCGGATATATATATAGGGTGGAGCATGAATAGCTAACCAATGTGTTAGTTTGGTTGCTCATGTCTCTTCGCTTTCCCCATTGCATCACATTCCCTAACTGACATGTTAACCCACTCTATCAAAGAAGCTCAAAGGTATGAAGATAAGTGAGTTGTAGCATGATGGAAAAAATTAAGCATTTCTCATCTTAAGGAAGGAGTCTCTTCATAGAAATCCTCTTCAAGGGAAGTAAAAGAAGAAGCTTGTTCAAAAGGTAGCTATCTAGATGGTTGTATGAAAGGAATAGGTATGGACATATTTAGAAAATAAGATCTTAATTAGAAAGTATATTCATATCTTCAGAAGGTTTTGTAGAAAGAGATGGATGCAAAAATATAATTGGAAGTATGAGCATGCTATGGCTTGGTTAGATTGGAAAAGTAATGACTCTTCCATATGGTTATTTTTCATATAGTAGCATGACAGATGTGCATAATAAATGGTAACATTATCAACATCTGATATAGGCTCTTGAAGAAAATAAGATAGTTGGTAATGACAACTTTAGAGGGAGTTGTAAAGATCATGATGAATGTGATATTGAAGATTGCCGACTCGTTCAGGAACACATTGATTAATGATTGAAAGCTGAAGAGCACAGAGAAGAATTCTAGCACAATATGAAGATAGACCATGCAAATGGATGTTTATCTCAAGAAGGAGCAAGTAGAATAATTTGACAACTTAATAACAACTACTATGATTTGGAAAATCTAATATTGAGAAAAGATGTTTGATTTCCTAAAAGAGTACATGGCAGAAATGTGTACACCATAAAGGAAGGAAAGACAACAATTTGATATAGGAATTTATGAGATAGTTTTTTGATCACTTGATGGCATGATGGACTCTATGTTGATCTAGAATAAGTTCACTTTCCTAGTTGGACAGAAATAACTATAATTGGATCGACATTGATTGATATGATAAGATAATTTTGATAGATGATATAGATGATGGTTGATGGAAAGTGATATGAAAGAATGAGGGCAAGAACCCTGTCACAAAAATAGATTGTGAAAGAGTTTGGCTCCATGACATCCAAGAATGTCGAAGCTGAGGTATGATATGATAATGAAAGATAGGAGCCCTTGTAGCTACTACTAAGATCACCACGAAAGAATAAGTATATGCTGATTGTGATGATATATCCTTGGTTGAGAGGGAGTAAGGAATCTCCTCCATGTTTGAGAAGGAGTAAGGGATACTTCCCTGGTTGAGATGGAGTGATGTGGGATAACATGTTCTCCATGTGTCGTGCACTAGGCCAGGAATAATAGTCATAAGTCTATTGAAGGCACTAGTAGAGAGAACGAAGGAGTGGTTAAGCATCTGGGATTGATACTCCTTGAGGATTTGGAATCCAAGATAGGTAGCAGTCCCGTGAAATGATACTCTTTGAGGATAAGACATGGTATCCAATTTGAGGATTGAGAATCCAAGATAAGAATAATCCTATAAGGAAAAACTTGGTGAACATCTAGATGGGGTATGTTGCTTGAAGAGGCCGTGGTGCTAGTTTCCAAATGTATGCCTCCCAACGTTGTGCTCTCAGATCTAGTGGAGAGTTAGAGCTTGTTAGTCAAGGCCTTATTATGTTGCAATTTGACAATGCTGGTTATGATGTTTCTATTTGATGTTGGCTTATCAATCTGACTCCTCTTATGATAATATTTCAATTTGAGAGTATCCTTGTACCAATTATGTAATTATTAATACCTCCCTAGTTAAGAGGGAGTGCTGGAAAATGTAACTAGGTTCGGTCTTCATAATTGTCATTGTACTTATTTCATCATATATTTCATTTAAAAAGAAAAAGAAGAAAAATAAATATTATTTTCAAGCATGGATTTCATGCTCAAGTCAAATTGTTATTTAGTTCAAGCATGTTCTTCATGCTTCTAAGGTTTATTGAGTCAAAATAATATTTTCATGAGTCAATTTATTGTACTAGAGTCGAGTGTCGTTTGGACTTTTGAAAGAAAGTGGAAAAATAATTTTATTTGAGTCAAAACAGTCATTTTGACACATACAAGACCAATTTGGTCCTAGAAGGGATAATTCAACCTCTTGGACATGTATATATACAGTGTATTTCGACCTCATTTGAATACCATCAAGCAAGTTCGATTTCTGTAGTGAGAAGAACGAATAAACTAGTGAAGAAGTCAAGGAAAAGAGCCTAAGTCGAAAGAGTGAGAACAAAAGTCAAGGAGGAAGATAAATATACCACATGTGCGAATTTTTTCCCGAATTTCTATCACACATGTGAGATTTTAGGTTGTTGCAAGGGTTAAGAATTTTAAAAGTAATTGCAGGTTGGAAAATTTCAGGTTTGACCAAATCTATGGAAGGATTGACCATCGTTGACTTGAATTAAATTTTTCTTATTGGAAGAATTTGGAAGGAGGGATGACTTGGGTCTTGTGGGAGGTCTTGGTTTTTCATTTTGGGTGTTGTATTTCTCACTTTGATCTAACTATCAAAAGAGAAGAGTTGACTGGGTTTCCCCCTTGTGTGGTTTTTCCCTGGCTTGGAGCCTATATCTTGTGTTCATTGTCTTCTTGTGATTTTCATGTTTATGTTTTGGTACTTGTTTTATGAAGAAATCATACTAAAAGTAATAATAAGCTAACATACATTCACAAGCAATTATCAAGTAAGAGAAATAAACCACAATTGGTTACCCTAGTGATTTCTCAATAATCAAGCCTTTCAAGGATGAGTTATTGTGTGATATTTCCCCCCTTGAAGTTTGTGATTATATAAGTTACCAGAGGTAGGCCCACCTACTGCCATTTCTTTGACCTCTGCTAAGTAATGCATGAATGTCATATCTGAGACTAATAATTTTGTCTTCTTCCTGATTTACTCTCAAAGTAAGAAGAAGGTTGCAACCACAACCATGGCCTCCACACAGAGCCTCTTCATGCAACAAAAGCGAGTGGACAAGGTCATGAAAGAATATAAAGATGTCTTCTCCTCACCCATTGGGGTACCTCTGCACTTTCTAGTCAAGCATTCAATTGATATGACCCCTAACACACCTCCACCCAATGGGCTAGTCTATTGTTGCTCTCTTCTAGAAAATTAGGAAATCAAGTGCCAGATCTAAGAGGTATTCCAAAAATAGCACATCCGACCAAGCTCCTCATCCCGCAACAACCCAATTGTGCATGTGTAGAAGAAAGACGAGACCTAGTGACTCTGCATCGATTATAGGGTCATGATCAAAATCATAGTCAGGAACTAGTATCCAATTACCAAAATTGACAACCTTCTTAACTAGCTCAAGGGGGCCAAGTACTTTAGTAAGATTGATTTGAAGCCTAACTACCACCAATTCCGAATAGAATAAATTGATGTATCAAATATTGCTTTCAATTCCATTTTTTCTTTGAATGGATGGTCATGCCATTTCGTTTGATTAATGCCCCAAAAAATTTCATGAGGCTGATGGATGACATCTTGCAGCTTTTCACCAATTTTTTTGTGGTGGTATATCTAGATGATATCCTCACCTTCAATGAGAATTGGATAGAACAATCAGAATAGATTCAACAGGTCCTTCACACTCTATGATATCACACATTATATGCCAACTTGGAAAACTACTCCTTCAATATGAATGGGACCCAATACCTAGGCTACATTTTTGATAATCATGTTGTGCATGTGGAACCAACCAATATCCAGGTCCTTTGTGTCTGGATAACCCCGACCACACTAATTGAGCTTCGAAGTTTCTTAGGCCTTGCCAACTACTATTGCAGGTTCATGCTGGGATTCTCCCATATTGCATAGGTCCTTAGCCAAGTGACCAAGAGTGGTGGAAAAAAAATTTCGTGTGGTTCTAGTCACAAGAGAAAGCCTTCGATGATTTGAAACACCTCCTGTGCTCTTCTTACTTGATCTGTAACAACCTTTTGAGATCAATATAAATGCTTTAGATTATGATGTGGGTCTAGTTCTCACTCTGAACAATGATCTAGATTTATGAAGGAATGAAATGAAATGAAAATATAAACAAAAATACAGAGCTACAATGAAAACAAAATTTCAATTCGTTATTAACAAAGTGTTGAAAAATGTTTACATGCAAAATGGAAATAAACTGGCTCGGGTGATGGTAGTTGATCTCTGAGAAGAGATGTGGCAGCTACAGGCCTTTTGAACTATGTTACTCTAAGGATTTAAGGCATTTTTATTATTTAGAAATAATGGTAAACCCTAAACATCCAAAGGCATAACCCTAGGAGATGAAGCACCAAAAGTCGGTGGGCCTGATTCGGAGATAAAAAAATAGGTTCAAATGAAAGTGCTCAGAATATCCCAAAAATGATGTCAATTAGTAGTGTTCATTGTCTTGATTCCAACAACACTTGAACACCATCAATCCAATGTTGTATGAAGAATTTATGGCATTCTGAAGTTTTCGACCAATAACTAAAAAGTCAACAACATGGTTGACTAGATTGCTAACTTGGTAGTCCATATAGCTGATGTGATCATCTGATTGTGTAGGGTATAGTTGGCGGTGGACCAATCGAGTTTTGACACGTGGCCTCATCATAAGGGTGTAAGTGGCTCATTTTTATTGGTGGTTGGGTTTGAGGTGGCCCAATAATAGGCTGCCATGTGGCCCAATAGGATGGTGCCGAGTGGCCCTCTATGACTGGACAATTTTTTTATAGTAGGCCTAAGGCCCTCAGCGAGGTTCAATCCCTAGATCTCCAACAACACAATTCAATGCTCCACCATTGGGCCACACAGTTGGTTCTTAACAACCATAGGTTGCCGACTATATTTAAATTGGTATGATTTCGACGTTGGGGGAGGGGTGGGGCACTTGGCCCCAACCACCAATTTTTTGTGCACCATAAGACCCATGGAAAATATGGAAGGTGCTACGATAGAGAGGGCGGGGTCTAAGCCCCAACCCTTGGTTATATGTCGACCCACATGACCATGATGGAAGGGAGTGGGGTAGGGAGGTTAGGCCCTGGTACCAGGTCTCATGCAGTACCATACGACGATAGATGAGGGCTTCAATGTCGGGGATGGGTGGTTAGCCCTAGGCCCTATCCACATTAACACCCATGTAACCACATAGTTGGAGCGAAGCTAGCAGGAGCGAGTAGTTGGCCTCAACCCCCAACCATATTTCCAGAATATGACCATGTCGATGGAACAAAGGGATTGGCTGACGGGGGTGGGCGGTTAGCCTTGACCCCCAACCATAGGGAAATAATATGACCCTAATTTGGTGCATAAGGGTTATTGGTGGATTTTGTACTTGGTATTGTAGCTCTTGGAACATATTTAACGGTACATGGAACTTATGACTGAAGTGACATATTCACAGAGCATGGTGGGAAAGAATAGGTCTTGAGATTAAGTTACACAAAAGAAAGCAGTGAAGTATTCTAATTCAGAGGGAGAAGATGCAACAACGGAGAACTTGGTAGAGTTGAAGACAAATCCAGGTGGATGAGGTTCTTCTAGGAACACCTTCCTCTCTAAGAAGGAGTGTTGAAAATATTAGTGAGAAAAGCGTTCCTTGATTTGTGCCATAATCATAGGATCCAGAACGAGTTTCTTCTTGTGCATGACTCAAGTTATTAAAAATTAGGACGAGTTAGGATGTAGTTAACTAATGTGCTAAAATTGAAAGTTGAGTTCTTGATTTTCTAATGTGAGTTGATTGTGGAAAAACACAAGTGATTGAGTTTCAAGTGGTTGAATAAGGGATGGGTTGCATGAGCAGTTAACTCATGCTAACTCAATCAATCACACAATAATTCCTTAATTAGAAAACTCACTAATTTTAACCATTCAAATTTCCTTTAAAAGGAGGAACAAAGGCACAAGTTTAATCATTGTTTTGGTGAGCATGAATTGGTGAGACCAAGCAATAGGAAGCATACATTTATGTGTGGAGCTTGTGAGAGGAGGATTGTGCAAGAGAAGCTTGTGCATAGGTTGATAGAGGGCATCAAAGTTCAAAAATATTGCAAAGGTTTCAATCTTAGAACAAGTACGGAAGACAAGTGTGTCTTTCAAATTGAAACAATTGTATTTTGTAAGAGATCAATTGCTTAGTTTCTCTATCAATAAAATTCTTAAATAAGCATAGGGTTTTCCCAGTTGGGTTCCCTAGACAATTCTGTGTTTTCGAATTGTGTGACTGTGCTTTTATTTCTATTCCTATTCTGTTGCATCTAGTAGAGAAATCATGTGTTTATGTGAGAAGAAATTTTATTTAAGTTTGCTCATATTAGCAGATCAAAATTTTGTGGATTTTCTACACACAAATGACTATGTGTGTCCATCATAAAACCAAAAATATGCAGTCATAAAACTATGCATCCAAGGATATACATAAACCAAAATATATCTATCCAAAGATTTCTAATGCATATTAGAATTTATATGCAAAAGTGGCTGAGTTATTCTTGGATTTTGCCAAGAATCCTTCCATCGAAAATCTAGACCACTTTATCTCCATTTGTTGTTTCTTCTTAGTAACTTTTGAAGCAGGGGCCGTGGAGTCAAGCACTGACTTTGAATAGTGTCTCGATGGGAAGTTTTTGTTGGGGTAGATTTAGCAGAACTAGTAGACATAGAGTGAAAGTGGGTGGATTTTCTAGATGGAATATTAAAAAGGTTACTGACTTGGGGATTGATAGAGTGGACACTATCTTTAGAGTGAAAATTAAGATAAGGTTCTCCAGAGGGTGAGGAATATGCATGAGTGGCAGATGAGCAAGAACGATTGGAAACATGACGAGCAAACTTTGAGTCATTTCCCAAACTTCTATTATCAATCTTAGGTGAATTTGGGATAGGATTCTAACCATCATTAACATTTGAAACATTGTTATCAAGTTCAAGTTCAAGTATTTGTTGTATTCTCAAATGTGGTCTCAGAGATGGAGTTCCACTATTTTGATGCACATGACAAATGTAGGAAACATTAGGAGACCATAGATTGAGGTGACTAGAGGTGGATAGTTGGTGGAATGTGTTTGAATCCACATTGAAATGGATAGAAAAGGGAAACCCTTTGTTTCTTCCTAAATTCCACCATCCAGAGGCCTATTCCTTCTTCGCCAACCTATTCCCTATCCACGAGAGCTTGAATTCATTATTGAAAATAATCCAAATTAATAATAATCCATGCAGACTTGGTGAAGTTAATTCATCAACTCGTTTCTCTTTAAAATAACTACATTCCAAATGTGTTAATTGATTCTAACGTGGTTGGAAGAATTCCAAAGGAGAAGGACTCAAAATGGGGAATAGACGAGGTAGAAAATGTATTGTGAGAGTTAAAAATACTAGAATTTACAAAACCCTTTACTCAAAGGAAACCAAAACCTTTCATTCCTATTTCCAACTTGTTACTGGCTCTTTAATTTTATATTTTTTATTGGCCACATGAAGGGTTATTATATATAGAGCTTTGTAAGTTCAACGAGGTCTTTCAATACATATTTTATAAAATTCAATTTATGCAATAATGCCAGAATCCTTGAAATGGGCATCATATTTTTTGTTGTTTAACTAGGATTTCGACAGAGTTTCGAACATCTTAGAAATTACAAGGAGAAGCTATAGTTTTTAAAAGCGTTGAAAAATGATACAAATGATACAATGCCGTGTAGACAATGAACATAATACATTTTCTTCCATGGAAGTGGAATAAAGAGGGTTATGCATGCAAAGGGTTTGACACCTGTAACCCTTTAATTAAATTGTTTGTCAGGGGCTCGACCATAAGGGAGAGGGAGAGGACCTTTAGGTGCTCGACCAAAAGCCCCCCCACCCAATAAGTAAATTGAAGAGGGAAAGATGTGAAAACCTCCGCCAAAGGACAAGTAGTTGAAGGGTACTCAAGTTGTATGGGCAAAGATTAAGCGATGGCGGCCTTTTAGTCGAGCGTTCGTTACCTCTCCCATAGGTCGAGAGTTCGACAGGCTCACCCTCATCCATATGATGGATGAGCGATAAATCCCTCACCCTGCCGGACCTCTCCTTATCAGTCGAGCCGATGGCGGCCTTGACAGTCGAGTGTGGTCAGGGTATTGATGGTAGAAAGAATTAGTGTGTGGTTACAAAGGGTTAAGTGGCTGAATGCCAAATCAAAATGGGAATCTATGAAATAGGGGAGAATTGAATGTGGGGTTCTTACCCTTTAAATTTCATTCGAAGCGTAAATGTTCCAGGGGAATGGGAAAGTATAATTACAAACTGAACGAAATTGGCCCTTCGAATGCCTCATTTATTTGTAGTGTGGGGATTAGGAGTAGCCCTTAATTAAAATTCTGGGCCTCTAACATTTAAAAAATAACTTTGATTAAAAACCCCATTTGCAGAATAACTTTGAATTGCAGATGTAAGGTGTTCAGTGAGAGCCAAGAAGAAATGGCCATGAAGAATGTAGAGGGTAGAATGAAACTAAGGATGGGATTACAGAAAAACACATAGAGATCAATTGGTCAATGAAAAATATAGTGGTACATCTAATTAACAATAATAAATTACTTGTAATGCAACTCAGAGAGATTGATTAAACAAGTAATTTCCCCCTAAACAACTTGTAGAATCCAAGTTCAAGCTCAACACCTTTCAGTACTCATGGTGGTTTTACATAGTAAAAACTCTAAATGAATTCGAACAAATAAAAATCCAAAGGTTAAATGTAGATTGAGTGAAAACCCTTATTAACATAAGTCGTAGATTCGAACTAGGATATATCTCCATTGTAGATCAACTGGGTTATTGTGCATTAAAATCATAGGATGTTAGGCCCCTATACTACTAGTGTAACCCCTTATTGTTATTAGTACAACCCCCTTATTATATTTTTGTACCCATGCAGTCCCCATATTGTTATTATTGTGCCCTTACATTATTATTGTTATGTTGGCTCTGATTATATTATGACCCCTTAGACTCCTATATATAGAAAGGAGGTCTTCCCATTTGTATCATCCAAGGATTGTTCATTTATGTAATGTAAAGGAGGTTTCCCCCTTGAAGAGGCTGAATTCTAAGGCGTTTATCTATCTTTTCTATCTTTTGTGAGCTGGTTTCATAACGTTTGGTATCAGAGCTTTGAATTCTAGGGTTTCGCTGCTCCAAATAGGTCATCGTGGAATTTGCGCTATAACTTTTTTTCTGCGACGTTTCAGACTCTAAAAACAAAATCCATTTGAGCCAAAACAGTTATGAACCTCGAATCCAAATTTCAGAGCTTTTCACACAATATTTGCGGAGATATGATCTGAGGAAGTTGGCCTTTTTGCAGACTCCCGAATTACATTCCAAACAGGTGACCTAGGGAAAATTGTCATAACTTTTGTTTTGAGCATCAGATTGAAATTTCGTAAGAAGTTTTAGAAAGAGGACGGACTTTAGTTTCCTATATATGTTTTTCAGATCCTAAGGTTAACACAGTGACACGTGGCACTTCATACAAGTTCGCTCTTCTAAAAAGGTATATAATTAGGTCATCTTGGGAGATTGTGCATAACTCTTTCTTGGAGAATCTAAATTCGATCAAACTAGTGGCATTGGAAAGAGGATGCATAGGGTTACTGTTGGTCGCAATTTCAGAACTGGAAGAACCGAAATTATAGAGTTATAGTCTTTTCAAGATCGAGCTCCTAAAATCAAGAAAAGGAGATATGAGGAAGTTTGATGGCAAGGATCCGATAATTTTGATACTACAGATGGAGCAATATTTTGATCTACATGGTGTACCACTATTACAAAAGGTATGTATTGCATCTTCATATTTAGAACCGGATCAATTTTTATGGTATAAAGGGCTTTGTTCTTGTAAACAACTTGTTACGTGGTCAATTTTCACGGAGGAAATGATAGCACATTATGAGGATACAAAGAGCAACACCACAACAATTGGAAAGAGAAAAAGGGCTTTGTTACAAAGTGGAAAGTAAAATTATGGCAACAAGGAAGTCTACCCCTCACAACTATAATAATGGAAGTGTTGTTTCTCCTAGCCTTCCACAACCTACAAGGGTTACACCACAAAAATTGGAAGAAAAAAGAAAAAAAGGGCTTTGTTACAATTGTGATAGAAAATGCACTAAAGGTCATAAGTGTGCTGAGAAGAAATTATTTTACATAGAGTATGAAGAGGAGGAAGAAAAGGATCAAGAAACATCAAATGAAGAGGATATGCACCAGGACCCAGCCTCAGAGAAAGAAGAAATGAATCCGACCATATCTTGTAAAGAATTGGCAAGAATTACCACTCCTCAAACTCTCAAGATAGAAGGACATATCAAGAAGAAAAAGGTTCAAGAAGTGAAAGATCACATCGAGAAAGAAGAAATGAATCCAACCATATCTTGTAATGCATTGGCCAGAATTACCACTCCTCAAACTATCAAGATAGAAGGACATATCAAGAAGAAAAATGTTCAAGAAGTGAAAGATCACATCGAGCATGAAGAAATGAATACGACCATATCTTGTAAAGCATTGGAAGAAATTACCACTCCCCAAACTCTCAAAATAGAAGGACATATCAAGAAGAAGAAGGTTCAAATAGTGAAATATCAGGAAGAAAAGTATCAAGAAACATCAAAAGAAAAGGATACTCACCAGGAACCAACCCCAGAGAAAGAAGAAATGAATTCGACCATATCTTGTAATGCATTCATCAAAATTACCACTTCTCATACTGTAAATATAGAAGGACATATCAAGAAGAAAAGGGTAATAATGTTGATTGATTCGAGTAGTACCCATAATTTTATTAATTGTAATATAGCCAAGGACTTGAATTGCTTCCTAGATCCAGCACCAGAGTGTCAAGTGATGGTTGTAAGTGGAGGAACCATAAATTGCTCTGGAAAGTGCCATAATATCAAGCTATCCATGGGAGAATATGTATTGAATAGCCCAATGTTTTCCGTTCCAATGGGTGGTGCTGATGTTGTACTAGGAGTCCAATGGCTACAATCCTTGGGTACAATAACTTTTAATTTTCAAGAACTTTTTATGAAATTTTCTTTGGAAGGAAAGGAAGTTGAATTAAGGGGTATCACAGGGAAACCAGGAAAGATAATCAACTCTGACGGAATGACAAAGCTTCTAAAGAAAGAACAACGAGGCGTAATTGTACAATTATGTTTGCTAATTGTTCGCACATCGAAATCATGTATTTCTCCGGATCTCCAAAAGGTCTTGGACAATCATTCCAAGGTATTTGAGACTCCCAAAGGTCTCCCACGTATTCGTGATCATGATCATGCTATTCATTTTATTCCAGGATGTGTTCCTCCAAATGTCAAGCCTTATAGATATTCATATGCCCAAAGGAATGAAATTGAACATATGGTTGCAGAAATGGTAGAGGTTGGTACAATTATCCAACCAAATTTGATAAACAAAGGAAGGTATGAATGGAAGAATGGCGAAGCAGGGTGGGAACTCATTCAAAAGTTGCCAAATATCCCAGTTCCAACAATATTGTCAGAACTTGAAAAGGAAGGAAAATGCATATTAGAACCTGAAGCATTTATAGAACCGAGAAGTTGACAACTATGAAATTGATCAATTTCAAAGCATCTCATCAATTGGAAGAACTTACATGTTGAAGATTTCACATGGAAGGACAAGAATTTTATACAGAAGCATCAAGAACTACTCAAGCGTTGAGGACAACACTTTTTGAAGGAGAAGGGCATGTTACGCCCCTATACTACTAGTGTAACTCATTATTGTTATTAGTAGAACCCCCTTATTATATTGTTGTACCCATGTAGTCCCCATATTGTTATTATTGTGCCCCATAGAAGCCCACTATTGTTATTATTGTGCCCTTACATTATTATTGTTATGTCAGCTTTGATTATATTATGACCCCTTAGACTCCTATTTATAGAAAGGAGGTCTTGTCATTTGTATCATCCAAGAATTGTTCATTTATGTAATGTAAAGGAGGTTGCCCCCTCGAAGAGGCTGAATTCTAAGGCGTTGATCTATCTTTTCTATCTTTTGTGAGCTGGTTTCATAACATAGGATGGGGTGTGGGTTTCAAGATAGAGCATTTAAGACCTAAAAATGGTGGGAATATCACACATATAAGTTAACTCAACTAAATATGCATCTCAAGATACAACCAATCTCAAATGATAGGAATAACAACCTATCACATTACCTTGCATGTCAATAGGAAGAGTATGTTGTGTAACATCCAAGGGTCGTGTTACCGGTGGCTGCCATCCTGAAAATTCTGTTTTAGACAACTCACCAAGCTTTGGATGCATTGAAACATGAATCAATGAAACCTTGTGACCACATAGGCATAAAGCCAAGACAAACAATCAACAAATATATTCACCATATAACCATACCGTAATATAAGCCCATTCAATATATAATGCCAAATTCATATCGAGCTTTGCAATAGTCCCATCGCAATATCATATCAATATATGTAATCACCATATTAAAGATTCATACAATACAACCCTATCAAATGTTCATGATCGTCCATACTATAGTTCCTATTCCACTTTAAAAACATAACATATATAAGGTTTCACTAGGATTTGAATGTATCAAGGTGCTCAAGCTCACATATTGAAACTGACCAAAATGCATTTGTTTCAAAAGAACTAATACATAAATGAAAATTTTATAGAGTCATTTAGGCCATGAATGATTTAAAGATATAATGCTAATGTTCTCATGATGGGAATCATAACAAATATGTAGTAGTTGCGGCCACTTAAAATTTCACCCATACACACAGTCATATCAACATTCCATTTCGATCAAATGAAGTCACATAACCACCAACATGTATATCTTAAGAAGTAGTGGATGCAGTGTTATGTGCAAGAATCTGAGTGGTCGTCCCCTTCTGCTCATGATAGCAAAACGAAATGTTTTGAATATGATAAACACATGGTGTTTTGATGGCCAATTAAAGTGTGGTCAATCGTGATAGAGGTGAGAATTTTGTAGCTTGTTACAAAATCACAAAATTTTGAAAGTGAGTATGAATAGCTTATTTATCCATATGCGTTTCTGACACCTTGTCAGCCTACAATCTCCTTGATGATAATTTAATGAACAACAATTTGAGCAATTAAATTTCCCATCGGCTAGATTTCACAACTATAAGATTCCTCACCCAATGTTTGACCTTTGTTATATGATTAGTGGCTATCCACCTCTTCCATAGAATCAATATGATTATCTTGGATTTTTTCCATTCATGGGGTACAAGCCAATGGTTTTGATACACCATGGTATTCACCCATGGTAATTACCCATGGTATTCGCAAATGGAATTCACCATGGTATTCATCTATTGTTTTTACCCATGGTATCCACACATTGTATTTAATAGTAAAATAAATAATGAAAGCACATGAATCCTAAGTGAAAAGACACCCATAATTAATATAAATATTGGTCTTCATCTTTGTAAAGTCCATAGAGTTTCTCATGTTGTAGTATTATTTAAGCTATTTTCATATTATTATCTCCTCTACATTATTTTATATACACCACGTATGCATTCTATTGCCAATATTTCTTCTACATTAATTTTTATATACTTGTGATATTCTATTGTTGATATTCAATTTCATTCTTCAGAAAACTGAGATAAATGGTATTAGAGTAGTCTATTTCTTGTCATTTCCTAGTATATGTCCTCGACGAGGTTGGGGTATAAAGGGTTGAATCTCAAGCTAGATTCACTTGATGGAAACCACTATCACAAATACAAGCAACCTATCATGACAAAAGAAAATGGGATTGATGGAGTAGGAGCTCCTATAAATTTGTTTCTTGAGGAAGCACTTGTGTGATAGAGGAATGAGATGTTCGAAATTCCTAGATGATTCAACAATTGTTGACATTGGTCAATGAACGTTCAACAAGAAGAAATTTCAGAAGTGTGAAACCCTTAAAGGTAGAAGTTAAATTTGATATCCTCTTATTTGAAGGCTAGATATATGCAGATTCCATAGAGAAACGGTTGAACATGCTTAGGGGTTATTAATCTATCCAAAAATTTTCTGATAGTGAAAAGATCAAATTTTCACTCCTTAAAACGCTTCCCCATGTCAAAGTGTGGTGGTAAGGTTATTTGGAGGCATATACAATGGATAAATATATGTCATTAGGGAAAGAACCCACTTTCAAAGAATTTCTGGATTCCCTCAAGGAGAAATTCTACCTTTTGGGGTACTATGATGACCAATACATAAGATGGATCACTCTGTAATAGGAAAGAGTGTAGACAATCCCAAACTACACAAATATTTTCCATACCTTGTGCTCAACGTTGGTTATCAAATAATTTAATCGAAACTTGGATCTAAAGTACCATAGTGGCCAACATAGATACAACCAAACAAAGATGGATTTCTTAGACATCTCCTTATTGGGAACCACCTATTGATACACTATCAAAATTGAGTGGAAATTGAAGCAAAGAAATGTGTGAGAGTTTAGTTCTTCAAAACCTCCACAATAGAAGATTGGCAAAGGTGGTCCTAACTCATATAACAAGGCACAACCTCAAGACAACTAGCCTAAGTTATCGGCAAAGGACATTGGAAAGTGGTGTGAGTTCCATAAAATCCCATAGCATAAAATTGTTAAATGTCGCTCAAGACAATGATTATTGGATGAACTTAAAGAAATGGATCCCAGCTTAGATTCTGATTCAGAACATGACAAAGGAAGTATGATCATCAATGAAAGCACAGTGCTACCATCATGGCTATAAATATTCAATCCGAAGAGTTGGAGGAGCCTAATGATGAGGAGTGTCTCTTCCATTCACAAATGTGGGTGAAGGGGACCCTACTACATTTCATTGTTGACAACGAAATCTAAAAGAACCTGATTTATACCAAGGTTGTCAAGAGATTGAAACTACCAATAGTGCCACATATCTAACCATAAAAAAATGGTTGGTTGAGCTAGGGATAAGACATCCACATCAGCCAACAATATCACATTCCCTACGACATCGATCCCTTTGAAGACGAGGTACTGTGTGATGTGTCCCACTCGAAGTTTGTGATGTTATTCTAGGATAACTTATATGTGGAAGCATTATGTTGTTTATGGGTCTTGATCCTATAGTGTCATTGTTACTTTGGGGGATCAACTCTATAGGATACCACAAATAGTTTTGGCAATGGTAAATTCATTAATCTTGGAAAAAAAAGGCCAAAAGGTAGTCTTTCATACTTTCAAGTTTTCCCTCTTCATGGTTCAACTAGAAGAAGAAAGAAAGTTCATCGCTACCACCAAAAATTCAACACAAGCTCTCTCTACAAAACATAAGAAGGTGGAAAATCTTGTAGAAGGGTCTAGAGACATATTCACCTCACTTACAATAGCGCATCTACACTTCCAAGTCAAACATCCACATACATTGGATGACAAATTTCCATATGCTCAACATGCCTATAATAGAATGCTCCACAACTCTATTGGTCACATCTCTTTTCAAACATGTTCGAGGTTTTAGCTAGTAAGCCCCATGGATGTCACTCCTAATTACATCTTCACCAACATAGGCCAAAGCAGATCGAGCAGCCAAAATTGTTGAATGGATCCAACATCTCTAACAACAAGTTTGTGATGTCACATAAAAACCCAATGCCAAGTATAAACAATAACATGTTCCACACAAGTTTCAGGTTACATTGGATAAAATGACATATGTCAAGATGAATGATATCCACTAACAAAACATACAAATCTACAAAGTTCTCAAAGTAGGGAAACTTCTTCATCAAGGCAAGTGGTTCACCAAGAGCCAAATTTAGCAAAAGTTTACCCAATTGATGAAGGAAATTGATGCAATGGGGACCATTGCTTCATGAGGGGGGAGGACTAATTCCAAGTGGAAATTGGTGGTATCCAACTTTTCCATCAAATTAATACATTTAATATTGGATTTTTTCTATTCATAGGTTACAAGCCCATGGGTGAATGGTATTCACCCATGGAATTCACCATGATATATACCCATGGTATCAATCCATGGTTTTTACCCATGATATCCACCAATTAGTATTTAATAATAACAAAATAATGAAAGTACATGGATCCTAAGTGAAAAAACACTCGTAAATAATATAAATATGATCCTTCACCTTTGTAAAAGCCATGAAGTTTCTCATAATGTAGTTCTATGAATTTTTTTCATTCAATAAAAAGAATTAAGCTATTTTCCTATTATTATTTCCTCTACATTATTTTGTATTCACTTTTGAGGTATTCTATTGTGATATTTTCTCTACATTATTTTCTATACACTTGTGACATATTCTATTATCGATATTTAGTTTTATTCTTTAGACAACGCTGATCAAGTCTAATCAAGCCTCATCCTTGGGTTTGATTCCTACTCATGAATATTGAGAATTTAGATCCTTATATATGATGAAAAGATGTTTATTTAAATAAAACTGAAAACTTGTTTCTATAAAATTAATGTTTTCTTCATTTTCCATTGTTCTTATGGTTTAAAGATGGGTGAAGTGTTCACTAACTAACATGGAAACCACTAATGCATCATGTAGTTTTATTAAAATAAATATTTAAGAATAAAGAATATAAGCTTTAAAACTTAGTGAAGAGTAGAATCCCTAAAATCATAATTGAAATTTAAAAATCCCATCCACTTGTGAATTAGGTGTTTTGACCATATATTAGTACATATTTAAGCATATTCCTTATGTTTAATGATGGGTAAGAAAAGATATTTATCGTATTTGATAACCAAAATGCCTCATGTTAGATGAGTTGGCCATTAAATTTCATTGGGTTATGTATATCCAATTTAAATATTTTTTTATCAAACAATTGGTTATGGAAAAAGTGGGCATTGAGGGTAAGTAATGCTTTTTGATAATGTATTATATTATTTGCATAGTTATATCCATATGTTATTCATATTTGTTGGTTGTACTAAATAAGCATCCCCTACTGGGGATTTGGGGATGGAGCCCTTGAATTTTTTTGGGATGTTTTTTGGTCTCTTTTTTGGGTCGTTTTGTGTTTTTTCACTCTTTCTAATATATTTTCAATTAAGGGATTCATACTGTAATCTAATTTAAGTTAATGAATTAAGGATTTGGATGTAGTGGAATACCTTAATATCATATTATGCGTAGTCAAGTTAATACAATGAAGAAAAAAGAAATGTGTAGCTCTAAGTTTTGGTTGTTTTCTTGGTTAAGATTTCTAGGATAAATCTTTGTGTACCATGTGTGACCCATTTTTTTTGTTCTTTCTATTTTTCTCTAGAATTTGTATGCATTGTTTAACTTCGAAGGTTTAAAACTTATGCCTCTATTGGTAACGCCGTTGAAACTCAATAACAATCCAAGCAAACGATCTACACTAATAACTCTTCTTCCCATCAAATAATAGGTGATGGAGAAAGAGAGCATTAGGGGCAAGTAGCACCTCCATGATAGTGACAATTCAATATTAAATTAGGTCTGATTCCAAGTGCATGAGTAACATTGACGAGGATGATTTTTTTTTAAATAGAACTTCTTATAAGTTGCATAGTGTAAAGGGTCACAACTATTTTTGAAGCTTAGTATACATAATACATAAACTCTATGGGGTACTAATAGTTTAGTTTTTTAATTTTTAATTATCTTTTTGACTTTATTTTGGTACATATGAAGAGTTATGAATCTCACCTTTATATTAACATATTATTAATATAAGAAGCTTTAAGGATAATATGGGGGTTAAGATTTGATTCATATAATATATTTGTGTCTAGGTAGTGCCATACATTTCTCACATGTTTGATCACTACCTTTAGGTGTTCTCATTGATACCCTACAGTGCTAGGTAAATATATCAATTGACAAACCTTAATGTGAATATTGGAGTTAGATTTGATCAAATTATATATGTGTGCATGTAATGTTATGCATGCCTCACACATTCAACCGATACTACCTATAAGTGTCCTATGGCTACCCTAAGGAATTCAACAAATATCATTTGGTAGACTCTAATGAGAAGACGAGGAATAAATTTCATCCACTTACGCATGCATGGCTAGTGCTATCAGTGCCTTGTGTGTTTGATCGTTTTCTCCAAGTGCCTTTATGGCCACCTTAAGGTATTTGGTAAACACTTCATTTAGATGGCCTTAAAGAGAACACAAGGATGGATTTTGATCCACCTATACATATTTGTAGGTAGTTAGTATGCATGCCTCATGTGTTTTATTACTAGCTATGGGTTTCCCCATGGTTACCTTATGGTACTTATCAATATATATCATTTGACAGACATTAAAAAGAACATGAAGGCTGGCTTTGATCCACCTATGTGTATATAGAAAGTGCTATGCACGCCTCACACATTTGACCACTATTGCTAGGTGCCCTCATGGCTACCTCAAGGTACTAGGTAAATATATCATTTGACAAACATTATGTAAAACATACAGGTGGGATTGATCTAATTATTTGTACACGTGCATAGTGTTATGTGTGCCTTAGGTGTTGTATCACTACTTCCAAGTGCCCTTATGACTACTTTGAAGTATAAGATAAATATCTCATTTGGCAAGCCATAAGAACAACATGAAAATAGACTTTCACATTTGTGGATATGGGGTGGTGTTATGCACACTTAACATGTTAGATCTCTACCTCTTAAGTGCTCCATAACTACCTCAAAAAATTGGAAAAGTATTTTATTTACTAGAATTAAAAAAATTAAAAAAATAAACTTTAATCCACATATATGTATATAAATAATATTATATATATCTCAAATATTAAATTAGTATTTCTTTATTTCTCCATAACTAACTACTTTACATTGCAAAAAAATATTATAAAAACAAAATATGGAAAGAAAATGAAAAAATTTACTAGCTCTTAAAAGTCCATGGGTAAAATTAGGTAACTCTCTAAGGGTAAAAATGGATAACTTTTTATGACATATATCATCTCAAATATGACTTTCAAAACTATATCTAGATTTTCTCTACTAAGTCAAATGACACTACACATAATGAAACCCATTTCCAATGACTAAATAGATTTTCTCTACCAACTCCAGGTAAATGGGATCTACAAACAAAATGAAACCCATTTCCTACATAATGAAACCCATTTCCAATGACTATTACTAAATAGATTTTCTCTACCAAGTCCAGGTAAATGGAATCTACAACACGATGAAACCCATTTTTAATGACTAATTGAACAACTATGATTGTATTCTTTTACTTACAAAAATATTTAATAAATAAAAACGATTTTAAGATGTCAAATATGGTGCGGGTAACAAATAAATTGGGCTACTTGGTCTTCCAAAAGGTGTGGGTATTCTTTAATATATCTCACCATAGTTAGTTTGTGTGAGATTTAGTTCCCATTATAATTTTGGTTCACATTTCATAAAAAATGCTGAGAATAAAAATTACCTATAAATAAATTAAATAAACTATTTAAAAAATATCTTACCTTAATCAAACTTATAACGAGTTAAAAGCAACTTAAACCTAGTTATTAAAACTTATAATAAACTTAGTCTCAACCACGTTATTAAAAGGGAAAAAACGGATAAAAGAACAATATTTAAAATGTACACCTAAACTTTCTGCCACCACCAAGTATTTTGAAGGCCCATAATTTCAAATGAATAAAAATTGTAAAAGACAAATCCGAAGCATTCACATATATCTCTTGGACCGTGTGAGCTCCACTGCTATGATCAGTACTCAGCACTGCAACCACTGCGTTGCACTCAGACCCTGCACATATCTGCTTGCCTTTCTTCTTCAGACATTGCAGAACTTACAGTAAGCTTTCTTCCGTTATGACATATAAAAATCACCTTCCTTTATTATACTGCATTGGGTAATGGGTTCAGCAGTTATATGCTTGGTTTAATATTCCCAGCATTGTAACATGTGGAGCCTTGGACAAGTACTGTTATTTTTTGTTTGCAAACTTTAACAAGAAAAATCATGGGGTGGGTAGAAGCTCTCTCTATTTGTATATGGAGCTACTGGGCAAAGTACAGAACGAGATCAGCAGAGCAAATTTAAACCAAACATGCAAGACCTGCAGATCCATTTAGTACCCAGTGCAATATAATGGAAAGTGATGTACATATATGTCAGGAATGAGGAAAATTTAGTGTTCTGCAGTTTCAGGAAGGCAGGCCTTAGCAGTCATGGAGTTGGCAGGTGGGTATGTACAGAGTCAGTCTGCAATGCATTGTATAAAATTGCAGTGCTGATCATAACAGGGTGCCATCATAACAATGGCTCTCAAATAGTGGAGACCGCATAATCCAAGCGTGCATGCATAGGGATGATCAAAATGTCGTATGTACATGTATTTATTAGACTGCATTCTCACCTGCTGGTGCTCAGAGGGCTGCATGGGCTGACATGTTTGCCATGGGAATAAAAGTTGGTATGTACTGTATTGGGATTTTCTATATAAAACATGTCTTCCCAGCAAAGGCTTTCTTCAAGCACTTGCTCTGCTCTGATTTATCCATGCCATTCTTGCAATATAGAATTTGTTGTTTCAAGGTAGTGTTTTGCATTCAGAGAAACTCTGGCAGCAAGTTGGGCCAAAAATGGCAGAAAAGTATAAGAAATAATTTTACTGCAAACAAGTAGAATATCCAAAGACAAAGCATGTTTGTATCATAATCAATTAGTTATTATTGGTTATTATATTGATAACAAGTATCATTCTTGTGTGATTTTTTTTTTTTAATGATAAGAGTACAGTGAAATTCACAACTCATATCACCAAATTATGGTAATAAAAGGTGATCCATGTTATGGTATCTTAATTATGGTAATAAAAAGTGAATCATGTTGTGTCTGATCTGATTATAGTAATAAAAGGGAATTCAATCAATGATATCTGGTCTTAGCAAGCAATCATTTGAAATTAGTGAAAAGACACCGTGCTACATTAATTTAAATTTGTGATGGTATTTTTAGATAATTCAATTTCTTTGTATTTTTTACATGTTTAATTTAACAGTGTGATGGTAGATTTAATTAATATTAATATTAATATTAATATTATTATTTTTATATGTTTTTTAAAGTTGTTAAAGGTGTTTATTTTGAAATAGGGTTTTTATAAAATTAATTTAATTAATAATTATTAGGTGGATGGTAAAGATTTAATCTTCAAATATTATTTTAGAATATTTTTAATAGTATTCACAAATCAAAGGTTGAGATTATCTATAAAGAAGTTATGTCTTTTTTTCTCTTTTAATTAAATTGATTAATTAAAAAATGTAATATAAACTAGTGTCATATGAAATGAGTTGTGGTTTTTTGATTATGTGACGTGATATTAATAAGCTATGTATTGGTCCATGGTATTGTAACAAATTCTATTTACAAATGAAGAATTTCCTTAGTCAAGTGAGGGTGAATCTTCATGATTAAATAATGATTCAACCTCGACATAATATTTTAGAATATTTTTAATAGTATTCACAAATCAAAGGTTGAGATTTAAAGAAGTTATGTTCCTTTTTTCTCTTTCAATTAAATTGATTAATTAAAATAATGTCATACAAACAAATGCCATATGAAATGAGTTGTGGTTTTTTTATTATGTGATATGTGATATCAATAAACTATGTATTGGTCCATGGTATCGTAACAAAGTCTATTTACATATTAAGAATTTCCATAGTCAAGTGAGGGTGAATCTTCATGATTAAAATAAGGAATCAACCTCGACATAATATTTTAGAATATTTTTAATAGTATTCACAAATCAAAGGTTGAGATTTATCTCCAAGTAGTTATGTCATTTTTTTTTAATCTTTTAATTGATTATGAGGTAAGGATCACACCTATCCCACTGCCTAGTGATAATAGGAGGGATACCACTTCCCATAAATGTTAAGGATCACACATATCCTATTATCTGATGATCTTCCAAGCATTACCCTAAAGATTCGAGTGGTAAAACACCTGCATCTCTAGCTTGAGCAGGATGCCACTTACCATAAATGGTAAGGATCACACCTAACTCAAGCAACCAACACCCATTAGCCAGATGAGTGGGAAACTAGATGCCAACTGGGGTATACTTGGTAGTGCATGAGTTCCCTCAACCCCAAGAGCTCTAAGGCGCAATTCCTCACCCTAGGAGCTCAGATAGAGGGGAAGAGCATAGCTCAGTGTCCTCGATTAGCCAGGACCCTTACCCAGGAGGGTCACATCCATTAGTCCAATATGCTCTCTGAAGACCAAGAACTTTCCTTTCGATAAAGCCTTGGTGAGTATATCTGCTATCTGCTCATCGGCAAAATGTGATGGGTCTCACGACTCCTCTTTACACCATGTCTTGAATGTAGTGATATCTGATCTTAATATGCTTACACTTGTCTTGAAATCTGGGATTATCTTCCAATCAGATCCCACTCTTATTGTCATAGTATATGACTGTCGTATCCAGAACCTACTCAAAAAACTCTCCAAAGATCTTCCTTAACCGAATTGCCTCACAACTAGCCATGCTAGCAACGATGTACTCTACCTCACCTGTGCTTAAAGCCACAAAATTTTGTTTCCTACTCATCAAAGATAACATCGCAGATCCCAAACTAAGCAACACCCTAATGTGATTTTCCTGTCAATAACATTTCCAGCCCAATCAACATCAATGTAACCATGAAGTCGTACATCTTCGGCATAAGACCTTAAACCAAGGTTAATCATCCCATGCAAATATCTCAATATGTGTTTGGCAACAACCCAATATGCATGAAGGGTTTGAGTTATGAATTGACTCAAAGTGTTCACTGTAAAGCATATGTCCATACGGGTGTTCACTAGGAACATTATTGCCCCAATCAACTGTTGCTACTCAGAAGGATTCACCAAATCAGGTCCAACAACATCTCCAAATAATTTTTTAAAATTCATCTCCATTGGTGTAGCTAGGGACTTGCATTTAGTCATTCTAAATATTTCCAATAGATTCACAACATACTTTCCTTGAGAAAGGAAAACCTCTCTAGGTCTTTGCCAAACTTCTAGTCCCAAGAAGTAATGCATCACACCAATATCCTACATTTCAAATTTACATGCCAACTCCCTCTTACACTCGAGCATCAGGGGCTCACTACTTGTTAAGAATATACCATCAACATATAAAACCAAAATTAAAGGCATACCTTGGACCACTTTGAATTAGAGGTTCAGATTGACATTGCTTTTCATGAATCCAAGCTTCACTAGGAAACTGTCGATACAAGCATACCAGGATCTAGGGGCTTACTTCAAACCATATATTGCTTTCTTCAATTTGAAAACACGAGTCTTCCAGTCCTTCACTTCAAATCCCTGAGGTTGCTCAACATATACTTCTTCCTGTAGTATGCCATGAAGAAATGTTGTCTTTACGTCCATCTGGTGAAGGGTCCATCCTTGACTTGTAGCAAGGGAAAAAATCGATCTAATAGTAGTGTAGCAGGAAACAAAAGTAAATATATCGTCATAGTTTTCTCCCTCTTTTTGGGAGAAACCTCAGGCGATGAACCTTGATTTGTACTTCTCAATGCTTCCATCAACTCCATGTTTGAGCTTATATAGCCATTTTGAAGCTACGACAAATTTTCCTTTAGGTCTCGACACAACATACCATACATCATTATTCATAATTTATTCATATTATTCGATCATGGCGTCCTTCCAAACTTATTCTTTCAAAGATTCTTCAAAGGTAGAAGGCTAAGCCTAGATTATAGTGCTCATGGCTACAACATATCCCTTATAGTGACATGGCTTCTTGCTTTCTCTAAAGGTCCTTTTAGCAAGGACATATCTCTCAACATCCTGTAGATTTTTACAAAGCCATAATGGTTTCTTCCTGGTAGGTGGATCACTTTGAGGATGGACCAAGGGGTCCATAGGCTCCATGGGATCATCAACTATGTCCTTCTCATATTCCAGCATGAAAGGACCTTCTAGTATGTCATCATCACCTTTCTTCTCAATAGAATGAGGTGGAGAAAGGTCCCTGACTTTTTTAAGGGCAACATCTTCATCGAAAGTTACAACCCTACTAAAATTGATCTTCCTTTGACCAGATATATATATTCTAAATTCTTTAGAATTCTCACAATAACCAAAAAACATACCTTTTTTTCTAGTGGCTTCTAGCTTATTCCTCTTGTCCTTCGGCACATGGAAATATACGAGGCAACCAAATATCCTGAGATGTACAATTTCGGGCTTCACACTTGTGAATAATTCTTTGGGAGTCTTGTTGTCAAATGCTTGGTGAGGAATCCTGTTTTGTACATAGACCGTTGTATTTGTGGCTTCTCCTTAGAGGAACTTCGACAACTTTTGATCATGGAGCATAGCTCAGAGAACTTCTATGACAGACTTGTTCTTTCTTTCGACCACTCCATTTTGCCAAGGGTTATAAGGTACAATAGTTTCTTTCTTGATTCCATCCTAATTGTAAAAGTTAATGAATTAATTTGAAATGTACTCTCCACCATTGTCGGACTTAAAGACCTTGATCTTCTTCCCTGTTTGATTTTTTACTAGTGCATTGAAGTCCTTGAACATATCGAAAGCTTCATATTTATGCTTTAAATAGTATATCCATGTCTACTTTGAGAAGTCATCAATAAATATTATGTACTAGATATGTCCACCAATATAATGCACATATATGGGTCAGCATAAGTCAAAATGAATGAGTTGAAGAATATCATCGGTCTTGTTCCTGATAGATGGGAATGGTCCCCTTGTCTTCTTTCCACTGGCACATCCTAGATGTTGTTCTCTGAGAGGATAATGGTCAATTGATCATGTCAGAGCATCTAAGATATTTGTTTTAGGGGTTTTGGTTTTGGTTTTTATGGAGGACCAATACATAGGAAAATTATAAGAATGATGCATTAACTCTTTTAGATAGTACTAATAGATAATCAAAGGGTTGCCTTTTAACTTCACAAAATGATTTGAATTTATAAGGTGTGTAGAAAGAATTATAAGGAGATACGATTAATTTAGATTTCAGACAGAAAGATAAAATATCATAAGTGGAAAACCTTTGTCCAATGTTCAAAAGTTAAACAAACTATGCTTAACATTACATAAGATGTTGACAATTTTATGATTTAGAGGGAGACTCTCAGACAGACAATCAATATCTCAGTCTCTTTATAATAATAACTTCAGAAAGGAATTTTAAGAATAATTGTAACACATTTATTCTCACCTGATATCTCTGTAAAGTTTAAACACATGAAGAATAACAAAATGAATGAAACACATGAAAAACATACAAAAGAAAAAGAAACTGTATGAGGCCAAATTCAGAATCCTTTGCTTTATTATCAGCAATCTAGAAACAACTTATACATCAATGCTATTACAAAATTTCTTATGAAAGGTACCACCCTTGATAACTCCTAGAGGAGAGTTATTTATACAAGTTGAGTGTTAAGAAAATATCTTAAACAAATTTACAAAAATAACTTAATGCAAAATCAGGAAAACTGAACTGATAGTCAATTTGTCACTATTTTGCTGTTGAACTGTTGATGACTGTTCCTCAAAATTCTGAATGCTATTGACCTGTTGATGATTGTTCCCCAAAATGCTGAATGATGTTGACCTTTCTTTCAGTCAAGTAAATCAGTTAACTGTTCCCAGCGTTTATTATTTGGGATAGATAACTTAGTTACCCTTCGATAAACCTCATCCATTTCTGTATATTTACTAAAAGTAGGTTTTACTAAAAATATGTGTTTTATTTCATTAGGGATGAAAAAGGTATCTCAGAGGGCATTCAACACAAGCCTTGGTGTTGCTGTACCCTTTATATTTGAAACTATATCTGCACTGGTCTTGACCTCTGTGAGCTTGCGGACATAATGTTGTGGGGAAAAATGCCTATGCAGGACGATCCTATCCACCTAAGGTGTGACAGTGCCTTAGCAACAAACAGAGACAAATATTCTAGTATTTCTTCCTTTATGAATTAAGAATGAAGAGAGAGATGGATGGACTAACCGGTGTCTTCCGTTTGTCCCTCGATCTGGTCTCTCTTCTCTTGGAGGATTCCCAGCTACTTGCCTTCTCGCTCGCCCAACTTCAAGAGGTTTCTGCAAGATCACAAGAAGAGAACACTACACAAGACATGGATTCATATTCATAACTAGTTCAGGATTAGAAATAAACTAAACATACTAATGCATTCATACATCAAAAATACATCAGCATATAGGAGAAACCCAGATAGCTTTATTGATGAATAACAAGGTTCAGGAAGAGATACAACCCAGAGGGCTCCAATCCAGCATCTCCTTCCCAACAAATGGAATTCCTATCTTCACCCCCTTCAAAGCATTAAGCACCCAATGATTCCAATCTCAAACCAACAACAATTCTTTGCAATAACAAAATTCCAGCCTCTAGATCTCATGGAGGAGAGATCCATATATAGATGTTTGGAGAGAGGATGAGTCAGCTTGAGATCTGACTAGTGTCCTCTCCCTCTGTCAGTTCTTGAGTCCACTTGGAGGTTCTTGCTTCCACTTGGAGATTTGGAACCTCTTACTCATCACCAGTCGAATTCCCTGAGGCAAGTGTCATTTTGGAAGCTTCCTGGGTTTTGACACCTTGAGAAATGAGCCTGCCACTTGTCCATTCTCGTTCAGCGCAGGTAGCCAGTGTTCCATTTGACATTCAACGCAGGTAGCCAGTGTTGGCTTTGACATTCAGCGCAAACAGCTAGTGTAGCCACTGAAATGATCCTGAATTGACTTGTTTTTGAGCAGTTTCCGGTGGAGAACTTCTGTGAATTGCTGTGGTTTGTTAGCCTTGTTCCTCTAGGGGTAGGAACAACATGTTTAGGGACTTTGGATCCCTTAGATTATGGACATTTCATGCTCAATGCTGTAAGGCACAAAAATGTCTATAACAGTTGCCCCCTAAAGTATGAGGCTGTTTATCGGGTGAAATGCTTTATCAGCGGGATCCGAAGTTCATCCAATGCTGAGAGGAGACCTGTAATAAGATACAATGCAATACATTATTTTTCATACTGCTTTCATGATCTAGCTGAGGCGGGCATTCCCATGCTCAGATTTATAAATTCATTTTTCTGTACATAGAACAAACAATCGTCTGGTGGTAGACTGATAATTTTGATGAAATTATCATCCTTTGAGTAGGATGATTATCTGCTGCAATGATGTACATGTCAATGTCTTTATCTTTCCTGAATATATATCGCAACCCGGATGGATGAAACTAGATCCGGGGTCTTCAAACGCGTTCGATCTTCACTCTAAGTACAAGTCGATCCATGTGAGAAATGTTTTGAAGTCGAACATGGAAAGACATCGCTTGATTACCGGTCAATGATGTAAACCGTTAACAAGCGCGAGAGGAATCACCGATAATGATAATGACCCTCAAGGTACTGCAGTACAATTCACGTGGTGTGAATAAAGGACTTGGCGTCGAACACCACGCAAAATCTTTTGGTCGAAGGTCATTGATGTATACCTGTCGCCGGAAGTGAGAAACTTGCCATTGAGGCATGCAAGCTTCAAAGTACTGAAGGGGGTGTTCCTAGATCAACTTCTTGGATAATGAGCTGATGTCGACAAGAAGCGATCCGTCAAAGGAGGGCCTTAATGAATCCCACATCAGTGACACGGAACGGAGCTAATGATTTTAATGGAGGTGAAAACAATCTGTGACATATGATTCAGGGTGGCGGTCATGAAAGGATGAAGGATAATGTATGGCAGTGGATGGGACACGGTTGACTTTTCTGAACGACTTCTCTTGAACATATGGCGACACTGATGCGATGGATTGGTAGCATTACCCCAAATATGGATGGTATGGCGAGACCATGGATGTGACCGGTGAATGAAACAACCCAACCCGATTGTGGTACGGAGGAAAAGTGTCATGTTCAAGAGCGACTTGCTACCATCAAAGTTTTCTTTAGTTTCTCCCAATTTTTCCCCAGTCATTGCTGACCAGAACCTCTTTATTTTTGTCAAGCTTGAGGAGGATAACATATGCTTGTTCTATAACCTGCCCTTCGGGCAAGCCCATCGCTATGTTTTAACGAGCCTAGCGATAGTGAAACTCGTTCTCGTCTAAAGACAAGTTTGTCGCTATTTAATGATTTTAACGAGTCTAACGACAAGGATAACTCGGTCCTTTTCATTTTTAGAGAGTCTGAAAAGGTACATAAAGTTAACTCCAAAAGTCCTTTTTCGTCATCTAATCCCTTAAGTCTGAAAAAGTATAAAACAATACAGAAGGGATGAGTTTTCGATAGTTTTAACGAGCCGAATAAAACAAGCGCTCGATCTTTTTGTGCAATAATCCCTCAGGTCCAAAAAGATTAAAATCTAGAGGAGGGATAGCTCTTCCTGTCCCTTTAACGAGTTGGAAGGCCAAGGACTCGACAATCTTTTCATATTTTACGAGTTAGCTGAAAAGAGCTTAAAGAAGACTCGTCTTTTGAGGAACGAGTGATAAACAGAGCTGATTCCAGGTACAGGTTGGAATTTTCCAATCACGGCAGTGTCACAAGGATGGCTAGGTGAAATCACTCTTCGCATTCGTTCCTCAAAATGGGTAAACAAACATATCGAGGTGAACGATCGGCCAATGAAAAAGTGGAGGTGACGGTGCAAACACAACCAAGGCTTTAATGGCTGATGATATTACATTCACAGTGGTTATTTACCGGGATAGTTCATTTTTTAACGAGCTTAAACGCGGGTGGAAACATTTGCTCGATCTTATGTTTATTTTTTAACGAGCATGAACTATGTGCTAAAACTGTTCGGATCTTGCGTTTATTTTTTAACAAGCATGAACTTTGTGCTAAAACTGTTCGATATTATATGGTCAAATTTTTGATTTTTTACCATAACTAGCTTTGCCCTTTTCAAAGATAGTACTGTATCCTCAATTGCTGAATCAAACTAGTTAGAAATGAATAACATTTGCATGAAAATGAGATTAGAACCCTAATATTTCGCTTTGAACTAGGTAAAAAGCAATTAAAAGGTGTTTTTACCTCTCATTTTACCATTTCATTTGAACTTGGTTTGTTGGAGCTTTGGAGGTGCCTCTTCCCCCTTGATTTTCATCAGCTGATTCCGGGAGATTCTGCGGATGATTTTCGGCGCCGTCTGGACCAGGTAGGAGCTAAACCCTAGCTCTTTCTTTTCATGGTTTCCTTTTTCCATTCTGTGCCTGTTTTCCTGTTCCCCTGAGCCCCTGGGGTTTTGCTAGGGCGCTCTGCCATCAGCGTAGGCAGTCCATTCGAAACCTGCGTTGAATGTCAAGCTGTATGAAGGCAGTTTGACCTTCAACGCAGGTGGGACACTAGCTAGTTGCGTTGATCATAGAAAAACAGTTCTATTGCATAGTTTTTGATGAAATTTTGCCAGTTTCTCATCAAATCCAGGATCTTACTCTTTCTCTTGTTTGTTTTGTAGGGATTCTTGAGCAAAATGACCCTTACATGGCGAGAACGAGAACATGAAGAAGAGGACATGATTGCCCTCCATGACCCTGTCACGGTGAACGCGCTGCGGAACTGTGGCCTGCTGAAGTTATTCCGTATCTCTAGTATGAGAGCACAGATCTCTTTACTGCAGTATATGCTTGATGCTTGGGATCCTATTAACCAAGTATTTCAGATCAGGAGAAAATCCATCCCTTTGACCGTGGTAGACATTTACTTCTTGACTGGTTTGTCGAGGCGGGGTGCCCCCATTTCTTTGTCAGGTTCGGCCAGAGGGAATGACTCCGTGAGAGATTATGTCCGCCAGTACTGCAGGGAAGGATCCCAGCCGAGTAGAGACGGCAAGGTTGTTATCCGTGAGATTACTGACAGGTCTCTCAGGTCCATTCTGTATACTATCGGTAGGATGGCCGGTAGCGCATCTCTTCATGTTGCCAACAGATCTTATGTGCAGCACGCCTTGGAGTGTCTCCAACCGAAAATATTCAACTGGTGTGATGCAGTACTTCTTCAGATGAAAAGTTAGTTGAACAAGGTAAAGGACGGGAAGCTGAAGAACTTTGGATTTGGTTCTATTCTGACTGCCTTTGCCTTGGAGAAAATACCACTGATGCAGCCTCAGTATATCGCACTCGACTTGCCTTCTCCTACCGAGCCACGCATGCAGAGATGGGTTGATCACATGTCTAGGCATGCTGGTCAATCTCAGATTTCTTTCACTGATACCTTCTTCAGGTGGTTCGAGCGTCAGGAGATGGTCTATTCCGAGTATCCATATGTTGGTATGGATTTCCGAGGTGATCCGGACTTGGTACTGCCGGATGGCGAACAGTGGGGCGCTATTGGTAAAATATTTGACCATATTACTGTTTACTGTTCTTATTTATAATGTCCTTGTGCTTTATTCTATCAAGACTTTTAATCAAACTCATGTGTGCATGCAGATGTTGGTCCTGTTCGTCCAGCAGTTCGCCCGAGAGCGCCAGTCGCTGCCCCAGCAGGGGAGACTGCTGGGAGGGTTATCCTCCGCGACCTTGACGTGGCCGAGACCCTTACAGCTGTGCAGGAGCAGGTTGAGAGCCTTACTCTCGACATTCCCGATGTGAGGATTGATGAGTTACCTTTACAGTTGCAGCGGTATACTACTGGTGTGCCTAGACGATGGACTCGTCTCTTGCACATGATTGCACAGGCCGTGACGTGCTATCATGAGCATCACTAGGCTAGGGTGCCCCCTAGCATTTTTGAGTTTTTGGGTCATATGACCGATTTTTGTCTTGGTTACAGAACATTATGTATGAATGATAAATAGCTTATATATATATTTTGATTTTCGAGGTTTATTCTAGTTGAGTTATATGATCCATATGTACAACATTGATGATGTGTCTCTTTTTATAAATGTCGCAAATGTCTATCTAACACATAGTTTGCTAATGAGTTGGTTAATGTGTTTAAGTTTATGGAAATATGCTGGTATTGAATTAAATCAAATTGTCTTTCCAAAATCTTAACCCTTAGGAACATGCGATAAATAGCTGGATTGCGAACGGAATATATACCATTGAGTTGTAGTATTACGAGTTGTGAGTCTAGCCTGACAATTAGTCGGTGTATACCATGGGTGATGGCATCAGAGAGTAGTTCTATCAACGCGCTATACTCAGTTCCAATACACACACCTCTGAAACTTACTAACTCGCCGCCTGGATCAAAAATGGCCTAGGCTGCGGAGGACAGGTTCCGCGAACTACGACTCGCTCCGTCGGCATATCCAACACATGTCTCCAGAAGGTTTGACATCTGCAATAAATGTAAAAAGATGGATTACTCGACCAAAACAAACACTTTAGCGAAAACAAAATACAACAAAAGCATACAGGTTACTATTTAAGCATAGTAACGCTTGAGGTACAACCCATTACGGGGTTGCGCCAGTGGAATTCCGTCATAATCCATTAACTCGTAGGCTCCTTTTGCTAACACTCGTTTAACAATATAGGGGCCCATCCATAAAGAATTAAATTTACCTGCTCCCAATTTATCGGATTCTTGGTCATAAAGCAAGACCAAGTCACCTTCTGAGAAGACACGGGGTTTGACATTTTTGTCGAACTGCGCCTTGACTCGTTTCTTATGGGCTTCGTTAGCCAAAGCGGCATCACGAAGGGTTTCATCCAATTGGATTAATTCCAAGAAACGAGCCTCTTCTTTCGAAGTTCCGGGGAGGAGATCAATTGCGAGTTTAAGCGACGAAATTTCACACTGGATTGGCAAGACTGCTTCTAGGCCATACACCAGTTGGAAAGGTGTGAACCCGGTCGCGTTCTTTACCGATGTTCGGTAAGCCCACAAGGCTGAGTACAGGATTAGGTGCCATCTTCTTTTGTGAACCCCAATCATCCTTTGCAACATACGCTTCAGGACCTTGTTGATTGCTTCAACTTGTCCGTTGGCTTGCGGATAATACGGGGTAGAGCTGTCGTGAGATAGCCCTAGCTTGGCAGCTAATTCAACCATCATGTGATTGCGAAAATGCGACCCATGATTTGTAACTATAGCCTGTGGTACGCCGAACCTGGCGACTACATGATTGAAAAAGAAAAGGGCAGCTGTTTCACCAGTGTTATCTAATGTACGCATCGCCTTGGCCCATTTGGTAAAATAGTCAACAGCGACTATAATATACCCATGCCCCCCGGTCGAGGTGGGGTTACATGTCATGAAATCGATGCCCCATTTGGCGAAAGGCCCAACAGCAATTATTGGCTGTAAAGGTGCGGGTGGTCTTCTGGTTTTGCTATTGAAAATTTGACAAGCATGGCAACTTCTGACTGCGGTTATGCAATCTTTGAACATGGTTGGCCAGAAGTATCCTGCTCGTAAGATTTTTTGTGCTGTAGCATATCCAGATTGATGCCCTCCACACGCGCCTGAATGACACTCATTCAGGGCTTTTTCGGCCTCTTCATGGGTTAGGCACCTCCTCAGAACTGTATCGATACCACGACGGTAAAGTGTATCACCGACGATCATGTAGTCTTTTGCTTGGTATCGTATACGTTTCTGTTCTGAGTGAGAGGTGTCAGGACTGAATTTTTAGGTTTGGAGATAAATTATTATATCTCCATACCACTCATTGCTTGCAGATATTAGAAACAAACTTTCGTCCACGATTGACTCTTCTGATGTTTCATCGTTGGACGACGATGGGAGATCGCACAATAATTCTGCGAAAACTAAAGCTTTCTTTGATTTGGATTTTACAAATTCCAGATCAAACTCTTGAAGGATTGCTATCCATTTTGAATATTTTCCCCCCAGCAACTGTCGCGACAATATATAAGTCATGGGGTTGCAATCTGATAGAATGGTAGTTTTCCGAAAGAGGACATAATGTCGAAATCTTTGTATCGCTTGAACAGCAGCGAGTGCCAGCTTTTCAACATAAGAATATTTACTTTCTGTATCATTCAAGTTTTTACTTAAATAATATATAGGATGTTCAATTCCATTGACTTCTTGAACTAAAACCATCACAATGGTCATATCTGCTGCAGCCAGATACAGGTTAAAATATCTTTGATAGTCCGGGGCATACATTAATGATGCTTTTACTAGAGAATCTTTCAGAGCATCAAAGGAAGCTTGCGCCACCTGATCCCAGACAAAAGGTACATCCTTTTTCAAAAGACGAGTATAACCTTTAGCAAGTTTTGCGTAATTTGGAATGAACCTCCTTAGAAAGTTTGCTTTCCCTTGGAGTTTCTGAATCTGAAGCAAATTTGAAGGTGGAGGCAAATTAATGATTGCCTGAACCTTACAAGGGTCGAGACGAATCCAATCCTTAGAGACTACAAAGCCAAGTAAACGACCAGAACCGACGCAAAACACACATTTGTGTGGATTGAGTCTTATCTTGTAGTGTCGGCAACGTAGAAATATCGCTCTTAAATGCTGCGGATGATCAGTCCGCTTTCGCGAATGAGCTGGAAGGTCGTCGAGATAAGGTTGAATGATGTTCTTGATGTCATGGAAGGCATAATTTATTGCCCTTTGAAACGTCGCCCCTGCGTTCTTTAAACAAAAGGGTAATTTTCGATAAGAGAATGTGCCCCACGGACAGATGAATGCAGTCTTTGACTGGTCCTGTGGGCGGATATTTATTTGATTATACCCGGAAAATCCATCCATAAATGAAAAGATTTCACATCCGGCACATTCATCAATTATCTGGTTGATGAAGGGTGTAGGGTAGTTGTCCTTCAGACAAGCTTGGTTTACATCCCTATAATCGACACACACGCTAATTGTCCCTTGTTTCTTCATAACAGGGACAATATTCGATACCCAATTGGTTAGAGGAACCGGGTAGATGAAACCATCATGGAGGAGCTTTTCAACTTCTGCTTTAATGGCAGCGGCTTTCTTGGGGTGCACCTACCGAAGCCGTTGTCTTACTGGTTTGACATCAGGATACATCTTAATTTCATGTTCAACGATACTCGAGTCAATGCCTGGCATTTCATCATATGACCAAGCAAAGACATCGCTGAATTCGCGAAAAAGAGCGTTATATATTTCCAGTTCTGAAGGAGAACATCCTTTGCCGACATAAATATTCTCTACAACATTTGTTTTAGTCGAGATATTTATGGCTATAGTCTCTTCAATATTGGATAAGTTTCGCTCGGAATCCACCGTATTTACAGTATTTGATAGGAATTCAAAAACTGAAGGGTGGTAAAGGTCATGCTGAGTATCTTCTTCATATTCTGGAAGAAGGGAACGATGGTGGCAATCATTCCATGGTGCCCCCTCAATCAACATTGATTGTAGGATTCCTTTGTCAGTCCCATGTACTTTCGACCAAGGATCTAATGGGGTACCATATTCTCTAGACCTATCTACCCAAACGCTTGATGAGCGTTGATTTGGGTTCGCCTCCCATGCTCGAAACATTGATTGCTACAATATTTCAATGGGGCTTGGGGGCAAAACCATTGCATGATCCATTTCGACATCGTCTTCTGAGATCTTCGTGGAAGATATCATGTTGCAGGCTCTTACGAATGCTACTTCTCCTATATAGAATGGAGGCGGAAGTGCGAAAGTTCCCATTAATGTGGGGTCTTTCAGTAGGCCTACTCCGATGTCTTGAAGCGAGTGGTTGCTTCCATGGATCATGGGAATGCTTCCTGTAACTTGTGAACCATTAGGGAGGAAGTCTTGTTGGTCGACGATCGTAATCCCTCCTTGAAAAGGGAATGCGATCTTCCTAAAATAAGTCGACACAACAGCTGCCATGGCATATATCCATGGTCTTCCCAGTAGGATGTTGTAGTCCAGATTCCCATCGATGACTTCAACATCTATTTCTACTGTTTTTCCTCCCAGTTCAACTTTCAAGTTATTAAGGATACCGCACGGGGTATATGTCCTTCCGTCGAATGCTTTTAATGTCGTCGAAGATCGCGACAAGGTTGGAGATCCTAAAGTTTTCCAGCAACTCATCGACATAATACATGTAGATGCCCCCTCATCAATAATTGTTCGGTGAACAGTTTTGTTGAGGGCTTTCACTTGAATAAGGAAAGCTAGTTGAGCTGGTAATTGAGGATCGTATCCTTTGTGATCGAAGGATACAAGATTGGAATCCTTAGGATCAACCCCACCAATAGCCGATAACAAAGCCTGCCTTTGGCATGGGCAATTTTGTAGTACTTCAAGAGTCGACATAGCGGATGGCGATTGGGCCAAATCTTCCACTATGTTATAATGCTGCGCTGCTCTGGCGCGAGGATTAAATGTCGACTTGTGTACTACTCCCTTTGGCGGTTTTATTGTTAATTCAGGAATGATGGGCGGTACAAATTCTGTCGAAGTTGTTGTCGAACTACTTGGTTGATCTTTACCTTTGTCGTTTGACAGCTGCGGATTCCCGTAATCTTTGTTCCTTGTCGAAATCAAAGCATCATTCTGTTGTTTTGAAACAGACAACATGAGCACTTGCGACGGGGAAGCATTTCCACTATCAACCAAATTTTGACCTGGATTGGGAAACGGATCAGTTAACACAGCTGAGGTTTGCGAACTTTTGAAGAATCTCTTAAGCTCAGCTTTGTATGGACAATTTCCTGTCCGATGATCCTCATCACATATCTGACATGGATATTTCCTATTTCCAGGAGGGTTTGAAGAAGTTTTTTCAGGGGATGATTTACCCTGTTTCTTCTTCTTCCCTTTGTTTTGCTTCTTCTTGCTCCCTGTTTGATTGGTTTCTTTGCCTTTATCTGCTGATACGGCATTTACTTCCGAAGCAAGAATTTCATCTTTTGCATTTTGATCCGAATTCTTACGGGCTTTCTTAGACGAAGCCTTTGTCGATTTCGCGTTTGCCGTGCCAATCACACCATCGCCGGCATGAGAGTCACTATTTGATTTAGGAGGAGGAGGAATTGAGAATTCCGGTCTAGGGGCGTCAGGTATTTTGTCGTAGAGCGTGCCAGACTGAGTATAAACTAAGTCTAGATATTGTGCACGAGCAATAACTTGCTCCTCTATTACGACTCCCCCCTTTGCCACATCTTCTGTTATAGCAGGAAGTAACGACTTTATAAACCATTCAGCTAACAGCTGATCGGGAACGTACGTTTTCACCATCCTACGGCGACGACACCACTCATGTATATGATCAGATATGTGAGTGGCCGTTGTCTGCTTGAAGTTGGTTAATATTTCTGTTCCCGTTTCATACCTTATCGGTAATTGAAAATGGGTTAAGAAAGTCGTGGCTAGGGAGCTGAAATTGTCGAACGAGGCTCTAGGTAATTCAATATACCATTTTGCCGTTGGACCCGTTAACGTCCTCTGGAAAAGGCGAAGCCTTATCAAATCATCATTTAGGGTGTTTGATGAACACCACAGATGAAAAGTCATCACGTGATTCGATGGGTCTTCACCTGGATTTCCATTGAATTTAGGAATGTCAGATGGAAGTTTGTGAGGAATCGCTGGCCACCAAGGGGTGTAAGCAATCGGATCGTTGGTTAACCGGTGTAAGTCGGGTAACTCTAAAGTTGCCATGAATGGTAACTGTTGATTCAGGTTAGGTGAAGCATACCCAGGGTACGATGGAATTGCCTGAGCAGTGGGCCTTTGCATACCAGCATAATGTAATTGATGTTGGTATGACTGATACAGTTGGTGGACTTGACCACTGTAAAGCGGTTGGTTTTGACCATTTTGAATATACGGTTGTCCACTGTTCGCAAAGATCTGCTGCTCAGAACCTTGGTACTCTTGCTGGAATTGTGGTTGTTGGTATTGCACCAGCCACGGTTGTGAAGCCATGTTCTGTTGCGCTATACTAACCGTTGGACCAAGGTGTGGGGTGATTGTACCCATTTGGACCTGTGTCGCCCCACCATTTGGCGATTGTGGTTGTGTCACAGGGTCAAGGGGCTGTTGCATTACAACTTGAGAAATCTGAGGTTGACATACAATAGGCAACGTTTGAACTTGTGACACTGTCACAATAGCCGGTGTGGTCGGGATGTTCGACATAGGTACACACTGTTGCATAGAATATACAACCCTTGGTTGTTGAGGTAGCATAGGTACCCAACCACTTGATGTAATTCCAGTATAACCTGAATACTGTTGTGAACTCCCGTATGGATATCCTCCCGGAGGGGGTAATGAAAGGGCATACTGCCTCCCATACAGTAGCAATCCGGAACTCAAGGGGATTGTTTGTCCTTGGGGACTGGATTGCCCAAATTGACCTCCAAATGGATCAATCTCGCGAGTCTCAACATAATATTTGCCGGATATTATTCCGGATGAACAAACTGGAACAGACCACACTGTCGAAATAGTCCCTTGGTGGACTCCTTCTAGCGATTGCGAGCTAGTCGGGACAGATGGTATGCCGGCAAACATTGTTGGAGTGACGACAGGGGCTTCTGCTGTCGCTGTGTCATTCGACACAGTCCTAGATGTTGACGGTTGTTCAGACATTTTGAGTCTATCCAATAGATTGCCTAGCGATTCTACAGGAACTTCCACTTGTGGTGGACTAACTTCTGATGAAGGAAATAGAGTGACCCCGACTCCAAAATGGGTTGGAGTACTTGCTTGCGGATCCTCTACAATTTCCTCTATCGCAATCAAACCAGGTGGAAGAGGAAGACCGTCAGGTCCGTAAAATATTTCTGGTGCCGAAGAAGGGGTTGAATCGACAGCGACAGTTGTTTGAGGAGCAAGACTCTCCGAACCGGTCACAGATGGGACTGGTTCAGTAAGGCAAGTATTTGCCCCCAGACTAGGATCAGTGTTACTGTCCCTCTGTGGCTGTTGAACTTCTTCTATAGAGGCAGGGTTTCCAGAAATTTTTGGAGTAACCGGAATCTCAGATGTTGTTGGAACACTTGTTCTAACTTTGATAGGAGATTTCGAACCGGTTAAACGAGTTCTCTTTGTCCGTACTGTTTTCGATTCCGGAGACAAAGACGGTTGACTCGTAAGCCTCCGCGAACGACGGGGTTTCAATTGACTTTCTTCCACGATTGCGGATTACTCGATCAACCAAAATACAAAGGGGAAAATGTGTTTCCGAATTAAATGAATTTTTTAGACGCTTTTAGACACAACTTGCTTTTGCACTTTTAAAGAGTCGAGAAAAAGCTAAAGATGACTCTAGTCTCCTTTGATGTTTTAACGAGCCCGAAGTGACAAATGCTCGGATGGACTTTTTCCGTTATAGAGTCTGAAAAAGGCCAAAAGGAACTGCTCTGGAGTTCTAGGCAGAGGGTGTGCCAAACTTTTCGCAAAACCGCAAAATACTTTTTAGGGTACGGGCGGTCGATCTTCCTGAATGCTGTGTTCAGTGCATTGCGATCCGTAGGGCGGCCGACACGGTTTCTTAAGGATAAAGGTTATATCCCTATAGGGGTCTCCCAATATATACGCGACAGTACGTGGGATCACAATCCGTACTGGCGCTATCGTCCCTCAGGAGGAATCACCCACCATCCACGAGATCGACAGTCACCAGGCTTAACGATGCCGGAACACGTCTCTAGCCTAGACCTCTATGTTGTGCGTTATGTTGCAAAGCGTTGTTAAGTTCATTCAATTTATTTTAGGTTGATCTTTTTAGAAGTTTTCCTTTCAAGGTTCACCACGAGATGTATGATACAATTCCTAAATGCAGTATAAAGATGATAAGCAAGCTTTATATCTTTTCAACTTTGAAAATCCTAGCTACTAAGGGAAAAGAAAGACACCATATTTTCTCAAAGAGCAATCAGCACACTCTAATGCACTTTTCCTAAATCCAACATGCAAACTATCAAACGCAAATGCACAATGCAGGTGTTTGTTTTGCGCTTTCTTAGTATTGATGCCTACAAAGAAAGCTTTTTGTACAACTTTGAATTTGCTTTTAAATGACAAATACAAACAAGTTTACTTTTTTCGAAATCAGAGAGGGTAGAAGAGATTACAACACTTAACGATTTTCGAAATGAATACTTGTTTCGACACTTAAAAGAGACAAACTCAAACCAATAAGCAAGAGTAAATGTATAATCAATCTGCAAACAGCCAATGAACTCT
Organism: Pinus tabuliformis; assembly: GCA_031772625.1. NCBI lineage: Eukaryota > Viridiplantae > Streptophyta > Pinopsida > Pinales > Pinaceae > Pinus > Pinus tabuliformis. The sequence continues at coordinate 1,938,233,890 of CM062818.1, read as the reverse complement.
CTTCTAAGATCACAATCAACAGATCTGAATCAAGGGCTACAGGATGACTATTTCACTCATGCAAAGGAAAACTGTAAATGACGCCACAAACACATAAAAACACTCACAGTATTTTTGTACAAAAGGAGGCAGAATTTAAGCAGAGAAAAGGAGTTATCAGACTGGTACCTATGCTGGTTACAGGCTGCAAAAATCAGAGATCAAAACAAGGCAAAACAGAGCAGAGAACCCTAGCTGCACAAGAGCAAACTGGTTCAGCGCAACCTCAACACAGGGGTTTTGACATTCAGCGCAGGTAGCCTTCACGGGAATTGCGTTGAAATGTAGAATCCCTTCACTGGGTCTGCGCTGAAGGAGAAACTCTCGTTTCCCACAGGTTCTGGGTCACAGATTGCTATTTAATTCACTGTTTCAGGCCAAATAAAAGCAACAAGCAAGGTACAATCAAAGGGATGCTTTGAGGGGGTACTAAGATCTATCACAAAGGATCATCAAATCATTTGTGAGTCCATTGTTCAGATCATAGACAAGTCCAGTGATTGGATCAAAGCAGCAACTGTCTACTTTGCATCCGGGAAAAGCAGATGCAGTTCGATTGTTGCTGTCAAGTCTATGAAACAAACAATGATAGAAACACAAATAAAATGACTAAACAAATCTCCCCAGTGGAGTCGCCAATTTGTTGTGGGGAAAAATGCCTATGCAGGACGATCCTATCCACCTAAGGTGTGACAGTGCCTTAGCAACAAACAGAGACAACTATTCTAGTATTTCTTTCTTTATGAATTAAGAATGAAGAGAGAGATGGATGGACTAACCGGTGTCTTCCGTTTGTCCCTCGATCTGGTCTCTCTTCTCTTGGAGGATTCCCAGCTACTTTCCTTCTCGCTCGCCCAGCTTCAAGAGGTTTCTGCAAGATCACAAGAAGAGAACACTACACAAGACATGGATTCATATTCATAACTAGTTCAGGATTAGAAATAAACTAAACATACTAATGCATTCATACATCAAAAATACATCAGCATATAAGAGAAACCAAGATAGATTTATTGATGAATAACAAGGTTCAGGAAGAGATACAACCCAGAGGGCTCCAATCCAGCATCTCCTTCCCAGCAAATGGAATTCCTATCTTCACCCCCTTCAAAGCATTAAGCACCCAATGATTCCAATCTCAAACCAACAACAATTCTTTGCAATAACAAAATTCCAGCCTCTAGATCTCATGGAGGAGAGATCGATATATAGATGTTTGGAGAGAGGATGGATCATCTTGAGATCTGACTAGTGTCCTCTCCCTCTGTCAGTTCTTGAGTCCACTTGGAGGTTCTTGCTTCCACTTGGAGATTTGGAACCTCTTACTCATCACCAGTCGAATTCCCTGAGGCAAGTGTCATTTTGGAAGCTTCCTGGGTTTTGACACCTTGAGAAATGAGCCTGCCACTTGTCCATTCTCGTTCAGCGCAGGTAGCCAGTGTTCCATTTGACATTCAACGCAGGTAGCCAGTGTTGGCTTTGACATTCAGCGCAAACAGCTAGTGTAGCCACTGAAATGATCCTGAATTGACTTTTTTTTTAGCAGTTTCCGGTGGAGAACTTCTGTGAATTGCTGTGGTTTGTTAGCCTTGTTCCTCTAGGGGTAGGAACAACATGTTTAGGGACTTTGGATCCCTTAGATTATGGACATTTCATGCTCAATGCTGTAAGGAACAAAAATGTCTATAACACATAATCTTCAATAGGAATTAACTTATCATTTATCACAAATATGGAGGGAAAACCCTTGCTGGTCAATGGTTCCAACCTGCTGAAAAAACGTTGAACTATGACATTAACACTGCTGCACTTTTTCTCTAACTGAAGAATGATATTTTTCTTTGTAATAACTTTCTTCACTTCCAGTATGGCTACTGTCCTGTCATCAATACCCAATTATTCAAGCTCATAAGTGTATTTAGAATTCAGAAACTTGATTATATCAGTGGCTATTTCTAGCTTGTCCTCAAGTTCATTTGAGATAGTTTCAATAACTTCTTGAGCTTTTTCCAACAAGAGTTTTTGATAAAAAATTATTTTTTTATAAGGCCAGATATCTTTGATTGATTCAATGATCTCTTCCCATATAATCTCTTTTACTAAACCCAGTGTATTTCCGAGGTAAGAGTCTTTGACTTCTTTATGCAATACCTCAATTTGACCTCTTGCCCTATGCAACTCAACTGCATGTGAGATGTCTGTAACTGATTTCATGTGTTGTAGTGTCTTCAGCTGATCCTGCAATTTCTTGATTTCCTCTGTCTGAATAGACAGTTTCTGAACAACTTCAACAAGCTGTTCAACTCCTTCTATTGTCCTGTGGTTGCTGCTGCGCTGAGGTAGAAAATGTAGTTATAGGGACTGTTGCAAGAGGAACTACATCCATTTGAATATTGGCCTTTTTCACAACTTCCTCTTTCTCTTTGACAAGTTTTTCCATTTCCATCTGTTTTATGTGCAGATTTTGTTCCATAATGAGTTTCATCATATCTGATTTCTGAGCCTCAACATTTTTATTCCTGACAATTTCTTCAGCAACATTTATATTGGAGGGATCATATCCCATCTTCAACACCAAATCTTCCAAAGATTTGATCTTGGTGTCTTTTGCCAATGAGGAAACTTTCTCAATCTTGAGTTGTGACTATGTATTAGCCAAGGTGACCTGCAACTTTGACAGACTCATGGCAGTGTTAGTTAAAGTAGAAGAAATCATTTGGCCAGTCTGTTTGTGCATCTCAATTTGGTCAATTGGATGTACATCTTTAACATTAAATTCAAAGGAGGTTTGCTTCTGGTAATGTGCAGCAGTTCTGGGTTGTGGAATCTAAGCTTGTAAGAAAGCCATCTGCATTTTACCCTTTTCAGAGTCAAAGACTGAAAGAAGTCTGGCTTGAGAACTGGAAGAATGTTTCCAAAATTGAGTATAAGTGTTAAATTTTAACTCTCCATTCTTCTTCTTAATTTCACTGAAAACATGAAAAATATCATCTTCTTCATTTTTATCCTTTTGATTGCCTTCACTGGTCTAAATCACCTGTTGTTCACAAGATGTGGTGGAATGAGTGGGAGAATGAGTAGACTACCCACCAGACTGTGTGAAAAGAGATGTTTCTCCAAGTCTGTCAAATGTTGCTTTTTGTGACTCACTAGTTGTATTGACCTTCAAACAGATCTTAGGCCTCTTCTTTCTGTGTACAATTCTAAAGCCTTTACTTGATGCTTCTTCTGTAGGGGATGACTGTTCTTCCCTTCCTCGTTTGGTTGTAGTTTCCTATGCAAGTGGAGTTTGTATATTTGAAGTAGAGATTGCCTGCTCTTCAGATTCTTGAAGGGTGTTTTCCTTCCATTCTAACATATTCTTGTATTGCTTAATCTCAGGCTTGGCTGTGATGATATAGAGTAAATTTATTTTCTACTCTTGTTTTGAAATCACTCCCATTGGGTCATAAGACCAAGTAAAGCTGAGGCCAAACTTCATCTCTTTCAATAACTTGTGTTGGTACCATCCCATGACCTCCTTTTTCCTCCTAAAACATATCATTTGCCTACCTCTTTCCATCATACATCTCTTAGATCCCTTGAAATTGATTATTTAATAGTACTATAGTTATTAAAATGCATTGAAATTGATTTAGGAGTTTTATGTTAAAGAATTAGGAATTTTTGGTAAAATGACTACAGGAAGTTACAACATCCTATAATTGGTTTATTGTTTGACATGTGGCATGACAGCTAGGCTAGAGCGAAGGGTAGGGATGAAAAGCAGAATGTCCAAGCATGGACGAATACCTATCCTACAGCAGAACCGACCCTCCTACATGCGCGGTCAACGATGGTCAAAGTATAGCATGTTGGCGACAAAGGCAGCAACAACATAGCATTCTAAACTGATTTAGTTTTGTTCCTTTTTGAAATCAGTTCAGAATAGAAACATTTTAAAAATCACGACATGATAAAAGCGGCAACAGCCGCATCATGAATGTACATTCGTTTTTGAAATGTAAAGGTTGTAAAAACATATGTAAACACAGTTCTGGGTAGTCAGTGGTTGGTTATCATTGTATCGTTTTGAAAACAGAGTTTTGAACTTAATACCAAGAACACAGTTGCAGTCACGATTTTCCTTGTTGCGTTGATTCTATAATCGATTGATCACAGTCCAGTATACCTCTGAAACACGGACGGGCCCTGCGTTAAACTGGTATACTGTCATTTCTTTTTATTCGCGACTTAGGGTATTAAATGATATGCACAGCAATTAGAATTGGTTTTTGATTTCAATAGAATGCGTATGGGTGATGTTTATGATAGTGCTTGAACAGTTCATCACTGAGATCGTGAATCGTATCCTGTAAGGGATTCGATCCTTTGTTGTATTTTAAAGCAATGTCATGAACTCTGTTATCATTTTAAAGTATGCTTATGATTTCAGTATGTCTTTATCTTTCATGAATATTAGTGAATGCTGAGTAATTGCTGAACAGGGGTTTTATGCATAGTGTCTCCGTAAAGAGATTGAAATCTTGGTTTGAAGTGATACACAATGTTTTAATTTGGTAAATGAATTGAATGACAATGTTTTAATTAGGTAGATTAACTGAGTGACCTAAGTGTTTGGGTGATAGGTAACACACCTCAATCTTCCGTAAAGAAGTCCTGTAACCTACCATCATAACCACTTAGCTAATAATCCTTTATGTCTATATACTGTAGACGCATGCCTCTAAGTTTACGCATCCTGGTCGATAATAAATATAGCCTAGTCTAGCACCCTAGATAGGACACTACATTTTGGCGCCGTTGCCGGGGAGGCGTACTTAAAGGATTTAAAAAGAAAAAATTTCAATAAACAAAAACGAGCAAAAACATAGATTTAGAAATCATGTTCATTTATGCCTAGATTTAGAGACAATCAAGGTAGATTCATAAAAACCCCCCACCATCCAAAAACTAACCCATCATCATCAGGAGCAGACTCTTTAGGGAATACAACACCAGCTGAGGAAGTCACCATCCAAGCATTAGAGGAAAAACAAAAGTCAGGACAAAGACTTACTCTCATCGAAAGGCAAACTTTATTAACACATAAATCGCAGAAGAAGCACTTTCCTAGATCTTCCACACAAGGATAAAGTAGCACAGTGACCGAACAATCTTTCTTTAATCTCCTCTTTAAAACAAGTGACACTGACACAGAGAGACCTATTAGAATGGCTGAGGAAGGAGCTGGATCAATACCAAATCAAGGACAGAGAGACGAAGAAGAGTCAACTTTTAAGTTTCCTATACATGAACCACAAGAAGATGATGAGATCAAAATGAAAAACATACCTCCATCCGTGCTACCAAACTTTTATGGTATGGCTTCGAAAGATCCAGACTCATTCTTGTTCGAGTTTGACATTCTATGTCGAACATATGGCTATACAGATGATGCCCATAGGCTTAGACTCTTCCCAGCGACATTAAAGGCATCAGCCTTAAGATGGTTCATGAGGCTTGGTGAGCATGCGATAGTTGATTGGGATGGCATGAGAAGAATATTTCTAAGGAAATATCAACCTTATTGTAGATCCAAATATTCCAAAGATGATATCTTTAGAATGAGCCAGCAAGAGGATGAAACCTTAGAGGAATACTTAGAACGGTTTGTCTACAACTTACAAAAATCCAAACACCGAACTATGCCTCTTGATCTGATCCGCACAATATTCTTGAAAGGCATCCGAGAGGAATACATGGATGATCTTAACTTGATGGGCAAAGGTGACATTTCTGCCTTACCCTTTGAAGAAATCGCTGAGTTATGTGAAAAGTATTCAAGGAGCAAAGCTAAAATGGGAAAAAGAACCCTGTCATCCAAAGTCACAAAATCTGCCTCCGCAAGTGTCACAAGGGCTGAAATAGGGAATCTGTTAGAAGAGTTTAAAACAGATCTGTTAAGCTCCCTAGGGAACCAAATTGACACTCTAAAAGCTAAGAAGAAACAAGAAGATGAAGATCAGATAATGGCTATCTTCTGCCCAAAATGTCGGAAGAAACATGCATTAAAAGACTACCCATTAGAAAACATCCAAGTTTGTGCTTTCTGTACTGAACATCATGATATGTTTAATTGTCCTAAAGTTAAGGTTTTGCAGAACTGTAATATGGCAACTAATGCAGAGATGGAAAACGTGTATTACATGGGCACAAAGAGACCATGGCAGCCAAGGCCAGCACCTCAAGGTATGTTTCCAAATCAAAATTTGCAATTTCCTGTAAATGATCAAATGTATGCACAGAATTCATGGAATGTACCCATGCCATGGCAGCACCAAAACCACCCACAGCAACAATGGAGACCATCTCAACAGTACTCTCAATCCTATCATACATATCCTCAATCATACCCACCATATTCACAACCATATCAACAATACCATCAGCCGTATTCATCACATTCTCAACCATATCAACAGTATCCTCAGCAAGTTATTTATCAGCCTCAACCTACTCAACAAGCACTGCCTACTCCTCCACCAATAAATCCACCACAACTGCAATTTCCATCTAACTCACAACCTCCCAGACCTACTCAAATTCCTGCTCAAACTGTCCCAAATCCAAATAACAGAGCAGAGAGGCCAGCCTACAATGTAGAAGAGGGAACCTCATATCCCACACTACCCTTGCAAAATATCAACTTGAGGTCTGGTAGGGTACTCCACAAAGATTCTCCAATAACAGATAAGCAAGAAGAAAACACAGAAAATGAAAATGAAATGACAAATCAAAGAAAACCAAACGATGATACCAAAGATAAGCAGATGCAACCATTTCATCCACCTTTTCCAGACCGATTGGTCCAAATAAAACCTCCACTGTCTATACCACAGTTTGATGTCTTAGATGAACTCAAGAATGTCTACATAAAAATTCCGCTACTGCAAGCTATAAAAGACATTCCCATATATACTAAAGCCATCAAAGACATGTGCCTCAAGAAGCCTGTTAGAAAAAGGATTGATCCTCAAACCATTCATGTTATAGGACATTTAGCTGGCCTTATGACCAATACCATCTCCATGGAAAAGTATGTTGATCCTGGCATTCCCAAAGTGACCACCATTATTAACAACATACAGATTCCAAACACTTTGATAGATCTTGGGGCTGCAATAAATGTCATGACTCTTGAAACCATGAGAACACTCCAGCTCATAAATTTGCAACATACAACGATTGTTCTAGAACTAGCTGATAGGTCTAAAGTGATTCCTGAAGGGATTTTGGAGGACATAATTGTCTCACTGGACTCTTGGGAGTATCCAGTGGATTTCTTAGTTCTTCAACCCAAAATCAATTTAGGAGGGCACCCTATCATCCTTGGTTGACCATGGTTAGCGACTGCTGATGCATTCATAGGATGTCGATTGGGCAACATGATCATTTCAAGAGGGACCGAAAGAAAACAACTCACTCTTTATCCATCGGCACAATCACCAGCAGTAACACACAATTTGTGGCTTGATGATAAATACAATGATAAAGAAGAAGTAAAATCTGTTTTTAGCATTGACCAAATCTATGATTTCCAAGAACAAAACAATAATGATTTGGTAGAATTATTCCTTTCTCAACCTGATATTTCCGAAAATTTGAGAAATGACCAATATCATGCTGCAGATGTACTTTCAGCCCAAAAATTTCAGGAAACATGCACCATTCAATCTTTGCAAACCACATTTCACGATATTTTTCTAGTTCAATCCATCACCAACACACAGAGTCAGATCATAGAGATTAGTCCAGGGAAAACTCTGAACATAGGCAATCACCTAGACTCATCTCAGCAAGAGAAATTGATTCGACTATTGAGAAAATACCAGAAAGCATTTGCTTGGGACTACACCGATATGCATGGGATTCACCCTGACACATGCACTCACCATATTTATACAGATAGTGCTATCAAACCAGTGAGGCAACCACAGAGAAGAATGAACCCCATGCTCCAGGATATTGTCAGAGAAGAATTGCAAAAACTATTGAGAGTTAATTTTATATATCCTATTTCTGACAGTCAGTGGGTATCCCCGTTGGTTATAGTGCCCAAGAAAAATGGTAAGTGGCGCATTTGTGTTGATTACAGACAACTGAACAAAGCAACGCTCAAAGATTATTTCCCACTACCATTTACTGACCAAGTGTTAGACACCCTAGCTGGGAAATCATCATTTTCTTTTCTTGATGGTTTCAGTGGCTACAACTAGATCAGGATAGCCTCAGAAGACCAGGACAAAACCACATTCACCTGTCCTTGGGGCACTTATGCTTATAATGTTTTGCCATTTGGACTTTGCAATGCTCCAGCTACATTTCAGAGAGCTGTATTAGCTATTTTCGCTGATTTAGTTCATGATTGTGTTGAAGTTTACATGGATGATTTTTCAGTGTACGACAATTCATTTGAACATGCATTAGAGAACCTTGAAAGAGTTTTGAAAAGATGTGTTGAAGCTAATCTGTCCCTGAGCAATGAAAAGTGCTTTATGATGTTAAACGAAGGGATAGTATTAGGCCACTATATTTCTTTTCAAGGCATCAAAGTTGACCCAGCAAAGATCCAGATCATTGTTGATTTGCCAATTCCAAAGAATCAAAGAGAGGTAAGAAGTTTCCTTGGGTATGCAAGCTATTATAGAAGGTTTATTGAACATTTTAGTAAAATAGCTTTACCTTTGTTTAAACTTCTAACAAAAGATGTACTTTTCAACTGGAATGAGAACTGCCAACAAGCATTCGAAGTACTCAAAAAGAAGTTATCAACCGCACCAGTTTTAAGAGGGCCTAACTAGAGCCTACCATTTCATATCTTTACAGATGCATCTGACACTGCAGTGGGTGCCTCATTAGGCCAAAAAGAGGAATCTTGTAATTATGCCATTTATTTCATTAGCAAAAATCTAACACCTGCAGAGTCAAACTACACGGTCACAGAAAAGGAAACACTTGCCATCATATATGCTGTGAATAAATTCCGACATTATATAACTGGTTATGAAGTCTTTGTACATACTGATCATTCTGCCATTAGACATTTAATGAATAAACCAATAACTAGTGGCAGAGTTACCATATGGTTATTATTGTTACAGGAATTTAACATCATAGTGTTAGATAGACCAGGTAAAGAGAATCAGGTGGCAGATTTTCTTTCTAGACTGCAAAATCCAGGTGAGGTTGTTCCGGTTGAAGATTCTTTTCCAGATGAAAATTTATTTGCAATTTTCATAGTAAATCCTTGGTATGCTGATTTGGCCAATTATTTTTCTACAGGAAGGACACCTCCACACTTTACTGCAAAGGAAAAGAAGAGACTAGTCAAACAAAGTGCTAGATATTCATGGCTTAATGGCGATTTATTTTACACTGGTTATGATATGATTATTAGAAGATGTGTAAGAAATGATGAGATAATTGATATTTTAAAATCTTGCCATGATGAACCGTGTGGTGGGCATTTTGCAACTAAGCGGACAGCATTCAAAGTTCTTACTCTTGGATACTACTGGCCATCCATTTTCAAGGATGCCAAGAAGTATGTGAAGAGTTGTGACAGCTGCCAAAGAATGGGCAGGCCAACAGCTACAGACGAGATGCCCCTTCAGCCCCAAGTTCACCTAGAGCCATTTGAAAAATGGGCTCTAGACTTTATAGGACCCATTAACCCAACCTCCAATGGTAAGAAGTACATCTTAGTATGTACTGATTACGTCACAAAGTGGGCTGAAGCAAAAGCACTAGTTAGAGCCACCAAACAAACAGTGGTAAATTTCCTTTTTGAAGAGATTTTTGTAAGGTATGGAGTACCAAGGGAGATAGTGACTGATCAAGGTACTCAATTCACCTCAAAGTTAGTGAAGGACATCACATACAAATACCCAATCAAGCACAGAAGAAGTACACCTTACCATCCACAGGCCAATGGGCAGGTGGAATCCACAAACAAAACTTTGGAAGGGATCATTACTAAAACTGTGGCAATGAACAGGAAGAATTGGGAAGAGAAGTTCAAAGATGCACTCTGGGCTTACAGAATTACGTGGAAGGATACTACAGGATTTACACCATATCAGTTGGTGTATGGCAAAGAGGTAATGCTTCCTATTGAGTTTCAAATACATACTTTTAAACTGGCTGCAGATTTGCAAATTGACTTGGACCAAGCACAACAAGAAAGAATTCAGCAGTTGAACCAGCTGGATGAAATGAGGCAGCAAGCAGAGGAAACCACAAATGCAAAAACAAAGGAAGCAGTGGCATGATGCACATATCAAGAAGAAGAAGTTCAAGGAAGGTGACTGGGCTTTACTTTTTGACTCTAAATTCAGAGATCATAAAGCCAAGTTTACCACCCATTGGATGGGCCCACACCAAATTATTCAGGCTTACGACAATGGTTCAGTCAAGCTTACAACTATTGATGGAGAAGGTCATTCCTTTACTGTCAATGGTCATCGCTTGAAACTATACACTAAGCCCATCAGCAAGCAAAATTTTCTCCAAACAGTATCTCAACAAAGAGAGGTTGAGATACTGCAGCCTTCAGCTGCAGTATCCCTGCCTTAGTTCATTTCCTTTTACTTTAGAAATTCAAAAAGAAATTAAAAAAAAAAAAAAAAACAAAACAAAATCTACAAAAAAAAAAAAAAAATATAATAACGATGGGTTAGATGTGAAAACCAGACTCTGGCACACTCTAACCCCGAATTCTTACTTGAAAACCAATTCGTTGGTGGGTAAGAATTCCCTTTCTTTTGTTCACTGTTTCATTTATCAACTGAATAATGACTTGAGGACAAGTCAAAACTTTAGTGCGGGAGAGAAGCATCAGCATTTTGTTCTTTTATCTCTCCATTGTAAATTCTTAAAGATTTCTTATCTCATCTCCTCACTGTAAATTTCCAAAGCATTTTGTTTCAACATTCCAGATTTCAATAAAGAAGTTGTTTTGTCATTGTTTTATCCCAGAGGGACCTGGTTATAAACATTATGCAGGGGGACCTGTTCTGTCCAGAAGACCATGTTATCAACACCAGCAGTAATGGGACCTGTTTAAGACACATAAAAGGGACCTGTTAAGAGACTGTTACTTCAGGATTACTTCAACAAAGCTTCATCAAGTTTCTACAAGGATCCACAGGTTGCTGGGCACCAAGACTCCATCAAATACCCAAGATCAAGGAACCTGTATACATATAATTCTTTCTCCGGATTTCAAAGGAGCTGCATGAACATCTTCAAGATCTCAGAGGGACCTGTTGCATTCGAATCTATCTCAGGGGACCTGTTATGAACAACAAAGAATAGTCAAAAGAGACTAGTCCTACTCAGCATTCCAATGCAACAACAACCAACAAAAGTGTAATGTGTTCCTTATTCTTAACATTTAATTTCTTAGATTAATTTTTAATGTTGAATTTAATGACTGTGACTGTTATGATCAATTTCAAAGACACTACATTTTCCATCATCCCTTATCTTACTGTTCATTCTTATCATCTTTCATACTCCAACCTATTTCATACCTCTAAATTCGTTACCCCTTTTCATATCAACCTTTTTATGCCAATCGTATCTTACAGCCATACCAACATCTTCCATTTGGCCGAGTACCAATAGAAGCAGGACACGTGGTGAATTGTTTTTAAAAAAAGAAAAAGAAAAAAAAGAAACACATGTTAAGCGGGCTTATTCATTATATCCCACACGGCCGAATTATGATTCCACCACCCGACGTAGCCAAATGATACAGAGGACTCCCTGAAATCATACCCCAGTATTGCATATACGCTTCCAGCGCTTCTATGATGGCATCCATACAAGCGGTACAACCATTCCTCTGTTCCAAAAGATGAATACGCTATGAAGTAAGTGTAGTTGGTTATTTCACCATCATTCTCAGTTATTTCACGCTGGAATTTGACTCCCGTGACTTCCACAGTAAGGATTGAAAGCAGTGAGCGCCACAAGAGGGAAATATAGCCATTCGGGTTCGACTTCCACCATAATCACAAGACAGTCAACCGAGCATCATATGGGATATTAAGGGAGCGACACCACCAGGTAACAAATTGAAACTTCTTTGTTGGAATTGCAAAACATAAACAGAGAAGAGTTAGAGCACGACCCTCTGCCAAAATGACTAATAGGGTTGAGCCGAGCATGTTCGACAGTTCTCAGTATCACGAAGATTGCATTTCAATTCTCAAAGAGATACAGTGGCTGCCCCTTTTAGAGAAATTTCGTGGAAGTAATGAAGAGGTTACCAAACAATTCGCTTTCACATTCAACGGAGAGAAAGCCCAGATAGGTAATTTCTCATTCAGGGTTTCGGAAGACACCATAGCCCAGTTAATAGGGATCAGCCCAGAAGGGGAGAAGTACTTCAAGACAAAGCAATTTAAAGAGAAGTCATGGACTCAATTTATGTCTAGATCCAGAGTCTCATCAGTTAATTGGAAGAAAGGCGTCCCAAGGAGTTGGTTGATGCATCCCTGGGACGAGATGGTCTATATCCTCCAAAAATTCGTAACTTGTGAAGGCCGTTACAGTATTGTCTATCTATACCATATTAAACTACTGCTACACTTGAAAAGGCAGTGTGTTATCAGTCTACCATATTTCCTATTGCAAAGCCTAACCAAGATGTCGAAGACCATCCAAAAGCAGAAGGGAAATGAAGACAAGAGCCTATATCACTTTGGGTTAATTAAAATTCTTATTGAGCATGAATTGCAGAGAAGAGGGAAAACGTGGAAGGAGTTCTTAGCTGCTAACCAAATTAAAGATGAAGAAGACAAAGAAGAACTGCAGGAGAACTCAGGATTCATGAAGGATATCGATGAAGATATCCCAGTATCCAAAGCAATCAAGGTACCTCCACCTGTGAGCAGCATAAGGACTAGGAAAATGAGAAAAGAGGATGCTCAGAAAGCAGAGCAAGATAAATTTTTCACCACCTATTCAAGAAGAACGAGGAGAGCATCAAAATCCCAGTTATAAGAAGACCAGCTTGAATCCAATGCACCTATACCGATGGATATTGAGAGTAGTGACCACTCACAACCAGGACCAGGAGCTGATATAGAGGTTGAAAGCAATAACAGGCAAGAAAAAGGTTCACCACCTCCCATTAAGAAACAGAAGAAACTGGAGAAACAAATTGAGAAATTAAAGGAAGAACTCATGGAGGCTAATATGCTGGAAAAAGTTATCAAGAAAGAAAATGAAATGCTCCGAGCACAGAGTAAAGAGACTCAACAGAAGAATGAAAAGTTAAGGGAGCGAATCAATGAACTTGAGGCTGAGCAAACGGATATTTGTAAATGGGCCACTAAGTGGTACAACCAGAAGAAGACCCTCAAAGAAAAATACAAAAGATTAAAGCAGGAGCTCCATGGTCAGAAAGATGCCCAGGTGAAAAAGAATGTGGAAACATTGCTAAAGGCAGCAGAGGTACAGGCAGGGACAGAGTTCAAGGGAAGCACTTCGGGGTTAGCATGAGGACATGCTAATTCATTAAGTCGGGGAGAGATGTTGGTACCATCACATGACCTCCTTTTTCCTCCTAAAACATATCATTTTCCTACCTCTTTCCATCATACATCTCTTAGATCCCTTGAAATTGATTAGTTAATAGTACTACAGTTATTAAAATGCATTGAAATTGATTTAGGAGTTTTATGTTAAAGAATTAGGAATTTTTGGTAAAATGACTACAGGAAGTTACAACATCCTGTAATTTGTTTATTGTTTGACATGTGGCATGACAACTAGGCTAGAGCGAAGGGTAGGGATGAAAATCAGAATGTCCAAGCATGGACGAATACCTATCCTACAACAGAACCGACCCTCCTACATGCGCGGTCAACGATGGTCAAAGTATAGCATGTTGGCGACAAAAGCAGCAACAACATAGCATTATAAACTGATTTAGTTTTGTTCCTTTTTGAAATCCGTTCAGAATAGAAACATTTTAAAAATCACGACATGATAAAAGCGGCAACAGCCGCATCATGAATGTACATTCGTTTTCAAAATGTAAGGGTTGTAAAAACATATGTAAACACAGTTCTGGGTAGTCAGTGGTTGGTTATCATTGTATCGTTTTGAAAACAGAGTTTTGAACTTAATACCAAGAACACGGTTGCAGTCACGATTTTCCTTGTTGCGTTGATTCTATAATCGATTGATCACAGTCTAGTATACCTCTGAAACGCTGACGGGCCTTGCGTTAAACTGGTATACTGTCATTTCTTTTTATTCGCGACTTAGGGTATTAAATGATATGCACAACAATTAGAATTGGTTTTTGATTTCAATAGAATGCGTATGGGTGATGTTTATGATAGTGCTTGAACAGTTCATCACTGAGATCGTGAATTGTATCCTGTAAGGGATTCGATCCTTTGTTGTCTTTTAAAGCAATGTCATGAACTCTGTTATCATTTTAAAGTATGCTTATGATTTCAGTATGTCTTTATCTTTCATGAATATTAGTGAATGCTGAGTAATTGTTGAACAGGGGTTTTATGCATAGTGTCTCCGTAAAGAGATTGAAATCTTGGTTTGAAGTGATACACAGTGTTTTAATTTGGTAAATGAATTGAATGACAATGTTTTAATTAGGTAGATTAACTGAGTGACCTAAGTGTTTGGGTGATAGGTAACACACCTCAATCTTCCGTAAAGAAGTCCTGTAACCTACCATCATAACCACTTAGCTAATAATCCTTTATGTCTATATACTGTAGACGCATGCCTCTAAGTCTACGCATCCTGGTCGATAATAAATATAGCCTAGTCTACTACCCTAGATAGGACACTACAACTTGTCTGCTTCTTCTCCCACTGCTCTAGTGTTACAGATGAATGGACCAACTTGAGATTTTAGCTTAAACTGTGATTTCTTCTTTGCATCCACAAAATGCACTTCATTTGCATTGAGCCTCTGCCTAATATATTTTAATGCAAAAATTCTCATAGGGAGGTACTTAGATAGCTTGTAAGGTGGAAGCTCACAGCCATAGACTCTGATATCTATATATTTTTTGTAAAGATACCAATCTCCTATTGTAGCATGGTCAACTAGCTGCAAAACTTTTACAATTTCATCACTAATCCTTGGTTCTAGAGTGCTGCTCAGAAGATTAATGGCTGGATGAACAAACAATTCAATGAGCTGTTTATATGAAAATTATTCTTTCTCCTTCATTCCCATAGAATTCCAAAAGATAACTGATTGCTGGTTCCCTTCTTCATCTAGCTTCTGCAAAGTGAATGGAAACTTGTCTCCCTGAAAATAGATAAAAAGATATACAAGTATTGAAGCATACTTGAATACCTCTTTAATATTGAACTGGACAAATTGTTCATGAATGGCCTCAACTAGAAATTGACCAAAATTAAAAAGAACAGTGGGTTTGGAACTAACAGAAAAGATAGACAAGAAAACAATGATGGCTTCATCTACATATTGATCAGAATAGTAACCAAGGAGATAAGAGAGAATGGTGGTAATTTTCTTGGTTATGTTTGGGAATATAGATGAATCATAGGGAGGGTTTCTTTTAGGCAGAGGGCTATCTACAACTAGGAAAAGTTCTAGGGTTTGAGCTCTTTTAGTGAAATCCAGCTTCTGATAGGCTTCTGTTAGGATTTCATGAGAAAAAGGAGTTGTTGGCACAATAGTTGGGGCCTACAACATTTGGTCAATGGACTGGGAATTGATAGAGCACAAGATTTCTCCTGTAGGTGAGATAATAGCTCTTTGAGTGAGGTCATAGGATGCATGATATTTTCTGACAAATTCAGGTGCTCTGTGGGTCTGAGGGAAGATGTAATGAGGAAGATGGAAGTCCCAAAGTCCAATTTCGTCATTTTGATCGACGAATTGGTCCTCCATCTAGCAATAGATCTCAAACAAGTCAAATTCGGATAAAGATTCATGGATTTTACGGTCTTTATCAACCAAGGGAGTATGATGGAAATCAACTTGAGGATGAATGAGAGGATTTTGGATTTCTACAATTTCCTTCCCCTTAGGAGGAATTCTGTTGATTGGACTACAAATTGAAAGTGAAGAAATGGGAAGGATTTGGCTGAAACACAGTGATAAAAGAAAAACAGTGAAATTGAAATAGATTAAAAAAACCTGGATGCCAGCTTGCTTGTGAACAGGACATAAAATTAGCTTGAACGGTAAATTTTTCATTTTGACTATAAGCTGCAAGTATCCAGTGATCAATTAAGTTACGGGAATGCACTATGTAACAATTTTTATGAAAGAATAAGGTTTATAAGGCATAAAGTGGAGTGGGTCAGTTTAATCAACGACTAAATTCGTATTAACTCTCCAACGAGACTGAGAAACGGATCGATAGAATATTCATTTGTAGGGGTGGCGAATTAAATGGATAACAGGTAGACAGGCGAAAGATTGGTCTATGTAGGATGATGGGAGAGAGGAAGTGACAGGGTGTTTTTGTAGACGATGACGTGGGAGCGGCGGTGATGGTGGAGGCCAAAAGCTACTTTCGGGAGTGAGTTTAGGCAGTAAATGGTTTGGGATTTTAAGTCCCGAATAACTAGGAGCGGAGGTTGGCAGTTTCAGAGGGCGGTTTCTAAAACTGCCGACTTTGGACCCCCCCTCTGCTAATAATGTTCGGATGGCAAGGGAGGGTCGAAGAGAAATGTAGGCCGTTTGATCGGAGGGAGATGCGAGGGATTAAAGGAAAATGGAAGGGGTTTAATGAAGTGAGGCAGAAGGTGATGGTGGGGTTGCTTGGGGAATCAATGGATAAAGCAGGTAAATATTATAAAATAACATTGGGATTTAGAAAATTATGGTTAATTAAAACCATTCGTTACATGCACATATATCCAATGTTTTAACTTAGGATAAAAATCCTATCATGCTCCAATTTCATTTTATTTCTCTACCTACCCTTAAATCTCCTAACATTTTTTGCAATCTTAGTCACCCGAGTGCATTTAGACTAGCAACTCAACATTTTCCTTTTAATGATTAATCTACTTCTATCCCTTATTTCTTCCATTGTCTCAGATTAAACTGTTGAGCTAATTTTATTTGCTACCTATTAACAAACAATTTTAAATCTAATCCAATCATGATTAAACTGTATGGTTGAATTGTATGAACTAGTGTGGAACTTAAACAATCTGCACACAACTTTATTTGAAATAATAGAATTGACTAAAAGTAGTGGCATTTGGATGTGAAACACTTTCATAATTTATTATTTTTTCTTTTATTTCTAATCTAACAATTTTTTTTTTTTGCCTTCCTTTTTAGAGCATCTATTCTAACATTTTATTTTATATGGACTTGTTCATCAAAATATTCCTAACATTTTATTTCTTTATTCTTTTTGTCCATATCTTAACTTAACATTTTCTTAAAATATATTTTCATTTTTTCTAACTTACCAAAATAAAAAAATGCTACAACATCGGCTCCAACTAGGGACTGCTTTTCCAGTAGAATGCAGAGAACCTGCAGATCCATGTGCCTTCTCCTTGGGCTATGGAGTCTTAGTTGTGAAAAAATCACACTGAAGTTGAAAAAGTAAAATAAACATGACTTTTTACAATGGTAGTATTGAAATCTACTTCAACTTCTCAGTACTAAATGTAATGCTTGAAAAATTTTCCATTAACCGGATATGTGGAATATTGACCCTCTAAATTTTGTAACACAAAAGTGTTGTTTCCTTTTACTTCAGCAATAGCTAGAGGTCCAAACCATAGGTTGTCAAACTTTCCATGTTTTCCTTTGTCTTCTCTTCTAGAATCCCATCTTAGAACTAGATCACCCTCCTTGAAGTCCCTTTCCCTGGCTCTTCTGTCAAACAAGCTCTTCATCTTATTCTGATACTTTTTCAATTTGTATTGAACTTCATCTCTGTTCTCATTTAGTTCAATGATTTGATTTATCCTTCTTGAGAAATCATCAGGTTCATTAGTTGAATCCTACAGAAACTTTAAAACAGGGAAGGCCAAGTTGGTAGGGAAAATTGCATCTTTCCCATAAACTAACTGAAAGGGAGATTTTCCAGTAGATCTCTTTGGAGTAATCCTGTTTGCCCAGACTACATAAATTAGATGAGTGTCCCAACTCTTTTTATGATCTGCTAAAGTTTTTCTGATAACCTTTACCAGACTTTTATTGGATGATTCTGCAAGACCATTACCTTGAGGATAGTATGGAGTTGAATGATGTAGCAGAATTTGATATTTTTGGCTAAAATTCAATCATTTTAGCATTGGAAAATGATGTGGAATTTTCAATAACAATCTGGGTTGGGCAACCAAACCTAGATAAGATGTTTTCTTCAATGAATTTGATTACTACTAAATCAGTAGCATTTCTTACTGGAATTGCTTCCACCCATTTAGTAAAGTATTCTGTTGCAATGAGGATCCATCTATGCTGATTACTTGAAGTAGGATGAATCTCTCCAATAAAATATAATCCCCATTGGAGAAAAGGTGCTGAAACTATTGTTGGGATCAGTGGGAGAGCTGCTAGTTTTTTCTTACCAGCAAACATCTGACAAGGGACACAACTTCTGACCTTTGCTCCTACTTGCAAGAACAATATTGGCCAATAAAATCCTACCCTTAATATTTTATATGCTGTTGCTCTCCAAGCATAATGTCCTCCACAAAATCCTGTATGAAATTGATCAATGATCCCTTCAGTTTCTGATTCTGTTAAACATAATAACAAGATATTGAGTGGGTCCTTCCAATATAGATTTGCATTTATGATATAGTACTTGACTGCTTTCAATTTCAGAGTTTTACATTGACTTTTAGAGAATGATGCTAGAAACTCAAAATGAATCAAGAAATTTACAATATCTTGATACCAATTTGATAAAAGATATTTCTCATCAATATGTACATAAATGGTCTGATTTGAAGGTAAAGGTTCATGTGGATTCTTTTCATTTGGATTTTGGGAAGGTTCTTTTGGATTCTCCCCTGGTATTTCCAGAACACAGTTGATGCCAAACACTTTATAGTTGGATTCAGCAAGAAGCTTAGCTAATTTACAATATCTTGATACCAATTTGATAAAAGATATTTCTCATCAATATGTACAGAAATGGTCTGGTATGAAGGTAAAGGTTCTTGTGGATTCTTTTCATTTGGATTTTGGGAAGGTTCTTGTGGATTCTCCCTTGGTATTTCCAGAACAGAGTTGATGCCTAAAATTTGAGTGATCCACCTACCTCTCCTCCCATTAGTATCCGGTAGGGTGAGAACAGTTTTAACAACACTGTTGGGGACATAAACTATAATGGTTGAATTTAAAACATACATCCTAAAAGATTTCAAGGATTGGACTAGGGCATAAGCCTACTTTTCAATTATATCATATTTGAGCTCAACATCCTTCATGAATTTGCTAAAAAAGGCTATAGGTTGGTTATGGGAATCTTGATTCTTTTGTAATAAAACAATAGCAAGGGTTGTTTCAGAGGAAAATGAAAATATACTGAATGGTTTGGTATAATCAGGACTAGCCAAGGTTGGAGCTTCAGAGATGGATTTCTTGATTTGATCAAATGCATGTCTGGAAGAGACAACCCATTTAACTTCATGACCCTTTTTTAGTTATATCTTTGACAATTTTAGCATAATTGGGTATGAACCTTCTTAAAAAATTGATTTTACCAAGAAAATCTTGAACTTCCTTTTTATTTATTGGTAATGATAATCTCTTGATGGATGATACTCTGTTTGGATCAATAACTACTCCATCTTTGGAAATTATATGGCCAAGCAATTTACCTTCAGTGATAGCAAATAGAGACTTCTTTGGATTCAATGATATTCCAAATTTCCCGCATCTTTCAAAAACCTTCATCAAGTGCTTTAAATGTTTTTTATTAGAATTAGAAAAAACTATAAGGTCATCAAGATAAATAACAAGAAATTTGTTTATTTGGCCTACAAAAGCTATATCCATATCTCTCTAGAATGTAGCTCCTGCATTTGTCAAGCCAAAAGGCATCCTTGCATACATGAAAGTCCCCCAAGGTGTCATGAACGTAGTCTTTTCCCTATCCTCTTTGTCAACCATAATCTGATTATAACCAGAAAAGCCATCTAACATAGAAAGTCTGTTAGCTCCAGAAACTTGTTGAAGTAACTGATCCATTTTAGGTAATGCATAGTTATCCTTTAATGATGCTTTATTTAAGTTTCTAAAATCAACACAGAGCCTGATTTCACCATTCTTTTTCCTGACAAGTACTAGTTTCGAAATCTAATTAAAATATCTTAGTGGAAGAATGATCTATGCATCTAACATTTTCTTAAGCTCTTTCTCAATAGTTGGTAGAAGAACTGGATTAATTCTTTTGAGATTTTGCTGGTAGGGTTTAGCTTCAGACTTTAATGGGATCTTATGTTCAATGAGGGATGTGTCATAAGTTTTAAGATCAGCGTAACCAAGAAAAAACATCTTTGTACTTTCTAAGTAACTTAAAATATTCATCTTTAACTTCAGGGGCTAAAGATGTAGATATTTTTAAGTTTTTCACTTGTTCTTGGTTTCCAATATTGATTTCTTCAATGTCATCTTCAGGAGAAATGGATGGAGGGTTTCGAGGGACATCATTATAATCAAATAATTTCTCCAAAGGAATTAACCCTTTAGGAATGAAGTTGTTTGATAATTGTATGATGTTATGATCTGCAATTTTAGAATTTAACTTTGGATCATCAACATCTTGAGGATTGAGCATATCAAGATTGTGTTCATCAATTTGCAGAAGAGAGAATTCACCTACAAGTTGAAGGAAAGACTTTAGTTGTTCATCATACTCAAACACCTACCAATGCTTTTGGTTGTTTGGTATAGATGGCGTGTTTTTAACTTGTATTTGGTATAACACTTGGGTTTGATTAAGAATCTTAAATGAGCTTGCAGAGACAACTAAAGAGTCTGCATGTATGTTTTCATTTCTAGGGACATAAGTTATGTTGAAGGCATCAAATAAATTTTCAATGGAGTCCCCAACCTCATTCGATAAGATCTAAGCCTAGTATGCTTCGTTTGGAAAAGATTTCTAACTTGTTTTACAATGAGCTCTGAGTCAGTGAAAACACTCAGGTTGTGTACCTATAAGCTTTTGGCTAATTGTAGTCCTAGAAGGAAAGCCTCATATTCTGCTACATTATTGGTAACTTCAAAATCAAGTTTACATGACTGTGTAATGTTTTCTTTTTTTGGTGAGATTAGTACTACCCCAACCCCTTCTCCATCCTTTGTACAAGAACCATCAAATAATAGCTTCCATACATTAGTTTGATTTGATATAGGGTTTTCAATTACATCTTCAATTTTTACTTGAGATTCATGTATTTGGTTTGAAGAGAGTTGAAAACAACCAAAATCTTGATCAATAACATAGATGGGGTGGTTCTTTGGTTGATCTATTTTGCATACAGTGTGCACAAATCTAACTTCTCTATACAACCTAAGTTGTTCTCCCCCATAAAATGGAATAGTGGCATAAGACATGTCCATATGAAGAGTTCCCCCTAATTTGGCACAACAAGACCTTGAAAGGAGCATTCCAAATTTGGGAGGGATATCAGTGACAACTATATCTAACACTATGCTTTTTACTGGGATTTGGGCAAGAGTGACTACTAAATCCTTAATCAGACCTAGACAAGGTACCCTTTTAGAATCAAAGGTATACAAATCATGATAGGATCTAGTTATGTCAAGATTTAAATGATCCATGATGGTTTTTGGCATGAGGTTATGTGATTCTTTAGAATCAAGCATACAATTGTATAGCATGGAATCATTTGTTTTTAGTGTCACATAGAAAGGGGGTACTATTTCATCTATCATATCTGAGCTAGGGCCAAAGACAACTGCTGGTTTTTCATCTTGAAGGCTAATAACATCACTTTCAGCATCAACCGAGGTGTTTTGTATCCATTTGGAGACTTGATTTTTATATCCAGGGTTTTTGGAAAGTTTTGAAAGTGGTATGGGGGTTTTAACTCTTTCTAACTCCTTTTCAACATTAATGCAGTTAAGACAATTTTTTCAAATTGAGCTGTATCAGATGATTGATTTAATGGTCGAGTAGTAGTTGTATGAGTTTCTACAACTTTGGTATGAGGTTCAATTGTTGGAGTTCTTCCAAGGCCAAGTATAGGTCTAAGATCATATCTTTTGTTCAACACCACAATTAGGAATTTAGAGAAGGCATGGTACTTGGAAACCTGTGAGGATTGTTGATCTTCTTGAACTTGCTCATGTTGTGAAAGAGGAACAATAGTGGTTTGACTAGAAGAAGTATCCATATTATTAATGTCTTTAGTGATAGTCATTGTATTATCATCAGGCTATTGATCATCTATCAGTAAAGGAGTTGGAACCTGCTGATCATTACTAGGTCTTTGAAGAATTTGTAATTGTGGATTTCTTTTGTATTGACCTTGCTTTTGATTTTGAGGTTGAGTGACTGACTGTTGAAATGTTATAGGTTGAGTCTTAATCTTGGAAATTCTATTGGATAGATTTATAAGAAGTGAAGTGATCTCATCTATTTTAGAATCTTCAGTTTTAGTCTTTGAAGAAGTAGTGGTCTCTTGACTAGATTTAAGTTTTCTTTGGGCATTTTCCTCTTTAGCTTTTAAAGTGGCTGAGGCAGTCCTATTTGCTTCCACCTCTATAGAATTAGTTTGCATGTCTTCAAGAGTCCTTGAAGTTCTTTCTCTTAACATTACAACAAAATCAGCTTCAGAGGTTTTTGAAAACCTAGATTTGGCTGCTGCTACAGGGGGTTTGCAATCAGGGGGCATCTTATGATAAAGTTTGTTGAACCTTTTGATAAAATCAGAGACAAGTTCACCAAAGTTTCTTTTAAGTTATTCAAACTCAGTCAAAAAGTAAAAAGCATCTTTCTTCACACCCCTTTGATTTTTGAACATGTTTGTTAGCTCCTCCCAATTTCTAATGGAATTTGCAAGTAACTGCCTAAACTAGGTTCTCACATTTCCCTCAAGAGATTGGACAAACAACCTCATGTAAACATTTTCTTGTTCTATGTTCATGTTATCTGCGAAGTCTAGAAATGCTTGAAGATGGTCCTCAACTGAGGAACCAGTTTCTCCATTATACCTAGGAAGGTGCTTTAAATATCCAGGAGGGAATGCATCGAGGATTGGAGGTAAGACTAAAGCTGCATATATGGCCTGTACAATAGGTTGGAATGCCATAGTAGAAGGTGGTGTATGAGGTGTTTGTGTAGATGAAGAAGAAGAATATGGTGATAGAGAGGGTGTATGACTATGTGGGGGTGAAGAAGGAGGGGATAAAGA
Organism: Pinus tabuliformis; assembly: GCA_031772625.1. Lineage (NCBI taxonomy): Eukaryota > Viridiplantae > Streptophyta > Pinopsida > Pinales > Pinaceae > Pinus > Pinus tabuliformis. Next base: position 1,938,210,418 of record CM062818.1, on the reverse strand, counting down.
AGAAGGGGACATCCTGAAAGATTTTAAAGGAGTCTTAATAACTAACTTGTGGACCTGAGAATGAATATCTTCTTTTGTTTCAAAGAGAGGATTTGAATATATAGAAAATGTCCCTTTATGTTGTTTAGAAGTAGAAGATTCAGGTTGTTCAGAAGTGGAAGGGAATGAATAAGTAGTGGGGGATATGAAGTCTATAGGTTTGTATTCAGGTAAATGAACACCCAAGTCAGACTCAGATTTAGGTGATCCTACTGGTAGTGGGGGTTCTTGACATGATTCAAGTGAATGAATAAGGAAAGCTAATTTGAAATCAACTCCCCTATCTAAAAGTTTAGCAACCCTAGGTGATAAATGAGTCCAATATGGATTTGATGGAATGTTACTATAGGGATCAAATTGTAATATATCTTCAGATTGCAAGGTTGAAGTAGAAGAAGATGGTTGATGTCTTCTTCTAGAACTGGCCTTTCTCACAAGTTTTTCTGGATCTGACAGAGGACTAACTGTGTCAGATTCAGAATGGGATCTAGTGTGCTTAAAAGGTGCCAATTTGACACAATGGAGTCGCCAGGTGAAGGATTTTGACCTATCTATACCTTTAGTCACCTTTAAAGGAATAGGATTTATATCGTTGTCCTAGGAAAACTTATCAAATTTGAGTTCCAGGCAATGGCGCCTGATTAATTTTGTTCCTCTGAGATGATAATGGTCAATTGATCATGCGAGAGCATCTAAGATATTTGTTTTGGGGGTTTTGGTTTTGGCTTTTATGGAGGACCAATACATAGACAAACTGTAAGAATGATGTATTAACTCTTTTAGATAGTACTAATAGATAATCAAAGGGCTACTTTTTAACTTCACACAGTGATTTGAATTTATAAGGTGTAGAAATAATTGTAAGGAGATATGATTAATTTAGATTTCAGACAGAAAGATAAATGATCATAAGTGGAAAACCTTTGACCAATGTTCAAAAGTTAAACAAACTATGCTTAAGATTAAATAAGATGCTGGAAATTTTATGGTTTAGAGGGAGCCTTTCAAACAGATAGTCCAATATCTCAGTCTCTTTATGATAATAACTTCAGAAAGGAATTTTAAGAATAATTGTAACACATTTATTCTCACTTGATATCTCTGTAAAGTTTAAACACTTGAAGAATAAAAAAAATCAATGAAACATATGAAAAACTTACAGAAGAAAACAAAACTGTATGAGACCAAATTCAGAATCCTTTGCTTTATTATCAGTAATCTAGAAACAAATTGTACATAAATGCTTTTACAAAATTGCTTGGTACCACCCTTGTTAACTCCTAGAAGAGAGTTATTTATACAAGTTGAGTGTTAAGAAAACATCTTAAACAAATCTACAAAAATAGCTTAATACAAAATCAAGAAAAATGAACTGATAATCGATCTGTCACTATTTTGATGTTGAACTGTTGATGACTGTTCCTCAAAATTCTGAATGATGTTGACCTGTTGATGACTGTTCCCCAAAATGCTGAATGATGTTGATCTTTCTTTCAGTCAAGTAAATCAGTTAACTGTTCCTAATGTTTAATATTTGGGATAGATAACTTACTTACCCTTCGATAAACCTCATACATTTCTGTATATTTAGTAAAAGTAGGTTTTACTAAAATTATGTGTTTTATTTCATTAAGGATGAAAAAGGTATCTCAAAGGGCATTCAACACAAGCCTTGGTGTTGTTGTACCCTTTATATTTGAAACTGTAGCTGCACTGGTCTTGACCTCTATGATCTTGCAGACATAATCTTCAATAAGCATTAAATTATCATTTATCACAAATATGGAGGGCAAACCTGATATGAAAATGACGATCTTAGATTACTTTTAAGGAATTAAAGACTCACGTGCATGGATTTTCCTATATTATTTGGTGCAACGGATAGATAAGATTGCGAATAATATAGAGAGTGAGCAGTTAGAGAAACATAATAGACAAACACACATAACACAACAAGTTTAATATGGATTTCACCCAAAACCCTTGGGCTACGTCTCCTGTTCTAGCCTTCAGTGGTGACCTCTGTATTATGTCTTCAAGGGCAGAGTTTTACAAAGTGTGAGCTCAAATTGAGTCTCAACACAATAGATACAAAGCAGTAGGAGTTTTTCTTGAATCCCTCAACCCTCTCTAAGTACATAGACTCTTTCTTTCACTATTTGTCTCTAATTTCCCTCTGTCTCAGTACTACCCCTCTCTGTCTTTGTTAGTTTGTGGCTTTAAAGCCAATCAGCGTTGTCTGTTCGTTTCCCCTTCTCGAGCTCTCTAGCTCCCGGCCTATGTCATCTCAAAGACCCTTTGAGCATTAACCAATCATGGCATAATGTCTTCAGGGAAGGTGGCCACCTGTTCTGCAACGGAAGGGACCATCAGGCCTTTGAAATCCCCAAAAATAGCGTTCTCTATTTACACAGAGAAATACACTACAAACATGGGAAAAATTGCCATTTTGCCATTTATCAGACTTCAAATATCCTTAAATCTGCCCTATATTCCATCGGGTCCACCTTTAAATCGCTATCGCAAGTCGATTAGGCGCGGGTTCATTTGTATTTTGGTTTAATGTTAAAAATCCCAAATACAAAGAAAATCCCGAAAAATGGCTCATATCGGACTTGAAATAATTATGCAGTGGCATTTGCAAACCCTTTCAGGTCCGGCTTCACCGCATTGGCGCATTCCCTTTGTATTTCGTTCATTTAGTGAAAATGCGAAATACATAGAAAAATGTCGTTTTTTGGATCTCAAAATATGTTAAATATCATCTATAACCTCATCGGGCCCGGCTATCGCAAGTCATATTTATATCGGCCCTGCTCCGTTGTATTGCTCTGACGCGATATTGCGATATGATTGATCACAATCACATATCGTATAGACCCCGGACTATTTGTAAGCGCTCCTCTGTGGTTTGCCGACGCGATATCGTGAGTTAACTTGGGCCGTTGATCTGCGGGCTTGATCGACGGTCCTCGTTGACTGTGCTGATCGCTGTCACAATATTTATGTGATAGCCTCTGATAGCCTCCGATAGTCTCCGCCGATTGCGATATGCCGATCGGATTTGGACCATTGATCGGCCAGATCTGATGACTCCTGTGCACTGCTGCCCAAGCCTCCGATAACTCTGTTTTTGGCCATTTCTTCATGTTTTTCAGGCCTGATAGTGTAAGCCACCATTTCTAAGATTTCTTCTTTTGCGATAGTTTTGATCTTTAGAAGACTTAGAGGGTGTTTTGGATCCATTTTGGATCACGCCTTCCCACTGAAAAACCTTTTGGACCACCAAAAGTTGGTTTTTTAAGCATCGACCAAGTGAGGATACAACTTCCTCACTTGTCCAATCTCTATCTATCGTGCACTGCTTGGTTTTGAACCTTTGAGTCCGATTATGAGGTACTCAACATCCCCTCTGCACATAGTTCTCACCTTACTATCCAACACTGTATCTTCTTGCAACTCATTAAGATATTCAGGCAACAGATCATTAATAGAAGGAAACTGACTTTTCTCTTTGGGATCTTCAATCAATGAAGGTTCAAACAGTCTATAGTTCTATGCATTAACTACTGAATATAAGTGCATGTAAGCTGGAAAATCAAGGCGAAAAGTGTACTCACCAATTTTCTCAAGTATCTTGAAAGGCCCATACCTTATTGGCTTCAGCTTCTTGCCTTCACCTTGCATTCTGTCTTTGCTGATGTACAACAAGACTTGATCACCAACTTGGAAGCTATGCTCAATTCGATGCTTGTTATGCCTTGCCTTGTACTTGGCTTGGTTCTTTTCCAGCTGTTCCTACACTGCCCGGTGAATTTCTTGGATCTGTTCAATGAACTTGGTTGCTTTGTCCACATCACTGTGTCCATCAACTGTAATGTCTTTTCCAAAGAAAAAATCCAAGGGAGACTTTGGTGTAAAACCAAAACAAGTCTCAAAAGAAGATCTTTGTGTAGAAAAGTTCTTAGCACGGTTGTAAGCATGTTGCACATAAAAAAAATGTTCATCCCAAAGCTTGGGATGTTTGCTGCAATAGCCCCTGAGCAACTGGATCACTATCCTATTGACTACCTCTGTTTGGCCATCTGTTTGTGGATGAAAGGCTGTGCTCTTCTTCAGTCTGGTGTCCATGAATTCCCACAGACTTGACCAAAACTTCCCAACAAATCAGGAATCTCGATCAGATCCAATAGAAGTGGGTAACCCAAAATGAACCATACATGCTGAAAGAACAACTTTGCTGTTTGTTCAGCTGTAATCTACTTGTTACAAGGTATTAAAATACACATTTTGCTGAACTTTTCCACAATAACATATAAATAATCATGACCTTTTCTAGATTTTGGCAATCCCACAACAAAGTCCATGGAAACACTTTCCCAAGGATGAGAAGGAACTAGAAGTGGAGTGTACAAGCCTAATTTTCTATTGCTGGGCTTGCTTTTAGCACACATGGTACACCCTTTAATATATCTAGAAACTGTTTCATGCATTCTTGGCCAATAACAGAACCTTTGCAGCTGTGCAATTGTTTTACTTACATCAAAATGACCTGATATAACAGAAGCATGTGATTCTCGGATTATGTTAACTCTTTCAGTTTGTGGAATGGATAACTTTCCCAAATGATACAAGAGTTGGTCCTTAACAGAATAATCCAATTCTTCTACTTGTTTGCCATGACTTAAGGTTGCATATACATATTTAAAATCTACTTCTTGAGCATATTGGTCAATATAGATTTCATGCATTATTGAGTTATGCTTAAGTATAGTAGATGCATTTATGATTAGTCTGGATAACATATCTGTAACCTTATTGTGTATGCCCTTCTTATATTCGATGACAAGATGAAACTGGTGTAGAAAACCCATCCACCTATAGTGTCTTGATTGCTACAATTTAGTTTGTGAGTGCAAGTATTGAAGTGGTTGATGATTTGTATGTATAATTGTTTCTTTGCCCATTAGGTAATGTTTCCACTTTTTCACACTCTGTACTAATGCATACAATTCTTTATCATATGTGGGATAATTAACTACTGTAGAATTAAATGTCTCAGAATGATAACATATGGGTTTACCATGTTGCATCAGCATTGATCCCATGGCATAGTCACTGGCATCTGTTTCAATCTCAAATGGTCGTTGAAGATTTGGCAGTGCTAGTACTGGTGCTGTACTAATTTTTTCTTTCAAGGTGTCGAAGGCTTTTTGTTGTTTGCCTCCCCACTGAAACACGTCGTTCAATCCTGTTAAAGCATGTAAGGGAGCTGCAATCAAGGAAAAGTTAGCAATAAACTTCCTTCAATATTGTGCTGCTCCTAGGAAACTCCTAATTTCTGTAGCAGATTTGGATTTAGGCCAGTTCACAATGACTTCAACCTTAGAGGGATCTATCTTCAATTCACCACCCCCTACAATATGACCCAAATAATTTAAAGATGTTTTGCCAAATTCACATTTTGATAACTTCACATAGAGATTTTATCTTTTCAAAAAATCTAAAGTCTGCTCTACATGCTTCAAATATTCTTCCCATGTTTTACTGAAAACAAGAATGCCATCTAAATATATAATTACAAAATCATCAATAACAGGCCTGAATACATCATTCATAACTCTCATGAAAGTGGTAGGAGCATTAGTTAAGCCAAAAGGCATAACTAGCCATTCATACAACCCTTGCTTTGTTTTGAAAGCAGTCTTCCATGCATCTTGTTCTGCTACTCTGACTGATGATAGCCACTATGCAAGTCGAACATGGAAAATTAAATTGCTTCTTTCAGCTGATCTAATAGATCATCAGTGCGAGGAAGAGGATAATGATTCTTGATCGTTATTTTATTCAGTGCTATTTAATCAATGCACATCCTCCACGAACCATCTTTCTTTCTCAACAATACAATTGGAGATCCACATGGTGATGTGCTTGGTCTTATGAACCCTTTCTCGAGCAGCTCCTGTACCTGCTTCTTGATCTCTGCATTCTCTAAAGCAGATAACTTGTACATTCTGATGTTAGGCAATGGAGCATCTTGTTGCAAATGAATATCATGTACTATTTCCCTTTTGGGTGGCAAACCTTTAGGTTCTTGAAATCTGAAACAACTTTTTCTAAATCAACTTTCTGTTTAGCATCATAGCCTTCAAATATATTGGTTTTATTAGGGTTCTTTTCCTTTACAACCATTAGTAAAAACTTCTTGCATGAGTTTATAATTCTTTTCATCTACCCTGATTTTATGAGAGTATAGTTATTTTGAGTTTATAAGCTGTTACAATATATTCTATTCCATCTTTGGTGAGTTGATACTTATTTTGATCTCTATAGAAAATGGCTTTTCTATCATACAAGTAAGGACTTCCTAAAACAATACCAAATATATCCAAGGGAACTATATCTAACTCAACCTCATCTACAAATGTTGACCCAAAAGCAAACCTAAGTTTACATTGTCTAGTCACTTGTAGCTTTGTTTTATCACATACCCAACCTAATGGATATGGCTTCTTGTGAGGTGTGGTTAGTAGTCCCAACTTCTTTACAATTGCTTCAGAAATCAAGTTTACTTGTGATCCACTATCAAATAAAGTATCAATCTTTTGGTGCTTGCAAATAACTCTAATATGAAAAAGCTCATGTCTTTTCCTCTCATTTTCTTCATTATCAATAAATTGTGCAGAATTACTAGTAGATGCTTCAGAATTTTTATCTTTTATACCTATGGCTGTGACTGTTGTTTCATCACCTGAGTTTGACCCCAATTCTTTCTAAATAGTAGCAACAATCTTCTTCTTCTTACCACCGAATTTTTGGGTTTCAGCTCCGGATGCAAAAACTAGCAATGTTCATCATCATGTCCATCCTTCTTGCAGTGAGTGCATGAAGGTTTGTCTTTCTGTACAGCATTTGCCTTCCTCTCTTTCCATTTCTTCTTCTTCTTTTCCTTGTTCTTGCTTGCAGAGGGTTTTGATGATCCCCCGATCTCTGGGTTCACATTCTTGCCTCTAGCCTCTAGATGTGTAGCCTGAACAGATACCACATCTATGCTAGTGGGGTTAAACATGAGAATGGTGTGCCTCAAATAGCTATGCAGACCACCTATATACTTCAACAAAGTTTCAGGTGAGTCTAGAGAAATGCCCAGAATTAAAGCTCTTTTTCTAAATTCCTGGGTATAGCTTTGTACAATTTGCCCCTTTAATTGGTGAAGATTTTTCCAACTCATCATTTCTTGCTGCATATAAGCTTGTGGATAGAATTTTTTTTTAATGGAAGAAACAAATTCACTCCAGGTAGAAAGAATTCTACCATGCTTCTTCAAATCATCTTGTGTCTTGCCTTCCCACCACACTAGGGAAGTTCCTCCAAGGCGAAGGCTAGCCAGCTGAATCTTTCTCCTTTCTGAATTGATGTTCTGCACCCTGCAATATACATCAATCTGTCTAATCCAGTTATCTAGCTTTTCTGCATTTAATTCTCCATCATATATTGGCAAATCAAATTTTACATATAATTTAATCAAAGAGGTTTATTCTTTTTCTTATCAGGGCTAGGAGATGAGGATGATGGAGGAGATGATGGAGGAGGATTTTCCCCTTTCCCTTTGCCCTTTGGGGCATCTAGGGAAGGTTCTTCTACTTCTTTATCTTGTTTGGAGGTTGAAGTACTTTCACCTCGACCCTTCTTGAATTCTCGATACATTTCTTCCACCATGGCCCTCATGGCCATCAAACTGTCCATGAATTGAGATTCCTATTCCATTGAAATTTCTTCTGCCATCCTCCTCCTCGGATAGACTCTTCCAATTTCTGGGTTGGCCTCAACAAGTTCTCCTTTTCCCAGTTTGAGCTTTGACCTCGTTAGCATTCAAAAAAGTCCAACACAAGCTTGTCTAACCTTAACAAATCAAAAACCCAAAGCTCTGATACCACTTGATTTGAAAATGACGATATTAGATTACTTTTAAGGAATTAAAGACTCATGTGCATGGATTTTCCTATATTATTTGGTGCAACGGATCGATAAGATTGCGAATAATATAGACAGTGAGCAGTTAGAGAAACATAATAGACAAACACACATAACACAACAAGTTTAATATGGAGTTCACCCAAAACCCTTGGGCTACGTCTCCTGGTCCAACCTTCAGTGGTGACCTCTCTATTATGTCTTTAAGAGCAGATTTTTACAAAGTGTGAGCTCAAATTGAGTCTCAACACAATAGATACAAAGTAGTAGGAGTTTTGCTTGAATCCCTCAAGCCTCTTTGAGTACACAGACTCTTTCTTTCACTCTTTGTATTTGCTTTCCCTCTGTCTCAGTACTGCCCCTCTCTGTCTCTGTTAGTGTATGGCTTTAAAGCCAATCAGTGCTCTCTATTCGTTTCCCCTTCTCGAGCTCTCTGGCTCCCGGCCTCTATCTTCTCAAATACACTTTGAGCGTTAAACAATCATGGCATAACATCTTCAGGGAAGGTGGCCACCTGTACGGAAGGGACCATCGGGCCTTTGAAATCCCCAAAAATAGCGTTCTCTGTTTACACAGAGAAATACACTAAAAATATGGGAAAATTCACCATTTTGTTGTTTATCGGACTTCAAATATCCTTAAATTTTCCCTATATTCCATCGGGCCTGCCTTTAAGTCGCTATCGCAAGTCGCATAGGCGCGGGTTCCTTTGTATTTTGGTTTAATGTTAAAAATCCCAAAAACAAAGAAAATCCCGAAAAATGGCTCCTATCGAACTTGAAATAATTATGCAGTGGAATTTGCAAACCCTTTCGGGTCTGGCTTCATCGCATCGGAGCATTCCCTTTGTATTTCGTTCATTTGGCGAAAATGCGAAATACACAGAATAATGCCGTTTTTCGGATCTCAAAATATGTTAAATATCATCTATAACCCCATCGGGTCTGGCTATCGCAAGTCATATTTATATTGGCCCTGCTCCGTTGTATTGCTTTGACGCGATATTGCGATGCGATTGATCGCAATCGCATATTGCATAGACCCTGGGCTGTTTGTAAGCGCTCCTCTGTGGTTTGTCGACGCGATATTGCGAGTTAACCAGGGCCATCGATCTGCGTGCTTGATTGACGGTTCTCGTTGACTGTGCTGATCGCTATCGCAATATTTATGTGGTAGCCTCTGATAGCCTCCGCTGATTGCAATATGCTGATCGGATCTGGACCGTTGATCGGCCAGATCCGACGGCTCTTGTGCATCACTGCCCAAGCCTTCGATAACTCTATTTTTGGCCATTTCTTCATGTTTCTCAGGCCCGATAGTGTAATCCGCCCTTTCTAAGAGTTCTTATTTTGTGATAGTTTTGATCTTTAGAAGACTTAGAGGGCGTTTTGGATCCATTTTGGATCAAAACCCTTACTTATCAAGGGTTCCAGCCTACTGAAAAAACGTTGGACTATGACATTAACACTGCTCCACTTTTCCCCCAACTGAAGAATGAGATTTTTCTTTGTAATAAATTTCTTCACTTCCAATATGGATGATATCCTATCATCAATACCCAATTCTTCAAGCTCATAGCTGTCTTTAGAATTCAGAAACTTGATTATATTAGTGGCTATTTCTGGCTTGTCCTCAAGTTCATTTGAGATAGTTTCAATAACTTCTTGAGCTTTTTCCAACAAGTCTTCTTGATAAAAAAATATTCTGATATAAAGTCAGATATATTTGATTGATTCAATGATCTCTTCCTGTTGGGTAGTAGAGGCCCCACGTAATGGTTTTGGGGCTTAAAGCCTGTAAGTTAGGGTAATAATATTGTAAATCTTTGAAATGCGCGGAGCACAAAATGTAATAGGTCGAGTCAAAGGGTTGTCCGCACAGAAATAATATAGAATAATAGGAAGTAAGTTAGCCTGCCCATGGTTTGCAGACCATGGGAATGTATAAATAGAGTGAGGCTCTAAGGGTATAAGGAAGTTCTTGTTTTTTGTCGGTCTGGAATGTATGGGTATGTGAAGGCAATAGTGGATCTGAGTCTATAAATCCGAGTCGGGTTAAATAGTAGTGGAATAGGCTCTGTAGTTGTGTGTGCAGAGGCCCGGTAGAGTCCGCAGCCGTGTGCGCGGACCCCTGTAGCTGAGTGCGCAGGGTGGAAAGTGGATTGTACTGAACAAAGATATCAATAAAGCTAAGTGGCTTCTGAAATATTATGGATCTGGTTAGTTTTTGGTTTATATTTCTGTTTGATCTATGCACTATGCTTATGTTCTGAGTTTTGCAAATCTATGACATTTCTGGGTGCGTGTACTAGTTATCTCTGTTAAATGTCTGGTTAAAGACTGTAGCAAAAAGATTAGATCTATAATAATTTCATTAATAAGAAAGTACACCCGCACGGATCTTCGTAGAAGACCGATAATATTCCAGAGTGGCATGAGGCCACAGAACAGTTCGTGACTCCTCCAGACCACATCAAGACATCCCAAGGGTGTGGAAACCTGGTTTCAGCACCCTCCCCTGCTACCTAGGGTGAGACCTCAGTCCGCGTTCCGCAGGCTGTTTCCGAAAGGGCCAGTAGATGCGGGATTTGTTTGGCTAATAACTCTTCCGAACCTGGGTCAGGCCCCAATAAGCTAACAAATGGTTCTGTTGCTGGGACCAGGATTTGCCTAAGGGATGTCTGATGTTGGAATTTTGAAGCCTTACGAAGAAAGAGATTGAAGATTGTTTGGATCATAACTGGTATGAGGTCATAGTAGGCCCTAGCATACCCACGTACAGACCAAGAGTTAAAAATGACAAGCGCGATCAAGCTGATAGTATTCAAAGGAGCAGGAAGCGAAGATCCAGAACAATTTTGGTTTGTAGTAAGAGAAGTGTGGGAAGCACATGGAGTTACTAATGATAACATCAAAAAGGCTACTTTGGTTAGCGCGTTGCAGGACCGCGCGTTGACATGGTATATAAAGCACTCGAGCGATCACCCGAATGCGAGAATACCAGAGATCTAGGAGGCATTGAAAAAAGAATTTAGCCGGCTGAGATCAGAGATGTAGTCAGTCATCGAGTTTAAGGAGATCGTAATGTTGCTAGGGGAAATCCCTTGGGACCTAGATTAGAGGCTAAAAAAGTACAATCTGAGAGGCTGACATGACACTGACGGTTGCGTAACACTGCATGTGGTTTGTGGCGTCTTTAATGCCACATCTGAGGACGACGCTGTCACAGCAAAATATCTCAAACCAGGTTGAATCATTAGAGATAGCGATGAGGTTGCATGAAACTCCAATACAGGATCTGGGGTTGGGAGTTCAGCAAATCCACATGCAAATAAAAAACATGTGTTTAGAAATGTAGAATTTAAAACAAGAAAAGGCACCCTGCCCAAAAGCACAGGAAGAAGTGGGTGCATGAAATGAAAAGGCCAGGGTCACTATAAGGATCATTGTACAATATTCGCGAATTATTTGGTAGGGGGGGACCAATGCCATTGCGACCAGAGGCACAGGTAGGGCCAAGCGCGGTGCCCTTGTTGTGGTGCGTAATCTGTCAGGTTGGAGGAAAGCACACTACATACAGTTGTCACCTACTGCAAAATTTTAATTAGACCCCCCAGCAACTATTTTGAAATTTTTGCAGATCGGTGGGCCATGATGAATAGGACTGCCAGAGTTATGAATTATTGATGGATCAAACACCTGCCTACAGGATGCAGACTGAGGTGCAAGGTCAGGATCCAGCTGCAGTGATAACGTGCGGTGGGTTCCAGGGGCGAGGACGAGGACGGGGAATGGGGCCAGGAAGGGGCCATGGGCAGCTAATCTGCTATAACTATGGCGGACCAGGGCACTGCGTGCGGGATTGTACCAACCCGACCAGAATATCGTGCCCTTATTGCGAGCAGTTCGATCATGAAATAATAGATTGCCGCACATTGATAGCCTAGATACGTGAGAAGAGGGCAGCGCAACGTACGACGACGCAGAATGTCCAAATGATGAGGGCCGAACCGCGTGAGGAAGGCCCCAACGTGAACATGGTGCTCAGAAGTGGTGCAACCACAGGGGAGGATAAGAGGAAATTAACCAAGGACGATGTCAGCATTTGCAAGGAGATAGATCTGGAAGCTAAGAATAGCTTCGCGGAGGTCTCTACGCCAGGTAGTAAGGATCAACTCGAGTCGGAAAGGGATCCCTCGATGCTAACTACTTTTTTAGAGACATGAATGAAATTGCTTCGCGATAGTAGGGTGGTTAAAGGATTACAAGAGTTGATAACTAGATATGCAGGTCAGGTGAACCCCACGTGGTCCGAGAATTGTGGAAACATGCTTCGCGTACTAGATGGGAGATGCGGTTAACGACACAAATCAACGACTATGAGATGGATCAGGTTATCTTGGACTTAGGCTCGGATGCAAACGTGTGACCTAAATGGACTTGGGAGCGCATGGGCAAGCCCACACTACAATGGTCTCCTATTCAATTGCGAATGGCAAACCAACAGAAGATCTTGCCCATGGGGAGACTGCAAGGAATCACAATAGATATAGAAGGCGCGAGCACACAAACAGACTTTGAGGTAATAGAAATCATGGATGACAATAGCCCTTACCCTGCGTTGTTAGGGATAGATTGGGCCATAGATATGAATGGGGTCATTAATTTAAAGAAGCGGAAAATGATATTTGAGAAGAAGTCACTCCACGTAGTTATTCCGCTAGACCCGGCTGAAGGAGCATGCTACACAGAACCCATCCATGATGAATGTTGGGTTGTGTTATATTCTTTCCACGTAGTTAACAGGGGGTTTGAAGGGCACCTGTAACCCCAATTTATGGGGTCTAGGGCAGTGCCCTGGAAAATTTTGGTTTTGGACCCTATGTTAGGTTGGGCGGACCCACCTATGGTTTTGTGCATGATTTTTGCACATGTTTTTTTGGACGCGATGGTTTTTGGTCCATGGTATTGGATGCTTTGGCATGTATAAATACGTATTATAACATTGAAAGGAACATAATGAAAAATCAAGCTGGTAGTCCCAGTTTTGGGATCCAGGGGAAAATCTCTATGTATATGTGTTTTTTGTGTTATGCTCTCGCTTTGTTTATTTTCTATGTTTAAGAATTCGTATGCAGGTAATTTCTGTACAGGGTTAAAACCTACATTTGGTATTAGAGCAGTTTTGGCTTCAAGGGGACGCCTTTGTTGCTGAGGGGTTTCGCTCGAGCCTGTGGTAGACGTTGTTCAGTGGGAGATCTGCAAGATCGATTCTAGTGGTGAAAGAAGATGGCGAGCAGTGGAAAGATAGAGATCGAGAAATTTAATGGTCAAAGTTTTGAGTTGTGGAAACTCAAGATGGAGGATCTGTTGGTGGCTAAAGACCAGTGGATCGCGGTAGATCTGGGTACTAAACCAACATGAGTGTTTGATGAAGAATGGAAGAAGCTGGATTGGAAGGCAAAGAACACAATACGATTGTGTGTTTCAGACTCAGTATTGCTAAATGTATTAGGGGAAGCTATGGTGAAGGCTTTGTGGGACAAGTTAGGGACTTTGTACCAATCTAAGTCTTTGGTGAATAAACTGTTCCTGCGAAAAAAGCTGTATAACTTGAGGATGAAAGATGGAGACTCAGTGACAGAGCATTTGAACACATTTAATACTATGGTAAGTCAGTTAGCATCTGTTGATATTGAAATTTTAGATGAAGATAAGTGCGTCAGTTTGTTGTGTTCTCTACCAGATTCGTGGGATAGTCTAGTTATTACAATAGGTAGCAATGCAACTGCCTTGTAGTTTGACGAAACAGTCTCAGCCTTGCTGACGGAGGAGATGAGACGGAAAAATATGGAGAGCCAGAATGGTGATGCCTTGTCTGTATGAGGATGGTCCCATAATAGAAACAAAAATAAGTCATCGAGTGGGAGATCTAAATCTCTAGGAAAACCTGTAAAGGTGGTGTGCTGGAAATGCGGAAAGGAAGGCCACTTTAAAAGGGATTGTAAATCTAAAGCTCCTGACAAAGGAAAGGGATCTGATAAGGCTCCTTTTGCAGAGTCGAAAACCACCTTAGATGAAGGTGGGGATGTGTACTTGGCTTCTTCAAGTACACATTTAGATCATGAGGCATGGTTGATTGACTCAGATGCATCCTTTCACTTCACTCCCCATAGAGAGTGGTTATGCAAGTATGAGAAATATGATGGTGGTGATGTCTTCTTGGGGGATGACAGGAAGGCTAGAATCGTTGGTCGCAGAAAAGTAAAGTTGAAGTTACAAGGTGGAAGGGTTAGAACGCTTCTAGGTGTTCTACATATTCCTGCATTAGCTAGAAATCTGATTTCTATTAGCAAGCTGGATGATGCAGGTGTAAAAACAGTGTTCGAGAAGGATACCTGCAAGATGGTTCAGGGAGCACTGGTATTGATGCGGGGAGTTCGGATTGGAACTCTGTACAAGCTACAAGGTAGTTGTAATATTCCTAACCCAGAATATTCCTCAAACCCCAGCAAAAACTCCAACCAAATATGTGCAAATGATATAATAACCCAGAAGTGATAAAATAACATTGGAACAACATATAATAATGTAAACCGGAAATATAAGCAGATACACAAGAAATGTAGCGAGAAATGCTAAGCCATTTTATTATAATGAGCAATAAATGAGTACAAGAGGTGATTAGATAGATGGCACCTCAACTTGCACAAGGCAAGTGAAGAAATACTCTCAGAATGACAAGAATGGCCTCTCTGCGTGGATGTTGCTGTTGTGCTGCTGCTGCTGCTAGAAAAAAAATGATGATTTGGGGCCACTCCCCTCCTCGGAAAAAGCTAAAACTCTGGATTCGGGCTCTACTCAAGAAACCCAGAAAAACCCAAAAAGCTTTCCTAGAATGGCCTCACACTGATCTGCGTCCCAGTTGCTGGGAAACTGCCATGCTGCTGCTGCTACAGGAAATAAAATGAGGATTTGGGGCTACTCCCCTCCTCAGAAAAGGATGAAACTCTGGAATCGGACTCTACTAAAAAAGCCTAGAAAAACCCAAAAAGCTTTTATGAAATGGCCTACCCCCGAAAATCACCCCCTTAGGGTTTTGCGCAGTTCCTCAAAGACGCTGATGAAACTGCTGCTGAAATGCTGATGAAACTGCTACTGAAATGCTGATGAATCTACTGTTGGAACGCCAATGGAAATACCTTGCCCGATCAGGCACTCGAAGTCCCCCGGGGCTAAGGGTGAGATCTTCGAACGGAGACACTCAATGCACTAAACAGTGTTGCAGACTAGCTAAACATCCAATGTGTTCTAAGTCAAAATGACTATCACAAATGTTCATAACTAGAATGATCCCAAATGAGGGGGTTCCTCTCTATTTTATAGCCTCTGCCTCTCACAATCCCTAGGCTCACTTTCTCCTGCGTGATCCCCTTCTTTCCATCTGTTCCTTCCCTCCTACGCAGTCCCTCCATGTGTCTGCATGGGCCCCATTTCTGCGTCCCCCTTTGGCCCCCTTGGTTCCCCCTTAAGTCACAACGTTGTGCTACCTAGGAAGTGACTTTTTATTCTAAAGTGAGGTATGTTCCCCCTTCCTCACTTTTTATTTACAAATAACTATAGAAGGCAAAAATCGAACAAAATCGAATATTACAATTGGCCACAGCTAATTAGGAATATTACAGTAGCACTATTGTTGATGGGTGCAACAATTCCGTGGTTCTTGAAAGTGGAGCAGAAAATCTAGCGGTCTCTGGAGAAAAGACCATGCTGTGGCATCAAAGGCTTGGACATATTGGAGAGAAGGGCCTTCGAATACTTCATGGTAAAGGTATGGTAGAAGGTATAAGTAATAGCTCTCTGGATTTTGATTTCTGTGAAAATTGTGTATACGAGAAGCAGAATCGGGTGAGTTTCCCCTCTGGTGGTGAGAGGGCGAAACATATATTAGAGCTTGTGCACAGTTATTTGTTTGGACCTGTGAAGGTTCCATCACTGGGTAAGTCTGTGTACTATGTATCATTTATAGATGACTTCTCAAGGAATACATGGATATATTTCCTTAAGAAGAAATCTGAAATCTTTGACATGTTTAAAGAATTTAAGGCTCTGGTGGAAAACCAGACAAAGAAGAAGATAAAGGTGCTGAGGACATATAACGGTGGAGAGTTTTGCAGCAAGGAATTTGAAGAATTCTGTAAGAAGTGTGGTATATCACGGCAGAAAAATACTCCATATACACCTCAACAAAATGGAGTTGCAAAAAGAATGAACAAGACATTGATGGAAAGGGCAAGAAGCATGCTCAGTGGTGCCGGGTTAGGACAAGAATTCTGGGCAAAGGCAGTGGATACTGCATGTTACCTGGTCAATAGGTCACCTTCATCAGCGTTGGAGGATAAGACTCCACAAGAGGTATGGACTGGTAAGAAACCCTCTCTTTCACATCTAAAGGTATTTGGATGTGATGCATATGTACATGTTCCAAAGGAGAAACGAACCAAGTTGGATAGTAAATCTGAAAAGTGCATCTTTATTGGGTATAAGGATGGTTTAAAGGGTTATAAGCTTTGGAACCCAGTGTTAGAGTTTGTCTGGTCAGTCCTCCGTCAGAGATCAAAACTCTTTATGCATTTCATTTTAGGTGTCCTGTTCCATTCACTCAACTGCATTCCGCTAGGGGCATGCCATAATTTGACGGAGAAAGGTCATGCTAGTCATTTCCCCTCATGTCTAGCTCTTGCTGGCTTTGGTCTTTTGTCAATGATCACCAAAGTCCATGACAGTCAAGGTCTGGTCCTTTGATGGACAAAGGTCATTTTCAATCATTAGGTCTAGGGATTTATCAGTTTGGGCTTTAAATATGTCTAGTAAATCCATGCAGGCCAGAGAGAGGCCCTTACAAAGTAATGATTCACGGAGTTTCATCGTCATATTGATAAACTTCGACTGTTCTTCAAAACTCTGTTTTGAAGAAAAGTCAAACAGTGTCATTGGTGATAAAATTTTCAAAGAGATCGACAGTTTATTTCTTCAGGTGCAGTCATGGTTTTCGTGGCCAAATTCCCTGTCATGCAATCCCCGCAAAGAGTGTCAAAAATTTCATCATTTGAGCCAAAATTTCAAAGGAAAAGTGAAAATCAGTGTTGATTTAAGTCAGTGAAAAAGTGGCAAAACATGACATTAGAAAATGGGTTTTTGAAAAAGCAAAATTTAAATCATGACTTCCAAGTCTTTATACACAAGTTTACATCAAAAATCAAAGTTATTGTGTAATCAAAGGCATAGGGAAAACATTGCAAAGTCGTGGAGTGTGCATCGTGCGTTTTGGAGCAAAGTTGGAGGCGGTTTCAGCGCGCGGCGCATATAGACTGGGGCGTGGTGCACACACAGGGCGCAGCGCACACAGAGCCTACCAGCAGTGCAATTTTCTAACTGGAGCGGCGCACTGGGTTTTGCGCGCGATGCACACAGACAAAGGGCCAGAAACTTGCCAAAACTCCCTCAAATATTTTGTGGATGCCCATCAGCTCGAGAGGTAGGCCCTACAACATCAATGGTTCCTCAAATTATGTAAATGATATAGTGATGTATGCCTATGATTGAAATGCAACAAAACTCATAAAGCAACCACAAGAAAACATAAAGGGCCATTTTTGCTAGGGTTGTGTAATTGTGTTGTTGATGCCAAGGTCCCATTTTCCCTTCCTTACCATTTTTCCTTATTCCCCCATGCCATTTTTCCTATTATCACTACCCTAAAACACTACCAAACCCTATTCCCTTCCCCCTCCTCCTATTGGTCAATACAAACCCCAAACCCTACCTTATAAAAACCCCAAACCCTACCCTATCAAACCCCCTACATATCCCTAAACACACTTCCCCCCATAACCCCTATTCCCATCACATTACTCCCTTCCTAATACTCCCTTTGTTTCATTGTTCCCCTTGGTGGCAATATAAAAAACAACACCCAACTTCACCATCATCAAAGGGCAGCTTAAGTACAGTATATAAACAACAGTCATGGCATCTGAGGGTTCATCAGAGTATGAGGTGGAAACTCACAGCGATATAGCTTCAGGAGAACAGGCTCCCAGGAGACATCACAGGAGTGGCAAACATGTTAGGGATGAGCCAAACACCCTCACTGAATTGCAGGCATGCCCTCTTGCTATGTCATGTTTCCAGCACCTAGCATGTTTTTAATTTTGTCAAGGGGTGGCAAACGTTAGAGTTCATCATGAGTTGGTCCGTCTTTTTGTGCTTCATCTACATGGAGGTCAGTCTATCTTGGCCAGGGTCACCTTCACATTGACACCCGAAACTATCTCAGTGGCAATAGGCATACCAAATGTTGGAGAACAATGGCATAAGAAGAAGAAGGTGGATAGGCAATACTATGAGCCTTACATTAAGGCTAGTTGTTTGAGGCATCTCACAAGAGTCTTCCCATTCAGATATTTGAAAGATGAGTATGCTCCGCTCATGAAATTGATCATGAAGTACTTCAGTTGTGAGGGGAGGTTCTCTCGCCTATATGCCTATCACATTAGGTTGCTCATGCACTTTACCAAGGTGCGGATGATGAACCTCCCATTTTTCATTTGCAGGAACATAGAGAGGATGAACAATTTCATGCAGCATAAGACCCCTCAGCAGCAGTTCAACAGTGTTTATCACTTTTCTCTTATCCGGATTTTGGTGGATCATCAGTTGGGATTGCAGGGCATTGCTTGGGAGGACTTCATCTCCCGTGACTTCTTCAGCACTCCACAGGTAGTATCAGAGGCAGAGCATGAGATAGGTGGTCCTTCTCATCAGTATGAGTGCCATGAGGCCACTACTATGCGAGTATTCATCACCTATCAGAGAGGCAATAGACATTTGTTTGCAGCGGCAAAGCGAGTGTTATCTCTACCTGGGGTGGAAGGGGCCTCACTTCCTACATCGACGACACCATAAACAGGACAGAGGTAAGGAGCCAATGAATGATGAGGGGCCTTGAGGTGAGCCATCAGGTGAACGAGAGACAAAATTTGTTCTCCTTCATGATGATGAGACAAATACAGAACCGACAAATGCAGAGCTTAGAGAGATCATCCAGGAGTAGCAATCAGTGATTGAGGCCTTATCCCTTGACTTGGAGAGGGCTAAGTGGAACATGAAATACCTGGAGCAGAGGAACAAACAACTGGAGGATCAACAGGCGATCATGGAGCTACAAAACATTCGTGAGCATCGCTAAGCTGCACAAAGAAGAAGAGTTGAGCTCACGTCATTGGAGCAAGAGATCAATGAGGATCGGGAGGCCAATCTAGAGAGAGTTAACATGCACTTGGATTGGCTGCTAGACAAGGCCGACAAGGACCATGCCTTACTGAGACACATGGCTTTCCATTACAGGGCACGAAACATGAGTGCAAGGGCCCGGATAAAGAGCTTGAAGGCAAAATTGAGCAAAGCAACAAAAGAGGCAAAAGAGGCAAAACAGCAAGATCGGCTTCGAATCTTGGCTGAAGCTTCCTTGGCATAGCATAGCACTTCATAAAGGACCTCCAGCCCAAATTTCAAGAAATTTGGGGAAATTTTGGTCACATGACAAATTTTTGGGCAAAACACAGGTTTTTTCTCTAAAAATTGGGAGCTCCAAATGAAGAATGGTTTGCATTTTTGGATTCAACATGAAAAATCACGACTACTGGTGCTTGAAAAATAAATTTGGGCAAGATCTGAGTCTCCAGGAGGTCAAAAACACCCAAAAAATGATCTCTCTGCCCCTATTTTGACACACAGGAAGCAGTCTTGGGAGAATGAAGATTTGGAGGGGAAAATGAGCACCAAATTCAGAAATTCTACTTGGGTTAGAAAGTAGACAGGACAGGCTTTCCAACAAGCACACTTGGGCACATTTTGGACTCCTGCAAGTGCCTCAAAACAGGCTCCAAAGTGGCACGATGCACACAGAAAATGGCGTGGTGCATACAGGGAAAAAGCCCAATTTTACCTCCGTTTCGCGAAATTTCGATTCGTGACTTCTCCAAGTGGGCCCGCTCATCTACATTTCAGTTTTTTGGCACCTAAGGCATCATTTAAAGTATTTTCACTCCAGATTGGCTTCTATCCAAGTGGCAAAGGAAGGAAAACGGTCACCCAAGCCATTTGTCATGTTTGTAACGCTGCACCTGGAGCTAATGGTTGGCTTTCCACTTCCATTTTGTAAAGATTCGAGTAACTCCCCAACCCCTGGGCGCTCTATATCTTCATGGCACATTCTATATATTGTATGCAAACTATTTGCAAAGGGTTGGTTGGCTTGTAACTTCTGGGAGACTGTGGGAAAGAAACTCTGTTTCTTCACTGTATATTTTTGACAGAGAATTAATGAAAGGCAGCGACTCTGTTTTATGAGATTCATGTGGTTGTGAGTGTAGTAAATGTGTCTCTTATGTTTCATATGTATTTTGTAATTTTCATAATTCAATTCATATTCATTTCCAACAAAATTTTCTGAGTTAGATAAGGTAGAATTCAATTTTATTGCTCTGCCTGTGGGAAAATTTCATGTTCAGTGTTCTTCTTCTGTTGAAAAGGATTCATGTACTTATGCCCTTTTCACTCTCCTAAGAAATCTCTCCATTCTGCGTTATTTCGAACTAAATTGCTACACTTTCCGCCTATCTTGCCTCACGGAGTAATCTGTGCCTTTGTATTAAATTCTCTGTTCATTGCTGTCTGTTGGTCCCATAACATCCCAGAAGCTCAGTCATTCATAAAAATTGTTTCTTGTATCCATATTCACTTATTAGCCTAAGATAAATATTTCACTGTAAGTCATCTCAGACCGTTTCGTTTATCCTTTCACTGAGCGTGACTCGGAGAGATCCCTCTCTTTTTCTGGTAGGGCTAGCTACCAAACTGAGCGTGGTTTGTGGTTACCCTGAATTTTGCCTTCCTTCAGCGTAAGGCAGATTTAGGTGCTAACATAGTGGTGACTCAACTAGGGAACTGAAATCAAATCCCCTTACTTCTTAATAATTCTAAGCTTCCGGATGATAATTTTAGGATTGGATAGGCTGAGTAAGTTGGTTGTGTCCTGTGATTTTTCTCAATAGCATGCTGGCTTCGAGACGATATACCAGAGCCAATCCAGACCCGGATCCTCCTCATATCTACGAAAACCCCAATTTGATTCCAAGACTCCTTCATCAAGAGAGCACTATAACTCCCGTGTTCAAATCCCATTCATGTCTTGACATTTTTGAGTATCTTGAAGAGCTTGAGTTTGACGAACGGTTTGAAATATCATTGTTCGAGTCTAAATCTGAAAAGGCTGTTGACTATACTGTCCCCAATCCACAATTTCTTGTAGATCTAGAAACCGAAAGAGCTAACCGGTTAATTGATAATTATATTGCGACACAACCTCAAACTCCAATTGCTAGCCCCTTACAAACTGTGCAAACTCCTCCAACACCTCCAAGGCCAAATCCACCAAGAGCGATGGCTGCCCATTTTGCACCCCTGGTTGTGCCTCAAATTCTAGATTATATGCCCGCAGATTATCAAAACAAACCCCGTTTTTTGATGGCAATCCTAATAGCATTACTGCTCAGCAACATGTGGACAAAATGGTAGACTTCTATGAACTTCATGAGATCGATGCGGAGAATGTGGCAATGAGACTCTTTGTACAGACATTTGCAGGTGATGTGAGGAAATGGTTCAGAGGTTTGCCGGCGGCAAGTATCGCTACCTTGGCCAACCTACAAAGACAATTTTTAAACCGATGGGAAGTGAAAAAGAATCCTCTTCAAATTCTGGCTGAATATGAGCAAATCAAACGAAATGCTGGTGAGTCGGTCCAAGACTATTGTGTTAGATTCAATTCAGTTTATAACGAAATTCCAGATCATCTAAAGCCACCTGTGGGACTAGCTATGATGAAATTTCCGGATGGTTTTGATGCTGACATGGCCTACCAACTAAGAGAGAGAGAACCGGCCACAATGGAAGACATGCAGAAAATCGCGGTCAGCGTTGAAGCAAATCTGCTATCCAAGAGAGCTAGAGCAAAAGCAGAAAAGAAAGTCACAGTTAAGGAAGAGTCTTCTTCGATGGATCAATTATTCAAGAAGGTAGAGCAAATGCTTGAAAGGGTGAAACTTGACAAACCGGAGCCACACGTTAGAAATCCTAACTTTCGTGGTCAGCAACAACCACAATATAGAATAAGACAGAGAGATCAACGAGCCCAAGAATAGACAGCACAATGGCCAGTACAAACACCTTGGCAGCAAAATTTTGTGCATGGACTGGAGTCAGATGAGGACAGGAATATAATAGGTGAAGAAAACCACCTCTTTACTCCAGATGATCTTCCTACTTACATTACTGAAGAGGAGGAGTGTGCGGTGAGTTCAGCTGCACACAAAGACACAGATTTCATTCTAGCAAGTGACACTATTTTAGAAGAAGAATCAGAGGAGTATCAAAGAGGGTATATGAATGCTCTGTCCGCATAGCAACAACGATATTCACTTAGAAATATATATGTGCCGGTCAAACCAGTTTAGAAAAGGAAGGATGTTGAGGCATCAAAGAATGAGTTGTCAGTTACACAAAGGAAAGGAAAGGAGGCGGTTGGTCTGGAGAGTAGCAAAACACCATCAGCTGAACAATCACATCAGCAAGTTGCATCTAAAGAAAAGGAAAAGAAAGAAATCCCAGTCAAAGAGGTAGAAAGGATTCCCCTTTTAATTTAGAGAATGAGATTTCCAAATTAAAAGTATCCATCCCCTTGACTGAAATAATGAAGAACAACAGTTATAGAGGACAAATATCTAAGATGTTGAATTTGGACCCAATGTCTGACATGGTGAATGTTTAAGACGATCAGCCTGAAATGATTTTTGGACCAGCATCGAATGGTGAGTCTCCTGATAGTGATGTGCCACCCTTTTATATCAGTTTAAGATTGCATGATTTTGTGTTACACAATGCCATGTTCGATTCTGGAGCCTCTCACAATCTCATGCCCAAGGCTATCATGGATAGACTTGGTCTGGACATCACCCGACAATACCACGATCTCTATTCATTTGATTCCAGTAGAGTAAGATGTATAGGACTCATCAAAGACTTGGTTGTGAGTCTGGATCAACTCCCAATGAAGAATGTTTTGATGGATGTGGTTGTAGCAGATATTACTCCAAGGTTTGGCATGCTTCTTTCTAGGTCTTGGGTAGCAAAATTGAAAGGGACACTACAACTAGATTTCTCCTATGCAACGATTCCGGTGTTTGGACAAATGAGGAAATTGTATCGGGAACAAAAAATGAAATACATGATCATAAGCAAGGAGAAACCAATAAATCATCCAATTAACTATGTACATACAGATTTAGAGTCTTTTGTTTTGTATTCAGATAGTTTTAATGATATAGATAGTCAATTAGTTGAAGCAGATGATATTCCGGAAATAACAGAAAATTTCAAAGAAATTTGAAAGAAAGAAGGACAAGAACAACAGAACAATGTTGAGCAATCAGCTGAAAGTAATGGAAAGCAAGCAGACAAGGCACAACAAACAGATTTCCAGCACTTGCAAGAGGAGGAAGAAGGTTTGTGGACCATGGATTTTGATGGAGCAGTGGGAAATGATGGCGCTGGAATTGGAATTTGGGTACGCAGTCCTTTCTCCGCCCCGAACAAAGTGCCTAATAATGTGCGGTATGCTCTTACAAGTTGGATTTTGAGTGTTCAAACAATGAAGTTGAGTATTAAGCTCTGATTGCTAGCCTAAAGATTCTAATAAAGCTGAATGCTAAGAGGATTTCAGTATATGGCGACTCCGAATTGGTAATTAAGCAGGTCAGAGGCGAGTATCAAGCAAAGCATCCTAGGATGCGGGCCTACCGTAATGCAGTTCTAGACATCCTAAAATTATTTTCAGAATACACCTTGACATGTGTGCCTCGTATACAAAATAGTATTGTTGACGCTCTTGCCAAGGTAGCAAGTAGTTTGAAGATCCCAATGAACTCTAGCAATAAATTCGAAATCCATGTCAAGCATCATCCAACCGTTCCAGACAATCAGAATATTGGCAAGTGTTTCAAGATGATGAGGAGATTAATGATTTTCTGCAAAACAAAGGCAAGTTCAAAGAAACCTCAATAGATGTAGAAAATGATGATGTTAAAGGGAATGGTACAGATGAAGTACAGATCAATGAAATTGACGTGTGGTAGCTGAAGAATAATGTTATTCCTAAAGGCTTGATACCTTTAGAAGAACTTTTTGATCAAGATGATGTAGCCCGCAAGCCAACATTGTAGCCAATAGAGAAGGGTGTAGAAGAGGTCAACATCGGAACAGCTGTTAATCCTAAGTTGGTAAAATTGTCCAAAGCATTGCCGCCAAAGATCAAGGAAAAATACATCAGTTTGCTGGCTTCATTTGCAGATGTGTTTGCTTGGGACTACTCTGATTTAAAGACATATGATACCAATATAATTCAGCACACTATACCCATCAAGCCCAATAAAAAACCATTCAGACAGAAGTTGAGAAGGATAAATCCAAATTTGCTACCATCTATTGAAAAGGAGGTAAACAGGTTGTACAAATTAGGGATCATTGTGCCCATCAATTTTCAGATTGGATATCTAACTTGGTGCCTGTATGAAAGAAGACAGGTGAGATCCGCTTATGCATTGATTTTAGAAATCTCAATAAAGTTTCATTGAAGGACAACTATCCACTGCCCAAAATGGACCATATACTTCAGCGAGTAGTGGGAGCATCTCGTATGTCACTACTTGATGGTTATTCCGGATATAACCAAATTTCTATCCATGAAGATGACCGAGACAAGACAACATTCACCATTCCATGGGGAACCTTTCATTACGCCAAAATTCCTTTCGGTTTAAAGACTGCAGGTGCCACATTTCAACGTGCAATGGACTTGGCTTTTGCAAATGAGAAAGATGTCTTTTTGGTAGTGTACTTGGATGATTTGATGGTGTTTTCCAAATCTGATGAAGAGCACATGCACCATCTAAAAACTGTCTTTCAAAAGTGCAGAAAATATGGTTTGTCACTGAATCCGAAGAAGAGCTTGTTCACCATGGAGGAAGGCAAATTACTCGGGCATATTATCTCAAGAGATGGCATTCATATTGACCCATCACGTGTGCAAGCAATTCAGAAAATCGATCTGCCCCAGAATAAAAAAGAGATACAATCGTTCAATGGTAAGATGAATTTTCTACATCGCTTTGTACCAAATCTTGCTGAACACCTAAGAGAGATGACAAACATGCTTAAGAAGGACAACCAAGTGAAATGGATAGAGGAGGCTGTAAAATCTTTCAATTTGGTCAAGTTGGCTCTTTCTTCAGCCCTAGTTCTAGTCAGCCCGGACTACTCTCAGGATTTCATATTGTTTTCATTTGCTTTGGAGCACACTATGGCAGCTGTATTATTGCAGAAAAGAGATAATCATGAAAGACCCATTGCATTCTTTAGCAGAGCCATAAGAGATGCATCCTTAAAGTACAACATCATTGAGAAGCAAGCCTTGGCACTTGTGAAGGCATTGAAAGATTTCTTGGTATATATTCTACATTCTCATATTGTGGCCTATGTTCCTAACGCTGCTGTAAAATATGTTTTAGTGCAGACCGATCCGGAAGGAAGACGAGGTAAATGGATTGCAGCCTTGCTGGAATATGATGTGGAAATACAGCCTACAAAGCTGGTTAAAGGACAGGGATTGGCAAAGTTAATGGCCAAATCAAACTTGCACGCCTTGGACATAAATTTGATCGCTGCTATGTCCGATGAGAATGAGGAAGGGTCTTCAATTCAGGTATCTAAAATGTTTTCTCTCTCTCCATGGTATTCAGGTATCATATATTTGATTAAAAATTTGTCACCACCGCCCGGCATGCCTAAAAACAAAGCGAGAACACTCAAATTGAAAGCTGCCAAGTTTTGCATTCTAAATTCTGCACTGTATTGGAAAGATCCCGGTGGCGTTCTTTTGAATTGTTTGGTGGAAGAAGAAGCACAGAAAGTTATGGAGGATTGCCACGGAGGAGAATGTGGTGGTCACCTTTTTTGGAAATCAACAGCAAATAAAATTCTGAGAGCAGGGTACTATTGGCCGACATTGTTTGCTGATGTATATAAGATGGTCAAGCGCTGTCATAAATGTCATATTTTCGAAGGAAAGCAGAAGTTACAGCCTTTTCCACTTAAGCCTATTGAGGTGAGCGCTCCTTTCCAGCAATGGGGGTTGGACTTCATTGGTGAAATTCATCTCGCTTCTTCTGGTCAGCACAGGTGGATCCTCACAGCAACAGATTATTTCAAGAAATGGATTGAGTCAACTCCCACCAGACAAGCTACAGATGCAGTAATCATTTCATTTCTTGAAAATAACATCTTGTCTCGCTTTGGTTGTCCAAATAAGTTAATCACTGATAACGCAACAACTTTCAAATAAAAAAGGATGGTAGAGTTTTGTCATAAATATCACATCATTTTGGGTCACTCAATTGCCTATCATCCGCAAGGAAATGGATTGGCAGAGTCTTCGAACAAATCATTGGTCAACATCATGAAGAAGCTGCTAGAAATAAATAAGAAGAGCTGGCATAAGAGGTTGGTCCATGCACTTTGGGCAGATCGGATCAGTCAGAAAAAATCCATTAGTATGTCACCGTTTGAGCTTGTTTATGGAGTTGATACAATATTTCCTACCTCTCTCGCTGCCTCGGTAGTCAGACTTCTTCAGGAGGCCGATAGTGAAGAAGATCCCATCCAGAGAAGGTTGAATCAAATGGTCCACTTACAACAAACAAGAGAAGAAGGTTTCAAGAACACATCCAAATTGCAGGAGAAGATCAAGAAAATTTATGACAGAAAAGCAAAGGCAGATAAATTTCAGTTGGATGATGTGGTGCTGAAGTGGGATGCAAGGAATGAGGAGAAACGTAAGCACGGAAAGTTCGAGAATCTTTGGAAAGGTCCTTTCAAGATTGTAGCATTTAGGGGTCAGAATGCCTTTCTTCTGAAGGAAATGAACGGGGAAGATTGTCCAGGAGGGCCGATCAATGGTCGGCTGCTCAAGCGGTACCATTTCTGAGTTTATTAACGCTGCTTCCACTGTCATTGTAAATACCATTTTTATTTCAGTTTGGTTTGAGTTTGTCAAGTTAGTCTTCAAGTCATTTCAATTTCAAGTTTGAGTTAATTTTTTGGTCACTTTAGTTTCAAAAATGAGTCAGAGTCCTCTGTCGTTTGTCGAAAAAATGACTCCATAGCCCAATGGACGGAAGGCACTGTCTAGCTCTTCCAGAGATCTGTTGTTCTTGGCACCTCCAAGGAGCTACCATCCCCCATTGGAGCCAATGTTAGAGTCGGTCTGGTCAGTCCTCCGTCAGAGATTAAAACTATATATGCATTTCATTTTAGGTGTCCCAATCCATTCACTCAGCTGCATTCCGCTAGGGGCATGCCATAATCTGACGGAGAAAGGTCATGCTAGTCATTTCCCCTCATGTCTGGCTCCTGCTGGCTTTGGTCTTTTGTCAATGATCACCAACGTCCATGATAGTCAAGGTCTGGTCCTTGGATGGACAAAGGTAATTTTCGATCATTAGGTCTAGGGATTTATCAGTTTGGTCTTTAAATATGTCCAGTAAAGCCATGCAGGCCAGAGAGAGGCCCTTACAAAGTAATGATTCATAGAGTTTCATCATCATATTGATAAACTTCGACTGTTCTTCAAAACTCTGTTTTGAAGAAAAGTCAAACAGTGTCATTGGTGATAAAATTTTCAAAGAGATCGATAGTTGATTTCTTCAGGTGTAGTCATGGTTTCCGTGGCCAAATTCCTTTTCATGCAATCCCCGTAAAGAGTGTTGAAAATTTCATCATTTGAGCCAAAATTTCAAAGGAAAAGTGAAAATCAGTGTTGATTTAAGTCAGTGAAAAAGTGGCAAAACATGACATTAGAAAATGGGTTTTTGAAAAAGCAAAATTTAAATCATGACTTCCAAGTCTTTATACACAAGTTTACATCAAAAATCAAATTCATTGTGCAATCAAAGGCATAGGGAAAACATTGCAAAGTCGTGGAGTGTGCATCGTGCGTTTTGGAGCAAAGTTGGAGGCAGTTTCAGCGTGCGGCGCATATAGACTGGGGCGCGGCGCACACACAGGGCGCGGCGCACACAGAGCCTGCCCGCAGTGCAATTTTCTGACTGGCGCGACGTACTGGGTTTTGCGCGCAGCGCACACAGACAAAGGGCCAGAAACTTGCCAAAACTCCCTCAAATATTTTGTGGATGCCCATCAGCTTGAGAGGTAGGCTCTATAACATCAATGGTTCCTCAAATTATGTAAATGATATAGTGATGTATGCCTACGATTGAAATGCAACAAAACTCATAAAGCAACCACAAGAAAACACAAAGGGCCATTTTTGCTAGGGTTGTGTAATTGTGTTGTTGATGCCAAGGTCCCATTTTCCCTTCCTTACCATTTTTCCTTATTCCCCCATGCCATTTTTCCTATTTTTACTACCCTAAAACACTATCAAACCCTATTCCCTTCCCCCTCCTCCTATTGGTCAATACAAACCCCAAACCCTATCTTATCAAACCCCCTACATATCCCTAAACAAACTTGCCCCCATAACCCCTATTCCCAACACATTACTCCCTTCCTAATACTCCCTTTGTTCCATTGTTCCCCTTGGTGGTAGATATCACAAACAACACCCAGCTTCACCATCATCAAAGGGCAGCCTAAGTACAGTATATAAACAGCAGTCATGGCATCTGAGGGTTCATCAGAGTATGAGGTAGAAACTCACAGCGATACAACTTCAAGGGAACAGGCTCCCAGGAGACATCACAGGAGTGGCAAACATGTTAGGGATGAGCCAAACACCCTCACTGAATTGCAGGCATGCCCTCTTGCTATGTCATGTTTCCAGCACCTAGCATGTTTTGAATTTTGTCAAAGGGTGGAAAATGTTAGAGTTCATCATGAGTTGGCTCGTCTTTTTGTGCTTCATCTACATGGAGGTCAGTCTATCTTGGCCGGGGTCACCTTCACATTGACACCCGAAACTATCTCAGTGGCAACAGGCATACCAAATGTTGGAGAACAGTGGCATAAGAAGAAGAAGGTGGATAGGCAATACTATGAGCCTTACATTAAGGCTAGTTGTTTGAGGCATCTCACAAGAGTCTTCCCATTCAGATATTTGAAAGATGAGTATGCTCTGCTCATGAAATTGATCATGAAGTACTTTAGTTGTGAGGGGAGGTTCTCTCGCCTATATGCCTATCACATCAGGTTGCTCATGCACTTTACCAAGGTGCGGATGATGAACCTCCCATTTTTCATTTGCAGGAACATAGAGAGGATGAAAAATTTCATGCAGCATAAGACCCCTCAGCAGCAGTTCAACAGTGTTTATCACTTTGCTCTTATCCGCATTTTGGTGGATCATTAGTTGGGATTGCAGGGCATTGCTTGGGAGGACTTCATCTCCCGTGACTTCTTCAGCACTCCACAGGTAGTATCAGAGGCAAAGCATGAGATAGGTGGTCCTTCTCATCAGTATGAGCGCCATGAGGCCGCTACTATGCCAGTATTCATCACCTATCAGAGAGGCAGTATACATTTGTTTGTAGCGGCAAAGCGAGTGTTATCTCCACTCGGGGTGGAAGGGGCCTCGCTTCCTACATCGATGACACAGGAATAGGATAGAGGTAAGGAGCCAATGCATGATGAGGGGCCTTCAGGTGAGCCATTAGGTGAACAAGAGACAGAATTCGTTCTCCTTCATGATGATGAGACAGATACAGAACCGACAAATGCAGAGCTTAGAGAGATCATCCATGAGCAGCAATCAGTGATTGAGGCCTTATCCCTTAAATTGGAGAGGGCTAAGTGGAACATGAAATACCTGGAGCAGAGGAACAAACAGCTGGAGGATCAGTGGGTGATCATAGAGCTACAAAACATTCGTGAGCATCGCCAAGGTGCACAAAGAAGAAGAGTTGAGCTCATGTAATTGGAGCAAGAGATCAATGAGGATCGGGAGGCCAATCTAGAGAGAGTTAACATGCACTTGGAGAGGCTGCTGGATAAGGTCGACAAGGACCATGCCTTACTGAGACACATGGCTTTCCATTACAGGGCACAAAACATGAGTGCAAGGGCCCGGATAAAGAGCTTGAAGGCAAAATTGAGCAAAGCAACAAAAGAGGCAAAAGAGGAAAAAGAGAAAGATCAGCTTCAAATCTTGGCTGAAGCTTCCTTGGAACAACATAGCACTTCATAGAGGACCTCCAGCCCAAATTTCAAGAAATTTTGGGAAATTTTGGTCACATGACAAATTTTTGGGCAAAACACAGGTTTTTTCTCCCTGTGTGGCGCGACGCTAAAAATTGGGAGCTCCAAATGAAGAATGGTTTGCATTTTTGGATTCAACATGAAAAATCACGACTATTGGTGCTTGGACAAGAAATTTGGGCAATATCTGAGTCTCCAGGAGGTCAAAAACACCCAAAAAATGACCTCTCTGCCCCTATTTTGACACACAGGAAGTAGTCTTGGGAGAATGAAGATTTGGAGGGGCAAATGAGCACCAGATTTAGAAATTACACTTGGGTTAGAAAGTAGACAGGACAGGCTTTCCAACAAGCACACTTGGGCACATTTTGGACTCCTGCAAGTGCCTCAAAACAGGCTCCAAAGTGGCATGGCGCACACAGAAAATGGCGCGGCGCATACAGGAAAAAAGCCCAATTTTACCTCCATTTCGCGAAATTTCGATTCGCGACTTCTCCAAGTGGGCCCGCTCATCTACATCTCAGTTTTTCGGCACCTAAGGCATCATTTAAATTATTTTCACTCTAGATTGGCTTCTATGCAAGTGGCAAAGGAAGGAAAACGGTCACCCAAGCCACTTGTCATGTTTGTAACGCTGCACCTGTAGCTAATGGTTGGCTTTCCACTTCCATTTTGTAATGATTCGAGTAACTCCCCAACCCCTGGGTGTTCTATCTCTTCATGGCACATTCTATATATTGTACACAAACTATTTGCAAAGGGTTGGTTGGCTTGTAACTTCTGGGAGACTGTGGGAAAGAAACTCTGTTTCTTCACTGTATATTTTTGATAGAGAATTAATGAAAGGTAGCGACTCTGTTTCATGAGATTCATGTGGTTTTGAGTGTAGTAAATGCGTCTCTTATGTTTCATATGTATTTTGTAATGTTCATAGTTCAATTCATATTCATTTCTAGTGAAATTTTCTGAGTTAGATAAGGTAGAATTCAATTTTATTGCTCCGCCTGTGGGAAAATTTCATGTTCAGTGTTCTTCTTCTGTTGAAAAGGATTCATGTACTTATGCCCTTTTCACTCTCCTAAGCAATCTCTCCATTCCGCGTTATTTCAAACTAAATTGCTACACTTTCCGCCTGTCTTGCCTCACGGAGTAATCTGTGCCTTTGTATTAAATTCTCTGTTCATTGCTGTCTGTTGGTCCCATAACATCCCAGAAGCTCAGTCATTCATAAAAATTGTTTCTTGTATCCATATTAACTTACTAGCCTAAGATAAATATTTCACTGTAAGTCATCTCAGACATTTCGTTTATCCTTTCACTGAGCGTGACTCGGAGAGAGCCCTCTCCTGTTCTGGTAAGGCTAGCTACCAGACTGAGCGTGGTTTGTGGTTACCCTGAATTTTGCCTTCCTTCAGCCTAAGGTAGATTTAGGTGCTAACACCCAGTCACACAGAAGGTTGTGTACAGCCGAGATGTGGTGTTCAGAGAGGTGAAAGATGTTATTAAACATGAAGTCCAACGAAAGGAACCTGATAAGATAGAGTTTGAGCTAAAGGAGGAAGAATCAAACTCTACAATAGAGGAGGAATCAGAAGATGAAGAGCCACAAACTCCGGCTGTGAGAAGATCAGTTCGAGAAAAAGGGCAGCCAAAAAGGTATAGTCCATCTGCTTTCTATTCAAATTTTGCTTTGTCTATTACTGATGATGATCCCAGAACTATGAAGGAAGCAATGGATTCAGAGGATGGAAAACTCTGGAAAGAGGCCATGGTTGATGAAATGGCATCTTTGCACAAAAATGAGGCTTGGGATCTAGTGGAGTTGCCAGCTGGAAGGAAACCCATTGGCAGCAAATGGGTGTTCAAAAAGAAGACAAATGCAGAAGGAAAAGTGGAGAAATAAAAAGCTCGGTTGGTAGCAAAAGGTTATTCCCAGGTGCCGGGAATTGATTTTGGTGATATTTTTTCTCCTGTTGCCAAGGTAACTTCTATTAGATTACTTTTATCTGTTGCTGCTGCTTTTGATTTTGAGGTAGAATAGATGGATGTGAAGACGACATTTCTTCACGGGGATTTGGAAGAGGAAATCTACATGAAGCAACCTGAAGGATTTGCGGTGAAGGGTAAGAAAGAACTGGTATGCAAGTTAAAGAAGTCTATGTATGGGTTAAAACAATCACCAAGGAGGTGGTATCAGAAATTTGATACGTTTATGCGGGGACTTGGCTTCACTAGAAGCAAAGCAGATCACTGTGTGTATTTTAAATTAATTGGTGACCATGTTATTTATTTGGTCTTGTATGTGGATGATATGTTGCTGGTTGGAAATGACAAAGAAATTATCCAGGATTTGAAGACCCAATTGTCCTCCAAATTCGACATGAAAGATCTTGGTGCTGCAAACTATATTTTGGGCATGGAAATTAAAAGAGATTGGGCAAAGAGGAAGCTTTGGTTAAACCAGAGGAAGTATGTCGAGACAATACTGTAGAGGTTTAATATGCAGGATAGTAAACCGGTGAAGGTTCCTATTCCTGTAGGTGTGAGGTTATCTGTTGAACAGTGTCCCAAGACACAATTAGAGGAAGAGGACATGTCTCGTGTTCCATATGCAAGTGTAGTCGGTAGCCTGATGTATGCAATGGTTTGTACTAGACCAAACATTGCACATGCAGAGGGAGTATTGAGTAGGATTATGTCAAAACTAGGGAAGGAGCATTAGACAGCAGTGAAGCGGGTTTTTAGGTATTTGCGTGGCACTAGCGATTATGGTCTGTGCTACCAAGGAAGACCAAGATTGGACAGAGTGTTGTATATTCATGGCTTTGTTGATGTATACCGGGTCGGAGATCTGGATCAGAGAAGATCTACAAGTGGGTATGTGTTTAACCTATTTGGAGGTGCAGTCAGTTGGATGAGTAAGAAACAATCTGTAGTGGCACAATCAACTACAGAGGAAAAATACATGGCAACCATTCATGCAAGCAAGGAAGCAGTTTGGTTGCAGAGATTGTGTTCAAGTATGGGGTTAGTACAGGAAGCTATAAGGATAGATTGTAACAGCCAAAGTGCAATTTTCTTGGCAAAGAACCCTACCTATCATTCAAAGACAAAGCGCATTGATGTTCAGTATCACTTTGTGAGGGATATGATAGAATAAAAAAAGGTGTTGCTGGTAAAGGTGGACACTTTGAAGAATACTGCAGATGCATTGACAAAATCTGTGAGCTCTGAGAAGTTCTCTTGGTGTAGAGAGACAATGGGCATTTCAGGGTTGGGTAAATGACTAAGCTCTCTTGTGCCCCCCTGTGGAAAGAAAACAACAAGTGGGAGAATGTTGGGTTGTGTTATATTATTTCCGCGTAGTTAACAGGGGGTTTGAAGGGCACCTGTAGCCCCACTTTATTGGGTCCGGGGCAGCGCCCCAGAAAATTTTGGTTTTGGACCCTATGTTAGGTTGGGCGGACCCACCTATGGTTTTGTGCATGATTTTCGCACATGTTTTTTTGGACGCAATGGTTTTCGGTCCATGGTATTGGACACGATGGTTTTCGGTCCATGGTATTGGATGCTTCGGCATGTATAAATATGTATTATAACATTGAAAGGAACATAATGAAAAATCAAGCTGGTAGTCCCCGTTTTGGGATCCAAGGGAAAATCTCTGTGTATATGTGTTTTATGTGTTATGCTCTCGCTTTGTTTATTTTCTGTGTTTTAGAATTCGTATGCAGGTAATTTCTGTATAGGGTTAAAACCTACAATGAAGGAAATGATGATGAATTGGATTGCATCTATAAGATCACTGCACAAAATCAAGATTGGGTCAATCCGACTGCAGAAGGAAGAATATCGTGGGAGCGTGTAGAGTCCTGCACTACAGATTCAGATGAGGAAGATGAGCGGTGGCATAATCGGTTAAATGGAGTAACAACGTTAAAATGCAACATGATGACTAGGTCGCTGTATTGCGTAAAATCTTAGGATAGAGAATTGCCAATGTATAATGGGCTGACAATGGTAGATGAATTCCTGACCAAGTTTGAACGCACGGTACCAGAGCACCATCGGTTTGAGGCGTTAAAATGGGCGTTGCGCGCGATGCCAGCACGATGATGGGGGATGCATGAAGGAACCTTTAACGACTGGTGTAGTTGCAGGCGGATGATGCAGATAAGGTTTGGGAAGCCGGAACTACGAATAACTAAGAAATACGATGGACGTGATGACCCACGCATGCACCTCACCAAATGGACCTAGGCCTATGGACAAGAGCCCCAGCTAGAGTGGGTACACTTATTTTATCATACCTTGGATGTCATCGTACGGAACTGGTATACTGAAACAGAACTCTGACATGGTACAGGCGAATGGGATATCTTGCGTGAAGGGTTCTTATTGACATTCTTATTTGAGGACCAATGGATGGATACTGTTGATGATGCACTGAAAATTGTGAAGGCTGCCATTTTCAAAGTACCACTGGAACTAGAAGAAATAGTGCAGCTAGATTGGTTGCGTCAGTTGAGCTAGGCCCTAGAATGTTACAGCGTGCAGATAGAGGATGATGAGGATGATCCCAGAAACATCAATATTCCAGAAACAAAGGGGAGTCGCGAGGTTCGAGGACCCGCAATCGAGGACCCCGACATCACCTCGCCGCTAAAAAAAAAACAGGTGAACATTGGTACGGAGGAGGAGCAGAAGTATACGATGCTTGGGGACTATTGGGATGATTCCACGGTGGAAAAGGTCATCGAGTTACTTCGAGAATATCAAGACTTATTCCCGACTAAAATCACGGAGTTAAAAGGAATCCTCGACGACCTAGGGATAATGAAGATAAATCTGAAGCCGGACATAAAGCCAGTAAAGGAGCGGCTTTATCGGTTTAATCCAAAATACAAAGCGAAGGTCCGCGAAGAGTTGGACAAAATGCTTGTAGCAGGAATAATTGAACCAGTGGAGGAATCTGACTGGGTAAGTCCTATGGTAGTACAAGAGAAAAAATAGAAAGGTGAAATTCACATCTGCATGGATCTTAAGAAGCTCAACGATACATGTGTTAATGATCCCTTTCCGATGCCATTTAAAGATGAGGTACTGGAAAATGTGGGTGGACAGGAAGCCTAATCCTTCATGGATGGTTTTTTGGGGTATCACCAGATCAAGATCACGCCAAAGGCCAGGAGTAAAACAACTTTCACCACTGAAAAAGATCGTTGTGATACTCAATTTGCAAGAGCCGCGAAGTGTCAAACAATTGCACGCCACGTTGGGACACACTGGGTACTATCGAAAGTTCATCAAAAGCTATGCACAGATCACGCCACTGATGGAATAGTTGTTGAAAAAGGACGCCACTTATTGTTGGAATGAGGAATGTAACAAAATTTTGGAAAATCTCAAGGAAAAGATGGCATCAGCGCCCATTTTGGTCTTTCTAAAATGGGACATCGAATTTCACGTACATGTTGATGTGTCATGTATCGTGTTGGGCACGGTACTCACACAGGAAGGAGCGGAAGGAATTGATCTCCGGATCAGATTCGCAAGCTGATGATTGTCCAAAGCTGAAAAGAACTACTCCACCACTGAGTGTGAAGGGTTGGCAATGGTGTACGCGCTCCAGAAATTCTGCCACTATCTACTCAGTGGACACTTTAAGATGTATACTAATCATTCTGCGTTAAAATACTTAGTCAATAAGCCTGTGTTGTGGGGGTGCAGTTGTTGATAGATGTTATTATTTCAGGAATATGATTTTGAAGTCATCATAAAGCTGGGACATCTATATGCCGACCCAGATCATCTGTCCTGAATTGAGAATGGTGAAGAGCCCACAAATTTACAGGAGGGACTACCTGACACACAACTCTATGTAGTCCGTGTCACGGATGGCCACTTTGAGGATATAATCCACTTCTTAACCACAGGAACCGTGCCGCCAGGGTATTTTGTGCAGTAGAAGAAAGAACTGGTAATACGCGCAGTAGACTTTACTGTTATTGCAGGGCACCTCTACAAAATGGGCAACGATGAAATATTATGCAGATATGTACTTGAATTCGAGAGAGGACAGATCCTTGCCAAAGCACATGGGGGGTTGCAGGAGGACATTATGCGGGATTCACCACAACACAGAAGATTCTCTGCGCCAGACTATGGTCACCAACTCCACATCAAGACTCAAAAGCATACTGTCGGGCGTGTGAGGTATGTCAACGGATTGGGAAACCACCATGGAGGGATGAAATGCCACTCAAGCCACATATGACACTGCAATCGTTCAAAAAATGGGCAATTGACTTTGTGGGGCCTATCACACATCAAGGGAAGACGGGCACGCTCTATATCATCACCGTGACAAAATACTTGACCCGGTGGGCAGAAGCATAATCGATTAAGGATTGCACGACTGCTACAGCTACGAAATTTTTGTTCGAGAATGTGTTGACACGGTTTGGATGTCCCAAAATTCTAATGAGCAACCGTGGAACGCACTTCCTAAATGAGACTATTAGCGCGCTCACTAAGGAATTCCAGATATATCATCAACAGAGTATGCCATACCATCCGTAAGCGAATGGGACTGTCGAAGCGTTTAGTAAGATTTTGGAGACTGTGTTGACCAAGGTATGTAATGCACAATGAAACGATTGGGACTTTCACATCCCTGCTGTGCTATGGGCATAATGAACCACGTGCAAGAAGTTTATGGGCTAGACACCTTTCCGATTAGTCTATGGCATGGAAGCCATAATGCCAATGGAATACATTGTACCTAGTTTGCGAATCGTGGCAATGATAGGCATCGCAGACCGCGGGGATTTGGAGGAGCGGCTCATGCGACTGGAGGAACTTGAGGAGGAACAATTTTTGGCCGAATTCCATCAATAGGTATAGAAGCAGTGAGAGAAATCTTGGCATGATTACCACATCAAAGTGTGCACTTTCAAGGAGAATGATCTAGTATTACTATATGATAGAAAGTTTGAGAAATTCCCTGGAAAGCTCCGAATGCATTGGTTGGGACCCTATGTAGTCAAAGACGTTATAGATGGAGGCGCGGTCCAGCTTGCCAAACTCAATGGAGACCCCTTCCTGGGAATAGTAAATGGTAGTCGCCTGAAGCTCTACATGGGTGGGCTGACCGCCTGACTAACCGACCGAAGGAGAGTCTCACCGCTCCAGTCAGTTGAAAGAGAGCATGGGATGATAAAGCAATTTATGGGGAAGATGCGCGACAACCAGGGTGTGCGTAGATTTGGTCTATCACAAGGGTCACCATTGCATGGAAGGGGCTGCGTTGTTGCATTGAAAAGCAGAGAGGTGACCGTTGCTGTCATTATTCATGATAAGATGTCTGAATCATGGCGATAAGGAGCGGGCGACGGGAAATTAAGAGACGAGGTACAAACCAGATCTGGATTGATCTGCTGCAAGCTTAACGTTACGGTGCTAGAACTAGAGGGAACAACTGAATTTGAATTTCAAAACACTTATAAATTACAGGGGGGCATCCGCCGACTGAGCTGCGCTTTTGAGAAAAGTAAGCTATTGTGCCTTCTAGCCGATATGGAAATGTTCATGATTTATGCTCAAGGAGTAAGCCCAACGGTTGTGATATGGCCAATGGAGTTGTAGGACTTTCTAACTCATATGGTGTTGTTGGCTACGGGTGTTGTGCGTGGAGCATGATTGTTCAGAGGTCTTTGTTTCAGCTGGATGTATACCCCAGGAAGTTTGTACACCCCCCCATGCGGGGGGGTAGGGGGGCCGATCCCCCCCGGTTGCGGGGTCCGGGGGCCAGCGGTCCCCCGACGAGGGCTCGGGGGCAGCGCCCCCAAAGCTAAAAATAGATGTAAAATTGCCTTGTAAAAGTATAGTAATTTCTAGTCAATCTGGGCCGTTCATTAGGCAGCTGATCTGACGGTAGAACTTATGTTTAGTTTAGGGTTTTTTGCCTTAGAAGGCTACCCCTCTCTTTGTATGAGGGCATTGTATTTGAGGCTGTGTAATAGATGTGTAGACTGTGAGTGAGAAACAGAGAGGTGAGACTGTGAGAGAAAAAAGAGGATATTACAGCGGATCTGCTGTAGGTTGTGTCTCTTCATTTTGCTGGATAATAGAAAGGAAGGACTGGCTATTCGGGGTGGACGTAGCCCAAACTGGGTGAACCATGTAAATATGTGTCTCTCTTGTTTTATGTGTTTTATGTGTTTATATTTTTGCGATATTTTATGTGTTCCATTGCTCCGTAATATATAATTTTATAACAGCGGGCACCATGCAAAGTTTAGCACCGACGGTAGGGGATGTGCCAGAAATTCTTCGACACGAAGCAGAACTGGTCCGGATGCCGCTGCCTAACCCATGGGCTGGCTGGTGAACCATAAATGATAAGGGAAAGACTGTACATATGGAGACAAATGGTGAAATTGCCGTTAACAGTTTGTCTCTAATGCACCTTGAAGATTGGGATCTCGCGGACATAAGCAATGGTCTTGCAAAATTGAAACACAAGCTACAATAGATAGTGCATATAGTAGACCAGATGTTGGAAATTTGTTGTTATGGCGTGAGGATTTCCCGTATGTGGCACCCCAGCTAGAGCTAAAATCCTATGAGGGGGTGTTCTATGTTAACCAAGTAAAGTAGAATGTGCATCATCGGTTGCGCGAATTGGTAGAGGCAATGGAGCAAGAGCTGGAAGAAGCATTGCAGGAGACAAAGAGAGTAGTAGAACGAAGTGCATCACTCACAGGGAGGTGAACCGCGGAGCCTAGGAAGTGCATATCACCGCACCGAAGAGTGACTCGGGACGAGTCACGATGATTGTGTTGGGGGCTTGTTGGGTAGCGAAGGCCCTGCGTAATGGTTTTGGGTTTAAAGCCTATAAGTTAGGGTAATAATATTGTAAATCTCTGAAATGCGCGAAGCGCGAAATGTAATAGGTCGAGTCAAAGGATTGTTCACCTAGAAATAATATAGAATAATAAGAAGTAAGTCGGCCTGCCCATGGTCCGCAGACCATGGGAATGTATAAATAGAGTGAGGCTCTAAGGGTAGAATGAAGTTCTTGTTTTTTGTCGATCTGGAATGTATGGGTATGTGAAGGCAATAGTGGATCTAAGTTTGTAAGTCCGAGTTGGGTTAGATAGTAGTGGAATAGGCTCTGAAGCTGTGTGTGAAGAGGCCTGGTAGAGTTCGCAGCTGTGTGCGTGGACCCCTATAGCTGAGTGCGCAGGGTGGAAAGTGGATTGTATTGAACAAAGATATCAATAAAGCTAAGTGGGTTCTGAAATATTTTGGATCTGGTTAGTTTCTGGTTTATATTTTTGTTTGATCTGTGTGCTATGCTTATGTTATGAGTTTTTCAAATTTATAACATTTCTGGGTGCGCGTCCTAGTTATCTCTATTAAATGTTTTCTTAAAGACTATAGCAAAAAGATTATTAATTTCATTAATAAGAAAGTACACCTGCGTGGATCTTCACGGAAGACCGATAATAGTCCAGAGTGGCGCAAGGCCACAGAACAGTTCACGACTCCTCCAGACCACATCAAGACATCTCAAGGGTGTAGAAACATGGTTCCAACACCTTCCCCTACTACCTCGGGTGAGACCTCAGTCTGTGCTTCGCGTGCTGTTGCTGAAATGGCCGGTAGTTACGGGATTTGTTTGGCTAATAAATCCTCCGAACTTGGGTTAGTCCTATGGTTGTACAGGAGAAAACACAGAAAGGTGAAATTCGCATCTGCGTGGATCTCAGGAAGCTCAACGATGCATGTGTTAACAATCCCTTTCCGACACCATTTACAGATGAGATACTGGAAAATGCGGGTGGAAAGGAAGCCTACTCACTTCCTATATAATATCCTTTACTAAACCCAGTGTATTTCCGAGGTAAGAGTCTTTGACTTCTTTCTGCAATACCTCAATTTGACCTCTTGCCCTCTGCAACTCAACTGCATGTGAGCTGTCTGCAACTGCTTTCATGTGTTGTAGTGTCTTCAGTTGATCCTGCAATTTCTTGATTTCCTCTATCTGAATAGACAGGTTCTAAATAGCTTCAACAAGCTGTTCAGCTCCTTCTGTTGTACCTGTGGTTGCTACTATGCCTGAGGTAGAAACTGTAGTTATAGGGACTGCTGCAAGAGGAACTACATCCATTTGAATATTGGCCTTTTTCACAGCTTCCTCTTTCTCTTTGAAAAGTTTTTCCATTTGTTCCTCCATCTGTTTTATTTGCAGATTTTGTTCCATAATGAGTTTCATCATATCTAATATCTGAGCCTTAGTTTCTTCAATTTCCTTAGTCATTAGGTCCTCTGAAGCTGGTAATTTGAGCTACTTCCGTAATGTTGAAACCTCAACACTTTTCTTCTTGACAATTTCTTCTGCAACATTTATATTAGAGGGATCATATCCCATATTCAGCACTAGATCTTCCAAAGATTTGATCTTGGTGTCTTTTGCCAATGAGGAAACTTTCTCAATCTTGAGCTGTCAATTTGTATTAGCCAAGGTGACTTGCAACTTTGACAGACTCATGGTAGTGTTAGTTAAAGTAGAAGAAATCATTTGGCCAGTCTGTTTGTGCATCTCAATTTGGTCAATTGGATGTAAATCTTTAACATTAAATTGAAAGGAGGTTTGCTTATGGTATTGTGCAACAATTTTGGGTTGTGGAATTTGAGCTTGTAAGAAAGCCATATTCATTTTACCCTTTTTAGAGTCAAATACTGAAAGAAGTCTAGCTTGAGAACTGAAAGAATGTTTCCAGAATTGAGTATAAGTGTTCAATTTTAACTCCTCATTCTTCTTCTTAATTTCACTGAAAACATGAAAAATATCATCTTCTTCATTTTTATCCTTCTGACTGCCTTCAATGGTCTGAATCACCCGTTGTTCATGAGATGTGGTGGAATGAGTGGGAGACTGAGTAGACTGTCCACCAGACTGTGTGAAAAGAGATGTCTCTCCAAGTTTGTCAAATGTTGCTTTTTGTGACTTACTAGTTGTACTGACCTTCAAAAAGATCTTAGGCCTCTTCTTTCTGTGTACAATTCTAAAGCCTTTACTTGATGCTTCTTCTGTAGGGGATGACTGTTCTTCCCTTCCTCATTTGGCTGTCTTTTCCTATGCAAGTGGAGTTTGTATATTTGAAGTAGAGATTGCCTGCTCTTCAGCTTCTTGAAGGGTGTTTTCCTTCCATTCTAACAGATTTTTGTATTGCTCAATCTCAGGCTTGGCTGTGTGATGATATGGAGTAAATTTATTTTCTACTCTAAGTTTTGAAATCACTCCCATTGGGTCATAAGACCAAGTAAAGCTGAGGCCAAACTTCATCTCTTTCAATAACCTGTCTGCTTCTTCTCCTGTTGCTCTAGTGTTATAGATGAATGGACCAACTTGAGCTTTTAGCTTAAATTATGATTTCTTCTTTACAGCCACAAAATGCACTTCATCTGCATTGAGCCTCTGCCTAATATATTCTAATGCAAAAATTCTCATAGGGAGGTACTTAGGCAACTTGTAAGGTGGAAGCTCATAGCCATAGACTCTAATCTCTGTATAATTTTGGTAAAGATACCAATCTCCTGTTGTGGCTTGGTAAACTAGCTGCAGAACTTTTACAATTTCATCGCTTATTCTTAGTTTTGGAGTGTTGTTCAGAAGATTAATGGCTTGATGAACAAACAATTCAATGAAATGTTTATATGAAAATTCTTCTTTTTCCTTCATTCCCATAGAAGTCCAAAAGATAACTGATTGCTGGTTCCCTTTTTCATCTAGCTTCTGCAAAGTGAATGGAAATTTGTCTCCTTGAAAATAGATAAAAAGATATACAAGTACTGAAGCATACTTGAATACCTCTCTAGTATTGAACTGGACAAATTGTTCATGAATGGCCTTAGCCAGAAATTGACTAAAGTTAAAAAGAACAGTGGGTTTGGAACCAACAGAAAAGATAGACAAGAAACCAATGCTGGCTTCATCTACATATTGATCAAAATAGTAACCAAGGAGATAAGAGAGAATGGTGGTATTTTGCTTGGTTGTGTCAGGGAATATAGATGAATCATAGGGAGGGTTTCTTTTAGACAGAGGGATATGTACAGATAGGAAAAGTTCTAGGGTTTGAGCTCTTTTAGTGAAATCCAACTTCTGATAGGCCTCTGTTAGGCTTTCATGAGAAAAAGGAGTGGTTGGCACAATAGTTGGGGCCTGCAACATCTGGTCAATGGATCGAGCATTGATAGAGCACATGATTTCTCCTGTAGGTGAGATAATAGCTCTTTGAGTGGGGTCATAGGATGCATGACATTTTCTGACAAATTCAGGTGCTCTGTGGGTCTTAGGGAAGATGTAATGAGGAAGATGGGAGTCCCAAAGTCCAATTTCGTTAGTTTGATCGACGAATTGGTCCTCTATCCAACAATAGATCTCAAACAAGTCAAATTCGGAAAATGATTCATGGATTTTACAGTCTCTGTCAACCAAGGGAGTATGATGGAAATCAACTTGAGGATGAATGGGAGGATTTTGGGTTTCTGCAATTTCCTTCCCCTTAGGAGGCATTCTGTTGATTGGACTACAAACTGAAAGTGATAGAAATGGAAGGATTTGGCTGAAACATAGTGATAATAGAAAAATAGTGAAATTGAAATAGATTGAAAAAACCTAGATGCTGGCTTGCGTGTGAACATGATATAAAATTGGCTTGAACGGTGAATTTGTCATTTTGACTGTAAGCTGCAAGTATCCAGTGATCAATTAAGTTACAGGAATGCACAATGTAACAATTTGTATGAAAGAACAGGGTTTATAAGGCATAAAGTGGAGCGGGTCAATTTAATCAACGACTAAATTCGTATTAACTATCCAACGAGACTGAGAAACAGATCGATAGAATATTCATTTGCTAGG
This sequence comes from Pinus tabuliformis, assembly GCA_031772625.1. Classification (NCBI taxonomy): domain Eukaryota; kingdom Viridiplantae; phylum Streptophyta; class Pinopsida; order Pinales; family Pinaceae; genus Pinus; species Pinus tabuliformis. The sequence continues at coordinate 1,938,167,080 of CM062818.1, read as the reverse complement.
GTGGCAAATTAAATGGATAATGGGTAGACAGGTGGAAGATTGGTCTACGTAGGATGATGGGACAGAGGAAGTGACGCGGTATTGTCGTAGACGATGACGTGGGAGTGATGGTGATGGGGGAGGCCAAAAACTGCATTCGGGAGTGAGTTTAGGTGGTAAATGGTTTAGGATTTGAAGTCCCGAATAACTAGGAGCGGAGGTTGGCAGTTTAGAAGGGAGGTTTCTAAAATTGCCAACTTCGGACCCCCCCTCTACTAATAACGTTTGGATGACAAGGGAGGGACGAAGAGCAATGTAGGCCGTTTGATCGAAGGGAGATACGAGGGATGAAAAGAAAATGGAAGGGCTTTAATGAAGTGAGGTGGAAGGTGATGGTGGGGTCGCTTGGGAAATCAATGGATAAAGCAAGTGAATATTATAAAATAACATTATGATTTGGAAAATCATGGTTAATTTCATTACATGTACATATATCCAATGTTTTAACTTAGGATAAAAATCCTATCATGCTCCAATTTCATTTTATTTCTCTACCCACCCTTAACTCTCCTAACATTTTTTGCAATATTAGTCACCCGAGTGCATTTAGACTAGAAACTGAACATTTTCCTTTTAATGATTAATCTACTTTTATCCCTTATTGCTTCCATTGGCTCAGATTAAACGGTTGAGACAATTTTATTTGCTACCTATTAACAAACAATTTTAAATCTTATCCAATCATGATTAAACTGTATGATTGAATTGTATGAACTAGTGTGGCATTTAAACAATTTGCACACAACTTTATTTGAAATAATAGAATTGACTAAGAGTAGTGGAATTTGGATGTGAAACACTTTCAGAATTTATTTATTTTTCCTTTATTTCTAATCTAACAATTTATTTTTTTCCTTCCTTTTTTAGGGAATCTATTCTAACATTTTATTTGATATGGACTTATTCGTCAAATATTCCTAACATTTTATTTCTTTATTCTTTTTGTCCATATCCTAACTTAAAATTTTCTTAAAATATATTTTCATTTTTTGTTAACTTACCAAAATGAAAAAATGCTACAACACCAGACATACTCTATCATGAGTTGCTTGAACATCAGGCATCCCAGAGATTAACTTCTTCAATTTTGGTAAATCTTCATAATGTAAATGTGCCAACCCTCGTGCCATATCTCACTTTGATGGTTAGTGTCGTAGACCATTGCTAATAGAGGTCTTCCATTGAATCTATAAAGTCCTTCAACTCTAGATCCAAAGGTAAAAGGATCCCTCATGTGGGATTTCATAGGCCATGTGAGGAATTTTCCTTTGATGAAAGCTACTCTCATACCCTTGTCTTCCAAAGGAGAAATAAATACCAGTCTCTTCTTTAATCCTGGAATGTACATCCTCTTCTGTTGATCACTGCAACACTTGCATCTCCAACCACACAATTTGCCACTGTCAGCTCTCTTGTCTGCTCCAAGAGCAACTGCACATAGGTTCATTGATCTACCTGCTAACTGCTCTCCTTCTCCTCCAAGATCATCAAATCTTAGGGTCTTTACAACTCCCCTCTTATTTCCTCTCTTCTACTTCAAAGAAGACCAGACTTAGGGCTCACCAAGCGGTTAGAAAAATAACTAACGGAGAAATGAAACACATACAATATTGCGGAAACACAAACATATAAACACATAAAACAAGAGAGAAACATATATACGTGGTTCACCCAATTTGGGCTACGTCCAGGAGAAATAGCTAGTCCTTCCTTTTATATTATCCAACAAAATGAAGAGATACAATCTATGACAAATCTACTGTAATTTCCTCTTTTCTCTCACACAGTCTCCTCTTTCTCACTTAGAATAATAATAAACAACCACAATACAATTCCCTCATATAAACCGAGGGTTGCCTTCAAGGGAAAAAACCCTAAATTAACATAACTTTTATCATTAGATCATTCAACTAATGAACGACCCAGATTGACTACAAAATTACATTGTTTTAAGGAAAATTTTCATCTATTTTTAGCTTTGGGGGAAACTTCCCCCCAACCCCTGTCAGGGGCAGGCTCATAAAAATCATCATCGCCCCCTTTAGAACCATGACGACAATCATATGGGTGGTGTTGCTGCCCCATTAGGAATAGGGATCCAACGCAGTTGAAATTAAAAACCTCTGAACAATTAGGAATATAATTAGGCTCCACACCCAACAATATCCCACTTGGAGATTGATTATATAAAATCCATCGTTGCTTCACTTGCTAGACAATGACTCCACTTGGACCTAGTTTTTTCTCACATTCACCATCATACTTGAAGACCAATTGAAATTGAGCAAAATCTCAGTTTCTCCCTAGTTATAACTTTTGTTAACATATTTGCAGGATTCTAGCTAGTATGTATATTTTCCAGCTTTAATCGTCCATCTTCCAAAAATGACCGTATAAAATGGTACTTGAGATGTATATGTTTAGTCTTGGAATAAAAGGTTGAGTTCTTTGCAATATGAATTTCACTTTAACTCTCACTATATAACCTACCCATCTCTTGCTTCTTTCCTGATTCATCCATAAGCCTTTGTAACTAAATCATTTCTTTACTAGCCTCTGTAGCAGCAACATACTCTACTTCTGTTGTTGAAAGTGCAACAATGTTTTGCAATTTTGAAACCCAACTAATAGTTTTTCCACCTACAGTAAACACATACCTTGTGGTGCTCCTCCCGTTATCTCTATCACTTGCCATATCTACATTAACATATCCATGTAGAGCAATGTTTGAACCTCCAAAACATAATGCTTGATTTGTGGTACCTCTCAAATATGTGAGAATCCACTTCACTGCCATCCAATGCTCTTTCCTGGATTTTTCATATACATGCTTATAACTCTCACTGCATGTGCAATATCAGGCCTTGTGTAGACCATTACATACATTAGGCTTCCAACTGCTGATGCATATGGAACTTTACACATATAATCCATCTCTTTCTGGGTCTTGGGTCACATCTCCTTACTTAGTTTGAAATGACTAGACAATTTTCCTTTGAGCACATTTATTTCCTGTATGTTAGACCCTGTAACAAGCATGTCATCTACATACAATAGCAATATAATATAAATTCCATCATTTTTCCTTTTAAGATAAACACAATGGTCAGAGTGACATCTAGTATAACCTTGTTCATACATAAACCAGTAAAATTTTAGATACCACTACCTTGGAGCCTATTTTAAGCCATACAAGCTCTTCTTCAATTTACACACTAATTTATCCTTCCATTTGAACTCATACCCTTGTGCCTGCTGCATATATATTTCTTCCTCCAAATCCCCATGAAGAAAGGCCGTCTTTACATCTAACTGCTCAAGATGCAAATCTTCTGCTACCACTAGACTTAAAATAATTATGAATGAAGTCATTTTAAAAATAGGAGAAAAAATTTCATCAAAGTCTATACCTTTCTTTTGTACAAAACCCTTCACCACAAGTCTAGCCTTATACCTCTATTTGCCTCCATCTTCTTCTTTCAACCTGTAAACCCATTTATTCTGCAATGTTTTTTAACTTGCAGGCAACTTAAATAAGTCCCAAGTTTGGTTAGCATCAAGGAGTCCATCTCTTCTTCCATGGATTCTCCCACTTCTTCCTAGTTTCTACCTGCATTGCTTCTTCATATCTTTCAGGTTCACCATAATCAATCAACAATACATAATATAATAAAGGAGAGTATCATTTAGGGGTTCTACTTATCCCGATAGATCTTCTAACAAAAATTTCAGGTGTTTGAGGTGCCTATTTCTGTTGTAGTAGTAGTTGTTGTTTTGGATGTTGATCGTTATGATTTCAAGCACCTTTAGTTTTTATGTGATCTCATCAAGCACAACGTATTCTTTGTTTTCCTTTTGTTGTTTCTGTCCCTGCATCTGATCCTTATATAAGACCTTTTCATTGAATATGATGCCTCTGCTCCTAATGATTTTGTGATTTTCATAATCATATAAGAGATAACCAAAATCATTAGCACCATATCGAATAAAAGTACATTTCTATGATTTTTCCTCAAGCTTTGTTCTATTTTCTTTATTAATGTGGACAAAGGCTTCACAATCAAAAGTCTTTAAAAATGAGTAGTTTACTTTTTTACCTATCCATGCCTCCTCTGAAATACCACCATCCAAGGAACTTGAAGGACCTTTGTTTATTAGATAAACAACAGTATCTACAACATCTTCCCAAAATTGTAAGGGCAATCTTGCATACAATCTCATGCACCTTACATGCTCCATGATTGTCTTGTTCATCCTTTCTGACACTCCATTTTCCTATGGTGTTCCCGGAATTGTTTCCTCTCTACGAATTCCATGCTATGAACAATAGTTATCAAACTCTTTGTTGTAGTATTCACCTCCATTGTCTGATCTGAGACACTTCAACTTTTTTCTTGTCTCATTCTCAGGCAAATATTTCCATTTCTTTAAAGTATCAAATACATCAAATTTATTCTGAATACAATAAATCTAGATTTTCCTAGTTGCATCAATAAAAGTAACATAGTAGCGAGAGCCACCTAGAGATGATAAATCTGACTCTGATAAATCCGAGTCTCTTCTATTTTCCCTAAACAAAATTTTCACAGAAATCCAAATTAACATGCTTTAAACTTGGAAACAAATTTCTTGAGTGAAGAATCGACATCCCCTTCTCACTCGTTTTCCCAAGCCTATGATGCTAGAATGCCATATATGCTCATGTGGAGGTTAAAGCATTAACGAAATTAGAAATACGATTGCATACATACAATGTACCTACCTTTTCTTATTTTTCTATTACCAGGGCTCCTTTTGGGACCTTCTAGGTTTTGTCTGTAAATGTAGTTACATGATGTTCACCTCCTAACTTCCCTATTGAAATTATATTTTTCTTCAAAGCTAGAACATGCCTTACCTCCTTTAATAGACATTGGTTTCCATTCTATTTCTTTATAAAAAAATTACCCATTCCAATGATTTTATAGGGTTTATCATCACTCATGCGAACATGTCCAAAATATCCTTGAACATAGTCATGAAAATGTTTCCAATAAGGTGTGGCATGGAATGAAGCCCTTGAATATACTACCCAGGCATCAATAATATTTTCTAGTGAAAGAATCAAAGCATATTGCAACACATCACCTGTTATATTCACTTCTTGATTGTTCTCTTGATGTACATCTCCTTTTCTTCCCTTTTGGGACTTACAATCTTTCTCCAGGTGTCCTCTCTTCACACATTTCCAGCACACTATCACTGATATGGAGTTGGATATGCCTCTCCTTGACTTACTGTGATGTCTTGGGCTCTTCCCTCTTTCCATTTTTCTTCCCCTAGTCTCTACAGTCAAAAAATTACCTGATGTCTCACATGAGATTTTCCTTTGCATTTCCTCATTAAGGATAACACCAACAACATCATCAAAATTTAAAATACTAGATACAGAGACAGAGTTACTAATAGCCATAACTAAGCCATTATATCTTTTTGGCAATGAGCACAGAAATAATAGAGCCTTAAATTCATCATCAAAATTTACCCCTACAAAACTTAACTGACTGATAACCGTGTCTATTCATTTAACTTATCAACAACATATCCACCTTCTGACATCTTCATATTAAATAAATGCTTCATAAGAAATACCTTATTTGCGGCCGAGGTTTTTTCATATAGTTTTTCCAATGCCATCATTAAATCTTCTATCGTCGCTTCCTTTGAAATTTTGAATGCCACAGATGTTGCAAGACACAATCGTATTGTTCCTAGTGCCTTTCTGTTGAGAATATACCATTCTTCACCTATCATACTTGTCAGCTTCTTTGATTTTCCACTCAATGGTAGCACAAATATTTCTAATACAGATAATCTTTCATCTACATCTTCCACGACTAGTAGTTTTGGCCATTAAATTTCTTGACCCTAAACCTACCATCTTCCGCCATTGCTCTCACTCGAACTAGGAACCCTTTTCTCCTGTGAGTTTATCAGTCAAATACACCTTCAAATTTGATTCCAGTTGTTAGAAAAATAATTAATGAAGCAAGGAAACATATACAATATTGCGGAAACACAAACACATAAACACATAAACACATAAAACAAGAGAGACATAGATATACGTGGTTCACCTAATTTGGGCTACATCCACTGAGAAACAAACAATCCTTCCTTTTATATTATCTAGCAAAATGAAGAGATACAACCTACAACAGATCCGCTGTAATTTCCTCTTTGCTCTCACACATTCTCCTCTCTCTTTCTCGCTCATAATAATAATACATAACAACAATAAAATTCCCTCATATAAACCAATGATTGCCTTCTAGGGAAAAGAACCCTAAATTAATATAACTTCTACCATCAGATCATCCGCCTAATGAATGACCTAGATTGACTACGAAATTACAATATTTTACAAGGAAATATTTCATCTATTTTTAGCTTTTGAGGCTATGCCCCCAAACCCCTGCTGGGGGGGGGGCTCATAAAAGTTGTCATCACCCCCTAGACCCCCCTGACAGTTATCATATGAGTGACGTTGCTGCCCTATTAGGAACATGGATCCAACACATCTGAAACAAAAAACCTTTGAAGAATCAGGAAGATAATTAGGCTCCATACCCAACACAAGCTTCCCTCATATCACTGACGTTGCCCACCAACAACCCACTAAACTAAGTCTCATCAATTTGACTCCTAACATCCCCTTCACTGCTCCAAGGATCACTGTACATGAGGTCTTCTAGATCTACCCACAATCCATCTCCTTTCTGCTCCAAAGGTGATAGAACTCAAGTCTCAACAATTAGCCCTAATATCACTAAAATGCCTCATGCATTCAATGATCTAGGGCACAACAATCAAGTTTCCCACTGACAGTAACAAGTCTGCCCTCTTATTCATTATACTAGGGATATAATCCAGGCACTAATGATCCTCCAACTCGTTTTCCATTGGCTTCTTTAGATCTTTGTCTAAACACCACTAGGACAAACTTCTCCTCATCAACTTCAGTACTCCATGACAAGCATGCTATCCTCATTGTATCACCCTACCACTATCCACTTTCACTGACTATTCTTCTTACACTTTCTCTCGCACACCTAATGCATATGAATCGATGCATTCAACCTTCAAAACATAGACAAACTTGCACCTTAATAGACTTGACCCTCTTCTCCAAGCGCTATGAACAAGACCAAACCTAGGGAAAACTTTAGGATTTGATTCTGGGTGACTGTACATGCAATGAACAACCCTAAACTAGGGCATCAAAACTGATATTCCAAAACCTTGGAACAACCCATCGACTTAGTAACACTTCTCTATGGCTCCAACCCTCTTTTAACAACTCCACATAGTCCTAACTATTTGACCGCCTTGCCCAAGACACCAATCATCTTGGACAGTCACACAACTTCTTCTTTTAGGCACATTACTCATTAAACTAGGCCACATAGGCCACTCTTCTTGCTGCACTGAGGTTTGAGGGTGCTTGACCATATTAGACACAATCATTTTAGGCCTTGGACCTCCTACCACACACATTATGGCTTGCGACCCTCTTCCTACAATATGGGCAGTGATATAAGCTTTTTTTCCCTCCTTGTTCCAACTGTAAGACACACTACACTGCTTCTCTTTCTTAGAAAGGTAATCGGGCCATTTGACGACCTTTTCATGCCCAAGAATAGGTCTGCGGGCCTAGCCACAGTTCGTTGAAACCATAGAGAATAACTCAACTTCTAGGGCTGAAGAAGACCCCCATAAGAGTGAGAAAACTTTGAAAACAACCATCCTCTCTTACTACGACTCTCCTTGAGACTCCTTCGTTGCCTTCTTGAGATTTTCATTTCACTTGGATGGATCAAATCTCAACCTCACTTTTAGCCCATATTGGCCTTCTAGATCGGCCCCCCCAAGGCTACATTTCTCTACCTCCACGCTCAATGACATTCCTCACATTGATGTCTAGTATTCTTCATTAGGCCTCCTTAAATACTTTTTCCTTTAGTCTCTTAGGAACCCTCTAGATCTAGGGTTTTAGTCCTCTTGACATTAGGAAACAATAATATTTTCTTTTTAGATCTTAAACGCCTTTCTTGGGCCCAAAACACCATTGCTTGGGTACTCTGCCCACAAAAACCATATGGGTCAAACTTCTCCCAAACCAAATAACCCAGGGTTGTGGGAGTACCTCCCAAGCTACACTAATCAACATACCATTTTTATGGTGGGTCCCAGTTTGGAAAATTGAGTTTTAAAATAAAGGAAATTTGAGGCATTTAATAAAGTTTTTTGGGGTCCAAAATATCCTTCTTTTGTCATACCCCTTGGGTTTTTTTCTAAACTCATATACCTTTGTAAAGAGGCATGAAATACCTCAATTTCAATCCATATACAAAACTTATGCGACCACAAAGTTGACCTTCTTGTTTTTTCCATCATGATTTGAGAGGATGCCATGTTAGCCCAATTTCTCATGGAAAAGGGGTTAGCTATGTGGCCATGATGAATAATACTATAGAATAGTCAATTTCTACCTCATATTGAGGATTTAATTAGTTAAATCAAACCCCTAATTGGCTAACGGGTTGTGTTATAATTGGGACTCTAAGAGGAAAAGGAGTTTGATTCTATTATAGTGCATTTTCTTCCATAGTTAAGAAAAAACAACTGAAAAGAGATAGAGATAAGGTAGAACAAATAGGGTTTGTGTTTGGTAGCATCCTGCAAGCCATAGGTCTGACTCCTTTGTATTTGCACCATTTCCATTTAGAGAAAGAGAGAGTAGAGAAACCTCACCTTCCATCTAGGTTTTCTCCCAAAATGGTTTCCCAGGAAATTTTTAGTAGATATATTGTGATAAACTATTGAATGGAATATCTATGGAAGTTTACAAATCAACAGATACTATATTATGAAGGGAAGACAAGGTCAAACTTAATGAGCCCCATTTATATCCAACCTTCCTATTAAAAAAGGTAGATTACATGTCGAAAAATCTTTTCACACTACTTAATATAATAACTAATATTCAACAACAATGTTATATATCAGTTGGTATTAGAGATTACATTTTGGGGTTTCCTAACCAAACAAAAAATAACGCCAAATCCCCTCCATGTTTTCGTAGTTGCATTTTAATTTGAAATTGCTACTGTAAGAGAATGAATAAGGAACAACAACCTTGTGGTAGGAGGCCTTAACACACTACATGTAGAAAAGGAATTTTATTTTGTTTTAGTTTTAAGGGGTGGTCTGTTGAGGAAACCATTTCATGCCCAAGTTGACCAAATTATTTTATTACATGGGTGAATCTATCTATCACTCAATAGATCTATCGAATGATAATACCTATCCACTAAGCATGGAGTTGAAGGAGACATTATTTTTATGCTTTTTCAATTATAATTAGAATATACTAAAAGGTGAATTTCCTTCCATATTCATTAAAAGCATTGGTACAATCCAATGAAAATTCAAGCATTTATAGTTAACATTCTTTATCAAGAAAAATTTTAAAATTATGATCCATTCTCATGTGTTCAGGTGCTATAATAATATATTTCTCGTCTGCTTTAATATTCTTCAATTAGTGGACTACATTCTCTAGTCAATTTTCTTCTACATTGATATTATCCCATTGTTTGGATGCATTATTTAGTTGAATATAATTTTATTTCTCATGAATGCTCTTGTACAAATTTATTATAGGCTTCTAGGCGAGTCATAAAATCTACGTCAACTTTCCATTGGTAAAATTCCAATGCAATTATGGTTGGATGATATTTAGTTATACAACATATTACATGTAATAATATTAGTGTATGTGTAGACTGTTGGCATTATGACACAGATGTGGCGCTCTGGCATGAGTGTTGTCCTTGATGGCAACTCACTCAAGTGGAAAATCACTGTTCAGGCTCTCAAAATGATAGAAAATGAGATACCCGCAAGTGCGCCTAACAAAAGCTGCGGACCCGCAGGTGCTCCGAACAAGAAGTGCGGACATACCTGCAGCTTCTCCAAACAAAAGGTGTGGACGTCAAATTCACTCACTTCCATGCAGAAAAGCGTGCGCACGTGGGAAATTTTATGATTAATCCATGGTATTTAGTCCGCAGTTTTTGATCCTATGGTCTTGGTCTGTGGTATTGCATTCAAAAGAGTTGAACCCAAGTATTGATTCCTTGGTATTGTTTCTCAATGGTTTTGGTCCATGGTTTGAGAAAGGCCTAGACTATAAAAAGGGAAGGAGATCATTTGGCCCAAACACTTGTGAACATTGAATATCTTAAGACCTGAAATTTTGGTGATCGGTTTGTGAAGCTAGATCTGAATCAAGGAGAAAACCGTGAATTATAAGGCGGATCTACTGATAGGTCGAGGTCTCTTTGGCGCATGATTAGATCTGTGAATTCGACAGACTGGGGTACAATTGAGGACTGATAAAGTGTTTATATCCGGAGGTCTGTAGGCGAGATACGGCTCAGGTGCGGAGGTGCACAGTTCAGTAGACGACGTAGGTGCGGAGGTGCATAGTCCAGTAGATGGCGCAGGTGCGGAGGTGCGCAGTCCAGTAGACGACGCAGGTGCGGAGGTGCGCAATCCAGTAGACGGACTAGGTGCGGAGGTGTGCTGTCGAGTAGACAAAGCAGGTGCGGAGCTGCGCAGGCTAGACACAACAGAAGTGCGGATATTCACAGGTTTCTATTGGTGAAGTTGCGGACTTTTCTTGAAATATATGTTGACTGCCTTTTGTCTATTGTTGCAGAGTTCTGGGTTTAGAATCTGTGTCTGATTACTGGTATTGCTTTTCTGGTTACTGCATTCTGAGAAGCTATTGGTTGATTCATTAGTTGATTGTAAAAGGAGATTGGTTGATTCACATGTACTTGATGATTATTTGATGTTCATGGATCCAGTCTGAAAATTTATGAAACATGGTCCCTGGAAGAAAAGAAGTAGGTCAGCACTTACGTACTAGTAGTTCAGCTAGTACAAGAGCTAAGGGGGTTGTAGCTCCCTTCCAGGAGAGTCTGGAAAACGAGAGAGGGTTGTAGCTCTCTGCAGGTTGTAGCCTGCGTACTGGTAAAGGACTGCACCAGTACATAATCATTGTAAAAAGAAGTTTCTAATTGAAAGAAGATAGAGACACATTGCAGCAGGTGGTTTTCACCCACATTGGGTTTCCACCTTATATCTGATGTTCTTTGGTGTGACTGTTTGTTTTTCTTGTTCCTGTTCATTATTATATGGTACTGACATTCAAATTAATGGTCAACATCTGAAGAATAAATTAAATCATAAATCTAGAGGGAATATTGAAAAGAATTTGATAATACTGATTCACCCCCCCTCTCAGTATTATTTCCAACAATTGGAATCAGAGCAGGTCCTTCAGAAGAAGCTTGATTGCTTGAAGGAAGATCTATCATCATGAGAAACTACGAGAGAGAAGCATCGATTAGGCCACCAATTTTTAATGGGACAAACTTCGTATATTGGAAGGTAAGAGTTACTGCCTATCTTCAATCTCTTGGTACAGAAGTCTGGGATATCATACAGGGTACACTTTCCGTATGCAACACCTACAGATCCGGCTGGTAAGAAGTAATATGAAACAAATTCAAAGGCTGTCAATACTCTATTAGGATGTCTATCTCAATCAGAGTTCGTCAAGGTTATGTAGTACAAATCCGCAAAAGAAATATGGGATAAGATCGTTCTGAGCTATGAAGGAGATGAACAGGTAAAACGAGCAAAACTTCAAACCCTCATAATTCAGTATGAAAATCTCAAAATGTAAAATGATGAAAGTGTGGCTAACTATTTTCTACGTATAGATGAGATTGTTAATTGTATGAAAAACTTGGGTGAAGAAATAAAAGAGGTTGTTGTGGTTGAAAAGGTACTAAGATCTTTGTCCTCTAAGTTTGAATCAAAAGCTTCTGCAATAGAAGAAAAACAGAATGTACAACAACTTACCATGTCACAGCTGCACGCAATTCTAACTACTTATGAAATGAGGAAAGGAGGACCATCAGATAGAAGAGAAGCTGCATTCAAGGCCTCAGGCAAAGGAGATTACTATGAGTCAAGACATCTATCAGAAGAAGAATAAGAATCAAATTTTTTCAAGAACCTTCAACGAGGTGCTGGAAGATTCAGAGGTAAGTTACCTTTCAAATGATTTGCTTGTGGAAGAGTCGGTCACTATGCTGCAAAGTGTCCTCATAAAGATAAGCTTGATAAAGGTAAGGAACCTGTCAGATGGAACAAGAAACAAAATGTAAATAAGAAAAGCTATTACACTCATGAAGACAGTGATGGACTTTCAAATAGTGATGAAGATGAACAAGGTAACAATTATAGACCTTTAATGGCTTTTGAAGATGATGATTTCATGGATGCTATAGATGAAGAAGGTCTGTATGAAGAGATTTCTAAACTCAAAATTTGTTTAGAAGAGAAAAATATGATTATTGATACTCTGCAATTCCAATTGGCTGCAGAGAATTGTGAAATTGTTGGTCTTAGAAAAGAGATTGAGAAAACAAAAGCTCTTAATCTTAGATTTGTTAAAGGATCTGAAACTCTGGATGAGATTATCAATGTGCAATGTTCTCCACTAATCAAGACAGGTCTGGGATATAATGAAGAAGCATCTCAAGCATCCACCTCCAAAAGTTATCTTGATGCAGAAAGGAGGAGCGAGAAAAGGCCTAATAGAAATCATCAGGTAAATCAGGGACAGTTTACCTCAAGAATGAACAAAGACTATCAGGTAAATCGGGGGCAATCTACTTTAAGGACAAACAGAAGCTACAACCAGCCTCAGGTAAAACCTTCTCAATTTGCCTCAAGAATGGATGTCAATAGAAACTACAATCATTTGGCTGGTAGATTTGATAATCACAGGAGTTTCTTCAATGGCCAATGTTTCTCTTGTCATAACTTTGGCCACAAAGCAGCTCAATGTGTTGCCTATAAGACAATCATGACTAGAGAAGCTCAAAAACAAAGGAGTATGACTGGGATCGTGAAAAGAACCTACAATAACTTTCTGCTCTTGAAAATGAAATAGAATGCTCTATTTGTAACAACTTCGGTCATGAAGATTCTGAATGCAGGAGTAGGTTTCAACAGACAACTCAGAAGGAGCAAGCCTCAAGTGTCAAAACATGGAGAATGAAGGAACCACAACCAGAGAGATGTGGTATAGCTTTATATGCGAAAGGGCAAGAAAATCAATGGTACATCGACAGTGGTTGTTCGAAACACATGATGGGTGATAAGGAAAAACTTCAGTCATATAGTGCCTTAGAGAAGGAGAAGAAGGTCTCTTTTGGAAATGACACCCCTGCTCTCATAAAAGGTAAAGGTTCTGTTCAGTTAAAAGAAAAGGTCAAAGTTGGAAATGTCATGTATGTTGATGGCTTAAAGCATAATCTATTGAGCGTTAGTCAGATGTGCGATCAAGGAACTGAGGTAATATTTCAATCAAATGGATGTAGTGTTCGTGATCTTGATACAGGAACAACAGTGATCAAAGGCATAAGAACTCCAAATAATTTATACATATTCAAAGACGGACAACATCAATGCTATCTAAGTAAGAATGATGAACACTGGCTATGGCACAGAAGATTGGGGCATCTAAGCTTCTCACAAATAAGGAAAGCATGCAAATACCAAGCAGTTCGTGGTCTTTCGGACATCAAAATTCCAGACAATACAATATGCAAATCATGTCAGTTTGGTAAGCAAACTAGAACTAACTTCCCTGAGAAGGAAGGATCAGCTAGTAGGCCACTTGAACTGGTCCATACTGATGTATGTGGTCCATCTAGGAAAAGGTCACCTCGAGGAGAAGAATATTTTATATTATTCATTGATGACTTTTCCAGGATGTGTTGGATAGGACTTATGAAGCACAAAGACGAAGCCTTTGAAAAGTTGAAATCATTCAAAGCCTTGGTGGGGAACAAATCAGATCACAAAATCAAACGCCTCAGGTATGATAGAGGCAGGGAGTTTAACTTGAATGAATTTTTCTACTTTTGTGAAGAACATGGAATAAGAAGAGAATTCTCTACAGCTAGTACTCCTCAGCAAAATGGAGTACTGGAAAGGATGAACAGAACGGTTCAACAAATGGCTCGTGCTATGCTTGATGAGTCTGGAACTCCCGTAACCTTCTGGGGTGAATTCACATTTGCTGCAGTTGTTATTCTCAACAAGACAAATATCCGGGTGAACAACACTCAAACTCCTCATGAGCTCTGGTATGGTGAGACTCCTTCGGTAAAACATTTCAAAATTTTTGGAAGAAAATGCTATATTAAAAATAATGATGAAAATCTTGGCAAGTTTGAACCTAGAGCAGATGAAGGCATTCTCCTTGGTTATTCTCCTCACAACAAAGCATACAAATGTTACAATAAAAGGCTTGGAAGAATTGTCGACAACATTGATGTAGTGGTGGACGAAAAAGAAAACACTCCCAGGCAGGTAAGATCTGAAGACTTCGAAGATGATGAGGACTATCCATCAACATCAAATCAATTCATGATGAAGAAGAAACCCATGAGGCACCAGAGGAACAGATAAGGATAGAAGAAAAGACTCCATCCAGGTATGTTGAAAAGAATCATCCAGAATCTCAAATTTTGGGGCAAAAGGAGGCAGGCATACAAACAAGAAGAACAATTGCAGAAGCTTGAAGCTATTTGGCATTACTCTCCTCCACTGAACCACAAAATGTAAGAGAGGCATGCAAAGATGAATGTTGGGTCAAGGTAATGGATGAAGAACTTGAACAGATTGAAAGGAATAACACTTGGGAATTGGTTCCTAGACCAAAAGATAAGAATGTCATAGGGACAAATTCAAAAACAAGTTGAATGAAAATGGGGAAGTAATTAGAAACAAGGCCAGACTTGTTTGTAAAGGGTATTCTCAACAAGAAGGAGTAGACTTTGAAGAAACTTTTGCTCTCGTTGCTAGACTTGAGGCCATCAGAATGTTCCTTGCTCTCTCTAGCTTTCAGAAGTTCAAAGTATTTTAAATGGATGTGAAATCAGCCTTTCTGAATGGAGACTTAGAAGAAGAAGTGTACATTGAGCAACCAGATGGTTTCATCATTGGGAATGATCCAAATCTTGTATGCAGACTAAAAAAGGCTCTCTATGGTCTTAAACAGACTCCAAGGGCTTGGTACTATCGCTTGGACAAATACCTTCATCAACAAGGTTTTTCAAAAGGATCAGCAGATAGCAATCTTTATATAAAAATTGAAAATGACAAATTGCTAATACTTTTTGTGTATGTAGATGATATTATCTTTGGAAGCAATGAAGAAACTATGAGTCAAAACTTTGCCTTGGTAATTGTTGAAGCCTCGAAAATCGGGTCTACAACAAGGGGGATACCCGCCCGGTCTGGACCTTGGTTGGCAGCTCCTTATCCGTTTGGTATAGCGGGTCCGACTGGGGATATGGGACCAGTTTCTCAATCTATGAGTGTGTGTGTGTAGAATTTGATGTTCCTGATCTAACAGTTCCTAATTAAGATTCTAATTCTAACTTTAATCTAATGCTATTCTATTCTAATAAGAAGCAACATCTAAGTCTATACTAACCTGGGATGTAATTCTTCTATTATGAGATCCAAAAAGATTTCAAATAACAACTGGTAATAAAGATCATTAAGCTATTATGAGAAAAGAAATCAATAAGGATGAACCACTTCGCATAAAAAGTTAGACGAAATAGTTGTGACAAACATATCGCATAATGAGCTATTCATACATTAAGCATAAATAAATAGCTATCACCGTACAAAAGTGCCAAATGATAACTCAGGAATTCATACATTAATACATAAACAACTAAAAAACTGTATATCACTTTAACACATAAGCATAAATGGTTAAGAGATAAAAGTACCATTTATAACTAGTCCTACTCATGAGCTTCAAGCGACAATGATTTATCTCTCCTTGCTCTAACATCCACTAAGAGTACAAAAGTGCAACATCAGTAGCAGATATCAAATGCAAACATCAACAAATCCTGTTCCATTCATTCATCAAAACCTCCTCGGAGGGTGCAAAAGTGCATGTTCTGAGGACATGTTTTTGATAAATTTCTGGACCCTTCTCTAAATGCATGAGAAGGGTTTAAATACTACTAACTAAATCTAAAATTAACTTATTTACAAAAATTCAGGATATGGTTTAAATGACCGTCCTTTTTCTAAGCAAAAAATAAAGCAAAACTATTTCTAAAATTAAATCTAATATCTAACTATTTCTGCATTTGCTCCTTAACGTTGCAAACATTCAGTATTTGCTTGAGTAGAGTCGGATGACTGTCTTCCACTTTTAGTTGAGCTAAGCAAACAGAATTGGCAAGAGCTGGCACCATCTTCTCAACAAAATCGATGATATACTTGAGAGTCATCCACTGACTATGTGGCTTTACCGTGTATGCCCAGTAATGATCCCAGTTCAACTTGGTTAACCCTTTGGATTGCTTTTGCCTTTTCTTTAGATTTTTGTTTCCAGTTTGTTTTTATCATTGCTTTCTTGCAATTTTCAGGCTTACAGGTGACTGAGCGGTTAGAAGCTGTCCTTCTCAAGCAATTTTCTCAGCGATGCGCGATTAGCGCTAGGCACTAATCGCGCATCGGAAACTGCCTCCGTTCTTTGATCTGGGCTTCTCTGATGTGTTTTTCGCCTTTTGCGCCTCTTTCTCTTATC
This sequence comes from Pinus tabuliformis, assembly GCA_031772625.1. NCBI lineage: Eukaryota > Viridiplantae > Streptophyta > Pinopsida > Pinales > Pinaceae > Pinus > Pinus tabuliformis. The sequence continues at coordinate 1,938,150,285 of CM062818.1, read as the reverse complement.
GGGTATAAGGCTAAAAATTTGTAAAAATAATAATTTCGTGAGCTCTTGACCCTGAGCATTAAACTGTCTGTCTCTGATATCAGCATCACTCAGTACCCATTTAACCATGGCTGTATATGAAAGATCTGTAATGGATGGCTCAACAACATTTTGTGAATTTGTGGCTCTGTTGCATGCGGTGTCTGCATATAAGGGCGCCTTTTCTCTATCTTTGGACATTGGAGCCTTACCCTTTTTCCCCATAGATTCCTGCACATTGCTTTGCGTAACTTTTGTTCTTCGTTCCTGCATTCACAAGTGAGGAGAGAGTAATGATAATAAATAATGACAGGAAAGCTTTAAATGCCAAGGATATGCAAAAACACGCCATCTGACGTGAATTGGCTCTTTGGAAAACACAAAACCATATTTTATTAACAACTGGTGTGTAATTCATTAATTATCATTAAAGTGAGTAACCGGTTCTTGGTTTATGGAAAAACTTCTTGAATATTGAGCCAGGAAAATCTGTGATGGAATGTTTCTGCGATTTGCATCGCAGTATCGCATTTCGCTGTATCACATTACCACAATTTCATCGTGCTGTTTTATCGCAAGGTTGCTTGATCGCAATATCGCAAGATCGCGGATCGCAATATCGCAAGATCGCAGATCGCTTAATCGTTTAATCGTTATGTGTATTTTATGTGATTTTGTGATATGCGATATCGCATATCGGCGATTTTAAGGTTTTCCAACGTGAGTGTTCATTAATGCATGCCATGCGATGGAGTTCGCGTCGCAATCCCGCATTTTATCATTTTGACTCATAAGAAGATGCCCTATCATTCTTTGCGCGATGCGATATTTCTTAAGGAGTGACATTACTTTCTTCATCATGAAACTTAAGCTTTTTAGTTTTTTCAAAAGTACTTTCCTAAGTCCATGATGGTAAGTTTTATCCAAGAGGACATATAAGCACTAATTGATTTTTAAAATTTTTCGACTAAGGGTCCCCACTTATATAGTGTTATTGCTAATACTAAATAAGTAGGGGGGTTGTTGGTGGCCACAACAGTAATGCAGAAAGAATTCGAAATGTCATTGCTTGGAGAGCTGACATATTTTCTTGGTCTACAAATCCAACAAAATGAAGGCGGTATCTTTTTATCTCAAACCAAGTACCTCAAGCAGATCTTGAAGAAATATGGCATGGAAGATTCGAAACCTGTATGTACCCCTATGGTTACAGGATGCAGCCTCAGTGCAAATGATGAATCAGCAGCAGTGCATCAACCAACCTATAGATCCATGATTGGAAGTCTGCTTTATTTGACAGGTACCCGACCAGACATCATGCATGCAGTAGGAATAGTTGGAAGATTTCAGGAAAATCCAAAGGAAACTCATTTTCAAGTAGTTAAGAGAATCTTCAAGTACCTTCAAGGAACTCAAAACTATGGCTTATGGTATCCTAGAGATACAGATCTCACACTTCATGCTTATACAAATGCAGATTGGGCCGGAAGCGTGGATGACAGAAAAAGCACTAGTGATGGTGCATTCTTCATGGGTTCCAGATTAGTATCTTGGTTCAGCAAGAAATAGAGTTCAATAACATTATCTACAGCTGAAGCAGAGTATGTGGCTGCTGCATCTTGTTGCACACAACTTCTTTGGATGATGCAAACTTTGCAGGACTTTCAAATCACTTGTACTCCACCTATCTCCTTCCTATGTGATAATACAAGTGCTATGAACATTTCAAAGAACCCAGTCATGCACTCAAAGAACAAGCATATACCTATCAAATATCATTTTCTTCGGGAACAAGTGCTTGAACAAAAGGTCAAGTTGGAGTATGTTCCCTCTAAGGAACAAGTTGCTGATATACTCACCAAACTGCTGCCAAGGGAGACCTTTGAATACCTTAGGCAAAAGCTGGGGGTAGTTGATGCATCATCTTGTTGTTGAATCTTGTCTGTTTCATAGATTGTTGGTTGTACACGAGTTTCTTATGGGGTATACGCGTACATTCGTTGGTTTATGGATTGGTCAAAGACCAAATGGCACAGGTTCATGGGGAGCATATATTCTTCTAACAATGCATTGTTGGCATTATTGTAGAAGATCTTGGAGGAGCAAGTACAGAAGGAAAACATGGATGCTGATCTGAATATTGCTGCTAATGTTTTGTCTCTATGTCTTATATTTCTTTTGTTAAGGTCATGTAACGACCTTTGTCTGGGATGAATGATATAATGTACTTGGTTTTCATATGTAAATTTCTGACTTGGTTGTAATCCCCACTTGGTTAGGTGATGAATGTATGCATAGAGTCTTTTGGTGATAGGAAGGTCATTTATGGTGTATAGAGGATTATGGTTCTTCTTGAAGAAAATTTCTTTTGCAGATCTGGCCTACAGTCAAGGGGAGCATGATCAGCACAACAGAGCAGAGTTTTCAGCATGTTCTCAGGGGGAGCATAACCCTTTGCCCTTGATGACAAAGGGGGAGAATGACTTTGAGGATCTTGGGGTTGCCATCAAGTCCAAAGGGGGAGATTGTTGGCATTATGACACAGATGTGGTGCTATGGCATGAGTGTTGTCATTGATGGTAACTCACTCAAGTGGCAAATCACTGTTCAGGCTCTCAAAATGATAGAAAATGAGATACTTGCAGGCGCGCCTAACAAAAGCTGCGGACCCGCAGGTGCTCCGAACAAGAAGTGCAGACATACCCGCAGGTTCTCCGAACAAAAGGTGCGGACGTCAAATTCACTCACTTCCATGCAGAAAAGCGCGCGCACGTGGGAAATTTTATGATTAGTCCATGGTATTTTGTCCATAGTTTTTGATCCTATGGTTTTGGTCCGTGGTATTGCATTCAAAAGAGTTGAACCCAAGTATTGAGTCCTTGGTATTGTTTCTCAATGGTTTTGGTCCATGGTTTGAGAAAGGCCTAGAATATAAAAAGGGAAGGAGATCATTTGGCCCAGACACTTGTGAACATTGAATATCTTAAGACCTGAAATTTTGGTGATCGGTTTGTGAAGCTAGATCTGAATCAAGGAGAAAATCGTGAATTATAAGGCGGATCTACTGATAGGTCGAGGTCTCTTTGGTGCATGATCAAATCTGTGAATTCGACAGACTAGGGTACAATTGAGGACTGATAAAGTGTTTATATTCGGAGGTCTGCAGGCGAGATACGGCTTAGGTACGGAGGTGCACAATTCAGTAGACGATGCAGGTGCGAAGGTGCGTATTCCAGTAGACGGCGCAAGTGCGGAGGTGCACAGTCTAGTAGATGGATCAGGTGCGGAGGTGCGCAGTCCAGTAGACGGATCAGGTGTGGAGGTGCGCAATCTAGTAGACGGATCAGGTGCGGAGGTGCGCTGTCAAGTAGATAGAGCAGGTGCGGAGCTGCGCAGGCTAGACACAACAGAAGTGCGGATATTCGCAGGTTTCTATTGGTGAAGTTGCGGACTTTTCTTGAAATATATGTTGGTTGCCTTTTGTCTATTGCTGCAGAGTTCTGGGTTTAGAATATGTGTCTGATTACTGGTATTGCTTTTCTGGTTACTGCATTCTGAGAAGCTATTGGTTGATTCATTAGTTAATTGTAAAAGGGGATTGGTTGATTCACATGTACTTGATGATTATTTGATGTTCATGGATCCAGCGTGAAAATTTATGAAATGTGGTCCCTGGAAGAAAATAAGTAGGTCAGCACCTACATACTAGCAGCTCAGCTAGTACAAGAGCTAAGGGGGTTGTAGCTCCCTTCCAGGAGAGTCTGGAAAACGAGAGAGGGTTGTAGCTCTCTGCAGGTTGCAGCCTGCGTATTGGTAAAGGACTGCACCAGTACAAAATCATTGTAAAAAGAAGTTTCTAATTGAAAGAAGATAGAGACACATTGCAGTAGGTGGTTTTCACCCACATTGGGTTTCCACCTTATATCTGGTGTTCTTTGGTGTGACTGTCTATTTTTCTTGTTCCTTTTCATTATTATATGGTACTGACATTCAAATTAATGGTCAACATCTGAAGAATAAATTAAATTATAAATCTAGAGGGAATATTGAAAAGAATTTGATAATACTGATTCACCCCCCCCTCAGTATTATTTACAACATATACTAATTAGGAGCTGTGTTACCATTCCATTTTTTGGGGATCTGAGTTTCTCTCCATTGAAAATATTTAATTGAAGATCAAGACCTAAATCTTGAAGGCAATTAATGATTCAATTCAAAGATAAGAGTTCTCCACCTCTTTTTCTCTCTCAGTAGATAGTATAATATTGTTATCACATGCAAGCACATGGATACTTATAAGGAAAATAAGAATGAATATGTTCCCATTGTTGATTTGTAGATTCAACTTTTCAACAATAATGATAGTTTTTCTTACACCATCTATAGGTTCTCTAAGGTTTAACCACTTAGGGGAAGACAAATATGGAGCATAAAAGCTCATGAATGATAGAAGATATATATATATATTATTATTTATTGAAGGATGATTTTATAATGATGGTCCATGGCATATATATCGCTAGGGTACCTTTCTAGGAAAGGGCACAATTTTTTGATTGTGCCCTTTCATTAAATTATACTAATTAATTATTTACATAAAATTGCCTCCCTCTTGAAAAGATGCTTTGTCCTCATCCTCAAAGCATACGTAACGACGGGTGTTTTTGGAGAAATTCTTCTATCTCCCAGGAGGATTCTTCTTTTGGTAGATTCTTCCACTTGATAAGGTACTCTTTAATTACTCGATATCACAACTTCCTTTCCCTGGTGGTAACAATTCCTTCTGGTCCTAAGATGAACTTGCCTTCATCATCTAATATCAAAAGCGTTGTCTATGCTTATTGGTGTTTTCTCAATGCCTTTTTAATACAAGATACATGGGAAATGTTGTGAACTTGACTATTATCTAAAAGGCTTAAGTTGTATGCTACTTGGATGATCTTTTTGTTAATCTAATATGGTCCATAAAACTTTGGCACCAATTTGTTTTCCCCTTTTTGTTTTAGATATAATTGCTTGTAAGGATGAAGTTTAACAAATACCCATTCTCCAACTTCAAATTCTCTTTCTGTTCTGTGTCGGTCGACTTGCTACTTCATGTGATTTCTTGCAATACTTAAATTTTCTTTTAATTTTTGAATTTTTTTTTTAGGTTTCTTCTAATTTCTCCTTCACTGCTGGAAATTTCGTCTCGGAAATGGCCAAATACTTCCATTTAGGAGGTTCGTATCCGTACATAGCTTGAAATGGGGTCATCTTTGTGAAAGTGTGATAAGTTGAATTGTACCACTATTCAACGAGATGTAACCATTGAGCCCACTTGTTTTGTTTGTCTGTTGCATAAAAACGAAGGTAAGATTCTAAGCACTTATTAACAGTTTTTGTTTGACCATCTGTTTGAGGGTGATATGAAGAAATAATGTTGAGGTATGTTCCAACATGTTTGAAAAGCACCTTCCAAAAAATCCCTTTAAACTTGGCATCTCCATAGAAAATTTTAGGGGGAATGTTCGCCCTTTGGCGAAATTAAGGGGTTTTAAATTTTTAGTGGGCGAATATTTTGTATCATAGCACATTTTTACAAATCACCTCAAATAGCCCACCTTATTTTAAGGGAGAGGGTAAAAAAGGTAAATTTAGCCCTTGAAACTAGGAGTTACAACCTTCCATTCGCCCATTTTCAAGAATAGGTTTTATTTAAGTGAATCCATTCGCCCATTTTCAAGAATAGGTTTTATTTAAGTGAATCCTATGGGCCAAATACCATATTTATAAAAGAGGTATGGTAAATTAATAAAAATATAAATAAATGAGAGGTATGGTAAATAAATAAAATATTTTTTATATTTACTCCATAAGTCACCTTATATACATGCAAGGGTGTAAACAAATAAAAATATAAGTAAAGTGGAGGTATGGTAAATAAATAAAATGTCTTTTTATACTTACTCAAAAGGTATGGTAAATAAATAAAAATATAAATAAACTAGACATATGGTAAATAAATAAAACATCTTTTTATATTTAGTCCATAACCCTCGTTCTATTTATGAAGGCTCAAGAAAGAGGTTTTATTTAAGTGAATCCTATGGGCCAAATACCATATTTGTAAAAGAGGTATGGTAAATTAATAAAAATATAAATAAACGAGAGGTATGGTAAACAAATAAAACATTTTTTATATTTACTCCATAAGTCACCTTATATTTACGAACACTCAAAAAATGCGTTATATGTAGGTGAAACCTATGGGCAAAATACTATGGGACAAATACCATGGACTAGATTGTTATTAATACCATGAAAAAAACATTATTAACCCTAATATTAGTATTAATAAAAATAAAAATGGCACATGGTATTGATCCATGGTATTCACCAAAATGGCACATGGTATTGACCCATGTTATTCACCTGGAATGTAACCTATTTAAATGGGGGAATTAAACCCGCATAGATCCATCTTTACTCTGGATCTACTAACCCCCGAGAGGTATCAAATATCGTGGTATGCAAACTAGCATAGAGTGAAAAAATATTTGATCCCTCTCGGAGAGACATAGTATTCAATTATGGGTTAAAGAGATCCACACTGAATGATCTATCGGCCTTATCTTCACTTAGTTTAAGACTATTCACTTGGAGAGCCTGCATGTGCCCCCACTTCAAGAGCATAGTAAAGTCATGTAGAACTTAGAGAAGCTATCTTTAAGATTTTAGTGAAGAATGGAAAAATGTTTGGGTTCAATAACAACCATTTGAGTTGTTTAGTAATCTTCGGCAAAATCACATAATCAATCTTTTGTCGACGCGTTTCGAACCAACCAGTGTGGTTCATCGTCAGGACAAGTTGAAGAACTGATCTGGCTAAGCTTGATTAAATAGAGTGTGCAGAGACCCCAACGGTTATATTGCAACGGCTAATTTTGACCTGATGATCATAGTCAAACTAATAATTTTATTATTAACAGAAACCTACTATTATTAGTTAATTGAATATAATAAATATAATGGTCATTATATTTATTAAAAACCTATATTTATTATTATTCCTAAATTAATTAATTCCAAATAAATAGTATTAAATTACTATTAATCTTTAGAATTTAGTTACAATGGTAACTGCGTATTTATTTAATAAAAATTGTTTATACCTAAGGATCCAATGGTAAAGATATAATGGTTATTAATAAATTATGGTAAATTAATAATGGTAAACTACATATAATGGTCATTAATAAATTATATTATTATTCCCAAATTATTTAACTATAAATAAATGGTAATAAATTACTATTGTTTTTAGAATCAAGTTATAATAGGTAAAAGTTTAAATCCAATAAATCATTTTAATTTAAAATTTTTTAATTGTAAAGGCCCATTCGAAATTAAAATAATAAGTACTAAACAATAATCTATATTTTCTTAATAATTTATAGTTCTAATATTATTAAAAAACAATAAATAGTATTCTAGTTAAATCATTAATATTCCTAGAATGTAGTTACCTAAGGTAAATGCCATAATTAACGTACATGTTTATTAATAATAGTATATTCATTAACCTAATGTTATTGGTATATCATATACTCTTCTAATAACTTCTTGTTTATCATTTAACCTTAAGGGTCATTAGGTAAAATTGGATTACCTCTTATCATTAATTTAATAATTTATATTCATTAATTAATCAATAATTATTTACTAAAATTTTTATTAAAATTAACTATGTTATTAGTTAATTATCTTATCACTTATAAGGTTTAGAAAAGGAAGGCCTTTATTAATTCGATATAAGGAAATCAGTTAAAAGTAAAAATCAATGAAACAATCTAATCTAATTCTAAAAATACCCCTTGGAATAAGGTTAATACTAACATACTAATACCTCAAGCACTCCAAATTAATAAGACAATCCCGCCAAAACCAGAACTTGAGGAGAGGGAAGACAGAAACCCTAAGAAGGAACAAAGAGGGAAGGATGGAGGCTAGGAAGACAAGGCTGGGACCCAGCAACTGCTAATCTTCCAGCCATCATCCCTATTAAGATTGTTCGGCCTTTTCTCAATCTCCAAGGCCTCTCTAAATTTACGATGGTGAAACTGCGCCACTTTGGCAATGACTTGAGCATCTTCAATACAAACATGATGCATCGTCTTCCCCGCATGCTCAGCCAGGGCTGAGGACTTGGTCCTACCATGTCTTAAGTCAGCCGAATGCTCGCTGATCCGTTGATTGATAGAGCGACCAGTCTCACCAATATAAGGGGTCCCACAGGAACAGGGAATGACATAGACGCCTTTCATGTCCTTAGGGTCAATAGGGTCTTTCACAGACCTAAGGGAGCTACGGATAGTGTGGAGGGGTCTAAACGTTGCGGGCACATCGTACCTCCTCAGAACCCTCGCAATCCTATTTGTAGTCCCTTGGATGTAAGGAAGGTTCACACCCAAGACATGGTCTTTGGGAACCTTTCGGATTGAAGGCTCCTTCTTGGCCTTGAGGAAGGCTTTTTGACCAAGGTGCCTATTATAACCATTCTTCTCAAAGACATCAAGGAGATGAGCCTTCTCTGCTTCCAGGATCTCCTCATCTGAAATTCTTACAGCACGTGTGGCAAGCGTGCTAAGGACTCCTAACTTTTGAGCTGGAAAATGATGCGACGACGCATGCAAGTATTGCTCAGTATGCGTCTTCTTTCTAAACACCTGATGAGAAAAGGAACCATCCACCTTCTTAGAGATGAGAACATCTAAGAACGGAAGACAACCATTATCTTCTTTTTCCATCGTGAATTTAATGGCGGTGGACTGGTTATTGAGGTGACTGAAGAAACGATCCAGCTCGACCGGACCATGAGACCAGACAACACCAGTGTCATCAACAAATCTTTTCCAAAGCTTCGGTAAGAGACGAGAGGAGGCCAAAGCCTTAGACTCAAACTCCTCCATGAGGAGATTAGCGACGACAGGGGACAAGGGGGAGCCCATGGCAACTCTGCAAGTCTGCTCATAGAATTCTCCCTCGAAGCTGAAAAAGGTGGAGGTAAGGCAAAGCTCAACTAACTTAGCCGTATCAGGGTCAATTAGCTTATTAATTACCTTCATGGCCTCATTGATAGGAATACAGGTATAAAGAGAGACCACGTCGAAACTTACCAGAATGTCCTCGGGCTCAAGTTTAATATTCTTAAGATCCTCAATAAAAGAAGCTGAGTCTTTGACAAAGGACTCAGTCTGCCCTACCAAGGGTCTCAACTTAGTAGCGAGGAACTTGGCCAGGAGGTAAGTCGGACCACCAATGGTATTGACAATGGGTCTCAGGGGGACCCCATCCTTATGAATTTTGGGAAGACCATAAATCCTAGGAGTGATGGGGTTACCCTCAATAAGTATTAAGCTTCCAATAATGCTATATTTTAACCTGGAGCACTTTTGTGATTTGGAGGAGATGCCCCCTCGTATTTGTGACACATCTTCAGTTGTGAATTGGACTATTACTAAATGTCATTTCCTTCGAAAGTTACCTGATGACTTGGGGAACCTCAACCCTTTAAGAATGTTAAGGAAGGAAAGAAAGTACATTATGCTAAGTTCTCTTATGCTTTTCAAGTTTTTCTTGGATCTGTACAACGTTTCAGGTAGGAAAGTACATTCTGTTAATGAAAATTTGTCTTGATAGAAAGGCCCAATTTCAAATTCTAATGCTTTCAAAAAACATTGTATAACTGTAATGTTTCTAAAAGGAAAGCATATTTTTTCAATTTAAGTATCATGATCCCATATTCTAACTTATTTTTCAGTAACCCATTAGGCTTTGTAGCTTTGAATAAATCCATGTCTTTTGATAAGATCCTCTTCCAAATTAGAACACAGTTTCCTTTTGGCAATAACCACATACAATGTCTTGATTTTGTTATTGAGAAAATAGAGGTTGTGAAACAAGCTTGTGCCATACAAGGACTTGATTCATTGATTATGTATCAATTATGGCTCTTGATGTAACAATGTCTTGATTTTGTTGCTTGAAAATAGAGGTTACGCTTTACTATTTCACAAAATTTCTTACAATCTTTCCATAAGTATTGATTTGTAATCTCAGTCACTGAGGGATGACATTAATGAAAAAGGTAATATTCCATGGTTTGAAGTTACCCTCTTACTAAATATTTAAATATATCACCACAATTTAACTGTTAGTTAAAGGAATTGTATTTGATTTATAAACAATTCATTGATTGATTTATAGATTTTGATTTTTTCCCTTTTTTATTTTTTTCTCAGATTTGGTATGAGATATCTTCCAATATTTGGGTTCCCTAGTTTCCCCACCATAGCTATGAGGTTCAGATGCTATCATTAAATATTCTCAGAATGTTACAACTTTTCTAGTAAATGTACTTTGAAACATTGTTGTTGCTTTTCTATGGTGTTAATGCAAATAAGCACTACAACTAGTGCCATTATTTAGATTAAGTGCCGAAATCTAGGCGGTCTTGTAATGATGGAGTGATTGTTTTCTAGCTACTAAGGCCATATGCATTTTTATCTCTTATGTTGTCCTGAGATATTCAAATTCAAAATAAGAATTGAGGTCTCATTTCCATTGAAGATTGCAGTCAGTTTCTTGAACATAATATATAGTATATTATATTTTACTAATCAACTGTGGATGTGATCCCTTGAAGGAAAGGAAATTCAAAGTGTCTTTGATTTCACATTGATTTGTCAAAACATCCACACAGGAAAGGAGATTCAAATGACACTGATTTCACACTGATTTGTCAAAATGGAGGCAAGAGAAAAGGAAACTTTATATTCAACAATGCTCTTAATTTCATATGTACATGCACAGACGTATTAGTAGAAAATATTGAAGGGTTTCCTAAGTAATATTTTCCATTCCACTACATTCTTTACAACTTGTAAATAATTAACTCGGAACAATTCATTACACTACTTGTTATTCTTTATTAATCAGTGGTTAAGATTTTGATATTGAACTGGCTAAGATTTTTCTTCCTTCTGTGAAATTGTGTGTTCTATAATTCTTCTTTTCCTTTTACTATGTATAGCATATAAAGTGTGTCTAATGGAGTAGGAAGATTGGAAAGTCTTGTGATCCTTGAACTATGTTACAAGGCAGAAACCCAACGGGGCAGGGTAGGTGCATCCCCACAAAGGGGTGACAAATACCAAAGTTGGTATTGGCTAGTGCCTTGAGCTAGAAAATTTCCTTTACCCTTGTATTAACAGTGAATCCGGAGAGGATTCTAATATTATCTTTATAAGATTTATATTAATTAAGATTGATGAATAAAATTCATGAGACATGAGCTAGGATGTCCTTGCAAGGTGGTTTTTGATTATTGGAAGCTATGATGGCCATTATGTCAGGCTAGGTGGTCGCACTCCCTTGATTGTGAGCACGATTGTGATCAAGATGGAAGAATTCATGGTCTGGATTGATTGTTTAGCAGTGATAATTAGTGGGCTCATTCAAAAAAGCTTCTATTTCACTAATCCTTTTTATAGAGTTGTCAGATTCAATTTCCAAAGGTTTTAATTACACTATAGAGTTGAGTTGTGAGAGAGTTTTGATTCACAGTGTTAAGTATAGCAGCTATGACACTTGAATGAAGACAAGCATAGTAGATGTATCAGACTCTGTTATAAGCTTACCTGCATATTATAAGGGACTTGGTTGGCTTTTTTATAATTTTATAAAGAAGTTCTATTTCGTGGAAATGTGAAAAAAAACAGTGATATTGCCACCATGTGGCTCTTGTCATATATGGTTTTATACTTTTTCAAAAAATCCTCTAAGAGTTCACAATGCTAAGATTCACTAGGACCTTACAAAGTTTTATTATTTAGGGAAAGAATCACCAAGATCTTACAAGATTTTATAATTGAGTAAAATATTCGCCATGCCCGGTGAGAGATTCACCAAAAAATTATATATACATATTATATTATTGATAAAATCGCCTTCCATTTTTCCTATATACCATGGAGATTCGCCCATTTATTATACATATAGATTTGGGGGGTTCTTAAAATTTTCCCTGGGCATCTCTATCACTAACAATGACTTTAGGAAATCCATGTAATTTGTAGACGTTCTTGCAAAATATCTTGATGATCTCTTTTGTTGAATCTAAGTTCTTCATTCATATGAAGTGTGCATACTTTGTGAGTCTGTTTACTACTACAAGAATTTTATATTTTCTGCCTGACATGGGTAATCCTTCAATAAAATACATATATATTTCTTCCCATTTTTTGTTTAGGATATTTATAGGGTGGAGCAGAGCCAGGGTCATAATGTTCTCACTTTTATTTTGATGACATTGATCACATTCTGCTACATATTTTTGAATATCATTTTCATTCCCTTCTAGAAAAATGATTGACGTGCATTATAGTAGATTTTGAATAAACCTACATGTCCGGCTGACTATGAATCATGAGAATCTTTGAGAACATTGACTTTAAATTCGGAATTTGGACTTAGGTAAATCCTTCCCTTGTACCACAAAATATCCTTTTTCCATTGAACTTTTTAATTTTGAGGAGGGTTATTGATTATAGCACTTGTTTCTGGATCTTTTTCATACTCACTTTGAATTTCATTAAGCCATTCTGGGATTATAGCTGAGACTGAAAACAAGGATGTTTCTTCATATTTTCTAGAGAGAGAATCTGCCACTACATTGTCCTTTCCCTTTTATGTAATATCTCCATGTAAAACGCAACACTTTTCTCAATCCACCTTTTTTGTTTTGCAGAGAGTGTTTTCTACTGGAGGAGGTACTGAAGACTATTATGGTTTGTTCGTATGGATAACTTACTTCCGAAAAGATATTGTCTCCACTTGGCTAAGGCGTGCATAATGGTGAGCATTTCCTTGTTTTATGTAGACTCGAGACATTCTTGCTTATTGAGATTCCTTCTTTCAAACGCGATTGGATGACCATCCCACATTAATACTGCTCCCATACCAGAAGCATCAAATTCAATTAAAAATGGTTTTGAAAAATCTGAAGTTTCTAATACAGGTGTATTAGACATAATTCCCTTCAAGTCTTTAAAACACTTTTCTACTTCATCATCCCATCGAAATGAGTTCTTCTTTAGAAGGTTCGTTAAGGGTGCGGTTACATGGGCATAATTTTTAATAAACCTTCGATAGTATCTAGTTAACCCTAAGAAACCCTTTAACTTGGATATGTTAATTGGTTTGGTCCACTCTCTTATAACCTTTATTTTGTCAGGATCTACTTTTACTCCTTCCTTGGATATTATATGTCCGAGGTACTCTACTTCCTCTTTCCCAAAAGTGCACTTGGATTTCTTGGCATAAAATTGATGCTCTTCTAATATAGTGAGAACTTGTTCTAAATGTTGTAGATTCTCTTTCCATGTTTTACTATAAATTAGAATATCATTGAAGAACAACCGTAGATGTGGACCGAATATCTCATTCATGGTGGCTTGGAATGTTGCTGGAGAATTAGTTAGACCAAAAGGAATTACCTTAAACTCATACTGACCTTCATGTGTACAGAACACAATTTTTGCTATGTCTTCCAAACTTGTCCTTATTTGGTAGTATTCTAATATCAAATCTAATTTTGAAAAGTATTTAGCTCCATGTAGTTCATCCAACATTTCGTCGATAAAAGAAATTGGAAATTTGTTCTTAATCATTATCTTGTTTAGCCCTCGGTAGTCTACGCATAGTCTAAATGATCCATCTTTTTTTCGAACTAATACAACTAAAGCAACATATTGAATTCTACTTTTTGTGATACTACCACACTTTAAAAGATCCTAGACTAATATATCAATTTTTATTTTTTGATGATGTGGATATCGATATACTTTGATGTTGACGGGATTTGATCCTGATTTGAATTCGATTGTGTGTTCGATTTCTCTTTTAGGAGGCATCTTCATTGGAAGGTCTTTGAACAATTTTTCATGCTTTTGAATTAGTTCTTGAACTCCAGGTGAATCTTCGTTAACTAGGTTTGAATTTAGCATCTCTAACTGATGACACTGCACTAAGTAAGGTTGTGCCCCCTTTTGGATCATTTTCATCATCTGGGATGATGATACAATTTGGTTCTGATGGGGCTGGAACCCATATAATTTGTATTTTTTCCCTTTCCATTTAAATTTTATAAATTGCTTTTGATGGTTGGCAGAGTAAGTGCCTAAGGTTTGTAGCCATTGGATACCTAGGACCACATCCACTCCTCCTAATGGTACAATGTAGAACGGAGGCTCTAGATTATAGCCTTGACTATGTAATTTGACTTTATGGAATTTCCATAATTTTTCTTTTTTCTTACCATCAACTACCATAACCTTCATGTTGGGGATGGGAAATGTGAAAATGTTGAGTCTTTTCGACATAGTTGAGTCCAAGAAGTTGTGGGTGCTACTAGTATTGATCAGAACCATAACGTTGCTCTTCTTGATATTTCCTTTTAACTTTAATGTTTAGGGTTGTGATATACCTGTCATGGATGATAATGATAGTTGCAGAATATTCTCATTATCTAGTTCTAGAGAATCTTCGATTTATTCTACGTCTAATTCATCACTGTCTGAATCATTAGTTGCTTCACATTTATACAGGTTCTTGGTCTATTTCTCTTTAGCACACCTATGTTTAGGGTCCCATTTTTTGCCATAACGTTTGCACTTGCCCTCTTTCATTCTTTGCATTTCCAAGTTAGTTTTTTCTCCTTCACGAAGATGTGGTGGAACATATTTTGTGTTATCCATGTTCGCAGCTTGAGAAAATCTTCGTCTTGAATATACTCTTTCAACTTTCGGCCATGCATATTCTCATGCTTCTTTTCAACAAATTTTGCCTTATGTATGGATACATCTATAGAAGTGATGTCATAAAGCTCAATATCATCTTGGAGATGGGGTTTAAGTCCCGTGGTGTATGATTTAATGAGACGAGTTTCTAATAATCCAGGCACTCGTGTAGTTAAGGTTTCCCATTCTTGAGTGTATTCGTCCACATCTCCTTTTTGTTGTAGTCAGGTTAGCGATGAGAATAACTCTTCTTTCTTGACACCTTGGAACCTCTTAAATAATGCATCTTTTGAATTTCTTCCAATTGATAGCAAGTGTCATCTTTTTCCACCACATATACCAATTATATGCTTTGCCTTCCATTTTCATGGACACATGCCTGATATTTCATCATCATTGTCAATATCGTAAATCTCAAAATATTCTTCTGCTTTATTGAACCATGCAACACTGCACTTCTCATTACCATCAAATTTGTAGAGCTCAAGTTTTTCTCTTCATTGATATGTAGCAATTGACAGAGTGAAGAAGGGGTATTGATTCGCGAGATGCATATTTTGAAAATTTGTGTTACTATTTTGTTGATGGGGGATGGATGGTGCTTTTGGAGACTCAGGGTTCTCATGTGAGTCTTACGAGTTTGATGTATCCAGAGAATTGAGATGTTGAGTAGCTTCATTATTCTGAGGTATCTGATCGAGCATAATCTCTAACTTGTCACAAATATAGGTCAACATCACCATTGCTTGATTATGATTTAGATCCACCTTATTTGAAAGGATTGCATGATCCTTTTTAAATTCATTATGGTTCTTCTTGAGCTGACTCTTTATTCTCTTTGTTTTACCTTGGAGCTCCTTGATTTCATTGGAATATCCAGTAACCTTATTCTCAATATCAATCAATTTTTTACTAAAATCAGCCATCGACATTGACGAAGACATTGATTGGGTATGTGGTGGTGTATATTTATCAAACTTAACCCTTAAACTTAATTTTTATTTATTTATTAGAAAAGCCCTTTTTTATTATATATAAAAGTTTTTATATATATATAAAACTATATAATTAAGAATTATATAATATAGTTATACGATTATAAACTATATAATGTTGTAACTATATCATATATGACCTATACTAAACGATATGAATCATATATAACCTATGGAATGAGGGTGAAATGATATGGAACAAGGATGCGATGGTCGAGACTCAAAAAACAATGATGAAGGTGTGTTCACAGAAGTCAATGATGGAATTTACTACTGGTGAATGTAGGTAATGCGGTGGGGAATGACAGTGGTCGGACACATAGGGGTAGAGGAATAGTCAGACAAAAGTTAGAGGCAATGTTTGGATGGGTGGTGTGAAACACGGTGGGGAAGAATGACAACAGGATCATAGGAATGACGATGACAAAAATCCGATTTGGGTGTGAGTGTGAGCGAAACAGTGGAGCAAACAATGAGACAGATAGTGCCTAGAAAATGACGAAGGACGAGATCTATATGCGACTTCTTGTAGCGGATGACAATGAAAAATAATAGAACAATGCTATTACAGGCCAAGGATTGACTGCTCTGATACCACCTGGAGCATAAAAAATCATAAATGATAGAAGACATATATAATTTATTATTTATTGAAGGATGATTTTACAATGATCGTCCCTGGCATATATATCACCATGGGTACCTTTTGAGGAAAGGTCATGATCTTTTTATTATGCCCTTTCGTTAAATTGTACTAAGTAATTTTTTACATAACAAAATATCAACACCTCCAAACCAACACCTCCTTTTGGGATACATTGGGATCCTAAGGAAACTTTCCCTTAGCTTGTATGCTCATTTGATGTCAAACAAGTGGATTTTTTGATCATGGTGTTCTCATGTTAGGGTGGAAAAGCTTACATTAGTTGCATGTTACTTCATAGGAATTGATACCCACAAGTTGGTGAAATGATGTGACACATTTGGGAAAAAACTTGTTTCTCTTTGAATTGAAATCAATGAGAATATAGTTCAAAAATTTCCTCATTCCATCATCATTTGGCACACATTTTGCACTATTATTCATGAGCACTTCTATCCATTTGACTATAGTGAAGGCCTCTAGTCTATATGGCTTAAGCTTCAATAGTTTCTAGATAACTGGGAAATAAATATATTGAAGTGTTTTACAATCTCCATTTTCAATTCTTCATTTCTAACCTAGAATAGGTACTTAGTATTAAGTTTAATTTAGGTTTATTGCATCCTGTGTGGAATGAAGTAGTCATGACATCATCTAGTTCATCTCTATATTTAACATTTCATCACACGCTAGAACTAAAATGCAATTATTTTAACCATTAATTTTCCCTTTTTTCCTACTCTCATTTTTCTCGTAGAAATTCCCACTCATCCATAGCTTTTCCCACTCCTTCCTCCTTTCCCCACCCAACCTACACCTTTGAACAATATTGCAATTTTCACAAGACCACTACTCACAATACTATTAATTACTACACGCTACATGCCAAAGCACTATCAAGATGTTGTTCTCCAAATTTGAACACATGACCTTATCTACACCCCTTGATGACATTATTGATATTGAGAATCTTTCTAAACATAAACCCTAATTCATTCTCTTGACCAAAGCCTACACTTCTTATGACCATGGATTATTATTCACTCATAATTTCCATGTCAATAATCATGTAATTACATTAATTCATGACAATGACATTCAAAAGAATTGTGTTTCTATTCTCCTTTTCAAAGTCATGACACTTGTTGTAACTCTTCATCCACACCCTTACTACGTTAGCTAGGGGAATGAAGGTGACCAATGCTCATAAATTATGTTAGTATAACACCTCTTTTAAATCAAGGGATAGTGGGGAAATTATCTAGTGAAATTAAAAAGAACTTGTATAGGAATCAAGGAAAGATAGAATGATAAACATTAATTAGCTTCTTGTATTATTTATAATTGACTAATTAAATATTATTTTAATAAAAAAAATAAAGTCAAGCATGATCAACCTCATTTTATATTCCATCTATTTATAAAAAAATATGTATTACATATTAAATGCACTTTTGACACTAATTAACATAATAATTAAAAATTAATTTAGTAAATTTTTACTATCAATTATAAATATATATCATGTTGGTTCAAAATATTAAAATGCCATTTTATAATTTTGTTTAGTACTATAACCCATCCTTATCTTTTAATATAAAAACATTTCCTATTTTCTTATTATAATTAATTGATTATTAATATTTTAATTATTTATTTGAAAATACATAAATATGTATTCTATTAATCACTTTATTTTTTTATTTTTTAATAATAAAAATATTTAAATTAATAATATTAATTAATTAAAACAATCAAAATTAAATATTATATAAATGAGAAAAAAAAATTAAAATATAACTTGCAATTTTAATTATCATACCGAATAACCTATTGTTATCTTGTTGGGCAAGATAATGATAAGTCAAGATAATGATAGGTAGTGATTTATCTAGATGATAAGTAATGGCCTATTAATTAATTGATTGATTTTCTATATCAACAAATTGACAAAACTTATACCACACTTGAAAGTTGTCCCTAAGAAGTTAAAGTCATGAAACATTAGTCATATTATGTGATAGCAATTGAATTGAATATATCAAACTTATACATCATTTGATATTTAATAATTAAAAATTATAGAAGGTCCACATGGGGGTCTGCACTAATAGACCCCATCATGTTCTCGTATTAATAACAAACAAACGTGCACTTCACAACTTATGTTATAAATTTATTATATTTTACAACTTGATATTATTTAATAAAATTTCATTTAGGTGTTGAATTAATGGTCTAGAAAGGTGGAGTATTATTTACGAAAGTTTAAAAAATGGATTGTTGGTTGGTTATTTAATCATAAAGTTTTAAGTAACTTTAACAAAATAAATAATTTATTGAGAGGAAATTATTATTATTATTATTATTTTTTTTTTCTTATAAAATATACCAGATATTATTGTATCTGTATTTTAAATTATTGTAAAAAACATTTAAAATTTCTACCAGGTATCATCATATCTGTATTTTAAAATTATTATAAAAACATTTAAATTTCCATCAGGTATAAAGTGTAATGTTCCCACCCCTAACACACATACACACACCTATATATATATATATATATATATAATTTTAAACATTATTTTATTTAATTTATTTGATTGTCAACTTATATTATATTATAATTATACTATGCATCTTCCCTATATTGAATAATAAATGTATATCTCAATACAATGCATGTCTTATAACAATGTATGTCTACTATTTATATAATTATCTCTTGGTGTATATGATGATATTCATGAAGGCCATGTAGTAATAAAGGATTTCCAAATGCTACTTAGTAAAAGTTAATGTTTTATATATATATATATATATATATATATATATAATTTTAAACATTATTTTATTTAATTTATTTGATTGTCAACTTATCTTATATTATAATTATAATGCATCTTTCCTCTATTAAATAATAAATGTATATCTCAATACCATGCATGTCTTATAACAATGTATATCTACTATTTATATAATTATCTCTTGGTGTATATGATGATATTCATGAAGGCCATGTAGTAATAAAGGATTTCCAAATCCTACTTAGTAAAAGTTAATGTTAATACTACTTTTACTCTTGGTGTATATGATGATATTCATGAAGGCCATGTAGTAATAAAGGATTTCCAAATCCTACTTAGTAAAAGTTAGTTTAATACTACTTAGTAAAAGTTAATGTTAATAAGTTCATGTGTTTTTATGTTATTTAATTTGTCCCAAAAAAAATTTAGTTTGTAACTAAGATAAAATAAAAATTATAAATTTAAAATATTAATTATTTTAATTTTTATATAATAATAATAATAATTTAAAATTAATTCATAAAAGTATTTTGCAGTTTAAATTTTATTAGAAATATAAATGATATTAAAAACAAATATAAAGAAATAAATATATTGTTTTGGTGAAAAATACTATTTTTTAATATATTTGTTCTTTTCGTAATTTAAGTACTATAATTCTCAATCAGAATAATCATAGATATTTTTGGTCTTTGTTTATCATTGTTATGTTGTAAGCGAACCAAACCATTGAGAAAAGAAGTGACCATTAGTATAAGTGTTTTTCAAATGCAAAAAAATAGAAAACTTAATAGATTAATGTTGTATGTATCAAAGGGCATAAAACTAAATAGAGCAAAATTGCCTTAACAAGTCTTAAAGTAGGTGAAAAGAAAAAGTAAGAGAGAATTTAGTAACAAAGAATTGGTGATCATAGTATAAACTAAGAGGAAGTGGAAGCGTAGACCATGATGGGAACTGGTGCCTATGGGTTGTAGTAGCTAGGACCAAGACTAAGAGCAACATTTTCTTCTATGCATGCCAACTGATCATCTAGATCATATCCATTTTCATAGAGAAAAATTGCCTTAACAAGTATTAAAGCAGGTGAAAAGAAAAAGTAACAGAGAATTCAATAACAAAGAATTCCTGATCATAGTATAAACTAAGAGGAGGTGGAAGCATAGCCCATGATGGGAACTGGTGTCTATGGGTTGTAGTAGCTAGGACCAAGACTAAGAGCAACATGTTCTTCTATGCATGCCAACTGATCATCTAGATCCTGGAGATGAAGCTAGATATCATCCAAAACTAAGAGTATGTTGTCCTTGGCATTATGCCTATCAAGAAACAGATTGCTAATAAGAAACTTCATATGCCATAATAAATCAATCATGTCAATGTATTGATTTTGGCAACCACAAGTGTGTCCCATTCATCTGAATTTAAGAAGGGAACGAAATGAAATACATATTTAAAATCAAACACAAAGATATAATGAACATGAATTTCAATTAATAAATAGAAATGTTGAAACTGTTTACATGTAGAATGAAAGAAAACTATCACAAATGGTGGTAGCTTATCTATGAGAAGATGTGATGGGTATGTGCCTTTCTGAACTGTGCTGTAATGAGGCTAAAATTCTTTTTAATCATGAAGAAATAATGGGAAACCCTAAACATCCAAAACCCTAATCATAGGAGATGAAGCACCAAAGGCTTATGAACCCTGATGGGGTGTGTTAGAATGTCAACTTCTCGTGGTTGTAACTTTGACATACGATCTCTGTTTTGGGCACGATAGCCCATTAGAAAGGTCTATCTGAGGAGAAAAACATCTAACTTTCAGCACAAACTATGAATTTTTTTAGCTTGTTTCCCCAAAAAAAACCATTTAGGGCCTTAAACGAATTTTGGAAGTTCAGGACCTGAAAACTGCCAAAAATAGGAAAAAACCAAAATAGGAAAATTGTGTTGTGAGCTAGTGGAATAGGTACGTGGCCACCAATATCGACTTGGATAAATCCTCCCCCCTTAGGAAGCAATGGTCTCCATTACGTTGATCACCTCCATGAGATGGGGAAACTTCTGTTAAACTTGCTCCCTGGTGAGCCACATGCCTTGGTGCAAGAGATGACCTTCTTTTACAACCCGATAAAGATGAATCCTCTATTGGAGAGTGTTCTTAAATTATGTGTTCATGATTTGATCAATTATGGACTATTCAAAGAGATCTGGGTTAAATTCTGTTGGTGTCAACTACTTTGCAATTTTTGATGTGTCCAACAATAGTGGAAAGTATGGCTGAAGGAAATCCACATTGAAAACTGGGTGTAGGCCAAGGAATGGGGGGATACTTATCTCAAAATCATTATCACCCACCACCTTGGTTATGGTGTAAGGTCCATCAAAAAGTGGTTGAGTCTTCTGATGGTCCCCTTAAAGGCATTCCTTTTGCAAATGTAACCAAAACTTATCTCCCACTTGAAACTTGTGTGGCACCTGATGTTGATGATGATGTTGTTTGTGCTTAGCATTGACTTTATGCAATATATAATGGACCTGCTAGTGGATGTGCTAAATTCATTTAATAATTTTGGTAGCTTTGTCATCTTCAGATTGAACATGTGTCGATTTTTCATAGGTAGTTGCAATGGGCAGTGTGACGTAAGTGGGACATAATGGTTGAAATCCTAGGCCCACTTGAAAGGGGATATGGCTAGTCGAGCTATGGATAGATATGTTGTAGCTGTGTTGAACATAAGGGAGACTCTCATCCCATATTTATGGATTTTTGGAGTTGTACATGTGTAAAAAGTGCATGATCATCCTATTGATGACCCCTATTGAGATGATGTTATTTTGACTCACACTATCGATAATGAAATGAAACTTAGCACCCTTCACCCACATTTGTGAGTGGAAGAGATGCTCACCTTCCTTTGGATCTCCAGGATCACTTTTCTAGACCTTAGTGGTGGAAACAATGGCACTAGGTTATGCATCACTGATTTGTTTCCCCTTTTCAAGTTTTGGTTTAAAGTTGGAACCTACATTTGACTTTGAAGATTTTAGCTCCACCACTAGTGATTTCTTTGTGTGATATTCATTTTTTTTTATGAGTGGGGCACTTGTAGAACTCACACCACTTTCCTGTGTCTTTCTTCATCTTCCCTTTATGATTCTTTGCTTGTGGCTTCAATGGGTTATCTTACGGTGTTCCACCTTGACTCTATCCCTTTTTTGTGGTTTGGGGGGTACCCTTTCCCTGCTTTAGATTCGCAGATCCAAAGTCTCACTTATTTTCTTTATTTTTATTTTTTTGATTTTGACATCATATTAGTATGTTTTACTATGCAAGGATATGTCCAAAAACTCCATTTTTGCATAGATGTATATGTAGACAAGTACGATACTTAAGCATGAGTTGTTACTTATATTCCTTAACAATGAATTTGTGTGTAAGGTATGAAATATATTCATGAATTTTGGCACTTCTTGGTCCCTTTCTTGTCATAGTGTGGTCCATTTTATATACTTGTCTTCATAGCTTCCAACAGGTTATTACTATTCCTTAAAAACATCCCTAAAAGAATTCCAAGAGGGTGTGGCTACAAATAGTGGGGATTCCTCTGTGGCCCTTTTCTCACAATAAGTTTCCCACCACTCCTTGACATGGGAGGTAGCCTTAAGGAGTGAAAAAGTAATCTTTTCTCTATCAAAAAAATTATGGACCAAAAAATGTCCTTCCAACATATTTAACCATTTATCTAAAGCATTTTCATCTATTTAGCCTTCAAAAATAGGAATATCAAAATTAAATTGTACCTTAAAGGATGTGATGCCTCTAAAATTGCTGCTAAATGAAGATGTGTCACCTATTGGTATCTGTCGAAGGACTGTAGAAATTGCAAGAAATTTGCTACTGCTAATGAAATTGAACTGAAATCAAGAGACAAAAATTTCTTCTACTATTCTGCAGAAAGGAAAACACACAATAGAAACTCATGCAATAACATGCAACCATCAAAACACAAGGAACACAATGATTTTACAGGGGAATCAAATTGGGAAAAATCCCTCCGCTAATTTGCATTAATTCAGACGAGAATATGGAACGATTATAATGTCTTGCTTCAATCCTGAAGCACACTGTGCACTGCGATTCTTATCTCTTGCTCATTGACTTTCTCTGACCAACACCTAGACAAAATAGGCCTTTTCTTTCAGGATCCTATTTTCTTACGTAATACTAGAGGAAATTAGCCCCTAAAAAATATGATAATTCCTTATTTCCTTGCACAAATCTTGAAGGAATTGACCACCTACTCAATGAAAAATCACTGTACACTCAACTAGTATATAATTGATAATTACAATGAGCCTTTTTCTCCACTCCAACTAGGAAATTCTAATTCCATGCATTACTAGGTCTATTTTTAGTAAATTGATAAGTTAACTGAGAGATCAGTGATTTCACAACTGTTATAACTACTCAATTGAAACCCTACTGACTCCACAAAAGACTAGAGCTCAATTAACTGAGTTTAACTAACAATAACTCCACTATATTGCTAAATTTTAGCAATCAACCCATGCACAACTCTACTTCTAGCCTATAACTAAAATTTACTGACTTAACTAGGAGACAAAGCCATATTACTCCAACTAACTACAATCCAAGTCATTCTGCTGATGTGGAAAATCGAATTTCTCCATTTGACTAAGGCACAAGTCAAATGAAGCCTTTTTCTTGCTACTCTTTAACACCCCTTTTAATAGCAAGAAAAGGGTTCTACACCACCCCTATCTTGCTCTCGTGGAACTTGAATTTTCCTCGGGAAAATTCCTTTATCAAAATGTCTGCATCCTGATCCTCTATGGGATTGTATTGCAACATCATGATTCTCCTCTGCACACAATCTCTCAAGTGATGGTACCTGATATCAATGTGCTTGGACCTGTCTTGGAATACTAGATTTTCAGAGAGTTTGATACAACTCTAATTATCACAGTAAATCATAGTAGGATCCATCTCCTCATTGAAAAGACCAACAAGAATTTTTCTCATTCAAATGGCCTCACATGTTGGTTGACTAATATCCATATACTCGAGATCTTCTGACCTGAGCGCTATAGATCTCTCTTTCCTGCTATACCTGGAAATAACTATTGACCCAACACTGAAGATAGCTCCTGAAGTTCTCTTCCTGCCTAATCGACTCCTTGCTGATTTTTCATTAGTGAAGCCTTGGATCTTCATACCATCATTCCCCCTTTACCATAACCCAAAATCTATTGTGCCTCTTAGGTATATAAGCACATGCCTTGTTGCTTTCTTGTGAATCTTGGTAGGCTTCACCATAAAATGACTCAGTTTATTAACTGCATAACATATGTTGGGCATTGTGTTTACTAGATACATCAAGGACCTGAATATCTCTTTGTAGATGATAACATCTACTGCCTCTCCTATAGAAGCATCCTCCTTCCTCTAGTTGGCAGTTAGAGGAGTGCCCATAGGCTTGCATTCGTGCATATGGAATCTCTGAAGTATTTCAGAGGTATACTTCCCCTGACCCACAAACAACTCTCCATCTCCCTGCCACACCTTCAAACCAAGGAAGTAGTGCTTCAAGCCCATGTCCTTCGTCTCAAACTCTCTTGCAAGGTCCTCCTTGCAAGTCTGGATCAACTTCTCATCCCTTGTCAGTATCAGGACATCTATATACAAGACTAGAATGAGAAATTTTCCATCTACCACAATGTAATAGAGGTTGGAATATGCTTCACTCTTGGTGAAGTCTAATCCACTGAAATATGTGTCTATATGAGTGTACCAATAACAGGGTATTTGCTTGAGACCATAAAGGGCTCTCCTGTGTCTACACACATGTGTCTCCCTGTCAATTGTCTCAAACCCCTCAGGTTGCTCTATTTAAATCTCTTCCTCAACCACTCCATTGAGGAAAGTAGTCTTCACATCCATTTGGTGGATCTTCCACCCCACCTACGCAGTTAATGCTAGAATGGTCCTTATGGAGGAGTATCTTGCCACAGGGGAAAATGTCTCCTCATAATTAACTCCCTCTACCTGTAAGAAGCCTTTGGCCATAAATATGGCCTTGTACTTCTTGATACTGTCATCAACTGTGTGTTTCACTTTGTATATCCATATAGAACCAACCATTGACTTGTTATCTAGCTTTGGCATGACCTCCCATACATTGTTCTTCATGAAGGAGTCATACTCCTCCACCATGGAATCTACCCACACTAGTTGGGAAACTGCCTCCTCAAATGAAGAAGGCTCAAAATCAACGAGTTCCATCATATGTGCCCTATAACCAATATATCTGTCTGAAGATCTCCTCTGCCTGCGCAAGGATGTAGGAGTCCTCACATGCTTTAGTGCATCCTGAACCAACCTTTCAACCTCTCTGGTTCTATTCCTCCCCTCTCTAAAGATTCTAGTTGAGTAGGTGCCTCCACTTGGCCTCCTTGATGCTCCACCACATTTTGATGCTCCAAAACATCCTGAAGCTCTGAATGAGGCTCCTCCTTTGGAGCTATAAGCTCCCCCTCTGGTGGAATACTCAAACCTTTCTCTAGAGAGCTTCTCATAGCCTTCTTCTAATTAAATATGACATCTCTCCTCATTAATCTCATATTGAGTGAGGGAAAATACACCCGATAGTTATGAGGTGTCTCTATGTGTACAAAAACTATCCCCATCTCATCTGTAGGATCCAACATTTTCCTGCTATCCATGGAGACATGACAATAGACCGTATATCCAAAAATTCAAAAATTGGATATAACTGGCTTCCTCCCAGAGAAATCTTCTTTGGGTGTGATCAAGCCAAGTATTTTGTGAGGGCTCCGATTCTGCAAATAATCTACTATATTGCATGCTTTTTCCTATAGATATAGTGGTAGTCCTCGATCATGAAACATTTCTCTTGCAGCCCCTACAATGCTTCTATTTTTCCTCTCTTCCACCCCATTTTGTTGTGGGTTGTGGGGTGCAATTAGTTCTCTTCCAATGCCTTCCTTGCACGCAAATCTTTGAAAGAATTAGACACAAATTCTCCTCAATTCTCACTTCTTAGGGATTTAATTTTATGACTAGTCTCATTTTCAACCAAAGCTTTAAATTCAACAAATTTTACAAACACCTCATCTTTCTTCTTCATAAAATTGATCTGACACTTGTGGGAAAATTCATCTATGAAAATTACATAATACCTGTGTTTTGCAACTAAGACTGTAGAAAATGGTCCACACACATCTGAGTGGATTCGTTGCAAGATGGATCGAGCTCTTCTATCTCGACCCTTGAAGGAGGCTTTGAAATATTTTCTGATAGTGCATCCCTTGTAAACATCATGTTTGTCAAGGGTGCACTTTGTAAGTCTTGTGGTGATCTGCTGCATTATTTTCAAAGCTCCATGGTGTAGATGACCCATGCACCTATGCTAGAGTTCTGCAACATCTTAACTCTGAACATATTTTTCTTTGCTGCTCAATGTAGTGCATGCATCCACCTCTAGTTTGTAGATATTTTTCAATCTAACACCGATTTGTTTTACTTATCTAGTAGAAACATGATTCAGAAAAAAATTCCCTTTACTAAACACCACATCATACCCTCTATCCTCCAATACAACTATAGAAATCACATTTTTCTTCAGCCCAAGCACATACATTACATTTTTCAGCTGAAGATGGGAGCCTAACTCCTGTTAAAGGTGACAGTACCAATCCATTTGGTATTATACCTCCCATCATATCCAAGTTCTATGTGTAATTTGAGGTCCTTCTCCTTGAGGCTGCTGAAGGAATCCCTAGATGCTGTCATATGAAATGAGGCTCCAGAGTCCAAGTACCATACACTGCCTCGTACAATACTTTCCATGCATGCAATGAGGGTGAAATTCAATTCAAACTATGATGTAAAAGCATCACCTCCTACTCCTCCTGCATGCTTCTTCTTAGATTTCTT
This sequence comes from Pinus tabuliformis, assembly GCA_031772625.1. NCBI lineage: Eukaryota > Viridiplantae > Streptophyta > Pinopsida > Pinales > Pinaceae > Pinus > Pinus tabuliformis. The sequence goes on along the minus strand of CM062818.1, from coordinate 1,938,122,990 downwards.
GTGCGGACACTTGGTTGCACAGTGTTTATATTCATGGAAGTGAAAATGTTTAATTTTGTTGAGGTCCTTCTTCTCGCTCTGGTTCTAGATGGATTCTAGCTTGCCTTGGACCTTATTTCCCTTGGATTTCTTTCCCTTGCCTGCCAAGGATAAGTTTTCTTCCTCCTCAACTCTGGATGTGACACCATCTCTAATGTTTCTTTTGATCTCTTCCTGCACCAAATTAACCCAACGTCTCTCCTAATCTGGTAGCTTGTCTCTTCCATTAACTGAACCATGATAGTTGTGCCAGGATTTCAGAAGACCAAGGAGTGCTAAGCTCACAAGTTCAGCTCATGGCTCATTTTCTCCTACTCCTCCAAGTTCATCTCAAACCTGAGTGAATCTACATAGCTATTATGGAATAACTTCATTTTTCTACATTTGAATGCTCCTGAGTTTATCTCTCAATGCCAATTTCCTAGCATCACTGTTGCACTGGAATAGATTGGTGAGATCTTTCTACATTGAAAAAGGCGTCTCCTTTCCATGCAAGTTCGAAACCACATGATCTATGACACCCTCTAAAATAATCCTTCTAGATTTTGCCGTGTATTTATTCCACTGAGAAAGTGATTGTGCATATGATGCTACTAGTTTTAGAATATCAATTTGTGTATATTCCCATAGTCCATTGTCATTTAGGACAACTTCCATCCTATATTTCCAATCAAAAAAATTCGAGGTGCCCTCCAATGCATACTCAAGTCTCAATCCATTAAAAGACATGTTTCTTGCACTGAAGAGAATCTGCACCAAAAAAAATGCAAATCAAAATTTCTCTGTGAGAATATATGGAACAAGGTTTTTATGTAGTCTTCCAGAGCTTCGATACCATGTAGAAATTGCAAGAAATTTTCTACTGCTAATGAAATCGAACTGAAATGAAGAGGCAAAAATTTCTTCTACTATTTTGTGGAAAGGAAAGCACACCATAGAAACACATGCAATAATATGCAACCATAAAAACACAAGGAACACAATGATTTTACAGGGGAACCCAACTGGGAAAAACTCCTCCGCTACTTTTCATTAATTCAGATGAGAATATGGATCAATTACAATGTCTTGCTTCAATCCTAAAGCACACCCTGCACTACAATTATCATCTCCTTCTCACTAACCTTATCTAACCAACACTTAGCCAAGATAGGCATATGATTTCCTCCTATCTCCTTGCGTAATCCTGGAGGAAATTAGCCCCTAAAAAATAGGAGAATTCCCTATTTCCTTGTGCAAATACTGAAGGAATTGACCACATGTTCAATGCAAAAACACTGTACACTCAACTAGCATACAATTGATAATTACAATGAGCCTTTTTTTCCACTCCAACTAGGCAACTCAAATTCCGTGCATGACTGGGTATGTTTTTAGTAAATTGATTAGTTAACTGAGAGATCAGTGAGTTAACAACTGTTATAACTAGTGAATTGAACTCCTACTGACTCCACTAAATACTAGAGCTTAGTTAACTGAGTTTAACTAACAACACCTCCACTAGATTGCTAAATTTTAGCAATCAACCCATGCACAACTCTACTTCTAGCCTATGACTCAAATTTACTGTCTTAACTATGAGACAAATACATGTCACTCCAGCTAACTACAATCCAATTCATCTTGCTGATGTGGAAAATCGACTTTCTCCATTTGACTAAGGCACAAGTCAAATGAAGTATTTTTCTTGCTACCTTTTAACAAGGATTTGAGAAAAAATATCCATTATCTCATTCCTTTATCACTCAAGGGATTCTTCAAGCAACAATTTTATAGGATCTCCTTCTCCCTCATCTTTATTTTCTTCTTCCATGGGAGGTCATCAAGGTCGGTGAGGTCATTCTTGCAAGGGATTAAGTAGTTCAAGTCATAACTCCTTATACCTCGACCTCGTTGGGAACATGCATAGAAAAACAAAGACTTCTCTGATACCACTGATCAAAATTTATGAAGGAAATGAATTGAAATACACATTTAAAATCAAACACAATGACACAATGAAACTTCACTTCAATTCATAAATAGAAATGCCGAAACTATTTATATGCAAAATGTAAGCAAACTAGCTCGAATGGTGGTAGCTTATCTTTGAGAAGAGATGTGATGGCTATGAGCCTTCCCGAACTATGTTACAATGAGTATAAAAGTCCTTTTTATCATGAATAAACAATGTGAAACCATAAACATCCAAAACCATAACCCTAGGAGATGAAGCGCCAAAGGCTTATGGGCCCTGATGGGGAAAGTTGGCATGCCAACTTCTCACGGTCATAACTTTGGTATATGATCTCCATTTGGCATGCACAATAGATCATTAGAAAGGTCTATGTGAGGAGAAACTATTATAACAACCAACATAACCTATGACTTCCATCAACCCATTTACTCAAAAAACACGGTTTAGGGCCTCAAAATAACTCCAGAAGTTTAGGGCCTGAAAAATGCTAAAAATAGAAAACTGCCAAAATAGGAAAACTATGTTGTGAGCTAATGGAATAAGTGGGTGGCCACCAATATCCACTTGGATCACTTGTGTTAGGCGTAGAGGCCATGACTATTGAAAACAATTTGGAATTCAACATACAAGCTTTCACACCAACTATCTCACCCTTTTGTTCCCGTAACTCATTCTTAATTTCTTGGAGAGTCAACTTGTGGAAAATTTGATCCACTATCTCAGCTCACATATGTGCCTTTTAGCCACCAGGAGAGCCTATACCCCCACTACCATGTTTACATTTGGATCACTAATAGGTAATTGTTGGAGTTGTCTAGAGGAGGATAAACATAGGGAAAGTACAAAGTGTAGGAGAACCAAAGGGATAATGAAGAGAAGGGGGTATCAAGTGGAAGGTTAAAAAACACCAAATATCAACCAAAAAGTGGCCTCAAAGCCAAAAAGGCCACTTATGAAGTGGAAGGAAAGAACAATGAGGTACTCAAAGAAATCTATGGGAAGAGGTTGAAGACAAAAGATAATTAAATATGAGGTAGAGAGCTTTGTTAGGAGGGAGAATGCCATTCAGACCATAACCATGAACCAATTGAGCACATTACTAAAGTGTTCGATCCATCTAAGTATGATACCACAATGCGTGGAGGGAGGATTCAAATGGATCATCATAAAATTTACAAGCTAGGGGTATAATGTTTTGCATGCCACTATTTAACATGGTTATAAGGAGTTGTAACCATATCATCCTCATGCATTCTTTGAGGTAATGGTAGCACGTACCCTTCACCTTGTATCTCAACCCAATTCACCCCAGAATGGGATTCTAACATATTTGTTACTTTAGATACCTTATATAGATTGAAATTTGGGGTTGCAGAGTTTTAAAGAAAGTAGGAGGAAAATTGATAAAATCCGTAAACATTTTATAATTTAAATGGTTAAAAATAAAAGAAATATACTTTGTGCAATCCTACTCTTAAAGGTTAAGTTTCCACTCATTAAGAGCAAGGCTATGATTAAGTTCTTAATATACAAGAATAGGATAATTAACTTGGAAGATAACAAACTTCCTAGTATTACTTTGATTCTAGAAGAAATTCACTTGAAACTTAAAAAAAGTTGCATAAAAATGCTGGTTCTTGGTTAAACCATTCAGGATAAAGAATGAGAAAATTGCAAAAGGTATTTATACCATTAAAAATAATTAACACAACTAATTTTTTAAAATATATTGGTAAAAAACACAAAATAAATAATAAGAAGAAATTAACCACTATAAAGAAATCTAGGATGAGAAGATTGCAAAAAGTATTTATAACATTAAAAATAATTAACACAACTAAATTTTTAAAATATATTTGTAAAGAACACAAAATAAATAATAAGAAGAAATTAACCACTATAAAGGAATCATTAATCCTAGATTTGAAAATAAAATGGATATTTTTACTATTGGGAACTTAAATAAGAAAATTAGCATTTTAGAATAAAAGCAAATTCCCATGACCATTGGCCATAATGAAATTGGGTGATGGAAAATTCGTAAAATACATTGGATAAAATAATATGTAATTTTATAAAATTATAAAAGTAGATTATGTAAAACAATTTATCTTTGAATACTTTGATTATATAAACATAAGTGTCAAGTTCAAAATATTTGTGTAATGTTATTAGTTTTCTCCAATTTTTTAGAGCATAAGAATAAGATAAAATGAACAATATTATAAGTAGTAATGATTATTATCATCATTAATATTTTTATTTGTATATTAAATTATAAATTAATAATTAAAATAAATATTTATTTATTTATTTTTTAAAAAAACAGGTAGTAATTAGTATCTATGAGAAATTGATACATCTTCCGTTCCTCCTCGACAAAGCTCCTCTATTTAAGGGTGTTCATCAACCCTTCAACATATTCGAGAAATATTTCCAACAAATTGTTCATTTTAACCTGCTCGTCCTCCTGAAACTGACCCCCCAATTCCACCATAGCATAACTATGGTGCTCCACGCTTTGGGCTTCAAAAGTTAATAATTGCCCATGTTCACAATTTTGGACACTTCGTAAAAAAATTGAGTGAGATTGAAGAACAACACAAAGCCATATATAACCGCATCTTCCTCTGAACCACCACCCTAGATCATTGAATTGCGAAGCTTCTAAATCCATGGATGAATCACCGTAAATTCCTTGAAATGTTAATAAAATGATATAGAGGAAAAGAAGTATTAATGTCATTTTGTAATGAATTGAATGCATTAGCAGGGATAGGGCTCCCCTCACTTTTGTAAAATACTTCTAGCCTTGAAGTATTAAAACCTGATGCCACTTGTGTGCACAATTTACTTTGGTCACCAAACGTTTTGGTGATTTAGACAAGGGTTCATCTTCTTTGATCTGCGTGGCCAAAAAATTAATGTTTGCCACAATTCCTTTCATGCTAACACAAAATTATGAGCCAAGATCTAAATTCTTGAGGGGAGGAATGCTGGGAAGATTCCACCTTAAGATCTCGTTCAAATTTTTGGTTGAGGTAACCTTTATACTCATTGTTATGGTCATAATGTTTGTTTTCAAGATTCATGGAATGGGTGAGTTAAAAGTTAGCCCGTGATCTAATTCTAAATTCCCTTGCTCTAGTGTTTTTCCTCTGTTTTCCAATGAATATGCCTTTGGATTTAGTTATCTATCCAAAAAGGGGATTTATCTTCACAACACTTCCTTTTATCCTCCAAACGATTGTTTTGCAATCAATGCAATTTGATCAAATTGAATTCTTTCACATGTATAGATACTTTCCTAGCTTATGTTTAAAAACATATAGAGAGAGAGAAACCTACCTCGCTCTGATGCCAATTGCTCAATCCTTTGATGATGACTTCAATCCCTTAACTTCCAGGTTCGCTCCTTTCTTGTTCCTTATGTTTGAGCACCTGCAAAAGAGATCAAAGGACAATATAATATACAAGAGAATACATATTAATATATGTCAAACATAAACTACTTGATAGATCAAGGAGTACCAAGCTAAATGCATAAATATTTAGACATTTATGGAAAGTGAACATTAGATGTATATATTAATGAATCAAAAAGGGAAGCATACAACCATTACCTTGATGTTGGAGACCTCCTTTTGGTGGATGTCCAAGTCCAAGACAAGAATCTTCAAGCACTCCTTCTCCAAGTGAGATGGGCAGCATTTAGGCATAATCTTAGCATAGGAATGCATGCAATCAATGACCAACCCATTGAAGAAAGTGAAGAACGAATTTGTAGTGATGGAGAGGAGGTTAGAGATTCACCAAAAGGGGAAGGAGGTCCTTATCTCAAAGGTAAGATCCCTAAAGGTAGGATCAAATATCTAAATGGGAGTACTCGACCATATCTTCATCCAACAACTATTAGCTCGCTGTTCTTGAGGCTTCTAGTAAGAGAAGCTTCTGCTCGATTTTTGGAGAAACTGCCTTAAGAGGATCAACGTGGATTTTCCTATCCAAATTTGCACTGCCAGTGCTAGTCACTAGTTAGACAAAAGGTTACCAACATGGATTTGCCTACTAAAAGTAGCGTTGGTCTTGCAAATTAGGGTTTTTCACAAGTTTTTCCAGAATTACTTCAAGACATTAGTTCTCCATCTCTTCAGGGATGTGTTGAGCATATAATTCATGGTGAATGAGTTTACACAACTTTTGTCGCTTTATGACATTTGTGACAACAGTGGCACAAAGGATGACAATTCAGGTATAGAGTTTGGAATGTGACAAAATATTGTGTAACAGATGCCCCCTAAAGCATGAAAGTAGAACAAGAAGTGATGGTTGAAGTGCTTTATCAGTTAAGGCAAGGAACTTGGAAGACCACTGTCAGGAGACCTGCAAATCAAACATGATACAATATATGACATCTATGATATATACATATGCCTGATAATACATTTGAATAGGAATTAAAATATAATACATGAATCCACTGTATGGACATAACCATCCATCTGAAAAGGATCATATCTATGGATCCAAAGCATGGACGCAACCATCCATATGAAAAGGATCATGTCTAAGGATCCATGGCATGGAACACAACCATCCATATGAAAAGGATCATGTATACAATCATGAATACTCAATAACTCCTCGCAACTTGGATTTTAACAGATGAGATCTAGGGTCTTCATCTATATCCTGAACAAAGTACGAATCTAACCATGTGAATAGATGCGTTGACGTCAAACATGGTAGGAACCACCTAAGTACTAGTCAATAATGTAAATCATTAACATGCATGAGAGAAACCACCAATAATGACGATGGCCCTCAAGGTACATCAGTACAATCTTCAAGTGTGAATAGGTGAGATGAAGTTGAAGACTTGCAGAATCATTCGATCGAAGGCCAATGATGTAAGCTTGTTGTTGAACATGAAGAGATTTCCATTGAAGCATGCAAGGTCCAAGGTATTGAAAGGGAATTTCTAAATCATCTTCTTGGATAATGAGATGAAATCGACAGAAAGTGATTTGTCAAAGGAGGGCCATAATGTTTCCCACATAATTGACACGAAACAAAGATAAACTATGCTTGAGATAAGTTTGCATGCCCCCAACACAATGACTCAATTTGAGGTATATGCCCCCCAACCTTCATGCCATCCACCTATTAGTAACCAATAGTCTACTTAGGTGAATGAAATGAAGCTTGGTGGGCATGTACCTTGAATTGAGTCATTATGCTGGGGGCATGCAAACTTATCTTAAGCATAGTTTATCTTTGTTTCAAGCTTGTGTAAAAATGAAACCAAACCCAAGCATAGTTTGTTTCCGTTTCAAGCTTGTGTAAAAATGAAACCAAATCCAAGCATATCTTTTTCTCATGTTTCAATCTTGTGAAAAAATGAAACCATTTTCAAGTATCCTCAAGCATAGTTTCCCATGTTTCAAGCTTGTGTAAAAATGAAACCATTCCCACTTTACCTATCGTGATTGCCATATTTATGACCCTGTTTTGTTGGATGAGCCTTGGTTTTTTTATTCCATCGTCACCATCTCTTTGGCCGATCATACACTTTCACTTGTTTGTTTTACCCTTGCCCAAGGAACATCTGCAGTGAGTGGTCTTATTAGCCAACATCTTGACGTTTACATGTTTTGAGTAGTTCCATCATGACCAAAACCAGTTGTTACCCCTTTATACCACTTTTTCTTCTAGGAGGAGTTCTCCTTCAGCTCTTTTTAGACTCCCAAAATATGTGAAGATTGTTGAGCACTTGTCTTTTCGAACTCGTAAAAGTAAATGAAAATATGTCTACTCAGTATAAGTTTAACCCTTTTATGGACTGAGATGGATTAGCCACGAAAAAGGAATACCTTAGTCGAACATGGCTAAGAGGTTCTCTTGAATATTTTTTTGTACCTTTTCGGATTTGAGAGGCTATCTATGAAAAGGGACCTCTGGGTTTTCCTTTTTGCCTCTTTTTCGAACTCTCTAAACATGAAAAAGATGTTGAGTTACCCCTCCATCAGACTCGTAAAAATTAAACGATGTAGGACTTGTCACTGTGACGAGACCGAGGAACTCCTTCCTAGGGATCGTTAAACGTAATAGAATGGATTCATCCAAAGGATGAAATTATACGACAAGCATATGATATCCTCTTCAAGCTTGTGATTAAAACTAAAGAGGTAATCACTAGAAATAGCGGGGGAAAAATGGAAGTAAATGTGTCTTGTATTCTGTATGAAAGGCAACATGTTACTCTTGAACATGACACTCATATGCATTTTGTGTCAGGTTTGGGATATCCTCACTTAGTCACTTTCCTTCTTGGGTTTGGGAAATCCATTTGCCTCTCATTTGATCATTTCCTATCATCATCATGACCATTTATCCCATTTTGAGTCAAATGCTGCCAAATTACAAAGTCATGTCATCGATGTGTTCAAGAGAAGTATCGTCCGCAAATTCAAACCTCTTATGCCCCATTTGATCATCTCTGCTACAATCTTGTATCACTCTTGCCAAATTTACAAAATCCTTTGTTTCGTGTTGATGATGTGGGAAACATTATTCCCTCCTTCGACGGATCACTTCCTGTCAACTTCAGCTCATTATCCAGGAAGATGATTTAGAAACGCCCTTTTAGTACCTTTGACCTTACATGCCTCAATGGCAAGTTATTCGTGTTCGACGACTTGCTTACATCATTGGCCTTCGATCGAATGCTTTTGCAAATGTTCGACTTCAACTCACATATTCACACTTGAAGATTGTACTGGTGTACCTTGAGGGCCATCACCATTATTGTTGGTTTCTCTCGTGCCTGTTAACGATTTACATTATTGACTAGTAATCAGGTGGTTTATATCATGTTTGATGTCAACACATCTATTCACATGGTTAGATTCGTACTTTGGTCGGGATAGAGATGAAGACCCTAGATCTCATTTGTTAAAATCCAGGTTGCGAGGAGTTATTGAGTATTCATGATTGTATACATGATCCTTTTCATATGGATGGTTGTGTTCCATGTTGTGGATCCTTAGACATGATCCTTTTCATACGGATAGCTGCGTCCATGCCATGGATCCATAGACATGATCCTTTTCAAATGGATGGCTGCGTCCATACCGTGGATTCATGTATTATATTTTGATGCCTATTTAGATGTGTTATCAGGCATATGTATATATCAAAGATGTCATATATTGTATCATGTTTGATTTGCAGGTCTCCTGACAACGGTCTTCCAAGTTCCTTCCCTTAACTGATAAAGCACTTCAACCATCACTTCCTGTTCTGCTTTCATGCTTTAGGGGGAATTTGTTACACAGTATTTTGTCACATTCCTTTCATCCTCTGTTGCTACACGTTCCATTGTTCACACTGCAATTCACATCAATGCAAAGACCGCTCTGATACCACTTGATCCAGGTCTGGGTGTGATGAAGGACCCTTCCAAGACATTTTACTTTTGTGATGTGTTAAATTGAATTTTAAAAAGAAACATAAATGAATACATGTGCATGCTATAAAGGAGAGGAACATGACAATCATCAGCAACATAAAAACATAAGCCGTTGATAACAGAGTTCATCCAGGAGGGACTACGTCTCCGGGCCCCAGTGTCAAGATGATGTAGGTCGCTGCATTAAGTGCTACCAATAGTGATGATGTACACAAGAGATGATGTCACGATCATACAAGGAAAATGCCCTCAAGCAGGAGTGGCGCCAAGAGATGTTCCACTACAGGAACTCTCAGTCAAAAGACTACTATCAGTAAGACACAAACTCATGCATGATGAGCATCCTGCCAACATGGCATAAAAGGGATCTCAATGAAAACATACATGACGAAAACATGAGTATCCCATCAACATACAACAAAGGGATCTCAAAACATAACATGACAAATCATGACACAAGTACATCACATAGATGATTCCGCGTCACATCAAGCAGGAATCATGAAAACAAGTAATAAACAAGATCCCACATCAAGCATTAGCAAATATCTATGAAGCACAATGAATAGCAAAAGAAGTACATGAACACACTGCATATACCTCACAACCAGAGGCCATCTGAAGAAGTGGATGTCAAACTGCTGAAGCTGCTCGAACCATCGATCTCACGACATCAATCGCATGGAAATGGATGCTCGCACATGAATGCTGACACCTACATTCCACTTAGAAAAGTGGCTAAAGAATAGAATGAGCAAATGATAAATCTGAACACACCATCAGATTTGTGGCATTGAATAGTGCAAAATCGACTATCCGATTTTTGAATTCTGAGAAATTGAGAATCTGGGGTTCAAGGAATCTTTTAGATTCCCACTAGATTCCTCAGAGAGTTTGCTCCATGGGTGGACTGGAAATATGCAACTAAAAAGGTGGTTCTGACCTCACCATTGCGATCCCTACGGAAAACCATGAAAAATGACTGTAAACTTGACTATATTTCGACATGGAGAAAAATTACCTCCTCGGGAAAATTTCTAGGATCATGGTTCCGCTCCCTATTTTTGCAGCGATCATGGTTCCACCTACATACTGAAAAAACAAAAAAATGCAGAACTTTGATGGAGAAATGGATAACACCATTGAGTTTGTGGCATCGAGAAGTGTTGAAACCATATAAAATTTGTCAAAATCTGACAAAGTGAAATTTCACCCCTTTTGCATAATGTTGCCTCGAACTGCGTGCATTGCCTTCCTCTGCCTCGAAATTCGTGCCCGCTCCTGGTTCATCCATCTATCCCGCGCACTAAGAAAACTGAGTTTATATATGATTTCATTGATGGAATAAACAAGATAAATGATGTAAATGGTTGAGGAGGGGTCGGGGGGTCAAATCCCGCCCGTCCCAAATTAACCCACATAATAATGTTTTTGGTTGAATTTTAGGGTGGCGCATTTAAGTTTTTTGGTTGGGCGCATTTAAATAGCGTGCATTAAATTGTGTTGACCATTTTTGGTGGCCATATCACATGGTGCATTGTATGATGGGTCATGTGTTATATGAGGCCGCCCGTTGGGGGCCAGCCCACGTGGGCCGGGCAGGTTTGATCCCCACCGGCCTCACACTTACGGTAATGTATACATGGTGAGGAGGGGCGTGGGGTGGTGACCCACCACCGCCCTTTTTATTTTTATTTTTAATTTTAATAACAACAATATGCATTTTTTGAAATTCTGTTTTTTAAGCTATAGGAATCTTTTTAACTAGGCAACAATTTTGCCCAGAATTTGGCCAGAGTTGGCTAGAATCTAGTGGTTAGGTTCTGTCCAAATTGTGGCCTCCTTAAGCCTGCCTAGTCAGCAAAAATTCAACCCAACTTTGATTGCTTCTAACTTCCTCATCCAGACTACCGCTGCGATCAAGACGACAAGATCTACGCTCTGGTCCTGGTTCGAGCATAATCCAAACATTTTTATTTTTGAGCTTTCCTGAGTCCTCTTTGTCCTATGTGTGTCTCTGGAGCGACCTGGATCAAGATAGGTCAAAATTCTTCACCTGGCGACTCCACTGTGCCAAACTGGCACCTTTTAAGCACACTAGATCCCATTCTGAATCTGACATAGTTAGTCCTCCGTCAGATCCAGAAAAACTTGTGAGAAGGGAAAATTCCAAAAGAAGACTTCAACCATCTTTTTCTTCTTCAGTCCTACAGTCTGATGATATATTATCATCAGATCCCTTTAGGAACATTCCATCCAATCCAGATTGGACACAATTATCACCTAGCGTTTCTCAACTTTTAGGTAAGGGAGTTGATTTTAAATCAGCTTTCCTTATTCACTCACTTGAAGCATGTCAAGAACCCTCACTACCATTAGAATCACCTAAATCTGAGGTTGAATTGGGTGTTAATTTACCTGAATTCAAACCTATAGACTTCCTATCCCCCACTACTTATTCATTCCCTTATACTTCTGAACAACCTAAAGGGACCTTCTCTATATACTCAAACCCACTCTTTGAAACAAAAGAGGATATTCAGTCATAGGTCCAGAAGTTAGTTATAAAGACTCCCTTAAAGTCATTTAGGAGATCTACTCCTTCTTCACCTTCACACAGATATACACCTTCTTTATCACCATCTTCCTCTTCTTCTTCTTCATCATCTACACAAATACCTCATACACCATCTTCTACTATGGCATTCCACATGATAGATATGCAGGTTTAGTTTTGCCTCAAAACCTCGATGCACTCCCTCTTGTATATTTAAAACACCTTCCTAGGTATAATTGAGAAAGTGGTTCCTCAGCTGAGGACCATCTTCAATCATTTTGGAGATAATATGAACATAGAACAAAAAAATGTTTATATGAGGTTGTTTGTCCAATCTATTGAGGGAAATGTTAGAACCTAGTTTAGGCAGTTACCTGCAAATTCCATTAGGTCATGGGAGGAGTTAACAAATATATTCAAAAACCAATGAGGTGTGAAGAAAGACCCTCTTTAATTTTTGACTGAGTTTGAAGAACTAAAACGAAACTTTGGTGAACTTGTAGCTGATTTTATTAAAACGTTCAACAAACTTTACCATAAGATGCCCCCTGATTGAAAACCCCCTATAGCAGTAGCCAAATCTAGGTTTTCAAAAGCCTTTGAAGATAATTTTGTCGTAATGTTGAGAGAAAGAACTTCTAGGACTCTTGAAGACATGCAGACTAATGTTATAGAAGTGGAAGAAAATAGGGCTTCCTCAGCCACTGATGAGCCTCATAAATGGGTAATTATATGGGCTCATTTTACCTCCTAACCTAGTCAAATCAACCATTTTCTTAGCTTATTGTATGATTTTCTGATTATATTTATGCTTATAGAGTGAGTTGAGTTAGTTATGATGCCATGTGGTCTAACATGTGTTTAATGCAGATTAGTGATGAGTTTTGAGGTCAAATTCAAGGATCCAGTGGACAAATGGTAGCAATAACTCGAAGTGGACAAAGGAGAGGACTTATAGGAGGGAATCCCCCTCATTTATTACTCCTCACTTCGAATTCCCCTTCATTCAGCTCAGAGTACAAGCAGCCAAATCATGCACTAGAAGGCAGCCGAGCAAGTGAAGGATGACTGATGATTATCTCGAGTTTTGGGAGCCAAGCCTCCCTGATTTTAAGGAAGCTGTTGGTAGCTTCATTTGTATAAGTAGAGAGGCCTAGGGCCTCACTAGGGTCAGATTTTTGTTGAATTTTTGCTTATGTAAACTCTGCTCCAACTTCGAGCTTATTATTTTTGAGACAGTTTCATGTAATCTTGTTATTGTTTTGATAATAAAGATGGAATCCTTTTTGAGCTAGCACTAAGTTACCTCAGAGGGCTAAATCACTTGGGTTAGGGCCCAATCCAAGAAGCCAAGCTCCTCTTTACTTATATTTGTATGTTTTATTTCAGTTTGTAGATTAGGTTGCTGTTAGATGTATTTCTTTTATGGTTAAAAATAGGTTTCTTTTGAAGATTCAGTAGTTTTCTTCTATTTGTGCTTTCTATAGCAGGTTAAGCAGTGATAAAGAAAAAATTCAAAAGGCTAGTAACAGTGCCTTGGACTCTCTTCCTCCCTTTGGGACCATGATTTGAGGCAAAGACCCTCTTGCTGCCCCAAAAACACAGATTTTCCTCATTCATAGGACTTCTAGTGTTTGCAGCTTTTTAGTGGTGAATAGTCTAGTTTTGTTTTGCTTCAGAACTTCTTCATCATGCTCACTTCTTTATTTACAATAGTATTCTTTCATGCTTTCCTTTCTTGCAGCAGTTATCAACATTTCCTTCCATAGATCATAGTTTAGACTATTTTGATGCAAAACTCTGTTTTCCTAGATGCACTTATTTCATTGCTTGCTTGATCTTATTGGTTGACTGTCAGTTGTTTATGCAGTAGATATCTTCTAGCAATAGGCCAGCCTATCAGCCATCCCATCCTCCATCTGATCCATGCCCTACAGGTCGCCCAAGTCTCCCCTCAATTCTTCCTTAGTTTCCTGCATTTTCGATAGAATTTCTTCCTCTCTCCTTGAGTAAATTCAATCATCTTTATCTCTTTTGATGATTCTTGGTAGACCCTAGGTGCCCTAACACCTAATTCCAACCTTCATCCACCTCTTTCACCCACTCTCACACCCTCAAAATAGTGAAAACTGCTCTCGGCCTCCTCCTGTAGGCCTCTTGTAGAACATTGTTTTTCTCCTGTAGATTTCCTGTGTCCTCCTGTAGATTTTCCTGTAGGCTTTCTTTTGAAGGCCGAGTGTGGGAAAAGCCTCCAGAAGGCCACCTAAGACCTCCTAAGACCCATACACATCATCCTACATCCTCTCAAGTCCCAAAACCACTCTCCAACGCCACCTATTCTCTGCCACATTCACAAACAATAAATGACATGCATGTCAAATCCACATAAAAATACATAAAAATCCAAAAAGATGTTTTTTTCTTATTTACTTCCAGAAATAGCTTATTTATATGTTTTTTACTTCCTTGAGTAGGTAATGGCATTCCTTTCATGGTTTTCATATGCTTTCTGCAAAAGTAGGATTAGTTGGTTAATTAGGGTTTACTAGTTTTGCTTTACATTTCAAATTCTCTCCTTTCTGCAGCTAGAGTAGCATCTGTAGAGTAATCTTTCTCTCCTTTCATCACATATAGAGCTTCTTCTGGAATCCATAGAAGTTGGCTTGAGCTCCTAGTGATCTTGCACCGGCTGACCAAGTGACAACCTACAGTAAGAACTAGTATTTGTGCATATAGCATCGTCACTTCCAAGTTTGTTACAAACTATCGGGTTGATAAGAGTAAAGTAGGCAGCCCAAGAGTTGCAGCATTATTGCTGCAATACTAGTGCTCACCACTTTTTGGCGTCGTTGCTGGGGAAGTGTCAAAGTATTCCGTGATTACTACTTTCTTCTATTTTCTATTGCAACATTCTGCTAATAGTTTATTTCAACAAGAGTAGACTAGTCATTTCATTTCATTTCAAGTTTTGCATTTCCTTGCTTTCCTTTTCAATTCTGCAAATTTCATTTAAGGAAAAGTAGACTAATCATTGCCTTTCCTTTCAAGTTCTGCATTTCCTTGCTTTCTTTTTCAATTCTGCAAATTTCATTTCAGCGAGTTCATTTCAGTTAGTTGCAATTTGTTTTGTTCAATCAATTTCAGTTTTGCAGGTACTATCAGTGTGGGGAAAAAAGAAACAAAAACCAACCAAAAAGATTTCCCTTCATGACTCATAGGAATAGATATGACTCGGGAATTTTTTTTCCCAACACCCCCACTGCTTCACATAGCCAACCTTCTCTCTTCTTCAATGGCTGCAATCAAGAAGAACCCTTAGGTGAACAACAAGACATATTTGAAGAACTTATAGGGGAAGAAGAAGAAGAAAACATTCCTTTGGAGCCAATGGCTGAACACAGAAATGCTAGGGGGAATGGAGAGAGAATAGAAGGTACCTTTCCCATTCGGGAGACCAATTGGGACACCAAAATGAAGAATATAAGCCTTTCGCCCTACCTCATTTCCATGGTCTGACTACAGAAGATCCTGACACCTTTTTGTTTGAGTTTGTTGTTATCTGTCGAACCTATGACTATGCAGAGGATGAGCAAAAGTTGAAATTGTTCCCTTCTACTCTCAAGGATGTAGCACTACACTGGTTCATGGGATTACCTGGCAATAGAATCACAACTTGGGCTCAGATGCAGCAAGCCTTTAACAAGTATCGAGACTATTGTAGGTCAAAAGATACTAAATAAGAAATTTTCGAATGGCTATAGGAAGTGATGAGTCCCTGGAAGACTATGAAGAGAGGTTCCAACTCAGTTACAAAACGGCCGGGTGTACACTTGACCCTGAGTCTCTGAAGTTGGTCCTGCTCAGAGGAATTTGGGAAGATCTTTTAAACACCCTCCGTCTACTAGCCGAGGGAGACATTTACCAACTATCCTATGAGGACATAAAGACTATTTTTAGAAACCATTCTAGAGCAGCCAGAAAGAAAGGTAGGGGGAGTCAACCCATAGCCAATATCTCTTCCTCTAACTTTTCCATTAAAGGAGAAATTGGACACAGGCTGGAAGACTTCAAGTGTGAGATGTTGCAGACTCTTACCATGCAAATGGATACCTTACACATCAAAAGGAAACAAGAGGAAGAAGAGAGGGCTTTGGCCATTTTTTTCCCTAGATGCACCAGGAGGCATCCTAGGAATGAATGCCCATTGAACTCTATAGAGGTTTGTTTAGTCTGTGAAGAGAATCATTCTACAGATAAGTGCCCTTCCTTGCCCAGACTTAAAGCTGTATATCAAGGGGTTGAGGGAGTCACTAAACAACTCTATTACATAAACCAAAGGAGGCGCATGGACCTAGACCATATCAGCAGGGGATGCAAGGGACATCTCATGCATACTACAACCCCAACCAAGTCACTTCCATACCTTCTTGGGGCCCCCTTGCTCATCCTTCCTGGTCCACACCTCCTCCTTGGTCCTTCACATCTCCATATCATGCCCAACCAGCCACCCATTAATTTCAATCCTATGCTTAGCCACCACCTCAGTGGAATGCATCTCATCAGGGGTGGAGGCCCCAATACAACTCTCCTCCCGCTCTTTTGCCTCCACCACCTACCCAAACACAATTGCTACCTCCTGCTCCACCAAAGCAACCTCAAATGCCTACCCAGATAAATATGAACTCGAACAATAGGTAGGCTCAGCAAGTGTATAGTGGGGAACCATCATGCCTGACTTATGTTGTGGAGATTCAGGAAATTAACTTGCGATTTGGGAAAGTTCTCCTAGATAGCCAGCCTCCACCCAGGGAGGTTGAGGAAGATAAAGAGGAAATCAAACCTAAAGCAAATCCACCCTTTCTTGAGAGACTATCCGTGACAGTCCAGCCTACCCTAGAAGAAACTGAACTCCTGGGAGAATTGAAACATTTATGTGTGAAGATACCACTTCTCCAAGCCATAAAAGATGTGCCTATCTACAATAGTTTGATCAAAGAGAAGTGCTTTAGGCATCTAGGAAGGTGTAAGAGAGATTCCCCAACGATCAATGTCATAGGGCAATTGTCCGACTTGATGTTAGGGCAGGTCATATTTCCAAAATATCTGGACCCTAGAAACCCAGTAGTTGATGTCCACATCAATGGCACCATGATCCCACACACTTTGATTGATCTAGGAGCTGCCATTAATGTGATGACAAAGGACAAAATGCTTAAACTCAACGTCTAGGTCTCCTTGAGGAAGACCATGACTGTGTTGTAGCTTGCAGACCGCTCCACCATGACCCCTGAGGGGATTGTGGAAGATGTGATGGTCTCCATTGATTCTTGGGCATACCCTGCTGATTTCTTAGTTCTCAAACCAAAGGGAAAGCTCACTGGGTATCCTCTCATTTTGGAAAGACCCTAGTTGGCTACTATTGATGCCTACCTTAGTTGTCAAGCTGGGAACATGACCATAAAGAATGGGCATATGTCCAAGCAGTTAATCCTATATCCTCCTACCCAACCCTTGCTAGAACATGATCTACCTCTTTGGTTGGAGGAGCAAGATGAGGATGAAGTCTATTCTGCACCACTTTGTGCATTAGAAATCTCCATGGGGAGGGAAACACAAGATGAGGATGATATGATTGAAAATCTGATTCATAATCCACCTCCCAGTGTATCACCATTAGAGGACATAGTAAGAGAAACCCAAAAAATCCCTCAACTGATCTCTGTGCGGCTGACTCCACTCCTTTCCATGTTAAGAATATAGAGTTCGACCCAGAAAGAACCTTGAAAATCAATCCATCCCTATCCACTTCTCAGGAGAAGGAACTGTGTAGCCTGCTGAGCAAACACCTAGATGCATTCGCTTGGAGTTATAAGGAGATGAAGGGAGTGCACCCTTCAGTATGCATTGTTGGGTTGTGTTATATTCTTTCCATGACTAGCCCACATAGTTAACTGTGGGGTTAGAGGGGGGGCGGAGCCCCCCCTTCGTTGCGTTGATTGTCTAGCGGGGGTGGGGGGGTCACAGGGGGTTTTAGGCATACCCGTAACCCCACTTTATGGGCTCTGGGGCAGTGGCCCGGAAAATTTTGGTTTTGGACCCTATGCTAGGATGGGCAGACCCACCTATGGTTTTGTGCATGATTTTTGCACATGTTTTTTGGACGCGATGGTTTTCGATCCATGGTATTGGACGTGATGGTTTTCGATCCATGGTATTGGATGCTTCGGCATGTATAAATATGTATTATAACATTGAAAGCAACATAATGAAAATTCAAGTTGGTAGTCCTAGTTTTGGGATCTAGGGGAAATCTCTGTGTATATGTGTTTTATGTGTTATGCTCTCGCATTGTTTATTTTATGTGTTTTAGAATTCGTATGCAGGTAATTTCTGTACGAGGTTAAAACCTACATTTGGTATCAGAGTTGTTTTGGCTTCAAGGGGATGCCTTTGTTACCGAGAGGTTTCGCTCGGGCTTGTGGTAGACTCTATTTAGTGGGAGATCTGTGAGATAGATTTTGGTGGTAAAAGGAGATGGCGAGCAGTGGAAAGATAGAGATCGAGAAATTTAATGGTTAGTGTTTTGAGTTGTGGAAACTCAAGTTGGAGGATCTGTTGGTGGATAAAGATCAGTGGATCGCAGTAGATCTGGGTACTAAACCAACGGGAGTGTCCAATGAAGAATGGAAGAAGTTGGATCGGAAGGAAAAAAGCACAATATGATTGTGTGTCTCAGATTTAGTATTGCTGAATGTATCAGGGGAAGCTACGGTGAAGGCTTTGTGGGACAAGTTAAGGACTTTGTACCAATCTAAGTCTCTAGTGAATAAATTGTTCTTGTAGAAAAAGTTGTATAACCTAAGGATGAAAGATGGAGACTTGGTGATAGAGCATCTGAACACATTTAATACTGTGGTAAGTCAGTTAGCATCTGTTGATATTAAAATTTCAGATGAAGATAAGTGCATCAATTTGTTTTGTTCTCTACCAGATTCGTGGGATAGTTTGGTTATTGCAATAGGTAGCAATGCAACTGCCTTGCAGTTTGATGAAATAGTCTCAGCCTTGCTGATCGAGGAGATGAGACGGAAAAATATGGAGAGCCAGAATGGTGATGCCTTGTCTGTACGAGGACGGTCCCAGAACAAAAACAAAAATAAGTCATCGACTGGGAGATCTAAATCTGCAGGAAAACATGTAAAGGTGGTGTGCTGGAAATGCGGAAAGGAAGGGCACTATAGAAGGGATTGTAAATCTAAAGCTCCTAATAAAGGAAAGGGATCTGATGATGCTCCTTCTGTAGAGGCGAAAACCACCTCAGATGAAGGTGGAGATGTGTACTTAGCTTCTTCAAGTACACATGTAGATCATGAGGCATGGTTGATTGACTCAGGTGCATCCTTTCACTTCACTCCCCATGGAGAGTGGTTCTCCAAGTATGAGAAATATGATGGTGGTGATGTCTTCTTAGGAGATGATAGGAAGGCTAGAATCATTGGTTGTCGAAAAGTAAAGTTGAAGTTGCAAGGTGGAAGGGTTAGAACACTTCCGGGTGTTTTGCATATTCTTGCATTGGCCAGAAATTTGATTTTTGTAAGCAAGCTCGATGATGCAGGTGTAAAAATAGTGTTCGAGAAGGATACCTACAAGATGGTTCGGGGAGCACTGGTATTGATGCGGGGAGTTTGGATTGGAACTCTATACAAGCTACAAGGTAGCACTGTTGTTGATGGGTGCAACAGTTCCATGGTTTCTGAAAGTGGAGTAGAAAATCTAGTGGTCTCTCGAGAGAAGACCATGTTGTGGCATCAAAGGCTTGGACATATTGGAGAGAAGGGCCTTCGAATACTTCATGGTAAAGGTATCTGTAGTAGCTCTCTGGATTTTGATTTATGTGAAAATTGTGTATATGGGAAGCAGAATCGGGTGAGTTTCCCCTCTGATAGTAAGAGGGTGAAACAGATATTAGAACTTGTGCACAGTGATGTGTTTGGACCTGTGAAGGTTCCATCACTGGGTAAGTCTATGTACTATGTATCATTTATAGATGACTTCTCAAGGAATACATGGATATATTTCCTTAAGAAGAAATCTGAAGTCTTTGACAGGTTTAAAGAATTTAAGGCTCTGGTGGAAAACCAAACAGAGAAGAAGATAAAGGTGCCGAGGACAGATAACAGTGGAGAGTTTTATAGTAAGGAATTGGAAGAATTCTGTAAGAAGTGTGGTATAGCACGGCAGAAGACTACTCCATATACACCTCAGCAAAATGGAGTTGCAGAAAGAATGGACAAGACGTTGATGGAAAGGACAAGAAGCATGCTCAGTGGTGCTCGGTTAGGACAGAAATTCTGGGTAGAGGTGGTGGAGAGAGCATGTTACCTGGTCAACAGATCACCTTCATCAGTGTTGGAGGATAAGACTCCACAAGAGGTATGGACTGGTAAGAAGCACTCTCTTTCACATCTGAGAGTATTTGGATGTGATGCATATGTACATGTTCCAAAGGAGAAACGAACCAAGTTGGATAGTAAATCTGAAAAGTGCATCTTTATTGGGTATAAGGATGGTTTAAAGGGTTATAATATTTGGAACCCAGTCACAAGGAAGGTTGTGTATAACCGAGATGTGGTGTTCAGAGAGGTAAAAGATGTTATTAAACATGAAATCCAACCAAAGGAACTTGAGAAGATAGAATTTGAGCTTAAGGAGGAAGAATCAGACTCTACAGTCGAGGAGGAATCAGAAGATGAAAAGCCACAAACTCCGAGTGTGAGAAGATCAGTTCGAGAAAGAAGGTAGCCAGAAAGGTATAGTCCATCTGCTTTCTATTCAAATTTTGCTTTATCTATTACTGATGATGATCCTATAACTGTGAAGGAAGTAGTAGATTTAGAGGATGGAAAACTCTAGAAAGAGGCCATGGTTGATGAAATGGCATCTTTGCACAAAAATGAGGCTTGGGATCTGGTGGAGTTGCCAGTTGGAAGGAAACCCATTGGTAGCAAATGGGTGTTCAAGAAGAAGACAAATGCAGAAGGAAAGGTGGAGAAATACAAAGCTCAGTTGGTAGCAAAACATTATTCCCAGGTGCCGAGAATTGATTTTGGTGATATTTTTTCTCCTGTTGCCAAGGTAACTTCTATTAGGTTACTTTTATCTGTTGCTGCTACTTTTGATTTTGAGGTAGAACAGATGGATATGAAGATAGAATTTCTTCACGGGGATCTGGAAGAGGAGATCTACATGAAGAAACTTGAAGGCTTTGCAGTGAAGGGTAAGAAAGAACTAGTATGCAAGTTAAAGAAGTCTCTGTATGGGTTAAAACAGTCACCAAGGATGTGGTATCAGAAATTTGATACATTTATATGGGGTCTTGGCTTCACCAGAAGCAAAGAAGATCACTGTGTTTATTTTAAATTAATCGGTGATCGTGTTATTTATTTGGTATTGTATGTGGATGATATGTTTTTGGTTGGAAATGAAAAAGAAATTACCCAGGATTTGAAGACACAATTGTCCTCCAAATTCGACATGAAAGATCTTGGTGCTGCAAACTATATTTTGGGCATGGAAATTAAAAGAGATCAGGCAAAGAGGAAGTTCTGGTTAAACCAGAGGAAGTATGTCAAGACAATACTACAGAGGTTTAATATGCAGGATAGTAAACCAGTGAAGGTTCCTATTCCTATAGGTGTGAGGTTATCTGCTGAACAGTGTCCCAAGACACAAGAAGAGGAAGAGGACATGTCCCGTGTTCCATATGCAAGTGTAGTCGGTAGCCTAATGTATGCAATGGTATGTACTAAACTAGACATTGCACATGTAGTGGGAGTATTGAGCAGGTTTATGTCAAAACCAGGGAAAGAGCATTGGACAGCAGAGAAGCGGGTTTTTAGGTATTTACGTGGCACTAATGATTATGGTTTGTGCTACCAAAGAAGACAAGGATTGGACAGAGTGTTGGATATTCGTGGCTTTGTTGATGCAGACTGGGCTGGAGATTTGGATCAGAGAAGATCTACAAGTGGGTATGTGTTTAACCTATTTGGAGGTGCAGTTAGTTGGATGAGTAAGAAACAATCTATAGTGGCATTATCAACTATAGAGGCAGAATACATGGCAGCCACTCATGCAAGCAAGGAAGCAGTTTGGTTGCAGAGTTTGTGTTCAAGTATGGGGTTAGTACAAGGAGCTATAAGGATAGAATGTGACAGCCAAAATGCAATTTTCTTAGCAAAGAACCCCGCATATCATTCAAAGACAAAGTACATTGATGTTCATTATCACTTTGTGAGGGATATGACAGAAGACAAAAATATGTTGCTGGTAAAGGTGGACACTTTGAAGAATACTAAAGATGCATTAAAAAAATCTGTGAGCTCTGAGAAGTTCTCTTGGTGTAGAGAGACAATGGGTGTTTCAGGGCTGGAAAAATGGCTAATATTTCTTGTGGCCCCCTGTGGAAAGAAAACAACAAGTGGGAGAATGTTGGGTTATGTTATATTATTTCCATGACTAGCCCACGTAGTTAACCGGGGGGTTAGAGGGGGCGCGGAGCACCCCCTTCATTGCACCGATTGTGTAGCGGGGGGGGGGGGGGGGGGGGGGGTCAAAAGGGGTTTAAGGCGTACCCGTAACCCCACTTTATGGGGTCTAGGGCAGCACCCTAGAAAATTTTGGTTTTAGACCCTATGTTAGGATGGGCGGACCCACCTATGGTTTTGTGCATGATTTTCTCACATGTTTTTTGGACGCGATGGTTTTCGGTCCATGGTATTGGATGCGATGGTTTTCACTCCATGGTATTGGATGCTTCGGCATGTATAATTATGTATTATAACATTGAAAGGAACATAATGAAAAATCAAGCTGGTAGTCCTGGTTTTGGGATCAAGGGGAAAATCTCTGTGTATATGTGTTTTATGTGTTATGCTCTCACATTGTTTATTTTATGTGTTTTAGAATTTGTATGCAGCTAATTTATATACGAGGTTAAAACCTACATGCAATCATCATATATACATCAAGGAGGATTGCAAGCTAGTCAGGCAGCCTCAAATGAGGATGAATCTAGCACTTAAAGATATTGTTAAGGAAGAACTACAGAAATTGCTTGATGCAAGATTCATCTATCCCATCTCTGACAGTGAATGGGTCTCTCCTTTGGTGCTAGTGCCAAAGAAAAATGGTAAGTGGAGAATCTGTGTCAACTATCAGGAATTGAACAGTCACTAAAAAGGACCATTTTCCTTTACCTTTCATAGATCAAGTGTTAGACGGTCTGGTAGGGAAAAAGTTTTTCTCTTTCCTAGATGGGTTTAGCAGGTACAATTAGATTCAAATCAGCCCGGAAGACCAAGATAAGACCACTTTCACTTGTCCTTGGGGTACCTTTGCATACCAGGTCCTTCCTTTTGGTTTGTGTAACGCTCCAGCCACTTTCCAAAGAGCGATACTGAGTATATTTTCTGAATTAGTTCATGATGCAGTAGAGATACACATGGATGACTTTACTCTTTATAGCTCTAACTTTCAGGAAGGTTTATCTAACCTAGGAAAAGTCTTAGGCAAGTGTATTGAGATGAACCTATCCCTCAGTTAAGAAAAATGTGAATTTTTTATGACTAAAGGGATCGTGCTAGGTCATGCAATATCTCAACAAGGACTGCAGGTGGACCCCAAAAAAATTGCCATCATCCAAAGGGTCCCGCCTCCTCAAAAGGCGAGAGATGTCAGAAGTTTCCTAGGCTTAACTGGGTATTATCAGAAATTCATTAAATATTTCAGCAAGCTAGCCTCTCCTTTGTTTGGCCTCTTAGGTAAAGATGTCGAATTCATATGGTCGGAAAATTGTCAAGAATTCCTAGATACCTTGAAGAGCAAGCTCGTGACTGCCCCAATTTTGAGAGGCCCAAACCGGGTCCTACCTTTCCACATTCATACAAATGCCTCGAACAAAGCAATAGGAGCAGCCTTAGGAAAAATTGATGAAAAGTCACTGTATGCTATATACTTTATAAGAAAAAACTTGTCAAAGGCAGAGTTAAACTATACAGTGACCGAGAAGGAACTCCTAGCTGTCATTCATTCCTTAAACAAATTCAGACATTATATCACAGGATATCAAAATTTTGTGCACCTCGATCATGCTGCAATTAGATATTTAATGAACAAACCAGATGTAAATGCTCGCATTATTAGATGGTTGCTTTTACTACAGTAGTTTGATTTGACCATTATTGATAAGCTTGGTAAAGAAAATGTTGTTGCTGACTTTTTGTCTAGAGTAAATTTGCCTGCAGGTGAAGAAGGAATGGAGGATGACCAAATGCTAGATGAACATCTATTTTCTATCTCATTACTCTCTCCATGGTTTGCCGATATAGCAAACTACTTGGTTTCATGACAGTTCCCACCACACCCGTTCTCAAAAGAGAAGAGCAAGATAGTAAGGAAAAGCGCCCCTTTCACCTAGATTGGGGGAAATCTCTTCAAACTTGGCCCAGATCAGATCTTGAGAAGATGTTTCAGGGAGGAGGAAGTCTTTGACATCCTCCTGACCTATCATGACAGGCCTTATGGAGGTCATTTTGCAGCAAAAGAACTGCCTTCAAGAGACTGCAAGTAGGCTACTACTGGCCCAATCTTCATCAGGATGTGAGGAGATATACGAGCTAGTGTGATTGATGTCAGAGGATGGGGAACCTACTCCAAAGGATGAGATGCCCATGCAACCTCAACTGACCTTTGAGCCATTTGAGAAGTGGGGCATGGACTTTGTGGGGCCTATCAGCCCTCCTTCAAAGCAGAAACAATACATCATTGTGTGCACCGATTACCTAACAAAGTGGGTAGAGACAAAAGCAATCAAAGCAGTGATAGAGGAAAAAGTAGCTGAGTTTTTGAGAGAGAACATATTCTACAAGTTCGGGTATCCAAGAGAGTTGGTCATAGATCAAGGTAGTCAGTTTACTTCCAATTTGATTGAAGACCTGCTCACACATCATAGAATCAAGCACAGGACTTCGATCCGTTACCATCCACAAGCCAATGGGCAGGTGGAGGTCACTAATCGAGCATTGGAAGGGATCCTAACAAAGGTAGTGAGCAGCAGCAGAAAAGACTAGGCGGACAGATTAGTTGAGGCCACTTGGGCCTACAACACAACATGGAAGACCACCACAGGGTTCACACCCTATGAGCTAGTCTATGGGAAGAAGGCTCTACTGTCAATAGAATTTGAATTCAATACCCTAAGGATGGCAGCTGAGCTGGACCTAGACCTTAGCCATGCACAGAAAAAATGATTACTTCAGCTCAATCGATTGGATGAACACAGAATGCAGGCCCTTCTCCATACAGAGGTAGTTCAGCTTCAGAGAAAGATATGGCATGACAAAAATATCAAGGAGAAGTAATTCCAAGAGGGAGATTGGGCACTACTTTATGATTCAAGATATAAAGATTTCAAGGGAAAGCTAAGGAAAAGATGGTTGGGACCCTGCACTATGGAGAAATGCAATGCCAATGGTTCAGTTCTGATCAGAACCATTGATGATGAAGCCATCCCCATGGTTGTCAATGGACACCGGTTGAAATTCTACAAGAAATCCCTCTCCAAGCGAGAGTTCATTGAAGATTTGAATAAGACATTGATGGTAGTGGAGCATGTCTTAGCCTCCACTTCACCCGCTCACTGAAGAAAAATAAAAAATAAAAAATAAGGACTCAAGTGAAAACCTCCATGAGGCGCTTGAGTCCCATCATTGGGTTGAAAACCTCTTTTGAAGCGGCCAGTGATGTCAAAAAAAAAAAAGAGAGAGAGAAAAATAAGATCCCTAGGTGAAAACCTCCCTTGGAGGTGCCCAGGGCAGGCAATTAGGGTGAAAACCTCCCTGAGGCGCCCTAGTTGTTTTCAAAAAATAAAAAGGAACAAAAAAGAAAAAGAAAAATGAATTTTCATTTGCATTGCAGGTTTGCAGGAGGACTACAGGAAGCAACAGAAGGTGCTAAGGGAGCCCTGAAACCAACACCAACACCTATCCTACCTTCCCATACCTTTCTCCATCATTCTTGGCATTTCTTTCACCTCACTGTGTTTTTTTTTCAAGAACTGTGTTTTCTACAAGAGGCTCTTGTAGGAATTACAGAGAGCCAGAAATGGGTATAAAAGGAAATTTGAGGGACAGGGAAGCTTCATGAATGAACTATAAATCCTCTTGCAGTCTTCAACCCTCCTTGCCACCATTTCTGAGCCTGCATCACAACCCCAAGAATCATTCTTCTTCCTGTTCAAGAAAAACATAGAAAAATAGTTTTCAGGAAAAGAAAAAAAATAAAAAAAATAAGAGAGGAAGTAGCACCATCCACCTCACCTAAGGCCTACCTATTACCACTCCATCTCTATTTACATATTTGGCATCATCCTCACAGATCCAAGCACAGAAAGAAGCTAAATTTTCAAGGGGAGAAGCAGCTATAGGAGCTCCTGTAGGAATTCCTGTAGCAGCTGATCCCATTAAAATCGAGCATCAGAAGCAAGAGAGTGCAAACATGAAGGTTGAAGAAGACACCTGAAGCTCAGATACAGATAGAGAAGAACCTACACAAGACACATCCACACATTAGTAAGCAGACAACATGCATCAAAAGAAACAAAGACATGCAACAGAGAGAGAGAGCCACGACACCTCACAAGAAAATACATTCGGATCTCAGGTAAGTAACTAACCTGCTCCTCTGTTTGCATTTGTGTAATTAGAAGGCATGCAAAAGTAACGAGATGGTTGAGGTTGAATGACGGAAAGGGGGCCAGTTAACTTGGCCACCTTCATCTAGTTGACTCCACGCATCCGAAGATGTCACCCACACATGCACACAGTCAACTCAAGAAAGATGTTAATGACAGGTAATGGAGGAAGTGTGAACTCGGATGCAATCATGAGGGATGATTATGAAGAGGGGCCATGATGACAAGGTAGGTGAGGACCAATGGTTTGAATATAGCCAACATATACATTGCTAGCTCACCCTCCATCACCAGAAATATCCATAAAAAGTAATAATTACTCCTCCTCGAGCACTCTCACCACCTTTTCCTTCATTCTCTCCTCGAAATTCAGCTACAACAGTTTTCTTGTGCCCCCATAGCCTCGTAACCATCCTTCCCCATTGATCTCTCCCATATTACTTCTCTCGGCATTTTCTACAGGACCACTTACAGGTTCTTCAGGAATTCTACAAGAGGGACAACAGGGTTCTACAAGAGGGGCAGTGAGCTGTTCTGAAAGGGGAAAACACGGGTTTTAGCACGATTCTCGGTCTAAGGAGGTAGGTTCCATGCATGCCCCCATTTAATATCAAAATATGCAAGCATTGGTTTAAATTTGAGGAGGAAATAAATCCTTTAGAAGGAGGAAATACATAAAAAAAATTATGTTAAAAAAAAAAAAAAAAACACAGTCTCCTTTGTTTCTCTGTTTTCCTCCAAAAATTGTTGTCTCCATCTCCACATTTGGTTCCAAAAAAGTATAAACAAAATGACAGGAGGATTTATGAGGAAGGAGCCCACCAACTCCTCCAGGCTCCATGCACATCCCCAAGTAGTGGACATATTCGTAAGAGTAGATTGGATGAACTTTTTTGAGAAATTCCGAGGGTTTGATGAGGAAATTGCTCAAGAATTTGCCCACTCTTTGGTCCCTCACACCAAAACACATGCCACTATCACCTTTAGAGGAATTTCCAAGTAGATAACCCTTAAATTTATCAATAGGGTCACTACCCTTCCTCTTGGGCTGCCTTGGAGTAAGGATGAGAAACCAATTGGCTAGGCTGCCAAGAAAAACTTCTTCCAAAACAATGAAACCCCTATAGAGGATAAAAATGGCATTAGAAGGGCTAGCATACCATATCCTTGGGATGAGGTTAGCTATCAAATAATCAAGTATATTTCCTGTGAGGGGAGGTACAACATTGTCTATGGTTATCACTTTAGAATCCTTCATGAATTAAGGTATGGCATGGACACTCCAGCCCCTCAGAAGCTCAGCATCCCCTACTTCCTCCTGCAGTCCCTCATTGACTCCAACACTAAAGTAAAAGTAGGAAATTCAGAGCAGCTAGCTCACCATGGGTTGATCAAAATCCTAGTGGAAGAAGCTATCCATACATTTACACTCCCTATAGCATGGGATGTCTTCCAAAACATGACAGCTGAGGATGACATAAAAGCCCTAACCTATGATATCAGTGCTACTGGCAGTGAGGAGGAAGAGCAACAAGGGGGAGAAGGTGAATAAACTAGTGACTTAGTAGAACAAGAAGGGAAGGAGGAAGAAACTAAGATAGAGGAGGAGACAACTGAAGAAACAGAGCAAACAGAGATAGAAAAAGAGACAGAAGGAGGGGAAAAAGAGGCAGAAAAGACAGAATAAGGAGAAGTGTCCCCTGAGACTCTGGAAAGAGAGGCAGTAGCTACTCTCATTACCCTTAGTACACCAATCAAGCCAAAACAAAAGAGGAAAAGGTAGGCCTCCATGTATTTTAGGGCTAGGAAGAGCACAAGAATCAAAACAGGGAAACATCAACCCTCTTCAAAAGCGCCAATTATAATTGAAGATTCACCCTCTGCCTAAGGAAAAGAATCCCCTTCCAAAACACCTATCACATATGAAAGGGGGACTCCTAGATCTCCCACATGGAAAGAAAAGGTAGAACTGCAGGACCCAAAAATAGTCCTATAGGAGGCTCAAACAGTTCTACAGGAGACACTGTCAAAACTACAGGAGACCCAAAATCTTGAGAAAGAAATGGAAGGACAACCACAGGTAAAGGAGGGAGAAACATAGCTACAAGAACCTGATCCCCAACCTAGTCTTGCCTCTTACTACAATCTACTTTAGGGAGGAAGAATAATTCCACAAAAAATTGCAATTCCACTATTCTTTGAATTAGAGAAAGAGAGAATAAGAACACATAGGTGGATGCAAATAGCCAAATCCAAAGGAGTTGAGGATATTGGCTATATGGAGGAAAAACTCAGAGAAATGGGAAGAGAGTTGAGTTCTATCAGACACAGGGAAGAAATTACAAGAAGCCACCTTGAAACTGAAAATGAATTGCTACGGAGGCAGCTGCAAGAGAAAGAGACCCAGCTAGCATGCATGGCCAGCTTATCCATGGAGGCATTGTAATGTAGAACACCAGAAAAATCCTATGGCCTATATCTCAAGGAACAATGGTTGAAATTTCAGATAAAGACTTTGGCACAAAGAGACACAATTCCTTTCCAAGATTACAGGCAGTTTATGGACCTGTGTGACCAAAGCACATCAAAAGATAAGGCAAAGATGGCATAATTCTACCTACATAACATGGCCCTCACAGACATGAATGTGTGGGACCCCAATGCCAGGCTAGGGGGCCTGCAACTAATGGCCATGGCCTCATGGATGAACCATGAAGAGTTGAGGGCAACAGAAATAAGAAGATTGATGATAAAAGAGAAGAATGAGCCATTAATGATCAGAGATGAGCCATCAGATCCCATGGCACTCATCAGCACACATAACCTGCTTGCATAATGCTCAGATTGCCCCTAGATATATAAGTGATCAGGCACAAGCCATTGCACACTTTGAGGATATGCAAAGCCTACTTGGGGATGACTGTGTGCATGCATGCATGAGGAGATGGAACACCTTACCACACAGTCTACAGATTAGGGAATATCATTCCCCCATGAGGATGAAGGAGGCATTAAGGAGACTGCCACTATACACACACTCCATGCATAGGCTGAAGGTCAACTGGATTGGCCTCAAATTGATTCCCCCACTGCTGTTAGGCATGCTGGAAGGTAGAATAGAAGAAGAAGAGGAGGAGTAGTGGGAAGAGATAGAAAGGAAGTCAGGATTCTATGACAAGGAAGAGGAGACCACATCAGAAGCATGGGATGTTAGGGAGGCCACTAGGGCCATAAAAGATGAGGAGATGGACTAATTTGCTCAGAGGATGAGCAACACTTTCAGTAGGGGGTTGATGATGAGCCTCATAAATGGGTAATTATATGGGCTCATTTTACCTCCTAACCTAGTCAAATCAACTAGTGTCTTAGCTTATTGTATGATTTTTTGATTATATTTATGCTTATGGAGTGATTTGAGTTAGTTATGATGCCATGTGGTCTAACATGTGTTTAATGTAGATTATTGATGAATTTTGAGGTCAAAGTCAAGGATCCAGTGGACAAATGACAGCAATAACTCGAAGTGGACAAAGGAGAAGACTTATAGGAGGGAATCCCCCTCATTTATTACTCCTCACTTCTAATTCCCCTTCATTCAGCTCAGAGTACAAGCAGCCAAATCATGCACCAGAAGGTAGTCGAGCAAGTGAAGGATGAGTGATGATTATCTCGAGTTTTGGGAGCCACGCCTCCCTGATTTTAAGTAAGTTGTTGGTAACTTCATTTGTATAAGTAGAGAGGCCTAGAGCCGCACTAGGGTCAGATTTTTGTTGAATTTTTGCTTATGTAAACTCGCTCCAACTTCGAGCTTATTATTTTTGAGACAGTTTCATTTAATCTTGTTATTGTTTTGATAATAAAGATGGAATCCTTTTTGAGTTAGCACTGAGTTACCTCAGAAAGTTGAAGCTCTTGGGTTAGGGCCCAATCCAAGCAGCCAAGCTCCTCTTTACTTGTATTTGTATGTTTATTTCAGTTTGTATATTAGGTTGTTGTTAGATGTATTTCTTTTATGGTTAAGAATAGGTTGCTTTTGAAGATTCAGTGGTTTGCTTTCATTTGTGCTTTCTATAGCAGGTTAAGCAGTGATAAAGAAAAGATTCAAAAGGCTAGTAACAATGCCTTGGCCTCTCTTCCTCCCTTTGGGACCATGATTTGAGGCAAAGACCCTCTTGCTGCCCCAAAAACACATATTTTCCTCACTCATAGGACTTCTAGTGTTTGTAGCCTTTTAGTGGTGAATAATCTAGTTTTGTTTTTATTCAGAACTTCTTCATCATGCTCACTTCTTTATTTACAATAATCTTCTTTCATGCTTTCCTTTCTTGCAGCAGTTATCAGCATTTCCTTCCATAGATCATAGTTTAGACTATTTTGATGCAAAACTCTGTTTTCCTATATGCACTTATTTCATTGCTTGCTTGATCTTATTGGTTGAATTTCAGTTGTTTATTCAGAAGATCTCTTCTAGTAGTAGGCCATCTTATCAACCATCCCATCCTCCATCTGATCCATGCCCTATAGGTCGCCCAAGTCTCCCCTCAATTCTGCCTTAGTTTCCTGCATTTTCCATAGAATTTCTTCCTCTCTCCTTGAGAAAATTCAATCATCTTTCTCTCTCCTGATGATTCTTGGTAGACCCTAGGTTCCCTAACACCTCATTCCAACCTTCATCCACCTCTTTCACCCACTCTCACACCCTCAAAACAGTGAAAACTGCTCTCGGCCTCCTCCTGTAGGCCTCCTGTAGAACGTTGTTTTCTTCCTGTAGATTTCCTGTGTCCTCTTATAGATTTTCTTGTAGGATTTATTTTGAAGTCTGAGTGTGTGAAAAGCCTCCAGAAGGCCTCCTGAGACCTCCTATGACTCATCCACATCATCCTACATCCTCTCAAGTCCCAAAACCACTCTCCACGCCACCTATTCTCTACCACATTGACAAACAATAAATGACATGCATGTCAAATCCACATAAAAATACATAAAAATCCAAAAAGATGTTTTTTTCTTATTTACTTCCAGAAATTGCTTAGTTATATGTTGTTTACTTCCTTGAGTATGTAATGGCATTCCTTTCATGGTTTTCATAGTGCTTTCTGCAAAAGTAGGATTAGTTGGTTAATTAGGGTTTACTAGTTTTGCTTTACATTTCAAATTCTCTCCTTTCTGCAGCTAGAGTAGCATCTGTAGAGTAATATTTCTCTCCTTTCATCACATATAGAGCTTCTTCTGGAATCCATAGAAGTTGGCTTGAGCTCCTAGTGATCTTGCGCTGGCTGACCAAGTGACAACCTACAGTAAGAACTAGTACTTGTGCATACGACACCGTCACTTCCAAGTTTGTTACGAACTACCAGGTTGATAAGAGTAAATTAGGCAGCCTAGGAGTTGCAGCATTGTTGCTGCAATATTGGTGCTCACCAGCCACCTTGAAAGCTAAAGAGGATAAGGCCCAAATAAGGCTTAAATCTAGTCAAGAGGCCTCTACTTCTTCAAAATCTAAACATGAAGATTCCAAACTTGATGAGATCACTTCACCTCTTAGAAATCTATCCAATAGAATTTCCAATATTGAAACTCAACCCAGAACAGTTCAACAGATGATCACTCGACCTCAAAATTAGAATCAAGGTCAATACAAAAGAACTCCACAATTAGAAATTCTTCAAAGTCCTAGTAATCATTAGCAGGTTCCAACTCCTTTATTAGTTGATGATCAACAGCCTGATGACAATACCATGACTATCACTGAAGACATTAACAATATGGATACCTCTTCTGGTCAGACCACTATTGTTCTTCTTTCATAGAATAAACAAGTTCAAGAAGATCAAGAATCCTCACAGATTTCCAAATACCATGTCTTCTCTGAATTTTTAATTGCTGAGCTAAACAAAAGATATGATCTCAGACCTAGACCTAGCCTCGGAAGACCTTTTAAGGAATATCCAACAATTCAACCTCATATCAAAGCTGTGGAGACTCAGATAACTACTATTCGACCATTAAATCAGTCAACTGATACATCTCATATTGATAAAACTGTATTAACTACATTTAATGTTGAAAAGGAGTTAGAAAGATTTAAGATCCCTATACCACTTTCAGAACTTTAAAAAACCTTTGGATATAAAAATAAAGTTTCCAAATGGATACAAAACACCTTTGTTGACGCTGAAAGCAATGATATTAGCCTTTAGGATGAAAAACCAGCAGTTATCTTTGGTCCTAGCTCAGATATGATAGATGAAAAAGTACCCCCTTTCTATGTGACACTAAAGACAAATGATTCCATGTTATACAACTGTATGCTTGATTCTGGAGCATCACATAATCTCATGCCAAAAACCATCATGGATCATTTAAATATTGACATAACTAGATCCTATCATGATTTATACACCTTTGATTCCAAGAGGGTACCTTGTCTAGGATTGATTAAGGATTTAGTAGTCACTCTTGCCCAAATCCCAATGAAAAGCATAGTATTAGATATAGTTGTCACTGATATCCCTCCCAAATTTGGAATGCTCCTTTCAAGGTCTTGCTATGCCAAATTAGGGGGAACTCTTCAAATGGACATGTCTTATGCCACTGTTCCAGTTTATGGGGGAAAACAACTTAAGTTGTATAGAGAAGTTAGATTTGTGCACACTGTATGCAAAATAGATCAACCAAGGAACCACCCCATCTATGTAATTGATCAATATTTTAGCTACTTTCAACTCTCTTCAGATCAAATACATGAATCTCAAGTAAAAATTGAAGATGTAGTTGAAAACCCTATATCAAATGAAACTGATGTGTGGAAGCTATTCTTTGATGGCTCTTGTACAAAGGATGGAGCAAGGGCTGGGGTAGTATTAATCTCAGAAAAATAAAACATTGCACAATCATGTAAACTTGATTTTGAAGTTACCAACAATGTAGCAAAATATGAGGCATTCGTTCTAGGACTACAGTTAGCCAAGAGTTTAATGGTACACAACTTGAGTGTTTTCACTGACTCCAAACTCATTGTGAGATAGGTTAGGAATCTTTTCCAAGAAAAGCATCCTAGGCTTAGGTCTTATTGAAATGAGATTTGGGATTCCATTGAAAATTTCTTTAATGCCTTCAACATAACTTATGTCCCTAGAAATGAAAACATACATGCAGATTCTTTGGCTATCTCTGCAAGCTCATTTAAGTTTCTTGATCAAACAAAAGTGTTATACCAAATCCAGGTCAAATACAGGCCATCCATACCAGATAAACAAAAGAATTGGTGGGTGTTTGAGTGTAGGTTTTAACCCTGTGTAGAAATTACTTGCATACGAATTCTAAGAACATAAAATAAACAAATGTGAGAGCATAACACATAAAACACATATACACAAAGATTTTCCCCTAGATCCCAAAATTGGGACTAACAGCTTGATTTTTCATTATGTTCCTTTCAATGTTACAATACATATTTATACATGCCGAAGCATCCAATACCATGGACCGAAAACCATCACGTCTAAAACCATGTATGAAAACCATGCACAAAACCATAGGTAGGTCCGCCCAACCTAATATAGGGTCCAAAAAAAATTTCCCTGGGCCATTGCCCCGGACCCCGTAGAGGAGGGCTACCCGGCCCCTTCAAACCCCTTAGACAAGGGGGGTTACTGCCCCCCTCCCCCTTGTGACCCTCCTGCTGCGCAATCGGCACAACAAAGGGGGGGCTCCGCCCCCTAGTTAACTACCTGGGCTAGTTCTGGAAAGAATATAACACAACCCAACATTCTCCCACTTGTTGTTTTCTTTCCACAGGGGTCCATAAGAGAGCTTAGTCATTTATCCATCCCTGCAATGCCCAATGTTTCTCTACACCAAGAGAACTTCTCAGAGCTCACAGATTTTGTCAATGCATCTGCAATATTGTTCCAAGTGTCCACCTTTACCAGCAACACCTTTTTGTCTTCTATCATATCCCTCACAAAGTGATACTGAACATTAATGTGCTTTGTCTTTAAATGGTAAGCAGGGTTCTTTGCCAGCTGTGAGAGTAAGGCTTTGTATAATTCCTATGTATTTCCACCATGTATGATAATACAATAGTGTGGGGTTTTTTATCTGAGACTTTCCCCAAAGTATTTTCATGTGTATTGTGCCATTAATTCTTCTTCTTCTAGTTATATTGTTCAACTCGATCTTTAAGCTTCCACAAATTGATAGTAGAAGTAGGTTATAGTATTCTTCTTTGATTTATATTGCATTATCGGGTTAACCTATCACAGATTTTCTACATGGTATCAGAGCTGTGAACAATATATTGAGAAGAGAATTCGAAGTTTGAAGTTCGGGGTTGCAGGTGCAAATCGAATTCATATCATACTTCAAGGTTGGCCAATGGTGTTCTATGGCTTGAGACTCGAGTATGCCTTGGAAGGTAGCTCGAATTACATAGCATGGAAAGATAGAATGGAGGCTGTATTAGAAGACAATGGCTTGAAGGAATTCATTGATCAAGAAATCCCAAAGCCAGCTTCAACTAATGCAGAAGAGTTGGTTGAGTGGAAGAAGTGTGTGGCAAAGGTGAGATGGATCATCCTTGAGGGAGTTTGAGACCATATTGTCTCAAGTATCCATGTGAAGGATACTCCATTTTCAATGTGGAAGACATTGAAGGACCTCTACCAGAACAATGGCGACCAGAGGAAATTAGTTCTCAAGGATAAGCTTCGAAGAATCAAGATGGAGAAGGGTGATACTATTTCCACATATTTGAACAAGCTCATCACCTATAGAGATGAGCTTGGCAGTGTGGGAATAACTATTATCGATGATGATATGGTGAGCCTCGCTCTCCTTGGCCTTCTAAAGAGTTAGAATAGCTACCAGGAATCTGTGAATGGAAGGGAGAAACTGTCGGATTGGGAATGACTGTGGTCGGATCTTATGCAGAAAGAGATCAGGAGGAGCACATGAGATGGTTCTTCATCCAAGAATTATGATGAAGAAATTTGGCCTTAGCAAGTAAGGCAAGGAAAGAGAAGGGGAAGGCTTCCCATTTTGTTGGCTGGTTGGGGCCTGACCTAGGTTTTAGAAGTGTTTTAGCCGAACAAATCCCACACTACCAGACCTTTCGGCAACAATCCATGAAGCGCGGACTAAAGTCTCACCCGAGTTAGTATGGGAGGGTGCTGGAACAAGGTTTCCACACCCTTGGGATGTCTTGATGTGGTGTGGAGGGGTTGCAAACCGTTCTGTGGCCTCGTGCCACTCTATACAGCTATCGGGCTTTCGCATAGATCTACACAGATGCACTTTCTTATTAATGAAATTATTTTAGATCTGATCCTCTTATTACAGTCTTTAAGGAAACATTTAACAATAAAACCCAGGGTGTGTAATTATAACAGATAATGCATGAATTTAGAACATAAGAAATAGATAGATCCGCTATAAAACACACAATGATTCAGAAATTCTTATCTTTATTGATCTTCTCTTCGGTACAACCAGATCTGCCTTGTGCACTCAGCTGCAGGGGTCCACGCACACAGCTGCGGACTCTACTAGGCCTTTGCACATGCAGCCACAGAGCCTCTATCTCTCTCCCAACACCCTTGACTCGGACTTACATATGCTCAGATATTTCTTTCTTCATAAACCCATTACATTCAAGATCAAAAGCCAAAAACTAAAAAATTGACTTCTAATCATAGAGCCTTTCTCTATTTATACAATTCCATGGTCCGTGGCTAACTCACTTTCTATTTTCTTGCATTATTTTTGGGCAGAAAACCCTTTGAATTGATTCATTACAATTCACGCTCTGCGTATCTCACGGAGCCTTTTCCATACTTTTACCCAAAATTGCGGGCTTTGAGCCCCAAAACCATTACGCGGGGCCTCCGCTACCCAACAGGCCGCCAACACAAACATCGCGACTCATCCCGAGTCACTTGGCTAGCGCGGAAATCTTCACGTGGAGGTCGTGCAAAAAATTATGTGCTTTGCTTACACTTGCAACAAAATCTTCCGCCATCTGTTGTACCTATTCTACGCGGGCCACCGATGCATCAATATCTGTTTTAGGTGCCTGTCCAGGTACATATGCTGCCTACATGTGTGCCACCTTTCATGTAGAAATTTTGAATAGTATGACACTTATTCATAGAGATTATCCCAATTATACACTATTGCAGAATACATGCACAATACATAATCTCCTCTACGTTGATCATCAATTTAGCAGTATAAAAAACAATGAAACATCAATAGCATGCACACATTAACACAGTATGTAACCCGGGGAAAGCTTACAGCTGAAAACCCCACACTATCTGTATATTAATGATTGAGAACATGTAACATTACATAGTACAATACTCCTCACAAGTACTCAGTACTATCTCCACCTGTTACACACAATACAGCTCAGATCTGATCTCCAAATCTCCCCTGCTGCTTTGCCTGCCTCCACTGCACAATCCTGCAAGAGAATGAATGAGAATGGCTGATCCAAACTCCTATTTACCTTGGCTGGTCCAAAATCACGTGAGCACAAGCTATAATTTGTTGGTATTGGTCCACACTGCACAGTCTTCATTGGCATAACTCAATCCCATGCATGTGCAAAATCTCATGCACAACTGATAGTCACAACTCACCCTTTCACTTACCTCTAACACCTGTCTCTGTTGAACTGTCCATGCACTGAGTTAACTGATGTATTCTTTAGTTTCTTTATGAGTTAATAATTAGTGAATTAATTAACAATCAATTCACACAACTCATCACTAGTGTATTCTTTAGTTAGACTAAATACAACTAGTTCAACTAAGTCAAATTCAACACAACTCCATCAACTCCACAGAACTCACATGCATGAGTTCTAACTGAAGTCCTCCATGCAATAGCTCAACTAACACATAAGAAACCATGTGATTCCTTTTGTCAGCTGCATGTGCCACATCTGTAGCTCGAACTGAAGTGCTCCAAGAGAATAAGATAATGTTTAGAGTCCAAATATTACTAAGGGCTAATAATATTTGACTGTTTCTATTTTTAGCCTAGCAGTCTAAAAATAGACTCTGATCTCTCCGCTGTGAACCAAAAATAGAAGTCCATCTATTTTTCCCAACATGACCAATCATCCACAAATAGCATACTGCAACTCATAGACCATGATCCATATGTCTAAAAATAGACTTTGCGCCAAAAATAGCCTGTGGGACCACTTAGTGAAGGTGACTCCTTTTCACTAAGCTCCATCATCTTGTTGCATTTTCAACATTCCCTCTCAATAAGATATGGATTATCTACAACCCCTATCCTGCAACTCTGAAATGTTCTGCATGCAACACATTTGCCCAGTCTACTTGCTCCAACAACACTTGGAACAAAACACTCCCAACTGACCACTCTGTTGGGCTAGGAACATACTCAGATGCTGAAGCTCTACCTGTTGCTGACAAGTGATCCCTCTCTAACATCTGCGCTACTGCAACATCTCCATGCATCTCGCACCATTGCACACTTCTCTGTGCCACCTAGCACTATGCAAAACACTTGTGCCTCTCGCATTGCTGTAGCCTGCTAGCTATGTGTTGTCCTGGGATTCCCTACACTGTTGCTCTCTCTTCCGCTCCATCCGCATCTGTCTCTACCCAATCAATCAGTTCCCGCTACTCCACACCGGGGCTCCCATAGCAAGGTCTCATCTAAGAGGTTGGGTACCTCAAGGATCCTTCCCCTCCTCCTTGGGACGATCAATCCACATCACCCCAACTCCTACCTGGTGGTATGGCTGCATGCGATCCCTCAGCCCACCTGGCTCGAAGTTTCCCCCTAATGGAGGTCTCTGCATGAGTAGATGTCTCTACTCGATCTCCTCTCAGCTTCTCTTATTGTGGCTACTCTACAACCTCCTGAAGCTGCTGCACCAATCGTGGCTCCTCCACAATCGTCTGAGACTTCTTCTGGCTCTGCATGTTGAGAGGTAATATACGCTCCCTCTCAACCACCAAGTCTCCATCAGTTGCCTCGTTGCTCAAGGCTTTGCATGCATCTTGAACCTCAAGAGCATTAGGTTCTTGACCTGTGAACCAATCTGCTTCACCTGTCTAGTGATGATGTGTCTAAGGAAAACCTTTCCCTCACTGAAGACTACATCATAGCCTCTGTCTTCCAGCATCGCGATCGACACCAAGTTTCTCTCCAGTCCTGGTACATACTTGACATCGGTCAAGGTAAGGCGAGCTCCATGCTCCCTCTGAAAAATAACCGTGCCTACACCTGAGACACTATACTTCTAATTATTACCCATCGCTATGAGTATCTGGAGATCTTTCTCCTCCAAAGTACTGAACAAACTTTTGTCACCGGTCATGTGGAAAGAAGCTCCACTGTCAAGAAACCAACCACTTCCCACCATGGATGAAACCATGCATGCGAAGAGTGTGAAATCCAACTCGAACTGTGAAGCAAGTGCCTCACCTTCAGATCCTTCCCCAAATCCCTTCCTGGATTTCTTCTTTGGGAAATTAGTAGCATAATGGCCCAACTCATGACAACGAAAGCATCTCACCTTCGACTTGTCCTGCTTCTTGCCTTTTGCACCGGAATGAGAAGCTTTCTTGTTCTTCCCCTTCTTTGCTTTGGCAGCCAAAGCGCAATTCTCTTCATCAGATACCTTTGATGAAGATCCATTCTCACACTTGATGTTTCTGAGTTTATCCTTGAGCGCCATTCCACCAGCTCAAAAACTCAACCAATTCTGATCTAAAATTCGTGAGAACAAAGTATTTCTCGTACAGAGATCGACTGTATGGGCATTTACCGGATATCTCACCTTCCAAAAGAAGGATGAATCCAAAGGCTACCTGGCCCGATTACAGACTCTGCCTGAAGAAATAAAATGTAAACACTTTCTCAATAATAGATCTGATGATCAATCCTCGCTTTGATACCCTGTAGAACGTTTTCTACAAATCAAAGAGCTCCGATACCATGTAGAAATTTTGAATAATATGACACTTATTCATAGAGATTATCCTGATTATACACTATTGCGGAATACATGCACAATACATAATCTCCTCTACGTTGATCATCAATTTAGCAGCATAAAAAACAATGAAACATCAATAGCATGCACACATTAACACAGTATGTAACACGGGGAAATCTTACAGCTAAAAACCCCACACTATCTGTATATTAATGATTGAGAACATGTAACATTAAATATTACAATACTCCTTACAAGTACTCACTACTATCTCCACCTGTTACACACAATACAACTCAGATTTGATCTCCAAATCTCCCCCGCTTCTTTGCCTGCCTCCACTGCACAATCCTGCAAGAGAATGAATGAGAATGGCTGATCCAAACTCCTATTTACCTTGGCTGATCCAAAATCACGTGAGCACAAGCTATAATTTGTTGGTATTGGCCCACACTGCGTAGTCTTCATTGGCATAACTCAAACCCATGCATGTGCAAAATCGCATGCACAACTGATAGTCACAACTCACCCTTTCACTTACCTCTAACACCTGTCTCTGTTGAACTGTCCATGAACTGAGTTAACTGATGTATTCTTTAGTTTCTTTATGAGTTAATAATTAGTGAATTAATTAACAATCAATTCACACAACTCATCACTAGTGTATTCTTTAGTTAGACTAAATACAACTAGTTCAACTAAGTCAAACTGAACACAACTCCATCAACTCCACATCCAACTCCACAAAACTCACATGCATGAGTTCTAACTGAAGTCCTCCATGAAATAGCTCAACTAACACATAAGAAACCATGTGATTCCTTCTGTCAGCTGCATGTGCCACATCTGTAGCTCGAACTGAAGTGCTCCAAGAGAATAAGATAATGTTTAGAGTCCAAATATTACTAAGGGCTAATAATATTTGACTGTTTCTATTTTTAGCCTGGCAGTCTAAAAATAGACTCTGATCACTCCGCTGTCAACCAAAAATAGAAGTCCATCTATTTTTCCCAACATGTCCAATCATCCACAAATAACATACTACAACTCATAGACCATGATCCATATCTCTAAAAATAGACTCTGTGCCAAAAATAGCCTGTGGGACCACTTAGTGAAGGTGACTCCTTTTCACTAAGCTCCATCATCTTTTTGCATTTTCAACATTTCACTCGATGGTGGTGGAAACTGCGAATGCCTCATCAAGCCAAGTTTAGATACGTTCTTTAATCACTGCTTGCATGGCACGTGTTATTGTTTCCCACTCGGATTGAATGATTCCTTTACACTGCTCGGTGACCTCTGGTGGTGTAGAAGGCTGTGCGTTCAGTTTCAGTTATGCGATCTGTAAGTTGAGGGCCAACTGGACCCTCGCGACTTCTTCCTTCGCTTCGCAGAACCCACTAGCCAACTTGTGGATTTGTATGCTGTTATAGACATTTTTGTGCCTTACAGCATGAAGCATGAAATGTCAATAATCTAAGGGATCCAAAGTCCCTAAACATGTTGTTCCTACCCCTAGAGGAACAAGGTCAGCAAACCACAACACTGAATATTAGTTCTCCACCTGAAAACACTAAAAAACAAGCTAATTCTGGATCATGTCAACTGCTCCACTGAGCATCTGCGCTGAATGTCAACTGCTCCACTGTGTACCTGCGCTGAATGTCAACTGCAAAGAAGGCTACCTGCGCTGGGCGAGTTTGGCCAAGTGGCACAGTCATTCCTCAAGGTGTCAATGCCCAGGAAGCTTCCAAAATGACACTTGGATCAGAGAATTCGACTGGTGATGA
This sequence comes from Pinus tabuliformis, assembly GCA_031772625.1. NCBI lineage: Eukaryota > Viridiplantae > Streptophyta > Pinopsida > Pinales > Pinaceae > Pinus > Pinus tabuliformis. The sequence goes on along the minus strand of CM062818.1, from coordinate 1,938,081,433 downwards.
GTAAGAGGGTCTAGATCTCCAAGTGGAAGCAAGAACCTCCAAGTGGACTCAAAGACTGAATAATAACTGAAGTGGGAGAGGACACTAGTCAGCTTCATGCCAGCCTCAAGCTGACTCATCCTTTCTCCAAAACTCCTATATATAGAGCTCTCTCATGAGGTCTAGGGAGGCTGGAATCTTGTGAATGTAAGGAAGTGCTGTTGGTTTGAGTATAGAACTATTGGGTGATTTGCTTGAAGGAGGTGAAGAGGAGATTTCTTTCTGCTGGGAGGTGATGCTGGATTGGGCCTTTTATGGTTGTATTACTTCCTGAACTTTACTTCTTCCATTAATAAAGCATTTGAGGTTCTTCTATATGCATGTGTCTCAATGGTGTATTGCTATACTTGTGTATTTGATTTACTCTAATCCTTGAATCAATTATGAATGTATACTTCTTGTAGTTTCCCTCTCTTGCCATTTTGCAGGATCTTGGTGTAGCTGGGCCAGTGAAAGAGCAAGGAGCTGGGAGCAAGCAGCAAAGAGAGAAGATTGGATCAATCATTAGCGGAAGACAACGGTTAGTGGATCTCTTTCTCCCCTCTCTTACATCTCATAAAGAAGTAATCTCGAATAGCTTTGCTTTGATTGTTGCTGAGGTACTATCACCCTTAGAGTGGGATAGGGTCATTCCGTATTGGATACTTTTCCCAACAACAAATTGGCGACTCCACTGGGGATCGTATCTTGTTGGTTGTTCGTGTTTTTGCTATTCATTTCGTAAACACAGGGAGTACCGAATCGAACTGCATTTGGATCTTTCAAATGCAAAGTAGAGGGCAGCTACTCTAGCTCAGTTTCTGGGCATGTTTATGATTTGAAGAGCTGATCCAAAAGGACTCTGAACAACTCTTAGTGATAGCTTTTCATCCTCCTTTTCATCCCTTAGTGTGTACTTGATTGATAGCTTCTGATTTGGCCAAAAACTGTGAATTTTTGAGCAATCTGTGACCCGGAAACTGAGAAAAACGAAAGTTTATCTCTTCAGTGCAGGCACTGTGAAGGCAGTCTGCATTTCAGCGCAGTTCCCGAAGGGGCTACCTGCGCTGAAGGTCAAACTGCCAGTGTACTACCTGCGCTGAACCAGTTTTGCCTAGTGCTACTGGGGTTCCCTGCTGTTTATTGCCCTGTTTTCATCCTTGTTTTTGCAGCCTGTTACCAGTCAATGTACCTATCTGAAACCAACTTTCCTTGCCACTATTCCGCCTCAGTTGTATAAAGAAACTATGTTTGTTCTTTGTGTATTTCTTATATCATTTACAGTTTCCCATAACGAAAGTGAACTAGTCTTGCTGTGGCCTCTTAGATCTAGACCTGTGATAAGTGTCGTTTTGATCTTAAGAGTTAGTTTGTTTGCTGTTCATAGCTGATTGAGCTTTTGCTTTCATCATATGGTTTGAATTTATATATTTCTAGTGTCGAAACAAGTAAATCTTAAGGTGTCTTTTGATTTTGGACAAGCTTGTTTGCTTTCACTTGAAATTGAATTCAAAGTTATACAACAGCTTTCTTTTTGTATTACATCAACATTAAGAAAGAGAAAAGAAATACCTGCATTGTGCATGTGCATTTTGACAGTTTGCATGTTGATTTAGGAAAAAGTGCATTAGTGTGTGCTCTATGATCTGTGTGAAAAGATGATGTCTTTCTTTTCCCTCAGTAGTTAAGATTTTCAAAGTTGAAAGATTGAAAAGCTTGCTTATCATCTTAGACTGCATTTAGGAGTGTTATCATACATCTCGTGGTGATCCATAAAGGCAAACTGCTAAACAAGATCAACCTTAAAATAAATTGAATTTACATAACAACGCATTGAAACATAACGCAAACACATAGAGGTCTAAGCTAGAGACGTGTTCCGGCGTCGTTAAACGTGATATCTTAGCGTTGAGTGGTTGGGTGATTCCTCCACGATGAAGCGATAAGTATCAATACGGACTTGTGCTCCCACGTACCATCGCGTATATATTGGGAGACCCCTATAGGAACAAAGCCTTTATCCATAGGAAACCGTGTCGGCCACCCTACTGATCGCAATGCAGTGAACACAAGATTCACGAAGATCGACCACTCGTACCGTAAAACGTATTCTGTGGTTTTGCGAAAAGTTTGGCACACCCTCTGCCTAGAACTCCAGAGTAGTTTCTTTTGGCCTTTTTCAAACTCTATAACTGAAAAAGTCCATCCGAGCATTTGTCACTTCGGGCTCGTTAAAACATCGAAGGAGACTAGAGTCATCTTTAGCTTTTTCTCGACTCTTAAAAAGTGAAAAAGCAAGTTGTGTCTAAAGCGTCGTTATAAAATTTATTTTAAACGGAACATAATCACCTCCTATTCCTGCATTGATCTGTAGGTTGAGAACATGGAACGCCCCAACCAAGGAATTCCACATGATGGGAATCCTAGTCCTTTCTCCTCTTGGGGAGAAGTTGGTGCGCCCCACATGGCCACATTGTCGCTTCCAGGACTGACAATTGCCCTGCCAATTTGGCTATTCTCAACCAATGTAGTTCAGAACACCATGGTTCCTGAACAGTCGAGTCAACAGTTAGATCAGTCTAGAGCTGCCCACCAGCCCTCTACTTCCTATAACTCTTCCTCCAATCCTTCATCTTCGCAAGGTAGAGCCGGCAAAAGCCAAGCTCCCATGGAGAAGAAGGAGAAGAAGAAGAGAGAGAAGAAGAAGAAGGAGCCTAAGGCGACTGGGGGCAAGCAAAAGACATCTGACAAAAATCCACACACAGCACAGACCGGGCCTAAATCGCCATGTGTCATATGTAAAGGAGACCACTTCCATAGAGATTGTCCCTGTATTCCCCGGATACTAAGGGACTGGTCTCCTCGTTTGCACAATTCGGGAGCATCAACCTCTGATAGCCATGTTGAATGCTTACCGTCAACCAGCGAAAGTGAAGGTTCAAGACAAAGAGGAGGAGCAAGATCCCCCTGCAGACTGTGTGAAGGCGATCACGCCATCCACCGTTGTCCCTTCTTAGACGAAGCGAAGAGAGTTTTGGAAGATCGCCCGGTTTCACCGTTGAGACTTCCTCCTGGATACAAAAAACTCGTGCCAAGTCCTTCGTTGGTTGAAAATACAGTTGGCCTGCTCAAGTGGTCAGCTGAAGCGTCAGTCATTGAAAATGAACCTACTGAATCCAGACCAGACGAAAGTCTAAAGGTCGAAACGACAGTTGACCCGGTTCTGCCTTCAGAGGTTTCATCTTCAAATGACACCGTCAATGAAGATTCATCTTCAAATGACACCCTCATTGAAGAGAATAAAGATGACACCATCCAGATTCTTTTCATCAACACCGACTCTGATGAGCATCAGGACAATGCGCCCATTCCTTTATCGCAGGAAGGAACATCATCAGGGTCATATCCGGCCATGTATTCGGTCCCACCACCAAGCAACCTGGTTGTGTCCTTTGATTGGAACCAACTAGGCAGACCCCGGTTACCAGCCAGTATACCATTTAGAATTATAGTCCAAATTTACAGAATGGTAATGGCTGGAACTGTCATTGATGAAGGGGCATCTGTGAGTATCCTTTCCTCTATTGCTTGGAAAGCACTGGGTTCCCCGGCGCTTTTGCCTGAGATAAGAAATCTCTCGGGTTTTGATAAAGGAACCAGTCGACCATTAGGGATCCTCCCCAATGTGCCTGTTACATTGAAAGGGAAGACCATTCAAATGAACGTGATGGTCGTTCAAGGACCCTTGGATTATAACCTACTCCTTGGACGAGACTATATATATTGCATGGGAGCTATAGTCTCCTCACTCTTTAGAGTAATGTGTTTTCCACACGAAGGAAGGATGGTCAAGCTCGTAGACCAACTTTCATTTTCGGGATCACGCATCGCAAATAGTCACATACCAAGCCTGAATGGTCTATTCAATCAAGAAATGTCTCCACCCCCAGTCCTCCTTCCCGATGAGTGCGAGTGATTCGGAAAGATGGGACTGGAACCCACGGGGCATGCATCCTGGTCTGCTTCGGGCAGAGGAAACCTTGGGTAGAAGGTAGAATTTCCGCGAGAGAATATGACTAGTCCGTACCCCGTCCGTGGTTGGAAGAGGGGTTGTTCTGGAATAAGATTCTGTTGTCAAGGTCACTTGTTTGACAAAGGTCATTCACCATTGTCTACTTCGGTAGACAGTGCCGAAGAAATGTTTTCGTTTGAAGAAGTTAACAAAACAATCTTTGGGTAACCAGAAAGAGGCAAGCCTCCCTCAATAACACATATGTTTTGTCTTTGAGTAGTGTTCTTCTCTTGTCGCAAGTAGCTGTTCTCTTGTGATCGTGCAAAAGAGCTGTCAAAAGTTAGGCTGACGGGAAGACAAGTACCGCATAAGACCTGTTAAAAATAACGAGAAGACAAGTATCGTTAACATTAGACTAGCAAGACGACAAGTAGCTGTGAACACCCAAAGAAAAGCAGAGGTGGGGGAGAGGAGGGGCAGCCTTGAAATTGTACCTTATACCTGGGGGCATGCAAACCTTTTGGAGTCTAAGCTAAGAGCGGTTATTTATCTGTTTTTGGGATTAGCCGTTTCCGAACTTGCATAAAGAAAGGATGAGAGGGAGCATAGCTTATGTGAGGCGCGAGCTCTATAAAAAATGGGATCTTACAGGAGACATTTCTTATCTTATGACTGGTATATCGAGCAGTTTTACCGCGGAATTTATGCTCGTTAAAAAATAGAAAAGCGAGATCCGAGCAGTTTTAGCACATAGTTCATGCTCGTTAAAAAATAAACATAAGATCGAGCAGTTTTAGCATAAAGTTCATGCTCGTTAAAAAATAAACGCAAGATCCGAGCAGTTTTAACGCGGTCTTCATGCTCGTTAAAAAATAAATAAAAGCAGTGAGCAATGTTTCCCCCAGAGTTTAAGCTCATTTTTAAATAAAAAATGAACCTATTCCGGTAAATAACCTCTGTGATCGTAAATTTATCAGCCATAAAAGCCTTGGTCATGTTTGCACCTGCCACCTCCACCGTCATTTGGCCGATCGTTCACCTCCATATGATTGTTTACCCATTTTGAGGAACAGCTGCGAAGAGTGATTTCACCTAGCCATCCTTGTGACACTGCCGTGATTGGAAAATTCCAACCTGTACCTGGAATCTGCTGCTATCCCTGTTTATCACTCGTTCCTCAAAAGACGAGTCTTCTTTGAGCTCTTTTCATCTGACTCGTAAAATATGAAAAGTTTGTCGAGTTTTGGCCTTCCAGCTCGTTAAAGTGACCGGAAGAGCTATCCCTCCTCTAGATTTTAATCTTTTTGGACCTGAGGGATTATTACACAAAAAGGTCGAGCGCTTGTTTTATTCGGCTCGTTAAAATTATCGAAAACTCATCCCTTCTGTATTGTTTTATACTTTTTCGGACTTAAGGGATTAGATGATGAAAAAGGAATTTTGGAGTTAACTTTCTGTACCTTTTCAGACTCTCTAAAAATGAAAAGGACCGAGTTTTCCTTGTCGTTAGACTCATTAAAATGATTAAATAGCGACAAACTTGTCTTTAGACGAGAACGAGTTTCCCTATCGCTAAGCTTGTTAAAACATAGCGATGGGCTTGCCCGAAGGGCAGGTTATAGAACAAGCATATGTTATCCTCCTCAAGCTTGACAAAAATAAAGAGGTACTGGTCAGAAATGACTGGGGAAAAATTGGGAGAACCTCAAAGCTTTAATGGTAGCAAGTCGCTCTTGAACATGACACTTTTCCTCCGTATCACATCGGGTTGGGTTGTTTCATTCACCGGTCTCATCACCATGGTCTTCGCCAAACCATCCACATTTGGGGTAATGCTACCGATCCATCGCATCAGTGTCGTTATATGTTCAAGAGATGTTGTTCAGAAAGAGTCAACCGTGTCCCATCCACTACCATACATTATCCTTCATCCACCCATGATCGCCATCCTGAATCATATTTCACAGATTGTTTTCACCTCCACTAAAATCATTAGCTCCGTTCCGTGTCACTGATGTGGGATTCATTAAGGCCCTCCTTTGACGGATCGCTTCTTGTCGACTTCAGCTCATTATCCAAGAAGTTGATCTAGGAACACCCCCCTCAGTACTTTGAAGCTTGCATGCCTCAATGGCAAGTTTCTCACTTCCGGCGACAGGTATACATCAATGACCTTCGACCAGAAGATTTTGCGTGGTGTTCGACACCAAGTCCTTTATTCACACCACGTGAATTGTACTGCAGTACCTTGAGGGTCATTATCATTATTGGTGATTCCTCTCGCGCTTGTTAACGGTTTACATTATTGATCGGTAATCAAGCGATGTCTTTCCATGTTCGACTTCAGCGCAATTCTCACATGGATCGACTTGTACTTAGAGTGAAGATCGAACGAGTTTGAAGACCCCGGATCTAGTTTCATCCATCCGGGCTGCGATATATATATTCAGGAAATATAAAGACATTTGATATGTACATCATTGCAGCAGATGATCATCCTACTCAAAGGATGATAATTTCAGCAGAGAATTATCAGTCTACCATCAGACGATCGTCTGTTCTATGTACCAAAATGAATTTATAAAGCTGAGCATGGGAATGCCCGCCTCAGCTAGATCATGAAAGCAGAATGAAAAATAATGTATTGTATTGTATTTTATTACAGGTCACCTCTCAGCGATTGAATGAACTTCGGATCCTCCTGATAAAGCATTTCACCCGATAAACGACCTCATACTTTAGGGGGCAACTGTTATAGACATTTTTGTGACTTACAGCATGAAGCATGAAATGTCAATAATCTAAGGGATCCAAAGTCCCTAAACATGTTGTTCCTACCCCTAGAGGAACAAGGTCAGCAAACCACAACACTGAATATCAGTTCTCCACCTGAAAACACTCAAAAACAAGCTAATTCTGGATCATGTCAACTGCTCCACTGAGCATCTGCGCTGAATGTCAACTGCTCCACTGTGTACCTGCGCTGAATGTCAACTGCAAAGAAGGCTACCTGCGTTGGGCGAGTTTGGCCAAGTGGCACAGTCATTCCTCAAGGTGTCAATGCCCAGGAAGCTTCCAAAATGACACTTGGATCAGAGAATTCGACTGGTGATGAGTAAGAGGGTCTATATCTCCAAGTGGAAGCAAGAACCTCCAAGTGGACTCAAGAACTGAAGAATAACTGAAGTGGGAGAGGACACTAGTCAGCTTCATGCCAGCCTCAAGCTGACTCATCCTTTCTCCAAAACTCCTATATATAGAGCTCTCTCATGAGGTCTAGGGAGGCTGGAATCTTGTGAATGTAAGGAAGTGTTGTTGGTTTGAGTATAGAACTATTGGGTGATTTGCTTGAAGGAGGTGAAGAGGAGATTTCTTTCTGCTGGGAGGTGATGCTGGATTGGGCCTTTTATGGTTGTATTACTTCCTGAACTTTACTTCTTCCATTAATAAAGCATTTGAGGTTCTTCTATATGCATGTGTCTCAATGGTGTATTGCTATACTTGTGTATTTGATTTACTCTAATCCTTGAATCAATTATGAATGTATACTTCTTGTAGTTTCCCTCTCTTACCATTTTGCAGGATCTTGGTGTAGCTGGGCCAGTGAAAGAGCAAGGAGCTGGGAGCAAGCAGCAAAGAGAGAAGATTGGATCAATCATTAGCGGAAGACAACGGTTAGTGGATCTCTTTCTCCCCTCTCTTACATCTCATAAAGAAGTAATCTCGAATAGCTTTGCTTTGATTGTTGCTGAGGTACTGTCACCCTTAGAGTGGGATAGGGTCATTCCGTATTGGATACTTTTCCCAACAACATATGCCAACAGGTAACTTGGCTGCAATCTCTAGCTCAGGGGCACAAGAACGTGCCTCCCCTACAATTTGCTCCAATTGCCGATTTTGTGCTACCACTTCGTCCCGTTGGAGGCTCAACTGTTCTATATTAATTCGCTGCTCGCTGAGTACCTATACTGCACGTCCTTCCCTGGTGTGGAGCTCCATCATTGCACTGTCCTGGAGCTGGTACAGGCTTTTGCGTGGGAGGGCAGCCAAATTTAATCCAAGCCCCATAAGCCAGCCCACCACAGCTCTTTCCGCCACATTTTCTATTGTCAATGCTCCTGCCAGGAGTGTGATAATATTAGCCATTTTGGCCTGTAGCAGCTGCTCAGTGGCTAACATATGCGTAACTCCACGAGTAGCGATGGTTCCCGGCTACAAGGCCTATGCCCCAAGTTCCTGCAGCTACGTGCAGAGCGCCACCAACACAATCTGTTGCTACGACATGGCCTCGTCGATTGCCTCCCGGGTGACTTCGCGAACTGTATCCCCTATGTCACCGAGGTCACCCTCGGTCAATGTGATAAGTTCCCTATCCCATTTAGATGCCTTGGCCTTCTTTCGCGGCTTCATCTGTTCTGTCGGCCGTGGCCATTTTAAGGGCGAACTCGTGGTGGTTGGCTCCGTTCCTTCCATCCCTGTATTCGTGGCCGGCTCTGTGGTCACCTTCGGACCACTTTATAATCCGAATTAGATCCTTAAACTCTCTTAAGTTACCCAAACTCTATAAAGAAACTCATGTCGAAGTTCAAAGCCTTGTGGATATCGAGCTTATCAGAAATAACCTCTGAATAATGGTAATTTGCAACCAGCATGGAGCAATGAGGACCTTCGGTCAAAGCACTTAACCGATGGCCCATGGAGACTGTGCACGGTGCAAAAATGGTAGTTGGGAAGCTCAAACCCAGAAATGGAGCCTGTTTCTGATGTGCGATTAGCACAAAGCACTAATCGCGCATCACTGGGCAAAACCCCTTGAGAAGGAAAAGCCCCGAGTGCTCGATCACAAGGGAAACCGGAAAACCATGGGAAAAGTGCTGAATTTGACAGGTGGGTCCTGCACTCCAAAACCGGCAGAATATCGGAGGCGTTTTGGGCGGTAAGTGGATTTGGCTGAAGACCCAGCGATGCCATACACTGCATGACGCGTGTCCAGTGGATGAGAGAGAAAACCGCTCTCATCGCAGGCTAATGGTCGAGCAAGTCAACCGCACGATAAGAGCGATGACTGTAGGATTTGGAGGCCCCAGATCTAACGGCGGAGATTGCACCTTATGGGAGACCGGATTTGGAGGGAGAAATAAGCTACAATGCATAAAGATATGAAGTTCGACATGGATGATGAGTTGGCAGAGATTCGTGTTTCGCGGGCATTCTTGGAGTAAATGGAAATAACGGCCGTTTTAAACGATCGAGTGTTTCCGGTGAACCTAACACTTATCCGTTATGGACTAGGTGGCCACTTCCCTGTGAGGTGTGATGCAGTGACTGTAATAGCCAAAAGAAGGGATTCAAATGGACAAAGGCAGGGAATGAGAGAGCAGAAAGCAAAAACGAATAGTCAGGAAGTAGATGGCTTAAAGCCACAGACTGACAAAGATAGAGAGGGGGAGGACAGAAGAAGAGAGGAGAGCGAACAACGAGAAAAGTTGAATGTGCAGAGAGTCTTTAGAGTCACTCGGAGGTCGAGTGAAAAGCCAAAGAGCTCAATTGACAGCAACATATTGTTGTTGGAGTTGCTTGGAGGTCGAGTGACTCACAGAGGCATGTAAAGGCCGAGAGAAAGAGCTTAAAGAAGCCAGAGCAGAGAGCCATGGGCCACAACCAGAGCTAAGAGCCAGAGTGAGCGCCAGAAGTGAGAGTTGAGAGCTAGAACCAGAGTCCAATCCAAAAAGCCAGAGCCATAGTCAGAGCCAAGAGCCAGAGCAAGAGCCAGAGCCAGAGCCAAGAGCCAGAGCCAAGAGCCAGAGCTAGAAATTTGAAGAGCTCCAAGAGCTAAGGGATAAGATGGTGTTCTAAGCCAAATGTTCCTATGTAAAACATTGGAGTTGAGTGTGGAACTTGTAAAAGAACTGTTTCCATAATCCCAGAGAGCCTAATCGAGTTGATTAGAGCTCAAGGAGATGTAGCCCAAGATATCAGGGTGAACTCCATATTATATTGTTGTCTTGTGTGTTTGTTTTCGCTGCTGCTTTAACTACTGTTATGTGCATTTATATATCAGTTTAAGTACCTTCCCATATCAACACAAACAACAGATTTTAAAGTAAATAATCAGTTGAAAACAAATACAAGCATACACCTTATTTTCAAGCATTTCTTAATTCCGCATTGGTTAATCATTAAGACTTGGGAAAATTTAAATCTTTGGAAGTGGGAGAGATTCTTGTAAGTTAGATAAGAATCCTACGAGCCCCATTTTCAGATCAGGTGGTATCAGACCAGTAGATTGATTAACCCCACCTACAAAGGTTGTATTGTACCAGAATGCTTGATTGACAGGGCAAATATTTCTTGTCTGAAATGTGTTTGGATAGTCAAGGATTGATTGCCTCATCGATTGTATGCTTGGTTGCAGACTGACTATTGTTTGAGTTTGCAGAGGTGAAGGGAAAGCTATTGATAACTCAGTCCAGGAAGGGAAAGAAGGAAGAAGGGCTGAAGGCATTCTTCTATCCCAAAGGACCTCAAGGCAATCCTTGAAGCACAAAATGTTGTTGCAAGAAGTTACTGAGTAAGCTCTTTATTAATCTTGTTTGAAGTTCTTTTGTGCATTTTGGAAATGGAAACTTCTACAAGTGAGTCCTCAAATTCTTATTTCTTCATGAGAGTCTTTGATGAAGACATGAAGCAAGACTTATCCACCATGATGGATATGGTGAGAGAAATGTATGAGGATGGTAGGAAGAGCAACATACTTAGACAACAATTGAATTCCATGGAGGAAGGGAAGCAGATGCTTTCTGACAAATTGCAGTAAATGGAGAGGCAACTTCATATTGCAAGTATGAACCTGAAAAGGATGCATGAGTTGGAGTCACAACTCTTTGTTGCAAAAGAAGCCTTGGCCAAGTATCAGCTTGAAGAAGAGGTAAACCATTCATGTTTGTCTTCAAATTCTTCTAAGAATTCTTATATTGGTTCTTTTGAAAAACATACTAGAGGCATAGGTTCCAAGCTAATGTCCAAGATGGGCTATGAAGGAAAGGGCTTGGGAAAGCATGCACAAGGTATTGTTGAGCCAATAATGGTTGAGGAAAGGCCAAAATATTTGGGTGTTGGCTGTGGACAGTCTTATGGAGAGAGTTCCAAAGCTGCCATGAAGGCCATTGAAACATTTCCGAAAAGGAGTTTCATTGCGGGTCCTTTACCTCAGAAGTGTGAAGATTGTATTCAGGGGGAATGCAATAGCTCGAAACATCATTCGCATGATGCAGGTGTTCAAAAGCACATACTCAAACTAGAGAGTTGTGGAAACTCTGACAGCCTTGAAGAAAGTGATGGTGTTCCAAAGGGAGCCACTTCTTCATTTGCTTCACCTACTCATGAAGGCAACAAAGGTGAAAGAGGCAGGTATAAATCTGGTTCTAAACACATTCCTTTTGATTTTGTAAAGCATGGAAAAAGAATTACATGTTCCTTTTGTGGTTTGGATAACCATTATGTTTCTATATGTTGGAAGAGGATGGCCACATACAAGAAACATTTGAAGGAAAAGAAGCAAGCAGCCAAAGGTCCACAGGACAAGGCAAATCATGTTGTCAAAAGGATACACATGTTTTACACCTACTGTCATAAGCAAGGACATCTTGTTGAAAGGTGTTGGACTTTGAATCCAACACTACTTCCACCAAAGCTGAAAGAGGAGGTGGAAAAAGAAAATGGCAAAGATGGAAATAAATATTCCATGATAGATGTGTTTCACGATGATTCACATATTGATGCTGATGTGTAAACAAAGGAGGGACCTTGAAATGGATTGGTAAGAAATGGTTAGAATTCTTAGCCAATTAAGACTGCATGTCTTTTGATGCATTGTTTTCATTTCTTTGTGGAACAAATGCCAGTTGCAGGATCTTACCAAAATATTAAATAGAAAGAAGCTGAGTAGGAAACTCACTTTATTGCTGCAACAGTATGTTCATTTCAGCTTTGAAAGTACAGTGTACTTAAGTGAAATTTGATAGATGGAATGCATGCATGAGCATGAGATGCATGTAATGTTGGCTTGGGAAAAGTTAACTTGGTTTCTAAAATGGAGATAATGATGAAGTGTTTCATCTTTTGGAAAAGAGTCCTAAAGGTATTTTTCATACATGTTTGGCTTGAAGGGTCAATTGTTGTAAAGGCATGTTTTATGGGCTTGTTATCTAATCAATCATTTGTATGCAGATATAAGACATGGAAGGGTTCACAAGATGTGAAATCTATTTCTTTGTTGAAGTAGGTGTTAGCCCATTCAGTTGTTGTCTGTATGCCTACTGTTGTTAACAGTTGTTGTTGGCAGCTTTTCAAACAGGTACAAATGAAAGTTTTGTGGAGCAGATGTACTTCACATTTGTTTGAGCCACCTTGGATCAAGGATCAAGGCAAAAGAAGTTCAAACTACCTTTTGTAAACCTCACAGCAGAAGTTCTGCATGAAGGCAAGGAGGAAAATAGTTCTTCCCAAGATGACTAGCCCATCCAAGAAGGGAAGTGGTTAGAGATTGTGGTTCAGAGGCACTATGCAAAGGCAAGTGTAGGGAGGCTAAAAGAAGAGGGTGTTGTTACTCTCATTTACTGCTCAGATCAATATATCAGTCTTTTGGTGGACCAAAAGTTATTTTAGTGGGAAGGCGTGATCCGAATTGGATCCTTAAACTCTCTTAAGTTACCCAAACTCTATAAAGAAACTCATGCCGAAGTTCAAAGTCTTGTGGATATCAAGCTTATTAGAAATAACCTCTGAATAATGGTAATTTGCAGCCAGCACGGAGCAATGAGGACCTTCGGTCAAAGGGCTTGACTGATAGCCCATGGAGACTATGCATGGCGCAAAAATGGCAGTTGGGAAGCTCAAACCCAGAAACAGAGGCTATTTCTGATGCACGATTAGCACAAAGCACTAATCGCGTATCACTGGGCAAAACCCCTCGAGAAGGAAAAGCCCCGAGCGCTTGGTCACGAGGGAAACCAGAAAACTGTGGGAAAAGTGCTGAATCTGACAGGCAGGTCTCGCACTCCAAAACCGGTAGAATATCGGAGGTGTTTTGGGTGGCAAGTGGATTTGGCCGAAGACCCAATGATGCCATACATTGCATCATGCGTGTCCGACGAATGAGAGAGAAAACCGCTCTCATCGCAGGCTAACGGTTGAGCAAGTCAACGCCGTGATAAGAGCGATGACTGTAGGATCTGGAGGCCTTGGATCTAACGACGGAGATTGCACCTGATGGGAGACCGGATTTGGAGGGAGAAATAAGCTACGGCCCATAAAGATTTGAAGTCCGACGTGGATGATGAGTTGGTAGAGATTCGTGTTTCGCGGGCATTCTTGGAGTAAATAGAAATAACAACTGTTTCAAATGATTGAGTGTCTTCGGTGAACCTGACACTTATCCATTATGGACTAGGTGGCCACTTCCCTGTGAGGTGTGATGCAGTGACTGTAACAGCCGAAAGAAGGGATTCAAATGGACAGAGGTAGGGAACGAGAGAGCAGAAAGTGGAAACGAATAGTCAGGAAGAAGATGGCTTAAAGCCACCGACTGATAGAGATAGAGAGGGGGGAGGATAGAAGAAGAGAGGAGAGAAAACAGTGAGAAAAGCTGAATGCACAAAGAGTCTTTGGAGTCACTCGGAGGTCAAGTGAAAAGCCAGAGAGCTCAATTGACAGCAACATATTTTTGTTGGAGTTGCTTGGAGGTCGAGCGACTCACAAAGGCATGCAAAGGCTGAGAGAAAGAGCTTAGAGAAGCCAGAGCAGAGAGCCACGGGCCACAGCCAGAGCCAAGAGCCAAAGCGAGTGCTAGAAGTGAGAGATGAGAGCCAGAACCAGAGTCCGAGCCAAAGAGCTAGAGCCAGAGTCAGAGCCAAGAGCTAGAGCAAGAGCCAGAGCCAAAGCTAAGAGCCAGAGCTAGAAAGCCGAAGAGCTCCAAGAGCCAAGGGATAAGATCGTGTTCTGAGCCCAATCTTCCTGTGTAAAACATTGGAGTTGAGTGTGGAACTTGTAAAAGAACTGTTGCCATAATCCTAGATAGCCTAATCAAGTTGATTAGAGTGCAAGGAGACGTAGCCCAAGATATCAAGGTGAACTCCATATTATATTGTTGTCTTGTGTGTTTGTTTTTACTGCTGCTTTAACTACTATTATATGCATTTATATATCAATTTAAGTACCTTCCCATATCAGCAAAAACAACATATTTTAAAGTAAATAATCAGCTGAAAACAAATACAAGCATACACCTTATTTTCAAGCATTTCTTAATTCTGCATTGGTTAATCATTAAGACTTGGGAAAATTTAAAGCTTTGGAATTGGGAGAGGTTCTTGTCAGTTAGACAAGAATCCTAAGAGCCCCATTTTTAGATCAGGTGGTATCAGAGCAGTAGATTGATTAACCCCACCTTCAAAGGTGGTATTGTATTAGAATGCTTGATTGAGAGGGAAAATATTGCTTATCTGAAAGGTGTTTGGATAGTCAAGGATTGATTGCCTCATCGATTGATTGCTTGGTTGCAGACTGACTATTGTTTGAGTTTGCAGAGGTGAAGGAAAAGCTATTGATAGCTCAGTCTAGGAAGGGAAAGAAGGAAGAAGGGCTGAAGGCATTCTTCTATCCCAAAGAACCTCAAGGCAATCCTTGAAGCACAAAAGGTTGTTGCAAGAAGTTATTGAGTAAGCTCTTTATTAATCTTGTTTGAAGTTCTTTTGTACATTTTGGAAATGGCAACTTCTGCAAGTGAGTCCTCAAATTATTCTTTCTTCACGAGAGTATTTGATGAAGATATGAAGCAATACTTGTGCACCATGATGGATATGGTGAGAGAAATTTATGAGGATGGTAGGAAGAGTAGCATACTTAGAGAGTAGTTGAATTCCGTGGAGGAAGAGAAGCAAATGCTTTCTGACAAATTGTAGGAAATGGAGAGGCAACTTCATATTGCAAGTATGAACCTGAAAAGGATGCATGAGTTGGAGTCACAACTCTTTGTTGCAAAAGAAGCCTTGGCCAAGTATCAGCTTGAAGAAGAGGTAAACCATTCATGTTTGTCTTCAAATTCTTCTAAGAATGCTTATAATGGTTCTTTTGAAAAACATACTAGAGGCATAGGTTCCAAGCTAATGTCCAAGATGGGCTATGAAGGAAAGGGCTTGGGAAAGCATGCACAAGGTATTGTTGAGCCAATAATGGTTGAGGAAAGGCCTAAGTATTTGGGCCTTGGCTGTGGACAATCTTATGGAGAGAGTTCCAAAGCTGCCATGAAGGCCATTGAAACATTTCTGAAAAGGAGTTTCATTGCGGGTCCTCTACCTCAGAAGTGTGAAGATTGTATTCAGGGGGAATGCAATAGCTCGAAACATCATTTTCATGATGCAGGTGTTCAAAAGCACATACTCGAACTAGAGAGTTGTGGAAACTCTGACAACCTTGAATAAAGTGATGGTGTTCCAAAGGGAGCCACTTCTTCATTTGTTTCACCTACTCATGAAGGCAACAAAGGTGAAAGAGGTAGGTATAAATCTATTTCTAAATACATCCTTTTGATTTTGTAAACCATGGAAAAAGAATTACATGTTCCTTTTGTGGTTTGGATAACCGTTATGTTTCTAGATGTTGGAAGAGGATGACCACATACAGGAAACTTTTGAAGAAAAAGAAGCAAGCAGCCAAAGGTCCATAGGACAAGGCAAATCATGTTGTCAAAAGGATACACATGTGTTGCACCTACTACCATAAGCAAGGACATCTTGTTGAAAGGTGTTGGACTTTGAATCCAGCACTGCTTCCACAAAAGCTGAAGGAGGAGGTGGAAAAAGAAAATGGCAGGGATGGAAATAAAGATTCCATGATTGATGTGTTTCAGGATGATTCACATATTGATGCTGATGTGCAAACAAAGGAGGGACCTTTGAAATGGATTGGAAGAAATGGTTGTCTAGTCAATTTAACGTCTTAAATTTCTCTACATAAATTATCAATCCGGGTATTGTAAACTGATGAAGTGTGGTGCACCATATGTGCTTAGTTAACCTTTTTTTTACTTCGTTGTTTTATAGATTTTATTTTGTTTTGGGGTTTTGTTTTAGTTGGTTTCCTAAAGTGTCTAATGCAAATGGAAATCCTATTCTAAGGTCTTAAGAATACTTTTAAAGGACAAGTATGGATAGAGATTTCAAGACAAGGCCTAAGGCCTAAGTCCCTAATGGTAATTTCCAAAACTTTAGCACTTCAAAAGATCTCAAAACATGTTATTGGTGGAATTAGTACTTGAACAAAAGTGTAAATATGCAGCTACTTCAATCAAAATGGAATGCAACAACCAATCAATGAGCTAGTGACTATGAAACCCAGTATCCTTGCTGCTGTATGAAAAATAAAGTAAAAACTGAACTTAAAGCAACTCAAAGACTGAAAGCAAAGCAACTAATTAATCACACTACTTCAACTCTTCTGATCCTTTACCCTTCAGCTCAATCTACCTTATGGGAAGCAATCATGAACAAGTTAAGCAATATGATATCTAAATTGCAAGAAATTAAATTGCATAAATGAAACTAATCACACTACTTCAACTCTTCTGATCCTTTACCCTTCAGCTCAATCTACCTTATGGGAAGCAATCATGAACAAGTTAAGCAATATGATATCTAAATTGCAAGAAATTAAATTGCATAAAGGAAACTAATCACACTACTTCAACTCTTCTGATCCTTTACCCTTCAGCTCAATCTACGTTATGAGAAGTAATCATGAACAAGTTAAGCAATATGATATCTAAATTGCAGGAAAGTAAATGAGCAAAACAAAATTAATTGAAATAACAATGCTGGAATTAGAACTCAAAAAAAATAAATCAGCAGAAGGACAAGATGATTCCGTCATGTCATTAGTCATTAAAAAGCTATGTGCATTACTAACCTACAATCAACCGGTTGAACACACTTGCATGAATTAAAATTGCATGAATGAAAAATCTAATCTATCAACTTGAAAGCAATCAAATGACATAATGAAATCAAAGCAAAATTACAAAATGAAATCTACTCTACCTTACATTCTAATATGCTCCATGAAATCTACTTCACATCTCCTTCCATGTTGAGAACATCAAAGCTTTATTCAAATTCTTCAATATTACAAAGTACAACAAAGCTCTCCAAAGCTTTCAAAAGCCATCAAGGAAGAACTACAAACTCCAAGCTAAAGAACTCACAAGCTAAAAGACTTAAGAACTCCAAACTCTAAGTTCCCAAATGAAGGAGAGAGATCTCCTATTTATAGAAAAATATGAGAAGCCATCTCATTAATGAGAGTCCATGAATCTCTCCCTCTATCTCTAGAGTCCTAATCAAAATAGGAACTGATAAGACACATGTCTTCTTAGAGTTACAATACAATTAGGAGATGTGACACATATCCTCATGATCCCATGATTCTTTCCAACCAAATTCGAATTTGGCCCTAGAGTGCCACATAAGGGTCTTCTAGAAGTCTCCTTTCAACCTACACATGTCAACAACCTCAACCCATTTGTTAGGTATAAGCATATGCACATTATTTTCTAATTTTTAACCACAAATTCACTTAAAAGGCTTAGAATTAATAAAGATTGGAAAAACATAAATGTGGCCCAATGATAATGAAAGTGGGATGAATGTGGTGACATAGTAGTGAAATGGAGGTGATATAATGGACATAATAGTGAAAGTGTAATGGAAATGAATGACATTTTCAAGACTCAACATACCCCCCAACTGAAGCTATTGCATGTCCTTATGCAATATATATTACATTAACTCTTTTGATCCTTGAGCTTTGGCTTAACTTTGCATGATATCATTTGATAACTTCATATTTCTGCAAATTGTTTCACTTGAATTGTAACATGGTTGGTTCTTGTGTTACAACCATTTTTTTTTTGTTTTTGCCTTCTATTTTGATATTTGAACTTTGCATAATGATATTTTGATTATTGTTGCAAAGTATATCTTTATTGGATTGCATGATGGTTGGTTCTTGTTTGACAACCATGATTTTGTTTGTATCCAATTTATCCTTTAAGCACTTTTTCAAAAGCCATTGTATGCTCATAATAGCAATGTAATAATTAATATATGTTGGGTGTATGTGAGCTCCTGAATATGATATGGACATGGCAAGATATGAATATGAATGTATTCCCCCCCCACCCCCCCAACTGATGGTATTGAAAATTCTATGAAATGAGGAAGAGAAATGTTTTTCCAACAATTATCATTCTAGCTTTTTATGGAATTCTATGGTCAAAAGTTAGAAAATGATGTACCTTCACTTACCCTTGGAATGGATGAGTTGTATGTGTAGTGGCTGAAAATTTCTGATCATATTCTTCTTCAAGTGGCTGAACAAGAGGAGTCATGGATAGAGAGATAGGATGACTTTTTATTGCTTCTACTAAAACTTGTTGAATATGCTCCAAAATGCTGAAAATAATAGTCTTCATGTCTTCAAAACTCACTGGCACAATTCCTACTATGTGAAAAGATGTTCTGATGTCGAACATAGTAGGAAATTGTTGTCTTAGTGGCCATTAATGGATGCCACTAGTCAACACGAGAACTCTCACCATTGATGACAATGAGAGTCAAGATGCCCCTCTTGCTAGGCACGAATGAATTTGTCGATGTCAAGTCACCTAGAAGATATAACGAACAAGGGACATTAATGTATTCCCATTGTTTGTCAGCATGAGAACTTGCCATTAAGACATGCAAGCCTCAAGGTGTTTTTACAAAGAACTTAGACTCAAAGGACTATGGACTCAATAATTTGCATTGAAGCAGGGCTTATTTGCAGAATGAAAATGACAGGAAATAGAAGATGAAAATGGAAAATGGCAATGGAGAACAGAAATGGCAATGGGAAATAAGCATGTGAATGAGCCTCTTGCTTTTATTTGTGGGTTATGAATGGACAAAAAGAGATGGAAAGTGTATGTGAATGTAAATGGAAAATATGGAGTGAAATGAGGTGAATGGTTTTTATGAAGTATGGATGTGATGGATGAATGTGATGGAGACAATAGTATCTGAAAGTTTTTCAAGTGTTTGGATCTGATTTTGCATCAACATATTTCCTCTTTGTTGCTGATCATCCTTTTATAAAACAAATTGGTCTCTTAGAGAGACACCATTCTCTTGTAGTCATTTGTCCTTCCTCCTGGAACCTGCAAAAAAAACTAATACTTCTTCTGCAATGGAATGTAAGATTATCAAAGGAGAGAGGTGATCAATCTCTCTAGTTATGATATTTACACACAAAACTAAGAATTTGTATTAATGAAACAAATTCTCAAAGGAAAAATCAAAAGAATTTATACTTGCTTTGGAATTGGTGCCCAAGTTGAATGTTGCTTCTTTTCAGCAATTTATTTCATTATTTGCCATTTCAAACTCTAATGATAGATTTCTCATTATGTAGATCTTGTTGAGATCTTTCCAACGATACTTAAATCATCAAAATCTGATTTTGTATGAGAAAGATAGGTTGATTTGAACAATGAAGTTTTTCTGGTTGCAGAATTAGACTTTAGCTGCGGAATGTGCACGGTTATGTAGCTAAAAATCTTGGATAGAAAGTTAGCCATTCATTTTTCATCATCAATTTAAAATTAATCAATACCTTCAGAAAAGTGAGCAAATAACTTGTTCATTTCATTGATTCATTTTTTTTTTTTTTTTGACATGCAGTGATTCAGTGTGGCGACTTAGTGATAACACTCAACTTGATTTCCCTCTGACCGGGGTCTTTTTCATCAAATTTGACTAAATGAATAGGACATCATCCATGTACTAACATTCCCTCAGCTACCCATGTGGCTTGTTTTGGTTGATAACACCTGCAACCTAGAGTTTAACAAAACAACTGCGGAAAGTTAAGCCAGCTGCAGAAAGTTGAATCAGCTGCGGAAAGTGAAGCACGCTGCGGAAAGTGACTGAAACAATCAACCATCAGTTTTACGCATATTTTTCTTCATTGTTTGCATGTAGGAACTCTGTGAATTGTAGTGGCATATAGAGCAAACCAAGGTACTTACTCTTTTGCTGCATTTTTTTCGTGTGCTGACGGATTTTATATCATCGCATGCCTTTTGATATTCATATAATACAAATCAATTTAACACAGATTCAGATTGTTTGTGTGTGACATTAATAGTTTATACCATCAGCCAAAAGAAAGCTAAGTTGTTGACGAATTGACTTTTTCAGCAAAAGCACATGAAGTGATAACAGTTGTGTTAGCGGGGAATGGAGAAGGTTTGACACAGCGTCCACATATGTAACATGAAACTGTCTGAAGAAACCATTCACGGATTCAACCAAACAAACAACGGCATCAGCCTTGGCATAATGAAGTATGAGTAAAAGATGGAAGTTGTGAGGCATGGTGGGAGACGTGGGCGAGTTTGAGTTAAAAATGGAATAGGATTAGACGGGTGGCGGAAGACGTGTTACCTCAAACAACCAAAGCGTGCCGTGTTTGAATTGTTCTCTGTTCATTTAATAAAAATATTTTTTTTCTCATATTCAGTGACACCGTGGATGACCTGGCTGCCAAGGAAATCGGATCTGAGCAGATTTCTCAAGGAAATCGAAATATGGTCGCAACTGTTAAAAAAACACTGTTTTTTCACACGCGGCAAGCAAAAAGAGGCTCCAAAGAACCGAGGATTTCTCCCAGACCGCCACAAATCTCCTAAAATGGTTTCTGGGTTATCTAATTGACCCAGCTGGCGAAAAAACCCATGTTTTATTTTCTTCAAATTCGCCTCCGTTTGGGAAAATTGAGCATTTGAAATTTAGACGTTTTTCTGTGTTTTACGTTTTTCTGAGTTGCTACATTCGGCTGTGAAATTGATTTTGAAATTTTTTTATATGCGATCACAGCACAAACAGATTTAACCATTATTTAGTATCTTCTTTGATTTCTTCAGCAAAAATACGCCTTCTTGCTCTTCCTTCAGTGCAACCTGAAGACCTGCCATCAGCGTGCAGTTCCCTGCGACCTTTAGAGCTTAACGACAAACTGCAAAGACATCTCACAAATTCTATCATCTTCGCATCTTCATTATTCTTGCCTAAAACAACTTTGTTTTCCCTTATTTAAATAGCCCATGTTCTCTAGAATTTAAACTTCGCCATTTGCAATTTGGGATTTGGTTGTTGGCAAGATCTCTTCAACATATGAAGATTGTGGCTGTTAGCACTTTGTCTCGACTTCAAAGTCATGGATTTTGTTTGGAATCAGATTTTTCGATTAGACTATGTAAGCTTCCAATGCATATTCCACCATCGTTATGATATAAACTCACTTCTAAATGCATTTTTTTTTTAATGATTGTGCAGGTTTGTTTCAGGCCAAAACTTAAACAGGGAGGCAGATTTTCTTGTTGAAGCCACAGTGAAAGCTAGGATTCAAGATAGCCATAGATTGTTTTTCTCTTCTTTTTTTTTTCTTCTTTGAAATTGTAAAATTTTATAAAAAAGATTAATGATTTTCAATTTCAGGCAGCAAATACTTTAAGAAAATGCTAAAAATAGGACTTTGAATGAGGTCTTATGCTGGTTTTTCATCAATCTGAGCTGGGTGACTAGGATAGGATCCATGTCGGGACAATTCTGAAGATGCCCATGTGGTCGGTTTTTTCATTGGATGCTTGTAACCTGCTAAATCTTGAAACAACTGCAGAATCCTCAACTGGCTGCGGAATCAGGGCACTTTTCGCAGCTAAGTTGCAAAACCTTATTAAAACAGGATACAGTGTTTTGGGGACCACTACAAACCATAACTAGTCAATTTTGAACAATTTGAACCTATCAAAGCAGTTGAGTTCCATTTTTCATTTTTTTTTTTTATTGAATCAATTGAAATGATGAAGTTTATTTTGTCTCCTTTTTTTTTTCTCTTTTTTTTTTTACATAACAATCCTTTTTCTGATCCTCCAGATCACACAAAGTGCAGGAGGAGAGCATACTCAAGAATTATTAATTTTTTTTTTACTTAACAATCCTTTTTCTGATCTTCTAGATTACACGAAGTGCAGGAGGAGAGCATACTCAAGAATTATTAATTTTTTTTTTTTTTTTTTTTTTTTTTCAGATGTAAGAAATAAGGTCTCCTAATTACACTTCCCCGGCAACGACGCCAAAATGTCTAGTCAATTTAACGTCTTAAATTGCTCTACATAAATTATCAATCCGGGTATCGTAAACTGATGAAGTGTGGTGCACCATATGTGCTTAGTTAACCTTTTTCTTACTTCGTTGTTTTATAGTTTTTATTTTGTTTTGGGGTTTTGTTTTTGTTGGTTTCCTAAAGTGTCTAATGCAAATGGAAATCCTATTCTAAGGTCTTAAGAATACTTTTAAAGGACAGGTATGGATAGAGATTTCAAGACAAGGCCTAAGGCCTAAGTCCCTAATGGTAACTTCCAAAACTTTAGCACTTCAAAAGATCTCAAAACATGTTATTGGTGGAATTAGTACTTGAACAAAAGTGTAAATATGCAGCTACTTCAATCGAAATGGAATGCAACAACCAATCAATAAGCTAGTGACTATGAAACCCAGTATTCTTGTTGCTGTATGAAAAATAAAGTAAAAACTGAACTTAAAGCAACTCAAAGACTGAAAGCAAAGCAACTAATTCATCACACTACTTCAACTCTTCTGATCCTTTACCCTTCAGCTCAATCTACCTTATGGGAAGCAATCATGAACAAGTTAAGCAATATGATATCTAAATTGCAAGAAATTAAATTGCATAAAGGAAACTAATCACACTACTTTAACTCTTCTGATCCTTTACCCTTCAGCTCAATCTATCTTATGGGAAGCAATCATGAACAAGTTAAGCAATATGATATCTAAATTGCAAGAAATTAAATTGCATAAAGGAAACTAATCACACTACTTCAACTCTTCTGATCCTTTACTCTTCAGCTCAATCTACCTTATGGGAAGCAATCATGAACAAGTTAAGAAATATGATATCTAAATTGCAGGGAAGTAAATGAGCAAAACAAAACTTGAAATAACAATGCTGGAATTAGAACTCAAAAAAAATAAATCAGCAGAAGGACAAGATGATTCTGTCATGTCATTAGTCATTAAAAAGCCATGTGCATTACTAACCTATAATCAACTGGTTGAACACACTTGCATGAATGAAAAATCTAATCTATCAACTTGAAAGCAATCAAATGACATAATGAAATCAAAGCAAAATTACAAAATGAAATCTACTCTACCTTACATTCTAATATGCTCCATGAAATCTACTTCACATCTCCTTCCATGTTGAGAACATCAAAGATTTATTCAAACTCTTTAATATTACAAAGTACAACAAAGCTCTCGACAAAGTACAACAAAGCTCTCGAAAGCTTTCAAAAGCCATCAAGGAAGAACTACAAACTCCAAGCTAAAGAACTCACAAGCTAAAAGACTTAAGAACTCCAAACTCTAAGCTCCCAAATGAAGGAGAGAGATCTCCTATTTATACAAAAAGATGAGAAGCCATATCATTAATGAGAGTCCATGGATCTCTCCCTCTACCTCTAGAGTCCTAATCAAAATAGGAACTGATAAGACACATGTCTTCTTAGAGTTACAATACAATTAGGAGATGTGACACATATCCTCATGATCCCATGATTCTTTCCAACCAAATTCGAATTTGGCCTTAGAGTGCCACATAAGGGTCTTCTATAAGTCTCCTTTCAACCTACACATGTCAACAACCTCAACCCATTTGTTAGGTATAAGCATATGCACATTATTTTCTAATTTTTAACCACAAATTCACTTAAAAGGCTTAAAATTAATAAAGATTGGAAAAACATAAATGTGGCCCAATGATAATGAAAGTGGGATGAATGTGGTGACATAGTAGTGAAATGGAGGTGATATAATGGACATAATAGTGAAAGTGTAATGGAAATGAATGACATTTTCAAGACTCAACAATGGTTAGAATTCTTAGCCAATTAAGACTGCATGTCTTTTGATGCATTTGTTTTCATTTCTTTGTGGAATAAATGCAAGTTGTAGGATCTTACCAAAATGGTAAATAGAAAGAATTTGAGTAGGAAACTCACTTTATTGCTGCAACAATATGTTCATTTCAGCTTCTAAAGTACAGTGTACTTAAGTGAAATCTGATAGATGGAATGAATGCATGAGCATGAGATGCATGTAATGTTGGCTTGGGAAAAGTTAACTTGGTTTCTAAAATGGAGATAATGATGAAGTGTTTCATCTTTTGGAAAAGTGTCCTAAAGGTCTTTTTCCTACATGCTTGACTTGAAGGGTCATTTGTTGTAAAGGCATGTTTTATTGGCTTGTTATCTAGTCAATCATTTGTATGTAGATATAAGACATGGAAGGGTTCACAAGATGTGAAATCTGTTTCTTTGTTGAAGCAGGAATTAGCCCATGCAGTTGTTGTCTGTATGCCTGCTATTGTTAATAGTTTTTGTTGGCAGCTTTTCAAACAAGTACAAATGAAAGTTTTGTGGAGAAAATGTACTTTACATTTGTTTGATCCACCTTGGATCAAGGATCAAGGCAAAAGAAGTTCAAACTACCTTTAAACCTCACAGCAGAAGTTTTGCATGAAGGTAAGGAGGAAAACAGTTCTTCACAAGACGACTAGCCCATATAAGAAGGGAAGTGGTTAGAGATTGTGGTTCAGAGGCACTATGCAAAGGCAAGTGTAGGGAGGCTGAAAGAAGAGGGTGTTGTTACTCTCATTTACTGCTCAAATTAGTATATCAGTCTTTTGGTGGACCAAAAGTTCTTTTAGTGGGAAAGCGTGATCCGAATTGGATCCTTAAACTCACTTAGGTTACCCAAACTCTATAAAGAAACTCATGCCAAAGTTCAAAGTCTTGTGGATGTCGAGCTTATTAGAAATAACCTCTGAATAATGGTGATTTGTAGCTAGCATGGAGAAACGAGGACCTTCGGTCAAAGGGCTTGACCGATAGCCCATGGAGACTGTGCATGGTGCAAAAATGGCAGTTGGGAAGCTCAAACCTAGAAACGGAGGTCATTTCTGATGCACGATTAGCACAAAGCGCTAATCGCGCATCGCTGGAAAAAACCCCTTGAGAAGGAAAAGCCCCGAGTGCTCGATCACGAGGGAAACTGGAAAACCGTGGGAAAAGTGCTGAATCCGATAGGTGGGTCCAGCGCTCCAAAACCGGCGGAATATCGGAGGCATTTTGTGTGGTAAGTGGATTTGGCCGAAGACCTAACGATGCCATACATTGCATGACGCATGTCCGGCGGATGAGAGAGAAAACCACTCTCATCGTAGGCTAAGAGTCGTGCAAGTAAACCACGCGATAAGAGCAATGACTGTAGGATCTGGAGGCCCCAAATCTAATAGCGGAGATTGCACCCGATTGGAGACTAGATTTGGAGGGAGAAATAAGCTACGACGCATAAATATTTGAAGTCCGACGTGGACGATGAGTTGGAAAAGATTCGTGTTTCATGGGCATTGTTGGAGTAAATGAAAATAACAATTGTTTCAAACGATTGAGTGTTTCCGGTGAACTTGACACTTATCTGTTATGGACTAGGTGGCCACTTCCCTGTGAGGTGTGATGCAGTCACTGTAACAGCCGAAAGAATGGATTCAAATGGACAGAGGTAGGGAAGGAGAGAGTAGAAAGTGGAAACGAACAGTCAGGAAGAAGATGGCTTAAAGCCACAGACTGACAGAGATAGAGAGGGGGGAGGATAGAAGAAGAGAGGAGAGCGAACAGCGAGAAAAGTTGAATGCGCAGAGAGTCTTTGGAGTCACTTGGAGGTCGAGTGAAAAGCCAGAGAGCTCAATTGATAGCAGCATATTGTTGTTGGAGTTGATTGGAGGTCGAGCGACTCATAGAGGCATGCAAAGGCTGAGAGAAAGAGCTTAGAGAAGCCAGAGAAGAGAGCCACAGGCCACAGACAGAGCCAAGAGCCAGAATGAGCACCAGAAGCAAGAGATGAGATCCAAAACCAGAGTCCGAGCCAAAGAGCTAGAGCCAGAGTCAGAGCCAAGAGCCATAGCAAGAGCTAGAGCCAAAGCCAAGAGCTAGAGCTAGAAAGCCGAAGAGCTCCAAGAGCCAAGGGATAAGATGGTGTTCTGAGCCCAATGTTCCTATGTAAAACATTGGAGTTGAGTGTGGAACTTGTAAAAGAACTGTTGCCATAATCCCAGAGAGCCTAATTGAGTTGATTAGAGCTCAAGGAGACGTAGCCCAAGATATCAAGGTGAACTCCATATTATATTGTTTTCTTGTGTGTTTGTTTTTACTGCTACTGTAACTACTGTTAATGCATTTATATACTAGTTTAAGTACCTTCCCATATCAGCACAAGCAACATATTTTAAAGTAAATAATCAGCTGAAAACAAATACAAGCATACACCTTATTTTCAAGCATTTCATAATTCCGCATTGGTTAATCATTAAGACTTGGGAAAATTTAAAGCTTTGGAAGTGGGAGAGGTTCTTGTAAGTTAGAAAAGAATCCTAAGAGCCCCATTTTCATATCACTTTCATCCTTTGTCGTCACAGCCCCTCCTGCTATCGCCTTACTTGTAGTAGCCTGTACTGCCTCCTGGTTGCTCGTACTTCTACAGCGTGTTGTTCGTTCCACTTTTGCTGTGCTACGTGCTTAGCTTCAGCCTTCTGTTTTTGGATAGTGGTCTCATCACGCCCCACCACGTCAGGTACGCACCACTCCGGTGGCCAGGTATCCAATACTACAAAGATAGCCTTGTCAATGGCAATGAAGGGAAGTGTGGACCACGTCTGGTCTGGGTCCTTGCATGCTCGGATGTATACATGGTGCACGTCTGCCTTAAAATTGGCTACATTCTTCACACTGTCATATATCTCAGCAGATAGACAGGGTTGCTGGTTGATCCACTGTCGGATGTTTGCTTCCATTAGTATCTAGAAAATCTTGATGTCTTAGATTCTTGTGGCATCCCTCATCGCCTAGAGTGACGCGTATTTAGCGGCTTCTGGCCAATCTTGGTCTAGGGAAGGAAACTAAATATCTTTGGCTAATTCACTTGTAACCAACATGATGGATAAAAATAGCCACACATAGTGGAAGGTCTTACCCTCCTCTTTGACCTCCTTGTAGTTGGTCAATAATTCGTCACAGAGGAATTGCGCCCAATTGAACCATTCCCCTACTGCGCATTGCTCAGCTAGTGTGACGACTATTGCTGGGACCTCGTTGCCATGACATTTCCGCATCACTTTTCCTGCCAGCAACTGGGTAGCAACACAGACCCCTTTGTCTGGAATACTGTCAATAGCATAACCTCGCTGCTTTTTCTCCAATTTGTATTTCTTTTTCAGGGTCTCTGTCATTGTCACATCACCTCTCATATCAAATATTTCCATGGGGTCCCTTCCTTCATAGGGAAGCTGTGAGATCTTGTGAATGAGTTCCACCGTGATGGGGATGAGTTTGTCTATCCATAAGTATCCATTTTGTACTAGATATAGCAGTTGTCTAATGACCAATATTGTAATGGGGGGCCGATGAAAATGTGGAATGGACAGGAGACCAAGTAACCCAACTTCATCCACCTTTCGTAGCCACTCCTTCAGTTGAAGCGTCGTAACAGTCCCCTTCATGCTTAGCTCCATAAGTTCACGAGTTGCCAAATGGGGAAACTTCTCAGTGTCTACAATGTCCCAGTCTTCAAATTTCATAGTAGAGATGTGGCCAGTCGCCGTTCCTTCGAGCAGAACCCCTTTAGGGAGAGACGGGGTGATGAGTATGTTGTCAATGACATCCAGATCTGTAGGGACCTTGGCCTTCCCTTTTCTTGGAGGAACATACTTGGGTCGTCTTACTGGCTGGATATCTTCTTCCATCTCTTCGTCTGGTTCTATTTCTTTGATATAGGTCGGAGGATCCTCGACCTCTTCATCGCTCTCAATTGTCACAGTTTTTCCTTTTTCCTCCATCGACAATTTGCCAAATCACGGATTTTGCGGAGACGTCTGGACCGGTCCTGCTACTTGGGGGTTCTTCTTGGTCCACGGTGTCCTGGGTGATTTAGGGATTTCAGTTGTATCATCCTTGGGCGTGGATATCAACCTGAGTATGGACTCCTGTATTACCTTCGGCAGGGCTTTAAACCATGAACTTTCTCTTACGACTGCTTCATCCATCCTGTGCCACTCTATTTGAACCGTGAACAATTTACTATGCAAGGGGCTAAATGGTGTGTGGTAACATGCCACCTATGCTTTATATACCCTTCCAACTTCAAATTCAGATGTTCTCCTCATTCGTGGCTTATTAATGCGATTTTGGTGGCAAATCCAGTTAGTCCTGTGTCTTAATGGCCTGCCACCCACTCCTCGGTGTCTTAAATGGGACATCTTGTCATGAATAGTAGCTACAACGATCATCATCCATTCTACCCACACGGCAGCGCAGTCCCTGGTATGTAGACGCATTCTATGCTTTTTACTGGTCCAGCACGCCACGTTCGAATTGGGCACCCTTCCTACAGAGTGCTTTATAGTCCCGCACCCTCTTTCAACCGCGTGGAGCACTGAGACCGGGCCTCCTACAGATAGTCAGGTGGTAGCACCCATCATGCGGGCCTTCCTCTTCCCTGCTAGCTTGGGCTGCGGGCACCCTTTGCGTTCCTTTGAGTCAAGTAGCGCATTGTAGTCTGTGCTCCCTTGTTCACTAGGGTGTAGTCGCAACCATGATAGCAGGGTCACGGCTTGTTCGAGTATCGTAGGAGGGCTGGCCAAGTTCGGTCCCCTCAGTTGCTCCTTTGTACGGCCCGTTTGTGTGACTCCTATTTTCATTTTGTCAATTTCTTCATCCAGCCTCGCACTTTTCCTCCTTAGCCTGGCCCCCGCTTCCTCTAGTTCACGAAGTCTCCTGTTGCTGTGCCGAATGGCTTCCCACAACTATCAGATCCCTTCATCCAAGTCTTCTTGTTCAGGTCGAGCTTCAGGGGCAGTGGCTGGGGAAATTTTCTGTGGTCCCTTAGTTTCAGTGTGTTTATTCATGGGTAGAGTTGTCTGCACACACCCTGCTTGGTTTATGGTTTTCTTGGCCCAGCGAACCCTTGTTACATGTAGATTTCATTGGGTCGATGGTTGCACAGCATATAGTTGTGTCTTCCGTTGTAGATGGGTGCTTGAATTGTTATATCGTGGTTGTCTTGTTTGCTGTGAAAGTCCTCCAACACGTACCCGTAACTACCTTCTACCTCCGTGCTCATTCCACCTCATCTTCCTATGTGCACGCCATACTGTTGCGTGCAACGCTTCTTCCGTTGCATCATGCCACTTCTGCTCTACGATTGGAGTGCCAAGGTTGACGAGCTGCTCCTCATTTCTTGCGCCATTGTCCGTCGGCCATTGTCTTACTTCAGTGGTCACACGTCGCAGTGATCTAATCATCATATTACAATTGAGTGTTGTGACTTCATGCAATCTATTCTACCATCATTCAATCTCCTCATCTGAATCTGATGTGCAGGAACTATCGCGCTCCCATGAGAGTCTTTTGTTCGCTGAAGGATTCACTCGATCCTGGTCTTGCACTGTTATTTGTTAGATGTAGTCTAGTTCATCGTCACTATCCTCATCATGCACCAGTTCGGTGTAGCGTGCTCCTTCAGCTGGGTCCAGCGGAACTATTACACAAAGTGACTTTTTCTCGAATGTCATTTTTCGTCTTTTTAAGTTGATGACCCCATTCATGTCCGTGGCCCAATTTATTCCTAGAAATGCAGGGTATGGATTACTATCATCAAGAATTTCTGTTACCTCAAAGTCGGTCTGTGTGCTTACTCCTTCAATGTCCACTGTCACCCCTTGCAGTCGTCCCATTGGTAAGATCTTTTACTGGTTGGCCATCTATAGTTGAATAGGAGACCACTGTAGTGCGGGCCTACCCATGCATTCCCATGTTTGCTTAGGCAACACATTTTCATCTGACCCTAAATCCAGAATGACCTAGTTCATATCATACTCACCAATTTGCGCTGTCATTCGCATCTCCCGCCTAGTGCGTAGAGCATGTTTTCCCAGTTATTGGATTACGCGCAGCTCCCCTAATCTCACACACCTAGTGATCAGCTCTTGCAGTCCTTTAACTGCTCTATTGTCACGTAGCAACTTCATACATGTCTCTAAAAAGGTGGTAAGCATAGAGGGATCCATTCTCGGCTCAATTGGATCCCTATTACCTAGAGTAGAGACTTCTGTGAAGCTCTTCTGAGCTTCTTTAGACGTCCCTTTTACCTGTTCTATCTCCAAGTCAGGTTCCCTTGTAGGAGCATCACGACCCTTCCCATCTTCTCTAGGCTATTTCCTCGCATCTCCTCCTGTAGTTGCGCCGCTCCTTAGTACCATATTTACGCTGGGGTCCTCTTCGCGCAGTTCCGACCTCATCATTTGGACATTTTGAGTTGGGGTGGGTTGTAATACCCCATTTTCGTGCATCTGGGCAATTAGCATTGGACAGTCTACCATTTCATGGTCAAACTGCTCACAATATGGATAAGATATTCTTATCGGGTTAGTATAGTCGCGAGCGTAGTGCCCCGTCCCTCTAAAATTATAATAGATTAGCTGTCCGTAGCCTCGCCCTGGCCCCATCCCTCTTCCTCATCTGCATCCTTGGAATCCCCCACGTGACCTTGCGGCTGGGTTGAAACCCCACACCTCAATCTGCATTCGATAGGCTGGGGTCCTCTCCATCATTAGTTCGTAGCTTTGACACGTTCGCTCGTCGTGACCCACTAATCGACAGAAGTTGCAATACAACTGCTGTGGAGTCTAGGTATACTTTTACAATAGGTGGTAGTTGTCTGTTGCGTGCTTTCCTCCTACTTGACAAATCACTCACCAAAGTGTAGGCGCCGCACTTGGCCCTACTTGTACCTCTAGCCTCAATGGCATCGGCCCCCCTCCTACCAGGTAGTTTGCAAATACGGGGCAGTGGTCCTTGTCATAACCTTGACCTTTGCATTTGATACATCCTACTTTCGTATGCACCTCTGGTCGAGGCGCCATTTCTTGCTTCAAACTTTGCATTTCTGAGCACAGGTTTTGTAGTTTCATGTGGATTTGCTGAACTCCCAACCCCGGATCCTGTATTGGAGTTTCATGCAACCTCATTGCTGTCTCTAATGCTTCAGCTTGGGTTGACATATTTTGCTGTGATAACGCCGTCCTCAAATGTGGCGTCAAAGATGCCACAAACCACATGCAGTGCTGCGCATCTGTCAACGTCATGTTAGCCTCGCGGATTGTACTCTTCAACCTCTGATCTAGATCCCATGGGGTTTCACTAGGCATCATCACAATCTCCTTGAACCCGATGATCGACTGCATTTTTGATTTTTGTCGACTAAATTCTTTGTTCAATGCATCCTGAATCTCCACTATCCCCACATTCGGGTGATTGCTAGAGTACTTTATATACCATGTCAACGCGCGGTCCTACAGTGTGCTAACCAGAGTAGCCCTTTTGATGTTATCATCTATTATGCCTTGGGCTTCCCATACAGCCTTTACCACGAACCAGAACTAATCTCGTTCCTCATTTCCTATGCCTCTAAATATCGACAACTTGACCGCACTTGCCATTCAAACCTTTAGTGGTGGCAGAGGTGGGGTAGGTGAAGATGGTTTTGATGCAGGTGAAGTAGGTGATGGCATGGATGGTGGTGGTATTAATGGAATGCACTGCTTAATCAATCAGACTATGCTTCTTGGAGAGAACCCCATGTGCTCCTCCTCGCTTTCTCGTGACAGTGAAATTAGAGGACTGTTTTCTAATCCTTCTGTCCCTTGATAGCCTCTTTCGCAAATTGTTACCCCAGACATCAATGGATGCGCATAACCCATTTTTCACATAAGAATATTTTAATCAAAGTATTTAATGATTTGATGTACTTACCCCACGGTCCTTGGAGAAAGCACCTTTTTGCTTCGCTGTAACTCATAGTTGTGTCTATCGCAAACTCGGTTATAAACCCTCCTATTATTCAATCCAACCAGTGATCTACTGCTCGTACGATTTTATCTTTAGATGCTTCTAGCCTATGCACAAATTGTAGCATCCACACAATAGGCTGATCTAGTCTGCACCTTCCTTGACTATCAACTAGCCTCGCGATCCACTCGTACAGTTCTGTCAAGAAAGAAGCGAAAAATATTTCGTGGATCTCTGTGTATATGTAGCAATCCAACCACCTTTCCTCAGATATCCGTGGATTTCTGTTTTCTTGAACCACAAACTCATGAAGCTTCTGATCCAACCAATCTTCATGCTCTTTCTTCATAGGGTTCCAGTGTTCTGACATCAGACATCCCTTAGGCAGATCCCGGTCCCGGCAACGGAACCATTTGTTGGCTAGTTGGGGCCTGACCCAGGTTTTAGAAGTGTTTTAGCTGGACAAATCCCACACTACCAGCCCTTTCGGCAACAATCCGCGAAGTGTGAACTGAATTCTCACCCGAGGTAGTATGGGAGGGTGTTGGAACTAGGTTTCCGCACCCTTGGGATGTCTTGATGTGGTCTGGAGGGGTCTCGAACTGTTCTGCGGCCTCACGCCACTCTGTATAGCTATCGGGTTTTCACGTAGATCCGTACAGATGCACTTTCTTATTATTGAAATTATTTTAGATCTGATCCTATTGTTATAGTCTTTAAGCAAACATTTAACAATAAAACCCAGGGGGCGCAATTATAACAAATAATGCATAAATTCAGAACACAAGCAATAGATAGATCCACAATAAAACACACAATGATTCAGAAATTCTTATCTTTATTGATCTTCTCTTTGGTACAACTAGATCCGCCATGCGCACTCAGCTGCAGGGGTCCGCACACACAACTGCGGACTCTACCAGGCCTCTGTGCATGCATCCACAGAGCCTCTATCTCTCTCCCAACACCCTTGACTTGGACTTACAGACGCTCAGAGATTTATTTCTTCATAAACCCATTACATTCAAGATCAAAAGTGAAAAACTAAAAAATTGACTTCTAATCATAGAGCCTTTCTCTATTTATACATTTCCATGGTTTGCAGACCATTGGTAGGATGACTCACTTTCTATTTTCTTGCATTATTTTTGGGCAGACAACCCTTTAACTTGACTCATTACAATTCGCGCTCCGCACATCTCTCGGAGCCTTTTCCATACTTTTACCCAAAATTTCTGGCTTTGAGCCCCAAAACCATTACGCAGGGCCTCCGCTACCTAACACATTTCAAATCAAATTCTTCTCATGGAGGGAATAAGGGTGACATGTCTAAAGTAAGATTCTTGAATTGTCACAAGATGGGACATTATGCAACTAATTGACCATCAAATAAGTCCAAGAAGGGATCCTTGGAAGGATCGGAAGGTGAGGCATTAACCTCTCAATTCTAAATGGACTTTACCCTCATTGCATGCATGGTTTCATCGATGATGGGTTGTGTCTGGTATCTTGACAGTGGAGCCTCATTCCACATGATCAGTGTTAAAAATTTATTCAGTGCCTTGGAGGAGAAAGACCTCAAGATGCTCATAGAGATGGGTGATGATGGAAGGTATAGTGTTTCAGGAGTGGGCATGGTTGCTTTTCAGAGGGAGCATGGAGCTCCTCTCACCTTGATAGATGTGATGTATGTGCTTGGACTGAAGAAGAACTTGGTATCAGTTGCGATGTTGGAGGACAAAGGCTACGATGTTGTCTTTAGTAAAGGAAAGGCATTCCTAAGACACATAGCCACGTGTCAGACCAAGAGGATAGGGATTCGGGTGAAGAATCTCTATAAACTAGAGGTAGATGATTGTGTAGCATTGAGTACGAAAGCAGAATTGGTGCAAAGCCAAGACATTGGCAAGTTGTGGCATAGGTGGTTGGACCATTTGCATCATGGGGCTTTGAAGATAATGCAACAGATATCTACAGGAATTCCCAAAGTTAAACTTGAGCAATTTGACACATGCAAAGGCTGTACCTTGGGAAAGTACACCAAGTCTTCCTTTCATGATCGAGATAATCGAGCAAAGGCTATCTTAGAGCGAATTCATACTGATTTGTGTGGACCATTCTCGATGGCATCCACAACGAAGCAAAGGTATTATGTGATTTTCATTTATGACTATTCTCATAAATGCTGGGATTATTTCATGCAGAAGAAGGACCAAACATTCACAAAGTTTTGTGACTTCAAAGCTTTGGTCGAGAAAGAGTCAGGGAAGAAGATCAAGGCCTTGAGAAGTGACAATGGTGGAGAATATGTCTCTAAAGAGTTTAAGGACTTCTGTGTAGTGGAAGGAATTAAACGAGAGTTGACAGCACCTTATAACCCATAGCAAAATGGGGTGGCCGAGAGGAAGAAAAAAACTATTGTAGGGGCAGCAAGAGCAATGCTGCGTGACTAAGGCCTACCACTTCACTTGTGGGCTGAGGCATGCAACACAATGGTCTATTTGCAAAATAAAAGCCCACATCGCATACTTGGGATGAAGACACCAGAGGAAGCTTTCTTCGGTAAGAGACTAGATGTGGGTAACTTTAGGATCTTTGGCTCATCCGTATATTTCCATATGACAAAGGATGCACATAAGAATCTTGAGCCAACAGTAGAGTTGGGGATATTTGTGGGGTACACTGATACACCTCACAATTATCGGGTGTACTTGCCTATTAGTCAGAGGACAATGGTTCACAGAGATCTCAAGTTTGATGAGTAGAAGGTCATGTGAGTTTCCCTTGAGAGGGAGCTCCAACTACAGGCCGTGGAGGAACAGTTGGTTCCTAAGGAGAAGGAGCCTCAGACTAATGAGGAGCTGCCGCAGGCAGAGGTTCTAGGAGTGGAGACATCCACTCAAGGAGAGTCTTCTAGAGATGGATGGAAGCACACAAGAGAAGCTGACAGATTGTTGGAGGATGCGAGAGAGAATGTGGGAGCACCAACTTCTCAGCACAGACAGAGGAGGTCACCTGAGAGGTACACTAGATACATGGCCCTTATTGGGGAATGTGTTGAGACTGAGCCATCTTCCTTTGAGGAAGAAGTGCAGCAGCTGATTTGGGTTGATGCTATGGTGGAGGAGTATGACTCTATAGTTCATAATAGTGTTTAGGACGTGGTTCTGAGATCAGAGAACAAGTCAGTTGTGAGTTCCCATTGGCTTTACAAGGTAAAGCAAGCTACTGATGGTAGTGTGGAGAAGCATAAGGCAAGATTTGTTTCCCGTGGATTTTCACAGGTTGAGAGGATTGACTATGATGAGACTTTTGCTCCTTTCACAAGATACTCATTTATCAGATCTATGTTGGCACTATCAGCATAGATGGGTTGGAAGATCCATTAGATGGATGTGAAGACTTCATTCCTCAATGGCCAGATTGAGGAAGAGGTCTAAATAGAGCAGGAAGAAGGTTTTGAGACCTTCGATCGTGAGTCGCATGTGTGCCGACTCAAGAGAGCATTGTACGGGTTGAAGCAAGCACCTCGTGCTTGGTACACCATGATAGACAACTACTTCACTGGGTTGGGCTTCACAAACAGTGAAGTGGATGCGAAGCTGTACCACATCGTGGTGAAAGGTAAGTTGTTGATCATCATACATTATGTTGATGATCTCATATTGACTGGTGATGATCAGTTGATTGTGTCTTGCAAGGAGGACCTTGCAAGAGAATTCAAGATGAAAGACATGGGTCTCATGCATTACTTCCTTGGCATGGAAGTGTGGCAGAAGGATGGGGAGTTGGTTGTGTTTCAGGGAAAGTATGCCAACGAGATACTTGGGAGATTCCACATGGAGAAGTGCAAGCCCATGCAGACTACTCTAGAAGGTAACTGGAGGAAGGAGGTTGCTACTTCAAGAGAAGTGGTAGAGGCTACTGTGTACAGGCAGCTTGTGGGTTCACTGATGTACTTAATGAACACACGACCAAATTTGTGCTATGCGGTGAACCAGCTGAGTCAAGCGATGGTTCAACGTACCAAGATGTTTTGGAAGGCGACAAAGCATGTATTGAGGTACTTGAGAGGCACATCTCAGTATGGATTATGGTATAGATGGATAGAGGGAGTGAAGCTACAGGGCTTCACTGATGCAGATTGGGTAGGGAGTCCATCAGATCGGAAGAGCACATCAAGAGGGATTTTCAACCTTGGGTCAGCGGCCTTTTTTTGGTACAGCAGGAAATAGAGGTCAGTTTCACTCAGATCAGTAGAGGCAGAATACATGGCTGCAAGTCAGGCAGTATGTGAGGCCATTTGGATGTGGAAAATCCTAGTTGGTTTGTTTGATCAGAGGATGGATCTAAATGTGATCTATTGTGATAATCAGAGTTGTATCAAACTCTCTGAGAATCTAGTATTTCATGATAGGTCCAAGCACATCAACATCCGGTATCATCATCTCAGAGACTGTGTAGTGAGGAGGATCATGTTGCTACAGTATATTTCGACATAGGAGCAAGATGCTCACATTTTGACAAAGGCATTGTCAAAGTGTAAATTCAAGTTCCATAGAGACAGGATTGGGGTGGCAGATAATCCCTTTCTTGTTGAGAGGGAGTGTTGAAATATGGCAACAAGAATATACCAATTTAATTTGTCCTTGAATTAAATTGTGAATTAAAATCAAATTTAGTTGTAACAGCTACTTGGAAATAATTAATTAATTTATTTTAAATTAATTAGTTGGGGAAATTCAAGTTAGAAGTCTTTCTGAAGTCATGCAAGAGTTATCCCTTAAATTAAGGAGATAAGATTGAGTTATATTTGAGTTGTAATTAGTTAACTCAGTTTACTGAGTTAATTCCAGTTAAATTAGTTACAAATTGTTTGAGGAACTAATAGTGAGTTAACAGTCAGTTGATGCATTAATGCAATCAACCAGTGCTACTCCAGTTAACTGAAGATTCCCTCATCAGAAACTCATGCATGTCTATTTTGAGAAAGACCCAGTTGATATTAATGTTCAAGGACAGTGTAATATCATTTGCATGTGTTTTCTCATGGAGAAAACTCATGCATGCAGTAAAGGATTCATCCTTGAGGATTGCGCAGTTCTAAAGGCTGGTTTTTCCACTTGGTAATAGGCTAATCATCCACAAGGAACAAAGCAAGGAAATAGGATCTTGGAGGTCAGAGAGGAAGGCTGGAGAGAAGCCAAGATTGCCTGTGAGCATCTGTGAGGATTGTACTAAGAGCTGGCTAGCTGTGAGAGCTAAGGCTTTATATAATTCCTATGTATTTCCACCATGTATGATAATACAATAGTGTGGGGTTTTTTATCTGAGACTTTCCCCAAAGTATTTTCATGTGTATTGTGCCATTACTTCTTTTTCTTCTAGTTATATTGTTCAGCTTGATCTTTAAGCTTCCGTAAATTGATAGTAGAAGTAGGTTATAGTATTCTGCTTTGATTTATATTACATTATTGGGTTAACCTTGTTAGCCTCCTATACCAATAGGGTTTCATATTTCATGATTGACAGTGGAAATGCCAAAAATGATCATCTTTGATGATACAAAGGTTCCATTTTTTGTGGACAAAGCCAAGAGTTAAAAAATGTAAAGAGGGTATGCCTTAAAAGAATAATCAAAGGGCAAGAAAATGACTTGGTCAAAAGAAAAAAGAATTGAAATGAACCCCAAAGAAAGACCAGGAAATTAGCCAATCAAAATGCCACTGCTATCTTGAGGTATGGCTCAACAGTTTAATCTGGGCCAGGCCATGTTTTGAATTTCTTGTTTTAGAATAGGTAATGAGTACCTGTTCAAACAATTTGAGCTTGACAGATGATTAGTTGATAGAGAAAGAAAGGAGCCCACTAGCTTAATCTGGGCCCTTGGAAGATATAAGGCTAGATTTAGATAGGAGGGCAGCAAAAAGAAAAGAGCACATGAGGGTTTGCAAGTCTAAGTGCACCCTCCCTGAAGAAACAAAAAATGCTAGGAAATAAGATGGGTAGGTAGTGAGGTTGCAGAAGCATGATTTCTCTCATATCACTGGCCTAAGCAAAGGAAACACATGGTGGCCAGTGCAGATCTTCCTATTCAACATTTTTGTGGCATCACAGTGAAGCATGGCTAATTTCCCTATCATTCCATATCAAACTTCTTTCTAACATCCCACTATCACCTTTGTTCACAACAGAAAACAAACTCATTTGTTGATTATTTTTATATAGAAGAGCCACATTTCTTGTGTAAAAATCTTTTCATTTTGATCTACTCTCAAAACTAAGTTTGTTCCCTAACAACTTAGTGTCTACTACCTATCATCTACATCCCCTTCCCATATTAACTACTAACTCTACTATTACTTAACTCCCTATGTTCCCCTTTTTCCCTATTATTATATCACTATTGTATAAAAAAAACCCCAAAAAAAATAAAATAAAATATAAGTATATACCCCTTCCCCTATGCAATATAGCCTTATAGTTCCAAAAGGTCAGAGCGCAAAGGAAATTGAAGCGCAACAGGTAATTAGCGCCAAAAAAAAAGTCTCGGGATTAAACCGTGATCTGCTTGGTTTAACAGCCCTAACCCCACTTTGCGGACAAATATCAATTAACCCATTTGGCTTATAAACCATTGCAAAACTCGAATTTCGTTGATACCCAAAGTTCCGCCCAAGCGCGCCTTTCCATAAAAATTAATTGCTTATTAATCCGCGCCCGGCCGTATCCATCCCGCACCTCCACAGTCCGTCGACCGTCGGATCTGGGCCCTCCCATCTGACGGCTCACAGCAATTTCAGATCGCCTCCGATGCCCGGACGATAGCGCCCGAAATCTGTCAGACCATGACATCAGGGTTCAGATGCGTGTCGTTCCCAAGTCATATCGGGCGGCCTCCTGCCAAAACCGCTCCTGTACCATAAGCGGTCCGACGCAACCGTTTACCGCTCTGCCAATACCACCATACGTCACCTCATGCATCACCCTTATGTCATTGCCGCCTCAGCGCTACGTTGCCACCCCATCCGCCGTCGCTCCGAGCTGTCTACCATGTCACCTGTCCAAGTGGGGTCGCCCACCGGCCGCCACGTCATCATTCCGTACCCGACCCCGCCTATGACATCATGCTGACGTCATCCGACAAAAATGCGCCAAAAGCCAAATTTTCACTATTTTACCCAAAAAACCCATTTTCTCGCGTTATTTGCATTTTTACTCACTGTACTCCTGCATGAGCGAGCACGTCGTTCACCTGCCAACTTTGAAGACTATTCCTTGCTACCGGTGCCCGAATTCACCTGCATTTCCACCATTGTACCAAGTATACCAGGTATTTATTAGTTTCCCCCCTCCGCGCCTGGTTTTTACATAATTCACTGAAGAAACTAACAAAAGGAGAAAGAACAGTAAAAACTAGAAATCCTTATGAACCACTGGTTTTTCTCCACACTGTAAGCCCAATTCCACTCACAAAAGTCCCCATTGTGCAAAATTTCCACAAATTCACAGTTTGTTTGCGCATTCGCAAACCTGAAACTCTGCTAGACGAATTCACCGAGAAAGTGACTCTCAAATCCCAGCATCTGCTCAGTAAATCTATCCTAGGAGAATTTTGACTCAATTTCTCCCCAGTTTGCCTCTTCCCCTCTGCAAATTGCCCTGCTCCTGCAAAATCCACTATTCTGCATTACTGAGCCCAAGGAAAAGTTCTCAAATATAATTCCAAATTCAGGTGATCATGGAGACTCCAGTGGCACTGAACATTACCCCATTAAATGCCCCGCATAAGGACCTGGAATGTCTAGCCCTGGCAGACCGAGATTATCAAATGAAAGACACTATAGAGTTGTGTAACAAATACCATGTAGAAGCAGTATGTGAGTTAAGGAAGAAGCACAAAGATGGTACAGACCTCCTGGGAGTCTGGAATTCCCATTTACCAATCTACTATCTCCCTCAGGTCAATGAGTTTCCTGACTTGATCCATCAGTGCCGCTCAAACTATGACCCCACTCAAAGAGCTGTTCTGAGTCCTGCAGGTTTTGTTTTGTTCCATATTACTCCTGAAGCCATAAATCAAATGCTGCAGTTTCAACCTACAAAGCCACTGGTCCCTCTGTCCATGCAACTTTTATTAGGGTAGGGTGCCAAGCTCTCCAATTCACAAATCACAAGAATTGGCAAACTGTTTATGATTCCAGAGTTTCAGCCCAAGCAGCCTCCCCCTTATCTACATGTCTGGTTTAATGACATAGGGAGACTATTAGTAGATATGATATCTTCCATCCTAGGGTTCAAGACCAGTGAGTTTGTAGATGAGACAACATTGGTGGTACTATCTATTTTTACCGCAGGACAACCCCCTGCTGTCCAGTATGACTATGCTTCATTCATATCCAACAAAATGC
This sequence comes from Pinus tabuliformis, assembly GCA_031772625.1. Classification (NCBI taxonomy): domain Eukaryota; kingdom Viridiplantae; phylum Streptophyta; class Pinopsida; order Pinales; family Pinaceae; genus Pinus; species Pinus tabuliformis. Next base: position 1,938,040,911 of record CM062818.1, on the reverse strand, counting down.
ATGAGAAGTTCATGAATCTAGAAAGAGAGAGGGTATTCAAATTTACCTCTTATATATATATCATCTGATATTGTACAATCAGCCTGGTGCTTTTCCTCTTTTCTTCAAGAAACTAGATCCAAAGGGAAACGGAAGGTCTGTAATGTTCTGGACATCCGTCTGCCATCACATCCATTACTCACCATACACATACTGTGAATTTATTGACTTATTCATTCACCCAGCCTTATCACTGCTGCAAAGTTCACCTCCTCCTAGACTCACTGATGATATGCAGAAAATCCTTCAGCTGTCCAAGAACTATAGCATAGGGGATTGGTACTTTTACCAACACCATACAGTGATCAGGATATATGGCTGTGAGTTAGCACCATACAGGCTACCAAGATATGTCCCCATGAGACTCTTTGCTCTAGAGTACTTCAGACAGTTTGGCAACACAGATATGATTCACTTCCATAGATAAAACAAGAAGGAACAGCTGAAAATCAGGCATCAATTGGGTCCATTCATCTTCAATAAGAGGGAAGAAGCTTGGAATGAGGCAGACCGAATGCTAAAAGCCCTCCAGCTCAAGACAACCTTCTATTGGGCACCCTATGACCCTAACCATTTCATAAGCCTCAGAAGAATCAAGCGTAGGCTTGCCCCATATGACCACATTAGCATTCCAGAAGTTGAATAGTATGCTAATCAAATAGAGTGGAAAAAGGGTACATTAGTAGAAGATTATAGTGAAGAAGAAATAACAGAGAAAGATATTAAAACTTTAGAAAAAGAAGTTGACTTGGAGTATTTTGGATAGGTTTGGTCTTCAGGTATTCAGCATCGTGGGGAAGCTGCTTCTTCATCCACCATTCCTCAACAGCCTGCCAAAACAGCTAATCCACTAGTAGACATGACTAAAGGCAAAGCAGTGCAGCAAGAAGGAACACCTCCAATTGCAGAGCAGCAGGAAAGCAGAGCCAAGCAACCTACCCGCACAGAACAGCAAACACATGAACAAATTCCTCCAAGGCAGGAGGTAACAGTTGACTCCTCTGTATTACAAACACCTGTTAATGAAGACAGGACAAGGAAGAGGGATAGGCAAGAGGACACTCCTCTCACTACCTCTATGGACCAGCAAGGAGAAAAGAGACAGAGGTTGAATCCTTTTTCAGAGGAGGAAGTACTAGAGAGACCAATTGAAAATATGCCCCCTCCTAGCATTGAAACATCAACTAGCTCTTTGCAGCAAGGGCAGGACATTCCACATGGGACAGAGGTCAGCTCTTCTAGGCAGAAATCAAAAGCAGACTCCAGCATTAAGCAGCAATTTATTGACATAAAGAAAAGGAATGAGCCCCTCAGGCACCAGATTTACAACCATCTACTAAAGATGGCACCAACAAATCAACAGAGATTGATGTCTGCCTATGACATTCAAGAGCAGAAAATGACTCTTAGTCATTTCAGGCCTACCATGCAACAGCCTCAAACAACTGCCGATTACATTAGAACCAATCTGGAAATTTTTGCCAGAGATATCCACCCCTTGGATCAAATTGAGCTCCACAGACTAACAGGGGAAATGATATATTCTACATTAGCTGATAAGACCCTGTTGGCACACCAACTACAAAATTCCCTACACAACATTGTAGCTCAATTGGAATTAGAGAAGGCATCATCCCAGGCCAAGGACAATAGAATCAAGTCCTTGGAGGAGATCATCATAGAGTTGGGTCATGATCCAAAGGACCCTAAGGGTGTGCAGGCACTGCTAAAGAAAAGAGATGAGGATGTAGCAGCTATGAGAAAGCACATCAAGCTGCCAGCTGGCCTTCACCCTCAAACTGGAGAGATAGCAGAGCAAAAGAAGGATCAGGATGTAATGGCTCTACTCCTGAGTTTATACAAAAGGCTAATGGAAACAGAGAGTGCACTAGAGGTGGCACTGAAGTCAAGACAAAGTGACACACCAATGCAGCCAGCACAAACATCTGCATCTACTGAAGGTGTGCCACTTTCTACCACTGCAGCAGGTCCTCCCACAGGACAAACGTCAGAGGTCGGTCCTTCAACATCAGCACCAGCAACAACACCAGATCAGGGACCCAGCCTGAGTATGCAAAACATGATGAAGGAACTAGAAGCCTTGGAAGCACAGATGGCAGAACTGAATGAGACTAAAGAAAAATTGGCCACAGTTAATGAAAAATACGACAAATCCAAGCAAAGTGTAGCTGAAAAAACAAGGGAAGTAAGGGCTCTTGAGAAGAAAATAAAAGAACTAGAGAAAGAGCTCTCTCTTGACAAAGTTGTAGCTGAAATCAAGAAGATCCTGTGGACCCACATTGGTCAATCTATAACGGATCAGTGACAGTATATTGAAACTATCCATGAGCATATGGATCTAATAGACAGGGCCCAAAAGGAAAATCAGAGAGCAAGGGCATCTCTAGGCAATATGCCTGAAATCGCCAATAAGATGATCAATGTTTTGAATAATCGTACTGGTCCTCAGTTGGCAGCAATGGGTATCACTAACAGGACTGATACCATTTTACTAGTGAAAAGAGTGCTCACTCTAAGAAATCATGTGCAAACATTGGACAAGAGGTGTCAAGAGATGTAAACATATGTTAATAGATTCATTGAGAAGATCACAACATTGCATAACAGAGGCCTTCCCAGCTTAGTAACCAGTGCAGGAAGGTTACTATCTCATGAAAATTATGCCAAGAGGGTAGACACATATGCCACAAATCAAATCACTGCAGCAGCAAGTACCCCAGACGAAATAGGGCCTCCATCTGGGCAGAGTCTCTATGACAAAATAGACAATTTATTCTTCATTGCACATGAGATCAGACATCTTTTTGAAGTGCCTCCCAACTACTACAAATATACTGAGGCAGATGAGACTCTAGGCATAATCTTAAGGCACCAATTGCCTACTCAGGAATGGTGGATAGGCATGATACAAACACTGCTGTAGAAAACAAATTATTCACCATCTTTTTGTATTTTTATCAGAAAGTCAGAAATTTTAGAAAGTAAATATATGTTTGCTATGACTGGGAAGTAATTGAAAAAGACAACTCAGCAATCCAGCTTGACCAGCAAAAGCAGATGACTACCAAAGCAGATGACGGGGCTGAGAAAGCTGCACCTCGACAGAGCAGTAAAGAGCACATCACTCAGAATCAATACAAAGTGCCCAACCGACCCAACGGCCTCCAAAAGTCAAAGAATTTCTGACAAAGCTGAAAAGGCATTCATTGTATATTTAAAGTAGCAATAACTATTGTCTCTGATATTTTTGAGAGTTGGTAAACGAAGTTATTGAGCAAATGACTCAGCGTTAATATATTTGTAAGAACGATAGTATATATATCCCCACGCATGAACTTGCTGGGGTTGTTGATTTTTCTTCTAGAGAAGTTATGCTTTAAATTTCAGAATTTTAATACAGGGAGCTAATGGAATTTCTGAAGCTCTGAGTTGTTTTGATGTGTTGTGGTATGATTGCTTGCTGCTACAGGATTCCTTCGCTATTTCATGGCACAATAAGTTTCTTGAACCCTCTTGTTATGTATTTCTTTCTTTCATAATCCGCTCATGCTCTATATTTCACAGGTTTAATAGCATAGAAAAAGAATAGTTCAGGATTTGTTCATGCAACACCCTGAACTCAATCTATGTTGTTATGAATGTTTTCTTCAGTATTAGTTGTGAATGTGTTATTCTTAGTTGCTCACCTTCATACTAAAACTCTCACAGTGAATATTATTCAGGAATTCAAATCTGCTCCTGAGTGGTATTTCCTTTCCTCACATCACCAGCTTAGTAAAAGATTCTTAGTTGCCTCTCACTGGCTGGAAATATTCCATATTCACAATTTGAAGTTTGTTTCATGATATATCTATATGGCTCTACAGTTTCATCACTCTTACTCAATAACTCAAACAACACATAATCACAGACTCCATTGCCCAATGGACTGAACCTTCTAAAGATCTCATCTCAGCTACTAGAAGACATCATTCAACCAAAACTTTAAACAAAAATTTCAACACATCATAACTAGCCTAAAACCTTATCAAACAAAGCTAAATCCTAAAGAGAGAGCCCTATCTGATTGCAGGTAGGCTAGGACCTGTGATCCAAAGATTGGTCTGTGGTTACCTCGGCCGTATTCCCTTAGGAGTCAAAGGGAACAACCTGAGTGCTAACATAACTGGCGACTCCACTGGGGATGAACTAATGTGTTAAATGCTGTCTGCTCTAGATAGTGGTTCCAAAATTTAAAATATCCCCTTGACCATTCTGAAAATATTCTCAAAAAATTACCAAAAACAAGTTCAGAAGCTGGCTCCTAAAAAGAGAACTAGGCATACAAGGTCAAATCCTAACCCGAATCCTCCTCCTGTTTTCGACAACCCTAATTTGATTCCTAAGATTCTTAGGAACCAAAAGGAACCAGAACAATCTCCTGAATCCAGCCCTGAGGCAGTTCAACAAAGTTTTGTTCCAACCCCTGCTAAACCATCACTCCACCTTCATATAACTCATTCTTCCCCCTCGTCCTCATCCACTTCACAAAATACATTGTCTACACCTAATACACAAACTGCTATTGCTATCCCTCTTGTTCCAGTTGTTCCCTTTCCACTTGTTGTCCCACTTATCCCTCCAAATATGGCTAATCGTTATGCACCCCTTCAGTTACCTGGTAATTCGGGGGCTATGCCTCAGGACTACCAAAGCAAGATTACTTATTTTGATGGAACCGGTACATACACTGCCTTACAGCATACCAAGAAAATGCAAGGTTACTTTGAAAACTATGAGATAGATGATGATGATGTGAGAATGAAACTTTTTGTACAAAGTCTGACACGTGAAGTAAGAACTTGGTTTAGAGCGCTTGCTGCAAATTCTATACCTGATTCAGGTGCTCTTTACCAATCCTTTCTAAACATATGGGAAAAGAAAAAAGATCCTCTACATATTTTATCTGAATATGACACCATAAGGAGAGGCCCTCAAGAAGCTGTCTTGGACTATTGCACTAGATTCAATACTATCTACAATGCCATTCCTCAAAATCTTAGGCCTCCACCTGATTTGGCATTGATTAAGTTCCCTGATGGGTTTGATGCTGATATGGCTTATCAACTAAGGGAAAGAGCCCCTGCAACCCTGGCAGACATGCAAAACATAGCTGTAAGTGTAGAGGCAAATCTGATTGCTAAGAGAAACCGGGCAAGAACTGAAAGAAGAACTACTTTCAAGGAAGAACCCTCATCATTTGATCAAAAGCTAGATGCAATCATCAAAGGTATGGACAGACTTGGGGACAGAGTGGAAACCATAGAAAGAAAGTCATCATGGGAGGGGCAAACAAGCAATATTAGAAACCCAAACTTTAGAAAGAATCAAAATCCCAATGTTGGAAGGACTGATCCTGACCAGCATGTCAGACCTCCTTTCCAAGAAAATTATGCTGAGGCTTCAACATCTAGTGAACCTAATGAGGACCCTCACATCAACCTAATGGGTTTGGACAGTGAACATCGAGTATTCTTAACACAAGAAGATCAAGAGGTTTACAATGACAATCAATACAACACTATGTCAGGAGAATCATTTGATTTCAAAGAAGGTTATGATGCAGCTGTGTATGAGGTACAAAAAAAATATAAACTAAGGACCAGAACAATAGATGTACCTGAAACTCTTAAATCAAAGGACAATAAGCTGCCAAAAAAGATCAATGATAAGAGTACTCTCCCACAATCAGTTGGCAGTTTGAACCCACATTCCTCAGAAGTCACTGTGGAGGATATTTCAGAGCAACAGGCATCGGAAAAACAGCCAGTCCCACCTAATTCAGAAAAAATGAAGTCAGATAATACCCTTGGAAGCAAACATGGTGCCAATTTTACTCAAAATCATACCAACCATGAACAAAAGATCAGTGATAACCCAGCTGAAAAAGAAAAGCCTGCTACACTTAATGCCAAGATACAAATTGAAAAGCCCTTTAACTTGGAGACAAAAATAAGTAAACTCAAGATATCAGTCCCTCTCTTGGAGTTAGCCAAACATGAAATATACAGACAGCAGATTAACAAGTCACTCCAAGTATCAGACAATAAAGATGCTATGAATGTCCTAGATGACCAACCAGAGTTGCTGTTCGGACCTGAGGTTAATGGAAAAACAGAAAATGGAGGGGTTCCACCCTTCTATGTTAGTCTAAACATTCATGATAAGGTTCTACACAAGGCAATGTTTGACTCTGGGGCCTCACACAACTTAATGCCTAAATCTGTAATGGAAAAACTTGACCTAGACATCACAAGGCCTTATAAAGATCTATTCTCATTTGATTCAAGCCAGGTTAGGTGCTTAGGATTGATTAAAGATTTATGTGTCTCCCTGGTCCAATACCCAGCCAAAACAATCTTAATGGATGTGGTGGTAGCTGACATACCCCCTAAGTATGGCATGCTCTTGTCCAGATCTTGGGGGGCCAAACTCCAAGGATCTTTGCAATTAGATATGTCCTATGCAACCATCTCAGTCTTTGGGTAGCCAAAGAGATTATACCGTGAAACTTTGATGAAATATGTAGTAAGCAGTCAAGAAAAACCCCAAAACTTCCCAATCTATTCAATACACTCTGACATGGATTCATTTATTCTCTACAATGCTGACATCTGCAACAAGGCTTGTTCTAAACTATTAATAGCAGCAGAGGTAGAGAAACTAAATGAACAATAAGCTCCACAAGACCAAAGGACTGTAGGAATAGCTGAGGCAATAACATAACACAATATATCAAGTGACTTGCAAGAAACCAACATGCCCATGATCCAATTCTCTAAAAACCTCAATTCAAATCTTGATCATGAAACCTTATGGTATTTGGAATTTGATGGTTCTGTAAACAAGTTAGGAGCTGGGGCAGGAGTCTGGATCCATAATATGCACAATGACCAGGCTGAGGGTCATGCATATAGGTTGAACTTCCGATGTACAAACAACATGGCTGAATATGAGGCCCTTCTGCTAGGTCTTAAACTCATAAAAAATTTGGGTGCAACTAAAATTTCAATCTTAGGGAATTCAGATCTAATCATACAACAAATTAAAGGAAATTTTACTACAAACGATCTAAGGTTGAGAGCATATAAGGCAGCAGCTATTCAGGTACTTGACACCTTCTCACAATCACAGTTGACTAAAATTTCCAGAGAACTCAATCTTCATGCTCACAGTTTGGCAACCTTTGCCAGCATTTGTAAGCTGCCTTTCAAGCCCACTCATACTTTTACTGCTGAAATCAAACATAGGCCTGCAGTTCCAGACAACATCAAAAAATGGCAAGTCTTTGAGAGTGATACTCAGATAAATAATTTCCTCACTCTAAAAGAGGAATTCTCTGGCATTAACATTGACTCAATCACTGGAGATGATCAACCACAAGCACACATGAATACACAAAAAATACCAGCTGAAACAGTTAATGCATTTTTGCATCCTACCACCTTTAACAGTATAACCATACAACAGTTGGGTCAAACAGATGAAGATGAATTGGCTGAAACAGAAACAGAGGTAATTGAGTTGAAAGATAATTTTTTGCCCACAGGTTTAACCCCTTTGGAGGATCTGTTTGATTCAAATGATGTCTCAAGAAAACCAAAAATGCAACCATTGAATGCTGAAATAGAAGATTGTAACATTGGGACTCCAGAAAATCCCAAAATGGTTAAGTTATCCAAAGCATTACCACCTGAACAGAAACTAAAATACATTGAGTTATTCAAATAGTTTCAAGATGTCTTTGCCTGGAGCTATGAGGACCTCAAGTCTTATGATACCTCAGTCATCCAGAACATTATACCTTTAAAAGAAAATCAAAAACCTTTTAAACAAAAGCTCAGAAGAGTGAACCCTGTGCTCCTTCCTCTTATTGAAAAAGAAGTGAAACGTATGTATGAAGCAGGAATCATTGCTCCAATCAGATTCTCAGAATGGATTTCAAACCTAGTGCCTACTAGGAAAAAGACAGGAGAAATCAGACTGTGTGTTGACCTAAGAAATCTAAATAAAGTCTCTCTCAAAGACCATTACCCCATACCAAAAATGGATCATATCCTGCAAAGGGTAGTGGGAGCCTCTAGGATCTCATTGTTAGATGGTTTTTCAGGATTCAATCAGATTCTAGTACACCCAGATGACCAAGACAAAACTGCCTTCACAACACCTTGGGGAACTTTCAAATATGTCAAAATGCCTTTTGGGCTTAAGAATGCAGGGGCTACTTTCCAAAGAGCTATGGATATAGCCTTTGCCAAAGAAATTCATGACTTTCTAGTGGTCTATCTGGATGATCTAACTGCCTTTTCAAAATCAGACCAAGAACACTTAGAACACTTGAGGCAAGTTTTCACAATTTGTAGAAAATATGGCATATCTTTAAATCCAAAGAAATCACTGTTTGGTCTAGAGGAAGGTAAACTCTTGGGACATATAATCTCAAAAGATGGTATTAGGATTGATCCAGACAGAATTCAAGCCATCCTACAAGTACCACACCCAAGAAACATCAAAGAACTCCAAAGTTTCCTAGGAAAAATCAACTTCTTGAGAAGGTTCATTCCTAATTTGGCTGAGCTCACAAGACTATTAAACAACATGCTAAAAAAGGAATCCAAGGTCAAATGGACCATGGAAGCTAGACAAGCTTTTGAGGATATTAAAAGAGCATTGACAAACACTCCAGTCCTAACAAGTCCTAGATTTGATAAAGACTTCATCATTTTTTCCTTTGCTTCTGAACATACAATTGCTGCTGTTTTACTACAAAAAGATGATCAAGGCTGTGAGAAACCCATTGCATTCTTTAGCAGAGCTCTCAGGGATGCCCCCTTAAAATATCAGATTATGGAAAAACAAGCCTATGCACTAGTGAAAGCAATCAAGGACTTTAGAATCTATATTTTGTACTCCCACATCATTTCCTATGTCCCAAATGCAGTAGTGAAAGACATTTTGACCCAAGAAGGAATTGAAGGGAGGAGGGGCAAATGGATTGCCAAAATTTTAGAATATGACATGGAAATCAAGCCTACCAAACTGATAAAGGGACAGGGTCTAGCCAAGTTGATGACTGAAACCAATTTCCAAGCCCTTGACATTAATGAACTGGACAACGAACAGGAGATGGCGACTCCACAGATCAACCAAGCCTTTATGCACTCCCCCTGGTATACTGATATATGTTTTGTATTACTAAACCTGCAAGCTCCTCCAGGGTTGTCCAGAACTAAGAAAAGGTTCTTGAAAATGAAAGCATCAAAATTTGTATTGTTAATAATGATTTGTTTTGGAGAAATCATGAAGGGATCTTACTTAATTGCTTAACATTGAATGAAACTGACAATGTCCTCAAAGAATTTCATGCGGGTGACTATGGAGGACACTTATACTAGAAATCCATGGCTGATAAAATCCTAAGGGCTGGTTTCTATTGGCCCTCCTTGTTTACTGATGTGAGAAAATTTGTAATGTCTTGTCACAAATGTCAAATCTTCGAAGGGAAGAGAAAGCTGTTGTCATTACCACTCAAACCTGTTTCAACTGAGAGACCATTCCAGCAATGGGGTCTAGACTTTATTGGTGAAATTCACCCCCCATCCTCTGGCCAACATAGGTGGATTATGACTGCTACAGACTATTTTACCAAATGGATAGAAGTTGTCCCCTGTAGGCAGGCCAATGACTCCATTATCATACAATTCCTAGAGACCAACATTCTGTCCAGATTTGGCTGTCCAGACAAAATTATCACAGACAATGCTGCTGCTTTCAAGTCCAAAAAAATGATCAGCTTTTGTCACAAATACCATATGACCTTAGGTCACTCCACAACCTATTATCCTCAAGGCAACGGCCTAGCTGAGTCTTCCAATAAAAGCCTAATCAACATCATCAAAAAAGTTTTGGAAGAGAACAAAAAGAATTGGCATAAGAAGTTAGTGAATGCCCTATGGGCAGATAGACTAACTACCAAAAGATCCATTGGCACAAGTCCCTATGAACTAGTTTATGGAATGGAAGCAAGGTTCCCTTCATCTCTAGGTGTTCCTGTAATCAAGTTGCTGCAAGAAACACAAGCTGAACCAAATGACATTCAGAGAAGAATCAATCAGAAAATTCACCTGCAGCAAACAAGGGAGGAAGTTTATGAAAGAACCCAAGTACTGCAAAAAAAGCTCAAAAGAATATTTGACAAAAGAACCAAAGCTAAAGATTTCTCTATAGGAAACAAAGTACTAAGATGGGATTCCAGGAGAGAGGACAAAGGAAAACATGGGAAATTTGATTTCTTGTGGAAGGGACCTTATGTGATTTATGCTTTACAAGGTAACAACACTTATTTCCTAAAGAGCTTGGATGATTCAAACACTGAGGAAGGCTCAGTCAATGGGAGGATGCTCAAGCATTACTTTGATCCCCTCTGATCAAGCATTGCTCAATTTTATATTTTACATAAATTTGTATATCAGTATGTTTATTTTCAGCGGATAAATAGAGCTCCAAATGAAGAAGATTTTGAAAAAAGAAAAACTAAGGTGCTGCACTATTTTGATAAATACTATTCACTTTGGCATAAGAGAATGAGAGAAAATACTTAGAAACTATCTGGGAGATGAGAAATGATCAGAGAAGCAAGGCAAAAACAGGGCTGTAATTTCAGAATAGATCAGCTTAAGGAGTATTGCATGCAAGTTTCATAGGATTCACATACTCAGTCTTCAACAAAAGCAAAGGTTAAAATGCAGAAAGGTGGAAAAGAAGGCAATCTGACCTGCTGATCTTGACTTTTCATCTGGAAAATTCATCCCCAAGTGGAGCCACTGTTAGCCTCCTATACCAATAGGGTTTCATATTTCATGATTGACAGTGGAAATGCCAAAAATGATCATCTTTGATGATACAAAGGTTCCATTTTTTGTGGACAAAGCCAAGAGTTAAAAAATGTAAAGAGGGTATGCCTTAAAAGAATAATCGAAGGGCAAGAAAATGATTTGGTCAAAAGAAAAAAGAATTGAAATGAACCCCAAAGAAAGACCAGGAAAGTGGCCAATCAAAATGCCACTGCTATCTTGAGGTATGGCTCAACAGTTTAATCTGGGCCAGGCCATGTTTTGAATTGCTTGTTTTATAATAGGTAATGAGTACCTGTTCAAACAGTTTGAGCTTGACAGATGATTAGTTGATAGAGAAAGAAAGGAGCCCACTAGCTTAATCTGGGCCCTTGGAAGATATAAGGCTAGATTTAGATAGGAGGGCAGCAAAAAGAAAAGAGCACATGAGGGTTTGCAAGTCTAAGTGCACCCTCCCTGAAGAAACAAAAAATGCTAGGAAATAAGATGGGTAGGTAGTGAGGTTGCAGAAGCATGATTTCTCTCATATCACTGGCCTAAGCAAAGGAAACACATGGTGGCCAGTGCAGATATTCCTATTCAGCATTTTTGTGGCAGCACAGTGAAGCATGGCTAATTTCCCTATCATTCCATATCAAACTTCTTTCTAACATCCCACTATCACCTTTGTTGACAACAGAAAACAAACTCATTTGTTGATTATTGTTATATAGAAGAGCCACATTTCTTGTGTAAAAATCTTTTCATTTTGATCTACTCTCAAAACTAAGTTTGTTCCCTAACAACTTAGTGTCTACTACCTATCATCTATATCCCCTTCCCATATTAACTACTAACTCTACTATTACTTAACTCCCTATGTTCCCCTTTTTCCCTATTATTATATCACTATTGTATAAAAAAACCCAAAAAAATAAATAAATATAAGTATATACCCCTTCCCCTAGGCAATATAGCCTTATAGTTCCAAAAGGTCAGAGCACAAAGGAAATTGAAGCGCAACAGGCAATTAGCGCCAAAAAAAAAAAGTCTCGGGATTAAACCATGATCTGCTTGGTTTAACAGCCCTAACCCCACTTTACGGACAAATATAAATTAACCCATTTGGCTTATAAACCATTGCAAAACCCGAATTTCGTTGATACCCAAAGTTCCGCCCAAGCGCGCCTTTCCATAAAAATTAATTGTTTATTAATCCGCGCCCGGCCGTATCCATCCCGCACCTCCACAGTCCGTCGACTGTCGGATCTGGGCCCTCCCATCCGACGGCTCACAGCAATTTCGGACCGCCTCTGATTCCCGGACGATAGCGCCCGAAATCTGTCAGACCATGACGTCAGGGCTCGGACGCGTGTCGTTCCCAGGTCATATCGGGCGGCCTCCTGCCAAAACCGCTCCCATACCATAAGCGGTCTGACGCAACCGTTTACCGCTCTGCCAATACCACCATATGTCACCTCATGCGTCACCCTTATGTCACTGCCGCCTCAGCACTACGTTGCCACCCCATCCGCCGTCGCTCCGAGCTGTCTGCCATGTCACCTGTCCACGTGGGGTCGCCCACCGGCCGCCACATCATCATTTCGTACCCGACCCCACCCATGACGTCATGCTGACGTCATCCGACAAAAATGCGCCAAAAGCCAAATTTTCACTATTTTACCCAAAAAACCTATTTTTTCGCGTTATTTGCATTTTTACTCACTGTACTCCTGCATGAGCGAGCACGTCGTTCACCTGCCAACTTTGAAGACTATTCCTTGCTGCCGGCGCCCGAATTCACCTGCATTTCCACCATTGTGCCAAGTATACCAGGTATTTATTAGTTTCCCCCCTCCGCGCCTGGTTTTTACATAATTCACTGAAGAAACTAAGAAAAGGAGAAAGAACAGTAAAAACCAGAAATCCTTATGAACCATTGGTTTTTCTCCACACTGTAAGCCCAATTCCACTCACAGAAGTCCCCATTGTGCAGAATTTCCACAAATTCACAGTTTGTTTGCGCATTCGCAAACCTGAAACTCTGCTAGACGAATTCACCGAGAAAGTGACTCTCAAATCCCAACATCTGCTCAGTAAATCTATCCTAGGAGCATTTTGACTCAATTTCTCCCCAATTTGCCTCTTCCCCTCTGCAAATTGCCCTGTTCCTAAAAAATCCACTGTTCTGCATTACTGAGCCCAAGGAAAAGTTCTCAAATATAATTCCAAATTCAAGTGATCATGGAGACTCCAGTGGCACTGAACATTACCCCATTAAATGCCCCGCATAAGGACCTGGAATGGCTAGCCCTGGCAGACCGAGATTATCAGATGAAAGACACTATAGAGTTGTGTAACAAATACCATGTAGAAGCAGTATGTGAGTTAAGGAAGAAGCACAAAGATGGTACAGACTTCCTGGGAATCTGGAATTCCCATTTACCAATCTACTATCTCCCTCAGGTCAATGAGTTTCCTGACTTGATCCATCAATGCCGCTCAAACTATGACCCCACTCAAAGAGCTGTTTTGAGTCCTGTAGGTTCTGTCTTGTTCCATATTACTCCTGAAGCCATAAATGAAATGCTGCAGTTTCAACCTACAAAGCCACTGGTCCCTCTGTCCATGCAGCTTTTATTAGGGCAGGGTGCCAAGCTCTCCAATTCACAAATCACAAGAATTGGCCAACTGTTTATGATTCCAGAGTTTCAGCCCAAGCAACCTCCCCCTTATCTACATGTCTGGTTTAATGACATAGGGAGACTATTAGTAGATATGATATCTTCCATCCTAGGGTTCAAGACCAGTGAGTTTGTAGATGAGACAACATTGGTGGTACTATCCATTTTTACCGCAGGACAGCCCCCTGCTGTCCAGTATGACTATGCTTCATTCATATCCAACAAAATGCATGAACAGTTCATGAATCTAGAAAGAGAGAGGGTATTCAAATTTACCTCTTATATATATCATCTGATATTGTACAATCAGCCTGATGCTTTTCCTCTTTTCTTCAAGAAACTAGATCCAAAGGGAAACAGAAGGTCTGTAATGTTCTGGACATCTGTCTGCCATCACATCCATTACTCACCATACACATACTGTGAATTTATTGACTTATTCATTCACCTAGCCTTATCACTGCTGCAAAGTTCACCTCCTCCTAGACTCACTGATGATATGCAAAAAATCCTTTAGCTGTCCAAGAACTATAGCATAGGGGATTGGTACTTTTACCAACACCATACAGTGATCAGGATATATGGCTGTGAGTTAGCACCATACAAGCTACCAAGATATGTCCCCATGAGACTCTTTGCTCTAGAGTACTTCAGACAGTTTGGCAACACAGATATGATTCACTTCCATAACAAAAAAAAGAAGGCACAGCTGAAAATCAGGCATCAATTGGGTCCATTCATCTTCAATAAGAGGGAAGAAGCTTGGAATGAGGCAGACCGAATGCTAAAAGCCCTCCAGCTGAAGACAACCTTCTATTGGGCGCCCTATGACCCTAACCATTTCATAAGCCTCAGAAGAATCAAGCATAGGCTTGCCCCATATGACCACATTAGCATTCCAAAAGTTGAACAGTATGCTAATCAAATAGAGTGGAAAAAGGGTACATTAGTAGAAGATTATAGTGAAGAAGAAATAGCAGAGAAAGATATTAAAACTTTAGAAAAAGCAGTTGACTTGGAGTATTTTGGACAGGTTTGGTCTTCAGGTATTCAGCATCGTGGGGAAGCTGCTTCTTCATCCACCATTCCTCAACAGCCTGCCAAAACAGCTAATCCACCAGCAGACATGACTAAAGGAAAAGCAGTGCAGCAAGAAGAAACACCTCCAATTGCAGAGCAGCAGGAAAGCAGAGCCAAGCAACCTACCCGCACAGAACAGCAAACACATGAACAAATTCCTCCAAGGCAGGAGGTAACAGTTGACTCCTCTGTATTACAAACACCTGTTAATGAAGACAGGACAATGAAGAGGGATAGGCAAGAGGACACTCCTCTCACTACCTCTATGGACCAGCAAGGAGAAAAGAGACAGAGGTTGAATCCTTTTTCAGAGGAGGAAGTACTAGAGACACCAATTGAAAATATGCCCCCTCCTAGCATTGAAACATCAACTAGCTCTTTGCAGCAAGGGCAGGACATTCCACATGGGACAGAGGTCAGCTCTTCTAGGCAGAAATCAAAAGCAGACTCCAGCATTAAGCAACAATTTATTGACATAAAGAAAAGGAATGAGCCCCTCAGGCACCAAATTTACAACCATCTACTGAAGATGGCACCAACAAATCAGCAGAGATTAATGTTTGCCTATGACATTCAAGAGCAGAAAATGACTCTTAGTCATTTCAGGCCTACCATGCAGCAGCCTCAAACAACTGCCGATTACATTAGAACCAATCTGGAAATTTTTGCCAGAGATATCCACCCCTTGGATCAAATTGAGCTCCACAGACAAACAGGGGAAATGATATATTCTACATTGGCTGATAAGACCCTGTTGGCACACCAACTACAAAATTCCCTACACAACACTGCAACTCAATTGGAATTAGAGAAGGCATCATCCTAGGCCAAGGACAATAGAATCAAGTCCTTGGAGGATATCATCATAGAGTTGGGTCATGATCCAAAGGACCCTAAGGGTGTGCAGGCACTACTAAAGAAAAGAGATGAGGATGTACCAGCTATGAGAAAGCACATCAAGCTGCCAGCTGGCCTTCACCCTCAAACTGGAGAGATAGCAGAGCAAAAGAAGGATCAGGATGTAATGGCTCTACTCCTGAGTTTATACAAAAGGCTAATGGAAACAGAGAGTGCACTAGAGGTGGCACTGAAGTCAAGACAAAGTGAGGCACCAATGCAGCTAGCACAAACATCTGCATCTACTAAAGGTGTGCCACTTTCTACCACTGCAGCAGGTCCTCCCACAGGACAAACGTCAGAGGTCGGTCCTTCAACATCAGCACCAGCAACATCACCAGATCAAGGACCCAGCCTGAGTATGCAAAACATGATGAAGGAACTAGAAGCCTTGGAAGCACAGATGGCAGAACTGAATGAGACTAAAGAAAAATTGGCCACAGTTAATGAAAAATACGACAAATCCAAGCAAAGTGTAGCTGAAAAAACAAGGGAAGTAAGGGCTCTTGAGAAGAAAATAAAAGAACTAGAGAAAGAGCTCTCTCTTGACAAAGTTGTAGCTGAAATCACGAAGATCCTGTGGACCCACATTGGTCAATATATAACGGATCAGTGGCAGTGTATTGAAACTATCCATGAGCATATGGATCTAATAGGCAGGGCCCAAAAGGAAAATCAGAGAGCAAGGGCATCTCTAGGCAATATGCCTGAAATCGCCAATAAGATGATCAATGTTTTGAATAACCGTACTGGTCCTCAGTTGGCAGCAATGGGTATCACTAACAGGACTGATACCATTTTACTAGTGAAAAGAGTGCTCACTCTAAGAAATCATGTGCAAACATTGGACAGGAGGTGTCAAGAGATGCAAACAGATGTTAATAGATTCATTGAGAAGATCACAACATTGCATAACAGAGGCCTTCCCAGCTTAGTAACCAGTGCAGGAAGGTTACTATCTCATGAAAATTATGCCAAGAGGGTAGACACATATGCCACAAATCAAATCACTGCAGCAGCAAGTACCCCAGAGGAAACAGGGCCTCCATCTGGGCAGAGTCTCTATGACAAAATAGAGAATTTATTCTTCATTGCACATTAGATCAGACATCTTTTTGAAGTGCCTCCCAACTACTACAAATATACTGAGGCAGATGAGACTCTAGGCATAATCTTAAGGCACCAATTGCCTACTCAGGAATGGTGGACAGGCATGATACAAACACTGCTGTAGAAAACAAATTATTCACCATCTTTTTGTATTTTTATCAGAAAGTCAGCAATTTCAGAAAGTTAATATATGTTTGCTATGACTGGGAAGTAATTGAAAAAGACAACTCAGCAATCCAGCTTGACCAGCAAAAGCAGATGACTACCAAAGCAGATGACGGGGCTGAGAAAGCTGCACCTCGACAGAGCAGTAAAGAGCGCATCACTCAGAATCAATACAAAGTGCCCAACCGACCCAGCGGCCTCCAAAAGTCAAAGAATTTCTGACAAAGCTGAAAAGGCATTCATTGTATATTTAAAGTAGCAATAACTATTGTCTCTGATATTTTTGAGAGTTGGTAAACGCAGTTATTGAGCAAATGACTCAGCGTTAAGATATTTGTAAGAACGATAGTATATATATCCCCACGCATGAACTTGCTGGGGTTGTTGATTTTTCTTCTAGAGAAGTTATGCTTTAAATTTCAGAATTTTAATACAGGGAGCTAATGGAATTTCTGAAGCTCTGAGCTGTTTTGATGTGTTGTGGTATGATTGCTTGCTGCTACAGGATTCCTTCGCTATTTCATGGCACAATAAGTTTCTTGAACCCTCTTGTTATGTATTTCTTTCTTTCATAATCCGCTCATGCTCTATATTTCACAGGTTTAATAGCACAGAAAAAGAATAGTTCAGGATTTGTTCATGCAACACCCTGAACTCAATCTATGCTGTTATGAATGTTTTCTTCAGTATTAGTTGTGAATGTGTAATTCTTAGTTGCTCACCTTCATACTAAAACTCTCACAGTGAATATTATTCAGGAATTCAAATCTGCTCCTGAGTGGTATTTCCTTTCCTCACATCACCAGCTTAGTAAAAGATTCTTAGTTGCCTCTCACTGGCTAGAAATATTCCATATTCACAATTTGAAGTTTGTTTCATGATATATCTATATGGCCTTGCAGTTTCATCACTCTTACCCAATACCTCAAACAACACATAATCACAGACTCCATTGCCCAATGGACTGAACCTTCTGAAGATCTCATCTCAGCTACTAGAAGACATCATTCAACCAAAACTTTAAACAAAAATTTCAACACATCATAACTAGCCTAAAACCTTATCAAACAAAGCTAAATCCTAAAGAGAGAGCCCTCTCTGATTGCAGGTAGGCTAGGACTTGTGATCCAAAGATTGGTCTGTGGTTACCTCGGCCGTATTCCCTTAGGTGTCAAAGGGAACAACCTGAGTGCTAACAAACCTATCAAAGATTTTCTACATATAGTGCCACTACAGATTGTTTCTTACTCATCCAATTGACTGCACCTCCAAATAGGTTAAACACATACCCACTTGATGATCTTCTCTGATCCACATCTCCAGCCCAGTCCGCATCAACAAAGCCATGGATATTCAAAACCCTATCCAATCCTGGTCTTCCTTGGTAGTACAAACCATAATCACTAGTGCCACGCAAATACCTGAAAAGCCGCTTCACTGTTGTCCAATGCTCCTTCCCTGGTTTTGACATAAACCTGCTCAATACTCCCACTGCATGTGCAATGTCTGGTCTAGTACAGACCATTGCATACATCAAGATATCGACTGCACTTGCATATGGAACACAGGACATGTCCTCTTCCTCTTCTTGTGTCTTGGGACACTGTTCAGCAGATAAATTTACACCTACAGGAATAGGAACCTTCACCGGTTTACTATCCTGCATATTAAACCTCTGTAGTATTGTCTCGACATACATCCTCTGGTTTAACCAGAGCTTCCTCTTTGCCCAATCTCTTTTAATTTCCATGCCCAAAATATAGTTTGCAACACCAAGATCTTTCATATCGAATTTGGAGGACAAATGGGTCTTCAAATCTTGGATAATTTCCTTGTCATTTCCAAGTAGCAACATATCATCCACATACAAGACCAGATAGATAGCACAGTCACCAATTAATTTGAAATACACATAATGATCTGCTTTGCTTCTGGTGAAGCCAAGTCCCCGTATAAATGTATCAAATTTTTGATACCACATCCTTGGTGACTGTTTTAACCCATACAAAGACTTCTTTAACTTGCATACCAGTTCTTACTTACCCTTCACCGCAAAGCCTTCAGGTTGCTTCATGTAGATCTCCTCTTCTAGATCCCTGTGAAGAAAGTTGTCTTCACATCCATCTGTTCTACCTCAAAATCAAAAGCAGCAGCAAAAGATAAAAGTAATCTAATAGAAGCTACCTTGGCAACAGGAGAAAAAATATCACCAAAATCAATTCCCAGCACTTGGGAATAACCTTTTTCTACCAACCGAGCTTTGTATTTCTCCACATTTCCTTTTGCATTTGTCCTCTTCTTGAACACCCATTTGCTGCCAATAAGTTTCCTTCCAGCCGGCAACTCCACCAAATCCTAAGCCTCATTTTTGTGCAAAGATTCCATTTCATCAACCATGGCCTCTTTCCAGAGTTTGCCATCCTCTAAATCCACTGCTTCCTTCACAGTTCTGAGATCATCATCAGTAACAGATAAAGAAAAATTTGAACAGAAAGTAGATGGAATATACCTTTTTGGCTGCCTTCTTTCTCGAACCGATCTTCTCACACCCAGAGTTTGTGGCTCTTCATCTTCTGATTCCTGCTCTGCTGTAGAGTCTAATTCTTCCTCCTTAAGCTCAAACTCTATCTTCTCAGGTTCCTTTGGTTGGAATTCATGTTTATTAACATCTTTCACCTCTTTGAACACCACATCTCGGCTATACACAACCTTCCTTGTTACTTGGTTCCAAAGATTATAACCCTTTAAACTATTCTTATATCTAATAAAGATGCATTTTTCAGATTTACTATCCAACTTGGTTCTTTTCTCCTTGGGAACATGTACATATTTATCACATCCAAATACCATCATATGTGAAAGAGAGGGTTTCTTACTAGTCCATACCTCTTATGGAGTCTTATCCTCCAACGCTGATGAAGGTGATTTGTTGACCAGGTAACATGCTATCTCCAATGTCTTTGCCTAGAATTCTTGTCCTAACCCAGCACCACTGAGCATGCTTCTTGCCCTTTCCATCAACGTCTTGTTCATTCTTTTTGCAACTCCATTTTTCTTAGGTGTGTATGGAGTAGTCTTTTTCTGTGCTATACCACACTTCTTACAGAGTTATTCAAATTCCTTGTTGCAAAACTCTCCACCATTATCTGACCTCAACATCTTTATCTTCTTCTCTGTCTGGTTTTCCACCAGATCCTTAAATTCTTTAAACTTGTCAAAGACTTCAGATTTCTTCTTAAGGAAATATATCCATGTATTCCTTGAGAAGTCATCTATAAATGATACATAGTGCACAGACTTACCTAGTGATGGAACCTTCACAGGTCCAAGCACATCACTGTGCACAAGTTATAATATATGTTTCGTCCTCTTACCACCAGAGGGGAAACTCACCCGATTCTACTTCCCATATACACAATTTTCACAGAAATAAAAATCCAAAGAGCTATTACTCATACCTTCTACCATACCTTTACCATGAAGTATTTGAAGACCCTTCTCTCCAATATGTCCAAGCCTTTGATGCCACAACATAGTCTTCTCTCCAGAGACCACTAGATTTTCTGCTCCACTTTCAGGAACCACAGAACTGTTGCACCCATAAACAATAGTGCTAACATGCAACTTGTATAGAGTTCCAATCCGAACTCCCCGCATCAATACCAATGCTCCCCAAACCATCTTACATGTATCCTTCTCGAACACTGTTTTTACACCTACATCATCCAACTTGCTTACGGAAATCAGATTTCTATCCAATGCAGAAATATGCAGAACACCCGAAAGTGTTCTAACCCTTCCACCTTGCAAATTCAACTTTACTTTTCCACGACCAACAATTCTAGCCTTCCTGTCATCCCCCAAGAAGACATCACCACCATCATATTTCTTGTACTCGCAGAACCACTCTCTATGGGGAGTGAAGTGAAAGGATGCACCTAAGTCAATCAACCATACCTCATGATCTACATGTGTACTTGAAGAAGCCAAGTACACATCCCCACCTTCATCTGAGGTGGTTTTCACTTCTGCAGAAGGAGCATCATCAAATCCCTTTCCTTTGTTAGGAGCTTTAGATTTACAATCCCTTTTGTAGTGCCCTTCCTTTCTGCATTTCCAGAAAACCACCTTTACAGGTTTTCCTGGAGATTTATATCTCCCTCTATATTTAGATCTCCCACTCGATGGCTTATTTTTGTTTCTGTTCTGGGACCGTCCTCGTACAGAAAAGGCATCACCATTCTAGCTCTCCATATTTTTTCATCTCATCTCCTCTGTTAGCAAGGATGAGACTATTTCATCAAACTGCAAGGCAGTGGCATTGCTACCTATTGCAATAACCAGACTATCCCACGAATCTGGTAGAGAACACAACAAACTGATGCACTTATCTTCATCTGAAATTTTAATATCAACAGATAATAACTAACTTACCACAATATTAAATGCATTCAGATGCTCTGTCACCGAGTCTCCATCTTTCATCCTCATGTTATACAGCTTTTTCCGTAGGAAAATTTTATTCACCAGAGACTTAGATTGGTACAAAGTCCCTAACTTGTCCCACAAAGCCTTAGCTGTAGTTTCCCCTGATACATTAAGCAGTATTGAATTTGAGATACACAATCGTATTGCGCTCTTTGCCTTCCGATCCAACTTCTTCCATTCTTCTTCGGACACTCCCGTTGGTTTAGTACCTGGATCTACCACGCTCCACTAATCTTTATCCACCAACATATCCTCCATCTTGAGTTTCCATAACTCAAAAGTCTGACCATTAAATTTCTCGATCTCTATCTTTCCACTACTGGCCATCTTCTTTCACCATCGGAATCGATCTCACAGATCTCCCACTGAACAAGGTCTACCATAGGCCCGAGTGAAACCCCTCAGTAACAAATGCGTCCCCTTGAAGCCAAAACAACTTTGATACCAAATGTAGGTTTTAACTCCATAAAGAAATTACCTGCATACGAACTCTAAGAATAGAAAATAAACAAAAGTGAGAGCATAACACATAAAACACATATACATAGAGATTTTCCCCTAGATCCCAAAACTGGGACTACCAATTTGATTTTTCATTATGTTCCTTTCAATGTTACAATACATATTTATACATGCCGAAGCATCCAATACCATGGACCGAAAACCATCACGTCCAAAACCATGGACCGAAAACTATCGTGTCCAAAACCATGTGCGAAAACCATGCACAAAACCATAGGTAGGTCCACCTAACCTAATATAGGGTCCAAAAAAAATTTCTCGGGGCGCTACCCCAGACCTCGTAGAGTGGGGCTACCCGCCCCCCTTAAAACCCCTGTGACCCCCCCACTGCGGAATTGGCGCAACAAAGGGGGGGA
This sequence comes from Pinus tabuliformis, assembly GCA_031772625.1. Classification (NCBI taxonomy): domain Eukaryota; kingdom Viridiplantae; phylum Streptophyta; class Pinopsida; order Pinales; family Pinaceae; genus Pinus; species Pinus tabuliformis. Next base: position 1,938,018,678 of record CM062818.1, on the reverse strand, counting down.
CAATGGACAACTAAAATCTTTCCTTCAAGTTGTAGGTGAATTTTCTCTTCTGCAAATTGATGAAGACAATCTTGACATGAGAAATCCTCAAGATAATGATGATCCAGAACTAAACTCCAAGATTGTAGATCATGACATCATACAATTATCAAACAATTTCATTCCTAAAGGGTTAATTCCTTTAGAGAAACTATTCGATTATAATGACGTCCCTCAAAACCCTCCATCCATTTCTCCTGAATATGACATCGAAGAAATCAATATTGGAACCCAAGAACAAGTGAAAAATATTAAAATCTCTACATCTTTAGCCCCAGAAGTTAAAAATGAATATCTTAAGTTACTTAAAAAATACAAATATGTTTTTGCTTGGTCTTATGCTGATCTTAAAGCCTACGACACATCCCTCATTGAACATAAGATCCCATTAAAAGCTGAAGCTAAACCCTACCAACAAAAACTCAGAAGAATTAACCCATTTCTTCTACCAACTATTGAGAAAGAACTTAAGAAAGTGTTAGATGCACAAATTATTCTTCCACTAAGATATTCTAGTTGGATTGCCAACCTAGTACCTGTCAGGAAAAGGAATGGTGAAATTAGACTCTGTTTTGATTTTAGAAACTTAAATAAATCATCACTAAAGGATAACTATCCCTTACCTAAAATGGATTAGTTACTTCAACAAGTTTCTAGAGCTAACAAACTTTCTATGTTAGATAGTTTTTCTGGTTATAATTAGATTATGGCCGACAAGGCGGATAGGGAAAGGACTTCCTTCACAACACCCTCGGGTACTTTTTTGCATGCTAGGATGCCTTTTGGTTTGAAAAATGCAAGAGCTAAATTCAAAAGAGCTATGGATATAGCTTTTGTAGGCTAGGTAAATAAATTTCTTGTTATTTATCTTGATGACCTTACAGTCTTTTCTAATTCTGATCAAAAGAATTTAAAGCACTTTATGAAGGTTTTTGAAAGATGTAGGAAATTTGGAACATTGTTGAATCCACAGAAGTGTCTATTTGCTATCACAAAAGGGAAATTGCTCGGCCATATAATTTCTAAAACTGGAGTAGTCATTGATACAAACAGAGTATCAACCATTCATACATTATCATTACCAAGAAATAAGAAGGAAGTTCAAGCTTTTCTTGGTAAAATAACCTTTTTAAGAAGATTCATACCCAATTATGCTGAAATTGTCAAAGATATAACTAATATGCTTAAGAAGGGTCATGAGGTTAAATGGACTATCTCTTCCAGACATGCATTTGATCAAATTAAGAAAGATATTTCTCAAGCCCTAACCTTGGCCAGTCCTGATTATACCAAACCATTTAGAATCTTTTCCTTTGCCTCTAAAACAACCCTTGTTGCTGCCTTACTACAAAAGAATGAAGATTCCCTTGACCAACCTATAGCTTTTTTCACTAAAGTCATAAGATATGTTAAGCTCAAATATGACATAATTGAGAAGCAGGCTTATGCCCTGGTCCAGTCTTTGAAATCTTTTAGGATGTATGTTTTACATTCAACCATCATAGCATATGTCCCCAACAGTGCTGTTAAAGCTGTTCTCACTCAACTAGATACTGATGGGAGCAGAGGTAGATGGATCACCCAAATTTTGGAGTATGATCTAACTATCAAAACCACAAAGCTAGTAAAGGGTCAAGGATTAGCTAAGCTTCTAGTTGAGTCCAACTGTAAAGTGCTAGGCATCAAATCTATTTTGGAAATACCAGGGGATAATCCACAAGAACCTTCCCAAAATTTAAATGAGAAGAATCCACAAGAACCTTCTGTCTATGCAGAAGGGGAGAATCCACAAGAACCTTCCTAAAATTTAAATGAGGAGAATCCATAAGAACCTTCCCTACATCCCGAAGAAAAGAATCCAAAAGAACCTTTACCTTCAGATCAGACCATTTCCGTACATATTGGTGAGAAATTTCTATTATCAATTTGGTATCGAGATATTGTAAATTTCTTGATTCATTTTGAATGTCCTGCATCATTTTCCAAAAGTCAATGTAAAACTCTCAAATTGAAAGCAATCAAATACTGTATCAATATCTTGTTATTATGTTTAACATAATTAGAGACTGAAGGGATCATTGATCAGTTTATGCAATATTTTGTGGAGTACATTATGCTTGGAGAGAAACATCATATAAGATATTAAGGGCAAGATTTTATTGGCCAACATTGTTCTTACAAGTAGGAGCAAAGGTCAGAAGTTGTGTTCCTTGTCAGATGTTTGCTGGTAAGAAAAAGCTAGCAACTCTTCCACTAATCCCAACATTGGTCTCAACGCCTTTTCTCCAATGGGGATTAAATTTTATTGGAGAGATTCATCCTACTTCAAGAAATCAACATAGAAGGATCCTCACTGCAACAGACTACTTTACTAAATGGGTGGAAGCAATTCCAGTAAGAAATTCTACTAATGTAGTAGTGATCAAATTCTGATTCAGATTTAAACAAGAACGCAACAAGTTACAGAGATAAGCATAAACATAGAGATGCAATGGAAATAATACTTCATTTCATTACTGTAAAATATTGAAATATGCTTACAAACAGAAATGGAAATAAACCAGCTAGGGCGATGGTAGCTTTATCTCTAAGAAGAGATGTGGCAGCTACATGCCTCTGAACTCTGTTACAATGAGGCTTGAAGGCCTATTTATTATTGAGAAACAATTGAAAACCATTAACATCCCAAAACCTAACCCTATAAGATGAAATACCAAATTGTGGGCCCCGTTTTGGGTAAGTTGGTACATCAACTTCTCGGGGTCATAACTTTGGCACCCGATCTTCGTTTGACGAGTACAATAGCTTGTTAGAAATATCTATCTGAGAACTACAACTTTTTGAAGAACAACATCGGTCCATGGACCCATGTTGCTCCTTGATTTCCCAAAAAATGTCATTTAGGGCCTCAAAACGGCTCCGGAAGTTTAGGACCCGAAAAACTACTAAAAATAGTAAATTGTGCTACAAGTACGGAAACTAAAAAACTGAAAGAGATAGTTGTGGGGGTCCAAGTGGGATAGGTGGGTGGCCACCAACATCCACCTGGATCAAATTCATTGAAGAAAACATTTTATCTAGGTTTGGTTGCCCACAACAGATTGTTACTGACAATGCCATAGCATTTTCCAGTATTAAAATGATTGAGTTTTGCTAGAAATATCAAATTTTGTTACACCATTCAACTCCATATTATCCTCAAGGAAATGGTCTTGCAGAATAATCTAATAAAAGTCTAGTAAAGGTTATCAAGAAAACTTTAGCAAATCATAAGAATAGTTGGGAAAGTCATCTAATTTATGCAGTCTGGGAAAACATGATTACTCCAAAGAGATCTACTGGAAAGTCTCCTTTTCAGTTAGTTTATGGGAAAAATGCAATTTTCCCTACCAACTTGGCTTTCCCTGTTTTAAAGTTTCTGCAGGAATCAACTGATGAACCTGATGATTTTTCAAGGAGGATAAATCAAATCATTGAACTAAATGAGAACAAAGATGAAGTCCAATACAAATTGAAAAAATATTAGAATAAAATGATGAGCCTGTTTGATAGAGTAGCCAGGGAAAGGGAATTCAAGGAGGGATATTCAGTTCTAAGATGGGATTCCAGAAGAGAAGACAAAGGAAAACATGGAAAGTTTGATACCCTATGGTTCGGACCTCTAGCTATTTCTGAAGTAAAAGAGAACAACACTTTTGTGTTACAAAATCTAGAGGAACAATATTCCACATTTACTGTTAATGGAAGATTTCTGAAGAATTATATTTAGTATTGAGAAGCTTGAAATAGATGTTTCTACCAACATTGTAATAAGTCCAGTTTTATTTTACTTTTCCAACTGTTGGTATGATTTTTACAACAAAGAATCCGGAGCCCGAGGAGAAGGCACATGGATTTGCAAGTTCTCTGCATTCGATAGGAGAAAGATGTCCCCAGTTGGAGCGATGTTGTAGCTCTTTTATTTTTGATAAGTTAGCCATTAGTTGAAAAAATCAAAATTCCATAGAAAAATGATAAGTTAGGATATGGACCAAAAACAAAATTGATAATAAAAAATGTTAGGATTTATTATTATTTCAGGTCCATATCATAAAATATGATAGGGTAGTTGCTCTAAAAAAGGAAGCCAAATGATAAAATGTTAGATAAGCAATAAAATAAAATATTTTCTTTAGAAAATAAAAATTAAGGTTGCTAGTTCAAACACGCCTTTGAAATTTGTTGTTTAGTTTAAATAATGCTTAAATTCCTTAATCAGGGTTTAATTATTGTCATAAACTTGATCAAATTGTTAATATTTATAACATATGATTTTTTTGTATGGGCGGAAGCGACAAAACGTCAAATCAACACCAAATAAACATCAGGCATTTTTCAACGAATACAATTTGCTTTGCCCGGATCAACGGCAGAGGAAGCGTTTCGGCACCCCTTCAGTCATTTCCCATTAACACAAGGGGGGGGTCCGAAAAGTAGTTTTAATGGCCGCCCTATGTGGCACTCCTGTATCGTTTCGGGCCCCCAAAGCACAAAACCGTAAACCACTTCACCCCCCGCCCCCCTCCCGAAATCCTACCAGCATTTTCCTCTTTTCCAACTGTTGACCTTGTTCCCGCGCCATATCATCCACCCATTATCCCCTTATCCATACGGAACCCACCACGTCATTAATCCATTATCTCTCACCCATTCACAAATTGCCACGTCACAAAGCCGTTGCGCCATACACTCCTATACCGTTGCCAGCCTTAATTAACTTTTCACCCTCCTGTTAGAAATTAATGCCACTCCTTTGCAATAAATTTCCTACGACTAGATTTAAATGGAAAATTAAGCCCAATTTCACTTATAAATATCCCATGGCTCTACTCTTTACCACTATTCTACTTCCATCCAATCACCAAAATCTTTATTCGCTCTGTGTATATTGTTTCCCCTGTCATCCGTCTTTCAGCTAAAACAACTTTTGAATTCCCCCTGCAGCAAGATGGCTCCCAAAGATAAAACACAAAAAACTGTCGAAGAAGGGAATCCATCTACAGCCTTTCTTGACTTGGATCACCTCCCCCTTGTAGACTTCCTGTTCAAAGTCACTGACTGTGAATGTGATTTCGATTTCCATGAATTGCATTTATGGTTAAAACAGAAATATGCAGTAAAGAAGATCCCATTCATTCTAGGAAACACTTTTTCCCTTGTATTCCTTTCCCAGGACTCATCACTTCCCTGATTTGATCACTTGATGTCAAGCCAGATATGATCCTGTGCAAAGAACAGTGATGACCCAGGATGGAAAAATGTTGATCACCATTACTTCTCAAAGTATATACCAAATGCTAATGATACCTTCATCTGGCTCCCTCAGCCATTTCTCACTAGCAGCTCTCATGGTCCTTTATAATAAACTCACCTTCCCATAAAGAGCCCTTATTTTTGAACTTTTTCTACCAGAATATGCTGAATTACCCAAGAAAAACCCACCTTATTCATATTCTGTGTTCCCTGAAGCCACTAGACATATCATCTCCCTGCTATCATATCTCCTAGGCTATGAAAATGATCAACTTGTTGATGAATCCATCCTTGGATTCTTTTCCATTTTCAGTAAAGAATATCAACTTGCTTTCATGTATAATTATAGCCAATTTCTGGCTAATAATATACATGAACAATTTATGAATTTCACCACACAAGGAGTGTTCAGATATAGCTCAGTCATAATCAATTTGATTTTGTTTTAGCAGGGAGATTCATTACACATTCAGCTTAACAGGCAAGATGAGCAGGGAGTGAATCAATCAGTGATTCACTGGACAGAGTTAGTGAAAGCAACATCATCAAAGTTTAAATTCTCTCAGTTTATAGATTTTTTTGTACATTCAGTTATTCAATTACTCAATAACCAAGCAGAGCCCAAAATTGGAGAAGAGATTAAGAAGACTTTGCACTTATCTGAACAGACAAAGATTAGTGGCTGGTATCTGTACCAAAACTACACTGAGATTAGTATATATGGCAGTGAGTTGGCTCCATACAAACTGCCTAAGTATGTGCCAATGAGGATATTCTCATTGGAATACATAAGGAAGATGATAAATATGGATGAAGTCCATTTTGTCTCAAGTAAGAAAAAGTCACAGTTCAAACTCAAAGCCAAGGTAGGGACATTCATTTGTAATACTAGGTTTGCAGGTATAGAGGCAGACAAAATATTGAAGAGCATGAATCTCCAGCCAAAATTCACCTGGTCTTATGATCCTTTTGGGATCATTTCAGTCCTTAGAGTTCAGTTGAAGGCAACACCTTACAATCACACACCCAGGCCAGAATTGGAGAAGTTTATGAACCAGGAGAAGTCATCTAAAGGGACTCTCTTAGAAGCAGATGAACAGGTTATAACCACCCCACAGGTAAATACCCCAGTCACTCAGAGTATTCAACACAAAAGAGCTAGAGAGGAAACTCAGTCAACTACATAATCAGTTAAATAGTACTATATACTACGAAAGAAATTGAGCACCGGATTTTCAATGTCATCAGGGAGAAAGCCACCACAAACAATTGATATTGGAGATTTAGAATATGTTTCATTAGCAGGGAACACTGATCCCAAACCTCCTTCTACTTCTTCAACTCCTTCTTCAACTAAACCTATGGAACTTATTCAGTCCACTGAGACCAGATCAGCAGAAGATACTAATATCTTCTCAACATTTTTTGAAATCAAACAAAAGAATGAAAGTCTTAAATCACAAGTATACAATAAGTTTTGGAAACAAACATCCACTTCTCAGCATAGACTTCTCTCTGCCTTTGATAGTGAAAGAGGAAGGATGAAAATGGCATTTTTGCAAGCTCAAATTCCATTTCCCAAGTCCACAACATATTACAAGAAGACCATATTTTCATTTGATGTAAACCAGATACATCCTATTGATCAAATGGATTTGCATAGGCAATCAGGTGAAATGTTATTTTCAATAATGACTACAAATGCCATGTATCTTTGCTCAAAACCGCCTTGTCAAATGTGCAATCACAACTTAAGATTGAAAAACTGTCATCTTTAGCTAAAGATAACAAATGAAAGTCTTTAGAATATATTATTGTCAAAATTGGATATGATCCCAAAGACTGTAAAGAAATTGAAGAAATACTCCAGAAGAAGAATATAGAGATAACAACTTTGAAGAAACAGTTGAAACTACCTTCAACTGAGGATCCACAAACCAAAGAGATGGCAGAAAATGAACATCATAGGGAGGAGATTTTGAAGCTCATTATTGAGAAAAACATATAGATCAAGAAAATGGAAGAGAAAATAGAACAATTGCTCAAGGAAAAAGAGGCAACACAACTTGCTGTGACCTCAATGACAACAATTCCCATAGCAAGTACAGAGCCAAGCTCATCTCCTACTGACATTGCTTCATCTTCAGCAACAGTTGAAACAACAAGGTTATCACAGGAGTTACAGGCACAAAAACAACATAATGAAAAGTTACTCCAGAAGTTCCAAGCCCTAGAGTCACAAAAGGTAAAGAATGATACCTTGTATGTAGAGGAAATGCAAAAATCACACAGGTTAGAACTAAAGGTCAAATAATTAGAGAGTAAGACTCTAATGGAAAACACATTGGCCCAGGCCAAAGATGGCATCTATTAGATATCAACCACTCCATAACAGAAGTATGGCCATCTATTCAAATTATTTTTGAGCAACAACAATTGATTGCTAGATGCAGGACAGAGATAGATAATTAGAGGGTAGCATTGGGAACAAAACCAAAGAAGCAACAGGGATGATCAAAGTACAAAACTCTAAGACTAGGCAACAGTTACAAGAGATAAATATTCCAGATAGGACAACTACTATTTGGAGATTAATAAAGTCCTAATGAAGAAGAATCTACTGACTCAGCTGAAAACAAAGTGTGAAGCTTTGAACATTGCAATCAAAAGGTTTCATTCTAAATTCAGTATTTTGAAAAAGAAAGGTTTACCAGAGTTACTGACATCAAATGATCAACTAGTAAAGTTGGATGATTACTACGAAAGATTATATACTATTGCAGCAGACAACAATCAATTTGCAGGGATAAAAAGACAGATTACTGGCAAAGAGTTTTTGGAAGCTTTGAGCCTTGACCTCACAATCAAATATGAAGTTGGACATCTTTTTCCCACTAAACCAAATTTTGAAAGATATACCGAAGTTGATGAGATATTTAGAAGAATGGAAAATTTGGAGATACCAAGTGAGAAGAGGTGGGAACAATTGTGTTAAACAATTGATTAACTTTCCATCCCAACAAGAAGACAGCACAACAGTTTTTGAAGGAACATTCGTCAACAACTTCCTATTTAATAGGGACACATCATTCACCAGTTTCCTTTTCCTATTTTCTTTCAGGATATTTTTGTAATTAGTTTAGGATATTTTGTTCACTATCCAAACTAGTATAAATAACTCTCTTCTATGAGTTATTAAGGGTGGTACCTTTCCATAAGCAATTTTGTAAAGCATTGATGTACAAGTTCTTTCTAGATCACTGATAATAAAGCAAAGGATTTTGAATTTGATATCATACAGTCTCGTTTTCTTCTATAAGTCTTTCATGTGTTCCAATCATTCTTTATTTCTGCATATGTTTAAGTTTTACAAAGATATCAGGCGAGAATAAATGTGTTACAGTTATTCTTAAAATTCCTTCTGAAGTTATTATTATAAAGAGATTGAGATATTGGACTATTTGTCTAAAAGGCTCCCTCTAAATCATAAAATTGGTAGTATCTTATGTAATTTTAAGCATATTTTGTTTAACTTCTGAACATTGGTCAAAGGTTTTCCCACTTATGATGATTTATCTTTCTTTCTGAAATTTAAAGTAAACATATCTCCTTACTATTCCTTCTGCACATCTTATAAACTTAAATCACTATGTGAAGTTATATAGCAGCCCTTTGGTTATTTATTAGTACTATCTAAAAGGGTTAAATACATCATCCTTATAATTTGTTTTATGTATTGGTCCTCAATAAAGACCAAAACCCAAAACCCCCAAAAAAAATATCTTAGATGCTCTGGCATGATCAATTGACCATTATCATCTCAAAGGTACAACATACTCTAAACTATACTCTTATCTTGTGTCGTAGATGGATTATTTGACAACTTACCATGATAGGTTCACTGATGGTATTTATCTATGGTCGCTAAATATTACCACGATAGCCTTGGCCATATACTCTCTCAATCAAATAATTATCCACTAGAATGGAATTTGTATTGGGTCAGCCACTAACAATCAAGTAGAATATGGTGTTTTCATAGGCCTTTTGGCTGATGCCTCCCAGTTAGGTATTAGTCATATGCATGTGTTCCTTGATTCCCAACTTGTCATATCATAGTTGAACAAAACCTTCAATGTTCATGACCCTTGTCTTTTTCAAAAATACCTACATTCACAATAGTTAGAACACAATTTTGAAAATATCACATTTTCACATATACCAAGAAGTCAAAATCATGTTGTTGATCACATTGCTAATCAAATCCTAGATTGGAAAGCGTTACATACAAGCCATCATTGAGACATATAAAGCACATAGAAAATAACCATAACATTAATAAAATGAAAATACATCACATGTATATACAAATAATAAATAAAAGACACATCATGAGAGCCGAAAAAAATATATATCTCATCTATACGATAAAAAATTAATATTTTATGTACATCTGTTGGCCATCAATAGAAAAATGAATCATCTAAAAAAAGGAGGGGGTGCATCCTGATAATTGGTGCTTCCCTTGGTACTTCCTATAAAAATATAAGGTTGGGGCTCATTGCCTCCCACACTACCTACTAGAGGCCCTCATACCTCCCATTTTATAGGCCCCAAAGTGGGTCATGCTATGGTTGCTACAACTACCACCTGCTGGAGAACTAGGGGCCACTACTTGTTAGGTGTCATTGTCCTCTCAATGACATTTGATGGGCCTATAAATTAGACATAAATGAAGGCCCATGCCTCTAAATTAAACATAAATTAAGGCTTATGACCATCCTTCAACACATTAAACCTCTCTTTTTGCATTAGATAATGTATTTTTAACTTTAATATATTCATTAGGAAGGTTTATGAATAATTGCATATTTGTGGCTAATATTTATTTATTTTTTGTGGAATATTATGAGAATATTGGACACATTATGAAGAATAGGAGGAGGAGATAATTTAGGGACTTTCTCCCTACTACAAGAGGATCAATATTAAATAATAAATCAATAAGATATTATGGAATTATGGCACATATTTGTGGAACTCCAATGATTGAGAAAATCTAGGAATGTGTTCCCTGCGATTTAATGCAGATTCCTAGTATTGGGAACCAGATCCACTAATCAAAGGATTTTGGTGGGGAAAGATTCCTCCTTTCATGGGGAATGATTCCTAATCATTTTGTATAAGTAACAAGTCAAATTTTCCTCTAAAGAGAGATTTTCATTAGTCTTCTTGTGGAGAGAACTCATATTTTTGCAGGTCCATTGTATTTTCTTGCAGGGATGTAATTGTATTGATAAAAATAATGAATATTGGTGTCATGTTTAGCTTCTAAATCTTGTTCTCCTCCATAGGTCTCTGAGATTCCTTCGGCTTGGCCATACCAGGATCCTTAGAGCCCTTTTGTATCATTTTCTTTTCTTCTTTTCACTTCTTATTCACATGCATCTCTTGTTCTTATTTCTTTCCATTTCTGCATTTAGTATTAATGATTTCTTGTTGTAGGATTCGGTTAAATGGTTGATGTAACTTATTTTGTAGGATAAAAAGCATAATTTCATCCTTGGAAAATATTTGGAAGGTCATAGTAATCATTGAGCTACTTGGATTAGTCTTCTTATTCCCAAATCTAGATTTCTGGAACTCCTTTTTAGCAAAGAACAATAAATTTCTGCTATTTTTTAGAGAATGCTAATGAGCTTCAATCGAGTTGGTTCCACTTGCATTAGATCACAAAAACATTCTATTTAATAACAAAATTTACTCCATTGCATTTTCACTTGATTAGGTTAGGCATTTGATATATTTACTAGCTCACTAGTTCTCGAATTTCTGATTTTTAGACTAAGTAATTTTCCGTTATTTAATAAATCTTTCCCATGTATAGATGAATTTATGGATAGATGCAGACAATAATGTGTGTTGTTGTAGGAGCTTCTACATTGCAGGGAGACCTCATCTCATTCGCCTCATCCAAGCCTCATCCACCCATGTCGCCAAAGCAAAAATCGTCATTTCCATTGAGCAAATCTACCCATCTTGAATCCCTTGCTTGAGTTTTGGGTAGTGTCCACCACCTCCATGCCTTATTCTTCCATTATCCACCTTTCGAAAGCTCCATTCCACCTTCTAGATGACTTCCTAAGCTTTCGGCCTGCTTTTTGAAATGAAACAGGGATCCTATAGACATCCTGTAGGAACTAGTACTTCCTGTAGACACCCTGTAGGAAAACCTGTAGTGGCTTGTTTTGAGCCTGAATTGAGAAAAATCATCACTAGAAGCCAGGATTAGGCCCCCACTTTCCCTCCAAGCCATTTGAACCATTGTACTCCTTTTCCTCCACACTTGTCACCCCTGCCAAAGAACCAAGCAATATTAGCATTTACATTTTTCAAGAAAAAATATAAAAAGGAAAAAGTTATGTTATATTTATTCATGCACACAACAGTTAACACTCTCTAGATTAGATTCCATGATTAGTTAGTTTAAATCATAACATGTGATAAATAGGGTTAAGTTCTGTTTATTTTACATTTAGTTCATGATCTTTATGCAATTAGAATATGTTTCTTTCCTTGTACTTTGTTTCTTGCAATAGGTTAGGGTTTCCATTTCAGTTCATTTTTCTGCAATTAGTTTAAGGTTTGATTTCAATACGTGCACTCTATCACATCATGACAACAAAGGAAGGACACATTGTATGCTACACATATAGTGCCTATACCTCTTAAGTTTTTATGAACCTTGGGTTGATAATTAAAAGTCGGTAGTCTTGGTAATACTGAGGCTCATCACTTTTTGGCACCGTTGCCGGGGAGGTTTCAAAGTATGCATTGTTTTCTTCTGTACTAGATTCATTTATTCTTACTTTTTGAAAAAACAAAAAATAATTGCAATAGGCATATTGCATTTCAAATATACACTCCCACTCAACTACCTGTACCACCATTTCCAAACCCACACAATTAAGTAGCCCAACCCACTTACAATGCTACGGTACAACACTTCCAAACATCTCATCTTGAGCTAAATGGCATTCACCATAGCTTAGGAAGAGTATTGAAAAAAAGAGATTCTCTTGATATCATTGAAGGACTACATCGATAAGAAGAAGATTCAAATGAGAATACCAAAGCATCATGGGTTGCATTTGATGAAGAGCAGACAACAAAATCAAAGATCGAGAAAGCTCCCTCATGGTTACCATCAAATCCTCCATGTATTCAAGAGAACAATCTACAAAAAGTGGAAGATTTGAATTTCATGGAAAAAGAAGACATCCAAAATGATCCAAATCAACAAGCAAACCAAGGGCATCAAAGTTATATTGAGGTTTGGTTCTAGAAAATCAACAAGGTGCAACAATACTCTCTTCAATTGTGCTTGATATCATCAAAATAAAAGCATTTGATCACTCAAATTCAGGTACATGTCAAAGCATACATTTCAAGCCTACACATCAGTTTTTATGTCATATTGATGTGCACATGGCTCCATTGGAAATATTCTTATACTTGAAAGTGATTTTGTTTTTCAAGTAATATAGGGTAGAAAAAAAATTTTAAAAAAGGAAAAAAATAAAAATCTCAGGTGCAAACCTCTTTTGAGGTTCCTAAATTGGCTCATTGATTGAAAACATCCATGAAACAGTCAATGGGTTGGGAAAAAAAGAAAAAAAAGATAAAAAAGAAAAGATCCTAGGTGAAAACCTCCTTTGAGGCGCCTAGGTAGACCTACTAGTTGAAAACCTCCTTGAGGTGGCTAGTAGGCCTAGAAAAAGAAAAGAAAAGAAAAAAATAATAAATCTTTGTCCCATGTGTCTCTCTGATGAATGCATGTACTCTCCAACATCTACAAGCAACAAAAACAAGTTGGTACCAAAATAAAAAAATGGTCAAGCCTAGTCAAAAGAAGTCAAATTTTGACTTTCTCCTCCTTTGCTCAAATACTCCAACAAGGTCAAGGTCATGCCAATCCATGACCCTCATCTATTTCCATCATTCACCTATCATTATAAATATTTTCTCATTCAGTTTTCTTGTTGTCCAAAAAACTACAGGAATGCTTTGTTTTACTACAGGAAACAAAAATACATAGAGCATAAATGTATTTTTTCTATAACTTGAAAACCATGGATCCATTTGCCAAACTGTTTCATGGGGAGATGCATATGGATGATGGTAACATGCTCATGCAATTTCAATAAATTCCAATACAAATTTTTCAAGAAATCGGCCTCCATCACCTACAAACATTTTTGAATTTTCTCGATATCTACGCATCCATTTAAAAAGATGTTTCATGGGGAGATGCATATGGATGATGGTAACATGCCCAAGAAATTTCAGCCAATTCTAGTGCACGGTTTCCAAGCAATCGACTTCCATCACCTTTAGCCATTTTTATTTTTTCTTGAGATTCGTGCATCCACTAGCCAAGATATTTTTATGTGGAGGTGCATAATGATGATGGCAAGATGCTCAGAAAATTTCAGGTCAATCCATTCTACCGTTTGGAAAATATGGACAAAACAAGTTTGCTACAAGAAGTTGTCCTGAATTACTACATGATCTCTATAGGAAGTTCTGAATTACTATAGTGTTATAGAAATTTTTGTGCCTTACAGCATTGAGCATGAAATTTCCATAATCTAAGGGATCCAAAGTCCCTAAACATGTTGTTCCTACCCCTAGAGGAACAAGGCTAACAAACCACAGCAATTCACAGAAGTTCTCCACCAGAAACTACTCAAAATCAAGTCAATTCAGGATCATTTCAGTGGCTACACTAGCTGTTTGCGCTGAATGTCAAAGCCAACACTGGCTACTTGCGTTGAATGTCAAATGGAACACTAGCTACCTGCGCTGAACGAGAGTGGACAAGTGGCAGGCTCATTTCTCAAGGTGTCAAAACCCAGGAAGCTTCCAAAATGACACTTGCCTCAGGGAATTCGACTGGTGATGAGTAAGAGGTTCCAAATCTCCAAGTGGAAGAAAGAACCTCCAAGTGGACTCAAGAACTGACAGAGGGAAAGGACACTAGTCAGATCTCAAGCTGACTCATCCTCTCTCCAAACATATATATATGGATCTCTCCTCCATGAGATCTGGAGGCTGGAATTTTGTTATTGCAAAGAATTGCTGTTGGTTTGAGATTGGAATCATTGGGTGCTTAATGATTTGAAAGGGGTGAAGATAGGAATTCCATTTTCTGGGAAGGAGATGCTGGATTAGAGCCCTCTGGGTTGTATCTCTTCTTGAACCTTGTTATTCATCAATAAAGCTATCTTGGTTTCTCCTATATGCTGATGTATCTTGATGTATGAATGTATTAGTGTATTTGGTTTATTTCTGATCCTAAACTAGTTATGAATGTGAATATCTGTCTTTGTGTAGTGTTCTTCTCTTGTCGCAAGTAGCTGTTCTCTTGTCGCAAGTAGCTATTCTCTTGTGATCTTGCAGGAACCTGTTGAAGCTGGACAAGCAAGAAGGCAAGTAGCTGTGAACACCCAAAGAGAAGAGAGACCGGATCGAGGGACAAACGGAAGACACCGGTAAGTCTATTGATCTCTCTTCTTTCACATTTCATAAAGGAAGAAACCAGAATAGCTGTACTCGTTTGTTGCTAAGGCACTGTCACACCTTAGGTGGATAGGATCGTCCTGCATAGGCATTTTTCCCCACAACAAATTGGCGACTCCGCTGGGGAGATTTGTTTAGTCATTTTATTTGTGTTTCTATCATTGTTTATTTCATAGACTTGACAGCAACAATCGAACTGCATCTTTCTCGGATGCAAAGTAGACAGTTGCTGCTTTGATCTAGTTACTGGACTTGTCTATGATCTGAACAATGGACTCACAAATGATTTGATGATCCTTGTGATAGATCTTAGTAGCCCTTCAAAGCATCCCTTTGATTACACCTTGCTTGTTGCTTTTATTTGGCCTAAAACAGTGAATTAAATAGCAATCTGTGACCCAGAACCTGTGGGAAACGAGAGTTTCTCCTTCAGCGCAGACTCAGTGAAGGGATTCTGCATTTCAACGCAGGTCCCGTGAAGGTTACCTGCGCTGAATGTCAAAACCCCTGTGTTGAGGTTGCGCTGAACCAATTTTGCCTTGTGCAGCTGGGGTTCTCTGCTCTGTTTTGCATTGTTTTTATCTCTGATTTTTGCAGCCTGTAACCAGCATAGGTACCAGTCTGATAACTCCTTTTCTCTGCTTATATTCCGCCTCCTTTTGTACAAAAAAACTGTGAGTGTTTTTATGTGTTTGTGGCGTCATTTACAGTTTTCCTTTGCATGAGTAAAATAGTCATCCTGTAGCCCTTGATTCAGATCTATTGATTGTGATCTTAGAAGAGAGTTCATTGGCTGTTAGCAGATTGATTATACATTTTCTTTTGCTTATTGGTTTGAGTTTGTCTCTTTTAAGTGTCAAAACAAGTCTTCATTTCGAAAATCGTTAAGTGTTGTAATCTCTTCTATCTTCTCTGATTTTGAAAAAGTAAACTTGTTTGTATTGATCATTTAAAAGCAAATTCAAAGTTGTACAAAAATCTTTCTTTGTAGGCATCAATACTAAGAAAGTGGAAAACAAACACTTGCATTGTGCATTTGCATTTGATAGTTTGCATGATTGATTTAGGAAAAGTGCATTAGAGTGTGCTGATTTCTCTTTGAGAAAAGATGGTGTCTTTCTTTTCCCTTAGTAGCTAGGATTTTCAAAGTTGAAAAGATATAAAGCTTGCTTATCATCTTTAGAATGCATTTAGGAATTGTATCATACATCTCGTGGTGAACCTTGAAAGGCAAACTTTTAAAAAGATCAACCTAAAATAAACTGAATGAACTTAACAATGCTTTGCAACATAACGCACAACATAGAGGTCTAGGCTAGAGACGTGTTCCGGCGTCGTTAAGCCTGGTGACTGTCGATCTCGTGGATGGTGGGTAATTCCTCCTGAGGGACGATAGCGCCAGTACGGATTGTGCTCCCACGTACCGTTGCGTATATATTGGGAGACCCCTATAGGCATAAAACCTTTATCCTTAGGAAGCCGTGTCGGTCGCCCTACTGATCGCAATGCACTGAACACAGCATTCACGAAGATCGACCGCCCGTACCCTAAAAAGTATTCTGTGGTTTTGCGAAAAGTTTGGCACACCCTCTGCCTAGAACTCCAGAGCAGTTCCTTTTGGCCTTTTTCAGACTCTATAACAGAAAAAGTCCATCCGAGCATTTGTCACTTCGGGCTCGTTAAAACATCGAAGGAGACTAGAGTCATCTTTAGCTTTTTCTCGAATCTTTAAAATTGAAAAAGCAAGTTGTGTCTAAAGCATCGTTAAAATTTATTTTAAACGGAACAATCACCCCTATTCCTGCATTGATCTTTAGGTTGAAAAAATGGAGCACACCAACCAAGGAATTCCCCTTGGTGGAAATCCTAGTCCCTTCTCCTCTTGGGGAGATGTTGGTGCACCCCACATGGCCACATTGTCGCTTCCAGGACTGACAATTGGCCTGCCAGTCTGGCTCTTTTCAACCAATGTCGTTCAGAACACCACCATTCCTGAACAGTCGAGTCAACAGTTAGACCAGACCAGAGTTGCCCACCAGCCTTCTACTTCATCTTCCTCTCCTCCTTCCTCTTCGCTTGACGGAACTGGTAAAACAAAAAACCAGGTTCCTAAAGAGAAGAAGGAAAAGAAGAAGAAAGAGAAGAAGAAGAAGGAGCCAAAGGCGACTGGGGGCAAACAAGTGTCGTCTGACAAAAATCCACACACAGCACTGACCAGGCCTAAATCGCCATGTGTCATATGCAAGGGAGACCACTTCCACAGAGATTGTCCCTGTATCCCTCGAATACTAAGGGACTGGTCTCCCCGTTTTCACAATTCGGTAGCGTCGACCTCTGATAGCCATGTTGATAGCTCACCGTCGACTAGTGAAAGTGAAGTCCCAGGACAGAGAGGGAAAGCTAGATTTCCCTGCAAACTGTGTGAAGGCGATCACGCCATCCACCATTGTCCCTTCTTAGACGAGGCTAAAAGAGTTCTGGAAGATCGCCCGATTCTACGAGCCCAACTTCCTCCTGGATATCAAAAACTCCTGCCAAGTCCTTCACTAGTTGAAAATCCGGCTGGCCCGCCCAGGTGGTCAGCCGAAGCACCTATCATTGAAGATGAACCGTCTGGATCCATGCCTGACGAAAGTCAAAAGGTTGAGGCGGCAGTTGACCCAGTTTTGCCTTCAGAGGCTCTATCTTCGAATGATACCATCACAGAGGAGAATAAAGACGACACCGCCCAAATTCTCTTCATCAACACTGACTCCGACGAACACGGGGGCAATGCACCCATTCCTTTATCGCAGGAAGGAAGTTCGTCAGAGCGATATCCGGCCGTCTATTCAGTCCCACCACCAAGCAACCTAGTTGTCTCGTTCGACTGGAACCAACTAGGCAGACCCCAGTTGCCAGCAAGCATACCATTCAGAATTATCATTCAAATATACAGAATGGTGATGGATAGCACTATCATTGATGAGGGGGCATCTGTGAGTATCCTTTCCTCTATTTCTTGGAAAGCGCTTGGTTCGCCAGCGCTTTTACCTGAAATGAGAAATCTATCAGGTTTTGATAAAGGAACCAGTCGACCTTTAGGGATCCTCCCCAATGTGCCCATAACATTGAAAGGGAACACCGTTCAAATGAACGTGATGGTCGTTCAAGGACCCTTGGATTATAACCTACTCCTTCGACGAGACTATATATATTGCATGGGAGCTATAGTCTCCTCACTCTTTAGAGTAATGTGTTTTCCGCATGAAGGAAGAATGGTCAAGCTCGTAGACCAACTTTCGTTTCCCAGATCACACATCGCAAATAGTCATGTACCATCCCTAAATGGTCTATTCACGCAAGAAGTGTCTCAACCCACGGTCCGTCCTCCTGATGAGCGCTAGTAATCCGAGAGGATATGACTGGAACCCAGGGGGCATGCGTCCTGGTTTGCTTCGGCAGGAAAACTTTGGGTATAGAGTAGGTTTCCGCGGGAGAATATGACTAGTCTGTACCCCGTCCGTCTAGGAAGAGGGTTATTCTAGAATAAGATTCTTTTGTCAAAGTTATGTGAGAGGGCGGGACCCGTCGCTCACCTCTGTCTACCTCGGTAGACATTGCCGACGAAGTGTTTTGTTTGAAAGATTAACAAGACAATCTTTGGGTAACCTGAAAGAGGTAGGCCTCTCTCGGTGAAACGAATGTTTTGACAGAAATGAAGTAGGGGTAACCTTGAAATCGTACTTTATACCTGGGGGCATGCAAACCTTTTGGAGTGCAAGCAAAGAGCGGTTATTTACCTGTTTTTTGGGTTAGCCGTTTCCTAACTTGCATAAAGAAAGGATGCGGAGCAAAGCTTAATGAGATGAAGCTCCATAAAAAATAGAATCTTGATGAGACACTCATATCATATGACTGGGTAATCGAGCAGTTTTAGCACAAAGTTCATGCTCGTTAAAAAATAAACGCAAGATCCGAGCAGTTTTAGCACGTAATTCATGCTCGTTAAAAAATAAACGTAAGATCGAGCAAATGTTTCCACCTGTGTTTAAGCTCGTTAAAAAATGAACTATCCCGGTAAATAACCACTGTGAATGTAATATCATCAGCCATTAAAGCCTTGGTCGTGTTTGCACCGTCACCTCCACTTTTCATTTGGCCGATCGTTCACCTCCATATGATTGTTTACCCATTTTGAGGAACAGCTGCGAAGAGTGATTTCACCTAGCCATCCTTGTGACACTGCCGTGATTGGAAAATTCCAACCTGTACCTGGAATCAGCTGCTAACCCTGTTTATCACTCGTTCCTCAAAAGACGAGTCTTCTTTAAGCTCTTTTCAACTGACTCATAAAATATGAAAAGATTGCCGAGTCCTTGGCCTTCCAGCTCGTTAAAGGGATAGGAAGAGCTATCCCTCCTCTAGATTTTAATCTTTTTTGGACCTGAGGGATTATTGCACAAAAAGATCGAGTGCTTGTTTTATTCGGCTCGTTAAAACTATCGAAAACTCATCCCTTCTGTATTGTTTTATACTTTTTCGGACTTAAGGGATTAGATGACGAAAAAGGAATTTTGGAGTTGACTTTATGTACCTTTTCAGACTCTCTAAAAATGAAAAGGACCGAGTTATCCTTGTCGTTAGACTCGTTAAAATCATTAAATAGCGACAAACTTGTCTTTAGACGAGAACGAGTTTCACTATCGCTAGGCTCGTTAAAACATAGCGATGGGCTTGCCCGAAGGGCAGGTTATAGAACAAGCATATGTTATCCTCCTCAAGCTTGACAAAAATAAAGAGGTACTAGTCAGCAATGACTGGGGAAAAATTGGGAGAAACTAAAGAAAACTTTGATGGTAGCAAGTCGCTCTTGAACATGACACTTTTCCTCCGTACCACAATCGGGTTGGGTTGTTTCATTCACCGGTCACATCCATGGTCTCGCCATACCATCCATATTTGGGGTAATGCTACCAATCCATCGCATCAGTGTCGCCATATGTTCAAGAGAAGTCGTTCAGAAAAGTCAACCGTGTCCCATCCACTACCATACATTATCCTTCATCCTTTCATGACCGCCACCCTGAATCATATGTCACAGATCGTTTTCACCTCCATTAAAATCTTTAGCTCCGTTCTGTGTCACTGATGTGGGATTCATTAAGGCCCTCCTGTGACGAATCGCTTCTTGTCGACATCAGCTCATTATCCAAGAAGTTGATCTAGGAACAACCCCTTTAGTACTTTGAAGCTTGCATGCCACAATGGCAAGTTTCTCACTTCCGGCGACAGGTATACATCAATGACCTTCGACCGAAAGATTTTGTGTGGTGTTCGATGCCAAGTCCTTTATTCACACCACGTGAATTGTACTGCAGTACCTTGAGGGTCATTATCATTATCGGTGATTCCTCTCGCACTTGTTAACGGTTTACATCATTGACCGGTAATCAAGCGATGTCTTTCCATGTTCGACTTCAGAACATTTCTCACATGGATCGACTTGTACTTAGAGTGAAGATCGAACGAGTTTGAAGACCCCGGATCTAGTTTCATCCATCCGGGCTGCGATATATATTCAGGAAAGATAAAGACATTGACATGTACATCATTGCAGCAGATAATCATCCTACTCAAAGGATGATAATTTCATCAAAATTATCAGTCTACCATCAGACGATTGTCTGTTCTATGTACGGAAAAATGAATTTATAAAGCTGAGCATGGGAATGCCCGCCTCAGCTAGATCATGAAAGTAGTATGAAAAAATAATGTATTGTATTGTATCTTATTACAGGTCTCCTCTCAGCATTGGATGAACTTCGGATCCCCCTGATAAAGCATTTCACCCGATAAACAGCCTCATACTTTAGGGGGCAACTGTTATAGACATTTTTGTGCCTTACAGCATTGAGCATGAAATGTTCATAATCTAAGGGATCCAAAGTCCCTAAACATGTTGTTCCTACCCCTAGAGGAACAAGGCTAACAAACCACAGCAATTCACAGAAGTTCTCCACCAGAAACTACTCAAAATCAAGTCAATTCAGGATCATTTCAGTGGCTACACTAGCTGTTTGCGCTGAATGTCAAAGCCAACACTGGCTACCTGTGTTGAATGTCAAATGGAACACTAGCTACCTGCGCTGAACGAGAGTGGACAAGTGGCAGGCTCATTTCTCAAGGTGTCAAAACCCAGGAAGCTTCCAAAATGACACTTGCCTCAGGGAATTCGACTGGTGATGAGTAAGAGGTTCCAAATCTCCAAGTGGAAGCAAGAACCTCCAAGTGGACTCAAGAACTGACAGAGGGAGAGGACACTAGTCAGATCTCAAGCTGACTCATCCTCTCTCCAAACATCTATATATGGATCTCTCCTCCATGAGATCTGGAGGCTGGAATTTTTTTATTGCAAAGAATTGTTGTTGATTTGAGATTGGAATCATTGGGTGCTTAATGCTTTGAAAGGGGTGAAGATAGGAATTCCATTTGCTGGGAAGGAGATGCTGGATTGGAGCCCTCTGGGTTGTATCTCTTCCTGAACCTTGTTATTCATCAATAAAGCTATCTTGGTTTCTCCTATATGCTGATGTATCTTGATGTATGAATGTATTAGTGTATTTGGTTGATTTCTAATCCTAAACTAGTTATGAATGTGAATATTTGTCTTTGTGTAGTGTTCTTCTCTTGTCGCAAGTAGCTGTTCTCTTGTGATCTTGCAGGAACCCGTTAAAGTTGGACAAGCAAGAAGGCAAGTAGCTGTGAACACCCAAAGAGAAGAGAGACCGGATCGAGGGACAAACGGAAGACACCGGTAAGTCTATTGATCTCTCTTCTTTCACATTTCATAAAGGAAGAAACCAGAATAGCTGTACTCGTTTGTTGCTAAGTCACTGTCACACCTTAGGTGGATAGGATCGTCCTGCATAGGCATTTTTCCCCACAACATATAGGATCTCTATAGGAAGGCCGAGAAGAAGTTACAAGAGCCAATATGATGGCGAAATGGGTCAAAAGGCCAAGTATTCTTTAGGGAAGGTTGATATAGGTCCCCCAACACCTGCACATCAACAAGAAAACAACCCATGAGCAAAATGAGATAAAAAAAAAAAAAAAGGAAAACAAGAAGATATACCTAAGTCATTAGCAACACATCAACATCAACTCAACAACAGCATGCGTGTCTCTCCAACAACCATCAGGTACGTACAGGTATGCAATATTCTTGACATCTTCTCTTGAGCATATTATAGTTAGAAATTTGTTGTCAATGCATGAGAGATGAGGTTTTATAAGCTAAGGATGGGTTAGCAATCTCAACCACCTTCAACTCGTTAATTGCAACTCACTCCTTCACTCATGCAATGTTGAAAAGTCAAATTATAAAGGGTGATGATTTCAAGGAACGAGGACAGCAGTTAAAAGAAGAAAATTTTGCAAAGGCCAAGTCACCACAACACTCCAAGCCCTCCATCCACTTCATATTCACTATCTATCCATCATTCATCCATCCCATTTCATAATTTCAAGAACAAACCCTACACTCTATCTCACCTTGAAACTTTCTTGAAAAAAAAACAAACAGAGCATCCTCTCCATTTTCACAAACCTACATCATTTCTCATTACTCCAATACAATTAGAAGACTCTGAAGGAAGAATGAATCACTACAATAGGAAGGAAGAACGTTGCTACAAGAAGGAAGAAAGGAGAAAATTGTGCTAAAAACCAAAAAAAGGCAGTGCCTAAGAGAGCCTTAATCAAAACAGAAAACTCCAAGGCCATTAGGCAATCATCTAGGCCACAATAGAGAAGAAGAAGGCAATAAAAGGAAATGAGATATTGACCATAAAAACAGAACTCAAACTACAGTGATAAAAAGAGGCTTTCCAAGAGGTCTATAATCTCTTTCTAGATTTTTTCCAAGGCCTAAAATATGTTATAGAAATGGGAGAAAGGCATGGAAGTCAAGTTAAGGGTCTGCCCTAACTTCTAACCATCATTTATGCTCAAAACAAGTTTCCTATAGTTTTAACAGGGCTTCCTCTAGTTTTGATAGGAATTACTACAGGATGTTCTAGTTCTTATCTAAAGGAATTTTGAAGGTTTTAGAGGTGTCCAAATGGTGGAACAAGGTAGTAGAAGGTTGATAAGGATGTGGAAGACCTTGCCAAACTGAAAAATATTCAAGAACCCATCTTGAATAAGGGGAAGAAAGCAAGCTAATGGTCTCAAGAAATAATGATTTTTCTATGCACAAATAGATTTTTGGGCTTGTCCTTGTAGAACTTACAACCAAGATTCTTAAGAGAAAGGACTGAGGGGTGCACAAGAGAGAGGCCACCAAGGCCATGAATGAGGCACAATGAGGTCACTAAGTTGCTCAGAGGATGAGCAACACTTTCAACAGAGGGGTATGATGGGCCTTTAAATTAGACATAAATTAAGGCTCATGCCTCTAAATTAAACATAAATTAAGGCCTATGACCATCCTTCAGCACATTAAACATCTATTTTTTCATTAGATAATGTATTTTTAACTTTAATATATTCATTAGGAAGGTTTATGAATAATTTCATATTTGTGGCTAATATTATTTATTTTTGTGGAATATTATGAGAATATTGGGTAGATTATGAAGCTTTGGAGGAGGAGATAATTTAGGGACTTGCTCCCTACTATAGGAGGATCAATATTAAGTAATAAATCAACAAGATATGATGGAAATATGGCACAGATTGTGGAACTCCAATGATTGAGAAAATCTAGGAATGTGTTCCCTGCCATTTAATGCAGATTCCTAGTATTGGGAACCAGATCCACTAATCAAGGGATTTTAGTGGGGAAAGCTTCCTCCTTTCACGGGGAATGATTCTTAATCATTTTGTATAAGTACCAAGTCAAATTTGCCTCTAAAGAGAGATTTTCATTAGTCTTCTTGTGGAGAGAGCTCACATTTTTGCAGCTCCATTGTATTTTCGTGTAGGGATGTAATTGTATTGATGAAAATAATGAATATTGGTGTCATGCTCAGCTTCTAAATCTTGTTCTCCTCCATAGGTATGAGTTTCTTTGGGCTTGGACATCCCAGGAGCCTCAGAGCCCTTTTATATCATTTTCTTTTCTTCTTTTCACTTCTTATTCACATGCATCTCTTGTTCTTATTTCTTTCAATTTCTGCATTTATAATTAATGATTTCTTGTTGTAGGATTCGGTTAAATGGTTGATGTAAATTCTTTTGCAGGATCAAAAGCATCATTTCATCCTTGGAAAAGATTTGGAAGGTCATAGTAATCATTGAGCTACTTGGATTAGTCTTCTTATTCCCAAATCTAGATTTATGGAACTCCTTTTTAGCAAATAGCAGTAAATTTCTGCTATTTTTTAGAGCATGCTAACGAGCTTCAATCGAGTTAGTTCTACTTGCATTAGATCAAAAAAATATTCTATGTAATAAAAAAATTTACCCCATTGCATTTGAACTTGATTATGTTAGGCATTTGATAGATTTACTAGCTCACTAGTTCTCAAATTTCTGATTTTTAGACTAAGTAATTTTCTGTTATTTAATAAATCTTTCCAATATATAGATGAATTTGTGGATAGATGTAGACAATAATGTGTTGTTGCAGGAGATTCTACATTGCAGGGAGACCTCATCTCGTTTGCCTCATCTAAGCCTCATCCACCCATGTCACCAAAGAAAAAATTGCCATTTCCATTGAGCAAATCTACCCATTTTGAAGCCCTTGCTTGAGTTCTGGGTAGTGTCCACCACCTCCATGCCTTATTCTTCCATTATCCACCTTTACCAAGCTCAATTCCACCTTCTAGACCACTTCCTAAGCTTTCGGCCTGCTTTTTGAAATGAAACAGGGGATCCTGTAGACATCCTGTAGGAAAACCTGTAGTGGCCTATTTTGAGCCCGAATTGAGAAAAATCATCACTAGAAGCTAGGATCAGGCCCCTACTTGGTCTCCAAGCCATTTGAACCATTTTACTCCTTTTCCTCCACACTTGTCTCCTCTGCCAAAGAACCAAGCAAGATTAGTATATACATTTTTCAAGTAAAAAGATAAAAAGATAAAAAGGAAAAAGTTATTTTATGTTTATTCATGCACACAGTAGTTAGCACTCTCTAGATCAGATTCCATGCTTAGTTAGTTTAAATTATCACATGTGATAAATAGGGTTAAGTTAGGTTTATTTTACATTTATTTCATGATCTTTATGCAATTAGAATATGTTTCTTTCCTTGTACTTTATTTCTTGCAATAGGTTAGGATTTCCATTTCAGTTCATTTTCTGCAATTAGTTTAGGGTTTGATTTCAGTACATGCACTCCATTACATCATGACAGCAAAGGGATGATACATTGTATGTTGCACAATAGTATCAATACCTCTTAAGTTTGTACGAACCCCGGGTTGATAATTAAAAGTCGGTAGCCTTGGGAGTTGCAACATTCTTGTTGCAATACAATAACATCCTTTTCTACGATAACAATCTATGCCTGCGATTCTGCCTTGGGGGCACCCACGTGGACCCATATATGAAAAGGAACATAACCAAAGTTAGTGAAAGTTAAATCATAAATATTACATAAATGAAAAAATGCAAAAGCAGATAACACATGTATGCACATACCTGTGGGTCCCTAGCAGATAACATTCTTGCTACATTACCGAGGCTCATCAACATCCTCTCCAAGCATGGTCCATCTTGCATTGGGATACCCCATTAATACATATTTCAACCACTAGCACACATCTAATTACCTCTACTTAGCAGCTTTCGCATGGGCCCATAGCCTTTGAATATTTGACCAGAGGCCTACCACCTCCATTGTATCTTGAGAAGAACCTATCTCCAAGAATTCCCTATGCATTAGGCACTCCTCTGCACCACCCTCTTAACATCATCGCTTCCTAGTTGTAGTGCCATCCTCGTCAGGTTTCCTGGATAACAATCTATGCCTGCCAATTTGCCTTAGGGGCACCCACGAGGACCCATATATGCAAAGTAACATATCCAAAATTAGTGAAATTTAAATCATAAATATCACATAAATGACAAAATGCAAAAGCAAATAACACATGTACGCACATACCTGTGGGTCCCTAAGCATATCTTAGGGGTAACCCCATGTTAGGGTCACTCTTGAAGTTCATTCCCCTATACGGGAACTCTAGTATTAGCTAAGGGTTTAATATGAACCAACCCTAAGTGATGTCGGTCCAGTACTGACCCACCTCTCCTCCACCCCCATGGTGCATCAAAGGAGCCCTTCTTCTGATACATGGATCAATCGGTGGACCAGGGTCCACACTTATGATCAGATGCAACATCACCACTTTCTCATATATGATGTTGCACAAAATGCTCCTGAAGTGGGAACTAAAGACCTCACATCACACCACCTGCGACAACTGCATCATCATCCTACAATGTAGAAAACTAGACCAATCAAACAAGGTACCTGATCCAACACTACTAGATGAACACCAGGAATCTAGTGTGGGGTCGCAATCCCACATATGCAGATGATCATTATAGTTGTTTCTTGTGTTGACAGGTCTAGAATGGAATCAATCCTAAAGACACCTCTCTCAAAGGGATTGACTCCATAAAACTGTTAGCCCACACAAACAATCTGGACCCTCCAAAGAAAAGCATAGTAGAGAGTACCTCTCCTTGAGGTACCAAGTCACTCACAAAGTATGCATCCACCTCTACGATGAATGTCAAGTCCATCCTGCAAATATCGAACACCCGTCTCACAAGCTGCCACATCCTAATAACAAAGTGAGGGAAGTCCCCCTGTGATCTCAAGATGGGGTTCTGCAAGAACTTCTGCAACTCCTATCCAATCAGTGTAGCCTCTGCTTAGGCATCAACAACAATTGCTTCACAGATATCCAACCAATATTTGTCTCTCTATAGCACCATCTTGTACATGGGACCCCCATGAGGTTAGTAAAAAAGAAGAAAATAAAAATGCGAGGCAAAAACACCAAGTTTCCAAAATTTGGCGTCCCGCATGATTGTTTCTCAAACAAACACATGGGCTTCATGCCTATATCTCAGACTGTCGCAATTGTTATTCCTTATCCCGCAAAGCCCCTATGTAGGGGGTATCACGCTTTTTTCCTCAAAGTCGCACCATGGTCGCAACTATATATCATTCAACCATGATATCATCGTGGTTGTGTCTCCCTGACCTACATCGACTTGCGCAACTCTTAGGTAGTCACCCACAATGGTTTGCAATTTCTTCCTCACCAAGGCCATACATGCCACCATATACAAATTACCTACCTTAGAACTATTGAATTGACAAAGGGTGTTTTATAATGATTAATCTGTCTCTACTCGATCAACGATTGGGTACTTCAGCTAACGACAATGACAAGAAATGAATGCTAGGCTCCACATCAAAAAGTACAAATGAGGTGGAAATGTGGACCCCAAGACCTTTATATGCATAATTTTTTTCCCATTTTTTTGGAAACCCATATGGGATCCCAAGAGCTCCTTTCACAAAACATGGTACAATTAGTAGTGTTGAGATCATGACATATTCATCTACATCATGGTACACTTAGGTCAATTCATCAAAAGTTTTCATTTTCGGGCCCATTTCACATTTCATAGTACCCATCAGGTGCATATTTATGTTTTTTTGATACATTTTTTTTAGTAAGTTATAATATGCATGTTTTTATATAAAGATGTTTTCAATTGGGGTATTGGATTTGAAGTTGCAGGTTATTGGAAGCTCCCACACTAAGGTTAGTCCCCTGACATGCATCGAGAATTAAGGTATCATTCTTCACTCAACATGTTAAGTTTCCTCAGAAACTATGCATATCCTGACATCATTTCTCTAAAATTAAACATAAGGTCCACCATATCAACCACATTTTCCATCACCCTCCACACGCACACAGTAAATGTTCGTGTTGGTCAATAGAGCTTCACCATAATGGATTACTCCAATTTGTAGTTCCCTTGACACTATTTGTATCCATGACCAATTTCACTGGCTCATGAGCCATTTTCATTTGTATTACATGAATATCAACCTCATTTATCTCTTCTTCAATTTAATCTTACCAACCTACTCCCGGGCCATCATTCCTCATGGATCATGATGAATGCACCATCACATTCTGTACTTGGCCTTCCATTCATCCTTATTACAATAGACCATCTTTGTTATCAAATCCATTTCATCTACCTCACACGGAGACCAAACAATGTCCCCCCCACCCTCTATAGAATCCCACCTTCATCATTATGTAGGAAATCGTATTCTTGGGGCACCTATCTTCGTGTTTGTACATCCAAAATCACTCTTAAATTCTTTTTGCAAGTGTAGAAAGTTGTTTTTTGGAAAAGGATTCTCACCCATATTAATGTGTCAGTTACCTACTGGCAGTCCTTAGTCGCCCTTGGTTGGAGCTTTCTTTTTACCCACCTCATATCCACACCATTGATCACCATTTGATCATACATCTACCACGATAGTTAGAACATACATATATCTCCACTGGATGTCCTACCAACTCTAGTGGAATAAACCTCAACAACTCTCGTTTTGACAACCACCACTTGTATTACAGCTCCAACCTTCGGCATTTTTCTGTATCCCTATTATACTGTCATCTCTCGCTATCATGCCCACTAACCCATATTATTACAACATATTCCTCAATTTCATATGGATTTCCAGAAATCATCTTTTGGGTGATTGATGCTTCTTTTCTGTCGACATCAACACACATCTTCCAGAATTGAAGTAGTACCTTAATTTCTCTCCACCCTTTTGGGATAGTTTCATGTGACACACTGGGAGCTATTATTGCCCGTTCATTCCACCGTTCTCCTCGAAGTTTGAAACCAACATAATTTTTCACATTAGGGGTGAATTTTACTTTAATACCATTGCATTTCTCTCATTTAGTCAAATACCCATGCATACGATCACACCTCTTTCAACAATGCTTTGTATCTGATGCATGGGGGAACCCAGTTCAACCTATTTTTCAAAGACACCTATGAAGGTGAAAGAAGTTATCTTCTACAACCAACAATACATCAGCCACTTCAAAACTAACTTGACATGACCTTTCCCATTTGTTTGTAATATTTTAGTCATAGTCATCATAACAAGCATGGGACATGCCCGCCTCATATAGACACTTTTGTATCAGTATTTCTTCAGAGCATGGTTATATTTTAGTTCCCAATTAAGGATATTCCCCTAATAATTTTCATAGCAAGTCTCTCTCTCTCTCAAGAGGTAAGTAAGACTCATTGTTAGAACAACAAAATGTGATAGATTTCGGCTATATGCTTGCTCCTAACCTCATACATAAGGGGGAAACTGTTATTATGAGAAAATGGTACACTCATTTGTATGTAATATAAGACATTTAGAGTTAGTGAGAAACATGTACAAATGATAAATTTTCAGCTAGAAACATTATGAAAGGAAAAAATCAAAAGGCTTTCCTAAGGTTGCCCTAAAAAATCAACCCTCGCGGGTGCTCCAAAGATAGAAATTCACAACATCGTGAATTTTTCTTCAATAGCCACAAGGGTCGCTAGAAGTCTAGTCAACACCTTAGGACACAAAATTGCTTGAAAATAATTCAATCTTTTGAGATGATGGGCTGATCATTTGAGCCTTAAGCCTCAATAAGCCTTAATGACAAGAGGATGGTAGATCTCACCTCATTATGAGGCAAACAACCTCATTGACAAGCCAAAGGAGGGGAGTGTTCAATTTTTTTATAAATGCAAGAGCATGGAGAGACAAAAAAGGAAGAAGTTGTGCATTGTTATGTTACCAAAATTGCTCCAAAGAAATGAAGCATACCATTGTGAGGAGAATTCCACCATTGTAGAGAGTTTTCTACGCTTCTTTGAGAGAGAAAGAGTTTGCAAAAGTGATTGAGAAGTAAAAATCATTGTTGATAGCTATTGAGTACCATTGCTCAAGAAACTCTCTTCAAGTGTCTTTGATACTTATTTGTATCTCTTCCACTACCAACAATCAATAAAGAAGATCCTTTTTCTACTCCTTTGTTGATTTGTTCACTTCACAAGCTTGTTTTATGTTATTTACTTTAGTTTTAGTTTACTTTTGTTCATGGATTGCTTCCATTCAATTCAATGCTTTGTTAGTCCATGTTTTTTCACTAACATTGCTCATTTGTTTGTATATTTCCTTGTACGAATCAACTACCTGCAATAAAGGTGTTTTTGGGACTCATAAGCAACCAAACACAACATACAATTATAACCATTAATCATATATGAATAAGATGTACTTAAAAGTTTTCATATTAAAATAATAATTTGTAATTATTAAAAATTAAAATTCATAAATCGTTCTTTCATAAATTAAAAAAAATTACATCCACATAAAAATATATTAATTATTTTAATTTAAATTAGGCATAGGTTAGGTATTTAGAAGGTAGGAATTGAATCCTCCCTAACAAAGTTTAGTTCTTGCCAATGACATGATAGATATTTACAATATCAACATAATATGTACATTCCTCATATGAAATATACAATGTTATACTTATAATAAAATAAATAAATTAGTAATTCTTTTAATGTTTAAATACATTTTCTTTATTCTTTATAATGTTTATAAGTTATATTTAAGGAAATATAAAAAAATATAAAATAATTTAATGTAATAAATAAAAAAAATCTTATATATAATAATAATAATAATAATAATAAGTTTTAATGAAAATTATATTTCATTTTTTTTACTGATTAAAAACACACATTTATATATGACTAAAATTTAAAATAATTTAAAATTTATCTATATAACATTATATTCATGATATTCCTAGAGTATGAAATATCTTTTATTAATACTATGGAAGAATTATATAATCATTTCAATAGATAAAATATACTTGGATAACTACTTACGATAGTATATAGATAAGATTAATTTGTTGGTTATTTAGTTTTGTTGAGAGATTTTGATAGTATATCGATAAGGTTAGTTTGTTGGTTATTTAGTTTTGTTGAGATATTTTCACAAGCAACAATTTCTTGGGTTGGAAACTGTTGGATCACATAAACACTATGTATGTGGCATGTAATTTAGTTTTGAGTTGAGTGAATATATGATGTGAGCAAATTGTGCAGTATGTCTACTTCTCAAAATTCATTTTTGAGAATTGAATCCTCCCTACCCAAGTATAGTTCTCACAAATGACATGATGGATATTTACAATATCAACATAATATATACGCTCCTCATAGAAAATCTACAATATTGTACTTATAATAAACTAAATTAACTATTAATTCTTTTGATATTTACATATATTTACTTTATAATTTATAATATTTATAATTTATATTTAAAGAAATATAAAAAAAATTTAATGTAATAAATTAAAAACAAATCAAACATATAAAATATATTTTTTTAATGGAAATTATATTTCATTTTATTGATAAAAAACACACATTTATATAATAAATTAAAAACAAATCATATATATAATAATTTTTTTAATAGAAATTATATTTCAGTTTATTGATAAAAAAAACACACATTTATATATAATTAAAATTTAAAATAATAAAATAAAATAATTTAAAATTTATCTAACTAACATCATATTCATAGAGTATGGACTATCCTTTATTGATAATATGGAAGCATAATACAGTGATTTCAATAGATAGAATACTTGAGACAATGTCAAGGAATGGAAATTTTCTAGAAGAGTGGTTACAATTTGCTCATATGATATACCATATTATCATGTGGTAATATCTATATCTACCTAATTATTATCCACCATTCTCACCATAATCTTGTCCTCTTGCACTTTGAGGGTGGAAAGTTGGTGAACATAGCCAAGGTCTTCATTGCATTCTTGACAAATCATTCAACGCCCAACTTGAGTTATAGTGACCAATCTACTTTTAAGTAACTTGCGGGTCCATACTTGTGAAGATTCTATTCCTCGACTCTTTTGAAAACCCAAAATGATAATGATTAAGTCTTCTAGTAGTTTAACATTTGACATTTTTAAGGAATCTTTTGATGTTTGGCCAGCGTTTTGATATTCATGAATGGTTGGTGTGATAATTTTAGTATTTTATTGACCATATTTTTTTCCCTTTATACATATATTTATCATTTCATTATTTTTTTCTACATAAAAGATTTTAAAATAATTTAAATTTAAATAATATGAAAAAAATTACATATATATTGGTGCTGAAAGTAGTATTAACACTAAAATCCATGTTAATGTCACCAATAGTATTGCTTGTCAACTTGGAATATTAACATGGTTCACTTTCCTTTGAATGATGATATGGATTTTTTTTATATTTGATTACATTATAAGAATATCTTAACACAAGTTAGAAATGAAGGTGTGATATATTAGTAGATAGGTTTATAATCTAGGTTAATGATTATAGTTGATAATGAATAATTATTATTGATTATGTTTAGTTATGAATTTTTTTTATAGTTATATATTATTATGGCTAAATTTTTAATTATGGTTGATTATAATTTATTATGGTTGAATATATTTCTTTGTGATTAATTAGTATTGATGAATTTTTTTATTAATAGGAAAATGCTTTAAATTTTTTTATTTCCATATTTTTATACGTGTATTTAAATAATCTAGTGATAATTTGTTTTTATTTAGTTTTTAATGTCTAATATATTTCTTGAGAAAACATCTATATTTAGCCATTTTCCACTTAGTCGAGAGGGAAAGATCACAGAGAAAATTTTAACAATGGAAATTCATCTTAAAGTTTAGATACCTTGACGAATTTCACTCATCCATAATATGTAATATGTAAAATGTTTGGTGATATTTTTTATAAAAATACTCAAATTTCTAATAATTTTATATAGTCTAGTGATAAGACGTAACGTTAATCTAGAAATCATTCTAGGAAAATTTCAAAGACAAATGCTATTATTGAATTTCTTTGATTATCCTTCTTATTTATCTAAGAAAGACACAAAGAAAGAAGTAGGTAGACTCATTATTCAATAATAACTTCCTAAAATAAGAAATATTGTATCCTCCAAGAATTCATCAACATGCTTAAACAACACAACTAATTGAACAATTCAACAAATGTAGAATCAGATTACTAGCATGAAAATAAATGAAGATTTCATTCCTCAACAATTTAGCAATGAAATGATAGATCCTCTTCATCAAATGTTAGATTTGATAGAAATAAAAGGCTTGATTAACATAGTCCTAGAAAACCAAGTGTTCCAAATCCAAATGTTGTAGCTTTGGAACCAATTCTTGACGAAGAATACCTATTGCAAGAAATTAGTGAAAATTCTAAAGCAAGAAATGATGGAATTGAACTGATGTAGTTAAAAATGTTTTATCATTTGTTCAAAAATAATTTCTTGAACAATAATATTTTCCTTAAGATGAGTGCGGTTGAATTTTTGGAGCAATGGAATCCAAAAATCCTTTCCTATGAAAGTTGTTGTTCCTTACATAGAGTCACAATAAGTTGGTTAGAACATAAGAAAATAAACAATAAAAAATGTAATGAAATCTAACATAATATTTTAACACTACAATGCAAAAATGTTAGAAAATTATATATTACAGAGCAATGGAACACATAAAATATAATGAAGAAATATAAACACTAAAAACACATAAAACAAGAGAGACACAGATATACGTGGTTCACCCAATTTGGGCTACATCCACGGGAAACAACCAGTCCTTCCTTTTATATTATCCAGAAAACTGAAGAGATACAACTTACAATAGATCCATTGTAATTCCCTCTTCGCTCTCACACAATCTCCTCTCTCTTTCTCATTCAGAATACGGATCTACATAGATGCAATACAATTCCCTCATATATAGCGAAGGGTTTCCTTATAGGGAAAAAAAACCCTAAATTAAACATAACTTCTACCGTCATATCTTTGCCTAATGAATGAACCAGATTGACTAGGAAATTACAACATTTTACAAGGCATTTTTACAGTTATTTTTAGCTTCGGGGGCACTACCCCAATCCCCTGGCAAGGGGGGGCTCTTAAAGATTTTTGCCCCCACCCCGGACCCCCCTTGCAGTGCAAATATTACAGGTGGCATTGCCGCCACATTATGAACTAGGGTCCAATGCGGTGATACCTCTGAATAAAGAAGATAATCAGGCTCCACACTCAACAATCTCCCACTTGGAGACTAATTATATCAACTCCACCACTGCTTCATTTGATGGACAATGACTCCACTTTGGACCTAGTTGTTTCTCATATTCTTCATCATACTTGAAGACCAATTGAAACTGAGTAGAATCTTAGTTTCTCCCTAATTACAACTTTTTTTAATATATCTGTAGGATTTTGGCTAGTGTGTATCTTTTCCAGCTTCAACTATCCATCTTCCAAACTGACCATATGAAATGGTACTTGAGCTGCATATGTTTAGTCTTGGAATGAAATGCAGAGTTCTTTGCAAGATGTATGGCACTCTGGCTGTCACTGTATAACCTACCCAACTCCTGCTTCTTACCCAATTCATCCAGAAACTTGTAACCAAATCATTTCTTTACTAGCCTCTATAGCAGCAACATACTCTGCTTCCGTTGTTGAGAGTGCAAAAACACTTTGCAGTTTTGAAACTCAACTGACAGTTGTTCCACCTACAGCAAACACATACCCTGTTGTGCTCCCCCTGTTATCTCTATCACCCACC
Source organism: Pinus tabuliformis (assembly GCA_031772625.1). Taxonomy (NCBI): domain Eukaryota; kingdom Viridiplantae; phylum Streptophyta; class Pinopsida; order Pinales; family Pinaceae; genus Pinus; species Pinus tabuliformis. Next base: position 1,937,984,002 of record CM062818.1, on the reverse strand, counting down.
ATATCTGCATCAACATATCCCTGTAGAGAAATGTTTGAACCACCAAAGCATAATTCTTGATTTGTGGTACCTCTCAAATACCTGATAATCCACTTCACCGCCATCCAATGTTATTTTCTTGGATTGTTCATGTACCTTCTTACAACTCCCACTGCATGTGCAATATCAAGCCTTGTGCAGACCATTACATACATTAAGCTTCCAACTGCTGATGCATATGGAACTTTAGACATATAAGACATTTCTTCCTAAGTCTTGGGATGCACCTCCTTACTTAGTTTGAAATGGCTAGCCAAAGGTATACTAACTGGTTTTGCATTTTTCATATTAAATATTTTCAACACCTTTTCTATGTACCCACTTCGAGATAATGTTAATTTTTTATTCTTCCTATCTCTAGTTATTCTCATACCAAGGATTTGTTTTGCAGCACCCAAATCCTTCATTGCAAATGAGTTCGCCAATTTTCTTTTGAGCACATTTATTTCCTGCATGTTAGAATCTGAAACAAGCATGTCATCTACATACAATAACAATATAATATAGCTGCCATCATTTTTCCTTTTGATATAAACACAATGATCAGAGTGACATCTAGTATAACCTTGTTCAGACATAAACCTGTCAAATTTTAGACACCATTGCCTTGGAGCTTGTTTTAAGCCATACAAGCTCTTCTTCAACCTGCACACTAGTTTCTCCTTCCCTTTTACCTCATATCCTTGTGGTTTCTGCATATATATCTCTTCCTCCAAATCCCCATGGAGAAAGGTTGTCTTTACATCTAACTGCTAAAGATGAAAATCTTCAACTACTAATAGACTTAAAATAGTTCTGATTGAAGTCATTTTAACAACAGGAGAAAATATCTCATCAAAATCTATACCCTTTTTCTGTGCAAACCCCTTCACCACAAGTCTAGCTTTATACCTTTCTCTACCTCCATATTCTTCATTCAACCTGTAAACCCATTTATTCTGCAATGTTGTTTTACCTCCAGGAAACCTGACTAAGTCCCAAGTCTGGTTATGTGCAAAGGAGTCCATCTCTCCTTTCATGGCTTGCTCCCAATTCTTCCTAGTTTCTACTTGCGCTACTTCTTCTTAACATTCTAGTTCACTAAAATCAATCAACAATACATAATATAATGAAGGAGATTATTGTTCAGGGGGTCTACTTATCTTGGTAGATCCTCTAACACCACTTTCAGGTGTTTGAGGTGCTTGTTGTTGTTGTGGTTTATGTTGTTGTTATGGTTGTTGATCATTATGATTTTCAGGCACCATCACTTTTTCTATGATCTCATCAAGCACTACGTATTATTTTTTTTCTTTTTCCTATTTTTTTTTTGCAGTTGATCCTTATACAAAACCTTTTCATTGAATATGACATCTCTACTTCTAATGATTTTGTGTTTTTCATAATCATAAAAGCGATAACCAAAATAATTAACACCATATCCAATAAAGGTACATTTCTTTGATTTTGCCTCAAGCTTTGTTCTATTTTCTTTATTAATGTGGATAAAGGCTTCACAACCAAAAGTATTTAAAAATGAGTAGTTTACCTTTTAACCTATCCATGCAACCTCTGGAATACCACCATCCAAGGAACTTGAAGGTCCTCCGTTTATTAGACAAACAACAGTATCTACAACATCTACCCAAAATTGTAAAGGAAATCCTGCATGCAATCTCATGCACCTTGCACGCTCCATGATTGTCCTATTCATCCTTTCTAACACACCATTTTCTTGTGGTGTTCCTGGAACTGTCTTCTCTCTGCAAATTACATTCTCTGAACAGTGCCTATCAAACTCTTTGCTGCAATATTCACCTCCATTGTCTGATTTGAGACACTTCAACCTTTTTCCTGTCTCATTTTCAAGCAAATCTTTCCATTTCTTGAAAGTATCAAATACACTAGATTTATTTCAAATACAATAAATCCAAGTTTTTCTGGTTGCATCATCTAACAGGAGCCACCAAGAGATGAGAAGGTCCCCATACATCTATATGAACAAGCTCTAATTTTTCGCTCTTCTTTTCTTTCCCAACTCTGAGGAATTTGACTCTCTTCTGTTTTCCATAAACACAATTCTCACAGAATTTTAAATCAACATGCTTCAAACCTGGCAACAAATTTATTGAGTGAAGAATATGCATCCCATTCTCACTCATGTGCCCAAGCCTATGATGCTACAATGTCGTATCTTCTCCTGTAGAGGTATGGGGACCTTCTCAATGCCTTTAAGTACCCGTTCGACCTCTGAAGCTTCAACCCGTATGACCCACATTGCATTGTGAAGGATCACTGCATGAGAGTTCAGTTCAATTGGATCCATGGGGCATTTCATTGGGCCAAGGAGGACTCATGGAGGTATTACTTAAATTCCTCCAAACCCAATGAATAGGTCGGTTTTGCTATAGAGTGGTTAGCATAGTAGCGTGAAGCAACATCATGAATAACACCAGTAGTAACAACAACAACAGAAACAATAGAGCCAAGCATACCTGCGCACGACAAAGGGAAGAGAAAGATTGTCGACCACATGGAGGAGGAACAAAGATGCAAGTTTCAAGAATATCCACTTGTAGAACAAGTAGCTATGGCTATTCAACAAAAGAGGCAGTAGTGCGACAAGCGAATTGAGCGAAAGTGAAGGGATAAGAAGAGAATGGAAGAAGCAAAGAAGGAGTTGCATGAGCTGAGGGAGCAACTCTAGAAAGAACAAGAGTTGCACCAACATGAGAAGGAAGCACAATAGTAGTAGATTCAACAGGGGGTGCATCATGTGTAGATAGTTGAAGAAGCGCCCATACAAGTAGTTGATTCTTCTGAACAATTGGCATCAGGCAAATAGGGTGAGCCCTCGTAGGGCAAGACTTTGCTCATGAGATAGAACAATCTCTTGAACAGTTGGATGCAGACATGGAGCAACATGAGTTGGAACAGGATACCGACCTCATGCCTCACCATAGAGAGATTGACTCACCCACTTCAATGCATCTAGATGATGAGAAAGTCTCGAACGACCAAGGAGGCACTAAGATCCTTGGTGGTCAACCAGAAGCAGAGATGCGCAACAGCTCTTTTGATGAATCTCAACATAGAGTTATGCAGCTTGACATAGTACCAACTCTAGAGGACTGAACATCCCCTGTGAAAGTTGAAGAACAAGTGATCATGACTGATGTGCACAAGTACCCATATGCTTTGGCTGATGCAACTAGAGTATATGCCAAAGCCACTAGCTCCAGTGTTCATTTTCTCATAGCTGAGAATGAGCAAATGGCAAAGGAACTACAGGTGGCCAAGTAGGGAGGCGACTTGGTGACAATGTCTGCCTGAGCTGAACTAAATAAGGAAATACTAGATGAAGTATTTTCCTTGGACACAATCATGTGAGAATTGTACTCCAAGTTCGGTATCGTGCATCAAGCAGTCATTCATCTTCACGGATGATAGCCTCGATGTGTGAGAAGAGATCACATCTTGAATAACATACATGTTGTCATTGACAACATGCATGCATGGATGATGAAGTACAAGGGAACCTCGCTTCATTTTCCCAAGATGATGAGGGTCAATTCGGTTGAGCTACAAGCACGTATCTGGAGTCAGATCTAGAAATATGAGGACCTACCACAACTCATCACTGGCATACATGCTTCCCATACATGAGTATTCAAGAGCATGGAGGTATTGGTGCACACACATGCAATTCCATCACTTGGGACTCTCACCCAAGCGAAGACCAAGAAGCAGGTCCAACAGGAGCTTGAGTCTTACTTCGATGAGTTGATGCGCATTTCCACCAGTCCAAACTTTCCTATCAATGTAGACATCATGACCAAGTTTGTTACTGGTCCGGCCACATTGATGACAATGATGCACATGCTTTCAGATGAGTTGGACAGAGGAGCCCAAGCATTGACCCAGATGCCATGTAGGCAAGGTTCAGGTTCTAGACGGATGGCACAGCGGAACACATGGACACTATCAGACTACCAATATTGGCACCAATATGTTACTGTTGATCAGCATGGGGATATCGAGCAGTTGGACTTCTATAGTTGTCTAAGTCAAAGTGGTGTCTAGTTTGGCTTGTTCAAGCCATTGTACACATGGGTACATGTGCATTGTAATGTTGAGTCATGTCAAGTGTAAGTCAAGTGTCAAGAGTGAATGTAACAGTGATAGAGTAGGTGAAGAGTCATGAGGAAGTTGAATGGTCACAAAGGGGAATGTCAAGGGTCACCCCACCCTTTGCTATAAATAGTCCCTCATAATGCATTGTAAGGGATTTTGATCAGCCAAGCTTCTACTGAGACTATTTTGAAGAAGGCTTGGACAGTATTGTAATGTGCCTTAGCTTCTCCATTGCACAAAGCTAGTAAATCTCTTTGGAGGAGCAGGCAAATGTGGTTGTAACGTTCCACTGTTGGGGCTAGTAGGTTTACATGGATGTATTGTATGATTGTGACTTACACTTCTTTATATAATAAGAGCCAACAAATTTTCATGCATATGTTTTTATTGTAGTTGGACTGCTCTGATTGATTTAATGATATGTGTTGTTTAACTTACGTACTTGTGTATGAATTGATTCACATGCAATTATATGAATCTTGTTGTTAATGTGTTGTATATGTTTTTAATGCTATCACCGTCCGTGTCGACTGCTCTGTTGGACACTAGACAAACCTTTCACATGAACCTTGCTATAACAACCATCACACTCGTCTCGAACTGATCCATGAGTTTCGTTTGTGTTATCTTACCTTGTATGTTGTGACTACCACATCCAAGTGGACTGCTCCGCCGGAAGTTGTGCATGTCCTTTGTTTTGTGTGTTCCTATCCGAGTTGGGATTGATCCCTTTCAACCTGGAACTCACCTTCACCTTCCTCTCCCTTCGAAGTGTTGGAACCTCTCATACACCTTCCTTGAATCATTGCATCAGTCACACCCTTGCTACTGACAGAGTTACCTTACTTCCCTCTTTGCGACATCGCGGTCAAGGCATTACCTTATGACCCATTGCTGGGACTCCTACACCAAACAGTCTGAGGTCTAATTGGGACTTCTTACTAGGGATAGCCCCTTGACATGTTGACGGGTCCAGCACCGTCAAGAGAGAGCTAAGGAACCATGGTTGCTAAATCTCCCTTTAGTATCTCTAGGTGATATTTTATCTCATTTACATCAAATAAAGAGATTTCTTGTGTCCCAAATTATTGTTTTATTTCTTGTTCTTGTTTTTTGTTGGGTGTGAAGCCTGATTATCTTCTTTATTCAGAGGTATCACCGCATTGGACCCCAGTTCTTAATGTGGTGATAATGCTGCCCGTAATATTTTCACTACAAGGGGGGTCTAGGGGGGCGAAGACGGTCTTTAGGAGCCCCCCCTGGGCAGGGAATTGGGGGAAGCGCCCCTGAAGCTAAAAATAGATGTAAAACTGCCTTGTAAAATGTTGTAATTTTGTAGTCAATTCGGGTCATTCATTAATCAGAGATCTGACGGTAGAAGTTATGTTTAATTTAGGGTTTTTTTTCCCTATAAGGCAACCCCTCACTATATATGAGGGAATTGTATTGCGTCCATGTAGAGCCATATTCTAAATGTGAAAGAGAGAGGAGATTGTGTGAGAGTGAAGAGGGAAATACAACAGATCGGTTGTAGGTTGTATCTCTTTAGTTTGCTGGATAATATAAAAGGAAGGACTGGTTGTTTCCCGTGGACATAGCCCAAATTGGGTGAACCACGTATATCTATGTCTCTATTGTTTTATGAGTTTATATTTCTGCAATATATTTTATGTGTTTCATTGCTCTGTAATATATAATTTTTTAACAATTGGTATCAAAGCCGAAGGTCTATTTGGCTAATAAACTCGCAGAAGAGAAGGGTTCCTGGTTCGAGTGGGAGCAATGGCCAAAGATGGTAGGTTTAGGGTCGAAAATTTTAACAACCAAAAATACCATCTATGGAAGATGCAGATGGAAGATTATTAGTACTGGGCAAGAATGCGTAAATATGGAGAGGAAGGTGAGCCTTCCTTCCCCAGATTGTGCAATGCAAGCTTGGTGGGGGCAGAGCCTAGACCAAGGGCCCGACTCGCCGATGGGCAACTGAAAGCAAGTAATTCAATGAAATGCATGGTGACACTAAGTGATAGAAGAAGTGATAAACAATACATGCAAAACATGAATGGAAGATTCAGCAAATAGATTGACATGCATGTGGGTGAGGTCGATCGCCGGTTGGGCAAACGTTCGTGAAAAACAGTTTCATGCATCCAACAGTAGTGAGATAGCAACGAAAATTGAAATAGAGCTAGGAAAAGCTAGAATATATGTAAACGGCAGCTGGCGTTCAAAGAAATCAATCAAACAACACTCACACAAGTGAATACACAAAAGTGACAGAAATGCTAAGAAAGACAAGTTAAGGCCACTTACCCATGAATAGCTGAGCTGGATGTGTCGAAGAGTCCTGGATATGCTATGGGATGTCAAAACTCTAATATAGATTTGAATGAATGAGCTCTGATGCGTAAAATAAATAATTTTGGTCTTATGATGTGCATGCCACAAATATAAGAAAAAGTAATACTTGGAAGGAAACTTCTAAAACAACTTCGCATGTAGCCCCCGACTACTAAAAATAGCTCCCTAAATCATGGGATTCCCTTTTCATGCTGTCTCTTTCTATTCCAGGAAGATCAACTCATGCATGTATGTAAGTCATATTTCCTTGGTCCCAGGTGGAACCAGTCAACTGGACTATCCATGCATGCCAGTGCTCAACTGCTTGGGAAAATTTGCGTTCCTAACTGTAAGATGGACTGATTTTCTAAGGGGATTGCACAATTTCCAAGAAGAGCAGTTGACTGCTTCCTAGATTTGCATAAATCTTGGGCTGAATAGCCTGTTGCTAGGAAAAATTGCTCAAATCCTGCTGGGAGGGTTGGTAGGTAGGATTGCACAATCTTGGAGACCAGCAGGCTGTCAGAGAGGATTGCATAATTCCTGGAGGGAAGGTTTGTTTCCCTCTAGGAATGTGCAATTTTTAAGGGGAATTTGCTCAATATACAACTAGACCAACTCCACATAAGAATCCTGTGAGGGGAATGGATTGACTGTGATCGACAGGATGCCTTTGTGCAAGGACAACACTGAAGCTTGAGTACTTGACGAAGCAAAACAAAGTGTTGTGTAAGGTTGGTAGGGGAGGCTCAAAAATAGGCTAAGGAAAAATTTTGGAGGGTGGTTGTAGCTGCTAGAGCACTCTCCTAAAGGAAGATCCCTAATTTTCCTCTAACATAGGTATGAATATCCTGTAAATAAGTTTCTTGGAAGCTATTAGAATGGGAAGCTACAATACTAAAAATAAATGCCAATTGGGTGGAAATTTGTGTAGCTTAACCTCTTAATACACTCTCTCTTGTAAATGGTCCCCATTAGGATGGTATTTATAGGTCAAGTTCCATGGATTCCCCAAATTAGCTCATTGATGAGATTTGACATTTGAATGATCTTCTCAACTTGATGGGAGACAAAGGGGGTCCTTTAGAGGGTCCATAACTTTGTCTTAATGGTGTAGAGGCTTGAAAATGAGATTTGACCTTGTACTTTCACCTACCAAGGGAAAAATTAAGTTGATTTACCCTATGTATTGCTGAAACGTCTCTTCCTACAGATCCATGTGGTTGTCAAAGAAATAGTTGCGCTGATTCCTGAAAACCTAGAAGAGAATATTTGAGCTTAGTGACATTTAGTCCTTTGATTTTGGTGGTATTTGTTACATTTAAGCCCTTAATTGAAACCTTTGAGTGCATATTTTTTATGTGAAAAAAATTTCCCCCTATTATTTGAGGTTAGGGGAAGACATCTAGCCAAACTTTATTACATCACATTTTTCCTAACTATGAGTCTTGCTACTTCTTGAGAGATACCGTAGTCTAGGAGAGAGAGGAAGGTCCTGAAGGAATGCCATGAAATCCATTATTTAAAAAATATAGACAATATACATATGAGGAAAACTTGTTCCATTCTCATGATCATGGCTATTACAATGATGGTTACATATGTATGCAAGAATATCTTGCCAAAACTACTGAGAACATGCTTACTAATTCTAAAGTAGATGATTTCTTTTCCCTCAAGGATGCCTTGATTAAAAGAAAATATTGATGATGTACATGCCTCCATGTATTGGGCATATCCAATTATGGCGATGCTATCAATAGTAAAATGTTGTCTTGATGCATGGGTCTTCAACCAAAATAATAAATTTCAATTGACACAAAGTACAACACATCTCACTATTAAATATTGTTAATGTCGAATAGTAGGGAGGCTAGTGAACTCTATGGGAAATGATGAATGCTATTAGTCCATATAAGGTTTATATTTTAAATATGGAAATGTAAACCAAAGCATCGCTCCATTCCTGGAAAATGAGTTGATGTCAATAGGAATAATTTTCCTCCAATTCCTTGCTCCTTATTATCGCTTGACTAACTCACAAACTAGACTCATTCATGAAGCAAACTGGGGCCTAGTCGAGTGGTATTTCTATAGTATAAGGCTCTTTCACTATTTATCCTCTTCCTCCAACCTATAGAGGGTCTATTTATAAATTCCATTGCTATATCTAGGAGGATATATGTATGTAGAAAATTAAGGCAATGAGAAGTTAGAAAAATTCCACAATTATTGACCCCAAGCCAACTCATGACAATATAGGTTGAGATAATCCTCTTGGGAAGGAAAATATATAGAAACTATAGGCTCCATCACTCCTAGGCCTAAGGAAATAATTTGTATACTGAGTGACATGCTATATACTAGTAAGGGAGTGATGTTATATAGGGATACACTTGTCATGGGAGAAATGGAATGCCTATGTAGCACATTCAAGGGTGACAAAGGGTGCATTTAGGTTAGTATATGAATATGGTTGAGCTGGGGTTCCTTTGATTGACGTGAAGTGGAAAAAATGGGTTATAAAAATCATGAATAGGTAGTCATGTATCTTCCTATTTGTTGATAAAACTTCCACAAATTCCATAGAAATGCTTTCCCAAGGAATAGTGGGTAGAGCTAATGGATGTTACAAACCCTATTTCTTATTACTAGGCTTGTTGGTAAGGCAAAGCATACATCCTCTTATGAGCCTTGCTACATATTCTTGCATCATGGGTCAATACACATACCTCTATAAGTTGGCCATTGTATTCCCTACACCAAAATGTCTTTCAACCTTGGAGGTGTGAGCCCCTATCATTAACTACAACCACTCATCTTTAGGAACATATAACTTGTCTAGCCTATAGAGTAATTCATTCTAGAGATGATAGTCAATTGTGTTGTCACAATAGTGCATAGGACTCAATCTCTAAAACTAATAAAAAAAATCCTTTAGGTCTTCATCCTCTTTATGTGCCTCTTTGTATGCATCATGAGTGAAAGGTTCCATGTTCATTAAAGTTCCAAAAGATATGATATTTGATGTGGGGGCCCTTGAAAGCATGCCACCCAAATTATTTATGTTGTTTTTCTTGTACCTAATAGCTAAATGAAATTAAAAACCCCATGAACTTGTAATTCCTAGTCTATTGTAACTTACTCTATGTGTGAAGGTACTAGAGTGTCTAGTGATATGTGTGTATGACTATATTCTTTCCCATCAGAAAGTGTTTCCACTTTTAGACAACTTGTACCAGGGAATACAATTATTATCATTAGTAGGGTAGTTGAGAACTATCCCATGAAATCTTTTCAAATAGTAGTATATAGGTCTTCCTCTCTACATCAAGACCGCACCCATAACATACCCACTTACATCTGTCTCCACTTTGAAGGGATGTTGCAAGTTTGGAAATGCAAGAACTAATGCGCAATGGATTTTATTCTTTTACTCCTAAAATCCATTTGTTAAATCTTTCCCCACTAGAAACTCTTTCATCTCATTGTTATGGCATGGAGTGGTGATACTACTATTGAAAATGAGGTTATCAATTTCCTAATATACTAGGCTACTGCAATGAAACTCTTGACCTCAAAAAAATTGGTAGGCACTAGCCACTTCATGATGACATCCATATTGGTAGGATCTATCTTTATCTCTCATCCACCAATAACATACCCTAAATATACCAAATATTACTATGCAAACTCACATTTCTTTATATTTTCTAGTAGCTAGTGCTTTTTCAATTTTTTTAGCACCTACATCAAATGTGAGATGTGCTCCTCCCAGGTAGCATTGTATATCATTATATCATCCAAATACAAAATAAATAATGAATCTAAATATGGGATTTGTAATGCTCCCTCCCACCCCCTTGGACTTCCTAAGTGTAGTGGGATTTGATACTTTCAATTAATCTGGTCCTCATGGTCTCATCATGATGATGGGGTTACAAAATTTCTTCTCACCCAAAGTGTGTGGAACTCACTTTGGATAACACCATCACATTTTGGTCATCAAGATATTTCCAACGATATAATTTTTTTCTCAATTTGACCTTTGGATTGAAAGTTATGCCCATTTGATGTTTGGGCCCTAAAATCCTACCACATCAGCAAGGATTTTCCATGTGGAAATTATACCTTATGTGAAGTCCATTATGGCACCTACCACATCAAAAACGCTTAGTACCACTGCATCCCACACCATTTATTTAGAATGGAACCCATTCCATCTTCTGTGGCATTCCATATAATGTCATGTTAAATGAGGGGGATAATTCCCACCCCATGGCTTATGTCCACTATGCACTCCATGGTAGAAAATACCTCTACAGTCAAGAGCTCCATGGTGAAGTGGCTCCTAGTGACGTGTCCTACCTCATCAGCACCATATAGCACCCCACGCTAGGTGCCGCCACAAACCACCATTGCATGTTATTTAATGTCATATCCACCGCTCTCCACTTCACCATATTCTAAAACGTCCTATTGACATCATGCTAATTTTAGGGTGACATCATCTTATCACATGGAATACTCTAATGGTACCACGTATCATCCAAAGGTAGACATTTGGAAATCCGAAGGGACCATGACTACTTTCCATGTGTCATGCTAAATGCATGCAATGTTGGAATTCTTGCCATGTCACATGTACACATCGTCAGTGCCCCATGTGGTCTTTTCCACCTAAACTTAAAATATGGGTTCCATTGGGTCCTGAACCCCACACAAAGTAGAACTTTCTCATTAAATGACTGAGAGGACATTTAGTCCTAGCCTCTATCAAAAGTTTCAATGCACTCACGAGAGGGGTGAACCCTCATCTATTCTCCGTGACACAAATGAATTCATGCTTGTAGGTAACAAGAAATTTCCCCTCCCATGCCCTCCGTTAACCATAGCCACTTCTTATTAAAGTCACTTAGCGACCTTGGCACAATACAACATGATCGTTTGTGGAAAATGATAGGAACCCTTTTTCTTCGTGCTCCTATTAACTTAGTGCCTCTGATCAATTCACATCCTTGTGAACATAACAATATTTTCATCTCGCAAAGGAACATCTTTGTTCCCCGGGACTTGTGAATTCCATTCAACAAACATCAAGCCTCCCTTATCTTACAAAGATATACTCCTATTCGGAACAATTATTTTACCATCAACCATCATTAAACATTTCCTATCCCATAAAGACACATTCTCGTCCCCAGAGACATACATTTACCCATTTGATAATGGGCATATTCCCCTTTGCTTCCCCATGCTTTCTATTAATATTTTGGTACTTAATCAATATTAATTTGGTCATTACGTGACTTATTAAAAAAGCAGTTAAGGGTAATCCATGAGGCTTATTAAATCTCTCCACCATTATGAAATTCTTGATTCTATTTAGGTTTACAAGGCATATTAAACCAAGCCCAAGCCATATTTCTTGCGACACTTAGAAACTTTTATGAGTTTAGGGACTTAGCTAAGACTTCCATTACCATGCAATGGTACTCATAACATTTATTTCTATAGGAATGGAACCTCCATCACAAATACAACATCTCAAGCATTCATCTAAGTCAGGAATATAATGACTGGATTCAAAGACATGCCTACCATCAGGCATCAACACTCAACCAAAACATAGCTAGTAGTGCTCTGTAACTTCAACACAACAACACCATAATGACCCCATAATGGGTCCTAGCTGGACTCTATCAGATCTATTGATTTTTCATACCATGAATGGTATCGTTCACTAAATTTCAATAGTCTACATTTAATATATATCCATATTCCTCATGCACCTCAACAATAGAGGTCACACACAATGAAAGTCAGTTGAACTCAATAATTTAACCATACATACTAGGTGATGAACATGCATTCATGAGTTTTTCAATAGTCATAGGGGATTACAAATCCCTTCCAAACCATGAAGTCAATCACACTTGTAACTCATCACAAACAACCAAGAATAATGCCATTCCTCCATAAGAAATGCAATTACATTCATTGTTATAACCCACAACAATAACATTCAACATTGATAAAGCAAAAAAAGAACAAGTATATTTAGTTATATGTTTAACTTAATGACTAGAAACTAAGGGAGGGGCCTCGACTCCCCACCAAACCATATGTTAGCTGCAATACATTCTTTCTTGTAGTTGACCAACCCTGAGCTGGATTCAAGGTTTAAGGAGGTAATTGCTCAAAAGCTCTCTCATTAGTGACTAGTCAATAGATGGTAAGAAACATATTCCATTTCTCAACAACCCCCTATTGTAACACCATAATTACTCTTTGTTAAGTAGGAAACCAATCACTAGGTTTCATCCAAGGTTTAGTTAGTTTCATCTCAGTTCTAGGAGAAGGAATACATATGTATAAGGGAGGCTTATTGACTGGATTAGTATTGCAAAAGTACCTAAGTGGTTTATCAGTTCTGAAGCAAGCCACTTAGGGGTTTATCATACTTTTCAACTAAGTCCTAGGTGTCTTAGCCTATCAAGTAGCTTATGAACCCTAACTAGTATCCTAGTGGTTTCTTAGCCCCAAGGCTAGCCATTACTAAGGTTTTTATCAACTCTCTAAGCAAGTGCTAATTGGCTTATCATCCCTAACTAGAACTTGAGTATCAATCCTCCAATAAAGCCTCTCTTTGGATAATCAATTCATAGGCACACTCATAGGCCTCAAAAAACATAGGGAATTCCATCCCCAAAGAAGAACACAAACTTTCATAAGTTGTCTCTTCCTGGCAGATTCACATCCATTATCGATTCACATTCTACATTTTTTCCCTGTAGCTCTATCTTTCTCATCACCTCTAGAATGTATCTCCTCTGAATGAAATCACCAGATGTTTTTCTCCTACTCATACATTGTCTCCCATTAGAATTATCCTCTCGTACATCATGCATGTTGACTACACCAACATCTCTATAAGAAAAGAGACTACATGCTTATCCTTCACTAAGGAATTCCATTCCATCAATTAAATGTTGCACCATCAATTCCATAAATCCATCATGGAGATAGGTGGTGAAATAAATATATTAGCTTGGTTTATAAGAAACTCCTCCTCCTTAGTCCTCTGAATCTATGTCCACTTCCCTTATCTAGTGAATGTGTTACATTTCCACATTAATTACATGAATTATGATTCATAGCAATATTTACAAGAGGGATTAGAAAAAAGGGTTATTAGACACCCCACCCCATTAGAGGAGCATCATCATCGATGTTCTATACCCAAACACACACTTTACAAGAGATTTATATACCTAACCCTTTTACATTTACATTAACATTTATAGTTGCTTACTCAACAAACAAAAATGGGTATGATACCCTCATTCAATCAGTCATTTTCTCAGCTGGCTTCATTTGGTTCACAATTCCTTCAGTGCACCTCATCCTGCTTGATTACTTGATTTCTATAGCGTTAGCTACCTCCAATGTCTAGACGTGGCATCCACTGTGCTTAGTGTTTCTTCAGGGAACAAATCAACTCATTGCTTCCTAGGACAAACTCATTACATCTATCATCCAAATCAATAGGCTCACGATTCTTTAAAACCATTTTACCTTCCAAGTTTTGGTATCCCCTTTTTTTCTTCCTCAGTTGCTCAGGTGATCCATGTTGGGTATGTGTTATATTATTTGCACGACTAGGATCTATTGTGATAATTTTCACCAAGTGTGGTGGGGGGATCACAGGGGGGTGATAACCCCTATGTGAGGGGTTTGGGGTAGTGCTCGATTATTTTTTGGGCAGAATGACCCATGGTATTGTGCATGATTTTACACGTGGTGGTTTTTCCCATGCTTTTGTAGATCTGGTCAAAGAAACAATAGTTATGCCCTAATCCAGGGTTAATGGATTGGGGGCTTATGAATGCTTTGGCATGTATATAATGTATTATAATATTGAAAGGACTATAATGAAAAATCAATATGTTTTTCTTAGTTTTAGGTTCCAAATGAAAAATATATGTGTATATTTTCCGTTCTTTCCATTGTATACATTTTCTTTTTTTTTAAGATTTTTTTTGCAAGTATTATGTATACAGGGTTACAACCTTCAATCCATCACATGGCAAGGATTTCTCAAACAAGAAGAATTTTTTAGCCAAGGTACACCCCTACCTTGTTTCAATAACACAACACATGTGTCATGACATACATCATGGTGATAAACACATATAATAGGGTTCTAATGTTACCAAAATGGCCTTTTTCTTGAGGTATTCAATTCCATCATGTTGTGCCAGACTCTGATATTATTATCCTGGTGCTTATTTCCTTGTAGTCAGCCTCATGCATTTATGTTGAACAATTCAATATTTCTTCTACATCACAAGAAAATGAGTCTTATGATTCCCATCATGAAAATTGTAATTCAAATCAAACATTCCTTCATCATTATATTTAATTATGAATTTAACCATAAAAAAATTAGGTTGATTTCAAATCACAAAAGAAATTATTTTCTGCAAACTGAAATTAATGCTTATCTTTGGTTTCTCTTTGCTTTCTTGACCTTATAGAATGATCTAGGAATCTAGAGTACACAATGTTCCACCTAAAAAACCATAAGAATTCCAAAACATGTTATGCCTCCACCTGATAAACACCATAGGAATCCAAAGGACACAATGTTTCCACTTGTAAAACCCTAAAAGTCTCCAAAACACTTGGTGGCTTGACCTGCTCCACGCAATCTTCTATCAACTTTGTCTTCGACTCAAATTCACTAAATCTTTTTCATCCCCAAGAAAATCACTTGGTGGAAATCATACTACTCCATGCAGTCTTTTCATTTAGGTCCAAATAAGACCCCCCTTCCCACTCACCTCCCAAGCGAGCATGGACACTACCATGCAAGTAGTCTTTTATTGACAAGAATATTATTTACCACCGCAACTCCCATACCATAAAAGATCCGATCAAAATCTCCATTATCATCACAAATCCCATGTCATCACACCTCTAATGAGGTAGGTGTGATCATTCGACAAATATAAGTGGCCAGCTAGCACTTTAGTGGTGGTGATAGTCGAACTATTTACAATGAGTGGTTCCTCAGCCCCAAGGAAAACACCCGGTGAAATCTAAGCATTATGTAGTTTTTTAAGCCTACTTTAGCAAGAAATGAGTTTTTATCAACATATTTTGGAAAACATTGAGTGTTTATTAGTGTACTTTGGCAAGCACTAAGTGTTTATTAGCTTACTTTGGAGTGGTTTATGAGTTTACTTTGGTGAGAAATGCATGTTTATCAACTTAATTTGGAAAGCACTGAGTGTTTATCAACTTACTTTAGAAAGCACCCAATGTTTATCAGCCTGAGATAACCCTTAGGGGTGTATGCACCTCATGATATGACCAAGAAATCTAGTTAGTGTTACTATGCTTGTTGATACAACCTTTCATCATTTCAACATTTCCTTGTCAGAAACTGTTATAGACATTTTTGTGCCTCGCGACATGGAGCATGAAATGTCAATAATTACAGGGATCCTCAGTCCCTAAACATGTTGTTCTTACCCCTAAAAGAACAAGGTCATCAAACAACAGCACTTCCAATCAGTTCTCCACCTGAAAACACTTCAAAACAGGCTTATTTTGGATCATGTCAGCTGCTCCACTGAGCTTCTGCGCTGGAATGCAACTGTTCCTCCTTGTACCTGCGCTGGAAGTCAAAATTAATGAAGGCTACCTGCGCTGGGCGAGATTGGCCAAGTGGCACAGTCATCCTGCAAGGTGTCAACTGCCCAGGAAGCTTCCAAACTGACACTTGGTTCATGAGATTCGCCCTGTGATGAGTAAGAGGTACTTGATCACCATGTGTAAGCAAGGATCTCCAAGTGGACTCAAGGACTGAAGTTTAACTGAAGAGGGAGAGGACACAAGGCAGCTTCATGTCAGTCTCAAGCTGACTCATCCTCTCTTCTTCTCTCCTATATATAGAGCTCTTCTATGAGGTCTAAGGAGGCTGGAATTTTGTGTAAAGCAAGGAGGTGTTGTTGGTTTACAGTTAGAGCTATTGGGTGATTGTTTTACTAGAGGTGAAGAGGAGAGTTCTTGCTGCTGGGGAGGTGCTGCTAGATTGGAGCCATTATTGGTTGTAACCTTCTCAGAACCCTGTTACTTCTATCAATAAAGTTTTGCATGTTCTCCTATATACTTGTATTGCATTGATGTATTGTATTTACTTGTATATTTGATTCACTCTAATCCATGCATCAGTTATGAGTACATGTATCTTGTAGTTTCCTCTCTTGTTTTGTGCAGGATCTGTGTGTAGCTGGACCGGCAAAGAGAGCAAGGAGCTAGGAACAAGAGACAAAGAGAGAGGATAAGGATCGACTAAGCGAAAGACACCAGGTTGGTTAATCTTTCTTCATTCTCTCTGTACTTTCATAAAGGAAATCATCAAAACTTTACTTTCAGTTGTTGCTAAAGACTGTCACCTTTAGAGTAGGGATAGGGTCATCCGCATCGGATACTTTTCCCCACAACAAACTGGCGACCATACTGGGGATCCTAGTATCTTGTTGGTGTTTGTAGTATTTTGCTATTCATTTCTTGAAGGAAAGAGTACCAAATCGAAAAGCTTTTGACTATATCAAAAGCGAAGTAGAGGGACTGCTACTCTTGCTCATTTGCTGAGCAAATTCAAGATTTAAAGAGCTAATCTACAAAAGACTCTTTACTCTTTGTGATAGATCTTCATCCTCTTGATCATCCCTTAGCCTATACTTGACCTATAGCTTTTTATTTCAGCAAAAACAGTGCATTTTTGAGCTTTTTATGACACGGAATTCTTTGTAGACGAAACTCTCGTGAGTCAGTGCAGGCTGTCCACAGGCAGTCTGCATTACAGCGCAGGTGCTCCCTTCGGGAACTGCGCTGAGAGTCAAACTGGCAGACTAGAACCTGCGCTGGTCCAGTTAGCCATAGTCTTCCTCAGCTTTCCCTTTGTGTCTTGGCCCTGTTTTCACTGAGTTTTAGCTGATTGCTTGCTGGTCATTGTACTTGCTGTAGACCACTTCTTCTTGACATTATTCCGCCTCAGTTGTGTGATGAAACTGTGAATGTTCTTTCAGTATTTCTTGCTTCAGTTACAGTTTCCCATTGTGAAAAGCGAACCAGTATAGCTGTGACCTCTTAGATCCTGAACTGTAAAAGTGTCTTTGTGATCTTATGAGCTAGTTTTATTACTGTTCATGGCTGTTTGAGTTTGTTTGCTTTTCGTTTCATGGTTTGAATCTATACATTTCTTGTGTTTTAAACAAGTCTATCATAAGGTGTCTTTTTGATTGTGGACAAGCTTGTTTATTTCTACTTGAAATTAGATTCAAAATTATACAACAGTTTCCTTTCTGTCTAGCATCAACATTAAGGATAACGAAAAGAAATACATGCATTGTGCATTTTGCATTTGACTGTATGCTTGACGATTTAGGAAGATGTGCTTTTAGTGTGTGTTCTTTGATCTGTGGAAAAAGTTGTGTCTTTCTTTTCCCTCAAGTAGATTAAGGTTTTCAAAGTTGAAAGATTGAAAAGATTTGCTTCTCATTCTTAGATTGCATATAGGAAGTTGTATATATACATCTCGTGGCGAACCTGAAAGGCAAACTGTTAAGAAAGATCAACATTAAAATAAACTCAATTTACATAACAACGCTTTGGAATTTAACGCAAACATCTAGAGGTCTAGGTAGAGACGTGTTCCGGCGTCGTTAAACATAGTGACTGTCGATCTCTACGAAGGTGGGTGATTCCTCCTGAGAGTCGGTGGCACTAACACGGACTTGAGCTCCCGCGTACCGTCGCGTATATTGGGAGACCCCTATAGGCTTTTATCCTTTATCCTTAGGAAACCGTGTCGGCCGCCCTACTGATCGCGATGCAGTGAACACAGCATTCACGAAGATCGACCACCCGTACCGTAAAACGTATTCTGTGGTTTCGCGAAAGGTTTGGCACACCCTCTGCCTAGATCTCCAGAGCAGTTTCTTTTGGCCTTTTTCAAACTCTATAACTGAAAAAGTCCAACCGAGCATTTGTCACTTCGGGCTCGTTAAAACATCGAAGGCGACTAGAGTCATCTTTAGCTTTTTCTCGACTCTTAAAACATGAAAAATCAAGTTTGTGTCT
Source organism: Pinus tabuliformis (assembly GCA_031772625.1). NCBI lineage: Eukaryota > Viridiplantae > Streptophyta > Pinopsida > Pinales > Pinaceae > Pinus > Pinus tabuliformis. The sequence continues at coordinate 1,937,965,354 of CM062818.1, read as the reverse complement.
AAAAGCGTCGTTAATAAAATTTATTTTAAGCGGAACATAATCACCTATTATTCCCACGTTGATCTTTCAGTTGAAAAGTATGGAGCCCACCAACCAAGGAAATAACCTTGGCGGAAGTCCAAACCCCTTCTCCTCTTGGGGAGATGTTGGTGCGCCTCATATGGCTACATTGTCACTTCCAGGATTGACAATCGGCCTCCCTGTATGGCTCTTTTCAACTAATGTAGTCCAGATCGCCACTAATCCTGAGCAGTCGAATCAATAGTCAGAACAATCTAGAACTACCCACCAGCCTTCCACTTCTTATGATACTTCCTCTGATCCTTCATCTTCCCAAGGTAGAGCTGGCAAAAGTCAGCCTCCCAAGGAGAAGAAGGAAAAGAAGAAGAGAGAAAAGAAGCAGAAGGAGCCTCTGGCGAAGGCGACTGGGGGCAAGCAGAAGAAAGCTGACAAAAACCCACACACTGCACCGACCGGGCCTAAATCGCCATGTGTCATTTGCAAAGGGATCCACTTCCATCGTGATTGTCCTTGTATTCCCCGGATACTAAGGGACTGGTCCCCAAGGTTGCACAATCCGGTAGCATCAACCTCTGGTTGTCATGTTGATTGCAATCCGTCGACTAATGAGAGTGAAGGACGAAGAAGGGGACCAAGATCACCCTGTCTATTGTGTGAAGGCAATCATGCCATCCACAAATGTCAATTCTTAGATGAGGCAAAGAGAGTTTTGGAAGATCGTCCGGTATCACCGTTACGACTTCCTCCTGGATACCAAAAACTCGTGCCTAATCCCTCGATAGTTGAAAATCCAGCTGGCCCGCTCAAGTGGTCAGCTGAAGTGTCGGTCATTGAGAATGAACCTACTGAATCCAGACCAGACGAAAGTCTAAAGGTCGAAACGGCAGTTGACCCGGTTCTTCCTTCAGAGGTTCTATCGTCCAATGACTCCGTCATTGAAGACCCGTCTTCAAATGACACCGTCGCCGAAGAGTCATCTTCATGCGGCACCCTCACTGAAGAGAATAAGGATGACACCATCCAGGTTCTTTTCATCAGCACCGACTCCAATGAGCGTCAGGGCAATGCGCCCATTCCTTTATCGCAGGAAGGAACATCATCAGAGTCATATCCGGCCGTATATTCGGTCCCACCACCAAGCAACCTGGTTGTATCCTTTGATTGGAATCAACTAGGCAGACCCCGGTTACCAGCCAGTGTACCATTCAGAATCATTGTCCAGATCTATAGAATGATCATGGCTGGTACTATCATTGATGAAGGGGCGTCTGTGAGTATCCTTTCCTCTGTTGCTTGGAAAGCACTGGGTTCCCCAGCGCTTTTACCTGAGTTGAGGAATCTCTCAGGTTTTGATAAAGGAACCAGTCGACCATTAGGGATCCTCCCCAATGTACCTGTTACATTGAAAGGGAAGACCGTCGAGATGAACGTGATGGTCGTCCAAGGACCTTTGGATTATAACCTACTCCTTGGACGTGACTATATTTATTGCATGGGAGCGATAGTCTCCTCACTCTTTAGAGTAATGTGTTTTCCACACGAAGGAAGGGTGGTCAAGCTCGTAGACCAACTTTCGTTTCCGGGATCTCGCATCGCAAATAGTCAAATACCATTCCTAAATGGTCTGTTCACTCAAGATTCGCCTCCACCCCCAGTCCTTCTTCCCGATGAGTGCGAGTGATTCGGAAAGAAAGACTGGAACCCAGGGGGCATGCACCCTGGTCTGCTTCGGGCAGAAGAAACCCCGGGTATAAGGAAGAATTTCCGCAAAAGAATATGACTAGTCCGTACCCCGTCCGTGGAAGGAAGTGGTGTTGTTCTGGAATAATATTCTTTTGTCAAAGTTATGTGAGTGAGATAATTGGCTTCTCGCTCCCCTTGTCTAGGTAATAGGGACACCGAAGATGAAGACCGTTTGCGGTAACAAGTAGTAACCGTCTTTGAATTCAAGCCTCGCCCATTAAAACGAATGTTTTGAAGGATAAGCAGGGGCAGCCTTCAAAGAGATTCTATTGCTACAACGGGTGGTCACCATCTTTAGTAACCCAACGTTAGACATCGCCGAAGAAAGAGATTGATTTGCGGCAGCAAATCAAACCGTCTTTGGAATAATAAGAAAGAGGCAAGCCTCCCTCAATAATACCAATGTTTTATCTTTGAGTAGTGTTCTTCCATTGTCACAAATAGCTGTTTGTTAAAAGTGGGCCGACGGGAAGCCTGAGTACTACGTAAGACCCCTTAGAATAACGAGAAGACAAGTATCGTTAACATTAGATTGGCAAGATGACAAGTAACTGTGAACACCCAAAGAAAAGCAGAGGTAGGGGAGAGGAGGGGCAGCCTCGAAATTCTATCCTATACCTGGGGGCATGCAAACCTTCTGGAGTGCAAGCTAGGGGCGGTTATTTATCTGGTTTTAAGATTAGCTGTTTCCAAACTTGCATGAAAGAAGCCTGTGGGGCAAAAGTAAAATTTGCCAAAAGTGAGCATAGCTGTGGTAAGGCATAAGCTCTATAAAAATTGGTCCTTACGGGAGGCGTTCTTTTTATGACTGGTATATCGAGCAGTTTTAGCATACAGTTCATGCTCGTTAAAAAATAAACGCAAATTCGAGCAGTTTTATGACTGAATCTATGCTCATTAAAAAATAGAAAAGTGTGAGCAAAAGTTTCCCCCAGAGTTCAAGCTCATGGAAAAAATGAACCGGTAAATAACCTTTTGAGATCGTAAATTCATCAGCCATAAGAGCCTTGATCGTGTTGTCATCCATCACCTCCACCGTTCATTTGGCCGATCATTCACTTCCATTTGTGTGTTTACCTCTTTTGAGAAACAGCTGCGAAGAGTGATTCCACCTAGCCATCCTCGTAACACTGCCGTGATTGGAAAATTCCAACCTGTACCTGGAATCTGTAGCTATCCCTGTTTATCACTTGTTCCTCAAAAGACGAGTCTTCTTTCAGCTCTTTTCACTGACTCGTAAAATATGAAAAGTTTGCCGAGTTTTGGCCTTCCAGCTCGTTAAATGACCGGAACGCTATCCCTCCTCTAAATTTTAATCTTTTTGGACCTGAGGGATTATTGCACAAAAGGATCGAGCGCTTGTCTTGTTCGGCTCGTTAAAAGTACCGAACAGCCATCCCTTCTGTATTGTTTTATACTTTTTCGGACTTAAGGGATTTGATGATGAAAAAGGAAACATGGAGTTGACTTTCTGTACCTTTTCAGACTCTCTAAAAATGAAAAGGACCGAGTTTTCCTTGTCGTTAGACTCGTTAAAATGATTAAATAGCGACAAACTTGTCTTTAGACGAGAACGAGTTTCCCTATCGCTAGGCTCGTTAAATCATAGCGATGGGCTTGCCCGAAGGGCAGGTTATAGAACAAGCATATGTTATCCTCCTCAAGCTTGACAAAAATAAAGAGGTACTGGTCAGAAATGACTGGGGAAAAATTGGGAGAACATCAAAGTTTAATGGTAGCAAGTCACTCTTGAACATGACACTTTTCCTCCGTACCACATCGGGTTGGGTTGTCTCATTCACCGGTCTCATCGCCATGGTCCTCGCCAAACCATCCACATTTGGGGTAATGCTACCAATCCATCGCATCAGTGTCGTTACATGTTCAAGAGGGGTCATTCTGAAAGTGTCAACCGTGTCCCATCCACTGCCATACATTATCCTTCATCCATTCATGATCGCCACCCTGAATCATATGTCACAGTTTGTTTTCACCTCCACTAAAGTCATTAGCTCCGTTCCGTGTCATTGATGTGGGATTCATTAAGGCCCTCCTTTGACGGATCGCTTCTTGTCGACTTCAGCTCATTATCCAAGAAGTTGATCTAGGAACACCCCCATCAGTACTTTGAAGCTTGCATGCCTCAATGGCAAGTTTCTCACTTCCGGCGACAGGTATACATCAATGACCTTCGACCAGAAGATTTTGCGTGGCGTTCGACGCCAAGTCCTTTATTCACGCCACGTGAATTGTACTGCAGTACCTTGAGGGTCATCGTCATTATTGGTGATTCCTCTCGCGCTTGTTAACGGTTTTCATTATTGACCGGTAATCAAGCGATGTCTTTCCATGTTCGACTTCAGCACAATTCTCACATGGATCAACTTGTACTTAGAGTGAAGATCGAACGAGTTTGAAGACCCCGGATCTAGTTTCATCCATCCGGGCTGCGATATATATTCAGGAAATATAAAAGCATTTGTCATGTACATCATTGCAACAGATGATCATCCTATTCAAAGGATGATAATTTCAGCAGAAAATTATCAGTCTACCTTCAGACGATCGTCTGTCATATGTACCAAAATGTATTTATAAAAGCTGAGCATGGGAATGCCCGCCTCAGCTAGATCATGAAAACAGAATGAAAAATAATGTATTGTATTGTATTGTATTACAGGGCACTCCTCAGCACTGGAACGAACTTCGGACCCTCTAGATAAAGCATTTCACCCGATAAACGGCCTCATACTTTAGGGGGCAACTGTTATAGACATTTTTGTGCCTCGCGACATGGAGCATGAAATGTCAATAATTACAGGGATCCTCAGTCCCTAAACATGTTGTTCTTACCCCTAAAAGAACAAGGTCATCAAACAACAGCACTTCCAATCAGTTCTCCACCTGAAAACACTTCAAAACAGGCTTATTTTGGATCATGTCAGCTGCTCCACTGAGCTTCTGCGCTGGAATGCAACTGTTCCTCCTTGTACCTGCATGGAAGTCAAAATTAATGAAGGCTACCTGCGCTGGGCGAGATTGGCCAAGTGGCACAGTCATCCTGCAAGGTGTCAACTGCCCAGGAAGCTTCCAAACTGACACTTGGTTCATGAGATTCGCCCTGTGATGAGTAAGAGGTACTTGATCACCATGTGTAAGCAAGGATCTCCAAGTGGACTCAAGGACTGAAGTTTAACTGAAGAGGGAGAGGACACAAGGCAGCTTCATGTCAGTCTCAAGCTGACTCATCCTCTCTTCTTCTCTCCTATATATAGAGCTCTTCTATGAGGTCTAAGGAGGCTGGAATTTTGTGTAAAGCAAGGAGGTGTTGTTGGTTTACAGTTAGAGCTATTGGGTGATTGTTTTACTAGAGGTGAAGAGGAGAGTTCTTGCTGCTGGGGAGGTGCTGCTGGATTGGAGCCATTATTGGTTGTAACCTTCTCAGAACCCTGTTACTTCTATCAATAAAGTTTTGCATGTTCTCCTATATACTTGTATTGCATTGATGTATTGTATTTACTTGTATATTTGATTCACTCTAATCCATGCATCAGTTATGAGTACATGTATCTTGTAGTTTCCTCTCTTGTTTTGTGCAGGATCTGTGTGTAGCTGGACCGGCAAAGAGAGCAAGGAGCTGGGAACAAGAGACAAAGAGAGAGGATAAGGATCGACTAAGCGAAAGACACCAGGTTGGTTAATCTTTCTTCATTCTCTCTGTACTTTCATAAAGGAAATCATCAAAACTTTACTTTCAGTTGTTGCTAAAGACTGTCACCTTTAGAGTAGGGATAGGGTCATCCGCATCGGATACTTTTCCCCACAACAGAAACGTAATATAAACATGTCACATAAATGTCATGAGTACATGAGCATAATAATAGTTAACAACAATAGCTCACACTTTTTCAGTGGATCCCTTACATAATAGGAGATCTCATTGGATACCTTTATTGTGTTATCCAAAACATGCCATTCATATTATCATTGGATTCTTGAGAACATTAATCAATCATCCTTGCACTAAGATGATTATTGAAAATGACTCATCAAATGGAATGGCATCATGTACATTCATTCCAATAGGCATTGCAAAATTCATTGCAATATTTCATATCAAAGGCTCCTTTCATTCACCATACCACTTATTGGTATCCATGCAAGCATGCATTAATTTGAAGCAACAAATTTCACATTTAGATAAAGGAATTCTCTCCCAATTCCTTTCCTTTACCCCCTTACCTAGGCTTTATTCCTCTCTTATTTACTTGGCTATCACTATCAATGATTTCAGCTGAAGTCTTTTATTTTTTAAATCTATAGCTAGTTGGAAACATTGTTTCTATTTCAATCTTTAGTAGTTCATCAACCCAACCATTCATATATTTCAATGGGAACATCATAAACATATCTTCATTTGCATTTAATTTTATAATGTCCTCATCTATGCTAAGCACATGTTGTCAATTCCCATCATTTATCATTTTCATTCATGGTCACTGTTAGCCTCACTGGCAAAAGGCCCAAAAAATGGATCCATATAGACTCTTAGAGTATCCAAATTTGCTTAAAAAACATGCCAATGGATCCATTAATGCTCTTGACATCTTCAAGATTTGCTCAAAGATCATCCAATGATTAAAATCGATGCAAGAGGAGAGCCCATGGAAGGGCAGAAATGCACTATTGGGAGGTAAAAACGCTTGAAAACCATGAAAAAACCCACAATCGCAGGCTTGAATAGAGGAATGAACAGTAGTCATTAGATTTGGCCGATCAACGGCCCAGATCTAAGCGAATAATCACAATCGACTGAGCAGAAGGGACAATTTAAAGTTGGGCGCATGACATCACCGATTAGCGATCGTCGATGATCGGATCGGCGGTTGCATCGGTGGGGAGCATATGCTATATTATATAAAGGACTCAGGGCAGAAGCTATATGCGATTGTGATCAAATCACATCGCAATATCACTATCGGTACCAACCAAGGGGCGGGGCCTATGGACAGATATATGGGCGACCCGATAACGGGACCCGACAGCGTTATGAGTTGAAATATATAAAATTTGAGATCTATGGGAAGGTCGTTTTAATGTATTGTTGTGTATTTTCGTTATATAACAAAAATACAAAGGGAGCCTCGAGCAACGTCAATGCGATAAAGCCCAGACCCGAAAGGGTTTGGGAATGATATTATATAATATTTCAGGTCCCGGGAAAGCCATTTTTCATTGAATTTCGTGTTTTAATGAAATACACAGGGAACAACCCAAATGCGACTTGCGATAGCGACAAGGGCGGACCTGAGGGGTTTCGGAGGTGAAATATATATATTTTCAGGTCCGCGAAGACTGATTTTTCATGTTTTGTAATGTTTTTTTGATATTTCAAAATATGAAGGGAACAAAGGGACTAGGCTATCTGCGATAGGTGACAATGACCCAAAGGGTGGACCCGATAGATATATATGCCATGTTTAAGGACTTTTAATGTCCGAAAGGAACAAATATTGGCAGGAGTTTACAGTATTGCAGTGTTTTCTGTGTAAAATAGAAAACACTCACTATTAAACATTTTGAAGAGAAATAGAGACTGAGAAGCAGCACAGCGCAACATAGCATGCCCAGCTAGCCCGAAACAGAAATATCATGGGCATCTACAACACAACACGGCCTGAAACAGATACATCATGGTGCAACAACAACGCGACACATCCAAAAACAACATAAGAGATTGTGGGCATCTTTGGCACAGGAGAACTCCTAGATAGTGCAACAAGATACCAAAAATATTTGAAATCAGTTACTCTACTGTTAGAAGCAGAAAAATTTGATCCCATGCTTGCCTAGAGGGCATCAAATAATTTAACAATACAGATCAGATACATTAAGACTCTGAGCCTCTTAGAGCTCAGGAGCATTGTAAATGGGCTATAAATAGTGGAAATTAAGATGTAATAAGGGTTCAACCTCTGGAGATTATTCCTCCTCTATCCCTTCAAGCTTCTCATCTTCATTCTAGCAATATAAGATTCTTTTTCCATTATATGTTCAATTTCCATCCTCTTTGTTGTTCTATGCTTGCACTTGAACAGTTTGTTCATGTTTTATGTGTCTAAGGCCAGATAACTGTCATCATATCTCTGCTTTGATAAATTATATTTGCAAGCTTCTTTGTTGCCTATAGCTAGCCATCCATATGTGGTCATATATGCATCTGCCAATACAGTCAGTATTCTCTTTTGTTGCCTGTAGCTAGCCATTCATTTATGTTTATGTATGCAATCTACTGGTATAGTAAGTATTCTCCATCTATCCATTGAATTTATAAATTATTGAGCATTAGTGGTCTAAAGCCTTGTATTGGTGAGAGCGTTCATGCATGTGTTGAGTGAAAACAGAGCTGAAATGGTTATCTAACTTGATCCAAACCATCATTTATTACAATAGTTCAGAGAAAAATATTGAAGATTATATGTTACCAAGCATCTCCGAGCTACAACCTAGGAGAGTTTCTTGGAGTGATAACATAATTGGTGTCATTGCCAGGGAGAGGAAACTAAAGCTCAGCTTCCCTAGGAAATGACATAGATCTAGCTTTGATGATAGACAAAGTCTGGGCTCATTTTTGGTTGTAAGCATCTATCTGGTTACTCTATTGGAGGCCGAACCTCTTGGTGACTCCACTTCATAGTTCTGGCTCAGTTTGTGAGGCATACTCAGAGAAATACTTAGATGCTACAAGCTGACCCAGTACTTGACCCTGAAAAAATCATCAAAGAGAGAAAGGTATTACAGAAAGGAGCATCAGGTTCAGGTAAACCTAAACAATCTTCTATATCTCTTGAAGAAAGGCTTGTAATAGAACAAATACATGTTGAGAGTATAGCATCTAATACTAGCAGTGAAGAAAAACTCTTAGAGATTCATAAAGCTCCTTATTCTTTAAGTTCTCCTTTTGTTGTAAGCCCAAAGGAAACCTCACCTCCTATCCATCATACTCCTTTAGTCCTATCAGTCACTCCTCAGCCATCTATCATTCAAACTTCCAATACTCTTTTAGCCACCACAGCTATGGTAGGTCCACAATCACCTACCAAATGGAAAGAATCATAGCTGCTAGATATGGACCTCTTATACTACCCACTCCTTTGAATGCCATGCCTACTGGAGAATATTAGAAATATAGGCCTAAGTTCATTGGGATTGAAGGTGTTACTGCTGAAGAACATCTTGAGTCATACTATAGCTATGCTAATAATCTAGACATTAGTGAAGATGATGTATGGATGAGAGTCTTTGTCCAAAGCCTAGTTGGAGAGGCTAGAAAATGGTTCAGAGAACTAACCCCAAGATCTATAGCAGATATTGAAGCTTTAGATGATGCATTCCTAAACCATTAGGGGGATAAGAAGGATCTCCTCTACTACCACACTGAGTTTGGTAACTTAAAGAGGGAAAATGGTGAGTTGTTGTTTGATTTTAATAAGAGGTTTAACCATATGTATAGCAATATACCAATTGAAGTAAAACCCACTACTACCTTGGCTAAACTCACCTATGCCAGTGCTTTTGATTCTAACTTTTGCCTAATGTTGAGAGAGAGGCGATGTGATACCTTGGCTAACATGCAGGATGTAGCCTTGGAAGTGGAATAAAATATCTTGGCTGCAGAGAAACTCAAGGGAAAGGTTGATAGAAGAAGAAAGAGGGGTGAGTCTTCATCATCCTCTGATCCTAAGATAGATAAAATGACCAAAATGATCGAGTCATTAGCCTCTAAAATCTCCAAATTGAAGGTTGAGCAACACCCAGGGAAAGGAAGAGTGCCTAATACCTTTGCTCCTAGAAATACAAATCCAAATCCATATAGAAGAACAAATGAGCAATTGTAGATTTAGCAAAGAAATAAAGATGCTAATTAAGACTAAAGGGTGAAGGCTCCTTTTCAAAATGCAATCATGAAAGAAGAGAAGTTTGAAGAAGATGATGAGATCCATTGTTTGGAAGACAAAGGAAATGCTTCCTTTTTTACCTTAGCTGCCTATGAAAAGTCATTATGTGTAATGACCAGATCAGCCAACAATGGGATGGTAAAGCTATTCTACAAACTTTATATCAGCAAAGATATAATTTGAGGTCAAAGATAAATAATTCCAAGGAAACTCTTGTTCAAGGAGTTGTTGTCCCTGCAGTACAGCAAGCTAATAAGCAAAAACAACTGGCAATTGATCCCGTCATCCTCAAAGCTCCAGCTCATGAGGTAAGAGGCCTTGACAAGTTTCCTTCTCCTTTCAGTTTTCAATCAGAAATTCAGAAGCTAAGAATACCTATGCCTTTGATTGAAGTAGTGAATATTGAGTTCTTCAAAAGATCCATCCTGAAGTCCCTTGAGCCTAAAGCCATCCAAGCCTCCAAAGCCCATGTAAATCTGCAAGATGACAAGCCAGTTGTTATTCTCAGCCCAATGATTGAAAATTGTGAATACAACTCCCCATCATTCTATGTCTCTATGACTATTCATGAAAAAATCCTTCACAACTGCCTTTTTGACACTGGAGCTAGCCATAATCTAATGCCCAAGGCTTTCATGGATGAGTTGGGTCTTAACATCACCAAGCCTTATCATGACCTGTTCAAAGTGTCTAGGATTAATCAAGGACCTAGCCATCACTTTGTCTCAACTACCTATGAAAAGCATGATGATGGATATTGTGGTAGCAGATGTACCTCCCAAGTGTGGCATGTTACTTTCTAGAGGTTGGATCAAGAGACTAGGTGGATCATTACAAAATGATCTATCCTATGCTACTGTCCCAGTTTTCGGAGGTGAGAGCAAGAGATTATACAGAGAGGCGTAGTTGGCTTATATCATCAACAATGAGAAGAACTCTATTAATCATCCCATCTATGTTGTTGACACTGATTTTGGAGCATGTATTCTTCATATTGAAGAATCCCAGTTGGCCACCACGTAGCTTAAAATACTAGTTTGCCAAATCGCTGAGGAAGAAGGCCCATAGATTTGGGACATGTACTTTGATGGAGCTTGCTCCAAGGAAGCTATTGGGGTAGGTGTAGTCCTTGTGTCCCCCACACAAGAATACATTCATTTATCTTTCAAATTAACATTTCAAGTCACAAACAACATAGCAGAGTATGAAGCTTTGATTCTGGGCTTGAGCGCTGCTAAAGAAATGGGCATCAAAGGCCTGAAAGTGTTTGGAGATGCAGACCTCATTATTCAGCTGGTAAATAAAACTTTCCAAGCAAAGCATCCAAGGTTGAAAGCATACAGGGATGAGGTATGGACACTCAAGGATTGTTTTAATTATTTTAGCATTTCTTATATTCCAAGAATGAAGAACCAGCTGGCTGACTCCCTTGCTGTGTCTGCTAGCATGTTTATTCCTCCTTTGCCTCCTAAATTGACATATGAAGTTCAAGTAAAATATAGACCTCCTCTGCCAGACAATGTCAAATATTGGAGAGTTTTTGAAGACGATGAGAAAATTAATAGGTTTTTACAAGTCGTTGGGAAATTTGCTAAAATGCACATCAACCAAGAAAATGAAACCATCGAAGAATGCAACCAGTCTAAGCTAAAAGGAAAGATCAGTCGAGGAAGCATCATCCAGCTGCCTAGTAATCATATACCAAAAGGATTAGTGCCTCTAGAGAAGCTTTTCGATCATAACGACGTGCCCTATAAGCCTGCCAAAACATAGAATGAGTCTATTGTCCGTAAACATAATATAGGGAGCCTAGCCCATCCGAAATTCATTAATCTGTCCACTCATTTGTCTTCTACTTAGAATTCCGAGTATTGTACCCTCATGAAGCAATTCGCTGATTGTTTTGCCTGGGAATACAACGATCTTAAAACCTATGATGCAGACATCATTCAGCATAAGATTCCACTAAAAAAGAACACCATCCCTTTCAAGAAGAAATTAAGACCTATCAACCCTCTCTTATTTCCTTTGATTGAGAAATAAATCAAGAAGTTGTTAGATGCCAAAATCATAGTTCCCCTAAGGTATTCAAAGTGGATAGCTAACCTTGTGGTAGTAAGAAAGAAAAATGGAGAAATCAGGCTTTGTGTTGACTTCAGAAATCTTAACAAGTGCTCTAAAAAAGATAACTATCCCCTGCCGAAGATGGAACACTTGCTGCAAAGAGTTTCAGAGGCTAGAGTCATGTCTTTCTTAGATGGATTTTCAGGTTACAATCAGATTGTTGTACATCCTGAAGACCAAGATAAGACTGCCTTCACTACTCCTTGGGGCACCTTCATGTACTCTAAGATGCCTTTCAAACTGATGAATGCTGGCGCTACTTTTCAGAGGGCCATGGACATAGATTTTGTGGGAGATAAGTACAAGTTTGTGCTTATTTATCTTGATGACATAACAGTCTTCTCTAACAGCCACAAAGACCATTTAAAGCATTTGAAGAAGGTCTTCCTAAAGTGCAGACAGTTTGGAATTTCAGTGAACCCAAAGAAGTCACAGTTTGATCTAGAAGAAGGAAAACTTTTGGGACATGTTGTTTCTACTAAAGGTGTGAAGATTGATCCAGCAAGGGTTCAAGCCATTTAGAAATTGTCCATCCCAAGGTCAAAAAGGGACATTCAATCCTTCTTGGGTAAGATTAACTTTGTAAGGAGGTCCATTCCAAACTTTTCAGAGCTTGTAAAGCACATCACTTCCATGCTGAAGAAAGGATCAGAAATAAAATGGACAGATGCTTCAAGAAGCTCTTTTGAAGACATCAAGCAATCCATCATGGAAGCTTCCACTCTAATTAGCCTAGATTACACTAAGGTGTTTTCTATCTTCTCTTTTGCCTCTTATGATACACTTGCAGTAGTTCTATTGCAGAAAAATGATGAAGGCATAGAGCACCCCGTGGCCTTTTTCAGCAAGACTCTAAGGGATGCTGAACTAAGGTATGACCTTATTGAAAAAAAAGCTTATGCTCTCATAAAATATTTAAAAGCATTCAGAATTTATATTCTTCATTCCAAAGTGGTTGCATATGTACCTTCAGCCTCAGTAAAAGATGTCTTAAATCAGCCAGATATTGATGGGAAGAGAGTTAAATGGATTGCAAAATTCATAGAATTTAACATAGAGGTGAAGCCACTAAGCTTCTCAAAGGCCAGGGCTTAGCTAAACTTATGGCTGAAGAAAATTGCAGCTTGTTAGACATAAACTGCATGGGTCTAAATTCAGATGATGAGCAGACAAAGGGAGTAGCAAAAGAGCAAAAGCAGAATTAGTATTTGGCTAAAAATATAGCCACATGTGAATGGTATTACAGCATAGTTCATTTTTTACAAAAGCTAGAAGTCTGTCCAGGGCTTAGCTCAAGTCAAGCTTGTGCCATTAAACTTAGATCAGCCAAATTCTGCATAAATAAAAATCTGCTTTATTGGAAAGACCCATCAGGAATCCTCTTGAGCTGTCTAGATAAAGAACAATCTATGGAAGTCATACACCAGTTCCATTCTAGCATCTGTGGAGGGCATCATTATTGGAAAACCACAGCTCACAAAGTCTTGAGGGTTGGATATTATTGGCCTACTCTGTTCTCTGATGTCTTTTCTTTTGTGAAAGCTTGTGACAAGTGTCAGAGGTTTGCAGGAAGACAATAGCTAAATTCTCTACCCTTGAGACTAGTACATGTCAATGGTCCCTTCCAGCAGTGGGGCTTGGAATTTATAGGTGAGATCAACCCACATTCCAGTGGCCAACACAAATGGATCTTAGTAATTATTTTCACCAAGTGGATTGAGGCTATACCCACTAAGAATTCCAATCATCAAGTTGTCATAAAGTTCTTGAATGAGAATATTTTCACTAGATTTGGTTGCCCAACCAAACTAGTCACTGATAATGCAGCATATTTCAAGGCAAAAGAACTGGTGGACATGACTAAATCCATGGGCATTCAAGTGGTGCATTCTACCTCATATTATCCTCAAGGCAATGGCCTGGCAGAATCATCTAACAAGAGTCTGGTAAGGGTAATCAAAAAACTATTAGAGGACAACAAAAAGAGCTGGGATTCCAAGTTGAAGTTTGCACTATGGGCTGACAGAGTTACCATAAAAAATTCCATAGGGAATTCTCCATTTAAACTGGTCTATGGAATTGATGTTGTTTTCCCTATCTAGCTGATTCTCCCTATGGCTAAATTCTTACAAGAAGAACAAGAGGAAGAAAATGACATGGTAAGAAGAATGAATAACCTGGTTGAACTACAGCAGATCAGAGAGCAACTGGTTGAGAAGTCAAAGGCTCATCAGAAGGCAATCAAAGAAACCTTTGACAGGAAGGCAAAAGTGGACAATTTCCAAGTTGGTGATTGGGTGCTTAAATGGGATGCATTTAAGGAAAAGAGTGGTAATCATGGCAAGTTTGACTCCTTATGGATAGGTCCTTTTGTCATCACTCAAGTTCAGTAGAAAAATACATTCATTCTGCACAGTCTGGAAGGAGGAGATACTTTTGGTAGCCCAATAAATGGGCGATTTTTGAAACTTTATTTCATTTAAGGCTTTAAAGCCTTGTCATTGTAAATATGTTTTTTCAGTTTTTATTTTATTACAAAATAGACTCCATGCCAAATGGAACACTAGAAGGAAGATTTGACTTTGTTTTTTCAGGAAAGGCATTGATCTGTGATCCTTGAAACCTCATAGGGAGGATTTCATCCCTAGAAGGAGCCAATGTTAGCCTCGCTGGAAAACGGCCCAAAAAATGGATCCATATAAACTCTTAGAGTCTCCAAATTTGCTTAAAAAACATGCTAATGGATCCATTAATGCTCTTGAAATCTTCAAGATTTTCTCAAAGATCATCCAATGATCAAAATCGGCACGAGAGGAGAGCCCATGGAAGGGAAGAAATGCACTATCATGAGGTAAAAATGCTTGAAAACCATGAAAAAACCCACAATTGCAGGCTTGAACAGAGGAATGAACAGTAGTCGTTAGATCTGGCCGATCAACGACCCAGATCTAAGTGGCTAATCGCAATCGGCCAAGCATAAGGGATAGTTTAAAATTGGGTGCATGACATCACCAATCAACGATCGCCGATGATCGGATCAGCGGGCCGCATCGGCAGGGAACATATGCTATATTATATAAAGGACCTGGGGCCAGAGTGATATGAAATTGCAATCAGATTGCATCACAATATCGCTATCGGTGTCAACCAAGGGGTGAGGCCTATGAACATATATATGGGCAACCCAATAACTAGACCCGACGACATTATGAGTTGAAATATATAAAATTTGAGATCCATGGGAAGTTCATTTTAATGTATTGTCGCGTATTTTCGTTATATAACGAAAATACAAAGGGAGCCTTGAGCAGCGCCAACGCGATAAAGCCCAGACCTGAAAGGGTTCGGGAATGATATTATATAATATTTCAGGTTCGGGGAAAGCTGTTTTTCAATGAATTTAGTGTATTTTCATGTTTTAATGAAATACACAGGGAACAACCCAATTGCGACTTGCGATAGCGACAAGGGTGGACTCGATGGGTTTTCGAGGTGAAATATATATATTTCCAGGTCCGCGAGGGCCGATTTTTCATGTTTTTTAATGTTTTTTCCATATTGCAAAATACAAAGGGAACAAAGGGACCAGGCCATCCGCGATAGGCGACAACGAACCAAAGGGAAGACCCGATAGATATATATGCCATGTTTAAGGACTTTTAAAGTCCGAAAGGAGCAAATATTGGCAGGAGTTTATAGTGTTGCAGTGTTTTCTGTGTAAAATAGAGAACACTCATTATTAAACATTTTTAAGAGAAATAGAGGCCGAGAAGTAGCATAGCACAACACAACATGCCCAACTATCCTGAAATAGAAATATCATGGGCATCTATAGCAAAACACAACCCGAAACAGATACATCATGGTGCATCAAAAACATGACACAACTGAAAGGAATAGAAGATATTGTGGGCATCTCTAGCACAGGAGAACTCCCAGACAACGCAAAAAGCTACCAAAAATATCTGAAAGCGGTTACTCTGCTATCAGAAGAAGAAAAATCCGATCCCATGATTGTCTAGAGGGCATCAAATTAGTTAACAATACAGATCAAATAGATTAAGACTCTAAGCCTCTTAGAGCTTAGGAGCATTGTAAATGGGTTATAAATAGCAGAAATTAAGATGTAATAAGGGTTCAACCTCTGGAGATTATTCCTCCTCTGTCCCTTCAAGATTCTCATCTTCATTCTAGCAATATAAGCTTCTTTTGCCATTATATGTTCAATGTCCATCCTCTTTGTTGTTCTATGCTTGCACTTGAACAGTTTATTCATGTTTTCTTTGTGTCTAAGGCTAGATAACTGTCATCTTATCTCTACTTTGATAAATTAGATTTGCAAGCTTCTTTGTTACTTGTAGCTAGCCATCCATATGTGGTCATATATGCATCTACCAGTACAGTCAATATTCTATTTTACTACCTGTAGCTATCCATTCATTTATGTTTATGTATGCAATCTGCTGGTATAGTCAGTATTCTCCATCTGTCCATTGAATTTATAAATTATTGAGCATTAGTTGTCTAAGGCCTTGTATTGGTGAGAGCGTTCATTGATGCCTTGAGTGAAAACAGAGCTGAAATGGTTATCTAACTTGATCCAAACCATCATTTATTCCAATAGTCCAGAGAAAAATATTGAAGATTATATGTTACCAGGCATCTCCGAGCTACAACCTGGGAGAGGGAGTGATAACAGTCACAACAAACATCAGGAACATAAACATCAAATAGTAATAATTATAATTATCAATAATGGGTCGTTCCTGCCCAATTTCTTAATGGCGTTCCATATACCATGGAATTCATTAAGTAACCTCATCGTGTCACCCTAAAACATGGTGTGTACCAATTCTATTTTCATAAAATTCACATAATGATCATATTTTCAAAGTCTAATCACTTATCTTACTACTATGATGGTTCTCAACTAATGACCTTTTAGAATGATTAGTGTTCTCACAAATTTATTTCACCTTCCCATCTTTCTCATGTTTGTAAAGGATAGAATTCACATATATGTATATCATCAATTCACAATTTTCCAGTTACAGGAACTCCCTTTCTAATGTTATTTTCATAGTTGACATGTCACAATCCATTTAGTCTATATGGATCTTGTTAGTGTCCTATGTTATAGTATTCAAAGTCAAGCTTAGTATTTTGTATTATTTGGGTAAATTTGTAAGGTGCTACTATGATCTCATAGAGATCAATATTTAGTGTCAATAGGATATACTAAAGTTTGATTGGTAAATAAAATCAAGTTGTCAAAGTTTTAAAAGGGTTTAGGTTTAATAAGTCTAGGGTAAGGTGTAATCCAAAACATGAGTGAAGATAGTAGTGGGTCTCTATTTTCTCATCATTGGGACAAGTCAGTGGTGTCTTTTCAAGTCAGTTGCAAGGTCACATCAAACAATCCATCATATCATTATTCATCACAAGTTGTTGTTGTGCTTCTCCATTTTGTTGCACTACTGTCAAAGCATTAAAATTTGATAGAGGGCCATGTTTTGGTGCTATTTATTGTGTATGGAGGATCAAGGAGGTTTTTAAGGCTGTAAGAATCATCAACAAACTATTTTCCTCATCCAGAGATCTCAACACTTAGTCAAACCTATGTAGGTAAAAATTTGTTGCGCTCAAGCACCGTGTTTCTATTGTTAGTGATGTTTTTCAAGGATGGGGGTTTACAATATGAAAAAATGTTATACAATAGGTATTTGATGATTTTCAATTTGTTTTTCACATGTGTGATACATTCATAAACTTAGGAGGTGACAAGAAGCATGCAAATCATGAATTTGCTGCGCTTTTGAAGTAGTGTAGCGAATGTGTTGCGCTTCCACAGAGAGAATAGTTTAACCTTGAAATTTGAATCCAAACCTCATGAAATTAATTCTCATGGTTATGAAAAGTTTCTTTAAGTTTCTTGAAGATTTAGTATACAAGAATTGATTATATAGTATGAAATGGAAGCTCACGATGTTTTGGTTACAGGGGATTCACTGCATTTTTTACTGTTTTAGTAGTTAACTTCAAGATTAACTTACGACAAAATGGAGATGAATTTTGAAAAAGTAAAAGATATTTTGTCCAAAACAAGATAAGTAAAAAAACCTCCTATTTCTTCACACGTTTCATATAGTGGAAATTTCGAATTAATATTTATAGCCTATTTTTTAGATTTCATTATTTCTTGTTTTAGTCATGATAGTTGGGCACAGATTCCAAGGAATTGGAGAAGAATTTTCATAAACAAAGAGAGTTTTCTCTCAAGCACAAGATAATATAAAAAAATACTTGATTTTTGTAATAGATGTCATTAGTCGAGAGATATGATCTAATATTTGACCCTTATTTTCTAGAAATTTGGTCCTTATTTCCTAGCAAGCAATTTCTAAATTTAATGTATCTGACTCTATATTTTGGGAAATGGTTGAGCTCGACCCCCTAAGTACAAGGATGAGATAATTGTGCATATTTCATGAATTTTAATGTCAAAAAGGTTGGTTGGTCAGGTCTTGATAGATAAGACACTATGCATTGTACATTTTCATTAAGTTTCATTGAATGATGAAGGTAGAAGTCTACTTTTACAGGGATTCATGTATCAATTTCTTATGGTGATGTTTTCTCTTGTGTATGTGAGTTTCTCTTTTGTTTTAATCATGCTTGATTTGTTTTGTCTTCATGTTTAGTTAAGCAAGAATTTGTTTCATACTTCATTGTTAAGTGCTTTGTTATTATTAACAGAGCATTTAGTGTTTTCCTCTATTGTGATATTGAAAATTAATCCTCAACTAGATGCTTTATATGTTATCAATTCCACTACTCCTCTGCTCACCTCTCTACAACAGATTTCCTACCTTGCCCCTGTTTAAGGATTCCTCATTTTCCCCACCATATAACTGAAAATCATTAGCTCCATATGAATCCATGCCCAATGGATTTTCCCTCTTCCCTACATTCAAACTTTTAAAATTATTCCTCCATGATCTTAGTACCTAGCCTAAGACCTAAGAATGAATATTCATATAGAGAGAACCCTCTCTGAAACTGGAAGGGCTATATTCTAGTGTAAAAGTATCTTGTAGTTACCTTTGGGTTCCTCTCCTTATCTTGGAGGAATTACAAAGTGCTAAAAGACCCAACCAAATTGTCTAGTTTTTTTGTCATCTTCATATACCTTTTATTTCCCTTTATCTTATGTGTCGAGTTTAATCAAGGTATTACACTTATAGTTGGGTTTTATTTATCTCTTTCTCGTAGCTCTTCTTTCCTTCCCATGCCCAAAAAACCAACCAAGGTCAAACCACAAAAGGAAAAAAAAAGAGAGAAAAAATGAAAGAAAAGAAAACCCACGATATAAAACATATGAAAAAATACAAAGTAGCATGGTTAAGCTCAAAGTCAACAACCAAAACAACAAGGAAAATATGAATCCAAAAATAATAAAAAACATGTAAAACATTTCCATCATTCATTAGCCCACAATAACTCAATCCCTTGAGTTCCGATGTTTGGTGTATCCTTCACCACTCTCTCTCTCTCTCTTTATATATATATATATAATTTTATACTGATTATTTTCCAAGGTTTGTAACAATCTAAAAATTCTAGTGCCCCTCTAAATAATTCAAGAAGGGACCTTTTAGTATCTCAGAGATATTAAGGGGATGATCCTCCTTTATTTTTGTATTATAGTTTGTAGCTTGATGTGCCTGGGGTTCATGTTGGGCATGGAATCCCCCCACGACATGGTTTGGGGATCAAAGCCCAAGTTTTGAGTAAAATTGTTGTAAAAATCCCACGAATTTTGGGCACGAAGTGTGAATTGTATGTTAGAGTCATAGGGCTATCTGCCCTAAGTTTTGAATTTAGTGTCAGCCTACCCATGGTCTGCAGACCATGGGATTGTATAAATAGAGTGAGGCTCTAAGTTGTAAAGGAATTAAGTAAGTTAACCAATAGATGGAGTCTGAAAGATAGCGAGCATAGAGCAAGAGTCTAAGTATCTTGGGTCGTAGTAGTAGGAAGAGGCTTTGCAACTGAGTGCGCAGACCCCTACAACTGAGTGTGCAGGGTGGAGTTGAGTCTGTAACCAAGGAAGAACAATAATAAAGAGAATTTTTATCTGAATTCCATGTATCTATTCTTGTGTTATTACCTGTTTGATATCATTTTCAATTATAATGTTTATTTATTGCACATTTGTATGAATGGTGAATATTGTTAAGTATAATTGAAAGCATACAGATAAGCTAAGTTAATCAATTAATATCGAGTTACTTGTAAGGATTTGGGTAATAACACTGTTTGGCCCCTGGCTAGAGTAGTGTGAAGGCAACATCCCAGGATGCGAGGTACTGATAAGTGTTCGTAGTGATGTGCATGCAGGGTCAGACCGCAGACCACTTTCAACCCATCAGACATCCCCAGGGTGTGGAAACCTAGTTCTAGCACCCTCCCGTAGTACTTCAGGTGAGACCTCAGTCTGCACTTCGCAGATTGTTGCCGAAAGGGCCAGTAGTACCGAGATTTGTTTGGCTAAATCATCTCTGAACCTATGTCAAGTCCCAACAAGCCAAAAAATGGTTCCGTTGTTGGGAGCGGGATCTGCATAAGGGATGTATGATGTCGTGTCATTGGAATCCAATGAAGAAAGAAATTGAAGGGTTGTTAGACAGAAAGATTCACGAGTTCGTGGCATAGGAAAACAGGAATCCGCGAGTATCAAAGGAACATTGGTTGGAGTGCTACTTATATACGAAAATCCACGAAATTTTCTTTGCATCCTTTCCCTCTGAGTTGTATGAGTGGATCGCAAAGCTAGAAGACACTCAGGGAAGGTGTAGGCTCGACAAACCAATTGTGTGGACTCTAGAATTAGTGTGCAGAGTAGAAGCATTGGAAGATAAGATTGCACATGCTGTAGACCATTCGCTCGATCGAATTATAGGGGGGTTTATCAGCTACAGCGAGGCGGAATGACGCTTCCTCAAAGGACTGCGAGGTAAGTACATTAAATCTTTGAACACTTGGATAAAGATGTTATTGTGTAAAAAGTGGGTTATGAAAATAAATTGATGTTTGGGGCTACACGAAGTGGGAGGATCTATAGAAATTAAGGTAGCGTAGAGATAGAAAATAGCCCCTTGATTTCGCCTCGATGGGAAAGCGAGGAAGAGCTCGCAAAAGTTTCTCTGAGAAGCGTAGTCAGTCTGATAAGGCAACGAATTCCACACCTACCACATCCACCTACACCACCACCAGTTTCACCATCATCACCTCCATCTCTGCCCACACGACCTCTGCCACCACCACAATTCAGTATGGCAGGATAAAATTGCGAGTATTTAGGGGAGTAGGGAATGAAGATCTAGACCAATTTTGGTTTGTGGTAAGAGCCGTATGGGAAGCACAAGGAGTCATGGAAGAAAATATAAAGAAGGCAACGTTGGTGAGCACATTGCAGGATCGTGCACTGACATGGTACATTAAGCATTCTAATGACCATTCAAACATGGGGATCGCAGATATCCAAGCCGCGCTAAATAGGGAATTTAGCAGGCCAAAGTCGGAGACACAATCGATTATCAAGTTTAAGGAGATCGCGATGCTTCCAAGTGAGACCCATGGGATCTAGATCAGAGAATGAAGAGTATGATTCACGAAGCCAACATGACCTTGACAAATGGGTAGCGCCACGCATGGTTTGTAGCATCTCTAACACCACATCTAAGGATGGCACTGTCATAGCAGAAGTTATCCACCTAGGTCAAAGCTTTGGAGATTGCAATGAGACTACATGAGACCCCAATACAAGATCCTAGCTTGGGAGTCCAACAAATCCACGTGCAACAGAAAAATTTGTGTTTGGAAATGTGGAGTTTGAAATAGGATAGGACAACTTGCCCAGAAGTGCGTGAGGAGCTATGGTGCATAAAATGCAAAGGCCAGGGGCATGACAAGGACCATTGTCTAGTCTTCATGAATTACTTGGCGGGAGGAGGGTCGATGCCATTAATACTAGAGGCACAAGCAAGACCAAGTGCGATGCCTGCATTATGGTGTGCGATTTTTAAAATAGGAGGAAAGCATGCTATGAATAATTGTCATTTATTGCCGAAGTATACACAGACGTCCCAACAATTGTTCTATAACTTCTGCAGGTCAGTAGGCCATGATGAGCGCACCTGTAGAATTTACAAGCTAATGATGGATCAGACTCCGGCCTACAAATTCCAGGCCAAAATACGAGCCCTCGACCCAAATGTGGGAATGGTGCACGCTGGATTTTAGAGGCACGGATGAGGTCGAGGTGGAATGGGACCAGGAAGGGGTCGTGGACAACTAATTTTTTACAATTGTGGAGGACCAGGGCATTATGCCCGCGATTGTACGAATCCAATGAGAACATCATGTTTATACTGTACTCAGTTTGATCATGAAGCAGAGGACTGCCCTACACTGATAGTGAGGTTGCGCGATAAAAGGGTACTCCAGCCTCCCTTGACTTAGAATTTGCAAATGATGAGGTCTGAGCCATGCGAAGAGGAATCAAATGTAAACATAGTGCTCATAAGCAGTATCATGACAGGAGATGACAAAGGTAAGCAGCCTGAAGAAAGTGTGTAGCTTTGCAAGGCTCATACAAAGGAACCTGAGTTTGATTTGGAGCACGTGAAGGAGACATACATGGAAGCTAAGAAGAGCTTCATGGAGGCCTCCACTTTAGGTAGTAAGGATCAACTAGAACTAGGGATGGATCCTTCAATGCTCACTACCTTTCTGGAGACACGCACGAAACTGCTGCGCAACAGCAAGGCTGTAAAAGGATTGTAGGAACTTATCACTAGGTGCGTTGGGTTAGGAGAACCTTGCATAGTCTGGAAGCTTGGGAAACATACATCGCAAACAGGAAGGGAAATGCAATTGACTAGACAAATCAGGGAGTATGAAATGGATCAAATAATTATGGAACTGGGATCAGATGCGAATGTGTTGCCAAAGCAGACATGGGAGTGCATGGGTAGGCTCGCATTGAAATGGTCCCCTATTCAATTATGGATGGCGAATCAGTAGAATATCATACCAATGGGAAGATTGTAGGGGATAACAATAGACATCAAAGGTGTGAGTGTGATTGCAGATTTCGAGGTGATAGAAATGATTGATGATAGCAATCCCTATCCCAAGCTGTTGGGAATAGACTGGGTGACTGATATGAATGGAGTAATAAATCTAAAGAAGCACAAAATGATCTTTGAGAAAAAGTCACTATGCATAGTGGTGCATTTAGACCCTGCGGAAAGAGCGCGCTACACAGAGCCAGTGCACGATGACAAGAGTGACAACAAGCTAGACTATCTTTATAAGATAACTGCACGAGAATAGGATTGGGTGAATCCTACAACGGATGGCTGGATTTTGTGGGAGCGCAAAAGCTCATGTACATCAGATTCGGATGAGGAAACATAATGATGGCAGAACCAGTTACACGAGGTAACCACACTCAATTGCAACATGATGGTAAGATCCTTGCACTGCGTGAAAATAGAGGTAAGGGATCTGCCTATGTATGACGGGTTGACAACGGTGGATGAATTCCTGAACAAATTTGAAAGCACAGTGCCAGAATAGCAGTGGTTTGATGCTCTGAAATGGGCACTACACGCAACGCCTGCAAGGTGGTGGGGTATGCATCAGAGAAGTTTTGAGGATTGGCATGGATGCAGAAGGATGATGCGCCGACAATTCAGGAAACCGCAGATGTGACTAACAAGTATGACGAACGGGATGATCCACGTACACACCTCACAAAATGGACCAAGGTCTATGGGGAAGAGCCACAGCTTGAATGGGTACATTTGTTCTATCATACCCTGGATGTCATACCCATGAATTGGTATACTGAGACGGACCTTCGCCATGGTACAAGAGAATGGGATATCTTGTGCGAGGGATTTCTATTAACTTTCACATTTGAATATCGTTGGTGGGATACTCTTGATGCACTCCAGGTAGTAAAAGCAACTATCTTCAAAATACCCCAAGAGCCAATGGAATTACTTCAGCCAAAATGGGTGACACAGCTGAGCTATGCACTAGAGTGTTACAATGTAAATGTTGAGGAGGATGATGAGGACCCACGAAATATTAACATTCTAGAAACGGAAGGCTGTTGCGAGGTTCGAGGATCATCAATTGAGGATCCCAACATCACTGCGCTGCTAAAAAAAAAGCAGGTAAACAATGGAACAGAGGTGGAGCCAATGTACGGAACGCTTAGGGACTATTGGGATGATGCCACGGTGGATAAGGTTGCTGAGTTACTCAGCGAATAGTGAGGCTTGTTCCTGACCAAAATTAGAGTTTTAAAAGGGATCGTTGGTGAATTAGGGATGATGAAGATCACCCTGAAACCCGACGCAAATCAGGTTAAGCAGAGGCCTTATCGCTTGAATCTAAAGTATAAGGAAAAGGTCCACGAAGAATTAGAAAAAATGCTCGTAGCCAGAATTATTGAGCCAATGGAAGAATCCGACTAGGTGAGTCCTATGGTAGTACATGAGAAGAAGAAGAAGGGTGAAATAAGAATATGCGTAGACCTCAGGAAGTTGAATGACACCTGTGTACACGATCCATTCCCAACACCATTCATAGATGAAGTACTAGAAAATGTTGGTGGTCAGGAAGCATACTCGTTCACGGATGGGTTCTCAGGGTACCGCCAGATCAAGATTGCACCAGAAGATAGGAGAAAAACAACCTTCGCAACGGAATGGGGCTGCTTTCAATACACCATTATGCTATTTGGATTGAAGAACATGCCAACCATCTTTTCGCACATCGTTGTTGCTGCGTTCAAATAATACATCCACAAGTTCTTGGAGGCCTATTTGGATTATTAGACTGTCTTTGGATTAGTTAAGCACCATGTAGCAAGCTTATGCTTGATGCTGGATACTTGTTGTTGGCACTAGATCGTGCTGAACCTTAAGAAGTGCACATTTCTCATTCCCTTTAGAAACTTGTTGGGACATGTGGTCTACAAACAAGGACTGATGGTGGAACTTGCAAATATTTTCATTATTCTAAATCTAGGAGCACCGCGAAGTGTTAATCAACTGCGCACTACCTTGGGACACACCGGGTACTATAGAAATTTTATCAAAAGATATGCCCAAATCACCACGATGATGGAAAAATTATTGAAAAAGGATGTTACATTTTGCTGGAATGACAATTGTATGAAATGTTTGGATGTCTTGAAGGGGAAATTGGCCTTCGATCCAATCCTGGTCTTCCAAAAATGGGATGTGGAGTTTCATGTCCATGTTGATGCGTCGTGTATCACGTTGGGAGCAGTGCTCACATAGGTGGGCGGGGAAGGCTTGGATCACCCTATTGCATTTGCAAGTCGGAGGTTGTCCAAAGTAGAGAAGAACTATTCCACCACTGAGCGCGAGGGGTTGGCGACGGTGTACGCACTCCAAAAATACCGACACTATATACTCGGAGGACATTTCAAGATGTATACCGACCATTCCACTCTAAAATACCTAGTCAATAAGCCTGTGTTGGGGGGGCGCATATGCAGGTGGCTCTTATTGTTCCAGGAATATGATTTTTAGGTCATAGTAAAGTCAGGATGCTTGAACGTAAGACCATATCACTTGTCATGAATTGAGATGGGCGAGGAACCCACTAATTTGGAGGAGGGACAACCTAATGCATAGATCTTTGTGGTGCGCGTCGTGGACGCACACTTCGAAGATATAATCCATTTTCTAACGACAGGGATTGTGTCGAAGGAATACTCCATCCAACAAAAGAAGGAATTGGTGGTGTGTGCGGTGGATTTTTCTGTCATTACGAGGCACCTATACAAAATGGGAAATGATGAGATATTGCGAAGATACGTACCTGAATTCAAACAAAGTCAGATCCTCATGGAAGCACATGGGGGCGCTACAGGAGGACACTATGCAGGACGCACAACCACACAAAAGATTCTTCACGCAGGGTTATGGTGGCCAACCCTGCACCAGGATTCGAAAGCACACTGTAAGGCCTACGATATATGTCAAAGGACTAGAGAACCATCACGGAGGGACGAGATGCCTTTAAATCCACAAATGACACTGCAGCCATTTGAAAAATGGGCAATCAACTTTGTGGGACTGAACAAACCTCAGGGAAAGACGGGCACATGCTACATCATCACCATGATGGAGTACCTGATACAATGGGTAAAAGCGCAACCAGTCAAAGACTGCATGGCCACTATGACTACGATTTTTTTGTTCAAAAATGTGTTGACCCAATTTGGCTGTCCGGAAATTTTAATGAGTGATCAAGGAACACATTTCCTGAATGAAACCATCAACACCCTCACAGAAGAGTTCCAGGTGTATCATCAGAAAAGTACACCGTACCACCCACAAGCTAATGGGACAGTAGAGGCATTCAACAAAATACTGGAGACTGCACTAAGTAAAGTGTGAAATGCATGGCGAAATGATTGGGACCTGCATGTACCTGCCATGCTATGGGCTTATAGGACAACGTGAAAGAAACTGACGGGACAGACACCTTTCCGGTTAGTTTATGGCATGGAAGTTGTCATGCCGATGGAATATATCTTACCTAGTCTACGAAATAACAACGCTCACAGGGATGATGGACTGTGAAGCTCTGGAAGAAAGGCTCACGCAATTAGAAGAACTCCAGGAAGAATGATTTTTGGCTAGATTTCATCAGTAGGTAAAAAAGCAGTGTGAAAAATCCTGGCACGACTGCCATATCAAGTTGCGCACCTTCAAGGTAAACGACTTAATGCTACTATGTGAAAGTAAGTTTGAAAAATTTATGGGAAAATTTAGAATGCACTGGCTGGGACCATACGTGGTTAAGGAGGTCACAAACAGAGTCGTGATCTAGCTAGTCAAACTAAATGGAGAATCCTTCCTAGGCAAAGTAAATAGCAGCCACTTGAATCCCTACATAGGTGGGCCGACTATCTGACTAACCGGCTGAAGCACAGTCTTCGCGACCCGAGGAGCCGAAAAAGTGTGCGGGATTATAAAAATATGTAGTGGATACTAGTACAGATGTAAGGACACAATTCAGACATGGAGGAACGAATGCAGGAGGTTCAACAAGCAACAACTAAGTATGGTGTAGACATCAGCACTGTACGGGAACAATTGGAGGGACTTCATGCCAAGATCGTCATGCCAACAGAGTGACTCAAGGGTGAGCCATGATGTTTGTGTTAGGGGCCTATTGGGCATGGAATACCCCCATAGCATGGTTTGGGGCTCAAAGCCCAAGTTTTGAGAAATATTTTTGTAAAAACCATGTGAATTGTGGGCACGGAGCACGAATTATATGTTAGAGTCATAGGGCTATCCACCCTAAGTTTTGAATGTAGTGTCGACCTACCCATGGTCTGCAGACCATGGGATTATATAAATAGAGTGAGGCTCTAAGTTGTAAAGGAATTAAGTAAGTTAACCAATGGATTGAGTCTGAAAGATAGCGAGCATAGAGCAAGAGTCTAAGTATCTTGGGTCATAGTAGTAGGAAGAGGATCTGAAGCTAAGTGCACAGAGGCCTAGTAGAGTTCGCAGCTGAGTGTGCGGACCCTTGCAACTGAGTGCGCAGGGCAGAGTCAAGTCTGTAATCAAGGAAGAAGAATAATAAAGAGAATTTTTATTTGAATTTCGTGTATCTGTTATTATGTTATTACCTGTTTGATATCATTTGCAATTATACTGTTATTTACTACGCAAATTTGTATGAATGGTGAATATTGTTAAGTATAACTAAAAGCATACATATAAGCTAAGTTAATCAACTAATATCGGGTTACTAGTAAGGATTTGGGTAATAACATTGTTTGGCCCCTAGGTATGGCTGCGCGAAGGAAGCATCCCAGGCTGCGAGGTACTGATAAGTGCGCATAGTGACGTGCGTGCAGGGTCAGACCGCGGACCACGTGGAACCCATCAGACATCCCCAGGGTGTGGAAACCTGGTTCTAGCACCCTCCCATACTACTTCGGGTGAGACCTCAGTCCACGCTCCGCGGTTTGTTGCTGAAAGGGCCAATAGCACTAGGATTTGTTTGGATAAATCATCTTCGAACCTAGTTCTGGCCCAACAAGCCAACGGTTCACATGTACTATTCTTCTTCTTATTATTTAATTGTATGTTAGGATAATCTCTTCTCAGGTGTTCCTCTCCATAGTGCCAATATCAAACTAGCTTTCTTTTCTTCCCCCCTAATAGAGCAGAAATATTCCCATCATTCATTAGCCCACAACAACTCAATCCCTTGAGTTCTATTGTTTGGTGTATCCTTCACCTCTCTCTCTCTCTCTCTCTCTCTCTCTCTATATATATATATATATATATATATATAAAATTTTATACTGAGTCTTTTCCAAGGTTTTTAGCAACCTAAAAGTTCTAGTGCCCCTCTAAATAATTCAAGAAGGGATCTTTCAGTATCTCAGATATCTTAAGGGGATGATCCTCCTTTATTTTTGTATTATAGTGTGCAGGTTGATGTGCCTGAGGCTCACATGCACTATTCTTCTTTTTCTTCTTTCATTTTTATGTTAGGACAATCTCTTCTCAGGTGTTCCTCTCCACAATTCCAATATGAAAATAACTATATTTTCTTTCTAACCTAATGAGGTTTCTCTCTGGCCTTGTTAGCATGAGCTTCCTCCATATCTTGAGAGGATGATGCTTGTTTCAATGACCCTTGCATGTATGACATGTGTTTTAGCAACATTGTGATCTGGACTTATGCATGAATGCAAAAAAATATAGAAATACCCATATACACAGAGATGCAGTAGAAATAAAACTTCATTTCATTAATATTAGAGAACTAAAATATGCTTACATATATAAATAAAAATAAACTAGCTCGGGAAATGGTAGCTTATCTCTGAGAAGAGATGTGGCGACTACATGCCTCTGAACTGTGTTACAATGAGGCTCAAAGGCCTATTTATTATTGATAAACAATGGAAAACCCTATACATCCAAAAACCTAACCCTAGGAGATGAAGTGCCAAAACTGTGGGCCCCGTTTGGGTAAATTGGTACATCAAATTCTTGGGGTCATAACTTTGGCATATGATCTTTGTTTGGCTATCATAATACCTCATTTTGAATATCTCAAAGTGGATACCAAAAATAAATTGGTAAACTGGTGTGGGACTTTTCCGGTCTCTCTGTTTTCCCTAAAAACATCTTTTAGTCCCTCAAAACGGCTTCAGAATTTTAAGATCTGAAAAAATTCCAAAAATATTAAGTTGTGCTACAATTAAGGAAACTAAAAAGAAAAAATTGTGGGGGTCCAAATGGAATAGGTGGGTGACTACCAATATGAACATGGATGACATTGTATCCACCCTTGCCTAATCCTTTTTCTTTCTAGCGAACCTTTCATTTTCTGCCTTGTATCTCTCTAGCTTGGCTTTCAAGCTCCTAAATATTTCTGTTGTATTAGGGGAACTTTCCCTTTCTTGTTCATGATGGACTTGGTCCATTCTATGCTACACCATATTTTTTTCCATGCTTTTATTTCTTGCTACAAATGGATCTTCTTATATGTTTTCATAAACACATAACTATTAGTTTCATCAACATAAACAAATTAACTTGTTACCTTGCCATGCCAACACTAAGCATGTTGATCTGAATCACATCAATCTGTTGTTGTTCACACATCTAGAATTCATGTTAGCCACATATTCTAGGAATCCAAATTGCATATTAGTATGTTTATATTCATATCATCACTAGGTTGGAAATCATCCTATTACCAAGGCTATTAGCCAAAATAACTATAAGGTCAAAAGTTAATTAGAAAAAAAGACTAACACATCAGAACCTTCCATTCTTATCCTTTCACAATTATGATATAAACATTGATATGCATAAAAAACATAGTTTTCAATCAACATGTAATGATCAATCACAGTGCTACAACTAGCACCCACTTGCACACAACAACAATCACTAGAAAATAATGCACTTATAACAGAGTTCCAAAATTTTATCCCCAAAATTCTAGTGTAGAACCTTCCCTCTTCAATTTCATTGGTCTTGAGCCCATAAAGTATGTTGAGTGTTAAGATTGGATCTACAATCCTCATCACTTAAATTTCAAACCAGGGCCTTGTAAACTTTGAGACGTAGCACTCCTGTTTCTAATCACAAAATTTTAGATTCTAAATAAAAACATAAAAACTCTAATTGATCTCCTATGTAGTTGGCATCTCAGTCAACTCACGTCTTACTTCTGCTCTCCAAAACCAATCATCAATTTGACCTCAACAACTCAAGGAAAATCATCGATTAAAAAACACTTAATGAAAGTACAATTGATGCCAAATAAATCTGTGTATTTAACTTCAATATTAGGATGTAGGTTCTATGAATGTAGATGAATAGGTGTACATGTTTTCAAACATAAAAAAACACACTCTCTTTTTGTATTTCTCAGATCAATTGAACTGTTTCAACCAATCCTGATTCGCTTCTTCTTTTACATAGGAAAGTTGTGAAAATTAAAGAAAGTAACAATAGAGATAAACACTCTCAATCATAACATTCCAAGAAACGTTTCACTCTCCCTGTACTCAAGATTAATCTAACAATATGAGTATACAAGCTGATGAAAAGAATGACACAAGTCTTGAGCACAACCAATTAGTAACCACATCAATACTAGGTGTAGGAAAAACCCAACTGGTTGATTCTCGACTTCAAAAAATTTGAGTGCAGGAAAAAAGGTCTATTACACTTGTACAATAAAGATTCAAAGTTAAAATTGTATGTAAGTTGTTCTTAGTGAAAGAATATGAAACAAAATAATGATTATGTATGAAATCAAATAAAAAACCCAAGAAATGATTCTTGATACAGATTTTCAGACATGAAACCAATGACATCGACCTCTTGATCTTTAGGCACACAATATGTCATTCTAATATGTAAATGAAAAGATGTCTACCCAGTATAAGTTTAACCCTTTTCTGGACTAAGATAGACTAACTTCAAAAAAGGAATACCAAGTAGTTTAACATGACTAAGAGGTTCTCTTGGGTAATATTTTCTACCTTTTTGTACCTAAGGGACTATCTATGAAAGGGAACATCAGGAGTTTTCTTTTCCACCTCCTTTTCAAACTCTCTAAACATGAAAAATATGTTGAGTTATACCTTTTTTGGACTCATTAAAACATCAAACAATGATGGAATCGTCATTCATGATATGACATAACCACTCCTTCTCTAGGTTCCTTAAATATTCTCAGAGGGATTCATCTGAAGGATGAACTTACAGATCAAGCATATGTTATCCTCCTCAAGCTTGTTAAAAAATAAAGAGGTACTAATCAGTATCGTTGGGGAAACTGGGAAAATAGGGTACTCCATTTTGTTAATGGAAGTGAGTCGCCCTTGAACATGAAACTCTTCCACTTCATCTTCATGGTTGTCAGGTTGGGAAATATTCTTGTCTTTTGGTTTATCATACTGTTTCAAAGGCTCATCTTTTGGTTTTGGGCGAATGCTGCCAACTCCATTTAGTGTCACCATTGTGTTCAAGAGAATTCATTTAGTTAATATTTTCTACATTACTCTTAAGCCATTATTCCATCTCTGCCATTAAAACATCAAACAGTGATGGACTCATCATTCATGATGGGACCAAACCACTCCTTCTCTAGGTTTGTTAAATATTCTTAGAGGGATTCATCTAAAGGATGAACTTACAGATCAAACATATGTTATCCTCCTCAAGCTTGTTAAAAAATAAAGAGGTACTGACTAGTATGGTTGGGGAAATTGGGAAAACAGGGTACTCCATTTTGTTAATGGCAGTGAGTCATTGTTTAACAAGAAACTCTTCCACTTCATCTTTGTGGTTGTTGGGTTGGGAAATATTCTTGTCTTTTGGTTTATCATATCATTTCAAAGTCTTCGTTTTTGGTTTTGGGTTAATGCTTCCAACTCCATTTAGTGTCACCCTTGTGTTCAAGAGAATTCATTTAGTTAATATTTTCTACAATACTCTTAAGCCTTCATTCCATGTATGCTTTTCTTGATCTAGTTCTGTATCAACATCACTCTGATCATTCTATCTCAAATCATCATACTTGTTTCATGTCTTTGATGGGGTATACATCAAGGCCCTCCCGTGATGAGTCGCTTCCTGTCGACATCATCTCATTATCCAGGAAGTTGACTTAGAAACACCCCTCGGTACCTTGGTGCTTACATACATCAATGGAAAGTTTCCTTGCTCTCGTAAACAGGTTTACATCATTGGCCTTAAACCGAAATATTCTGTGCGGTGTTCAACATCAACTCATTTATTCACACCATACAAATTGTACTAGAGTACCTTGAGAGACATTAACATCACCGGTGGTTCCTATTGCATCTTCTAATGACTTACATTATTGGCTAGTAATCAGATGGTGTCTACCATGTTTGAGTCCAACTCATTGATTCATATGGTTAGACTCGTACATTGGTTGGTTGTGTGAACGAGATAGAAGACCTTGGATATAGTTTCATCCATTTGGGCTACAATCAGGAGTAATACAAGATCACAATGTATAATGTCTATGATCATATAGACAGTCATCTAGTCATGGCTCCACCATCAATCATATGTGGACATATCTTTTGATCGTTGTGCATGTAATGTTAGCTTATGTGTTGAGTATGGGTATGCCTCTCTCAAGAAAGATATCATGATGTAAATGTATTGTAACAAATGATGATCTCATCGGTTGTTCTTGATCTCGATTTGTCACAAGGTAAATCACTTCAGTTATCCGCTATCATTTCTGACTTTGCGCTTTAGGGGGAAATTTGTTATAGGCCATTTTGTCACATCTAGTCAACAGGCCTTCAATTGGATCAATCAACACCCTTTGATCTCCTTTTCATCATCCTTTCACAAATCCCTAAGCATGACTCATTCTAATCCCTGAGTTTCTTCTTGGAAATACCTTGTTTCAATCATTTTAAGTACCAACGGTCTCTAGTCTCCTACTGGATAATGTTGACTACCAGGTTTCTCCACTGTGGCCTGAGATGATCACCTACAGGTTGCTCCAATATGCACCTACATTGGTTCTACAAATATATGAAAAAGAGAATGAATCTCGAAGCCTCTTCTTCCAGAAGATGCTAGGATATGTGGTAACCATTTACCTCAGAGAAAAGTCTTGAATCCTATCCTATCCTATCTTAGAGTTTTCATTTTGTTATCTATTTACTTTAAGAAAAACATTAGTGCCATTGTCTTTCTATTGTTCTAGGTCAGTCCACCAGGACTAGGGAAGATACTTTTGTTTGCTTTCATAGATTCCGCATAACATGGGGCGTGAATCAATATTACAAAAATACTATAAAAATATCTACAATTAAAACTTATTCTGAAATGCATTTCAACAAATGTAACAAGATCATGCACATGAAAAAAAACAATCATCACATGTAAGCACTTGGATTTTAGGTGGAAAAACCCCACTCCAAGGAAAAAAACCACCGAATTGTTTGTTGCTTCTTCTTATTATCTATTTCTTCAAAATATTCTCATTTCCATTACATCAACTAGCCACTAGTAGAAATTGAGCACCCACCCCTTGATTGAAATGAAAAATGTTGGCCATGACCAACTTGGAGCACCTGCTCCTACAATATACAATCAACATGCACTTAGCTTGAATCCTATACACCAAGTACATACAATTATACAACAAGATAATATAATTTAAAACTGAAAACATTGTTGCATAAACAAAACTCTCATAAAATAATTGCACTCATGTAGCCATGATTTCACACTCCAATTGAGAGAAAAAATCGCTCCACAAGCACTCTCCAAACTGATCTTCAATCTCTACACACAACTCTGAAACATTGTTGATGAATAATTTCTAAAACACACTATAATACTAAAGCTCTAAACCCACTGCTACAATCACTGGTTTATTCACTTTCTCTACATGCACACACACTCAATCACACTACTAGAGAACCAACCAAATGAGCAACTTTCCTTCTCATATTTGTAAATTTTGGAGATGGTTAAGTCAATAAATTCTTCAGATGATGGATCTCGCCCAAAACCTTTTCACATGCTTCATATTTGATTGAGATAGACTTCTTGACCAAATCAAGCCACTTACTCAACTAACCTTTTGATATTTTCAACTTCGATCAACTTCTAGAGGCCCCACAACTTGTCTCGACCTTTTTCTGGAAAATTCTGACCATAAGCTTCACCAAAAACAAAATAATTCCAATTGTGCACGTGAAATCCAGTGTAATTTTTTTTCCTTTCCCTACAAAAACAAGCCTGTGAAAATTTGATTGCAGTCACATGGACAAGCCTATGAAAATTTGACTAGGGCCTTTTAGTCACACACATAAACCATCATCCAAGCTACTAGGGTAGAGCATAATGTAAAACAAAAGATATTCCCCTCAAACCTACAACAAAGCTTTAGGGGGTTGATATGACCTGTAAAACATCCTTCCAATCCCAACTTAACATTAAGAAACCAATTACATGACTCAACAATACTCCACACAAAACATCAACTAGAATTCTAGAAAATCTGTAGCTCAACTTAAGATCAAGCCTTATTGCCTCATGACACCTCTTCGACAAACCTTCTGAGACTGTGACACTTTACATCAACATGAAGACCTTCAACAAGTATACAACAAACTCAAGTTGATACATAGGGACTCATGAGTACGTGACTTACAACAAGTGACATCAATGGAAACACAAACACGCCAACACATATTACAAGTTTTTTCCCAATCCCATAGGATTAGGTGTCAACATCCCCCCCCTTAATCTAAAGGGGTGTTTGTAAGTCCAAGCATCATCATGAATCTTTCAAACTTTTCTCTTCCAAGCACTTTGGTGAAGATGTCTAAAATTTTCTCATTTTTGGAACAATGTCATAAGTGAATGATCTTTTCCCCAACATGATGTCAAATAAACTGATACTTTATATTGGTATGCTTAGTACAATCATGGACTTTTTTATTCTTGGTAAATTTAATTGCTGAAGTATTTTCAATTATAGGGGGAGTAAAGTGCACTTGTTTCTCCTACAAATCTTCAAGAATTTTCCTAAGCCACACAATCTCTTTAATTGATTCTACAATTGCCACATATTTTTCCTCTATTGTGGAATATGTTGAAATCAACTGTGTGCATGACCTATAGGAGAAAAATCCTAATCCAAGCCTCATAACATAACCTGAAGTAGGTACTCCATTTTCCTTATCTTCATCAAATTTCGAATTAGAATATCCAATCAAGTTGAAGTCATCCACCTATGTATATTTGAGTCCAAAGTCTTGAGTTCCCTTCAAGTACTTTAGAACCCTTTTTGTAGTATAGCAATGACCTCACAAGAATTTTGCATAAATCTAGAAAGGATTCCAACAATAAATTAAATGTCTAGTCTAGTAGTGGTGAGGTAGATAAGACTTCCTACAAGTTGTTTATACTTAGATGCATCCTCAAATTCATTCCTTATTTAGATGTGAGCTTTGAATTTTGTTCCATTAGAGTGGACAAAAGATTTCATTCATCCATGATACCAAATTTTTTCAACAAATATCTAATTTACTTCTTTTGAGAGAGAAATATAAATTTGTAATGTTTGTTTACTTCATTACCCAAATGGTAGTGAACATACCCCAAATTTTTCATCTCAAATCATTTCTTCAATTCTTTCTTTATGGATGAAATATAATTACCATTGTTCCATGTCATCAACAAATCATCTAAATATACCACAAGATAGACACTAGTTTTTCCAACTTTCTTGTAAAAGAAAGTTGCATCATCAAGATCAAAGTGCTTGAAATTTAGTTTCAAAAGGTACTCAGTCAATTTTTGATACCAGGCTCGCAATGCTTTTTCTAGGCCATACAAGGATTTGATAAGTTTACTTTATGCTCTTTTCCATTCATGATACAACATTTAGGTTGAGACATAAAAACATTTTATTTCATATCACCATTCAATAAAGAAGATTTTACATCCATTTGATGGAATTTCCATCCATTCTAAGCTACTAAGGCAAAGAGAGTCTGGATGGTGGTCCATTTTACAGTGGTGGAAAACGTATCCTCATAATCGACACCTTCATTTTTTGAAAATCATTTTACCACGAGCCTTTCTTTGTGCTTGTCATGTGATCCATCTCATTTATACTTGTTCTTAAAGACCCAACTTGTAGCCAATTGGTTTGGTTCCAAATGGAGTGTCCACCAAGTTCTATGAGAACATCATAATATTTCTTCATTGCTTCTTTCCATTCATCATTAGAAGCAACTTATTTAAAGGAAGTTGGTTCAAAATTAGTAGGCAATTTTTCCAAAATTTCTTTTATTGAATTTTTGAGGATTCCTTCCTTCTTTCCCTTTCTTTGTGTAAGCAACAAGTGCTTGATTTTCTTGATTTTGAGGTTCATTTTTAGCCAACAACCTGATTTCTTCTTGAATATAATCATCCCATTGATCATAAAATGATGGTATTTTTCCATGTGCATAGAATCCTTGAATAAATGGTTCCCATGATGAAGGAAAGCCACTTAGAGCAATTATAACTAATTCTAAACCTTCAATTTCCTCTTAAATGACTATAAGTTCATATTTGATCCGAGTTATTTGATAGGAGGTAACAAAATTCGATTTAGTCATTTTAATATTGCAAAGACGATTCTTCAAGGCCAATTTCTTGTTATTATTACTTCTTGCATATAATTTTATTAAATAATTGAACATTGCTTTGTTAGTTTTAGTCCTTTAACTTGAGGAATCAAGAAGTATTTTATGGAGTCTACAAGAATTCTCTTTGTTTTGGTCTCACTCTTTTTGAAACTTTCCTTCTCCTCAACTCCGTCTGGTTCTCGAATATCTTTTTCTACGTGTTCTAGAAGGTCATTTTCCTCCAAGATGAGAAGTACTCTAGTTTTCTAAGATCGATAATTGATTTCACCTTCTAATATGTCTTCAATTATAAGGTTTGGAGCCATTTTTCAAACAATAAGGAATCAAGTATTTAAGAACCATTTTCTCTAGGACCAAATTCAAATTATTCCAAAGCTTGGCTTCTTCAAAGTATTGTGGTTGTTCTTTCACCTAGGCTTTGATACCATGTTGACTTTTATTATGATAGAAACTGATTTTCTAATTTGATAATTACTACAAATTATTTGTATTCTCAAATTGTCATATGTCGCTTATATCATTCAATCTTCAGCAAAGCTTACAACATAAATTGTCTAGAAATCTATGCCAATTTCCAAGCAAAAAATACTAGTCAAACCTGGTTAGAGGAGAGAGAATAACTGACTTCTATTAGCTTAGTAAAATCTGGCCAACAAGATGATTTCATTCTATTCTTCTTCTAGTCAACTATGTTCAAAGGAGGTCAAATTTTGACCCTACAACTCTTCCTAAAACTCAATAAAATTAGCACAGTTGACTTGCAGTCAATACTGGTCAAATAGGTTTAGTCAATGTCCTTATTTATACTCAAATATTTGGTCAATAATCAATCAAATATGTGTGGTAACCAATCAAAGGTTCTAATTCAAATCAGTCCAATGCCAAAGTCAACGTTGGTCAATGAGTCAAATTCAGACTTCTTTTACTCCTTCACATGTGTGAAGAGATGACTTCTTGTTCTTGTGAGTGATTGAAATTATTCCAAGTAAGGAGGACAAATTGCCTTATTTATAATGGTCAAATGGGTGCCTTTTTGACCAAGGGTCACCTCTAATGGTGGGGTTGACATAGGCTTCTTGGAGCCTACATAAACAAAAATAGAAATTGAATTTTTACTTTTAATATTTATAATTTCTTTTGTTAATTTTTAAGGATCATTGACATGTGGGAATACCTCCCAATGCTACAAAAATCAACATTCCCTCTTAGCAAGGGAGGTATTCTCCTGCAACAAATTTCTCTTAGCTAGGACTTCTTCTTCCTTAATAAAAGTTTCATGAGCTTGTCATAATGATGATATTTTTTTTTCTTGATTAATATAAATATCCAAGGTAGGCTAAGTTCCTTTATGGCTCCTCAAGGAAATATACCAAATTTGTTTGGTCATGACCTTAACCTAGGCATTAATTCTTTCTTTTAAGTTTTAAAGAGAATTTTCCTTTGGAATATTCACCTTTCTAGTTATATTCCTTTGTAACCTAACCAAGTCCTTATGGTATTTTAATGGTGAATTTCATCTATCTCCTTTTGCTGACATAACCAAGTCCTTCTAGCTTCTAAGGAGAAGATTTTTCCAATATTATAGTTACCCTGGAACATTCACTTTTTTTTTACCTAGCCAAGTCCTTTTGACTTCAAAGGTGAATGTATGCATCTCTATTTGGTTAACATTCTCTATGACCCTAGCCAAATCCTTTTTGGCTTCCCATAATTCCTTTTAATGTGGGAGACATCTAGCATCATACCAAGCTCAATTTTCTCCATAATATATTCATTTGTGAATATATACTGGAGCTCTATTAGACCTTTCTTTGTCATGACTCAGATAAAGTGATTTGGTCATTACTTTTGTAAAGACTCACTTAATTTCATAAGATACATCATGGGTACCAATGTACCATATATAAACTTTAGGTGTTCATTTGAAAGTATTTGGTCCACAAATATGGATTTATATTTCATCAAAAAGATATAAATTGTAGTTTCAAAAATCATTCATCTTGAGGTTAACTCTTCTTTTTCTTGAAGCTGAAGTAGGTCTTATCTGTGATGATCTAGGTTGCTCCCTTTGTCACAATAATAAGCCTTACATAATTTTTCTTCCACAAGCAAGTTATTTTTTTTTATTTTTTCTCCTCTTAATTGAGAGACCATATGTACAGTGTTCCTGTGAATCTTATTCAGAATATCATAAAAGAAATTATTATTATTGAGTAAAAGAAACAAAAAAAGGAATGTAAGAGAAGGAAATAACATATAAAAAAAATAAAAAAGAGGGATATATATTATTATATTTTGAAATTTGTATGGAGTTGTTTTCTTTAACCTTTCCTCCTTGAAAATATCCTTCAAATTATTCTGCAATCCTTATATACAATATTCTAAATCCAATTCTAGAATCTAATTTCTATAAATTTTCAATAGGTTGTCCTTTTCCTTTAACATTTTTAGAGATCAGTTCCTTTTGATCCACCACTCATGGGATTCTACCAGAAGCACCAACTTGCAAGAGGCACCAACCCCCAAGCTCTCTACAAACATCCACTAGATGGAAGAACCAACTCCTTGGTTTGTAGGCTCCAACCCACACTTAATAGGAACTAATGTTCATTTTCCTTGGTAGTCATTCAACCTTGTTTCAAATCTCTATTCTCCTATGTAGCCTTCTCTTTATTATACCCATGCAACATTCTCTGTCCACACTGCAACAACTCATTGTTATCGGCCCTCTACTCACAGAAACATACACTCAGCTCTCATACCCTTCTTTCCACATGCTCTCTCGGCCTCTCAAAACATCACATGCTCACTTTGAACCTCCATATCTTCATAGGAACACTTGGCCTCTTTCCTCAACAACCTTCATGCTCTGAGCTCTCCTCTCAACTCTCTAAACTATGATGTCTCCCCCATTTTTCTCAACTGCAATCATGGTTTTTGTTTCACTAAAACACAATGATCAACGTTGTCTCTCTTAGTCATCACTCTACCATTCACATTGCCCGAGTGCAATCTAAGGCATGGTTGTCCATGCTATCAATGGCATCAAGTTGCATGAACACTGTTGCTGCATGAAACATGAGGATGGGAACTTGAGTGTTTCTCATACTGAGAATTAATTCTTAGTCAAATTATGAATTGAAAGAGCTCCCCCATTGAGTTCAACAAGTAATGGTAGTATGGCTTTTCAGCGCTCATGTTAGACACTCCATTCATTTTCTCATCTTAGGATTCTTCCTACTGTAGTGTTCACTATATGGAAACTACATCTGCGTCACTCCATCAGAGTCCTTAGGGAACATATTATAAATTCAGGCATGGCTCTCCTGGACTATGATCAAATTTATGCACTTAGCCATATTTTCCATTTAATTCTCCTTATCATGCAAGGAAGATCAAATGGCTTACTTCTATTCAAGACAAGCCCATTAAGTATTATGTGCAATCATGGTTGTTCTTGCTTAGAGGAATTAAAATATTTAACCAACTATCGACTCATCCATGTCTACATAATCATCTTATGGTGCATAGCCAAACTAGCACATCTTCCAAATATGGTACATAGTGCCCAAGGTGCCCCATAATGCGACATGATAAGCCCAAAGTGTCGTAATCCCTGTGATTGACAATACTTACCACACTAGGCCCTTGGTCACTAATAATATAGGAACTTTGACTTAAATGTTCATCAGATCCCACTCGTATGTATATCTGTGTGTGTGTGCGCCACCACTGATTTGGAGCCTGGATGCCCTGTTGCCATTTTCTTTTTCATAAATAGCATTTCTTAAGACTTACGAGCTCGCAGGCTTCTGACCTAGCCCACTTGTGTGCCTTAGCATCTTTCCCCTGACACCTTTACATGTTTTCTTACACAAGATCAGGTGTTGTGACCTTCATCTATGCATTTAGCTGCTAACCTATTTGTTGGCCTATGGGGGCATAATTCCCTTTACAGTATTTCGTGCCCCTAGTTCTCTGTTATCGATATAACCTTGTGCAAAAGATTTAGACAATTACTTGACCCCATACATATACATTTGTTGTTCCATAGTTGGAGCTCGGATTCCCTAGTTCCCGTATCATTTTCAATATCTCTCCATAAGATCTTGTGGGCTCGGGGGCTTATGGGCTTGACCCACTCTCCACCTATTGGCCTTTGATGACCTCTAGTTGTTGGCCCCACTGTTATGTCTGATTCTCTATTGAAATTTCTTTTGAGATGTCAACCTTCTAGGAAAACTTGGATACGAGTTTCTACAATTGAGGGTTTTTCAATTGTCATTCCCTGCTAACCAGGATCCATGTTATCCTATGTTTCTTATTAATAAATCTTTCGAGCTTCCCGGCTTCTAGACTCCCGACCTTCCGAGAAATATCTGCTAGCTGTCAACTAGCTTACGAGCTTCTAGGCTTCTAATAATTTTCTCACTACCTTGGCTCAAGACTATCCTATAACACTTATTAATAAAGTTATGAGCTCCTAGGCACTGCATCTTTGACATTGAGGTCCTTAATTTGACTGACCATAACTCTTGATTTAGGGTCCGATTTGTAAACTTCCAAATACCATTGGAAAGATTTTTCTAATCACTATCCAACTATGCCATAACGAAGAGTATCTAAGCTAAACTCTTGATGTAGAAATGCCTCCAAAGCATGGATATCCCTAACCATCACATTCATATTTTTATGTATTCTCTACTAAACCTACTACTATGATGGTTCTCTACCAGAGACTGCAACAACCGTAGGAATCCCCCTGAGCTTGACACACCAGTCACGTCAATTTTATTCTAGTTTCCATCACAGCTAGGCCAGTGGACATCAAAACCATTCCAACACATATGCTTCCACTAACATCCATGCTAGTCTTGTTGACATCAATGCCAACACAATTGTTGTCACTATCAATCAGACAATGCCAATCTGTCCAACAATCTCTCCCATGGTTGTTGACGTAAATGCAAATACACTTGTTGTCACTAGCAATCATACAATGCCAATCTGTCCAATAATTTCTCCCATGATTGTTGACATCAATGCCACCATACTCACTACCACTAGCCATTTTGGAAATGCCAACTGTCCAACTGATAATAAAGTTGAAAAATGCATATCTTGGTTATAAATATGACATAAAAAATTATAAAATTTGGACCCTATTAGTAACAAAACTATTTACAGTCGGGATGTTGTATTTAGAGAGGTTGAATATGTTTCCAAACAGGAAGTCCCGCCAAAGGAAAAATGAAAAGACATAATAGAGTTTGACTTGGAGGATGAAGAATCTAACTTAATAGAAGAACATGAACCAAAAGAGAAAGAAGAGCATCATACTCTAGTATTAATAATATTTGTTTAGGAAAGAAGGAAATTGTAGAGGTATACACCACCTAATTTCAATTTTAGTTTTGCATTATCGATTTCTAATGATGATCCCAACACTTTTAGGGAGGCAGTGGATTTAGAGGATGGAAAACTCTAGAAGAAGGCCATCGTTTAAGAAATGATAACCTCGGATAAGAATGAGGTTTCATATCTAATTAAGTTTCTAACTACAAGAAAGTGCATTAGTAGCACATTGGTTATTAAGAAGTTGAATGTAGAAGGTAAAGTGGAGAAGTATAAAACTCACTTAGTAGAAAAGGGATACTCCTAGGTAGAGGGAATTTATTTTAGTGAAATTTTTTCTCCTTATGCTAAATTAAATTAAATTAGATTTATCTTTTTTGTTGTTGTTACTTTTTATCTTGAAGTAGAGAATATGGATGCAATGACAACATTCTTCCACGGGGATCATTTAAGAAGAAATCTACATGAAACAACCAGAAGGTTTTATAGTGAAGGGAAATAACCAGAGGGGGATGGACGTTGTTTTAGGGACTATGGTGTAGAGAATGAAATTTCATCCCTTAGGTTGTGTACATTAACGAAGAAAAAATATGGGTGGTTGGAATTGTTGTAGGAGTTACAACATTATGAATTTAATAGGTATTGGGTTCTTGGTGTGCATTATAGCCAGCCATACGAGCCTTTCTATCTTATGAACTCATAGCCCCAATTTAAAGGTGGCCTATTCTAGATAGAATTTATTTAGAATCACCTATGGTTGGGTGGAACAATAGAAATTTATAGTTGGTTATGTAGCTCCTTATAAAAATGTTATGGCCACCATGTTTATTTATTATTTGAATGTTGTGTTTTGATTAAATTATTATACGTTTGAGTAGAATATTTCATTTATAACTCTGTAGGTTAATTATATATGCATGAGTCTTTATGGCATGCTACACTCATTCATTTGTTAAATTGGTATCAAATTTATCTTGATTTGGTTTGTTAGTGGATTTTCCAAGTACCTTGTACCCTCATTGGAGCACTAACAATGTTGGAAATGACATGCCCTAGTATTAGAGCAAAGTTTCAACACTAGACTTGTATGGGATAAAGATTAGTGTGAGTTTAAGAGTTTGTTGTTATTGATTTTTAATCCACATTGAACTTGGGAATGGTAAAATTGGAGTAAAGTACCTAGATTTATAAGCAAATTTGGATAAAATTTGTGTCCAAAATTATTGGAGAGATCACTTATGGTGCTATCACATAAAAAGTGATCACCTAACCATAATTCACTAGGTGGATCAAAATACACTATGTATTATGTGTTTTTACATAGTAAAACATAATTTCACCTAAGGAAATAACCTAAGGAACCACTTTTCCTAAGTTATTTCCATTAATTAATTTAGTCACGTGAGAATAACCAATAAATTCATTAATTTAATTTTATTCTCATATTTTTACCCATTAAAGTGAAA
The DNA here is from genome assembly GCA_031772625.1 of Pinus tabuliformis. Taxonomy (NCBI): domain Eukaryota; kingdom Viridiplantae; phylum Streptophyta; class Pinopsida; order Pinales; family Pinaceae; genus Pinus; species Pinus tabuliformis. Next base: position 1,937,921,870 of record CM062818.1, on the reverse strand, counting down.
ATATTTCAAAATATTTTCACTCACATATTTCGTTTCCATAAGAATAATTCAATAAATCATTTATTTATTAATTATTCCTTAATCCTTTAAACATTCTCATAGAAATAATTTATTAAATCATTATTTATAAATTATTTTTAACTTATTTGACCATTTCACCTAGAAGTAATTTAATAAACCCATTTTTTTATAAATTATTTCTTATTATTTTACCCATTTTTATGAATTAACTCAATAAGCTAGTATTTTGAGTTAGTTATCTAAATAAAGGTTATTGACATTTTCCACTCAAATAATTATTAAATTCCAAAATTGGTTAGATCTTGATTTGATCCAACAAATATTTTACTATTTGATCATATCAAATCTAACCTATCATTTTATTATAAATAAAGGGGTTTTCTCTCACCTTTGTCAAAATTATGATTGTCACTTTTGAGAGTTCCCAATTCAAGCCTCTCTTTCTTTTTCTTTTCTTTTTTGTTCGTGGATTGTAAAACTAGTTTCAGGAGAGAAGGAAAAAACCACAGTTGCAGGTAAAGGAAGCCAAAGAACCCTCCTGAGGAGGAAGAACCTTTAGCTATTCTAGAAGAAGTGTCCTCACAAGTGATAATCTTTAATTAAAAATCATTCTTTTGGTATGGAAGTCTTGTGATTATTATATGTTTCACATTTAATATTTACTGAATGGTTTGATATTCTTTTAATATTTCATGCATATTTGTTTTACACCATATCAATAATTACTACTTTTATGGTTTTAAACCCTCATAATTTTTATTAGCCTATTAGCCGCCATAGGTAAAGTTTTCTTTGCTAACCCTTGTGTAGGAAAACCTTTAACAAATAGCTTCACTCTACCAATTGGAGAGTTAAATTTGGAATCGAATGCTAAATTTTTGTCTTTTCATGGGTGGTGTGAAGTTTGGTAAAATCAATGTCCTAGATCATGGTTGATAGTAAGACCAATGGCCCATATTCATCTTGGATTTGATTAAAAAGTCCTAAGTTAAAGTGATTTGTGATCATCAAAGAAATATTATTGAGTTTTCCAAAGACAAATTATGAGTTCATTAAAGATATTATTGAGTTCATTGAAGAAGTATTACTAAGTTCACCAAAGAAAAATGATTGATTTTACTATTGGACATTGGTTTAGTGCTCCCCATATGTTTCACAACATGGACTAACGACCTCTCGTGGATCCTAAATCTAGCGATTGTAACTAACACTAACACCTGCATATTTTTGTCTAATGGAAATTGTCATTCAAACAAGTGGTATCGGAATAATAGGTATTGAGTTTGAAACTCAAATGCGTCACATTGGGGGGGTGATCCAAAATGGATCTTGGATAAACCTCTAAGCCTAAAAGACTTCATATAAGAGGTAAAAGGTGCTAAATGGCACAAACCCTTTGTAAATCTGGGTCAGATGAAAGTCAAAGGATGCTCTTGCGAATAGTCTCATTTCGTAGATCTTTTCAATCTGAATATACTGCAATTTGAATGGGCGAAAATGGACTCTGGATGAAGGAGTTATTGCAAAAAGAAGTTTGTCCATTATCCTTAGAAGAGGAGGCAAATCCTTATGAAGATGGGCTTAAGGCTTTATATGCGCTCCTTAAGGAAATCACATCGGAAGAGGTACAAAGGGTGGACTTAGACCAAAGGTCAGATGGACCCCTGATCAATGATCTCTGATATATCGCATCGGAGGTAGGCCTACATGCGATATCGGAACCTCGGGCGAGGGGATTAGCGACTGCGATTGCGATTGGCCGAACAGTGGATCAACGATCGACACAGTCAAAGGGAAGACCCCTAGGGCTGTTGTGACAACAATATGCGATATGTCGATATAGCGACGGGGCCGATAGTGATACGTCGATATCAGTGATCGGTGATCGGTGATTGGTGATCCCTGATACAAAGGGCCAATGCACATTGTGATATGTGACTTGCGATATGCCGATAAAAGGCAGACCCGACGGGTTTATAAACACGATTGAATAATATTTGAAATCCAGGTTATTCGGATTTTCTTTTTATTTCCTGTATATTGAGGTTTTGACCTCCTGCCTATGCAATTGTGATATGCCGATAAAAGGCGGACCTGATAGAGTTTATAAGCACGATTTCATAACTTTTGAAATATAGATTTACGAGATTTCTGTATATTTCCCTTGTATTGGGTTTTTTGGCCATACACCTATGCGATTGCAATTTGTGATAGAATGGTGGACCCGATGGGTTTATAGATGTGATTGCATATATTTTAAGTCTGAGCTTAAAGCCCATGATGTATTTTTCCTGTGTATTTTCATTATGCTGTTGTTTCTGTGATTAAGGCAGAAAAAAGGTTTCCAGTTCTTTTTCAATTGAAAATTGATTCTATTCTTAAAGTGTTTTGTGCCATGCTATCAGGGGGCATTGTGGAACAAGAATGCATTATGGAAAAAACAGGCAGCCATAGAGACGGAAAGGAATGATTCCTCATGATTGGGGGCAAAGGAATGAATGGAAGCCACAGAGTCAGAGGATTCCACAAAAACATAGAGAGCACAATTGAAAAGGTAGCTGAAGGTTGCCGAGAGTCGCCTAGAGGTTGAGCGAAACACGAAAGGGACAGAGGGCCTGAGAACTTGAGCACCGAGAGCCAGAAAGCCTGAGATATTCAAAGCCATAGGGCCAAGCAGAGACAAAGCCACCAGAGGTTGAAGGAAGAGCCAAATGGACAAGGCCAAATAGTAGAGAGAGCCAAAGCTAGATGAGCTAGAGAGCTGAGAGCCAGAGCCAGTTAGCTAGAGAGCCAGAGCCGCAGAGCCAGAGAGTTCAAACAGACTTCTAAGAGCCATGGGCTATAATGAAGTTGCAGAATAGCAAAGAGATCAAATGATCAAGCTGTTGCTGGTGTCCAAAGTGTGCTGAAGACAGAAGAAGGAGTTCCAGAGACAGTTAAGAGAATTCTGAGGGAGTCAGAGAAGCCAGAAGCTCAAGAAGCTCAGAGCACTGACTGAAGGAGTCAAGTCCAGAGAAGCCTAGATCTGTCTACAGAGTAAGGATAGCCAGGGATAAGATGGTATTCTAAACCCATAGGTTCAGTTGTAAACCAATGGAGTTGAGTGTGGAACTTGTAAAAGAAAGATTACCATAATCCCAGAGAGCCTAGTCAAGTTGATTAGAGCTCAAGGAGATGTAGCCCAAGATATCAAGGTGAACTCCATATTAAGCTTGCTGTCTTATGGTTTATTTACTTGCTGCATCGTATTACTATGTGTATGATGTTTATTTGCTGCACTATCTCACTATTATATGCTGCATATCAATTTAAGTAGATAAACTAAAGGCATTTGGTCAGTTAAAGGCAAACTAAAAGCATACACCTATTTCAAGTTCTTTTAATTCCGCAAATTGTCAAGAATAAGCTCGATCTTGGGAATATTTAAGCTTTGGAGTGGGAGAGGTTCTTGTAAGCTGACAAGAAGCCTTTAGGTCCCCATTTCAGATCAGGTGGTATCAGAGCCATATATTAAAGCCTAAGGTTGATTAACCCCACCTTGAAAGAAGGTTATATCAGAATTGGTTATACCAGAGCAGATGGTATCATGATGTAGGTGGTATCAGGGGTGGATGCTTGATTGATAGAGCAATCTATTTGATTTCTTAGCTTGAAAGGTGTTTAAACAGTCAAGGTTTGATTATTTGATTGTCTATAAACTAACTGATGTGTGAGTTTGTAGAGGAGAAAGTTGATGTTAGCTAATTCCATGAGAGGACAATAAGGAAGAAGGGCTGAAGGAATTCTTCTTATCCCAAAGTACCTCAAAGAAACCCTTAAAGCACAAGAGATTCTTTGATGAAAGCATGAAGCAAGACTTGTTCACCATGATGGATATGGTGAGAGACATGCATGAGGATGGAAGGAAGAGTATCATACTTAGAGAGCATTTGAATTCCATGAAGGCAGAGAAGCAATTGCTTTCTGACAAATTGATAGAAATGGAGATGCAACTTCATATTGCAAATATGAACCTGGAAAGGATGCATGAGTTGGAGACACAGCTCTTTGTTACCAAAGAAGCCTTGGTCAAGTATCAACTTGAAGAAGAGGTAAATAATTCCTGTTTGTCTTCAAATTCTTCTAAGAATGTTTATATTGGTTCTTTTGAAAAACATACCAGAGGCATAGGTTCCAAGTTAATGTCCAAGATGGGCTATGAAGGAAAAGGCTTGGGCAAACATTCACAGGGTATTTTTGAGCCAATAATAGTTGAGTAAAGGCCTAAGTATTTGGGTCTTGGCTATGGACAAGCTTATGGAGAAAGTTCCAATGCTACCATGAAGACCATTGAAACAGCTCCAAGAAGGAGTCTCATTGCAGGTCTTCTACCTCAAGAGTGTAAATATTGTATTCATGGAGAATGAAATAGATTGAAACATCATTTGCACGATGTAGGTGTTCATAAGCATGCACTTGAACCAGAGAGTTGTGGAAACTCTGAAACCATTAAAGAGGTTGATGGTGTTCCAAAGGGAGATACTTCTTCATTTAGTTCACCTTCTCATGAAGGTAAAAGGGGTGAAAGAGAAAGGTATAAATCTGGTTCTAATCATATTCCTTTTGATTATGTTCAGCATGGTAAATTTCCATATAAGGATGGGAAAATAATTGCATGTTCCTTTTGTGGTTTGGTTAACCATAATGTTTCTATATGTTGGAAGAGAATGGCCACATACAAGAAACTTTTGAAGGAAAGGAAGCAAGAAGACAAAGGTCCATTGGACAAGGCAAATCATGTTGTCAAGAAGATGCACATGTGTTGCAGTTACTACCATAAGCAAGGACACATTGTCGAAAAGTGTTGGACTCTGAATCCAACAATGCTTCCACAAAACTTGAAGAAGGTGGAAAGAGAGAATGGTAGGAATGGAAAGAAAGATTTCATGATTGATGTGTTTCAGGATGATTCACATGTTGATGCTGATGTGCAGACAAAGGAAGGACCTTTGAAATGGATTGGTAAGAAATGGTTAGAATTCTTATCCAATTAAGGTTACATGTCTTTTTGAAAATGCATTATATCAAGTTGCATCTATTTGCATTTCTTTGTTAATGGAATGCAAGTTGCAGGTTTTTACCAAGAAGGTGAATGGAAAAAGTTGAGTAGGAGACTCACTTTGTTGCTGTAACAATATATTTCATTTCAGCTTCAAAAGTACAGTGTACTTAAGTGAAAGTTGAAGGATGAAATGCATGCATAAGCTTGATATGCATGAACACAGGGATGTTGATGATTTCCTTGTATTTAAACATGTATGTGTGATTAACTTGAAGGGTTGATTACTTTGTTGCAAACATGCATGTAATGCAATATTGACTTGAGAAAAGTTGATTTAGTCTCCAAGATGGAGATAATGATGAATTATTTCATCTTTGAAAAAGAATTCTGAAGATCTTTTTATACATGCTTGACTTGAAGGGTCAATTGTTTAAAGGCATGTTTTGTTCGCTTTTTATCTAGTCAATCATTTGTATGCAGATGTAAAGACATGGAGGTGTTCACAAGATGTGAAATCTGTTTCTTTTGATGAAGAAAGAGTTTAGGCCATCCAGTTGTTGTCTGTAATCCTGTTGTTGTTAACAGTTGTTGTTGGTAGTATGTCAAACAGGTACGAATTTTTTTTTTTGAAGTAGATGTAACTTCAGATTGGTTTGAGCCACCTTGGATCAATGATCAAGGAAAATAAGTTCAAACTACCTTATGTGACCTTCTCAGCAGGAGTTCTGCAAGAAGTCAAGGAGGAAGGCAGTTCATCCCCAGAGGACAAGCACATCTAGGAAGGAAAGTGCTTAAAGGCTTTGGTTCAGAGGCACTATGCAAGGAAAGTTGTTGGGTCCCTATAATACTAGTGATTACCCCATTACTATTGTAGTTATACCCCTTATTTATATTGATGTACCCATGTAGTGCCCATATTGTTACTATTGTGCCACATAGAAGCCCACTATTGTTATTGTTGTGCCCTACAATATTATTGTTATGTAGGCTTTGATTGTATTGGGACCACTTAGACTCCTATATATAGAAAGGAGGTATTTTCATTTGTATCATCCAAGAATTGTTCATTTATGTAATGTAAAGGAGGTTGCCCCCTCGAAGAGGCTGAATTATAAGGCGTGGATCTCTCTTTTCTATCTTTTTGTGAGCTGGTTTCATAACATTTGGTATCAGAGCTTTGGATTCTAGGGTTTCGCTGCTCCAAACAGGTCATCGTGGCATTTTCGCTATAACTTTTTTTCTGTGACGTTTCAGAAGTCGCAAGAAAAACCCATTTGAGAAGAATTGGCGCTGAACCTTGGGTCCGAATTTCAGAACTTTTCTCATGATATTTTCGGATATATGATCTGAGGAAGTTGGTCTTTTTGCAGACTCCTGAATTACATTCAAAACAGGTGACCTGGGGAAATTCGTCATAACTCTCTCTCTGAGGATCGGATTGAAATTTCGTAAAAAGGTACATAAATCAGACAGATGTTAGTTTCTTGTGGGTGAGTTTCAGATTCAAAGGTTGAAACAGTGACTCGTGGCACGTCGTACAAGTTCGCTCTACTGAACCAGTCTAAAAGCAAGTCACTGTGGGAGATTTCACATAACTCTTCCTTGGAGAATCCAATTTGGCTCAGACTTGTGGCATTGGAAAGAGGACGCAGAAGGCTACTACAGATAGCAATTTCAGAACTGGATGATCCGAAATCACAGAGATACATCAGATTCAATATCAGGCCTCTATAAAGTGAAAAAAGGTGTGTAGTTTTTTTTTAAATTTTTGTGTAAGCTTGGTTTAACGGAATTCAAAGGGCATAGTAAAGCATTATTATCGGTAACTGATGCCCCGAGGAAAGAAAATGCAAACACCTAGTAAGGAACCTGAAAGCTCTAGCATGACTCATGAAGAAGAGGAAGAAATGCTACATGATATATCAAAATTACAAGAACAAGTGCAACAAATGTCACGCTCACAAAAGCTAACAGAAGCTAAGATAAGTGGCGTGGAATCTAAGGTAAATGGCGTGGAATCTAAGATAAAGGGCATGGAAGCTAAGATGGATGGCATGGAAGCTAAGATGGATGGCATGGAAGCTAAGATTGACGCTAAATTTGATGGCATGGATGATAAGATGGATGAATTGAAGAAGTTGCTACAAGAAAGGGTCACTAATGGTGAAAAGGTAGTAAAGGAAACTCATGATGAGAATAAAAGAAATGTTAATCATGATTCCATAGACTCTAATGTTGGATTGAAGACTCACCATGTTCCAAAAATCGATGTGAGGAAGTTTGATGGCAAGGATCCCGCCACATGGATATTACAGATGGAGCAATTCTTCGATCTCAATAATGTGCAAAACACACAAAAGGTACGTATGGCAACTTTATATTTGGAACCAAATCAGTTTGTATGGTATCAATGGCTTTGTTCTCGTAAACAATTTATCACTTGGGCAATTTTTACGGAAGAATTGATATCACATTATGAGGATACAAAAAGCAACACTTTTTTTAGCCAATTGATGAATCTCAAACAAAAGGGTTCAATAATGGAGCACATTGAGGAGTTCCAAAAATTGAACATAAGGATAAAAGATATTCCAGAGGAGCATAGGATTGATGTGTTCATAGGGTCTTTAAAGGATAATATCCAACATGATGTGCGCCTTTGGGAACCTGATTCATTAGAGAAGGCATTCAGGTTAGCAAGAAAAATGGAAAGCAAAATTATGGCAACTAGGAAGCATACCATTCACAACTATAAAGATGGAAGTGTTGTTGCCCATAGTCTTCCACAACCTACAAGGTTGACACCGCAACAATTGGAAGAAAAAAGAGCAAAAGGGCTTTGTTACAATTGTGATAGCAAATACACAAAAGGTCATAAGTGTGCTGAGAAGAAATTATTCTACATAGATTGTGAAGAGGAAGAAGAAAAGGAGCAAGAAAGGTCAAAAGAAGAGGATATATTCCAGGAACAAAGCCTATATGAAGAAAAAATAAATCCGACCATATCTTGTAATGCATTGGCAGGAATTACCACTCCTCAAACCATCAAGATAGAAGGACAAATCAAGAAGAAAAAGGTGATAGTGTTGATTGATTCAGGAAGCACCCACAATTTTATTCATTGTAGGGTAGCAAAAGAATTGAATTGCTTCCTATATCCAGCACCAGAGTGTCAAGTGATGATTGCAAATGGAGGAACAATAAATTGCTCTGGAAAGTGCCATAATATCAAGCTATCCATGGGAGAATATGTATTGACTAGCCCAATGCTTTCCATTCCAATGGGAGGTGCTGATGTTGTACTAGGAGTCCAATGGCTACAATCCTTGGGTACAATAGCTTTTAATTTTCAAGAACTTTTCATGAAATTTTCTGTGGAAGGAAAGGAAGTTGAATTAAGGGGTATTGCAGGGAAACCAGGAAAGATAATCAGCTCTAATGGTATGACAAAGCTTCTAAAAAAGGAGCAAAGGGTGTAATTGCACAATTATGTTCGCTAGATGTTTCCACATTAGAATCATCTATTTCTCCAGATCTCCAAAAAGTCCTGGACAATCATTCCAAGGTATTTGAGACTCCCAAAGGTCTCCCACCTATGCGTGATCATGATCATGCTATTCATCTGATTCCAGGAAGTGTTCCTCCAAACATCAGGCCGTACAGATATCCCTATGTCCAAAAAAGTGAAATTGAACGTATGGTTGCAGAAATGCTAGAGGCTGGTATAATTCAACCGAGTCAAAGTTCTTTCTCTGCTCCAGTAGTATTGGTGCACAAGAAGGATGGATCATGGCGCATGTGTCCGGATTATAGGGAGCTCAACAAGCTCACTATTAAAGATAAGTTCCCCATTCCTGTCATTGATGAATTACTGGATGAATTGCATGGATCAATTTACTTCACCAAGTTGGATCTTCGTTCAGGATATCATCAAATCAGAATGAAGATTGAAGACATTCCAAAAACGGCATTTAGAACTCATGAGGGTCATTATGAATTTTTGGTCATGCCTTTTGGCCTTACCAATGCACCTTCAACATTTCAAGGTTTGATGAATTCAATTTTCAAACCATTCCTTAGAAAATTTGTGTTAGTATTTTTTGATGATATACTTATCTACAGCAAGTCTTGGAAGGATCATGTTGAACATGTCGACAGGGTGCTACAACTATTGGAAGAGAAACAATTATATGCCAAAAGATCCAAATGTTTCTTTGGAGTCCAGGAGGTGGAATATTTGGGTCATATTGTATCTCATGAAGGAGTTAAGGTAGACCCTACCAAAATTAAAGCCATTAAGGAATGGAAAATCCCCACATCCATAAAGCATTTGCGCGGATTTCTTGGGTTGACAGGGTATTATCGCAAGTTTGTTAAGAATTATGGGAGAATAGCAGCACCTCTAACGACATTATTGAAGAAAGATGCATTTTCATGGACTCCGGAAGCAACAAAGGCCTTTGAACATCTTAAAGAGGCAATGTGCCAAGCACCGGTCTTAGCTACACCGGACTTCACAAAAACCTTTATTGTGGAATGTGATGCTTCAGGAAATGGAATTGGTGCTGTTCTTTCTAATGCAAGATGAAAGACCCATTGCTTTTGAAAGTCGTCCAATCAAGGGAAAGTTTTTAAGAAAAGCTATTTATGAGAAGGAAATGTTGGCAATACTCCATGCACTTAAGAAATGGCGACCCTACCTAATGGGAAGACACTTCAAGGTAAAAACAGATCATGATAGCCTTAAATACTTTTTAGAACAAAGATTATCCTCTGAAGAGCAACAAAAGTGGGTCAAAGATGTTGGGTTATGACTTTGAAATCATCTACAAAAAGGGGAAGCAAAATGTGGTGGCAGATGCACTCTCAAGAAGGATGAGGATGTGGAAGCATTGTTGTGCGCTATTTCTATCATCCAACCAGATTGGATAAATGAAGCAAGGGAGGAATGGAAGAATGACGAAGAAGTATGGGCACTTATTCGAAAGCTACAACAAGATTCCAGTACGTCTGATACATTTAGCTGGAAAAATGATTCGTTATGGTACAAAGATCGCTTATACCTCTGTAAGAATTCCCAGCTAAAACAAAAGATTCTTATGGAATTGCACACTTCTCCCTTAGGAGGGCACTCAGGATTTTTAAAAACTTACCACAGGGTGAAGAAGGAATTTTTTTGGGATGGCCTTAAATTAGATATTCATAAGTTTGTGGCAGAATGTTTGGTTTGCCAGCAAAATAAAGTTGAAACAATTAAGACACTGGGTCTATTACAACCTTTACCCATTCCAAGCCAACGTTGGGAGGAGGTATCAATGGATTTTATCACAGGTTTACCCAAGTCTGAGGGAAAGAGTGTCATCATGGTGGTAGTTGACAGACTTACCAAGTATGCACACTTTTTTGCATTATCACATCCATTTAAAGCCAGTACAGTTTCTACTGCATTTATGGAAACAATTCAAAAGCTACATGGAAACCCAAAGATTATTGTAAGTGACAGAGATCCCATTTTCACTAGAAATTTTTGGACAGAATTATTTTCTTGTCTTGGTACTCAGTTAGCTCATAGCTCATCTTATCATCCTCAATCTGATGGGCAAACTGAGATAGTAAACAAATGTTTGGAAGGATATCTTCGTTGCTTTGTATCTGATAAACAGACACAATGGGTCAAATGGTTGCCTCTGGCTGAATGGTGGTATAACACTTCCTTTCATACAGCAACAAAAATGACCCCATTTATGGCACTTTATGGGTATCAACCACCATCCATCACATCATATTTAAGAGAAAATTCTAAGGTTCAGGCAGTGGAACATCACATCGAACATCAACAACAAGTCCTCCAACTCTTAAAGGATAACCTTGTGTTGGCACAGAATAGAATGAAACAACAGGCAGATCAGCATCGCAGTGAAAGAAGTTTTGATGTAGGTGATTGGGTATTCCTACGGCTACAACCATATAAGCAAATGTCCCTCAAGCAAGCTAAGAAGGATAATAAATTATCACCAAAGTATTATGGTCCGTACAAGGTGTTGCAAAAGATTGGTACTATGGCATACAAATTGGAGCTTCCTGCAGCTTCTCGATTGCACCCAGTTTTCCATGTTTCATGCTTAAAGAAGGTTATAGGCGACAAGCTCCTGGTTCAAACAATATTGCCAGAACTTGACGAAGAAGGAAAAATTATATTGGAACCGGAAGCAGTTATAGAAACAAGAACTCGACAGCTACGAAATCGATCAATTTCAGAGTACCTTATCAAGTGGAAGAACTTATCCGCTGAAGATTCCACATGGGAGGACGAGAATTTTATGCAAAAGTATCCTGAACTACTCAAGCGTTGAGGACAACACTTTTTTGAAGGAGAGGGGCATGTTGGGTCCCTATAATACTAGTGATTACCCCATTACTATTGTAGTTATACCCCTTATTTATATTGATGTACCCATGTAGTGCCCATATTGTTACTATTGTGCCACATAGAAGCCCACTATTGTTATTGTTGTGCCCTACAATATTATTGTTATGTAGGCTTTGATTGTATTGGGACCACTTAGACTCCTATATATAGAAAGGAGGTATTTTCATTTGTATCATCCAAGAATTGTTCATTTATGTAATGTAAAGGAGGTTGCCCCCTCGAAGAGGCTGAATTCTAAGGCGTGGATCTCTCTTTTCTATCTTTTTGTGAGCTGGTTTCATAACAAAAGTGTATGGGGGCTGAAAGAAGAGGGTGATGTACTCTCATTTACTATTCAGATCAGTATATCAGGCTTTTGGAGTCCAAAAGCCTTTTAGTGGGAAGGTGTGATCCAAAATGGATCTTGGATAAACCGCTAAGTCTAAAAGACTTCATATAAGAGATAAAAGGTGCTAAATGGCACAAACCCCTTGTAAATCTGGGTTAGATGAGAGTCAAAGGATGCTCTTGGGAATAGTCTCATTACGTAGATCTTTTCAATCTGAATCTAGTGCAATTTGAATGGGCGAAAATGGACTCCGGATGAAGGAGTTATTGCAAAAAGAAGTTTGCCCATTATCCTTAGAAAAGGAGGAAAATCCTTATGAAAATGGGCTTAAGTCTGTATATGCACTCCTTAAGGAATTCACATCGGAAGAGGTGAAAATGGCGGACTTATACCAAAGGCCAGATGGACCCCTGATCAACGATCTTCGATATATCGCATCGGAGGTAGGTCTACATGTGATATCGAAACCCCGGGCGAGGCGATTAGTGATTACGATTGGGATCGGCCGATCGACAAATCGGTGATCGGCGTAGTCAAAGGGAAGACCCCCGAGGCCGTTGCAATAGTGATATTGTGATATGTTGTTATAATGATGGGGCTAATAGTGATACGCCGATATCGGTGATCCTCGATACAAAGGGCCAATGCACATTTCATATGTGACTTGTGATATGTTGATAAAAGGTGGACCCCATAGGTTTATAAACAAGATTGAATAATATTTGATATCCAGTTTATTTGGATTTTCTTGTATTTCCCGTATATTGAAGGTTTTACCTCTCGCCTATGCAATTGCGATATGTCGATAAAAGGCAAACCTGATAGAGTTATAAGCGTGATTTCATAACTTTTAAAATTCGGATTTACGGGATTTCTATATATTTCCCATGTATTGGGTTTTTTTTGGCCATACTCCTATACGATTGTGATTTGCGATAGAATGGTAGACCCAATGGGTTTATAGATGCAATTGCATATATTTGAAGTCCGGGATTAAAGCCCATGATGTGTTTTTCCTATGTATTTCCATTATGCTACTGTTTCTGGGATTAAGGCAAAAGAAAGGCCACCGATTCATTTTCAATTGAAAACCACTTCTATTCTTAAAGAATTTTGTGCCACGCTATCAGGGGGCATTGTGGAACAAGAATGCGTTATGGAAGATGCAGGTAACCACAGAGATGGAAAGGAACAATTCCTCATGATTGGGGACAGAGGAATGGATGGAAGCCATAGAGTCAGAGGATTCCATAAAAACAAAGAGAGCACAATTGACAAGGTAGCTAAAGGTTTTCAAGACACTTGGAGGTTGAGTGGAACATGAAAGGGATAGAGAACCCGAGAACTTGAGTGCCGAGAGCCAGAAAGCCTGAGAGCTTCACAACTAGAGTGCCGAGCAGAGGTAGAGCCACCAAAGGTTGGAGGTAGAGCCAGATGGACAGAGCCAAATAGATAAGAGAGCCAGAGCCAGATGAGCCAAAGAGCTGAGAGCTAGAACCAGTTAGCTAGAGAGCCAGAGACGCAGAGCCAGAGAGCTCAAACAGACTTCTAAGAGCCATAGGCTGTAATGAAGTTTCAGAACAACAAAGAGATTAAATGATCAAGCTGTTTTTGGTGTCCAGAGTGTGCTAAAGATAGAAGAAGGAGTTCCAGAGATATTTAAGAGAATTCTGAGGCAGTCAGAGAAGCCAGAAGCTCAAGAAGCTCAGAGCACTAACTGAAGGAGTCAAGTAGAGGGAAGCCTAGATCTGTCTACAGAGTGAGGACAGCCAGGGGAAAGATGGTATTCTAAACCCATAGGTTCAGTTGGAAACTAATGGAGTTGAGTGTGGAACTTGTAAAATAAAGATTACCATAATCCCAGAGAGCCTAGTCGAGTTGATTAGAGCTCAAGGAGATGTAGCCCAAGATATCAGGGTGAACTCCATATTAAGCTTGTTGTCTTATGGTTTGTCTACTTGCTGCATCTTATTGCTATGTGTATGGTGTTTATTTGCTGCACTATCTCATTGTTATATGTTGCATATTAGTTTAAGTAAATAAACTAAAGGAATTTGGTCAGTTAAAGGAAAACTAAAAGCATAAACCTATTTCAAGGTCTTTTATTTCCGCAAATTATCAAGCATAAGCTAGATCTTGGGAATATTTAAGTTTTGGACTGGGAGAGGTTCTTGTAAGCTGAAAAGAAGCCTTTAGGTCCCCATTTTAGATCAGGGGGAGATTGTTGGACATTGGATTCAAAATTCATTTGTTTCAAAAAATGGGATAAATACCTCTTGTCGATCCTAGCTCTAGCGATTGTAGTAGAGAGTAATTCTTGTGGGATTTGGTCTAATGACAATAATGATTCCAAAATTTACAAAATAAAAATTATAAAGTTTATTAACGAGGATAATCTATAGCTGACCTAAAAAAAAATTGAGGTCCATTGATGAGGAGATTTTGTAGCTTTTCAAGAAAGGATTTTGAATTTCATTGATGAGGAGAATTTGTAGTTTGCCAAAAATTAATTTTGAAATCCATCGATGAGTAAACTTTGTAGTTCACCAAAGAATAATTTTGAAGTTTGTTGATCAAGAAAAAATTTAATTCACCAAAAAATAATTTTGAATTTTACCAAGGAAAAAATTTTAAATTCAACAATGAAAACAAAAATGTAATTCAATAAGTTCACAATCTGCTAGGGTTAGGGTTTCTTCCTGAAGAATTTTCTAAAGCACCTAGCAACTTTTGGTTGATTCAAGCCTCCAATTTTACCAAATATATTAGGAAAATTTCACAGTTATTATTATTATTGAGTTGGACCATTAGTGGGATACAAGGGAGGGGAGTGATCCCCTCCTATAAGACTGCAGTAATAGGTGATAAAAAACCCAACCCAAATGGAGAAGGCACGAGTAAAGGGAAAGGTGCAGGACATGAAACTCTAGTTCTTAGAGTGCAGTGGAAAGCTCAGCTCAAGGGAAGATTCTTGTGAAAAACTAAAGAAAATCCAAAATATCTGACCTCGAAGAACAAATTAGAGGGGTATCATTAGTACATGAAAGACCATGAAATCATCTTTAAGGTCATCAAGGTTTGGGCACTGGAGCAAGATATAGTAAGATGGATTAAGAATATGGTAGTCGGAGGGCCATATTGAGTTGAAATTGGGAGTTCAAGGTTTCTTTACGATGATTTTTACAAATCTAGAATATAGGACCCAGATATCTAAAAACGACCCTTAGTTTTTCAATAACACGGATATTTATATGAGATATTAGGAGGAATGATATAACCTAGATCAGGAAAAGTTTATGGCAACCCCTATCTAGGTTCAATTGTTTTCTTTACCTTCATATTTCTTGGATCCATAAATTCTAGAGGGGATTGGAAATTTTATTGGTACCTTTGTGAAAATTGCAGACAAAACTATGTGTGGTCAGTATACCTCCTATGCAAGAATCTGCCTAAACATGAATATCACACAACCCTTTCCAGAATCCATAGAACTTGAGTATCATGATGAGGTTTGGTGGAAATAGTTATGTTATCACTAAAAATTCAGTTGCTAAATTTTTTTATCCTAGCTTAAGGACAGGGTGTTTTCGCAGCGCATAAATTCGTTAGCAGTTTTGCAGCGCCATCTGTTTTAGTGATTTCGTAGCGAAAACATTGACCTTGCATTGGCTGCGCTACGAAATTGGGAAATGATAGATATTTAAGGGAAACTTCTAGAAGCACTACACAAAGCTGCACATGTGACATTGGCAAGCTGCCTTCCAAATTGCCCAATTGCTCAAAGAGAAATCCAGATCCTTTGTTCCTACCTGCACCGAAACAATAATTTGAGTGGATTGATTGTGTATAAAGCTGATAGTTAAATTGAAGTATACTTGTATTGGTTTAATGTTCTCATTAGCAGTTGCAAAACAGTGTCTATGGTTTAGTGGCTAATCTTCTGGGTAAATCAAATAAGAGTTTGTGCAGTCTTCAATAGTTTATTCCCTTCTGTTGGGTGATAATGATATAAGAGGGGAGTCTCATATTAAAGAAGTGACTGGTGAAGAAGCAGATGCTTTCAGAGGAAGACTCATTCGTAGGCTTACATCTGTCATTGTGCACCATGTACAAACATTTTGGAGATTAGCTCTTTTGATATTCAATGGGAAGTTCGCTAAGGTAGGTTCAACAAATGGCGCTCCTGGTTCAGTGAAACATGAAGAGACTGCTAGACAAAACTCCTTTGAAGACGGCCTTGGTGACATAAAGCATTCAAATCATTCCTTGGAGGAAGTTGTTGGAATGGTACAGGACATTATATCTGTTTATGAAACTAAGGGAAGGCTGCGCATTTGATCATGAGGCACGAATGGATGCTCTATATTGCCATGTCCGTGAACTAGCATGGAGAACGCGCATAAACTGTTTGACAATATCAGCATTAGAATTTTCTCTTATGGAATGCAGTGATTAAAAGCCAAGTGTCAAGTGGTTTTTATAAGGATTTGATTGCCACAAGGCCGCCATGATTAGTGACACCGGGATAGAGATGTGGCACAAGGGCTGGAATTATGTTAGCTAGTGTCGTTAAAAGATGAGTGCGTATTGAATAAAAACAGAAGAAGGAGAAAAATCAGTCCGGATTAATATAAGCCGTGCCTGGAAAAATGAAAATACCAAGGGCGAGGGCACTGTGGATCATGGTAATAATAATTCAGTGCCTTCGTCTGGTTCTTTCCCCATGAATTCTCGTTTTTCTAACGCTGCAGCTAATTCGCCTGTGCCTAAACCAATTTCAAATGGTAAAAATTCCAGCGTTCCGCGGGTTTCGAACCAGGGACCTGTAGTGCACTGGATAATAAGAATTATAATATTCATTCAGCAGCTCGCAGCAGGGAGAGCGCTGAAAATGAGACTGAGAATGGTTTAGGAAATTGTAATTGGTGGGCGCAAAAATGCGAAGAATGTGCATGCAATCATGATGTTGGAGGGTAAAGCTCGCCAAAGCTTTGCAGAGGTGAAAAGGTCAGAAGATCCATACTCTGATTTCAAGTGTTCCATGGCTCAGATGATTCTTGAAAAGAATATCTATCAGCCCTCCGAATTGAGAGGGCTTCTGGAATGCTTCCTGTCCTTGAATTCTCCAGAGCACCATGGGATTATCGTGGAGGCTTTCACGGAAGTTTGTGTCAATATTTCGTGTATTCTGTCGGAAGGAACTTGATGGATGGACTGCCATTGCCAAGCGCGGCAGTAATTGGTCATATGTATATTGTGGGTCATTGTATTTTTGGTTTTGTCAAAAGAGCATCAATGTCAGATTTGCATAATAGCGCTCGGAAGGAGGAGGTTCAGAGAATATCTCAGAATCCAACTTACAACAGCAAGGGTTTCATCTATGGTCGTTGCTTCAGAGGTTTGTTCTCCACAATTGGCTTAAAGTAAGCCCCCAAAAGGTTGCTGCATTTGGCTTGTCACTATTTGGGGTAGTCGTTGTTCGTGGCTCCCACATCGAAGCTCCCATATCAAATAATCAAAGAACAGAGATGATGCTATGGAATTGTTTTATTTGTAAATCCTACTAGATAGTGGATTCATGACTCATCATAGTCTAATCTACCTCGAATTTGGAGTAAAATTATTAATGAAGGGTTTGATGTGTTCATCTATATTGAGTCTGCAGGTGATGGAAGCATTTGATGTTCGCATGCTCAAAGATCCCCCAGGGCTCAGACATGTTATGGAAGAAGCAAAGGAGCACCACAACGTGAAATATGTCTATGTGTGGCATGCCCTTGCTGGTTACTGGGGTGGGGTCAAACCAGCTGCAGCTGGAATGGAGTATTATGATTCCTCCCTCGCTTATCCTGTCCAGTGTCCTGGAATTTTGGGCAATGAACCAGATGTTGTTTTGAATAGTTTTTCAGTTTATGGATTAGGCCTTGTTCATTCGAAGAAGGTTTACAATTTCTGCAATGAGTTACATAGCTATTTGGCATCGGCTGGTGTTGATGGTATTAAATTTGATGTTCAAAATATCATTGAAACTTTAGGTGATGGTCATGAGGGTCGTGTGTCTATTACAAGGCAATATCATCAGGCATTAGAAGCTTCAATTGTTCGCAATTTTCCTGATAATGGCTGTATTGTTCATATGTGCCACAATATTGACCAGCTTTACAGTGCGAAGCAAACAGCAGTTATAATTCAGGCATATATTTCCTCTGTTGCTTACAATACCTTGTTGCTGGGAGAATTCATACAACCAGATTGGGATATGTTTCATGACTTACATCCAGCAACTGAATACCATGGTGCTGCTCGAGTTGTCAGAGGCTGTGCAATTTATGTCAGTGAAATTGGAGCACTTTGCCAAATAGTGGTGACCGGAATATACTCTTTGAATGATTTCCTTTCTGCGCTAGTTATGATTTTTTCATTCAAATCCATATTACAGTTTCAGGTGAAGATGATTTTTGGAGTTGGAGAGGGCTATTTTGTATACAGTGAGCAATATATTAGTCTGTGATGGCCTTGAAGAGGATCATGATAATGTTAACAGAAATCTTCATATACACAGTTTGAAGAAGGAGCACGACATCGTCTTGCTATTGTGCACAGTAAGTCGAAGGCCTTAGCTGGGCTAAATGGTATGAGAATGGAAAACTCAAACAAACTGGAAAGCTGGACTATTCACCCTCTCCGACAAGGAAACCATTGCAAGCTACGAATGGAATATCACATTCATCTGTAGAACGGATGATAATCAGTGTAGAGGCTCAAGTGGAACAGATACATTGGTGGTTTTTATAGTGGAATGTTAACTGCTTGGATGAGGTTGAAATGTCCAACTTCATCAGCGCCAATATTGCAATTTGAAGACATTGTACCCTCTGTTATATTCTACAACCTTGTTTGAGGCTATTAACCATGCTCATTTACAGGTTGTTCTCATAACCTTGTCCAAAGCATCAATTAGGCATAGTGACTTTTTAAAGGCAGGGAAGTAGACTGTGTTTTTTAAAAAATCACACAGCAGTTTCGTAGCGCGCTACGAAACTGCTGTAGGTGATGATTTTAAGCGCAGAGCAGCTATTGTGATACTGTGAGCAGGAGTTGAGGAAGAGAAACACCTGTCTATCAATACCACCTTCAGCACATCAGAAACATGGCAGCATTCCATACCTGGGATTATTAAAAGATTTGGGAACATGCTGCTACACTTTCGAAGAATGTTGGGAGACAGAGACCGTTAAAATAGAGCACATCTTTTGGTCAATTAATGAGCCATCAGCGCTTTCAAGCATCCAAAGTCAGCGTTCCTTGCATCTTTAGCTCAGCCATCTCAGCCTAACTGAAGGAGGACAACTGTCAAGGATCCAAGAAGAATCAAGCATACGAGGAGAATGGAATTAGTGTTTTAGTTTGATTAGGATTTTGTGTAATTACAGCTCAGCATGTTTGTAATTAATGAATTAGTTAAATAGCATGTAGGAGTAGTTAATAGGGCCTTCGAGCCCATTCTAGAGAGAGAGGAATAGATTCCTATAAAGGGATCAGATTAGGATGTAATAGAGGTTGGATATTTTATACAAAAACAGAGTTTTATTTGGGCCATTGTAAAGACTTATTACAGTAATAGTAAAACAGTGGTTGTTTCTTCTCAAGATTCTCAATGGACTATTTTGTTCAAATGTGATGGTGGTGTATTCTCTCAATGTTCTTTTACAGCCTTGTTATAACATAATCACTCAGAATTCATTTTTAATGCTCTGACTTCCTGTATGTTTAGCAAGCTGTGGCTTATGTGAAATATGTTTGAACATCTGATGCAAAGAGCCTTGACTTCCATGAAATGACTGTACTTTTGTTTATTAAATGTGTGAGACTCCATAGCCCAATGAAGACCAAATTTGATGTGTGTCCAACCAGCTTTATTTTCATAAGTGTGTGAAGAGTTAGCCCTCTGTTGTTGTGATTGATTTCTATCAAAAGTCTGTGAGAGAGCCCTCTCTGACTAGGAAGGCTAATTCCTAGTCTAAAGTCTGGTTGAAAGAGTTACATAAAATCTTACTTGGTTGCAGCCCTTAGTACTGATTTTGTGATAACATTTTGGTGCGTCTGCCGGGAGCCTGATGATTACTCATTCCCGAAATTTGAAGATTGGATTTCTGAAGGTAGCAGGAGTTCAAAATGATTTTCGAGGCTGCAAAACTACCTTGGCGACTCGATTGTTGAAGAATTCAAGGTTTATACATTCATGGTGATTCCACTGGAGTTATGAAGGACCCAGAAGCTGCCATTCTTAGTTCAAGGTATGCATGCATAGATTTCTCAGGAATTCATGGTTTCCCAAATCATTTTCCCAAGGATGCATATTTTCTAAGGAATGGTCCCAAATTTAATGGAGAAGATTTGAGTTTAACTCTGAAGCATATCACATATTTCTGTCAATTTTCAGAGCTTCTTAGGGTTAAACATGAGGATGTTTGCATAAGGTTATTTTATGATTCACTTCAAGGGAAATGCAAACAATGGATTGAAAGTTTTCCTATCAAATCCGTTAAGTCATTTCAAGACTTATGGCTTATATTCTTGGAGGAATGGATAGATAGGTCAGAGTTGGTGACAGACTTCCCCTCAGTTAAAGGTTTCAAACAATGGAATGATGATCATAGTAAAGAAGAAACAAATGAATGTTTTTCTTTGTCATTATCCTCATATCTAAAATCTTTTGACTGCAAGGCAGAGGATAGGATGAGATTTTTGGATGAATTTGCTGAAGACCTTGAAAAAGAAATTGAAGGTTTAGAAGGACAAATTCAGGCATACAGTTTTCATGATCATGATCATTATTCTCAGAATTTTTCTATGGCAGAACGCAAGGAGACTATGCTGGTTCCTTTCTCTTTCACGATTGAGGAACTGAACACTGTGGTTGAAGATCAGTTTGCACAGCTGGAAAGTTACAAGGAAAAACAAGCTGGTCATGTATTCTGGGATCCTGTAGCTGATTACATGGAAGAGTTTTACTCTCCAGTATTTCATTTTTTCAAAGAAGATCAGAGGCAAATTCAGTGGCAGCGGTCATCAGACTATCATATTAGCTCTGAACTCCGATGCGGTCAAAGGACTCAAATGTCAGATAAAATAGAGGATTGGCTACATTGGAAATTTCATATTGATTGAGCAGAAAGAAGTTGAAATTGTTAGGTAGGTAGGTAGATACAAATAAGCTCAAGGTCAACTGAGCATTTTTCAGTAGAAGTAGTTTTCTTTCTCCTACAGTCATGCTTGTCAAGCAAATTTCTGTTTGTCACAAATGGATAAAGCACTGGACCTGCGAGTTCTTAGTGCACCACAAGGGCACACTATCCCAAGTGGAGCCACTGTTATCACTAAAAATTCTGTTGCTAAATTTTTTTATCCTAGCTTAAGGACAGGGTGTTTTCGCAGCGCATAAATTCGTTAGCAGTTTTGCAGTGCCATCTGTTTTAGTGATTTCGTAGCGAAAAAATTGACCTTGCATTGGCTGCGCTACGAAATTGGGAAATGACAGATATTTAAGGGAAACTTCTAGAAGCACTACACAAAGCTGCACATGTGACATTGGCAAGCTGCCTTCCAAATTGCCCAATTGCTCAAAGAGAAATCCAGATCCTTTGTTCCTCCCTGCACCGAAACAATAATTTGAGTGGATTGATTGTGTATAAAGCTGATAGTTAAATTGAAGTATACTTGTATTGGTTTAATGTTCTCATTAGCAGTTGCAAAACAGTGTCTATGGTTTAGTGGCTAATCTTCTGGGTAAATCAAATAAGAGTTTGTGCAGTCTTCAATAGTTTATTCCCTTCTGTTGGGTGATAATGATATAAGAGGGGAGTCTCATATTAAAGAAGTGACTGGTGAAGAAGCAGATGCTTTCAGAGGAAGACTCATTCGTAGGCTTACATCTGTCATTGTGCACCATGTACAAACATTTTGGAGATTATCTCTTTTGATATTCAATGGGAAGTTCGCTAAGGTAGGTTCAACAAATGGCGCTCCTGGTTCAGTGAAACATGAAGAGACTGCTAGACAAAACTCCTTTGAAGACGGCCTTGGTGACATAAAGGATTCAAATCATTCCTTGGAGGAAGTTGCTGGAATGGTACAGGACATTATATCTGTTTATGAAACTAAGGGAAGGCTGCGCATTTGATCATGAGGCACGAATGGATGCTCTATATTGCCATGTCCATGAACTAGCATGGAGAACGCGCATAAACTGTTTGACAATATCAGCATTAGAATTTTCTCTTATGGAATGCAGTGATTAAAAGCCAAGTGTCAAGTGGTTTTTATAAGGATTTGATTGCCACAAGGCTGCCATGATTAGTGACACCGGGATAGACATGTGGCACAAGGGCTGGAATTATGTTAGCTAGTGTCGTTAAAAGATGAGTGCGTATTGAATAAAAACAGAAGAAGGAGAAAAATCAGTCCGGATTAATATAAGCCGTGCCTGGAAAAATGAAAATACCAAGGGCGAGGGCACTGTGGATCATGGTAATAATAATTCAGTGCCTTTGTCTGGTTCTTTCCCCATGAATTCTCATTTTTCTAACGCTGCAGCTAATTCGCCTGTGCCTAAACCAATTTCAAATGGTAAAAATTCCAGCGTTCCGCGGGTTTCGAACCAGGGACCTGTAGTGCACTAGATAATAAGAATTATAATATTCATTCAGCAGCTCGCAGCAGGGAGAGCGCTGAAAATGAGACTGAGAATGGTTTAGGAAATTGTAATTGGTGGGCGCAAAAATGCGAAGAATGTGCATGCAATCATGATGTTGGAGGGTAAAGCTCGCCAAAGCTTTGCAGAGGTGAAAAGGTCAGAAGATCCATACTCTGATTTCAAGTGTTCCATGGCTCAGATGATTCTTGAAAAGAATATCTATCAGCCCTCCGAATTGAGAGGGCTTCTGGAATGCTTCCTGTCCTTGAATTCTCCAGAGCACCATGGGATTATCGTGGAGGCTTTCACGGAAGTTTGTGTCAATATTTCGTGTATTCTGTCGGAAGGAACTTGATGGATGGACTGCCATTGCCAAGCGCGGCAGTAATTGGTCATATGTATATTGTGGGTCATTGTATTTTTGGTTTTGTCAAAAAAGCATCAATGTCAGATTTGCATAATAGCGCTCGGAAGGAGGAGGTTCAGAGAATATCTCAGAATCCAACTTACAACAGCAAGGGTTTCATCTATGGTCGTTGCTTCAGAGGTTTGTTCTCCACAATTGGCTTAAAGTAAGCCCCCAAAAGGTTGCTGCATTTGGCTTGTCACTATTTGGGGTAGTCGTTGTTCGTGGCTCCCACGTCGAAGCTCCCATATCAAATAATCAAAGAACAGAGATGATGCTATGGAATTGTTTTATTTGTAAATCCTACTAGATAGCGGATTCATGACTCATCATAGTCTAATCTACCTCGAATTTGGAGTAAAATTATTAATGAAGGGTTTGATGTGTTCATCTATATTGAGTCTGCAGGTGATGGAAGCATTTGATGTTCGCATGCTCAAAGATCCCCCAGGGCTCAGACATGTTATGGAAGAAGCAAAGGAGCACCACAACGTAAAATATGTCTATGTGTGGCATGCCCTTGCTGGTTACTGGGGTGGGGTCAAACCAGCTGCAGCTGGAATGGAGTATTATGATTCCTCCCTCGCTTATCCTGTCCAGTGTCCTGGAATTTTGGGCAATCAACCAGATGTTGTTTTGAATAGTTTTTCAGTTTATGGATTAGGCCTTGTTCATTCGAAGAAGGTTTACAATTTCTGCAATGAGTTACATAGCTATTTGGCATCGGCTGGTGTTGATGGTATTAAAGTTGATGTTCAAAATATCATTGAAACTTTAGGTGATGGTCATGAGGGTCGTGTGTCTATTACAAGGCAATATCATCAGGCATTAGAAGCTTCAATTGTTCGCAATTTTCCTGATAATGGCTGTATTGTTCATATGTGCCACAATATTGACCGGCTTTACAGTGCGAAGCAAACAGAAGTTATAATTCAGGCATATATTTCCTCTGTTGCTTACAATACCTTGTTGCTGGGAGAATTCATACAACCAGATTGGGATATGTTTCATGACTTACATCCAGCAACTGAATACCATGGTGCTGCTCGAGTTGTCAGAGGCTGTGCAATTTATGTCAGTGAAATTGGAGCACTTTGCCAAATAGTGGTGACCGGAATATACTCTTTGAATGATTTCCTTTCTGCGCTAGTTATGATTTTTTCATTCAAATCCATATTAGAGTTTCAGGTGAAGATGATTTTTGGAGTTGGAGAGGGCTATTTTGTATACAGTGAGCAATATATTAGTCTGTGATGGCCTTGAAGAGGATCATGATAATGTTAACAGAAATCTTCATATACACAGTTTGAAGAAGGAGCACGACATCGTCTTGCTATTGTGCACAGTAAGTCGAAGGCCTTAGCTGGGCTAAATGGTATGAGAATGGAAAACTCAAACAAACTGGAAAGCTGGACTATTCACCCTCTCCGACAAGGAAACCATTGCAAGCTACGAATGGAATATCACATTCATCTGTAGAACGGATGATAATCAGTGTAGAGGCTCAAGTGGAACAGATACATTGGTGGTTTTTATAGTGGAATGTTAACTGCTTGGATGAGGTTGAAATGTCCAACTTCATCAGCGCCAATATTGCAATTTGAAGACATTGTACCCTCTGTTATATTCTACAACCTTGTTTGAGGCTATTAACCATGCTCATTTACAGGTTGTTCTCATAACCTTGTCCAAAGCATCAATTAGGCATAGTGACTTTTTAAAGGCAGGGAAGTAGACTGTGTTTTTTAAAAATCACACAGCAGTTTCGTAGCGCGCTACGAAACTGCTGTAGGTGATGATTTTAAGCGCAGAGCAGCTATTGTGATACTGTGAGCGGGAGTTGAGGAAGAGAAACACCTGTCTATCAATACCACCTTCAGCACATCAGAAACATGGTAGCATTCCATACCTGGGATTATTAAAAGATTTGGGAACATGCTGCTACACTTTCGGAGAATGTTGGGAGACAGAGACCGTTAAAATAGAGCACATCTTTTGGTCAATTAATGAGCCATCAACGCTTTCAAGCATCCAAAGTCAGCGTTCCTTGCATCTTTAGCTCAGCCATCTCAGCCTAACTGAAGGAGGACAGCTGTCAAGGATCCAAGAAGAATCAAGCATACGAGGAGAATGGAATTAGTGTTTTAGTTTGATTAGGATTTTGTGTAATTACAGCTCAGCATGTTTGTAATTAATGAATTAGTTAAATAGCATGTAGGAGTAGTTAATAGGGCCTTCGAGCCCATTCTAGAGAGAGAGGAATAGATTCCTATAAAGGGATCAGATTAGGATGTAATAGAGGTTGGATATTTTATACAAAAACAGAGTTTTATTTGGGCCATTGTAAAGACTTATTACAGTAATAGTAAAACAGTGGTTGTTTCTTCTCAAGATTCTCAATGGATTATTTTGTTCAAATGTGATGGTGGTGTATTCTCTCAATGTTCTT
This sequence comes from Pinus tabuliformis, assembly GCA_031772625.1. NCBI lineage: Eukaryota > Viridiplantae > Streptophyta > Pinopsida > Pinales > Pinaceae > Pinus > Pinus tabuliformis. The sequence continues at coordinate 1,937,896,499 of CM062818.1, read as the reverse complement.
TTACAGCCTTGTTATAGCATAATCACTCAGAATTCATTTTTAATGCTCTGACTTCCTGTATGTTTAGCAAGCTGTGGCTTATGTGAAATATGTTTGAACATCTGATGCAAAGAGCCTTGACTTCCATGAAATGACTGTACTTTTGTTTATTAAATGTGTGAGACTCCATAGCCCAATGAAGATCAAATTTGATGTGTGTCCAACCAGCTTTATTTTCATAAGTGTGTGAAGAGTTAGCCCTCTGTTGTTGTGATTGATTTCTATCAAAAGTCTGTGAGAGAGCCCTCTCTGACTAGGAAGGCTAATTCCTAGTCTAAAGTCTGGTTGAAAGAGTTACATAAAATCTTACTTGGTTGTAGCCCTTAGTACTGATTTTGTGATAACAAGTTAGACGATGAACATGTGCCCTTTTGGTGTAGGAGATGTCATGAATAAGGATATTTGTTTCGATATTTCCCACTAACTAAAGTAGAGTTGCAGGAGATAGTATTTAAGGAATCAACAAAAGAAGAGAGGATGTAGACAACTTCCAACAAATGAGAAGAAAACATAAAGCCACTGAAATCCAAGCCACCCAAGAAGCAACAAAGTAAAATGTAGCTACCAATTGCTTTGAAGCGATTTCTACTGGAGAAGAGGATCCAACATTTCCCAAATGACCAGATGAATATAGATCCAAAAGAAACCATACCCCAAGTGAAATTTATGTCTAAGTGAAATGCCTAGGAGGACTCATCAGAAAAAAATAAAAATGAATAAATAAATAAAATAAATAAAATAAAATAAAATAAAAAAATAAATAAATAAAATTAAAAAAAAAAATAAAATCGAGAGGTATCACAGTTGGATGAGTAGGATAAAATGGAGATAGAGGAAATGGTGTAGAATCTTAGTAGCAAGGATACAATCCTATCCAAAATTTTGGCGTAATGGCAACATCTAGATTCAAGATTTATCCCAGAATCTCAAAAGCAACAATTTCAAGAGATATTTAACATATTGTAGATTCAAGGCTACATATGAAAAGAAGATCAAGGGATAGTGCATTCATACGTAGGCTCAAAAAACTAGAATGACCCTGGAAAAGGATAGGAAATCAAATGGAATAGGAAATGAGGAAGGAAAAAATACATGAATCTATTAAAATAGTAGGAGAGCCTCAATAGTTGAGGTAGATATATGCATCTCAAAGTGCGTATGAATAAGGAACATCCTGAAATAATAATCTTGATAGAAGCCAAAATATCTTGTGAAAAGATCAGAGAAATAGTATATCAAAATTAGAAAGGATATGAAGTTATGTCGCTTGATGCGAGAGGGAGTGTTGGTGGTGTTATAATAATTTGGAACCTGCTAGAACTGTCATATACATGCTATAGAATGTATAAGAGACTTCCATCATGTTCCAAAGTATTGTAAGACCACCAACACTTTCTCTTGCATCAATCGCCATAAATTCATATCCTTTCTAGTTGTGATCTGTTATTTCTCTGATCTTTTCACAAGATATTTTAGTTTCTATCAAGATTATTATTTCAGGATGTTGGTTATTCATACTTAGGGTGGTTCTGTTATATTGGTACTAAGGAATTTTTGGCATTAACAATGGTTTATGGACCTCCCATACTAGCAAAAAAGGAGACTTTCCTTCCAAAAATTAGAGAAATAAGGTAGTTCCACTACGATAAGATATGGATTACCAAGGGGGACTTCAACTTAATTAAATCCCTGGATGAAAAGAAAGGTATCTTAAGGAGATTAGATTTAGAGGCCCAACCATTTTTTCAACTAATTCAAAATTTATGGTTGGTATATCTGAACACAATTTATGGGATATTCACATGGAATAATATGAGAGGGACCAAGCACCAAATATTGATTAGACTAGATCAATTCCTGGTATCAAAAGCCTTGATGGTTTGACGGTGTTGGACCCACCAACATGTAAGGGGATCTCCCCGGTAAAAAGTACCAATTGGACCTCAGACCGTTTGGTGTAGGAGTCCCAGCAGTGGGTCATATGGTAATGCCTTGACTGCGATTTCAGACAGAGGCAAGTAAGATAACTTTGTTGGTAGCAAGGGTGTGACAACTGTAGTGAGTCAAGGAAGGTGCATGAGAGGTTTTAACACATGGGGGTTGAGATGAGTGCGCCCCTTGGAAACCTGTAATAGTACTCGGATGGGATGGGAACACACAAGCAAAGATGTATCACAAGCTAGAAAGAAATTTAGCTGGAAATCCAAAGTGATGGTTAAACTAACACCACATTTACGAAATATTCATATGTACTCATACAAAATATTCCATACATGCATGCGTAAGAAAGAAAATACATATGCCATTTAGATTAAATAAGATAGTTGGAATACAATAAAACATATGCATGAAACATGATGGCACTTGTTATATAAAGAAGTGTAAGTTCCAGTCATACAATACATCCATGTCTAGCCACTAGTCCCAATAGTGGAACGTTACAGCCACATATGTCTGCTCCTCCAAAAAGATGTACCAACTCTACGTAGTGGAGAAGCCAAGGCTCATTACAATATTGTCCAAGCTCTCTCCAAGATAGTCTTAGGAAGATTGGATGACCAAAAGACTTTACAATGAGTTATGAGGGACTATTTATAGGAAAGGGTGGGGTGACCCTTGAAATTCCCCTTTGTGACAGTTCGACTACCCTCACGAATCTTCACCCACTCTAGGACTATTACATCCAACTATTGACACTTGACTTACACTTGAAATGACTTTACATTACAATGCACATGTACCCATGTGTGTTGGGTTGTGTTATATTCTTTCCACGACTAGCCCATGTAGTTGACTGGGGGTTAGAAGGGGGGAAAAGCCCCCCCTTCGTTGTGCCGATTGCGTAGTGGGGGGGGGGGGCACAGGGGGTTTGAGGGGTGCAGGTAACCCCACTCTATGGAGTCTAGGGTAGTGCCCTGGAAAATTTTGGTTTTGGAACCTATGTTAGGTTGGGTGGACCCACCTATGGTTTTATGCATGATTTTCGAACATGTTTTTGGATGCGATGGTTTTCGGTCCATGGTTTTGGACGTGATGGTTTTCGGTCCATGGTATTGATGCTTCGGCATGTATAAATATGTATTATAACATTGAAAGGAACATAATGAAAAATCAAACTGGTAGTCTCGGTTTTGGGATCCAGGGGAAAATCTTTATGTATATGTGTTTTATGTGTTATTCTCTCGCATTATTTATTTTTTGTGTTTTAGAATTCGTATGCAGGTAATTTTTGTACGAGGTTAAAAATTACATTTGGTATCGGCATTGTTTTGAATTCAAGGGGACACCTTTGCTGCTAAGGGGTTTCACTCAGGCCTATGGTAGACCTTGTTCAGTGAGAGATCTGCGGGATCAATTTTGGTGGTGAAACAAGATGGCGAGCAATGGAAAGATAGCGACCGAGAAATTTAATAGTCAGAGTGTTGAGTTGTGGAAACTCAAGATGGAGGATCTGTTGGTGGATAAATATTAGTGGATTGTGGTAAATCCAGGTACTAAACCAACGGGAGTGTCTGATGAAGAATGGAAGAATTTGGATTGGAAGTCAAAGATCACAATACGATTGTGTGTCTTAGATTAAGTATTGCTGAATGTATTAGGGGAAGCTACAAAAAAGGCTTTGTGGGACAAGGTAGGGACTTTGTACCAATCTATGTCTCTGGTGAATAAACTGTTCCTATGGAAAAAGTTGTATAACTTGAGGATGAAAGATGGAGACTCGGTGACAAAGCATCTAAACGCATTTAATACAGTGGTAAGTTAGTTAGCATATGTTGATATTAAAATTTTAGATGAAGATAAGTGCATCAGTTTCTTGTGTTCTCTACCAGATTCGTGGGATAGTCTAGTTATTGCAATAGGTAGCAATGCAACTGCCTTGCAGTTTGATGAAATAGTCTCATCCTTTCTGACGGAGGAGATGAGATGGAAAAATATGGAGAGCTAGAATGGTGATGCCTTGTTTGTACGAGGACAGTCCCAGAATAGAAACAAAAATAAGTCATCGAGAGAGAGATCTAAATCTAGATGGAAATCAAAATCTCTAGGAAAACCTGTAAAGGTGGTGTGCTAGAAATGCGGAAAGGAAGGGCACTACAAAAGAGACTGTAAATATAAAGCTCCTAATAAAGGAAAGGGATCTGATGATGCTCCTTCTGCAGAGGCAAAAACCACCTCAGATGAAGGTGGGGATGTGTACTTGGCTTCTTCAAGTACACATGTAGATCATGAGGCATGGTTGATTGACTCAGGTGCATCCTTTCACTTCACTCCCCATAGAGAGTGGTTCTGCGAGTATGAGAAATATGATGGTGGTGATTTCTTCTTGGGGGATGATAAGAAGGCTAGAATCGTTGGTCGTAGAAAAGTAAAGTTGAAGTTGCAAGGTGGAAGGGTTAGAACACTTCCAGGTGTTGTGCATATTCTTGCATTAGCCATAAATATGATTTCTGTAAGCAAGGTGGATGATGTAGGTGTAAAAACAGTGTTCAAGAAGGATACTTGCAAGATGGTTCGGGGGGAACTGGTATTGATGCAGGGAGTTCAAATTGGAAGTCTGTACAAGCTACAAGGTAGCATGGTTGTTGATGCCTTTGCCTCTATAACCTATCGCACTGGTGCCTCTGGTGCCTCTATAAAATGGATCTGCTCGGAACTTGTAGCTTTTCTCCTCCTCTGTATGATCGATAATCTTCCTCTTACCTTTGTCACGCACTAGTATGCTTGCCTCTGATGCTACTTCTTCTAATGTTGTTGCTAGTGCTCTCCATGATGCTACTTCATGTTGCTTCTCTAACCACTCCACAACAAAGCCGACCTGTTCATTGGGTTTGGAGAAACTGTAGCAATATCTGTATGGATTCTCCTTGACCCAATGAAATGCCTCGTGGATCCAGTTGAACTGAACTCTCAAGCAATGATCTTTCACAATGCAATGTGGGTCATACAGATTGTAGTTTCAAAGGTCGAGTGGGTACTTCTTCATCTGTTCTGCTTCAACACCCACTTTCTTGATACTCTAGATCTCATATAACCTAATCCACAAGGGAAGAGTGGGCCAAGGTATCTTCTTCTTCCGGTGCAGTCTAGCTATCAATGATGCCGAGATGTGATATGCTACTTCTTGCATGAAAAGTGCGTCCAAGGAAAACTTCGGTACAACATGTGGAGGCTTCTCTACACAGAACATTTCGGATGAAGGTGTCGGATGGTGAGGCATACCAATTTGCAATGCCTATCAATGCCTCCACTACTTCCTTTGACATGCAGGGTGGATCCTATTCGAATATCATCTTGTACAATGGGGTGACAAAATGATTGGACAGCCATGTGATTACTCCTATGAAGATGCATTTAGATAACAACTAGAAATATGTGTTCACAGCAGTCTCCACCGGTGACCACGCACACTCCAAACCCAAGAACTCCTGTCAGGCACAGACTACATCTAGGATGTAGGCGGACATGTAAATCTCTACATGCATACCTCCAGGTGACTGTCGAGCCTTCGTTACTTGTTCCTTCAATTGATGAGCCAATATGCTAGACTAGTTACATGGTTTTCCTTCTCTAGCTAGTTGGTCCAGTGTGATCACCCAACTCTATGGGAAGGTTTCTACGCTTGCTTGGCCATACATTCGACAAGAAAATATGACCAAGTATTGATACGCCTTCTGTAGTATCTTTGTCTTGTAGATCTGGTTGGGTGTCAACCTGAATCGAGCCGGATCCTTTACCCAATTCTTCAGAATGTCTCTAGAGTTAGCAATACTGTTGGGTAAGCTGAATGGAGTCTTCATGACAGTCACAGGCTCTGACATCTAATACATCTCATCATAATATCATGCCTAGAAGGTCGCAAGCTTCGTCCCATTGACACTACTCAAGGTCATCGTCTCAGGATCACTGTGTGAGACGATCCCGTGTATCATGTTTGCATATGGGAACGCGGGGTATTTGCATGCAATCCGGTACAAGCCAGACTTGTGAATGTTCATGTACACCTGACGATCTTTGATTTCTTCCTAAAAAGTACCTGCAAATGCTTCACTGACCTCTTGCCACTTCAGTTTGATGTCCCTGTCTAGATACAACTTTGTATCTTCATAGATTGGTAGACTAGAGGACATTCACTCAACTGCTTCTCTAGTTGCATTTCCATTAGTGTCCTATGATCCTGCTCTCTTGGAGACTATTGATCCGGTACTGCTAAGAGACAGATGAAAACCTGAAAGATCTGGAGACAAGAAACATGCATGGTGTTAAAGACATATTTGGGCACTGCAACCCCAATCGCATATGTCCATAAACCAAGGGCTTCTAAGTCCCTAAAAGTGTTGTTTCATACCCTAAAGGAACAAGGTCAGCTGATTACATCATCTCCCAGAAGTTCTCCATGAAAAACTACTCAGAACTGGTCAAAACTGGATCATCTCACTTGATCCATGGTCAGGGTGCGATGCATCGCACCTACTACACACGGGAGCGATGCATACTGAAAAGTCCTTCTATAGGGTGCGAAGAGTGAGAATAGGTAAATGGCAGAGACAGTTTGCTAAGTTGATGATCAAGGAATCTTCTAGAAAATTCTCATATGACACTTGCCTCTCAGAATTTACCCAGGGATGAGCAAGAGATCTAAAATCTCCACGTGGAACTACGAACTATCAGAGAGATGACACTAATCAAAATCCTAGAAGCTGACTCACCCCCTACAAATATCTATAAATGGATCCCTCATCCAAGAGATCCAAAGGCTAGAATTGGGTAATTTGCAAAGTGGTGCTGATGGTTTCTCTTTGAAGACATTGTTGGGTGATCTTGCTTTGTGTGAGGTGAAGAGGGATTTCAAGCTGGGAGGATGGCGCTGGGTCAGACCAAGTGGCTGTAATCCTCTCTTCTACTACTTTTACTAATAAACCTATTTGATTTTTCCTCCATATTCTTGTGTATCTCTGAATATTGTGTTGGTACATGCATTTGTATGGTCAATATATATCTGATCCTATATTGTTTACAGTGAAAGATCTCTATGCTTTGATGGTATTATGCTGCTGTGAATCTATAGGTGCTCTTTGAAGCGGGACAAGTAAGGAAGCAGTGGCAAGATTCTGTCAAAGGGGAAAGGAAACAAGTAAGGAGCCAAGCGGAAGACTGAGATTGGTACTCTCTACTTCTTTCCCATCTCTCTCTCGTAAAGGAAAAACAAGTAACTTTAATCTATTTGTTTCTAAGATAGCTACCTATCTTAGTGGGAATAGTAGCTCTGAATAGACACTAGATTTTCCAATAACAAAATGGTGACTCCATTGGGGAGCGATTGGTTTGATTGCTTGTCTCTATTTGTTTGAATCATAAACCACAGACAACGCCTAAAGTCAAGCCAGCTAGCCTTCGAACTGCATTTGCTATGCAAGTGCAAAGTAGATCAATGCTGCTTCAGTCAATCTTTGGGTTTGTTTATGAACTGAACAATTGACTTGCAAACATCCTAAGTGCCCTAGAGGTAGCTTGAGTAACCTCATTAGATCAGCCCTAAACTTTGTAGTTACTGACTATCATTTGCTCAGCCTAAATCCCCAAACTAAACTGCAAACTGTGACCAAAAACCAAGTTAAATTCTTATTCCTGGACCATTGCACCCTCTCCTTTAGGCAGACTAGATGCATCACACCTCCCGTGTGCTGTAGGTGAGATGCATCCCTATTTCCCTGTGTTATAGGTGCAATGATTAGACAAGACTAGGTCTACCTCCAGATTTTGGTTTTTTCTTCACTGTCTTCAGTTTTATTCAGGAGTTTTGCTGTCTATGATCAGTAGACCATTGTAAAAACCCCCTTCTTTTGCATCATTCAACCTCCATTGTACAAATATTTGTGAATGTTTTTATGTATTTTTCACCATTCACAGTTCTCATTTACAAAATAACAGCTTAATCGAACTGTCATCTTTTGATTTGAAAGTGTCGCAAGTTTCGTTTTCAGTCAAAGAAAAGAATACTTCTCTTTTTGATAGTCGATTACACTATTACTCTTGTATTTGATCTGAATTTATAAGTTTTTCAAGTATCAAAAGTAGTTTTCAATTAAGAATCGCAAAGTGTCGTCTTGCCTTCCTGTCGTTTTTTAAAAAGAAAATCATTAGTACTATCGCTTTGAAAGAAGAGATAATTCAGATTTGTATTTAGCATTCTTTTTGTCATTCACACATTAAGAAAGTGGAAAAAAAATACATGCACGTGCATTTGCATTTAGACTGCTTGTTGATTTTGATTTAAGACAGTACATCTAGTGTGTGCTCTCTGCTCTATGTTGAAAGGATTTCATTTCTCTTTCCTTAGTAGCCAGGATTTTCATTGCAAAAAGAAGATTAAATGACTGTTTATCATCTTAGATTTCATTTTAGGAATTGTATATCTACATCACATGGTGAACCTGAAAGGAAAATTTCTTAAGAAATATCAACTATAAAATAAATTCAATACATAAAAACGCTTTGGAACCTAACGCGCAACATCTAGAAGTCTAGGCTAGAGACGTATTCCAGCGTCATAAAGTTTGGTAACTGTCACTTTCATCGTAGGTTGGGTGATTCCTCCTCTTTGAGACGACAAGTGCCAGTACGGACTTGTGCTCCCATGTACCGTCGAGTATATATTGGGAGACCACAATAGGCTATATCCTTTATCCGTAGGAAGCCATGTCTGCCACCCTATCAATCAAAATGCACTAAACACAGCATTCGAGAAGATTGATTGCCGTACCGTAAAAAGTATTCTACAGTTTTGTGATTGGTTTGGTAATCCCTCTATCTAGATTTCCAGAGTAGTCACTTTCGTTCCTTTTCAGACTCCTTAAAGGAAAAGGTCCATCTGATCACTTGTCACTTCAGGATCATTAAAAATCGAAGGTGACTAGAGTCATCTTTAGCTTTTTCTTGACTCTTAAAAATTGAAAAGGAAAGTTGTGTCAAAGCATCTAAAATTCATTTGATTTGGCATCACATTTTACCCTTTATTTTGAGTTTATCAAGTAATCTGCAATCGTGGAAGAAAGTCAATCAAAACCCTGTCGTTCATGGAGACTGACGATTCAACCATCTTTGACTCCAGAAATGAAACCATTCCAGGCCAAGCGAACTCGTTTAACTGGGTCAAAGTCTCCTGGTTTGTTTGAAACTTGTGTTTCAACATCCTTTGAGACTCCAGTTACTCCAACCATTTCTAGTATCCCTGCCTCTACAGAAGAAATTCTGCAGTTACAAGAGGACATTGGAACTGATCCTAGTGTAACAGTAAACATTTCGATTCCTGAAACAACTCCATCTAGATTTGATTCGGAAGGTGTTACCCCTCCAACATCTGTCACTGCAGAATCTATACCTTCTTCGGCACCAGAAATATTTTACGGACCTAACGGTCTGCCTCTTCCACCTGGATTGATTGCTATAGAAGAGATTACTGAGGATCTTCCATCGAGTACTCCATCGCATTTTGGGACTGGAATCCACCTATATCCTTCTGCTTCAGAAGTTAATACCCCTTCATCGCAAGTTCCTATAGAATCTCTAGGAAGTCTTTTGGATAGACTCGATATGTCTAGATAACCATCGACATCTAGGACTGTATCATCCGATACAATAGTATCAGAACCTCCTGCCACCACTACGACAATGTTCGCTGGTATACCATCTGTCCCAACTAGCTCTCAACCACTAGATGGAGTCCACCCAGGGACTATTTCGACAATATGGTCTATTCCCGTTTGTTCATCCGGAATAGCATCTGGAATTTCTTATGTTGAATCTCAGCAAATTGATCCTTCACAACAGTATCAGTTTGGGCAGTGTGGTCTCCAAAGTCCAATCATTCCTTTAAGCACTGGATTTCTGCCGTATGGGGGGCACTATACCCTTTCATTGTTCCCTCCGAGAGAACAACCATATGAGATTTCACAACCAAATTCGGGTCAAATTGGAATCACATCCAGTAGTTGGGTGCCAATACTGTCTCAACAGCCAAGAGTTGTATACTTAATGCAACTGAGTCTACCTGTGTCGAATATCCCCACTACACCAGCTATTGTGACAGTGTTGCAAGTACAAGCGTTGCCTGTTGTGTGCCAAACTCAAGTTTCTCAGGTCATAATACAACAACCCCTTGTCTCCATGACACAACCACAATTGCCAGTTAGTGGCTCCTTAACTGGAGTGACTTAGGCTCAAACGGGTACTATTACCCCTCATCTTGGTCAAATGTCCAATATTGGGAAACAGCATATGGTTTCACAACCATGGCTGATGCAACATCAACAGCCGCAATTCCAACAAGCTTACCAAGGACTTGAGCAACAAAGCTTTGCAGGTACTGGGCAACTGTATATTCAGAACACTTATCATGAATCATCCCAAATTGGTTATGCCCAGCAACCCTATCAAAGTTATCACCATAAAATGCATTATGCTGGTATGCAAAGACCCACTGCTCAGGCGATCCCATCGTATCTTGGGTACGCTTCGCCAAACCTGAATCAACAGTTGCCCTTTGTGGCGACTTTAGAGTTACCAGATCTAAATCGGCTAATGAATGATCCAATCGCTTATGCCCCTTGGTGGCCAGTGATTCCTCGTAAACTTCCGTCAAATATTCCTAAATTTAATGGAAATCCGGGTGAAGATCTGTGGAATCATGTGATGACCTTCCATCTGTGGTGTTCCTCCAACACTCTAACTGATGATTCGATTAGGCTTCGCCTTTTTCAGCGAATGTTAATTGGTCCAACAAATAAATGGTACATCGAATTGCCTAGAGCTTCATTTGATAACTTCAGCACCCTTGCCACCACCTTTTTAACCCATTTTCAGTTACCAATAAGGTACGAAACAAGAACAGAGCTTCTTATGAATTTCAAATAGGCGACGGCCAATCACATATCAGATCATATTCATGAATGGCGACATCATCGTAGAATGGTAAAAACATATGTCCCTGATCAACTACTAGCTGAATGGTTTATTAAGTCTTTTTTACCTTCTATTACGGAAGACGTGGCAAAGGGAGGAGTCATCACTGAAGAGAAGGTCATTTCTTATGTGCAATATCTAGACTTGATCTATAGTCAGTCTGGCATGCTCTATGACAAAATCCCTGATGCTCCAACACCAGAATTTTCCATTCCTCCTCCTAAATCAAACAAGGACTCTCATGCTAGTGATGGCATGATAGGCACGACAAGCACAAAATCGACAAAGGCTACATCCAAGAAATCCCGTAAGGTTTTTGATGAAAATGCAAATGAAGAACTTCTCGCCTTGGAGGTTAATTCTGTGTCAACTAAAAAAGGCAAAGAACCAAAGCAACCAAGAGGCAAGAAGAAAGGGAAGAGAAAAATTAAGAAACAAGATGATTCGTCTCCTGAAAAATCTTCTGCAAACCCTTCTAGGCAAAATAAACCTACTCAGCCATGCCTCATATGCGATGAGGATTATTGGACGAGAGATTGTCCATATAAAGCTAAAGTTAAGAAATTCTTTAAGAATTCAAAAACCTCAGTAGTATTGACTGATCAGTTTCCAAACCCAGGAACCAATCTAGTTGCTAGCGACAATGCTTTCCCATCCCAAGTGCTTATGTTTTCCATTTCAAAACAGCAAAATGATGCTTTGATATCGACAAGGAATAAATATTACGGGAATCCACAGCTGTCGAACAACAAGGCTAATGATCAACCTAGTAGTTAGACAACAACTTTGACCGAAGTTGTGCCACCCATCATTCCTGAGCTAATGATAAAGCCGCCAAAGGGAGTAGTACACAAATCGACATTTAATCCTCATGCAAGAGCGGCACAAAATTATAATATAGTAGAGGACTTGGCCCAATCGCCGTCCGCTATGTCGACACTTGAAGTACTGCAAAATTGCCCCTCCAAACGCAGGATCTATTATCAGCAATAGGTAGGATTGTCCCAACGGATTCCAATCTTGTGGCCTTTAATCATAAAGGATATGAACCTCAATTACCAGCTCAACTCGCTTTCCTCATTCAAGTGAAAGCCCTAAACAAAACTGTTCATCAAACAATTATTGATGAGGGGGCATCTACATGTATTATGTCAATGAGTTGCTGGAAAACTTTAATATCACCACCCTTGTCGTGATTGTCAACGACATTAAAAGCATTCGATGGATAAACATACACTCCATACGGGATTTTGAGTAACTTACAAGTTGAACTGGGGGGAAAAACAGTAGAAATTGATGTTGAAGTTATCGATGGAAATCTCGACTATAACATCCTATTGGGAAGGCCTTGGATTTATGCTATGGCCGTTGTTCTGTCAACGTACTTCAGAAAGATTGCATTTCCTTTTCAAGGAGGAATTACAATTGTTGACTAGAAAACCTTTCTCCCCAATAGTTCACAAGTTACAGGAAGCATCCCAATGATCCATGGAAGCTCTCATTCACTTCAAAATATCGGAGTAGGCCTACTAAAAGACCCTACATTGATGGGTACCTTTTCCCTACCACCTCAGAGTAATCTAGCAGAAGTGGCCATGGTGGAAACCTGCAATATGATATCTTCTATATCTAAAAGATTCAGAAGATTCCCAAACATTTTGTCAGCATGTATCATCGCCATTTTAGAAATATTGTAGCAATCAATTTTCTTGGCCTAGGGGAAAAACCCAAATCAATGCTCATCGAGTGTTTGGATAGATAGGTCTAAGGAATATGGCACCTCTTCAAATCCTTGGTCGCATGTACATTCTATAAACGAAGGAATCATTTAGTCAATGATGATAGGAGAGGCACCATGGGAAGATTACCACCATCGTTCCCATCTTCTAGATCACCACGAAGATTATTCCAGTGACCTTAATCATCCTTCATTTTTTGATTTTCTATCAAATGCTGTAAATACGGTGGATTCCGAGGACAGTACTTATCTCATGTCGACCTAGTTAAAAAAATGAAACAAGGAGTAATGAGGATAGTTCTTTTACTGTGTCAACCTCATTAAAAAATGAAACAAATCCCTTTCCAAATCGAGTCTTTGATTACAATCTCGTAAAATCCAAGTCGATTCTTTCAAATATTTCGAAGGTAAACCCAAATCAATGCTCATATTTTCTTGGCCTAGGGGGAAAACCCAAATCAATGCTCATCGAGTGTTTGGATAGATAGGTCTAAGGAATATGGCACCTCTTCAAATCCTTGGTCGCATGTACATTCTATAGACGAAGGAATCATTTAGTCAATGATGATAGGAGAGGCACCATGGGAAGATTACCACCATCGTTCCCATCTTCTAGATCACCACGAAGATTATTCCAGCAACCTTAATCATCCTTCATTTTTTGATTTTCTATCAAATGCTGTAAATACGGTGGATTCCGAGGACAGTTCTTATCTCATGTCGACCTCGTTAAAAAATGAAACAAGGAGTAATGAGGATAGTTCTTTTACTGTGTCAACCTCATTAAAAAATGAAACAACTCCCTTTCCAAATCGAGTCTTTGATTACGATATCGTAAAATCCAAGTCGATTCTTTCAAATATTTCGAAGGTAAACCTTCATTCCAACCACCATGGTGAATGCAATGAAGCTTGGGGGGAATGCACCTCGATTTGTGTCATTATGCTGGGGGCATGCAAACTTATAACAAGCATAGTTTCTTGTTTCAAGCTTGTGTAAACATGAAACCGAATCTAAGCATATGTTATCGCATGGTTCAAGCTCATTAAAAAATGAACCAGGCCATGAGCAGTTTTACGTGAAGTTCAAGCTCGTTAAAAAATAAACCTAGCAACGAGCAGTTTTACACATAGTTCAAGCTCGTTAAAAATTAAACCTAGAAATGAGCATATGTTCCACCAAAGTTTAAGCTCGTTATAAAATAAACTTGCCTCCTGTAAATAACCATTGTGAATGCATTATCATCAGCTTTAGAGCCTTGGTCGTGTTCTTACTATCACCTCCCCTCTGTTTTAGTCAATCATTCGCCTCCATTGATTGTTTACCCTTTTTGAGGAACAGTTGCGACGAGTGATTCTGTTAGCCATATTCTTAACACTGTCGTGATTGGAAAGTTCCAACCCTCACCTGGAACCAGCTGCTACCCAAAATATCACTTGTTCCTTAAAAAAGAGTCTCCTTTAAGCTCTTTTCATCTGACTCGTAAAACATGAAAATATTACCGAGCAATTGGCCTCTCCAGCTCGTTAAAGTGATTGGAAGTGTTATCCCTCCTCTAGATTTTAATATTTTTGGACCTGAGGGATTATTACACAAAAAGATCGAGTGTTTCTCTTGTTCGGCTCATTAAAACTATCGAAAAGTCATCCCTTTCGCATTGTTTTATACTTTTTCAGACTTAAGGGATTATATTACGAAAAAGGAATATTGGAGTCTTCTTTCTGTCTCTTTTTAGACTCTCTAAAATTGAAAAGAACCAAGTTATCCTTGTCATTGAACTCGTTAAAAAAAAAAAGACAAACTTTTCCATTCAGACAAGAGCGAGTTTCACTGTCGCTAGGCTCGTTAAAACATAGCGACGGGTTTTCCTGAAGGGCAAATTATAGAACAAGCATATGTTATCCTCCTCAAGATCGACAAAAATAAAGAGGTATTGGTCAGAAATGACTAGGGAAAATTGGGAAGAAAAATTGAAGCAAATTTATTGGTAGCAGGTCGCTCTTGAACATGACACTTTCACTCCATCACCATGATTGAGTTGGGTTGGGTTATTCTGTTCACCAGTCATATTACCATTGGCCCACCGTACCGTCCACTTTTGGGGTTAACACTACTAATCCATTTTAGTGTCGCCAATATATTCAAGAGAAGTCGCTCAGAGAATTCACCTACCCAGCTTGTGTCTCATCCACTGCAATACCTTCACGCTTCATACTTTCATGACAGCCACCCTGAACCTTGTATCATCAGATTGTTTTCACCTCTACAAAATCATTTTCTCCGTTCTGTGTTATAGATGTGGTATCCATCAATTCCCTCCTACGATGGGTCACTTCTTGTCGACATCAGCCATTATCCAAGAAGCTGACCTAGGAACAACCCTTTCAGTACTTTGAAGCTTGCATGCCTCAATGGCAAGTTTCTCACTTCCGGCGATAGGTTTACAGTTATGGCCTTCAACTGAAAGACTTTGCATGGTGTTCGACATCAACTCATGTATTCACACCACGTGAATTGTATTGCAGTACCTTGAGGGTCATTATCATCATCGGTGATTCCTCTCGTGCCTATTAACAACTTACATCATTGGCTGGTAATCAGGTGATGTCTTTCCATGTTCGACATCAGAACATCTTTTCACATGGACCGACTTGTACTTTCGGGCGAAGATTGAACGAGTTTTGAAGACCCCGAATCTAGTTTCATCCATCTGGGCTGTGATATATTCAGGAAAATAAAGACATAAAATGTACATCATTTCTGCACAGATAATCATCCAAACTAAGGGATGCTGGCTCTACCGGAATCATCAGTCTACACACAGACGGTTGTCTATCCTATGTACATGAAAATGAGTTTATGAAGTTGAGCATGGGAGTGCCCACCTCAGCTAGATCATGAAAATATTATGAAGATAATGTATTGTATTGTATCTTATTACAGGTCACCTTCCAGTTAGAAAAACCTCAGATCCTCATTATAAAGAATTTCACCCGACATCAAAAGATTTACAACCTTATGCTTTAGGGGGCAACTGTTATAGACATATTTTGGCATTGCAACCCCAATCACATATGTCCATAAACCAAGGGATTCTAAGTCCCTAAAAGTGTTGTTTCATACCCTAAGGGAACAAGGTCAGCTAATTACATCATCTCCCAGAAGTTCTCCATGAAAAACTACTCAGAACTGGTCAAAACTAGATCATCTCACTTGATCCATGGTCAGGGTGCGATGCATCACACCTACTACACATGGGAGGTGCGATGCATACTGAAAAGTCCTTCTATAGGGTGTGATGAGTGAGAATAGACAAATGGGAGAGACAGTTTTCTAAGTGGAAGATCAAGGAATCTTCTAGAAACTTCTCATATGACACTTGCCTCTCAGAATTCACCTAGGGATGAGTAAGAGATCTAAAATCTCCATGTGGAACTAGGAACTATCAGAGAGATGACACTAATCAAAATCCCAGAAGCTGACTCACCCCCCTGCAAATATCTATAAATGGATCCCTCATCCAAGATATCCGAAGGCTGGAATTGGGTAATTTGCAAAGAGGTGATGTTGGTTTCTCTTTAAAGACATTGTTGGGTGATCTTGATTTGTGTGAGGTGAAGAGGGCTTTCAAGCTAGGAGGATGGCACTGGGTTAGACCAAGTGGTTGTAATCCTCTCTTCTACTACTTTTACTGATAAAGTTATTTGAGTTTTCCACCATATTCTTGTGTATCTCTGAATATTGTGTTGGTACATGCATTTGTATGGTCAATATATATCTAATCCTATATTGTTTACAGTGAAAGATCTCTATGCTTTGATGGTATTATGCTGCTGTGAATCTACAGGTGCTCTTTGAAGTGGGACAAGTAAGGAAGCAGTGGTGAGATTTTGTCAAAGGGGAAAGGAAACAAGCAAGGAGCCAAGTGGAAGACTGAGGTTGGTACTCTCTGCTTCTTTCCCATCTCTCTCTCATAAAGGAAAACAAGTAACTTTAATCTGTTTGTTTCTAAGATAGCTACCCATCTTAGTGGGACTAACAGCTCTGAATAGACACTAGATTTCCTGATAACACATGCCAAGAAATCTGTCAGCAAAAACCAAGCAAATTTGGGGAATGACACAACACATAACTAGGAAACTGATAGGTAAGATTACGCAATTTCTTCTAGGATGTTGGATGACTGGCTGCTAGAACTGCGCAAAAGGAAGTCTGGGCTATCTGGGAGACAAGACTAGCAGTTGGATTTGCGCAATGCATAATCCAGACTAGCTATTGGCTGTTGGGATTATGCAATTCCAGTTGGGAGTCACTGCAGGCTCAAGGACTACATTGTGTAATTTTCTATGCCAGCAAACACTGTCCCTCAGAAATGCGCAAAATATTCCTGGAGGACAGTGTAGAAATGTGCATTTCTTGAGAGGAAGACAAAGCCTTCCTTCCAAGTTTTCGCAATGTTGTCTCAGTGAAGGCAAAGCCCAGGCTATGGTTGGCTTGACTCACTAATGAGCAACTAAAAGAAAATAAGACAGTGAATGCATGGTGACACTAAGTGAAAGTAGAATTGATTAACAATGCATGCAAACATGAATGAAAGCTTCAGCAAATAGATCAACATGCATGTGGGTGAAGTGATTCGCTGAATCGACGATCGTTGCAAAACAATTTCATGTATGTGATAGCAGTGAGATAGCAGCAAAACCAAAATAGATCTAGGACAAGCTAGTATACATGTAAATGACAGTAAGCACTCAAAGAAATCAAGCAAACAACACTCACACAAGCGAATACACAAAAGGCAACATAAATGCTAAAAATGACAAGTTGAGGTCACTTACCCGTGAATAGATGAGCTGGAAGTGTTGAAGAGTCCTTGATGTGCTCTGGGATATCGAGCTCTAAGATTGATGTGAAAGAATGAGCTCTGATGTGTTGAATAAATAAGTTTTGAGTTCATGACGCGCATGCCACAAATCTAGGAAAAAGCGACACTTGGAGGAAACTTTCTAAAACAAATTTGCATGTAACCTCTAGCTACTAAAAATAGCTCCCTGAATCAAGGGATGCCTTTTTCATGTTTCCTTTTTCTATTCTAGGGAAAAGGAAAGCCATGCATGCAAGTCAAGTTTCCTTAGTCTCGGGTGGAACTGGTCAACCAAACTGCTCATACATGCAGCATCTCAACTGCTTGAAGGAAATACGCATTTTTGGCTGGGAGTTGGGCTGGCTCCCTAGGATATTTGCATAATTTCTGGGTAGAGCATCTGACTGCTACCCAGATTTGTGCAAAATCTAGGTTGAGTAGTCCTGCGGGGGAAATTGTGCAATTTTCATTGTGAGTGTTAACTGAAGAATTGCATAATTCTGGAGCCCAGTAGGCTACTAGATAGGATTGCACAGTTTTTGGAGGGAAAGATGGTTTCCCTCCAGAAATGCGCAATTTCTTGGGGGAGCTACTTAGCCTGCAACTGGACCAAGTCCAGATGAACAGTCTATGAGGGGAATGCATCGAGCTGTGATTGACAGGTTGACTTTGTGCAAGGAAAAGAATGAAGCTTATGAACCTGATGAAGCAAGACAACATGCTATGAATGGTTGGTAGGGAGGCTCCAAAACAAAGCTAAGGAAAAATTTCGGAGGGTGGTTGTATCCGCTACAACACTTGGCGAGACACTGGTAGAACTCTAGCTCTCTAAATGGACCTTGTTCGTGAAAAGAAAATCTAACACCTCCAGAAGTATTATTCAATTCTTAGCTCTTCTTGGTTTCACACTAGCTTGATTGTAAGATGTAGCATCTGCCAAGCTCTTGGTCGATTGAAATACATTCCAAGCCAAGACAACACAGCTGTTTCAATTGGGGTTGAGGGGTATATTGGTGCACAAGCAGTATACTCGTCAGAGTCTTAGTTCATCTTTGGTGTTGCGCCAGTGCCAACAGACCTAGACAGTACCTCGGCGGAGTCACATAGGAACACAAGCATGGCTCCGCTGCCAGCGAACCTGGTCAGTACCCTGACGGAGTTACTTGCATCACCTCCATGCACAGGAAGACCTTCTCTTCTTTCGCCTTATTCATTTTTAATTTTTTAATTTTTGGACTTTTATTTTTTAATTTTTCATTTTTTCAACTGTGCATAGTACTTATTCATTTCAGAGGCGGAAGAGGGATCCTGACTTATTGAGAGAAAAAGAGGTTTTTCACGTAGAGAAGTAGTTTATTATATCTCTGACATACATGTTAAGGTTTTCCCCCTCACCTTACTCTACTTGACTGAGCTGACAAGGGTTAACCCAAAAACAACCGACTAGAGAAGGTGACACTAGTTAGCGTGCAAGCATTGTGTTTTCACCAAGGTTCACTTTGAACAGTACGTATTTTCCTTCAACATATCATGGACTAAAAGTAACAAGTTCTTCATATAGAGGAAAGATGACATATAACCAAGTACTGATAGTTGTACAAGCCCCCTTGTACTTCACCCAGCTCGTTTCAAGAGTCATACATGGTTTCATGCAAAACTAACCTACGAACGAAACAAGTGAACTAACAAACAATAAAGCAAATAAAGAGTAGAAGAAAAAACGAAAGAAAAGCAAGTAAGAAAACAAACAAGCAAACAAACAAACAAACAAATCGAGTAAGTAAAAAATCATGCAAACAAACTGACTGAAAGAAAAAACTACTCCTACTCCTATACTAACGGTGCATGGGCCTAATCACATGAAGTGATATTTCCAATGCATCCACCGATGCATTGATTGACCCATGTTGGTGAAGGCTTGGTCTACGAACAACCTAGTTGTGCGAACCAACAAGCAAGAAATATATAACAATGAAGACAACCACACTTCATGTTTCAAAGTGCCCATAGGACATAAGTGAGTACACATGCATGACGAGCAATCCGTGGACTTATCGTAGTGTTGTGTGACACTGCATGAAACTTTGAAGCATAAGCACACTCTTGACTGTGACATGCAAGCAAACAAAATAAACAAAAACATCTTGCATCACACATGAGTGCTTTCAATGCAAGATTCCTCCAATGCATGAGCGATGCGATCGTGCAATTCAAGTCGAGGAAGTATGATCTATGTGTGAGATTGATTTTCAATACCTTCAGATGAGTGATGAGGAGCTTTAGGTGATTGAACAATTTCCTAATCGAAAGTGAGACTAACCCCAAGAGTGGGAGGACCTAACATAACCATCACCTTGGGTTGAAGTGCCTTGTCAGTCTTGGTTGTTTCAACTTTGTCATCAGATAGATCATCATAAACTGGTGGCTTCGAAATATCAACTGTGATAGATTCATGATCGTGATCAAATATGGAAGTGAATGGATCACAATAGCCACGATTAGAAAAATCAATGATTTCATTGGCATCCTCATGATCAGATGAATCAAACAGAGGGGTAGATGAAAAGCGAACAAAATCATCCTCTGTGTTTCCAAAAAAGACAGATGAAAGATCAAGTGGATTTTCAATGAATAACTTATCCTCTCCATTGTCAAATGATGGACCAACATCTGGTGAGTGCTACAAGTGATCAACAATGGGTGCAATAGTGGATGAAGATACACATGCAAAATCATGGATGGCAGGTTCACCAAAGATGTTAGGAAGGAATGGAGGGGGCTCAAACGGAAGGGATTCATCCTTCACTAAGTATTGGTGCTCAAGCTCCCACTCATACTCTTCATGAAAGACAACACATGTTGGTTATGCAACATCAACTCTGTTAGTGGCTTGTTCCTCATTCACAACAAGTGAAGAGTCTGGAATGGAAGAACACATGACAACATCATCCAGAGGAACAACCGAGTGCAAAGACGGAGGTCGCGGAACATGATGCATATCAGAACTCGAAGGATTCACAACCAACATTACATGAAAATTAAGTGAAGTGATGTTGGAAAGATGTGAAGGCTGAACAAGTGTGTGAGCATGATCCTCAACATCAATCAGCAATGGTGGAGCTACTGAATGAGGGGATGATTGACAGTTAGTCGAGAGAATGACGACATCCACATGAGATTGCGCAGCTCCATCAATGAAGAATGTTGAGCGAGGCTTGATTTCAAGCTTCTTCTTGGGATGAGTAGATTTCTTAAGGAAATAATCGAATTGGTCCCAAAGATAGGAAAATTTCATTTGGCTCCTCGAAGCTTGAAACTACAAGTCAGGGAAGCGCTGCCAAAAAACCATGATCAATTCATGTGAAGCCTTTCATTGCTGTAACAATTTTTGGTCAAGATAGTTTGGGTCAAAATGATAGAAAGTGTCTTCAATGAGATAACAGAAGTGCTCAAGTGAGTGAACGTTATTAGTTGGTAGGCTACATAGCCATCAAAGTGAAGATTCATGAAGTGCATATTCAAGCAACAAGCTGGCATGTTCATAAAAAAACCCATCTTCCTCATGAAGCATGGAAAGAAATTCATGTAAGTACTTAGGCTAGGCCACTTCGCCTTCACCATCATACATGTAAGTAGACAAGTGATCGAAAAACTCCCTCGTGATGGTGACAACTTCATGATTCGAAAAACATCATGGAGGGAGAAGAGTGCAAGAATCCATGAAAGGTATGCAATAATCCATGAAATATATGCAAAGGTTCAAAGCCGGATGAGAGGAAAAAACTTGTCATTTGGCCCTCCTTCTAGCACTAGAAATGTTGACGGTGCTAGATTTGCCAACATGTAAGGGGATCTCCCTGGTAAGAAGCCCGAATTAGACCTTAGACCGTTTGGTGTAGGAGTCCCAACTGTGGATCATATGGTAATGCCTTAACCGTGATTTCGTACAGAAGCAAGTAAGACAACTCTATTGGTAGCAAGGGTGTGACAACTGTAGTGAGTCAAGGAAGGTGCACGAGAGGTTCTAACACACGGGGGTTAAGATGAGTGCACCCCTTGGAAACCATTAATAGTACTCTGATGGGAAGGGAACACACGAGTGAAAATGCATCACAAGCTGGAAAGCAAGTTAGCTGGCAATCCAAAGTGATGGTTAAACCAACAACACATTTCAGAAAGATTCATACATACTCATACAAAATAGTCCATACATGCATACGTAAGAAAGAAAATACATATGCCATTTAGAGTAAACAAGATAGCTGGAATACAATACAACATATGCATGAAACGTGTTGTTTCTTATTATATAAAGAAGTGTAAGTTCTGGTCATACAATAGAGCCATGTCCAACCACTAGTCCCAATAGTGGAACATTATAGCCACATCTGCCTACTCCTCCAAGGATATGTACTAGCTCTACATAGTGGAGAAGCCAAGGCTCGTTACAATACTATCCAAGCTCTCTCCAATATAGTCTTATCGAAAGCTTGGCTGAGTAAAAGCCTTTACAATGAGTTATGAGGGACTATTTATAGGAAAGGGTGGGGTGACCATTGACATTCCCCTTTGTGATAGTTCAACTACCCACATGCCTCTTCACCTACTCTATGACTGTTACATCCAACTATTGACACTTAACTTACGCTTGACATGAATTTACATTACAATGCACATGTACCCATGTGAAACAAAATGGCTTGAGAAAGCCAAGCTAGACATCACTCTAACTTAGAAAACCATGGAAGTCCGACTTCTCAACATCCTCATGCTGATTGATGGTAACATACCGATGCCAAGATCGCTAGTCCTTGTTGGTGTCTGTGTGCTCCGCGATGACATCTTTCTGAAGCCTGACTCTTGCCTCCATAGCATCCGGGTACACTACTCAGGCTCCTCTGTCCAACTCATTTAAAAACATGAAGATCATTGTCTTCAATGTGGCCGGACCAACATCATACTTGTGCATGATGTTTGCACTGATGGGCAAGTCTGGGCTGGTGGCCATGCACATCAACTCGTCGAAGTACGATTCAAGCTATAGTCAGACATGATTCTTTGTCTTTACCTGGGTGAGAGTATAATTGATGGGATCGCATGTGTGCACACCACAACATCCATACTCTTGAATACTCGTGCATGGGAAGCCTGTATGCTAGTGATGAACTACAAGAACTCTTCATAGTTCTGGATCTGACTCTAGATATGTGCTTTCAGCTCGATTGCATTGACCCTCATCATCTTGGGCAAGTGAAGTGGGGCTCCCTTGTATTTCATCGTCCATGTTTGCATGTCATCAATAGTAACATGCAATTTTGTCAAGATACATGCTCTTCTAGCACATCGCTGCTACCATCCGTTGAGATGGATGACTGTCTTAAGCACGGTACCAAACTTGGATTACAATGCTCGCACAATTGTGTCAAGGTAAAATACTTCACTTAGTATTGCCTTCTTCGGTTCAACTCAGGCAGACATTGTCACTAAGTCTCCTACTTGCTTGGCCATCTATAGTTCCTTTGCCAATTGCTCATTCTCATCTATCAAAAAGCGAACACTTGAGATAGTTGTTGGCTTGTATGGGCCTAACCCAAGTTTAGAGGTGATTTAGCCAAGAAAATCCTGGTACTACTGGCCCTTTCAATAACAATCCACAGAGCACAGACTGAGGTCTCTCCCGAAGTAGTATGGGAGGGTGCTAGAACTAGGTTTCCGCACCCTGGGGATGTCTGATGAGCTTCTGGAGGTCCACAGTCTGACATGTCGCTACACGCACTTACTATCCCTTCGCAACCTGCAATTTTGCTTCTGCATAGCTCTACTCACGGTGCAACCCGTATAATACCCAAGTCCCTTGCTATTTAATCTGCTGTTATCCAATTACTTAACTTGTTTATGTAAGACTAATGATTATTACAGCATATTTAGCAATCATATCAGTGCACGCGATAAATAAAATAGTATAAACATAAAGAAGGCAATGCAAAGCAGATACATATAAATAGGAATCAACTTCTCTTTATTAATCTTCAATCTGGATTACAGACTCGACACCACTTTGCGCACTCAGTTGTGGACTCTACTAGGCCTCTGCGCACTCAGCTGCAGAGCTTCTTACTACTACTATGACCCAATACACTTAGAATCCTACTTTAAGCTCGAACCATTCATATTCTTTTCTCTTGTTCCTTAGCTCTCTTTACAACTTAGATCCTCACTCTATTTATATAATCCCATGGTCCACGAACCATGGGTAGGCTGACATGAATTTACATTACATTACATTACCTTAGGGTGGCTAACCCTATGACTTAACCTATACTTCATGCTCCATGCCCGAAAATTGCAGAGTCTTACAAAACCTTTGACCAAAACTTGGGCTTTAAGCCCCAAAACATGATGTGGGGGAATTCCATGCCCAACAGGCCCCCAACATAATCATCATGACTCATCCTGAGTCACTCTACTGGTGCGTCGACCTTGGCGTGGAGCCCCTCCAACTAGTCACGCACTGCTCAAAGGTCCGCGACGTACTATTCTGCAGTTTGCTGAACCTGCTACATGCGCTCTTCTGATGCTTCTGTGTGAGGATCTGCTACCTACCTAAGTGCATAGAGTCCCTGCATCTATCCGAGCTTGCCCTCAATATCGGCCATAATTGTGAGGGCCTCATCAATCCATCGCTAGATGCGCGCCTTGAGAAGTGCCTCTTTCTGTCGGGTGGCATCTACCTGCTCTTTCAACGCCCTTGCTTGCTGCATCTTTTACAGTCCTTGGGTGAGGACGATTGTCTGTGCAGTTCCCCTGACACTATCATACTCTTCCTGCAGTTCGTGCACCTCTGTTTCTAAGTGTTGTATGTTAGGGTCCTCGTGCAAGGATGTGAGGATGTCAAAAGCTTAGTCCAACATACTGGTACAGTCCTACACTGCTCGTCCAATTTCTTCCAGTCCTGTTTGAATCACGCTAACACGCTACTCTCTAACTTTTGGAGGAGTGGAAGGCTGCGCCTTCATTTGTAGCTCAGCAATCTAGAGGTTCAGAATCCGCTGCACTCATGTTGTTTCCTCACCCGTACTTGAGACTACACTTGCCAAATAGTGGATCTGCATCTCTGTTGGTAGGTTTGCAGTGATGGGCAACTCTGGGACTCGGCAGCATGTTTCATCCACTATCTTCATGACCTGTTGGTTCTGTGACACCAGTTTGTCCTGCTACAGGCTAAGTTGTTTAATGTTGATCTTCTGCTCACTCATCACCTGAAACGTGCGGCATTCCCTGGCGTAGAGCTCTTCTGTTATGCCATCCTGTAGCTGGTATAGTCTGTCTCACAGAAGGGCATCCAAGTTTAGGCCAAGTCCCTTGATCCTGCCCACCATGGCTCTATCGTCCTCTTTCTCTGCTGTTAGTGTTCCTTCCGGTAGCACTACAATACTGGCCATCTTTTTTCGTAGTAGTTGCTTTACTGCTAATGTACCTGCTACGCTGTAGGTGGCTACAGTTCCTTCCTGTGGGGGCCACACCTGTAGTTCTTGCAGTTGCACCCTTAGGGCCCCCAACATAATCTGCTGCTTTGACATGGCTTCTTGAAGCGCTTCCTTAGTGACCTCGTGAACTATGTCATCAATGTCATAGATGTCACCTTCTGTTAGTGTAACCGGTTTGATGGCCAATTTGGATGCCTTGACCTTTTTACGTGGACCCGATCTCTCCATGACGCGTGGCCTTTTCAGTTGAGTGGACGTTGTGCTCTGGTCCATGCCTTCTTTTGTGTCCTCTACTCCCTGTCCTGTAGACAAGTTCTGGCCCTCCTCATCCTGTGTTGTGGTGGCCCTGGCTGCCTGTGTTGTTGCTATTTCTTCGGCAGCCCTTTTGTTCTCTGCGACTGCCCTTGCTGCCTAGCGGACAACCCTTACCTCAACGACTGCTTGTTCATTGCGCCTCTACTGGGAAAACTTTGTGACACGCAACTTGGTTGCATCCTTCTGCTTTTGTGCTGCTGTTTTATCCATCTCCGCCATATCCGGGGTGCGCCACTCGGGGGGCCATGATTTTAGCACTGAAAAGATCGCATCATTGATAGCGATGAAGGGGAGATTGGTCCATTATTGCACTGGGTCCTTACATGCCTTGATGTACACATTATGCATGTCCACTTTGAAGTTTGCAAAGATCTGTAGACTGTTCTACACTGTGGGGAACAGGCACAACCATCTATTGATCCACATCTGGATGCTCGCCTCCATAAGCACCCAAAGGATCTTGGTCTTGCGAATCCGCTTGGTGTCCTTGGTGGCCCAGAGTGACGCATACTTTTTGGCCTTTGGTAAGTCTTGTTCAATACTAGGGAACTGATTGTCCTCGGGCAGTTCCCCTGTTACCAGTAAAATAGACAAGAGAAACCATGTGTAGTGGAAGGTCTTTCCCTGCTCCTAGGCTTCCTTGCAATTAATCAGGAACTCCTCGTAGAGGAACTCGGCCTTGTTGAATTGGACCCCCTGCACACATTGTTTTGCCAGTGCAACTATGGGCACTAGTACCTCATCTCCGCGACATTTTCTTATCACCTTCCCGACCAGGAGTTGGGTGGCTATGTGCACCCCTTTATCTTTAATGCTGCTGATTGTGTAACCCCTCCTTTTCTTCTTCAGTTTGTATTTTTTCTTCATGGCCTATACGAGTGCTAAATCTTCGCTTTTTCCTGCTATCGCTACAGGGTCCTTTCCCTTACAAGGGAGCCAGGAAATCCTATGGATGAGATCCACCGTGATGGGAATAGGCTCATCCAGCCATAAGTACTCATCATGCACCAGGCAAAGTAGCTGCCTGAAGATGAAAATAGTGATAGACACGCAGTGAAAGTATGGAATTCACAAAAAATGAAGTAATCTGGCCTTCTCCACACCGCATAGCCATTTATGTGGCTCTAGTGTTGTGACTAACCCCTCCGTGCTTTGCTTCATGAGGTTCTCCATCTCCAAGTGTGGGAATTTCTCACTATCCGCGAGGTCCCAATCTTCAAACTTCATTGTGGGTACGTTACCCAGGTGTGAACCCTCAAACACAATTCCATCAGGGAGGAGTGGGGTCTAGAGTATGCTCTTAGTGGCATCTAAGTCCTTTGGTATCTTAGCTTTCCCTTTTCACGAAGGAATGTACTCAGGAAATTTCATTATAGAACACGCCAGCTGGATGTCCTCTTCCATGTCTTCTGCTCCCTCTATCTCATTGACAAGAGCTTGTAGGTCCTCCTCCTTGTCATCTGTCTCAATGGTGATAGCCTTGCCCTTTTTTTCCATTGAAAGTTTATCGAACCGTGGATTCCTCGGGGACATGAAAACTAGTCCTACTGCCTGCTTATCCTTCTTGGGCCTCGGAATCTGGGGTGATTTCGGGATTTCCGATGTGACTCCAGTGTCTCTGAGAAAATCATGGACCATGGGGTTCTGCACAGCCTTGTCAGTGGTTCCATCTGCCGAGCCGAAACCTCTCCTGCTAGCCGTCATCCTGTTTGAGCTGTCTGTGGTCGTTCGCAAACTTTGGGGCTCAAATCTTGCTCAAAACTCAACACTCTATGCTCTAATCAATTGCTCAAATCTCAAATGAACAAGTGTTGTCTCGTGGTTGTCCCCTAGAGTTTTATAACACCTTTTGAATTCGAATTTGACCGTTCCCCCCAATTCTGGGCCATCAATGCTTTCTTCGCGCTAGATTTCCCCAAATGTAGCCCTTAATTCATGTCTTAAATGTCTATCGTCCGCTCCCTTTTGCCTTAAATTAGACATCTCGTCATGAACAGTGACACCAATAGTTACTTCCCGGCCTACCCGCGTGGCAGCGCATCCCCCCATGCGCGGGCGCGAACCTTGTGTCATGCTAATTCTGCGTGCACCTCCCTCATTGCGTAGTCCCAAAATAGACTCTTTTAGAGTCCCGCACTCTCTCTCAATTGTTTGGAGCACTGAGACTATGCTTCCTATGGCTAGTCAGGTGGTTGCACCACCTGTGTGAGACTTCAACTTGCCTTCCAGTATAGTCTGTGGAAACTCCTCAATTACCTTTGCGACCGTCGGCATCCCACGTTCTACTGTATGTAATGCACTCCACTGGTTACTGCATTTGGTGAGGTGCAGCCGTAGCCATGGCAACAGAGTCATAAATTCTCGGCGACAATATTATAATGTAGTCATACGATCATCTGTATCTTGCCTTGTCATCCTTGGTTTATCGACAAGAAATGGTTGCGTGATCTCGTTTTCCATCCTTTTGATCTCCACATCCATCAAAATGTTGCTCTTCCTCAATCGTACCCAGTCCTTTTCGAGTTCGCAAAGTCTAAGATTCCCTTGTCGGATGGCTTCCTGAATCCTTATATGTTCGACCTCGTGTAGATGTGTGATTTCTTCCTTCTGGTCATCGCGCACTGTCACCATTGCGGGGTCTAGTACGTGTGGATTCCTTTTTGTATTTTCTCTAGTAATTACAATCTCCACTCTATTCTACACCTTTTGAATCATCTCCACCTTCAAGGTTTTGCACATGGTCCTATAGGCCCATTGAACCGCTAGCACATGCAAGTCCCAATCAGTTCGTCTCGCCTGGTGAACCTTGTTCAGTACTTTGCACACCCTATTGAATGTTTCATCATGGAGAATTGGTAGCATGCATCATCTTTCCTGCTGCTACAGTTTGTTCTGAATCTCTAATCTAGGGGTGATGTGCACTTGTACAGACTATACAACATATGTCTGTACCCATAGGGAAAGGTGGGCGCGCAAGTTATTCTGCCCCTATTGATTGGATTTTGTTCAAAGCTAGGGTTTTCCAAAACGTAGGCACATCATCCTTCTGCATCTCCGCTAGTCCTCAAAATTTCCTTGATGCGTACCCCACCATCATGTTGGTGTTGCACATAGTGCCCACTTCAGTGCATCGAACCGTTGCTATTCTGGTACTGCGCTTTCAAATTGGCTCATAAATTCATCCACCGTTGTTAATCCATCATATATCAGTAGCTCCCCTACCTCTGTTGTCACGCAATGCAATTATATAATCATCATGTTGCAATTCAGTGTTGTTACTTCATGCAGCCAATTCTGCCATCACTCTATCTCTTCGTCTGAATCTGAAGTGAAGGAGATTTTGTGCTCCCATGAAGTCCTTCCATCTACAGTCGGATTCACCCAATCTTCTACTCACATAGTTATCTTGTAAATACAATCGAGATCATCATCACTATCATCGTCGTGCACCGGTTTAGAGTATCACGCTCCTTCAGCTGGATCTAGCAGTACTATTATGCGTAGTGACTTTTTCTCAAATATCATTTTGCGCTTCTTTAGATTTATGACTCCATTCATATCGGTAGCCCAGTCTATTCCTAGTAGTGCGGGATAGGGATTGATATCATCGACAATCTCTATCACTTCAAAATCTGCCTGCGCGCTCACACCTTCAATATCGACCATTACCCCTTACAATCTTCCCATGGGAAAAATATTATGTTGGTTCGCCATTCATAACTGAATAGCGGACCATTGTAACATAGGTCTACCCATGCGTTCTCATGTTTGCTTTGGTAGTACATTTGTGTCCAAACCCAGATCCAGGATTACCTGATCCATTTCATACTCACCTATTTGCGCAATCAACATCATTTCCCTTCTTGTGCGCAATGCATGCTTTCCAAGTTTCTAAACCACGCGTGGTTCTCCTGACCCCATGCACCTCGTGATAAGTTCCTGTATTCCTTTGACTGCCTTGCTGTCATGCAGCAGTTTCATGCATGTCTCCAGAAAGGTAGTGAGCATTGAAGGATCCATCCCTGGTTCTAGTTGATCCTTACTAGCTAAAGTGGAGGCCTCTGTTAAGCTCTTCTTAGCTTCCATGAATGTCTCCTTCGCGCATTCTAAATCAAATTTGGGTTCCTTTGTAGGATCCTTGCGAACCCACGTACTTTCTTCTGGCTACTTCCCTTTATCATCTCTTGTAGTCATACCTCTCCTGAGAATCATGTTTACATTCGGTTCTTCTTTGCTAGGCTCAGACCTCATCATTTGTAAGTTCTGAGATGGAGGGGGTTGGAGTACCCCCTTTTCGAGCATCCTCACTATCAGTGAATGGTAGTCTTCTACTTCATGATCAAACTGAGTACAGTATCAACATGATATTCTTGTCAGGTTTTTATAATCACGGGCATAGTACCCTAGTCCCCTGTAATTGTAATAAATTAGCTTTCCGTGACCCCTTCCTAGTCCCATTCTGCCTCAACCTCAACTGCGTCCCTGAAATCCAGCACACGCCATCCCTACATTTGGGTTGAGGGCCCATGTTTTGGTCTACACCCTCTAGGTAGGAGTCTAGTCCATCATTAGTTAGTAACTCCGGCAGATGTGTTCATCATGGCCTACCGACTTGAAAAAATTACAAAATAATTGTTGGGACATCTACATATACTTCTGCAACAAATGACAATTGTCAATAGTGTGTTTTCCTCCTATCTGGAAGATTGCACACCATAGTGCAGACACTGTGCTCGGCCTTGCCTGAGCCTCCGATCTTAATGGCATCGGCACTCCTCCTATCAAGTAGTTCGTGAACACTAGACAGTGGTCCTTGTCGTGCCCTTGGCCTTTGAATTTTATGCACCATACTTCCTCATGCAGCTCCGGCTAAGGTGTCCTGTCCTGTTTCAAACTTTGCATTTCCAGACACAGATTCTGTACCTGCACATGGATTTTTTGGACTCCCAACCCTGGGTCTTGTGTAGGGGTCTTATGTAATCTCATAGCCATATCCAACACTTTGGCTTGGGTGGAAAGTTTTTGCTGTGACAGTGTCGTCCTTAAGTGTGGCGTAAGTGAGGCCACAAACCATGTGTGATGCTATGCATATCTTAATGTCATATTGGCTTCACGGATCGTACTCTTCAGCCTTTGGTCCAGATCCTAGGGGGTCTCGCCCGATAGCATCGCGATCTCCTTAGACCCGATGATTGGTTGTGTTTCTAATTTTGGCCTGCTAAATTCCCTGTTCAGTGCGACCCAGATCCCTGCAATTCTTGCTTTCGGGTGGTCATTAGAATTATTGATATAGCATGTTAATGTGTGATCCTGTAGCGTGCTCACCAGTGTAGCCTTTTTAATAGTATCATCCACGATGCCCTATGCTTCCCATATTGCTTTTACCATGAATAAGAATAGGTCCGGATTTTCATTTCCCACTCCTCTGAATACTGGTAGTTTGATCGCACTCACCATACTGAATTGTGGTGGTGGTGAAGGTGGGGTGGGTGGAGATGGAGGTGAGGAGGGTGAGACGGGTGGCGGTGTGGGTGGAGGTGGTAAATGCGGAATACACTACCTTATCAGACTAACTGTGCTTCTCGAGGAAAATTTCGTGAGCTCTTCCTCGCTTTCCCACAAGGGTGAAATTAAGGGACTACTTTCCAAATCTTCACTACTTCCGCTTCTGTAGATCTTCCCGCTTCGTGTAATCCCAAACATTAATTTATTCACATAACCCACTTTTCACACAACAACATCTTAATCCAAGTGTTCAAAGATTTAATATACTTACCTCATGGTCCCTTGAGAAAACGTCTCTCCACCTCACTGTAGCTGATGATCATGCCAACTGCGAACTCAGTGATAAATCCTCCTATTATTCGGTCGAGCCAATGGTCCACAATTCGCGCTATCTTATCTCCTGACACTACTAGTCTATGCACTAATTCTGGAGTCCACACTATTGGTTTGTCGAGCCTACACCTTCCCTAACTGTCTGCTATCTTTGTGATCCACTCATACAGCTCAAAAGGAAATGATGCAAAGAAAATTTCATGGATGTCGATATACAAGTAGCGCTCCATCCACTGTTCCTTAGATACTTATGGATTTCTATTTTCCTATGCCGTGAACTCGTGAATCTTCTTGTCCAACCACTCTCCAATTTCTTTCTTCGTTGGATTCCAATGGCACGAAATCATACATCCTTTATGTAGATCCTGGTCCCAGTAATGGAACCATTTGTTGGCTTGTATGGGCCTGATCTAGGTTCTGAGGTGATTTAGTGAAGCAAATCCCAGTACTATTGGCCCTTTTGGCAACAGTCCACAGAGCTCGGACTGAGGTCTCAGCCGAGGTAGTATGGGAGGGTGCTAGAACCAAGTTTACGTACCTTGGGGATGTCTGATGAGCTTCTAGATGTCCGCGGTCTGACCCATCGCTAGGAACACTTACTATCCCTTCGCAACCTATGATGTTGCTTCCGCGCAGCCCTACTCGGGGTGCAACTTGTATAATACACAAGTCCCTTGCTATTTAATCTATTATTATCCAATTAATTAACTTGCTTATGTAAGACTAATGATTATTATAGCATATTCAGCAATCATATCTGTGTGTGCGATAAATAAAACAATATAAATGTGAAGAAGGTAATGCACAACAGATACACAGAAATAGGAATCAACTTGTCTTTATTAATCTTCAATCTGGATTACAGACTCGACACCGCCCTATGCACATAGCTGCAGGGGTCCACGCACTCAATTGCGGACTCTCCTAGGCCTCTGTGCACTCAGGTGTAGAGCCTCTTCCTACTACTACGACCCAATACACTTAGAATCCTACTCTAAGCTCAAACCATTCATATTATTTTCTCTTGTTCTATAGCTCTCTTTACAACTTAGAGCCTCACTCTATTTATACAATCCCATGGTCTGTGGACCATGTGTAGGCCAACATAACTTTACATTACATTACATTACCTTAGGGTGGACAACCCTATGACTTAACCTATACTTTGCGCTCTGCACCTGTAAATTGCGGAGTCTTACAAAACCTTTGACCAAAACATGGTCTTTAAGCCCCAAAACATGCTATGGGGGGATTCCATGCCCAACACTAGTGGCTTCATTATACACTTTGGTTGCATCGGCCAAGGTTGCTGGATGTTTGTGCACATCAGTAATGATCACTCATTCTTCAACTTTCACAGGAGATGTATGATCCTCTGGAGTTGATACTCTATGATACTGCACAACTCTATGTTGAGATTCGTTGAATGAGATGTTGTGCATCTCTCCTTCTAGCTGATCACCAAGGATCTTGGTGTCTCCTTAGTC
The DNA here is from genome assembly GCA_031772625.1 of Pinus tabuliformis. Lineage (NCBI taxonomy): Eukaryota > Viridiplantae > Streptophyta > Pinopsida > Pinales > Pinaceae > Pinus > Pinus tabuliformis. The sequence goes on along the minus strand of CM062818.1, from coordinate 1,937,863,772 downwards.
ATTCGAGACTTGCTCATCATTTAGATGCATTGAAGCAGGTGATTCGACCTCTTTGTGGTGAGGCATGAGGTTGGTGTCCTGTTCCAACTCTTTCTACTCCATGTGTGCATCCAACTGTTGAAGTGCTTTTTCTATCTCATGAGCGAAGTTTTTATCCTATGATGGTTCACCCTGTTCGCCTCATGCCAACTATTCTGATGAATCAACTACTATCTATGGACGTTGCTTCGTCTGTTTTCACATGTTGCACCCCCTCTTGTATCCACTGCTGCTACGCTTCTCTCTCCTATTTGTGCAACTCTTGTTATTTTTTGAGTTTCTCCCTCAGTTCATGCAACTCCTTCTCTGCTTCTTCCATTCTTCTCCTATCCATCTACCTTTGCACGATTTTCATGTCACATTGGTGCCTCTTTTCCTTTATAGCCATAACTACTTTATCTACTAATGGATCTTCTCAGAACTCACAGCTTTGCTCCTCCTCCATGCGATCGATAATCTTCCTCCTATCTTTATCATGCACTTGTATGCTTGCCTCTGATGCTACTTCTTCTACTATTGTTGTTGGTGCTCTTCATTATGTTGCTTCATGTTTCTTCGCTAGCCACTCCACTGTGAAGCCGACCTGTTCATTGGGTTTGGAGAAACTATAGCAATATCTGTATGGGTCCTCCTCAGCCCAATGAGATACCCCGTGGATCCAGTTGAACTGAACTCTCATGTGGTGATATTTCACAATGCAATTTTGGTCGTATGGATTGTAGCTTTGGAGGTCGAGTGGGTAATTCTTCATTTTCTCTACTTCGACATCCACTTGCTTGATACTATGGATCTCATATAACCCAATCTAGAATGGAAGAGTAGGCCAAGGTGCCTTCTTCTTCCGATGTAGTCTAGTTGTCAATACTGCTGAGATGTGATATGCTACTTCTTGTATGACAAGTACGTCCAAGGAAAACTTCAGTAGAACATGTGGAGGCTTCTGCACACCAAACATTCGAATGAAGGTGTCGGACAACGAGGCATACCAATATGCAATGCCTATCAATGCCTCCACTGCTTCCTTTTACATGTAGGGTGGATCTTGTTCAAATATCATCTTGTACATTGGGGTGACAAAATGATCGGACAACCATGTGATTACTCCTTTGAAGCTGCATTCGAAAAACAACTTGAAATATATGTTCACAGAAGTCTCCGCTGGTGACCATGCCCATTCCAAACCTGGGAACTCCTGTTAGGCACAAAATGCATCTAGGATGTAGGTGGACATGCAAATTTCTGCATGCATACCTCTAGGTGACTGTCAAGCCTTTGTTACTTGTTCCTTCAGTTGATGAGCCAATATGCTGGACTAGTTACATCGTTTTCCTTTTCTAGCTAATTGGTCCAGTGTGATCACCCAACTCTGTGGGAATGTTTCTGTGCTTGCTTGGGCATATAGTTGACAAGAAAATATGACCAAGTATTGATACGACTTCCGTCTTATCTTCATCTTGTAGATCTGGTTGGGTGTCAAACTGAATCAAGCCGACTCCGTTAACCAGTTCTTCATAATGTCTCTAGAGTTAGCACTATTGTTGGGTAAGCTGAATGGAGTCTTCATGACAGTCATGGGCTCTAACATTTGATACATCTAATCATAATCTTGTGCCAAGAAGGTCACAATATTCATCTCATTGACACTACTCAAGGTCATCATCTCAGGATCAGTGTGAGAGACTATCCAGTGTATCATGTTCGAGCATGGGAACGTGGGGTATCTGCATGCAATCTAGTCCAAGACGGACTTGTGAATGTTCACATACACCTGAAATTCTTTGAGGTCATCCTCAAAAGTTCCTACGAATGCTTCATTGACCTCTTGCCACTTTAGTTTGATGTCCTTGTCTAGATACAACTTTGTATCTTCATAGATTGGTAGACTAGAGGACATTCGCTCAACTGCTTCTCCAACTGCATTTCCATTTGTTTCCTATGATCCTGCTCTCTTGGAAGAGATTGATCTGGTACTTCTAAGAGACATATGAACACCTGAAATATTTGGAGACAAGCAACATGCATGGCAAGAAATCTGTCAGCGAAAACCAAAGCAAATTCAGGGAATGACATAGCACATACCTGGGAAACTGATAGGCAAGGTTGCACAATTTCTTCTGGGAGGCTGGGTGACTGGCTTCCAGAACTACACAAAAGGTAGTCTATGATGTTTGGAAGGCAAGACTTGCAGCTATATTTAGGAAATGTGCAATCTAGACTGGTTGCTAGGATTGCACAATGCGCAATTCCAGCTGGAAGTGACTGCAGGCTTAAGGACTGCATTGCGCAATTTTCTGGGCCAGTAGTCACTGTCCCTCAAAAATGTGAAAAATAGTCCTGGAGGACAATTTTGGGTAGAAATGTGCATTTTTGGAGAGGAAGACAGAGCCTTCCTTCCCCAGTTTGCGCAATGTTGTCTCAGTGAAGGTAGAGCCCGGGCTAAGGTTGGCCCAACTTGCCGACGGGAAACTGAAAGAAGATAAGACAATGAATGCATGGAGACACTAAGTGAAAGTAGAAGTGATTGAAAATGCATGCAAACATGAATGAAAGATTAAGCAAATAGATCAACATGCATGTGGGTGAAGCGATTCGCTAAATCGACGATCGTTTGTGCAAAATAGTTTCATGCATGTGACAGTAATGAGATGGCAACGAAAACTAAAACAAATATAGGACAAGCTAGTATACATGTAAATGAAAACAAGCGTACAAATAAATCAAGTAGACAACACTCACACAAGCAATTACACCAAAAGCGACAGAAATTCTCAAAAAGACAAGTTGAGGCCACTTACTTGTGAATAGCTGAGCTAGATGTGTCAAAGAGTCTTGGATGTGCTATGGGATGTCAGAGCTCCAAGATTGATGTGAAAGAATGAGCTCTGAGGCATTGAATAAATAAATTTTGAGCTCATGACGCGCATGCCACAAATCTAGGAAAAAATGACACTTGGAGAAAAGTTTCTAAAACAACTTTGCATGTAAACTCCAGCTGCTAAAATTAGCTCCCTAAATCAAGGGATGCCTTTTGCATGTTGCCTCTTGCTATTCCAGGTAAAAAAAAGCCATGTATGCAAGTCAAGTTTCCTTAATCTTGGGTGGAACTGGTCAACCAAACTACTCATGCGTGCAGCTGTTCAACTACTTGAAGGAAATGCACAATTCTAGTTGGGAGCTAGTCTGGCTGCCCAGGAGATTTATGCAATTTCTAGGCAGATAAGCTAACTCCTGCCCAGATTTGCACAAATTCTGGGCTGAGCATCCCTGCTGGGGGAAATTGCGCAATTTTCACTGTGAGTGTTGACTAGCAGAATTGTGCAATTTTAGAGCCCAACGGGCTGCTAAACAAGATTGTGCATTTTCTGGAGGGAAGGTTGGTTTCCCTCCAGAAATACACAATTTCTTGGGGGAGCTGCTCAGCTTGCAGTTAGACCAAGTCCAGATGAATAGCCTATGAGGGGAATGCATCTAGCTATGATCGACAGGCTAATTTTTTGCAAGGAAAAAACTGAAGCTTGTGTCCTTGAGGAAGCAAGACAAGGTACTGCGAATGGTTGGTAGCGAGGCTCCAAAACAAAACTAAGGAAAACTTTTGGAGGTTGGTTGTAGCCGCTACAACAGATGGGTAAAGACATTTTGTGGAGGTAGAAATCTGACCCTATTTGGGGTTGGACCACAAGCCTATCAAACTTGAACTTGACTTTAAAATCACCCCTAGGAATCAAAATTTTCTCTTTGGAAGTTTTTTGCTAAAGGATACGAATTTCTTAAATAATTCACAAAATTTAGTGGGAGGAGATAGAGGCACAAGAAAGGAACTTGATGGCTTCCTTTCAGTTCAATCTAAAAGAGTTCAAAAATAAATTTAAAGAATGGAACAACAATGAGTTTGGGAACATCTTAGCAAATAAACATGTATTAGAAGCTCAAATGTAGTAAATGAAACAACAAATTATTTCAGATGGGAGGATGAAATCTCTTTTCTTAGAGGAAGGGAGAATTGTAAACAAACTAGAGAAGTAATAGAAATAAGAGAAAATTCTATGAAAAAAATAATCCAAAGTGCAGTTTATAAGGGAAGCGGAACACAATACAAAACATTTCCACAAGACGATGATTAAGCATCATCAAAAAAATCAAATCTTCTCCATAAAATATAAGGAACAAAAACATCTTCTACAACATGAAGAAATGGAATAGAAATTATTTTCTTATTTCTATGAGATGTTAATAGAGCCAATCCATGGTAGAAGGGAAGCAATTCAAATAAGAACTTCCCACATTTCCCATTTGATCAATTAGGATCAAAATAAAGCTCTAATGAGGTAAATGAGATTCACAAAAGTGGAAGTGGTAGTTATGGAGATTCCATGGAATAAAGCTATAGGAATAAAGCTCTTTCTTCTTTTAATATAAAGAAACTCTATTTACAATCTTGTACTGGTGCAAACTCATACCAGTACGCAAGCACCCACCTATAGAAGGCTACAACCTTCTCTCATTCTCCAATTTCTACTGGAAGGGAGCTATAACCCCTAGCCCTTGTACTAGCTGATATGTTTACCAGTATATAGGCGCTGACCTACAAAAGGCTCTAACCTTCACTCGTTCTCCAGCTGCTACTGGAAAGGAGCTCCAACCCCTTGGCTCTTTTACTGGGCGATATGTTTACTGGTATGTAGGCGCCAACCTACAGAAGGCTACTACCTTCTCTCTTTCTCCAGGGACCACGTTTCATAAATTTTCAGACTGGATACTCTTGGTACACAACAACACAATATGTAGGGCATGTTTCATCAAATCTTCATATTGGATTTGTTAGGTTCCTATAACAATAGGAGTCATAATTTTTGAATGGCTGAGATCAAACCTGCAATATGTACATACCTTTTCTTACTGCAAATGTTTTCCATATTCAAGAAAATTAAAAAATGTAAAGAGGGTATGTCCTAAAAGAATAATCAAAGGACAAAAATAATAAAAAGGTCAAAAAGATAAAAGAATATGAACCCCAAGAAAATACAAAGACCACAAAAGTGAGCAAGTCAAAATGACACTAATATTTACTTTTTGTGAAAAATAAATGATTGTGTATAGTTTGTAATATTTGCCACAATCCATGATAGTCAAAATGTTTAAACTTGGTTGTTTCATGTTTTGATTTCATGCCTATAGCTAGAGAATAAAGATCTGACCAAACTGTTTAACCTTGGTAGATAAGTAGATAGGTAGGGTAAATAAAAGGAGATCAATTGTTTAATCTGAGCCCTTGGATGTAATAAGGTTAGATTTAGTTAGTTTACTATTGTAAAGAAGAAAAAAAATGTTTGATAAGGGTTTGCTAGCTCAAATGCCCACTAATAAAGAGAAGTAAAAATGGTATGATGAGTAGATGGGTAAGTAGTAGAAAGGTTGCGGAATTATTTTGATTGATTAGACAAAAGCATGTGTATCATCTTTTTCATCATAAAAAGTTCCAAATGTGAAAGGGCAATCAAGTATGCAGATGGATATCAAAGTTAATTAATTATTTTCCCTCATTCATTTCACCTTCTACTTAACTAATTCCCCCAATAAAGTTCAAAGTACTTAAAAACCCTAAGTCAAAGAGGATTAGAGCATTTCTCTAACTTTTGGAGGGATTGGACCCTCAGCTCAATGACTTATAGGCAATAAGTACTAAAACCTCCTCATAAGCATTCATTCCCCCCTTCAGTTCATTCATTTTCCCTAATGATACTCCTTGTTACGCAGTAATTTGTCACTGTCTCCCTGTCAGTCTCCCTAATGTCTCATGGAATCAAATGCACCATGCTCATGCTCTCTAAACTGGCCAAATGACCCACTTTTCTAAAGTTTACTGCATCAGCGCGTTTGTTATTAAAATAACCGCGCTGACAGGCGGCTTATAGTGTTTCTGATGCGCTGCCAGCGCGGAAGCACACGGGTTTACCGCGCTGGTCGAATTTTATGCGCCAGCGCATCCTATGAAAGTATTCAGCCGCGCTGACACAGTCTTCACTGTTATTGTGATGCGCTGTCAGCGCGTCAGTTCAGTGTTGCACCCGCGCTGATCCAGTTTGGGCGAATTTGTTCCAACAGCCAACCTTCCAGATGGTTCCAGGCTTGGTTGTTGGCCTTGTGAGTGTCACCCTCCCTTCTATGGCATGTCTGTTCGTCATTTGGAACCACCTTCCTTGAAGATAATCTTGTCCTCCCACCATTCATGGAGACTCCTTCTCTACTTAAACCTCCACCATTGCCATGAGCAGCTAGTTTGGATAGTGTGGAATTCATAGTGCTTGGATTGCTGCTGTTAGTAGGTAGTTGGTGTGACGTGTGGTTTTGTTAGAGGAAGCTCAAGGAAGGTTGTGAGTATTGCTTGTGTGAGAGAGAGCTTTTGTGTTGGGAGAATCTACCTCCAAGGGTGAATGCTTAAGAGACTTGCTGGCTGGACCCTCAAGAGAAGGACTCAGCGTCAGAACATTGGTTGTACCTTTCTCTGTTATTTATTTAATAATAGATGACTACTATTATGGTTCCATTCTCATTTGTCTTCGTAATGGTTAATGTGAATTACATCCTTTCTGACTGATGTATAATTGATTTTATTAGATTTCACGCTTGTGTTTGTCTGTCTCTTCGTGTGTGCAGGTATCTATTCGTGGAGATCGTGGAAGATCGTGACCGGCCAGAGCGAAACAGCGAGAGCGGCATCTCTTCACCAAACAATAGCGTTGGAATCCAAGTAGGTGTTCTTTGCCTCTCTTTTAATTGTAATTAGGAACTTGCATAGTAGCATTGATTGATTGTTGCTAGACCCATTCTGGGCTAGTAGGGATCGCCTCTATCCGTAGAGGGGATTTACCTCTCCAACAATTTGGCGACTCCGCTGGGGAGCTGGCCTTTTGTCTCTTTTGTCCATCTTTGTGTTTGAGTTTGATTGTTCTCTCTTTTTGAAATTGGGGATTAGTTCTCTGCCTTTAGCCCTCCTGGTTCAATCTGGGAAGTGACTTAATTGTTTAAAGAGTTCTGGCCTTGGTTTGGGAGTTTTTGGCTTGATCTTGCCTCTTTTTAGCCTCAACGTGATTTATATCAAAACAGTTGCGCTGACAGCGCATAGCTGTTTCTTTAAACCTGTTGTCATCGCGCTTGTACGTAAAACAGTCGCGACGATTCTGAAATCGAACCAGCGCACTTAAGTCGTGTCCTTCCGCGCTGACAGCGCCAAGTTGCTACGCGTGACCTCTTGTCAGCGCACAGTTGCTGAGCGCTACCCGCGCTGATCCTGTAAAATTGAATTTGTTTCAATTTTACCTCCTGAGCCTGTTGGTTTGACTATCTCCAGCTCTTTCTACTTGGTTTATGACTTGATATTTATTGTTTGAACTGTTACACACTTGCTTGCAAAGTCTTGTTGGACGAATTTCGTTTTTGTGTCTCGTGACCTAGTGCCATCATCCAATTTCCACTGGACTGACCTTGTTTTGTCCGCTTGTTCACTTGTTAGCAAAAGTTCGTTATTGCTTGCCTTTGCTACTGCGGAAACCTTCCTCGTTTTGCCTTCTTTGCTTGTTTGGTTGAGGTGATTGTTGTTGAACCGATCCTTCGATTGTTTCACTACCCAGGCACAGATCATAGTTGCTAGGGTTCAATCGCCTCTTTTCACGCTTGTTGTGCTTGTCATTGAGTGATTTTAATTCTTTTTGCTCAGTGTTGTTGTCTCTCAAAATTCATTTTAAAGTGCATAGTGCCATTGAAAGAAAAATCGAACTAGCATCTTTTTCATCCAATAGTTAATGAAAAGAAGAGCATTTTATTGATTTGTGTTCTTAAAAGAAAATTTTCATTTCTTTGTCATTAGCTGAATTAGATTGTTTGAGTTCATTTTGCTTGGTTGAAAGCTCTTAATCTTCTCATAGTTAGAATTCATCGAACAAAATGGTATTCTTTGGCATGTAGTTTGCATCTAGGTAATTGTGAGAGATCATACGATAAGGCCTGAAACCGAAACTTAATTCAAGATCAACCATAAAATAAACCGAATAAATCTAAAAACGCATTGGAACTTAACGCTCATATTGTAGAGGTCTAGGCTAGAGACGTGCTCCGGCGTCGTTAAACCTAGTCACTGTTGTTTCACATTACGGTTGGGTGATTCCTCCTCTTGTGACTCGATAGTGGTCTAGCACGGATTTGAGCTCCCGCGTACCGTCGCGTATATAGGGGAGACCCCACTAGGTTATCGACCTTGATCCATAGGAAGCCGAGTCTGCCGCCCTGCGAGCCGTAACGCACCGAACACAACATTCGGGAAGATTGACTGCAGTACGGAAAGTCCTTGGTTCTCATACGATTGCCAAGGTGTATAAGCAGTTTTACGGATTTCTTGGTAAACCCTTTGCCTAGAATCTCCAGAGCAGTCACTTTTGATCCTTTTCGGACTCCCTAAATGAAAAGGTGCCAGTGAGCGTCTTGTCACTTCGTGCTCATTAAACATTCGAAGGAGACTAGAGTCATCTTTTCGTCCTTTTCTCGACTCTTGAAACATGAAAAGGTCAAGTTTAGTTCCTGTGTCTTAAAAATTTACTCGGCCACGTTAACATCGCCTGGTTAGATCTTGTGTGCGTTAGCTCGAGTAGGTTTCTTTTTGTTTGCCATGGCAACTTTTCCGGGGTTCACCAACCCAAGTTCCCCTCCTGACGGGAATCCTGGTCATTTCCCTCCTCTCGGGAATGTTGGTGCTCCTTATATGGCAACGTTATCCCTTCCGGGGTTAACTGTCGGGTTTCCTGTTTGGTTGTTTTCAACCTCTTTGGTCCCTGCCGTATCGGCTGCTAGTCCATCGGTCCCTCCACCTGAACAACATCATGTTGATCCTAAGGTGGATCTCTCCCCTTCGACGCCTACTTCTATGTCTTCCTCTTGTACTTCGCCTGGTGAAAGTCTCGATTCAAATAACCAGGTGGCTAAGAAGAAGAAGAAGAAGACCAAGAAGAAGAAGGCTCCCAAGGGAGAGGCTAGAAGTACAGCTCTTACTCCGAGTACACCTCAAGTTGGGCCACCTTGTGCTCCTCCGCGGAAGGTCAAGTTTCCTTGTCGATTATGCAAGGAGGACCATCTTCTTCGTGATTGTCCTGGCATTCTCAGGGTACTAGAAGTATGGTCTCGCGATCCGGCCCACCCCGCATCGTCCTCTGAAGCTCACGGCGATGCTACCTTATTAGTTGGGAATGGTAAGGGAAAAGGGAAGATTCGAATCCCTTGTAGACTTTGTGAAGGCAATCATCCCCTTCACCTTTGTCCACTCATGGATAAAGCCTCCAGTGTCTTGGAAAGTCTCCCAGCTCCCTCACCCCAACTTCCCGTTGGATATCAACGTCTTTCTGCAGTTGCAGATCATCCGCCTCTCGACAATGAGATTGGTTCACATTCTTCTCTTGTCCAGGTCCCTCTTCCTGAACCTGGCTGTGTCCAGCCTGTTCCAGACCAACCATTGGTCAGAAAGAGTGACAACTCGAGTCTGCCACTCGCTCACTCTGTTTCGGAAGAGAATCATGCTCACATTCTTCTCGTCTCTTCAGATTCTCCGGAGTCCCGAAATGACTCTCCTAACCCAGCTGCTCCCGAAGGTTGTCCTTCATTTCCTTTAGCACATGGGGGAAATCATACGATTCCCCCACCAAGTGGTCTGGTCGCTTCCTTTGATTGGAATCGCTTGATCGTCGGTCGCCTTCCATCCCATGTGCCCTTCCAGATTACAATACTTGCCTGTGATAAGGCAGTACCTGGCACTGTTCTGGATGAAGGCACGTCGGTCAGTCTTATGCCGTACACTACTTGGCAAGCTTTAGGTTCCCCGCAGCTCGGGCCAGTCACTCAGAATCTGTTGGCGTTTGACGGAGGAGCCTGTCCATCTCTAGGAGTTCTCCTGAAGTTCCCTATTACTTTGGGAGGAAAAACCGTCTATATAGACGTTTTGGTTACCCAAGGTGTTTTAGACTTTAGTCTTCTCCTTGGTCGCGACTATGTTTACGCCATGGGGGCACTTGTTTCTTCGCTTTTCCGTGTGGTTTGCTTTCCACACGATGGAAGAATTGTGACTATCGATCAATTGTCGTTCGTTAATCCCCCGATGCCTCCTGCGCAGTTGTCGTCCCCTCCTAGTTTTTATCCACCAGTTGTATCTGCCCCACCGCAGATCAACTACGTGGCCACCTACCCTGTGCCTGTATCCAGTGATGACAACGTCGTGCATAGTGTCCTGGGGGCATTGGGCCCGGACTTCCAAGATGTTTCCCTTCCATCGGGAGTGGTAATCTTGGAAGCACTGACTTCCTATTCATTATGAGGCAGTTTGGTTGGAGCATAGTTCATTTTCCTATGTCAAGCTCCCTAAAAAATGAAATTGGGTCTGGTTGGAGCATAGTTCCTTTCCGGTGTCAAGCTCCTTAAAAAATGAAACTAGGCTTGGTGGGAGCATAGTTCTTGATCTTGTGTCAAGCTCGTTAAAAAATGAAACAAGGGTTATGAGGATAGTTCTTTTATTGTGTCAACCTCATTAAAAAATGAAACACCTCCCTTTCCAAATCGAGTCTTTTGATTAAGATCTCGTAAAATACAAGTTGAGTCTTTCATCGATCTCGAGAGTGAACCTTCATTCCATCTACTTTGTTGAATGAAATGAAGCTTGGGGGGAATGTACCTTGATTTGCGTTATTATGCTGGGGGCATGTGAACTTATAACAAGCATAGTTTTTCGTTTCAAGCTTGTGTAAACATGAAATCGAATCCAATCAGAGCTCTCCATGGTTCAAGCTTGTGTAAAAATGAACCCATACCCGATTTACATCTCGTGATTGCCATTTTTATCCGCTGAGCCTTGGTTGTTTCATTCCATTGCTACATCTATTTGGCCGATCATATGCTCTCACTTGGTTGTTTATCCTTTCCTGAGGAACCGCAGCGATGAGTGGTTTTATTAGCCAGCCTCTTGACCATTACATGTTTTGAGCAGTTCCACCATTATCGGAACCAGTTGCTACCCTTTATACCACTCGTTCCTCTAGGACGAGTCTCCTTTAAGCTCTTTTCTGACTCGTAAAAAATGAAAAGATTGCCGAGTATTTTCCCTTTTTGACTCGTTAAAGAGAATAAAAATGGAGGTCTGCTTTCAGCTCTTTTCTGACCGTTTAAAGATGAAAAGATTGCCGAGTCCCCCTCTCGACTCGTTAAAGAAATGAGAGGCGGTCGCTTTTAAAGCTCCTTTTTTCCGACCGTTTAACTTAAAAAGATTGTTGGGTGTTTGTCGTTTCGCACTCGTTATTGGCTCTAAAATTACGTGCTTCCGACCGCTTTTTTACTTTTTCGGGTCGAAGCTACTATTCATGAAAAGTACTCCTCGATCGTAATGGTCGGGCGGTTCTTTCGAGCATTGTTTTATACTTTTTCAGGCTCGAGAGACACAACTTTACGAAAAACGACCCCCCTGGAGTTTCCTTTTCCGCTGTCTTTTCAGACTCTCTAAACAAGAAAAGACGCTGAGCTCCTCCTTTGTCAGGCTCGTTAAAACTCAATGACATCGGACATCGTCAAAATGACGCCTCTCCAAGCATATGCTATCCCTGTCAAGCTTGTCATCCAAAAATAACCGGGGTACCTGCCAGAAATGGTGGGGAAAATGGAACTATAATAATGTTCGTGTCAGCAGTATGTCGCTCTTGAACATGGCACTCGTCTGCATTCGTGTCTGGGTGGGGATTTCTCATCTTGTTTTACACTAGCCTCCGTGGGTTTGGGTTATCCTATTTGACCTCTCATCTGCTCATTGCCTTGTCACCATGACCTCTACTCATTTGATGCCAAATACTGCCAAACCCACTGTCGTGCCGCCGATATGTTCAAGAGAAGTTGACCTCTGCAAACTTACCACCTCCCTCTGATGTCTCACACAAAACATTTTATCCTTCTCTGTCTCGTGTCGATGATGTGGGAAACATCATGGCCCACCTTCGATCAAGGTTACTTCCTGCCGACTTCAGCTCATTATCCAGGAAAGTGACCTAGAGACTCCCTTCAGGTGCCTTAGAGCCTGCATGCCTCAATGGCAGGTTCTTCGTGTTCGACGTGAGGTTTTCATCATTGGCCTCCGATCGGATGATTCTGCGGGTGTTCGACACCAGCTCATTGATTCACACGCTGCGGATTGTACCTCTGAGTACCTTGAGGACCACTATCATTATTGGTGGTACCTCTCGCGTCTGTTAACAGTTTCCATCATTAACTGGTAATCAGACGATGTTCATGCATGTTCGACTTCAACTCATGTATTCACATGCTTGAACTTGTACTTTGTTCGGATTGGGATGGAGCGCAAGACCCTGGTTTTTGTCTGTTAGGAACCAGGCCGCGGTTTTGTGGATTGTTATTACATGACTCATTGATGGATGGCTACGCCCATACCTGAGTCTTTGGGATGGCTGCGACCATACCCTCTTATCTTTATGGTCTCTTCACCTGGGTGGCTGCGTCCATACCACAGACCTTCTTCGTATGTCTTTCGGATGGCTGCGCCCATGCCTAGACTACATGTGATCGAGATATCAGTTGTACATTCATGCAGGTCCTTCCTGGTGGTGTTCCAGTTCAGCAGTTTTGTAAAGCATTTCACCCCTCCCACTCTCTCGGGCTTTATGCTTTAGGGGGCATCTGTTACGCAGTAATTTGTCACTGTCTCCTTGTCAGTCTCCCTAATGTCTCATGGAATCAAATGCACCATGCTCATGCTCTCTAAACTGGCCAAATGACCCACTTTTCTAAAGTTTACTGCATCAACGCGTCTGTTATTAAAATAACCACGCTGACGGGCGGCTTATAGTGTTTCTGATGCGCTGCCAGCGCGGAAGCACATGGGTTTCCCACGCTGGTCGAATTTTATGTGCCAGCGCATCCTATGAAAGTATTCAGCCGCGCTGACACAGTCTTCACTGTTATTGTGATGCGCTGTCAGCTCGTGAGTTCAGTGTTGCACCCGCGCTGATCCAGTTTGGGCGAATTTGTTCCAACAGCCAGCCTTCCAGATGGTTCCAGGCTTGGTTTTTGGCCTTGTGAGTGTCGCCCTCCCTTCTATGGCATGTCTGTTCATCATTTGGAACCACCTTCCTTGAAGATAAGCTTGTCCTCCCACCATTCATGGAGACTCCTTCTCTATTTAAACCTCCACCATTGCCATGAGCAGCTAGTTTGGATAGTGTGGAATTCATAGTGCTTGGATTGCTGCTGTTAGTAGGTAGTTGGTGTGACAAGTGTGGTTTTGTTAGAGGAAGCTCAAGGAAGGTTGTGAGTATTGCTTGTGTGAGAGAGAGCTTTTGTGTTGGGAGAATCTACCTCCAAGGGTGAATGCTTAAGAGACTTGCTGGCTGGACCCTCAAGAGAAGGACTCAGCGTCAGAACATTGGTTGTACCTTTCTCTGTTATTGATTTAATAATAGATGACTACTGTTATGGTTCCATTCTCATTTGTCTTTGTAATGGTTAATGTGAATTACATCCTTTCTGACTGATGTATAATTGCTTTTATTAGATTTCACGCTTGTGTTTGTCTGTCTCTTCGTGTGTGCAGGTATCTATTCGCGGAGATCGTGGAAGATCGTGACCGGCCAGAGCGAAGGAGCGAGAGCGGCATCTCTTCACCAAACAATAGCGTTGGAATCCAAGTAGGTGTTCTTTGCCTCTCTTTTAATTGCAATTAGGAACTTGCACAGTAGCATTGATTGATTGTTGCTAGACCCATTCTGGGCTAGTAGGGATCGCCTCTATCCGTAGAGGGGATTTACCTCTACAACACTCCTTTACTAAGGTTAAAATGCTTTTACCTAGGAAAAGTCTTTTATTCCCCTACATAATTCATTTTCCTATCAAAAACCCACAAAAAACACTATATCCTAAGTTTTATGGAAAAACATTAAAAACATGAAATAACATATACTTAGGGTGTGGTGCCCCTTTCCGCTCATTTTACTAATTATTGATTTATTTATTAAATCCTGAATAAAAACCCCTTTTCCCCATACATATTTAACTCCCGCAATATTAATAAACCCTACCGTATATATTGAGCTCATGACACACATGCCACAAATCTAGGAAAAAACGACACTTGAAGGAAAGTTTCTAAAACAACTTTGCATGTAACCTCCAGCTGCTAAAAATAGCTCCCTAAATCAAGGGATGCCTTTTTCATGTTTCCTTTTTCTATCCTAGGTAAAAAGAAAGCCATGCATTCAAGTCAAGTATCCTTAGTCTTGGGTGTAACTGGTCAACCAAACTACTCATGCATGCAGCTGCTCAACTGCTTGAAGGAAATGCGCATTTCTGGTTGGGAGCTAGGCTGGTTGCCCAGGAGATTTATGCAATTTCTGGGCAGATCAGCTGACTCCTGCCCAGATTTGCACAAATTCTGGGCTGAGCATCCCTGCTGGGGGAAATTGCACAATTTTCACTGTGAGCGTTGACTGGTAGAATTGCGCAATTCTAGAGCCTAGTAGGCTGCCAGAGAGGATTGTGCATTTTCTGGAGGGAATGTTGGTTTCCCAGAAATTCACAATTTCTTGGGGAAGCTGCTCAGCCTGCAGTTGGACCAATTCCGGATGAATAGCCTGTGACGGGAATGCATCGAGCTATGATCAATAGGCTAATTTTTTGCAAGGAAAAATATGAAGCCTGTGTGCTTGACGAATAAAGACAAGGTGTTGTGAATGGTTGGTAGGGAGGCTCCAAAATGAAGCTAAGGAAAAATTTTGGAGGGTGGTTGTAGTTGCTACAACAGATGGGTAAAGACATTTCGTGGAGGTAGAAATCTGACCCTATTTGGGGTTGGACCACAAGCCTATCAAAATTGAACTTGACTTGAAAATCACCCCCAGGAATCAACCTTTTCTCTTTGGAGGTTTTTTGCTGAAGGATATGAATTTCTAAACAATTCACAAACTTTAGTGGGAGGAGATAGAGGCACAGGAAAGGAACTTGATGGATTCTTTTCAGTTCAATCTAAAAGAGTTCAAAAAGAAATTTAAAGAATGGAACAACAATGATTTTGGAAACATCTTAGTAGATAAATATGTATTAGAATCTCAAATGTAGTAAATGCAACAACAAATTATTTCAGATGGGAGGATGAAATCTCTTTTCTTGGAGGAAGGAAAAATTGTAAACCAACTAGAGAAGTAATAGAAATAAGAGGAAATTCTATGACAAAAATAATCCAGAGTGTAGTTTCTAAGGGAAGGGGAACACAATTCAAAACATTTCCATAAGATGATGATTAAGCATCATCAAAAAAATCAAATCTTCTCCATAAAATATAAGGAACAAAAACATCTTCTACAACGTGAAGAAATCAAATAGAAATTAGTTTATTATTTCTATGAGATGTTAATATAGCCAATCCGTGGTAGAAGGGAAGCAATTAAAATAAGAACTGTCGACATTTCCCATTTGATAAATTAGGATCAAAATGAAGCTCTAATGAGGTAAATGAGATTCACAAAAGTGGAAGTGGTAGTTATGGAGATTCCATGGAATAAAGCTCTAGGACCAAATGGATTTATTACAGAATTCTTTCAAGCCTATTGGAATTTCTTGATCTAGAAGTCTATTTTGTAGTGGAAGAATCTCGCCAAACTCAAAAGGTATGGTCGAGCCTCATTGCTACTCTCCTTACTCTCATTCTTAAATTTGGTAAACCAAAATACCCTATTGTATTTTGCCCTATTTCTTTGTGTAATGTAATATAGAAAAATATTTCTTCAATTATTGTTAGATGCCTAAAGCCCTTTTTTAATAGTATAATTTCCTGGGAGAAAATAGGGTTTTTTTAGGGTTTTTTTATAGTGTGCTTGAAGCATTTGTATTCTCTCATCTTTAGTTTCTTGGATCAAATCCTTTATTTCCTCCCCTTTCTATTCCATTCTTTTGAATGGATTGTCCTCCATGCATTTTAACCCCTCTCATAGTTTGCATCAAGGGTACCCAATCTCCCCTTTCTCTTTATTTTAGTAGCTAAAGGTCTTGGGAGTTATCTCAAAGCATTGTTTGGAATAATACTGAGAGGGGTAGGGGGGGTGGTGAATCAATATTTACAAATCAATAATTTTTTCCATTTCATAATTAGATTTATATACACTACTTCAGTGAAGGGAACTTGCATGTGCACACAACTATTCTTAAGACAACCAATGTATATCCAGTGAAATTATGATTCAATTAATTCATACTATGTTGATCTTTAATCAATGCATCATTACTTTATGAAATAGTAACCATGTGTAGTAATAACAGAATAAACCATTACACATAAGCAACACACATGAACACCAAGATTTAAGGTGGAAACCCAATGCAGGAGAAAAACTACCTGCTGTTGTTGTCTTTGTCTTCTTTTAATATAAATAAATTCTGTTTACAATCTTGTACTGGTGCAAACTCATACCAGTACGCAGGCATCCACCTACAAAAGGCTACAACCTTCTCTCATTCTCTAACTTCTACTGGAAGGGAGCTACAACCCCCTAGCCCTTGTACTAGCCAATATGTTTACCAGTATGTAGGCATCGACCTATAGAAGGCTCTAAACTTCGCTTGTTCTCTAGCTGCTACTGGAAGGGAGCTCCAACCCCTTGGCTCTTTTACTGGGTGATATGTTTACTCGTACGTAGGCACCAACCTACAGAAGGCTACTACCTTCTCTCTTCCTCTAGGGACCATGTTTCATAAATTTTCAGATTGGATACTCCTGGTACACAACAACACAATATGTAGGCCACATTTCATCAAATCTTCATGTTGGATCTGTTAGGTTCCTATACCAATAGGAGTCATAATTTTTGAATGGCTGAGATCAAACCTACAATATGTACATACCTTTGCTTTCTAAAAATGTTTTCTATATTCAAGAAAATAAAAAAATGTAAAGAGGGTATGTCCTAAAAGAATAATCAAAGGACAAAAAGAATAAAAAGGTAAAAAAGATTAAAGAATATGAACCCCAAGAAAATAAAAAGACCATGAAAGTGAGCAAGTCAAAATGCCACTACTATTTACTTTTTGTGCAAAATAAATGATTGTGCGTAGTTTGTAATCTTTTCCACATTCCATGATAGTCAAAATGTTTAAACTTGGCTATTTCATGTTTCAATTCCATGCCTATAGCTAGTTAATAAAGATCTGACCAAACTGTTTAACCTTGGCAGATAAGTAGATAGGTAGAGTAAATAAAAGGAGATCAATTGTTTAATCTAAGCCCTTGGATGTAATAAGGTTAGATTTAGTTAGTTTACTATTGTAAAGAAAAAGAAAAATGTTTGATAAGAGTTTGCTAGCTCAAATGCACCCTAATAAAGAGAAGTAAAAATGGTAGGATGAGTAGACGAGTAAGTAGTAGAAAGGTTGCAGAATTATGTTGATTGATTAGACAAAAGCATGTGTATCATCTTTTTCATCATAAAAAGTTCCAAATGTGAAAGGGCACTCAAGTATGCAGATGGGTATCAAAGTCAATTAATTATTTTCCCTCATTCATTTCACCTTCTACTTAACTAATTTCCCTTAATAAAGTTCAAAGTACTTAAAAACCCTAAGTCAAAGAGGCTTAGAGCATTTCTCTAACTTTTGGAGGGACCGGACCCTCGGCTTAATGACTTATAGGCAATAAGTACTAAAACCCCCTCAAAAGCATTCATTCACCCCTTCAGTTCATTCATTTTCCCTAATGATACTCCTTTCCTAAGGTTAAAATGCTTTTACCTAGGAAAAGTCTTCTATTCCCCTACATAATTCATTTTCCTATCAAAAATGCACAAAAAACACTATATCCTAAGTTTTATGGAAAAGCATTAAAAACATGAAATAACATATACTTAGGGTGTTGTGCCACTTTCCGCTCATTTCACTAATTACTGATTTATTTATTAAATCCTGAATAAAAACCTATTTTCCCCGTACATATTTAACTCCCGCAATATTAATAAACCCTACCGTATATATTGAGCTCATGACGCGCATGCCACAAATCTAGGAAAAACGACAAATGGAGGAAAGTTTCTAAAACAAATTTGCATGTAACCTCCAACTACTAAAAATAGCTCCCTGAATCAAGGGATTCCTTTTGCTATTTTGGGTAAAAAGAAAGCCATGCATGCAAGTCAAGTATCCTTAGTCTTGGGTGGAACTGGTCAACCAAACTACTCATGCATGCAACTGCTCAACTTCTTGAAGGAAATGTGCATTTCTGGTTGGGAGCTAGGCTGGCTGCCTAGGAGATTTACCCAATTTCTAGGCATATCAACTGACTCCTACCCATATTTATGCAAATTCTGGGCTAAGCATCCCTGCTGGGGGAAATTGCACAATGATAGAGCCTAACAGGTTGCTAGATAGGATTGTGCATTTTCTGGAGGGAAGGTTGGTTTCTCTCCAGAAATTCACAATTTCTTGGGGGAGCTGCTCAGCTTGCAGTTGGACCAAGTCCGAATGAACACCCTGTGAGGGGAAATCATCGAGCTATGATCGACAGGCTAATTTTTTACAGGGAAAAACTGAAGCTTGTGTACTTGACGAAGCAAGACAAAGTGTTGTGAATGGTTGGTAGGGAGGCTCCAAAACGAAGCTAAGGAAAAATTTTGGAGGGTGGTTGTAGCTGATACAACAGATGGGTAAAGACATTTTGTGGAGGTAGAAATCTGACCCTATTTGGGGTTGGACCACAAGCCTATCAAACTTGAACTTGACTTGAAAATCACCCCCAGGAATCAACCTTTTCTCTTTGGAAGTTTTTTGCTGAAGGATATGAATTTCTTAAACAATTCACAAACTTTAGTGGGAGGAGATAGAGGCATACGAAAGGAACTTGATGGATTCCTTTCAATACAATCTAAAGAGTTCAGAAAGAAATTTAAAGAATGGAACAACAATGATTTTGGAAACATCTTAGTAGATAAACATGTATTAGAAGCTCAAATGTAGTAAATGTAACAACAAATTATTTCAGATGGGAGGATGAAATCTCTTTTCTTGGAGGAAGGGAAAATTGTAAACAAACTAGAGAAGTAATAGAAATAATAGGAAATTCTATGAAAAAAATAATCCATAGTGCGGTTTCTAAGGGAAGGGGAACACAATTCAAAACATTTCCACAAGACGATGATTAAACATCATCAACAAAATCAAATCTTCTCCATAAAATATAAGGAACGAAAACATCTTCTACAACATGAAGAAATCAAATAGAAATTAGTTTCTTATTTCAATGAGATGTTAATAGAGCCAATCCATGGTAGAAGGGAAGAAATTCAAATAAGAACTACCCACATTTCCGATTTGATAAATTAGGATCAAAATGAAGCTCTAATGAGGTAAATGAAATTCACAAAGTGGAAGTGGTAGTTATGGAGATTCCATGGAATAAAGCTCTAGGACCAAATGGATTTATTAGAGACTTCTTTCAAGCCTATTGGAATTTCTTGGTCTAGAAGTCTATTTTGTAGTGGAAGAATCTCGCCAAACTCAGAAGGTATGGTTGAGCCTCATTGCTACTCTCGTTACTCTCATTCCTAAATTTGGTAAATCAAAATACCCTATTGGATTCTGCCCTATTTCTTTGTGTAATGTAATATAGAAAAATATTTCTTCAATTATTGTTAGATGCCTAAAGCCCTTTTTTAATAGTATAATTTCCTTGGAGAAAATAGGGTTTTTTGAGCGTTTCCATATTCTCGATAATATTTCTCATTATTCCTGAGGTAATACACTCTTTCAAGAGTTGAAAAAACGTGAGATACTAATAAAATTGGGCCTTTTTAAAGCTTATGATAGTTTAGTGTGCTTGAAGTGTTTGTATTCTCTCAGCTTAGGTTTCTTGCATCAAATCCTTGAGTTCCTCCCCTTTCTATTCCATTCTTTTGAATGGATTGTCCTCCGTGCCTTTTAACCCCTCTCATAGTTTGCATCAAGGTTACCCAATCTCCCCTTTCTCTTCATTTTAGTGGCTAAAGGTCTTGGGAGTTATCTCAAAGCATTGTTTGGAATAATATTGAGAGTTGGGGGGGGGCGGTGAATCAATATTTACAAATCAATAATTTTTTCCATTTCATAATTAGATTTATATACACTACTTCAGTGAAGGGAACTCGAATGTGCACACAACTGTTCTTAAGACAACCAACGTATATCCAATGAAATTATGATTCAGTTAATTAATACTATGTTGATCTTTAATCAGTGCATCATTACTTTATTAAACAGTAACCATGTGCAGTAATAATAGAATAAACCATCACACATAAGCAACACACACGAACCCCAAGATTTAAGGTGGAAACCCAATGCAAGAGAAAAACTACCTGCTACTATTGTCTCTGTCTTCTTTTAATATAAAGAAACTTTGTTTACAATCTTGTATTGGTGCAAAATCATACGAGTACGCAGGCACCCACCTACAGAATGCTACAACCTTCTCTCGTTCTCCAAATTCTACTGGAAGGGAGCTACAAGCCCCTAGCCCTTGTACTAGCCGATATGTTTACCCGTATGTAGGCATCGACCTACAGAAGGCTCTAACCTTCACTCATTCTCCAGCTGCTGCTGGAAGGGAGCTCCAACCCCTTGGATCTTTTATTGGGTGATATGTTTACTCGTACATAGGCGCTGACCTACAGAAGGCTACTACCTTCTCTCTTCCTCTAGGGACCACGTTTCATAAATTTTTAGACTAGATACTCCTGGTACACAACAACACAATATGTATGCCATGTTTCATCAAATCTTCATATTGGATCTGTTAGGTTCCTATACCAATAGGAGTCATAATTTTTGAATGGCTGAGATCAAACCTGCAATATGTACATACCTTTTCTTTCTGAAAATGTTTTCCATATTCAAGAAAATTAAAAAATGTAAAGACAGTATGTCCTAAAAGAATAATCAAAGGACAAAAAGAATAAAAAGGTCAAAAATATGAAAGAATATGAACCCCAAGAAAATAAAAAGACCATGAAAGTGAGCAAGTAAAAATGCCACTACTATTTACTTTTTGTGCAAAATAAATGATTGTGTGCAGTTTGTAATCTTTGCCACAATCCATGATAGTCAAAATGTTTAAACATGGCTATTTCATGTTTCAATTTCATGCCTATAGCTAGAGAATAAAGATCTGACCAAACTGTTTAACCTTGGCAGATAAGTAGATAGGTAGAGTAAATAAAATGAGCTCCACTGTTTAATCTGAGCCCTTAGATGTAATAAGGTTAGATTTAGTTAGTTTACTATTGTAAAGAAAAAAAAAATGTTTGATAAGTGTTTGCTAGCTCAAATGCACCCTAATAAAGAGAAGTAAAAATCGTAGGATGAGTAGATGGGTAAGTAGTAGAAAGGTTGCAGAATTATGTTGATTGATTAGATAAAAGAATGTGTATCATCTTTTTCATCATAAAAAGTTCCAAATGTGAAAGGGAACTCAAGTATGCAGATGGATATCAAAGTCAATTAATTATTTTCCCTCATTCGTTTCACCTTCTGCTTAACTAATTTCCCCCAGTAAAGTTCAAAGTACTTAAAAACCCTAAGTCAAAGAGGCTCGAAGCATTTCTCTGACTTTTGGAGGGATTAGACCCTCAGCTCAATGACTTATAGGCAATAAGTACTAAAACCCCTCATAAGCATTCATTCACTTCTTCAGTTCATTCATTTTCCCTAATGATACTCCTTTCCTAAGGTTAAAATGCTTTTACATAGGAAAGTCTTTTATTCCCCTACATAATTCATTTTCCTATCAAAAGCCCACAAAAAACACTATATCCTAAGTTTTATGGAAAAGCATTAAAAACATGAAATAACATATACTTAGGGTGTTGTGCCCCTTTCTGCTCATTTTACTAGTTATTGATTTATTTATTAAATCCCGAATAAAAACCCCTTTTCCCTGTATATATTTAACTCCCACAATATTGATAAATCCTGCCCTAGTTTAATTATATAAACTATAATATTACCCAAAACCCTGAAAACTCACTAACTAATTGATCCGTGATTAAGTTAGTCTAAAATCCAGTCAAACCCTTCACTGATGATCCCGACGCCTTAACCCCATCCTAATTCCTCATTAAATGGAAAACCACTGTGCTAATCACCTGTTGGGCCCCCCCACTACCTTTCGTGCAACTCCACTCCCTGATAGCCACATGATCGCTCCCCTCCACATTTGATGGTCCTCATCCATTTTGGGAGGGCCCAAATTCCAAACATTACCTGCCTGAAATGGGTTGTTTTTTGCTAGGCCCACCGAGGCTACGTGTCACTCAATGAGTGGAATAGGGTGGCCTCCCTCCAATACCACCAAGTTCCCAAAAGTTGTGCAAAGGAAACCACTTACCGCCAACTTGCTACATGCCAAAAAGCCACCGTTCACCCCACTATGCGACAAACGACCACTGTTCACTCGTACCCACCAATTCTAACTTTCCCGCATAAAGCCAAAAAGTCACAAATCATTCATTTTTATTGCTTTTCCAACTGTAAACCTCCATGCATGCACCTGCAGATGTCGAAGCTGTCAACCCGCGTACAATTGCACCCTGAAAACGCCAGAAAGCTCCTAGATTGCCTTCCAGCCTACTCAAAACCTTTTCAACCATTCACAATTGCTAGTCGACCTCTTCAGAGCTAGTTCTCCCTAATTTCGGGTATTTAAACCATAATTCACTGGAAAAACTCTCAAATTTCAGAACCAGTTACTGTGTTTGTTAGTTAAATTAAAGATTAATTAAAGCAACTCAAGTAACTTGACCCACCTGGAATTGAACCATCATTGCCCTAAAAAATAGAAAACCACCTTCCCCATTCTCAAATCCACAAGAACTGAGAATGGATGCCCCAATTGCCATGGACATGAGACCAATTTCCTCTCCTCACCTAGACTTAGACCACCTCCCCCTAGCTGATAAAGATTTTTAAATCAAGGACACCTCTGTCCATGAATCCCCTCTCAAATTATACTGCCGATACAGAGACCAATACCTGAACCATGCTGATTAAATTGGTCTTTGGGAGTCCAGTTTTCCCAAGTACCAATTCCTTGAAGTCCACTTTTTTCCAGAAATTGTTCATTACTACCATGCAAACTATATCCCCAGCCAAAGAGCAGTGATGTCCCCTAACCAAACTGTACTTTTCACCATCACTGCTGACTTAATAAATGAGATGCTACAACTTCAACCTGGCGAAAACCTAACCCCTATCTCAATTGGAGACCTATTAGACCGATTTCCCAAGCTTGCCACTGTAAAACTTGCTAAGATGTTCCAAACCTTCATCGGGGAGGAAAAGTATATCCCAAAAGATCCTCCTCCATATGTGGCTACCATATTTTCCCCATTTGTTCAGGACATTGTAGCAATGATATCTAGTGTCCTAGGTTACACCACCAGCGAGTATATAGATGAAATCATACTCGATTTGATTTCCATCTTCACTCCAGGACAACCTCTTACTGTAATGTATGATTGTGCCAAGTTTATCGCTAATAGGATGCATGACCAATTTCTAAGGATGAGTAATGAGAGAGTCTTTAAGTATTCTTCTGTCTTGTATCACCTTTTTCTATACTACCAAGCAAATAAGTTCCCCTTTACTCTCCAAAAACTTGACACAAAAGTTCACCCTAGATCAGTAATTTTCTAGACTCCATTGATCCATAAATGTAATTCTTCATATTCATATACAGACTTCATAGACCTATTTGTACATTCCATTGTGACAATGCTTCTAGGAAGCCCTCCTCCAAGAATCAGTTGAGATATAAGGAGGATCTTGCAACTCTCCAAATAGCACAAAGTGGGGGATTGGTACTTGTACCAAAACCACACTAAGATTAGAATTTATGGCTGTGAGTTGGCCCCATATAAACTACCCGAATACCTCCCAATGAGGTTATTTTCTTTGGAGTACTACACGCAAATAATCAATTTAGATGATGTGCACTTTGTTAGAACCAAAAAGAAGGCCCAACTCAGGATCAGAGACCAATTAGGCCCCTTTATTTGTAATAGCAAAGAAGCTGGAAAGGAGGTAGACCAAATCCTTCAAAGACTAAATATGAAACGGAGCTTCATGTGGAGATATGATCCCTTGGAATTCATCTGCAACAGAAGACAGAAAAACAAGATGGCTCCCTACATTCACCACCTAATCCTTGAAATAGAAAAATATGCAAATCAATTGGAATGGGTGGGGAATACTTTAGTGGACAGGGATAGCACTGAAGTTTCTGTTAAAAACACTCTAATTGATCTAGAGAAATAGCTTGATGGGGGTTCTTTCCTGGAGGTGCCAGGAGAATCACAAGCCCAAGGAGGATCACAGGTCCAAGAAGAATCATAGGTACAACAAGAGTCAGAAGCACCAGAAGAGTCAGAAGAACCAGACCTATCAGAGGGACCAGAGAAAATGGATAGGCCAGAGGCCACCATGAGTAACCCCCTAGCCTTACAGACACCTCTAAATGAGGAGAAAAGCCTCAAAAGAAACAAGGAAGGGGCCACTACCCCAGGAAGAGAAATATCACAAGCCTATGCAGAGATAAGCCAGGCAAAGAGATAAAGAATAAATCTTGTTTCTAAACAGGAACATACAAAGGAGACAACTGATGTTACAAGCACCGAAAGAGAAGGGAGTAGGCATGCCACTCCCACTGGAGGCATCCTAGAACCTTCCACATCACATACCTAGATATTGGAAAGACAACAAAGTGTGGATGTATCCTCTTTCAGGATGTCAGCAGATAAAGACCAGGACATCAAAGAAAGATACAAAGAAATAAAAGCCAGAAATGAGAGGCTGAAAGCCCAGACCTGTGCACCGTACTTGAAGATGACCCCTACCAATCAGACAAGGCTTATGTCAGCCTATGATGTAAAAGAGGGGAAAATACAGATGACATTCATGAAGCCCACTACTCAGCAACCAAGAACAGCAACAGACTTCAAAAAGATAAACTTCAAAGTACCGGCAAAGGAAATTCATCCTATTGACCAGATTGAGCTGCATAAGTAGACAGGGGAGATGATTTACTCCACCTTGACAGAGAAAGCCATCGCTTCCCACCAATTGCAAAACTCCTTGAATAATATATCGACACAGTTCCAGTTGTAAAAGGCCTTTTCACAGGCCAAAGATACCATAATCAAGTCCCTAGAGGACTTAGTCATTATGTTGGGACACAATCCCAAAGATGTAAAGGCCACAAAAAAATTAATAAAGAAGAAGAATGATGATATAGTTGCTCTGAAGAAACAACTAAAGATTCCCCAGTTGCATCACCCACAAACAGTAGAAGTCCTGGAGGCACGAAAAGGACATGAAGAGCTCATGGACTTGGTCCTAAAGCTAAATGACCAACTAAAAGAGACAGAGAAGGAATTCAAAATTTTGATTCAGTCCAAACAAAGTGACCTGGCAACAACTTCCACAACTTCCATTCCCACAGTGGCAATAACAGTTCCTTCTACATTGGTAGCATCATTGGCACCAACAGCTCCACCTGCCACAACACTGCCAATCACAATTGAATCTACAGCATCAGGCACACCAATAGAGCTAGTAAAAGCCATGGAGGAAATGTCAATCCAGGAAACAGAGATCAAAAGGCTAAAGGAGAAAGTGGCAAGCTAAGAAACTGACTGTAAGATTTCCCAAATTCAATGGAGAGAAGAAACACAGAAAGCCCTAAGGAAGGGTGAGAAAATCAAAGTCCTAGAGAAAGATTTGACATTGAAGAAACCACTAGGATAGACTAAAGAAATGCTCTGGGCCAATATCATTAACTCTGTCAATGATATTTGGCCATCAATTCAAGTTATATTTGAGAAAACTGAATTGGTGAAGGTAGCCACTGACGCTATCCAGAAAGTAAGAGAAGAATTAGGAGACCAACCAGAGGATGCTAATAGACTCATCCGCCTTCTAAACAGTAAGAACAGGCATGAGCTCCATGAGCTTGATGTAGAGGATAGGACTGAAGCCATCCTAGAGGTTAAAAATATTCTTTCCAAAAGAAACTTTATGCTTAATTTAGAAGAAAAGTGCCACAACATGCAGGTGGCCATTGACAGGTTCATGGCCAAATTTCAAATTTTGAGGGACAAAGGCCTTCCTAGTCCTATGGTCATCCATGATAAACTCATGACCCAATTGGACTACATTGACAGACTTAGGAAATTGGCTAAGGAACAAGCCAATACTTCAGGTATAAAAGCCCTGCCAACTAGAAAATTATTATATGATACTTTGGAAAATCTATTTTTCCTAGAAAATGAGGTGAAACATCTGTTTGTCACTAAGCCCAATTTTTCTAAATACATAGAGGCAGATGAAATTTACAGAACAACGTTGAAAGTGAAGTTACCTGAGGATGAATGGTGGGAAAAAATGACAAATTTACTTTGAAAATTTTTACAGAAGAAAGTTACCACAGTAAATCTAAAGGCAACCAAGTGAAACAGGTAAAAGATAGATCAACAGGGTAAAATAGTAGCAGAGTCAAAGAGTATCAGTGAAAGATCAAAGTAAAGAAGACTCCAGCGTGGAAATACCCCAACCATCAACCAGCTTAAAGGGCTTAAAGCTCAATAGAAACAACCAGCACTACCACAATAAAAGGGACAACATGATGTAGTTTTCCATCTGTCTCTATCTTCATGCTTGAAGATATTTTGATTCCCTAGATTAAATCTTAGATTGTTATGAGATATTTTGTAAATATTTTTTGTATAAATACTTCATATTTATAAGTATTTAGGGTGGATTCCAAGACATTTATATAGACTTTTTATGTCAATTCTAAGTTCTATTGTATCAATGACTGGATTGGCTTGCTGGATCAAGGAATAAAGCTCAGATATTTTACAGGATTCTTGTGTAAAGCAATATACAAATAAGTATTTTCTCATGTTTATTGTTATTTCTATTATGTGTTTCCATAATCTTGTTTGTTTCTATCAAATCTAAATGTATGACATGGAATGATATTTCAAAAATTGCTTGAATGCACTCTGTCTTAATTTTTTACATTTTAAATGCTTTCTACTAAACTATCTTAGTTAGGGAATTCTTAATTACTCCCTTGCTTCCATAGTTTCTCCCCCTGGTCTATAGCAAAGGATTCTTAATTTCCCTTTGTTCATGATCACCTGATTTCTTTCATTCTGATCCCAATCCAAGGATTCTTCATTGCCCTTTCACCTTGGTTAGAACCATCTCATCCATTAGACCTGAAGATTTTCCTTTTGCTTTGCTAGCCTACCCTGTGAACATTCCCTTTAATGATCTGGTCCAGTTATGCTATCCTTTGATTGACTCCATAGCCCAATGGCTTTAAGACCTAGCTCTATCCATCTGTTCCAAGAATTCCACCACCCAACCTTCAGTTTAAAATCAAAACCCCATGAACACTAAGAACTAGCCTAAAATATAATTAAAACAAAGCTAAATCATAAAGAGAGAGCCCTCTCTGGACTTAGGTTGGATAGACCCTGAGCCTAAAATATTGGTTTGTGTTACCTCGAATGATTCCTTCTTTTAATAACTTCTAGGGAAAACTTCTGAGTGATAACAAGACCCATCAGTAACATTGAATCTCAAAATCAATCAACACTACAGTACATCCAACAAATACATTTGCATCAACCAATCACTCAAACTCATCAACATTGAAGCAAATCACAATCAATCAATTTGAACAATCATATCACTATCACCAGAACATAGAGATGAACCCAGAACTCTGCATCAAAAACCAACACCAACTACAACTTCAAAGAACATATGTCATAATATATACACTACTTCAAAGTGCCGAACCAATGTGTATACACACTTTTAACAAGGCGAACAATCATATAGATCTACAAATAATAACTTATAACTTTGCAACTATTCCAAACTTCACATATACTCAGATCATAGAATATAAAGGATAAAACATGTGTTAGCAATTAGATCTAGACTATCCATTATCAGACGACATAATGATAATTCATTTAATGTCTTATGATCTTGATCCATCATTAGATCTCATCCGTCATCAAACACTCAGGTGCATACTTAGTTTAGATTAAGCACAACATCTAAAACCCATAACATGCATATTTTCTTTTGATCTAACTCTTCATAAGATATTCATTACTTTCCGGCTTAGCCCTTTGATATTCTCCTCCTTATATACTTAGTTCCTTTTTCAATACCTCAGACCAAATCCATAGTTATGTTGCTGGTATTCTTATATGGTATCAATATTCTTTGTCGCGCTCATTACCATGGGTAGCAACCCCTGGTATTCATTATCCTTAATTTTCCATCCCATACATGCTTTTCCTTCTGTGAAAGTGCATGCATACATATACACTAATATTGTTCTCTGAACCCACTTGTATATGCTACTTGGCCAAGGTGAAACAACGTATACAACTTAAACCATTCTCTTTCCTTAGTTTCTAGATTCTGATCTATAATCCTTTATTGTTACCTTTGAATTGACCTGTTGCACTATAAATTGCCATCATACATTACTTATTCATTTCTAGGTATCATATATGTCAGTTTCTATCAAGGACAACACTTGTATCATAATGCTAACAATATCCTCCTTTGGACTTGATGGCAACCATATTGGTGTTTATTACGTCAAGCTGTAGAACATGTTAGATATATCAAACAACACCGAGATACTCTCCCCCTTTGACATCAAGGGAAAAGGGTAGATCAATATATTCTCTCCCTTAGAGATGCACTATGTTGTCCATGCTCCCCCTAAGCACATGCAAAGTCTATAAAGATAATTTTTTTTAATAGAATAACATGACTCTATAACTCAACTATGTGAGTATGAACTTCCTATCACTAATGACTCATACATACATCAATCACCCAACCAAGTGGGTATATACCAAATGTTTATACATGAAAATTTGCAATTACTACATCATCCTTCCCATGTATAGATTGGTTACAAATTACATCATAGGTCTTTGCATGACCTTTACATCAAATAATTTTTTATGACATCGAAGACCAAGGACATAGACAAGACCATGATAGTTATCAACAACTATCATACATCATATATGATCTACACCATAAGCATCTATCAGCAACATTAACAAACTGTATATGTCCATCATCAAAAGAGTCATTTGAATCAAAACAACTATGTGGATCAAGCAATATAAGTATCATCTGAGATTTCATCATAGGCCACCTCTGTCTTCAACATAGTATGATGCAATATTTCAATAACATAAGCATCTTAGAAAATAGTCTTTCGAATCACAAAAGTCTTAGATCTAACATAAGCATCATTATGCACCAACGTCTTGTGAAGTAGAACATAATTCCAACAATTCATTATTACAAGCATAGAATATGCTCCCCCTAAACCTGTGCCAACTATTAACTATTAGATCTGATAATTGAATTTTTCAGTAAAAGTTATCAAGGCATCATCATCAACTAGTTATTCATCAAGTCATCAACAACTTATGAGGGCCAAAAGTACTTCTACATATCATCAATG
The DNA here is from genome assembly GCA_031772625.1 of Pinus tabuliformis. Taxonomy (NCBI): domain Eukaryota; kingdom Viridiplantae; phylum Streptophyta; class Pinopsida; order Pinales; family Pinaceae; genus Pinus; species Pinus tabuliformis. Next base: position 1,937,834,116 of record CM062818.1, on the reverse strand, counting down.
GACTGTAATTATCATCAATTAGAATAGAAAAGATAGTTGATAGGTGACTGAACAATATCAGACCCCTTTTCCTGAGTCTATCCCACTACTTCTTCATCAAACCAACATATACGCAACTATGCAGCTTCTAACTCACGTACATATGTGACCTGTCTTCATAATAACTGCGTATGAGAATTGGAATATTGAAGTTTCACACTTTTAGCTCCCCCTGAGTGTGTTATGTCTGTATACTGAGCTATTCCATATCTTTCTATCTTTAATTCCTTCTTCTTCCATACCTTGGAGTGTGATGATGTTTTCTCCTTTTGGTATGTTCGCTAAAATTTGCTCCTGCGTTCTTTTAAAATATGCCCGATCTTGTTACAAGAATAACATCTTATATGTTTCATATTCCTTCTATAGCAATCAATGGCTCTGTGACCAAACATATTTCAAGAAAAAAAATATCCCTTAAAGTACCTAGAAGCTGATGATCTTTTTGTGTGACGGTTATTAGCTTCAAACATTCTACTTCTGCATTTGGATGCAACATGTCCAAAATTATGACATCTAAAACATTCAACATTATTCATCAAAGGAAAGAATTGATTAACACTTCCATAGTTAGAAGTAAGTGATTTTCTTTGAAGACTTTATTTCCTTGGTTGTTGATGGGGTTGACCTCTTATCTCCTTATTGAGAATTTCAGATTTTGCATTAGAGTTCCTTGCCTCTACTAATAATATTATCTATAATATTAGTACTATCTTGAAATCATAACAGTTTATCCTTTTCTTCTAATTTACCTTTTAAGATATTTACCTCAACATGATATTGGTCTTCCTTTTCCAGATACTGTTTCTTCATGATTTATTCAACTTTTCTTTCTTCTTCCACTTCTTTTCTTAATTTGAGAATATAATTTTCTTGTTCTTCAAATGCTTGAAGTAGTTCTTCATTCTGCATATTTGAATTTTCAAGATCTTCTTTTAGAAGACGACCTAAGCTTCAAGACCTTCACAGTAATTGGTTCTTTATTTAAGTTCCTTGGTTGTTGTATTCTTTTCATTCTCTTCATTTCTCAATGATGTCACTTCATCCTGCAGCCTTTGACATTGATCTTCCTTTTCCTTGTACTACTTCCTTATTTTCTTTCCTTCCTCCAACTGAGTTTTTAACCTTGTAATCTCTTCTTTGTAGGAACATTCCCTTTTATCAAAGAGATCTTGTTGATCTCTAACTTTATCTATGAGAATTTTAACTTTTGCCTTCATTATATTTCTCACACATTCACTATCTTTAATATAACAAAGAAAGGGATCACTAGAGGACAAAAAATTAGTACCTGATAATTCGTTTGCTTGTTCATCTTCATTCTGAGGTGATTTTGAATATTTTCTTCCACCTAATAGCGAATTGTCTCTAACACTGTCACTGTTTCTTTGAGGTGTCTTCTTCTTTTGAGTTGTTTTCTTCTTTTTCTTCTTTCCCATTGTTACAATGGATCTCCTTCAAGCGATCAAGCTTCTACCAAAGGACCAACTCTAATACCAATTGTTGGAAATAATAACAAGAGGGGGGGGGGGTGAATCAGTATTTACAAATCAATAACTTTTTCCATTTCATAATCAGATTTATATATGATGCTTCAGTGAAGGGAACTCATGTGTGCATGAAATTTTTCTTAAGGCAACTAGCATATATCCAGTAAACTTATGATTCAATTAATTCATCATATGTTGACCTTTAATCAGTGCATCAATACTTTATTAAACAGTAACCATGTGCAGTAATAACATAATAAAACATCACACATAAGCAACACATGAACACCAAGATTTAAGGTGGAAACCCAATGTGAGAGAAAAACCACCTACTGTTGTCGTCTCTGTCTTATTTTAATATAAAGAAATCTATTTACAATCTTGTATTGGTGTAGACTCATACTAGTACATAGGCACCCACCCAAAGAAAGCTATAACCTTCTCTCATTCTCCAGCTTCTACTGGAAGGAAGCTACAACCCCCTAGCTCTTGTACTAGACGATATGTTTACCAGTACATAGGCGCCGACCTATAGAAGGCTCCAACCTTCACTTGTTCTCCAGCTACTACTGGAAGGGAGCTCCAACCCCTTAGCTCTTGCACTGGCTGATATTTTTACTAGTATGTAGGTGCCAACCTACAGAAGGCTCCTACCTTCTCTCTTCCTCCAAGGACCACATTTCATAAATTTTGAGACTAGATACTCCTGGTACACAACAACACAATATGTAGGCCATGTTTCATTAAATTTTCATACTGGACCCATGAGTAACATTGAAGCTCAAAATCAATCACCACTGCAATACATCCAACAAATACATCTGCATCAACCAATCACTGAAACCCATCAAAACTGAAGCAAATCACAATCAATCAATATGAACAATCAGATCACTATCACTAGAACACAGAGCTAAACCCAGAACTCTGCATCAACACCAACACCAACTGTAACTTCAAAGAACATGTCATAATGTATACACTACTTTGAAGTGCTGAACCAGCATATATATGTGCCTTCAACAAGGCGAACTAGTGTATAAATCTGCATATAATAACTTATAACTTCACAACTATTCCAGACTTCACATATACTCAGATCATAGCATATAAAGGATAAAACATGTGTTAGGAATCAGATCTAGACTATCCATTATCAGACCACATAATGATAATTCATTTCAAGTCTTATGATCCTGATCCATCATTAGATCTCATCCATCATCAAACACTCAGGTGAATACTTAGTTCAGATTAAGCACATCATCTAAAACACATAACTTGCATATTTTCTTTTGATCTAAATCTTCGTAAGATATTCATTAGTTTCCCACTTAGCCCTTTGATCTTCTCCTCCTTATATACTTAGATCCTTTTTAAATACATAGGACCAAAACCATAGTTATGTTGTTGGTATTCTTTGATGGTATCGATATTATTTTCTACGCTCATTACCATGGGTCAATACCATGGTAGGAACCCCTGGTATTCATTATCCTTAATTTTCCATCCCATACATGCTTTTCCTTCTGTGAAAGTGTGTGCAAATGTCTACGCTACTTTTATTCTCTGAACCCACTTGTATACACTACTTAGACAAGGTTAAACAACGTATACAACTTAAACCATTCTCTTTCCTCAGTTTCTGGATTCTGATCTATAATCCTTTATTTTTACCTCTGAATTGACCTGTTGCACTGCGACCTACCATCATACATCACTAATTCATTTCTTGGTATCATATATATGAGTTGCCATCAAGGACAACACCTGTATCATAATACCAACAAGTAGTACGACAACAAGGTTTTCTCAGAGGACTTCACCCTTGCGGGGAGACTTTTCCAATTACCCACCAACAATTCATCGATGACATTATACTTTTATATCAAGTCTCCTTGTATGAAGCAACAATACTCAAATAGATCTTATTCACGTTTATGAATGCCTTAGGTACTAATAGTGAGAAGTCCAATGTATATTTCTTTGGTACTAGCCTTGTTGTTTAGACTCATTTGACTTGTGTTCTTGGGTTCCAAATTAGTAGTATACTAGGAAAATACTTGGGAGTCCGTCTTGTTTTCAATTCTTTAAGGATATCTTGCTGGAAAGGTGTAATTCAAAATATTTTGAATAGATTAAAGAGTTGGGCCTTCAAATCTCTTAATTTGGCAGATCATCTATTCTTGCTTAAATCTATGCTTCAATCTATCCAAATATATAAGTTGTCAGTTCTGATAGCTCCCAAATATGTGTGCAACAATATTTCTACATTATTCAGGGATTTCTTATGGAGGGGCTTGAAGAATGTTAATAAATTGGAATTGGTGGCCTGAAAAAGATATGCATTCCAAATTTGTTAGGGGGTCTAGGCCTATAGTATCCAAAGATATTAAGCAAAGCACTTGGAGTGAAACTATGGTGGTGATGCTTCCACGAAGGATCAGATGTTTGGAATCAAATATCGACTAAAAAATATGGGTCTTCTCATTCCCATTTAGATAAGTTAAGAGATGAGGGTTTCCATTTAGGATCCTCTATATGGAAATTGACACATAACAATCGAGGATTAATCCAGATTCATGCTTTTTGGGAGATTCAAAATGAAGGTATTGCTTTCTTCTGGAAGGATTCATGTCAATAGTTTCCAAAGTTATGTGAAAGGAATGACATTAGAGATATCCTAGTCCTTACCATAGAACAACACCACTCAATGGTGGTTTATTTCTGGAAACGGGAAACCCAATATACTCAGTGGAGGGTCTAGAAGAATCAAGAAGATTAGTTGAACTCTCATCATCTATCTCAATGGAATGCCCTCGCTTAGTAACTGTAGAATCGAAAGATCATCATCGATAGAGAACAAAAACCTGCATTGGGGATATATGACAAGGGGTATGTTTACCCTTAAGGAAGCATACTCATTACTTGTTGAACACCACCTTCTACCATGAGAGGCCCCATGGAGGAAAGTTTGGATGTAATGAATTTGGCCTAAGGTAGCACAATTCTTGTGGTTAGTGAGGCAATGAAGCATTCTGACATGGGACCAAATTCAATGCAAAGTATTTCAAGAGCCTTCCCTTTTCATTATGTGTAGACTTCAAGAAGAAACAAAGGAGGGCCTCTTAAACAACTATCATTTCTCTGAATCCATTTGGAGGAGAGGTATTGAAATATTTGGAAAATATGATCAGTCCGCCCCCACAATCTAATTGAGTCCCTGGAGAAATGGAGGACCAATGTATTCATGAGCCTGGTGGTAAATAAAGAGTGGCTCTTAACTACATGGTTTATTAAGTTGTTTGGAATGAAAGAAATAGGAGAATTGTAAAAAATAACAAGAAATGGAAGAATTCTTTGCATACTATCTAAAAAATATTAGAGAAACTATCCTTGCAGAGACTTGGCATCAAGACGATTAGAAGACCAAACTGGAGGAAGCAATTATCTTGAATAAATTAGATATTACCCCATCTATGTTGTCCCTTGTGATGAGGATCATCAATAGGTATATCACAAGGGTCATAATGCCATCCTCCAACTTTAGAATTATCTCTTTCTCACATTTATTTACAATTTTTGTTATATTATGCTTAGAGATGACGATAAAAGATGTGTTGCTATGTCATGTGGCCTAACATGGTTTAAATGAAAGAATTGGGACAATTTTGAGATAATTTCAATGTAGGAGCTCAGAGTAGACAATAGGAAGAGATTATAGAAGGATGTCTACCTCCTTAACTCCTTCAATCAGCCAAGATCACCACTTTGTCTCTCATCAACTCAAAGTCATTGGCAGCCAAGCCAATTCAGTTCAAGGAAGATCTAGATCCACCTTTATCGAGTTTTGAGAGACAAACATCTCTATTTTCTAGGGAGCTATTGGTAGCTACTCTTTTATATAAACAAACATGCCAAGGAACTAATTAAGATTCAGATTTTGTTTTCAGCTAAGAGGCTATTGAGCTCAAGCACTTGTGATTGCTATTTTTGACTTATTATGTGATGTATTTAGCATTTCTGCAATGATAATGAGAAGTTTCTTGTTGATCCATCATTGATTTAGTTCAGATGGTTGAGGCTCTTGGGTTTGGACCCAACCCTAGTAGATTAGGTCCCTCTTGTGTATTGATATTCTTCTTTATCTTAGAATGTTTATTAGTTGTTGCACTTTAGTAGAATATAATTCCTCAAAAAACCTATGATTGTGCCTCCATCTCATCTCTCTCATGGGACCTTGACTAGAGGAATCCACAATCACAGCCCAAAAACATTATGTGATGATTTCTTTTTTATGATTTCTTTGAAAATGATCTACATTAGTTATCTTGTTTCACATATGATTGTTGTAGCTTAGAAGTTAATTTTTTGCATAGATCATAGTTTTTAGCATCAATTAGATAATTTCCAAATTCAACTCATCTTTTCCACCATTGGTTATAATATTTTGCAAATGAAAATAAGAACAGGTGCATGTGATGTTGCTGGACTATTGGACTTGTATGCAAGAGACCTTTCACCATCTCCATCCAGGAATTCTTGTCACAAAACATTTTTTCACTGTCCCTGTACTCCCCGTTCCTTAATCTTGGAGGACCTATATGGTGACCCTAATATGTTTCCCTGCCATGAAGAACATTTCCCTACATCCCTCTTCATTTATGGAACATTTCCCTCTTACATCATTACCCAAGAATATTCCTTCAAGCTCAGATTTCAAGGTCGACGCTAGTACTTAGTTTCTTCCCTACGTTGATTTGTAGGGTCTAATACTGGGCCTAGTGCCAAACAGTGATGGTCAGCCATTCATGAATCACACCAACCTTCTTTTGGAAAGTTTTTAAAAATAGAGTCGAAGCTTCGTGAACAGAAGTCTGGTAAATGGTTGAGCAATCTAGATCCAAGAGAGACTGTTTGGGCTCCTTTCCCCTATTAAAATGGAACAAACCAAAAGGGATAAGGCCTCTCCCACCATAAGAGGATCCATTTTCCCTCTATAAAAGTTATATAAACTCCTCATTTTACAACCTCAGCTAGCTAATGAAAGGGCTAGAAATTATTTGCAAATCTTAATAGCCATCTTGAGAACCTTAGCCTTCTAGTTTGTGTATGAAGGGAGAATAAGCTTATAGTGTTTGGTTTGGAGCAAAGGGAAAGAGGTCTTGAACTTCCATTGTTTTGAGGGTGAATCATGAGATGCTTATAGTGGTGTTGGAGCCTGGACATGCCAAAGGGAACCTACAAAGTCAAGGCTTTGGTTGTATTTCTATTTGAAGTTTATATTAATACAACTAATGGTTTATTTCTTATATCGTGTGTAATATTACATTTGATGGCTTAAAACTTATTACCTTTTAAGCAGATTGAATTTTATTTTATTCTATCACATTTTCTATTGTTTCTTGCATGTTTGTTTCAGGTATTTGAACAAAAGGAACGAAAGAAAGTTGGAGCAGGGATGCAAGACCACCATCAAGTGGGTTAGTGTTATAACACGTAGGCCTTATTATGCAATTATAATCTAAGGAAATTTACATAAGATTGTCTTGTTTGCGGATAGGCCCACTCTCTTGGGCTAGAGGGGTCGTCTATGTTCACAGAGAGGATACTCCTACTCCACAAATTGGCGACCATACTAGGAATACATCCCTCTCTTTGGATTGTTTTTCATTTCATGATTTGTGACAACTTTTCTTGTTTCACTCTTTTGCTTTGGTAATTTGTACTTCAAGTCATCTTCTGCTTGGATTATTGAATTTAGAGTGACAGGTCTGGTTCTAGCTTGTGAAATTTTTTTATTTTTTCTTGGAATCCCTTGACTGATGCTGTTTATTTTCTGACAATCGTGCTGACCGGCGCGAGTTCCCTTTGAACAGTCACACCACAACCACTTTTGTTGCTTGTTGCTAGTTAGGCGGTCATGCTGATGCCTCTAGTTTTAAATCAGGGTTTCTCCTAAATCATTTCCAGTGTGTCTTGTCCTCATAAGTTTTGTTTCTTGGCTTGTGTGCCTGCATTCTCCCTTGCTAGAATGCTTTGTTAGCTTGATTGGTTTGAGATTTCTATACTTGATTTTTTGAGATTTTGAATGGTTTATGTCCCTAGGGAATCTAGGTCATTGTCCATTCATTTGTCTATTTTCTCATCAAGTCGAGTTGTTGGTTTTTTGCTTCGGGCATTTCATGTTTTAGTCCTTACATCTATCTTGCTTTGGTTTCAATTGAACAAGTAAAGGGTTTCGTTTACTCTCCTTTTGTTGAACGTCTCTTTTCCAAGCATAGATCACATTGCTTAGTTTGTTTCGGTTGAATCTTTGCATTTGATTTGAAAGGAGTTCTTCTTGTCATGCTTTGCATTTGATTGATGTTTTGGATGTTCAGAAATATTCATTGAAATGTGTGTGTGAAAGATTCGTTTTAGAATTCCATTGAAGAAAATACATCATTCTTGTTTGATTAATTGATATGTTGCATTGATTGGCATCGTTGAAATCTAGAATTGCATCATCATGAGCATGTGAAACCAAATTAATTTCTTTTACTGTTAAAAGGACTAGTTGAAGTGCATCTAATAGGAAGAGTAGGAAGTGGAAAGAATTTTCATTATTTTGTTTTGAAAAGAGAAGTAGTGAAAAGTCATCTTATTTTCGATTACTTGTTTGTTGCATTGATTGTTTTCTCTTCTCTCAATTAGTGTAAGAATTCATTGAATTGAAAGGGTTTTGTCTCATACAGTTGCATATAGGAGTTTTTAGATGACAATGGTAGGGCCTTGTAATTGAAACCTAATTCAAGATAAACCATTAAAATTTATTAAATTAACATAAGGAAGCACTGAAACTCAATGCTCACATTTAGAGGTCTAGGCTCGAGATGTTTTCCGACGTCTTTAAACCTAGCAGCTATCATTTGATTTGAAATTAGAACACACTAGTATGGACTTGTGCTCCCCATACCATCGCATATATAAAGGGATACCCCACTAGGTTTGCAATCCTTTATCTGTAAGAAGCTAAGTCTACTGCCTTGTAAACGTGATACGCCAAACACATCATTCAGGGAGATTTCCTACCCGTACTTCTCAGTTTTCCAAGAGTTGTTTTCCAATTCACGGTTACCTGGTAATCCGTTTACCTAGATTATCTTGAGTAGTCATTTTGGTCTTTTTGACTCTTTAAATTTAAAATATCACTGAGCACTTGTCCTTTCAAGCTCGTTAACTCTGAAAGTGACTAGATTCACCTTTCTCCCTTTTCCCATCTCTTAAAATATGAAAAGGCAAATTTTTGTTTCAGTGTATTAAAAAATTAACTGCCCACAAAATATTCCTGGTTAAAGTTATCTTCCTTAGTGATTCTTTAGAGTTCGATTCTAATGGCAACATTTCTAGAGTCTACCAGTCAAGGATTCCCCTCAGATGAGAATCCTGGTCCTTTTCCTTCTTTTGGAAATGTTGGTGCTCCTTATATGGCAACGATGTCCCTCCCCAGGTTAACCATTGGTTTACCTATCTAGTTATTTTTGACCTCAGTGGTCTCCAATGCCCGGACTCTTATCCATCCATCTCCTTCATTTGAACCAAATCATGTTGATCCTAAGGTTGACCTCTCACCTTCTTCCTCAATTTCTTCATCTTCCTTTTCTACTTCACCTGGTCAAAGTTTGAAATCCAATAACCAGGAGGTTAAGAAGAAGAAGAAGAAGATGATGATGAAGAAGAAGTTAGATAAGCAAGGGGCAAACTATGTGACTATTGTCCCAAATGCACTTCCTATCGACAAACCTTCTAATCCTTTGCGGAAAGTAAAATTCCCTTGCAGGCTATGTAAGTGTTATAGACATATTTGGGCACTGCAACCCTAATAACATATGTCCATAAACCAAGGGATTCTAAACCCCTAAAAGTTTTTTTTCATACCCTAAAGGAACAAGGTAAACTAATTACATCATTTCCCAAAAGTTCTCCCTGAAAAACTGCTCAGAACTGGTCAAAACTGGACCATACAGACTGCTCCATGCTGAGGGTGCGATGCATCTCACCTGTTACACACAGGGGGTGCGATGCATAATAAAAATCCCTTCTGTAGGGTGCGAAGAGCAAGAGTAGACAAATGGCAGAAGAAGTCTGCTAGGTGGAAACTCAAAGATTCTTCTAGACACTGCTCATATTACACTTGCCTCTCTGAATTTGCCCAGGGATGAGTAAGAGATCATGAAATCTCCAAGTGGAACCAAGAACTATCAGTGAAATGACACTAATCAAAATCCCAGAGGCTGACTCACTCTCCTGCAAACATCTATATATGGATCCCTCATCCCATAGATCCAGAGGCTGGGATTTTGTATTTTGTAAGGAAGTGATATTGGTTTCTCTTTGAAGACATTGTATTGTTGGGTCATCTCGCTTTGTATGAGGTGAAGAGGGATTTCATGCTGGGAGGATGATACTGGATTAGACAGCTTGGTTGTAATCCTCTCTTCTGCTACTTCTATCAATAAAGCTATTTCAGTTTCCCTCCATATGCTTGTATATCTCTGAATCTTGTATTTGTATATGCATTTATGTGGTTAATGTATATATGATCCTACATTTCTTATGGTTATAGATCTCTATGCTTTGATTGTATTTTCCTGCTTTGACTCTACAAGTGTTCTTTGAAGCGGGACAAGTGAGAAAGGAGTGGTGAAAGCTCTATCAAAGGAGAGAGGAAACAAGCAAGGAGACTAGCGAAAGACTAAGGTTGGTACACTCTGCTTCTCTCTCATCTATCTCACATAAAGGAAAACACAAGTAAATTTAGTTTGTTTATTTCTAAGATAGCTACCCATCTTAGTGGGACTAGCAGCTCTGAATGGACACTAGTTTTCCCGATAAAAAAATGTGACTCCACTGGGGAATGAATAGTTTGTTTTGTTACTATTTTTAGCTTTATAAACCATAGGCGAAGCCTGAAGTTAAACCAGCTAGCCTTCAGACTGCTTTTTCTATGCAATTGCAAAGTAGATCAATGCTTTAGTCAATCTTTAGGTTGGTTTATGAACTGAACATCTGACTTGCAAACATCCTAAGTGCCTTGGTGGTAGCTCAGATAACCTCATTAGATCAGCCCCTATACTTTGTGTTTACTGACTATCATTAGCTCAGCCTAAATCCCTGAACTTAGCTGCAAACTATGAGTAAAAACCAAGCCCAGTCTCGTCCCTGGACCATCGCACTATCTCTCATTCGAAATATGGATGCATCACACCTCCCATGTGTTGCAAGTGAGATGCATCCCCATTTCCCTATGTTACAGGTGCGATGATTGAGTGAGACTGTTTTTGCCTCCAGATTTTGGTTTTTTCTTCATTGTCTTCAGTTTTATTCAGTAGTTTTGTTGTCTATGATCAGTACATCACTATTGAAACTATCTTCCTTTGCATTATTTCAGCCTCCACTGATAAGGAATTGTGAATGTTTTTCATGTATTTTTCATCATTTACAGTTCCCTTTGAAAATAGTAGCTTAATTGAACTGTCATGTTTTGATTTGAAAGTGTTGCAAGTGTCGTTTTCAGTCAAGAAAAAGAGTGTCGTAAAGTCTTCCTCTTTTAGATAGTCGGTTACACTTTTTCCATTGTATTTGATTTGAATTAATAGTATTTCAAGTGTCGAAAGCAGTTTTAAATTCAAAATCGCAAAGTGTCGTCTTAGTCTTCCTTTCATCTTTTGAATTTGAAATTGCAAAGTGTCATCTTAATCTTCCTTACGTTTTTGAATTCTAAATCACAAACTGTCATCTTAGTCTTCCTTTTGTTTTTTGAAGAGAAAATTGTTAGTGCTGTCGCTTTGAAAAAAAAAAAATCATATCTATACTTAGTTTTCCTTTTATCATTCTCACATTAAGGAAACTGAAAAACAATACATGCATGTGCATTTGCATTTAGACTGCATGCTAAAATTGATTTAGGAAAAGTGCATCTAGTGTGTGCTCTCTACTCTATGTTGAAAGAATTTCATTTCTCTTTCCTTAGTAGCTAGGATTTTCATTGCAAAAAGAAAGTAAACGACTGTTTATCATCTTAGATTGTATATTTAGGAATTTTATATCTACATCATGCGGTGAACCTTAAAGGAAAATTTCTTAAGAAAGATCAACTGTAAAATAAACCTCAATGAACATAAAAACACTTTGGAACCTAATGCACAACATCTAGAAGTCTAGTTTAAAGACGTATTTCGGTGTCGTAAATCTTGGTAACTATCGCTTTCATCGTAGGTTGGGTGATTCCTCCTCTTTGAAACGACAAGTGCCAGTACAGACTTGTGCTTCCACGTACCATCAAGTATATATTGGGAGACCACAATAGGCTACATCCTTTATCCTTAGGAAGCCATGTCTGCCACCCTATCGATCGCAATGAACTGAACACATCATTCGGGAAGATTGATTGTCGTACCATAAAAAGTATTCTCCAATTTTGCGATTGGTTTGGTAATCCCTCTATCTATATTTCCAGAGTAGTCACTTTCGTTCCTTTTCAGACTCCTTAAGAGAAAAGTTCCATCTGAGCACTTCTCACTTCAGGCTCATTAAAAATCGAAGGTGACTAAAGTCATCTTTAGCTTTTTCTCGACTCTTAAAAATTGAAAAAGCAAGTTGTGTCAAAGTGTCATAAAATTTATTTTAATCAGAATAACATCATTGTTCCCTCATTGGTCTTAGGTTGAGAAAATGGAGTCTACTAATCAAGGATTTCCCCTTGTGGGAAATCCTAGTCCCTTCTCCTCTTGGGGGGATGTTGGTGCTCCACACATGGCCACATTGTCCCTTCTAGGACTCATAATTGGCCTGCCAATATGGCTTTTCTCGACCTTTGTCATTCAAAACACCGCAATTCCTCAGCAATCAAATCAACAAGCAGATGATCCTGAAGTCGCTCCCCCACCTTCTACTTCATTTGTTTCTCCCTCTCCGTCTTCCTCTTCACTTGGTGAAACTAGTAACACTAAAAACCAAGTAACTGAGAAGAAGAAGAAGAAGAAGCCAATGATGAAAGGGGGCAACCATGCATCATCTAGCGAAACTCCACACACTGCACTTTCCAAACCTAGATCTCCATGTGCCATTTGCAAGGGAGACCACTATCATCGAGATTTTCCCTGCATCCCGTGGATCATGAGGGACTGGTCTCTCCATCTGCACAATCCAGTGTCTTCAACCTCTGATAATCATGTTGAGAGCACACCATCAACTAGTGAAAACGAAGCCAATGGAAAGAAAGGAAGATCTAAATTTCCTTGTAGATTGTGTGAAGGTGATCATGTCCTCCACCATTGTCCTTTCCTAGATGAAGCTAAAAGAGTCTTGGATAGCCATCCTGCTTCACTACAGTGACTTCCTCCTGGATACAAGAAACTCTTACCGAGTCCATCGCTAGTTGAAAATCCGACTGACACACCGTTGTTGTCAGTTGAAGCACCTATCATTGAAGATAAATCCTCTGAGTCCACACCGGACCAAAGTGAACAGGTCAAGACGGCAGTCGACCCAATCCTTTCTTCAAAAGGTCCACCTTCAGATGATATTGTCACCAAAGAGAATGAGAATGACACCATTCAAATTCTTTTCTTTAACACAGAATCCAATGAACAAGGGGGCAATCTACCCATTCCTTTACCGTAGGAAGGAAGTTCGTCAGAGGTGTATCCAACCATTTATTTGGTCTCTCCTCCAAGCAATCTAGTCGTTTCCTTCGATTGGAATCTACTAGGGAGACCCCGCCTACCATCTAATGTACCATTCCAAATAATAGTACAAGCTTACAGAATGATCATGGTTGGTATTATCATAGATGAAGGGGCTTCTGTGAGTATCCTTTCCTCAACTGCTTGGAAAACACTTGCTTCACCATCGCTTCTACCTGAGATTCGAAATCTAACAGGCTTCAACAAAGGAACCAGTCAACCATTGGGGATCCTTCCAAATTTGCCTATAACTTTGAGAAGGAAAACCATTCATCTAAACGTGATGGGTAGTCCAAGGGCCTCTAAATTACAATCTACTCCTTGGGCATGACTACATTTATAGCATGGGAGCTATTGTTTCCTCACTCTTTCAAGTGATGTGTTTTTTGCATGAAGGCAGAGTGGTCCACCTAGTTGACCAGCTTTCATTCCCTAGTTCAAACACAACTACTAGTCAAATGCCATCCCTAACTGGTCTTTTTGCACAAGGAATGTCTCATCAATCTCCAGTCCATCCACCTGATGAGCGCGAGTGATTCAGCGATTGTGACTGAAACCTAAGAGGCATGTGACCTGGTCTGTGTCGGTAGGAAAACCCCAGATATAAGGTAGGTTTTCGCGTAGGAATATGACTAGTCTGATACCCCTGTCCATTTAGGAAAATGGATTTAGTTTGGAAAAGGATTCCCTCGTCAAAGGTTAGGTGATTGGAACTGGAATCACCTTTGTCCATTTCAATGGACAAATCCAAGGAAGCAATTTGTCTGCTACGTGGATGGAACAATCCTGCTAATGCAAGAACTTTTGTATGGTAACTCGAAAACTCTACTTATACTTGGGGGCATGAAAACCTTTTTGCATACAAATGAAAAACAACCTTTTATTTTCTTATTTTGTAGGCTCTCAACCCTTTAAACTCGTAGGTTGGTCGTTCCTATCTTGCATATGAAAAGGCTCTGGAGCAAAGTTTTGAATGGGGCAAGCTCCCTAAAAAATGAACCTATCGATGAGACGTCCTTATTATACGATTGGCACGAGCAGTTTTACGCAAAGTTCAAGCTCGTTTAAAAATAAACCTAACAATGAGCACATGTTCCCCTAGAGTTCAAACTCATTAAAAAATGAACCCACCTTCAGTAAATAATCTTTACAATTGCATAATTATCAGATTTTGAGCCTTGGTCATGTTCTTACCATCACCTCCACTCTTTTGTAGCCGATCATACGCCTCCATTTGATTTTTTACCCTTTTGAGGAATAGCTGCGACGAGTGATTCTATTAGCCGCCTTCTTTACACTGCCGTGATTGAAAATTTCTGGACCTTACCTGGAACCAGCTGCTATCTGAAAACATCACTCGTTCCTCAAAAAACAAGTCTCCTTTAAGCTCTTTTCACTTGACTCATAAAATATGTAAAGATTACCGAGCAATTGGCCTCTCCAGCTCATTAAAGCGATCAGAAGTGCCATCCCTCCTCTAGATTTTAATCTTTTTGGACCTAAGGGATCATTACACAAAAGTATCGAGTGCTTGTCTTGTCCGGCTCATTAAAACTATCGAAAAGTCATCCCTTTCGTATTATTTTATACTTTTTCAGACATAAGGGATTATATTACTGTTACACTAAAATTTGTCACCATGACTATTTTCAGTTAGTATGGCTCCATTAACCGTCATACTATCCTCCTTGGCAAGTCTCATACCTCTGCTCTCCATGTCAAACTCCAAGAAAGAGAGAAAGTCATTAAAAATCTATATATCTCTGGGTACGCAGTTTCTCTTAGCCTTACCTGCGTGTACGCACCCCAAATTCACAATACATGCGTACTTGTACGCTCTGTCTATAAAGCAATGGGTGTGTACTCCTATAAAGGTCAAAAGGCGCAAGTTTCACTCCCAAAAAGTTACTTGTGGTCATTTCTAGAGCATTCTAGAAGCTTGTTTGACGTGTATGAAGCGCCTCCAGATGGTTCATGTATCCCTACCAAAGAGGAACTTATCCCATCAAGAGGGGAGCTATCCCATCCAAAGAGGGGCTTATCCCATTGATGGTGGACCTGAATAACTTCCTCTAGAGCACTATAAATACAGGCATTAGGCCAAAGGGAGGGGAGGTTGAAAGCTGAACATTCCTAAGGGTAGATGATGCTAGAATTAAGACTCCCTTGTAAAGCTTGGGAGGAGAGATTCCCATCCTTTCCTATCCTTATTTGAGAGTGGGTGAGCTGATCAAAGTAAAGGAAAACTCTTGCTGGACCCTAGGAGGGACTTGCACAACACCAAGGCTCAGGTTGTAATGGTTCCTTTTGTTTCCTCTTAATACAAATGAACTCATTTTTCTCAACAGATTGTTATTCATGATTTGTTTCATATATTCCTTGGTCTGTATGTTGGATATGTATTGTTTTATGAGTTTATCAGGTACTATTTAATCTTTTGGCTTGTTAGTGAATGCAGGTTTCGAAGAGAAGGAGGAGCTCATCCGGATCGGCGAGGCTGGACTACTACAAAGCGTTGGACTAAAGGTATGTTAAGATCCCCTGATTACTTGTGTTCTCAATGCATGTTTAGAGAAAGGTAGTGTTTATTTGTTTTATTTGTCACTAGAAAGCTTTTGCTTCTAGGGAGGTCGGTTGTGTCCGCACTGTCGACTCTTTCCGCATGAAAAAATGGCGACTCCACTGGGGAATCCATTGATGTGAATGTTTTTTCCTTTGTATCAACTTTTGATCTGAGAAAATTCATTTGTTTTCTGGTTTTTGGCTGTCTGACTGTGTATTTGGGTGGGCTAGCTTAGGGTTAAATTAGATTTTAGTTTTTCTTTGTTTTGCTAGAAGTACGCAGCCTCTGAGTTTAGCACAGTGCGTACTTGTACGCACTGTCGCTTTGTGCACAGAGCGTACCCGCACCTGTGCAAACAGGTCACCTGCGTACCCTATCAAAATTAAGAAAATTTCAATTTTCTTCTTTTTTCCTTTTAGATTTTGTTTTTAATTTGTTTTTTCTGCCCAGATCCACTGGTTTTCTGTCATAAATCTTCACCTAAGCTTGTTTCGTCAGTGTCGAGAGTTTTAGTGAAATTCATAGGGATTTTGCCTTAGGGTTTGATTTTTAACTGGTCCTGTAGTGACTTTGGCGTTAGAGGTTGTCAAACTTTGGATCTCCTTGGTTTTTTTCAGTCCTCTTAGGAGTCGGGCCTGTTATAGAATTCACCCTTGTGAGAGACCTACCTTTGCGTCTTCTCTTTGCGAATCTCGAAAAAGTTTGTTGTTTGAACTTTGAATTTTATTCTTGAGAAAAGAACAAAAGATTTTGATTTTTGTTTTTGACTGGTTTTTGGTTCTGCATTAACTAGTCCTTAGTTACATTTTGACTGAGTAAAACATCCAGGAATCATCTTTAGTAAGCTTTTGACTCGTTAGATTTACTTTTAGGTGCTTTTCTCTTAGATTTGATTTTGAGTGAAATTGAGTTGATTTGATTGCCATAGCTTTTTTAACTTTGATTTTTGTTAAAGTAAGTTTTACATGCTTTATTAATTAGGGAAAAATACAAAAATATCCTTTGAAGGAAAGTTTGCTTTGGTAGCATTTGAGTCTTTGAAAGAAAAAGGAATTTTCGTGAAGTGATTAGTGGTCATGTGGTGTATGTTTTGAAAAGATAAAGAGTTTGTTTCTCTGTTTTTCATTGCCGAGAAAGTTGTCTTTATATCAAGTTTGCATTCTCCAACTCTCTTAGCTAGGGAATTCATTGAAAAAGAAAAATTAGTATAAATCATCCTAAGTGCATCTTTTTAGTGGATTTCGGTCGAGTCTACACACCACCAGTTTCATCTCCATTACCTTTTGTCTTAAAGAAAGCCATAAAAATTAACGCTTAAAGTAAAATCAACTTAGTAACTTTTATTTACTAGGGCTCTGAAACACCAATATAGATCAGGCTAGTGTCTTGGAGTAGGAGAGTAATTAACTCTCCAAGACAGCAAAACCAAACAAGTAGCTCATCTTGTGGTAGGATAAATCCAATTGTTTCATTTGTACTCTGGGAAAACTCCTCTTAAAGGAGAAGCACGAGCTCGTGTCCGAACCAGTGAGGGGATCAATCCTCCCTCGTTGGGAACGACGCCAGACATGCACGTATTACAAACGGTAAACCTCGGATTAACCATTGTCGAGGATCCAGGGGTCACTTGTCGGTAAACCTTGGATTATTGTCAAGGAGCCGGCAAGGGGATTGAGCTTGATACTCTGCCCTTGCGTGCTGTCGGAGTGTAGACTGTTCCCCCAGGTGCATTTGTTGCTGTTGGTAACCTTAGTGACCATTATCTTTAGGATTCTACCGAGGTGACGGTGGAGGGAAGATCCCACTGTACCTGGAGCAGACGTCGGCTAGACTCACTTGGATTTTCCGGGGGGTTCACTTCACTCGAGACGGTTAAAGTGGAGGAACTTGTGCCGGTCTATTCATTAAGCAGGTTTTCGGGGTAACTGTTCCACCCACCACTTCTGTACTGAATTCGGCGATGTTGGGTTTCATCTCCAACTAGTGTTTTCGGTCCGGAAGGCTACTATTTGTGTATGGTTTGACGCCCTAGATTCTTTAGGCGTGTGATTCAAATTTGTTTGGTTCTTTAGGGGCTTTAGGTGGTTTGCTTTGAGATTTTACTTTGTTTGCGTGTGCAGTAGTTAAAAGTTTTTAACTGTGGCTGAATTACCGAGACAGTCCCGTAGACTTCGGGGCAACTCTCCTGAAATTGTTACCGTGGCCGATTTGTTGAGGAAGTCCTGTAGATTGCGGGGCGAACCTCCTGAAGAGGTCCCGAGTCATTACGAAGGTTTGAAGGTCCTTGTAACTCCTAGTGGCAGTAAAGTAGGTTCACCAGAAGAAGGAGAATCGTCATTGGTAGTCCATCCAGATTACCAAGGTCTAGAAACAGGTTATAATCCTGAAGCTGTTGCAGTTTCCGAGCTTGCTGGTAGTTTTTCATCTACTAGTGATATAGCGAAGAACCTGAAATATCTGAACCTGTTACTCCAACTTCTAGTGCACCTGATTCACCTAGAGTAGAAAGAGTCATCACCGAAAATCTTCCTGCTGGTTTGATAGCTATTGAAGAACTTGCTCCAGAGGAAGAATTTGGCATATCTATCCTTGAAGATCAACCTACTATTGATCTAAGGGAGCGTGAATCTATCTTTTACAATCCTCCTAGAAGTACTACTTGGTACCTTTCGTTAACCAATTATTTAGACAACTCAGGGATAATTTTTTCTCCACCTCATACTCCTTTTACACCTAGAGGTATTTATACTCCTGTAAATATGTCTGGTCAGTCGTCTGTGTTCACTCAATCTCCTGAATCTTTCTTGTACGGCGGTCCTTTTGTTCCCTCCGGGTACCAGTCACTTTCTGGTACTTTTGCGGGAGCATCTCCTCAACCCATTGAACATGGGTCATTAGCTGGAAACAATGGTAATAAATCGTTGGGTGTAGGAGACATTTACATGATGTCAGGTTCAGTTCCCGGTTCTCAACCTCAAGGTGGTCAATTACTGCCTGGGGGCCAACCTCAATTAATGCCTGGGGGGCAACCTCAAGGTACACAAATTGCGTCTGGGGGGCAACCTCAAGGACAGTATGTACCCATAGTACAATACATTCCTCAAGGTCAACCCCAGCCTCAATATGTACCCCAAGGTCAACCTCAGTATTAGTATTTACCTCAAGGGTATCAACCTCAAGGTCAAGGTCAACCCCAGTATCAGTATTTACCTCAAGGTTATCAACCTCAAGGTCAATACTCGAGTCAAGGTTATCAACCACCTCAAGGTCAATCATATGTTCAAGGTACGGGAACTGTGCCTTTCAGTTATCAATCCTATCCTCAATCCGGTTATGGATCTCAATATCCTCAACCTGTCATGGGTCAATACCCCGGAATGAACATAGTGTGGGATCCATCTCAAGTTCAACAGGTATTGCAGCCAAGTGTACAGTTGTCATCTCAAGCTGGACAACCCTTAGTTTCTGGTCCATCCTAGCAACCGGTCCAGTCTAATGTTAAAACTTCTGTACCTTCGATAGTTACTCAGCCACCAATTGCACCTAGTACTCCATCTCAAACGACTGCTGCAACTACCGCAACATCTGCTCCTTCCACCACACTTGCTTCTGGAGTATCGACAGCTCCGGTTTCTACTGTCTCTGCAACTACTCCTCAGACATCTTTACCATTGTCTGGATCTACGATTCAAACTACGGTTTAGATGCCTGTAGGACAACCTAGTTTAAGTACGGTTGTCACTAGTCAACCACAATTCACTTATCAACCGTACCAGGGACAGTACCAATATGGGCCTGCTGTCCAACAGCCGGTTTACCAGTATCAACCATATCCTGGGCACACTTATCAACAACCTCAACAACCCCAGTACGGTCCGGTTAATCCTGGTTTTCCAGGAGGATACAATATCCCGAATGCGATTCCTATTCCAAGTTATCTTGGATATCCTCCTCCTGGGACTGGTCTTGTGACCCAGAGTTTTAGGGATCCTAATCGGCAATTACCATTTATCGCAACTTTGGATTTACCAGACTTGTCGCACCTAACGAACGATCCAATAAATTATCTTCCGTTCTGGCCATCAATGCCAAATAAGTTGCCCAGTGATATACCCAAGTTCGAAGGTAAGTCTGGAGAGGATCCGTCCAATCATGTGATGACTTACCACCTCTGGTGTGCTTCAAATTCCATCTCGGATGATTCGATCCGCTTACATCTTTTCCATTGTACGCTCATTGGTCTCGCGGCCAAGTGGTACATTGAGTTACCACGGGCCTCTTTTTACAATTTTAGTCAGTTAGCTACCTCGTTCCTAACTCATTTTCAGTTTCCGGTCAGATATGATAATGGCACGGAGCTACTAACTTCATTAAAATAGTCGACGTCCACTTATATTTCCGATCATATTCATGAATGGAGACGTCGACGGCGATTAGTGAAAGTTTTTATTCCGGACCAAATCTTAGCTGAATGGTTTGTTAAATCACTATTACTGAAGATTACTAAATATGTAGCTAAGGCCGGAGTAGTTACTGAAGAGCAAGTAATTGCTCAAGCGCAGTACCTTGATTTAGTCTACACTCAGTCAGGTACGTTACATGAAAAGATCCCAAATCTTCCAAAGTCAAATCAAATCGCTGCTGCTCCTTTGGGATCTCATGCTGCTGATGGCATGATTGGTACGGTAAATACTAAAAGTAAGAAGAAATATTCAAAGAATTCTTCGCCCATTATAACCTTACCAGATTCCCCGACAGGAGAGTCTTCTCCTGAAATTTCCGCTGATATTCACGCTGTAGAGTCATCTACGGATAAATCAAAAAACGGTGGGAAGAAGAAGGGTAAGAAGAAGGGTAAAGTAGACAAGACTCCAAAGGAGAAAACAGAAAAGTCGGAAACCAATGACGAAAAGCGCAAACCTCGATATCCTTGTCTAATTTGTGAAGAGGATCATTTTACAAGAGATTGCCCCCATCGGGCCGAGGTTGTGAAAATCGTCAAAGGTTCCTCAACTCCTGTTGTTTTGAAAGATCCATTTCCAAAGCAGGAGAGTAAGATGATAGGTTCTTCCTCGAGTGCCACTGAAGAACCCATATTGATGATGTCTCATGTAAGGATTGCGACTCGATCACACGATTATGGTAGTAAAAGTCCTGTTGATGGATTGAAAGAAGCAGAATCTTCTCATTCAAATCCATCGACCTCAGCTCCCGGTTCCGATCCACTACAGATCGAGAAACCTAACCCTGACTTAGTAATAAAACCGCCCGCCAAGGGTGTACTTCGAAGTTCTTCTTTCAATCCACATGCGAGAGCGGCTCAGAATTACAACATTGTTGAGGATTTAGTTGTTTCACCCTCAGCAATGTCGGCTTTAGAAGTGCTGCAATCATGCCCAACACAGTGAAAATTACTTTTTTCGGCTATAGGAGCTGTTGATGTTCAAGACCCGAACCTGATAATATTTGATCTAGAAAATAGTACACTGCATCTCCCTCATCAGATGGCTTTCTAGATTCCAGTGATAGTAAAAAACAGGGCTATTCATCGGACTGTAATTGATGAGGGAGCTTCCACGTGTATTATGTCGATTCAGTGTTGGAGATCGCTTGGTTCTCCTTCACTGAACCAATCCCTGACAATTCTTAAGGACTTTGATGGCCGTGGGTTCCATCCGTTTGGCATTTTACAGGATTTTCCTATAGGGGTTGAAGGAAAAACCGTTAGTCTGGATGTGGAGGTGGTTGATGCCCCTCTAGACTACAACCTTCTCTTGGATCGAAGTTGGTCTTACGCTATGACAGCGGTTGTTTCATCGGTCTTCAGAGTCATAAAGTTTCCACATAATGGCAAGATCGTAACCATAGACCAGCTGGCTTATTTTTCATCCGACCCAGCCTCTTCAGAGAGTATCCAGCATGTCGGTAAAACGACTATCCTTTATAAGGATGTTGGCGTAGGATTAGTTAAAGATTCTGGTTTACTGGGAAATTTCCCTTTTCCTCCAATCAACGCAGACCCTTCATTCGCATTCATTCATATGATTACGTCAGATACTATTATTTACGATGATCCTTGGATTGTCCCATCTGAATCTGAGATAGACTCATTCGGTGATGCAATGCCTTTGAGTCCATATGAAATTGCCTATGAAGCCGTGCAGTCTTTTTCCGACCCAAGTTCAACCAAAATCGACCAAATGAATGTGGTCTGTGAGGAATCCCTTTTCGCGTCAACCTCAGAGTTAATAACGTTTCCCGAAGTTGTGTCATCTGACGAACAACTTTGTGAAGTCCTGTGTGTAGACGATTTACCATGGGAAGATCTCCATCATAGATCTTCATTTTTACCCGAGGATGATCGTTTTGAAAATGATTTCTCATCAATCTTTACAGCTGAATATGTCAAAGACGCTCAGAGTCCAATGAAACATATTGATTCAGAGCTGAATTTGGGAAACGTTTCTCGCACTATTCCCATTGACATTTCAGTGAAGCCCGGAATTATTGAACACATTCATATAGGTGCCTCGTGTTCAGATGACAAAATTCAAATATACAAGGCCCTATTTCAAGAATTCCGCGATGTGTTTGCCTGGTCCTATGAGGAAATGCCAGGAATTGATCCCTCCATTGTTGTTCATGAGATCAAGACTTACCCGGACGCTAAACCCGTTCGGCAACATCTGCGTCAGATACACCCTCAGAAAGCGGCTGCAATTAAAGCAGAAGTTGAGAAGCTGTTGAAAGCAGGTTTCATTTATCCGATCCCGTTAACGGATTGGGTATCGAATATTGTTCCAGTTAACAAAAAGCAGGGAACAATAAGAATATGTATCAACTATAGGGATATCAATCGTGCTTGTCCCAAGGACAACTATCCAACACCCTATATCGATCAAATAATTGATGATTGTGCCGGCAGTGAAATATTTTCCTTTATGGACGGTTTTTCCGGTTACAACCAAATCAATATTCTACCTGCCGATCAACCAAAAACGGCTTTCATTTGTCCATGGGGGACATTTGCTTATTGCAAATTACCTTTTGGGCTTAAGAATGCCGGAGCCACCTTTCAAAGGGCGATGTCTTATGCATTTCATGACATCAAGCACATTGTGCAACCGTATCTCGATGATTTTCCCGCTCACTCCTTACATCGAGCTGATCACCTTATCCATTTATGAGAATTTTTTATGAGGTGTAGGCATTATCGTATACGGTTGAATCCACACAAATGTGTCTTCTGCACCGAAGTGGGACGATTGCTAGGATTTGTAGTTTCAAAAGCTGACATTCGCGTCGATCCCTCGAAGGTTGAAGCTATCATCAAATTGCCTCGTCCTTCGAGTCTGCGCCAACTCCAAAGTTTGCAAGGGAAAGCAAACTTTTTACGCCAATTCATTCCTAACTATGTCGAGATTACCAAGGGTTTTACCCGGTTGTTGAAACAAAATGCTCAATTTTCTTGGGATGAGATAGCTCAGAAATCTTTTGATGCGCTAAAGCACGCGTTGACCCATGCACCGTTGCTGCATCCTCCCAACTACAACCAGGATTACTTTTTGTACCTCGCCGCCGCTCATTCCACCATTGGAATGGTCTTAGTACAGGAAGATGAATTCGAAACAGAACATGTGATATATTATCTTAGTAGGACATTAAATCCCACTGAGCTAAAATATTCGCATGTGGAGAAATTGGCTCTGGCAGCTGTTCAGGCTG
Organism: Pinus tabuliformis; assembly: GCA_031772625.1. Classification (NCBI taxonomy): domain Eukaryota; kingdom Viridiplantae; phylum Streptophyta; class Pinopsida; order Pinales; family Pinaceae; genus Pinus; species Pinus tabuliformis. The sequence goes on along the minus strand of CM062818.1, from coordinate 1,937,810,573 downwards.
TCCAACGTTTTCGTCATTACATTCTTCTCCGTAAAACTACAGTCATTTCGGATTGCAACCCTATGATTTACATTTTGACTAAACAATTGCTAGGGGGAAAGTACTCTAAATGGATTGTTATCTTGCAAGAGTTCGACTTGGAGTTTGAAAAATCTAAGTCTAAGAAATCTTTAGTTTTTGCAGAGTTGATGTGTGACTTCCCGCGTGCTGACACGAAAACTGTGGCAGAGGAACCCATTGCGGACGAATCTCTGTTTCTCATCAGCACTTTAGATCCGTGGTATGGGGATATAATCGTCTATCTCCAAACCCAGTCCTTTCGGCCCGAAGCTTCAAAGTCGGAACGCCGGAAAATTCGATTCCAGTCCCAACAGTACAAAATTATTGGAGATACTCTTTATCGTCGTGGGGCAGATTTGGTTTTTCATCGTTGCTTAGCTCATGAAGAGGCAGAAAGGGTTATGAATGACTGTCATTCTAGAGCGTGTGGCGGTCATATGTCTGGGTATGCCACAGCCCAGAAGGTGTTGCGTGCTGGATACTTCTGGCCGTCCATGTTTAAAGATTGTATCATTGCGGTCCGAAAATGCCACAACTATCAAGTGTTTGATCGCAAGATAGGCGCACCACCTGCTCCTCTCCACCCTATAATTGCCGTTGGTCCTTTTGCTAAATGGGGTATCGATTTTATTACATGTAACCCTCACTCGGCGGGGGGGCATGCGTATATCATCCTTGCGGTTGATTATTTTACTAAGTGGGCCGAGGCGATGCCTACATTCGAGGCAAATGGCAAGAAAGCTGCGATTTTCGTATTCAATCATATTATTGCTAGGTTTGGTGTCCCACAAGCGATAATCACTGACCATGGGCGCCATTTTCGAAACATTATGATGACAGAACTTACAGGCTAGCTTGGTTTACGTCATGATAGTTCTACTCCTTATTATCCCCAAGAAAACGGTTTGGTTGAGTCCATCAACAAAGTTCTAGTTATCATGATCCGACGAATCATTGGTATTCATCGGTCGAATTGGCACAACATGTTATTTTCAGCGCTTTGGGCGTACCGAACCTCAGTGAAAACATCAATAGGGTTCACTCCTTTCCAACTAGTTTATGGTTTGGAAGTAGTGTTGCCCATTGAATGTGAAATCCCATCACTTCAAATGGCTGTCGAATTACTTCCAACTACTTCCGAAGAGGAAAAGCATCTATTATACTTAGCTAAATTAGATGAGACTCGACGTGACGCTGCATTGGTAATCGAGACTCATGCAAAAAGGATGAAAGCTCAGTATGATCACAACGTGACCCCTCATAATTTTTCGGAAGGAGACCTAGTGCTATTATATGATCAAGCTAACGATAAATTAGGTGCTGGAAAATTCGTTCTTATGTGGCATGGACCCTACATTGTCAAGCGAAAGCTAGCAAAAGGGGCCTATGAGCTAGTAGATTTTGATGGGGACTCTTTGGGTAAGCCCAGAAATGGACTTTACCTAAAGAGGTATTATGCTTAAATGATGGGTATGGAGATTTAGTTAGGTTAGTTTTTCTTTCTAGCTGGTGTGTTTGTTAGTATAGATAGTGTGCTTAGCTTAGAGAGTGTGTTTTTCGTCGTTATTCTGGCTTATCTTGGTTTTACTCTTGATATTGCAGATGTCGACGCCTCTCCAAACATACATTGGATTTGCTGATGGTGCTTGTCGTAGTACACAGAATATCTCTTCCGCAGCTTGGGTTATCTATTCGCCCTCTGACGAGTTAGTTTCTATGCATGGGGTGAGCCTCGGTCAAAAAACAAACAACATTGCAGAATACAGTGCAGTGATTGAGTTATTATCTGAATCTATTTCATTTGGGATTCGGAGTTTGATAGTGAGGTTAGATTCTGAACTCGTTGTATTACAACTTAATAGAGTATATGCCATTAGAAATCCAGTGTTATTAAGGTTATTTTTGAGAGTGCGCCTCTTGGAATGTGAATTTGATTACATTGAATATCAGCATATTCCAAGGTCATTAAATACATTAGCAGATGCAATTGCTTCTCGAGTGTTAGATAGACATTTGCGATAATCATAAATGTAAATTTAAAAACATTTCATCATTCATGTTTAACAAGATAAGCCGGTAATAATGATATATATATAGATAGGAGTGTGTCAAAAATATACATCGTCTTCGATCATAGGTTGAAAAACACCTTATGATCGGCAAAAATGATAAGTACAAAAAACCAAAAATGTCACATGTGTCTACAAAAAGTGACTAGCCAATCACTGGTGGTGCTCTCTATATGACACCACTGCCCACGCTACCCTACACAGGAACCTCCTGAAAGGTCTTGGGACTGCGACCACATAGCGCTGAAGTCGGATAGGAATATCGTCTATAGTCGTCTCTGGTATGTCCGTCGTGAGACGCTCTAGGTCCTGTTCCAACTCGGCTAAGGTCTCTGCGGCCGCATCCTGTGGGGCCGGTGTTGGTGCAACTGGTACTCTTCTCTCGAATGGCCGGAGATTGGCCGGACGCTGTGGACCTACATCTGCATTTTGAAAATTGTCACTGTCAGTTTGGAGATGATATAAAAAACAAACAAAAAGTAAATAATTTAAAAACTTGTGAAAAATGAAGTACCTCTGTCGTCCCATTGTTCTCCCTATGGAAGAACCATGTCCGGATCACCGCGAAAATCTACTCTGGCATAAGGAAAATCCTGGATCGCAAAGACCTGGTCCTCCAACCAGTGAAAGTAACCTATAGGAAATCGGACAACTCCTGCTCCCTCATCAGGATGCCGGGCCATCACCGCAACCCATCGCATCAACTTTGTCTCCCGAGGAGGTCCAGCTGCAACAGTGAGATGCTGTGGGATCAGCATCGGAACCCTCTCTAGGGCAAAGCTCACAACTAGAGGCCCATACCCAAAGGTCTTTAATTGCCCGTTCTTTTCCCTAGTCAGTTGGCCCTTCATATTGGCCAACACAGCGTCACACCAATTGAAAATGGTGCCTCGGTAGCAATCTATCGCCATCCGCATTTGGGACCCAGTGGCAATATGCAAAGCGGCTGTGCCGCAGAGTCTGGTAACTGTAAAGGCAATTACCATAAGTTCAGGCAGGGATATGTATTTGATTTCTATCCCTTTCTCCTGGTGCTGATTATTGCACCACTCTAGCCGGAGGCTAGCAAGGGATTGTCCACCCGGCCTAGTCCCGGACAGAGTCAGTTGCTCGCCCCTATTAGGCAAACCAGTGAGAAAATATATGTCTGAGGGCTCTATCTCGAGCTAGTGCCCTCCGATGTAGAAACATTGATCCTGAATGTTCCACCTTTCAACCAGCCATTCTAAGAATCGCACCTGGGCCCTCATGCCAGGTATGGCCCAGTATTTGTAGAGACTGCATGCCTTCAAAGAATCAATGGAAGGTTGATGATCTATTGCGGCCAAATCGACATCTTTGTGTTCTCTTTCGCGCCAATCAAGCATGGTGGGCAATCTAAACACCAGAAAACATTCATTAGAATTCATTAAATCAAAAATTAGTGGTTTAGTTTTGAGATTTGGGGTTTTAAATTCACTTTGCGCGGAGTACGCACCCCGCGTTCAGAAAATAGAGCGTGGGTACGGAGCTGTTCTAAAGGTAGGTTGCGTACTCCTGCCATTTTCCCATTAACGAAAATGTCGGGGTACGCAGGTCGCCCATGGGGCACCTGCGTACCCCAAAAAGCGGATCCTAAAACCCGAAAGCCCCCAAAAAATCAAACTAGGGCTTAAAATGAAATTCTAAATGGATGAAAACGAAGAAGAGGATGTTGTGAAATACCTGAAAGAGACGGCACTTGATTCCGACGATCGGAATCTCCGCAAAGTCCACGGGAAGTTTCTTGCCAAAAGCCCTTTTCTCTCCCTCAACAGTAAAATGGTAAAAATGACATAGTAAAAGGTCTTTTTATAGGTTTTTCGGATAAATTAATGCTAAGTTTGTTTATTTTTCACCATGGAAGGATATTTCTCAATGCATTTTTGCTTATCTTAAACAGGTATGAGTAATGTGTCGTTTTTGTGCAGGACAAAAGGACTTTCAGGGAAAATTATCATTTTTCACGAACCATAATATCAGAGTCATCTTTTAAGACCTTTTCTGACTCCTAAAACATGAAAAGATTGCCGAGCGTTTCTTTTACACTCGTTAAAACGGAATTAAAAGACGGTCCCCTTATAGCTCTTTTCTGACCGTAAAAACAGGAAAAGATTGCCGGGTTTTTGTCGTTTCAAACTCGATACTGGAAATAAAACGACGTGTCCTTGATCGCTTTTTACTTTTCAGGTCAGAGGCACTAATCATGAAAGTACTCCTTGGTCACAAGACTAAGCGGTTTTCTCAAGTATTATTTTATACTTTTTCGGGCTTGGGAGACACAACTTTACGAAAAAGTTCAACCTGGAGTCTTCTTAAGTTTTTTCAGACTCTCTAAAAATGAAAAACGCCGAGTTTCTCCTATACTGGACTCGTTAAAATTTCACAGTAAAGGACCTGTTCGATTACAAATAGGAACGGACCACTCCTTCTTAGGGTTCGAATCAAAACTAAGTTGGACTCATCCGAAGGATGAGCTTATAATCAAGCATATGTTATCCTCCTCAAGCTTGTTAAAAATAAAGAGGTACTTGCCAGAAATGGTGGGGGAAAAGAGAGAAAAATGAGCCCATTTGTTATCCTTTGTCTCAGAAGAAGCCTTATTACTACTCTTGAACACGACACTTTTCATTCACCTGGGTTGGGAAATCCTTTGCCTCACAGTTGATCAAACCACATTGAAAGTCTTTATCCGGGTATTAACTTTGGGTCAAATGTCACCAAGCCATCTGTCGTGTCATTATGTGTTCAAGAGGTCTCTGCAATAAACATTCATCTGCAAAATACTCGTCATCCATTTTTACCATCCCTGAGTCAGTCCTTACAGCTACATTTCTTCAACTTGATCTATGATTTCGTGTTGTGGGCTTGCCTGCAACAGGTTGCTTTCTATCGACATCAGCACATTATCTAGAAATATGACCTAGGAATCGTCAGTACCTTGAAGTCTACATGCATCAATGGCAGGTTTCTCGCCTTTGACGACACTTTACATCATTGACTTTCGATCGAAGAATTCCGTGAAATGTTTGACATCAACTCATTCATTCACATCTCATGGATTGTACTAGGTACTTTGAGAACCATTGACATCACTGGTGGTCTCTCTCACACTTGTTAATAGTTTACATCATTGACTGGTAATCAAGTGGTTTCTACCATGTTCGACATCAACTCATTTATTCGCATGGATAGAATCGTACCTGTTCGGGAAGTAGAAATGAAGACCCTGGATCTAGTTTCCACCATCCAGGCTGTGAGGAGTTTTGTATTCATTATACAGTAGACTAACTATAAACAGATGGCTGCGTCCATACTGTGTCTACAAAAGTCTATAAATATGATGTACTGCAGAATCATTCCTGTATCAGAGCAGTAGATAGTCAATTAGTTAAAGTTTTCAATCTGAGTATGGGAATGCCTACCTCAGCGATGATATGATCATATATATGTATTTTGTGTTGAATACTTGCAGGTTCCGACTGGGCTCTCCACAAGATAATCCTTGAAATGATAAAGTACTTCACCCTTCCTAGATGATATGAAACCCTAATCTACTACAGGCTTTGCACTTTACGGGGCAATCTGTTACACTAAAATTTGTCACCATGACTATTTGAAGTTAATATGGCTCCATTAAGCGTCATACTATCCTCCTTGGCAAGTCTCATACCTCTGCTCTCCATTTCAAACTCCAAGAAAGAGAGAAAGTCATTAAAAATCTAGATATCTATGGGTACGCAGTTTCTCTTAGCCTTACCTGCGTGTACGCACCTCAAATTCACAATACCTGCGTACTTATACACTCTGTCTATAAAGCAATGGGTGCGTACTCCTGTAAAGGTCAAAAGGCGCAAGTTTCACTCCCAAAAAGTTAGTTGTGGTCATTTCTAGAGCATTCTAGAAGCTTGTTTGACGTGTATGAAGCGCCTCCAGATGGTTCATGTATCCCTACCAAAGAGGAACTTATCCCATCAAGAGGGGAGCTATCCCATCCAAAGAGGGGCTTATCCCATTGATGGTGGACCTGAATAACTTCCTCTAGAGCACTATAAATACAGGCATTGGGCCAAAGGGAGGGGAGGTTGAAAGCTGAACATTCCTAAGGGTAGATGTTGCTGGAATTAGGACTCCCTTGTAAAGCTTGGGAGGAGAGATTCCCATCCTTTCCTAGCCTTATTTGAGAGTGGGTGAGCTGATCAAAGTAAAGGAAAACCCTTGCTGGACCCTAGGAGGGACTTGCACAACACCAAGGCTCAGGTTGTAATGGTTCCTTTTGTTTCCTCTTAATACAAATGAACTCATTTTTCTCAAAAGATTGTTATTCATGATTTGTTTCATATATTCCTTGGTCTGTATGTTGGATATGTATTGTTTTATGAGTTTATTAGGTGCTATTTAATCTTTTGGCTTGTTAGTGAATGCAGGTTTCGAAGAGAAGGAGGAGCTCATCCGGATCGGCGAGGCTGGACTACTACAAAGCGTTGGACTAAAGGTATGTTAAGATCCCCTGATTACTTGTGTTCTCAATGCATGTTTAGAGAAAGGTAGTGTTTATTTGTTTTGTTTGTCACTAGAAAGTTTTTGCTTCTAGGGAGGTCGGTTGTGTCCGCACTGTCGACTCTTTCCGCATGAAAATTACGAAAAAGGACTACTGGAGTTGCCTTTACGTCTCTTTTTAGACTCTCTAAAATTGAAAAGGATCGAGTTATCTTTGTCATTAAACTTGTTAAAACAATAGCAACAAACTTGTCCATGCAGACAAGGGCGAGTTTCACTGTCACTAGGCTCGTTAAAACATAGCGAAAGGTTTCCCTGAAGGGAAAATTATAGAAAAAGCATATGTTATCCACCTCAAGCTTGACAAAAATAAAGAGGTACTGGTCAACAATGACTGGGGAAAAAGGGAAGAAAACTTGAATAACTGCATTGGTAGCAGGTCGCTCTTGAACATGACACTTCACTCCATCACCATGATTGAGTCGGGTTGGGTATTCTGTTCACCAGTCATATCACCATTGGTCCGCTATACCATCCATTTTGGGGTTAACGACACCAATCCATTTCAGTGTCACCGACATGTTCAACAGAAATTTCTCAAAGAATTCACCAACCCAGCTAATGCCTCATCTGCTGCAATACCTTCACTCTCCTTTTTTCATGACTGCCACCCTGAACCTTATATCATCAAATTGTTTTCACCTCCACAAAATCATTTGCTCCATTCTGTGTCGTAGATGTGGGATTCATTAAGGACCTCCTACAACAGGTCACTTCTTGTCAACATCAGCTCATTATCCAAGAAGTTGACTTAGGAACAACCCTTTCAGTACTTTGAAGCTTGCATGCCTCAATGGAAAGTATCTCCCTTCCGGTGATAATCTTACATTAATGGCCTTCGACTGAAAGATTTTACGTGGTGTTCGACATCAACTCATGTATTCACACCACATGAATTGTACTGCAGTACCCTGAGGGTCATTACCATTATCAGTGATTCCTCTCACACCTGTTAACATCTTACATCATTGGCTGGTAATTAGGCGATGTCTTTCCATGTTCGACATCAGAACATCTTTTCACATGGATCGACTTCTACTTTGGGTGAAGATTGAACGAGTTTGAAGACCCCGAATCTAGTTTCATCCATCCAGGCTACGATATATTCAGGAAAATAAAGACATCAAATGTATATCATTGCTGCACTAATAATCATCCAAACTAAGAGATGATGGCTCTTCATCAATCTGCCACATAGATGATTGTATGTCCTATATACATGAAAATGAATTTATAAAGCTGATCATGGGAATGCCCACCTCAGCTAGATCATGAAAATATTATGAAGATAATGTATTGTATTGTATCTTATTACAGGTCACCTTCTAGTTTGAAAAACCTTGGATCCTCATTATAAAGCATTTCACCCGACATCAGAAGATTTACGACCTCATGCCTTAGGGGGCAACTGTTATAGACATATTTGGGCACTGCGACCCTAATCACACATGTCCATAAACCAAGGGCTTCTAAACCCCTAAAAGTGTTGTTTCATACCCTAAAGGAACAAGGTCAGCTGATTACATCATTTTGCCAAAAGTTCTCCCTGAAAAACTGCTCAGAACTGGTCAAAACTAGACCATACAGACTACTCCATGCTGAGGGTGCGATGCATCTCACCTGTTACACACATGGAGTGTGATGCATACTAAAAATCCCTTCTCTAGGGTGCGATGAGCGAGAGCAGACAAATGGCAGAAGCAGTTTTCTAGATGGAAACTCAAAGAATCTTCTAGAAATTGCTCATATGACACTTGCCTCTCTGAATTGGCCCAGGGATGAGTAAGAGATCATGAAATCTCCAAGTGGAACCAAGAACTATCAGTGAAATGACACTAATCAAAATCCCAGAAGCTGACTCACTCTCCTGCAAACATCTATATATGGATCCCTCATCCCAGAGATCTAGAGGCTGGAATTTTGTATTTTGTAAGGAAGTGTTGTTGGTTTCTCTTTGAAGACATTGTATTGTTGGCTGATCTTGCTTTGTATGAGGTGAAGAGGGTTTTCATGCTGGGAGGATGATGCTGGATTAGACAGCTTGGTTGTAATCCTCTTTTCTACTACTTCTATCAATAAAGCTATTTGAGTTTTCCTCCATATGCTTGTATATCTCTGAATCTTGTATCTGTATATGCAATTATATGGTTAATGTACATCTGATCCTACATTGCTTATGGTTATAGATCTCTATGCTTTGATGGTATTTTGCTGCTTTGACTCTACAAGTGTTCTTTGAAGCGGGACAAGCGAGAAAGAAGTGGTGAAAGCTCTATCAAAGGAGAGAGGAAATAAGCAAGGAGACTAGCGAAAGACTGAGGTTGGTACTCTCTGCTTCTCTCTCATGTATCTCTCATAAAGGAAAACACAAGTAACTTTAGTTTGTTTGTTTCTAAGATAGCTACCCATCTTAGTGGGACTAGCAGCTCTGAATGGACACTAGTTTTCCTGATAACAATAAGGGTGACCATCTCCTTCGAGACTCTCCTGGTATTCCCAGAGTCTTAGATGTATGGTCTCAAAATCTGGATTGACCATCACCATCGGCCTCTGGAGATCATGTCAATGGTACACCTTTGGCTAATGATGGTAAGAAGAAGGGAAAGATTATATTTCCCTACAGGTTATGTGAGGGAGAGCATCTTCTTCACCTTTGTCCTCTTATGGATAAAGCTTCTGAAATTTTGGAAAACCTTACAGTTCCTCAACCCCAACTTCCTATTGGTTATCAGAGGCTTTATTCTAACCCTCTCCTAGTTCGTAAAGATATTTACTTGGATTCATCTCTTTTCCATTATGCTCTTCTTGAAAGTGACTCTCTTGTGTCTGTTCCCAACCAACTGTTGGTCGAAACGAGTGTCAATTTGGCTCCAACTTCAGTTGTTCACTCTGTTCCCGACATGAGTAGTGATCATACTACTCATGTTCTTCTCATCTCCTCTGATTCTCATGAATTTAAGAATGACACTCCCATCTCAGTTTTTCAGGAGAGACCTTCTCCTTCTCTTGCAGGGCATGGGGGAAATCATATGATATGGCCACCAAGTAGTTCTGTCATTTCTTTTGATTGGAGTCCATTGACTACTTTCTATCTTCCATCTTATGTGCCTTTTTAGATCATAGTACATGCCTATAATATTGTAGTACATGGCACTATACTAGATGAACGTGCGTTTGTTAGCATCATGTCTTCCACTACTTGGCAAGATTTGGGTTCCCCACAGCTTGTGCCTGTCACCCATAATATGTTGGATTTCAATGGAGGAACTAGTCATCCCTTAGGGATCCTTCTGAAGTTCCTAATTACTTTAGGAGGAAAGAATATCTATATAGACGTGATGGTAGTCCAAGGTCTTTTAGATTTCAATATTCTCCTTGGACATGAATATGTTTATGTCATGGGAGCACTTGTTTCTTCTCTTTTCCATGTGGTTTGTTTTCCACATGAAGGGAGAACAGTGACCATTGATCAATTGTCATTCATTGGTCACCAGGTGCCTCCTATGCAACCATCGTCCCCTATTGGTTCTTGTTTGCAAGAAACACCTTCCCTGCCACATATCAATTATGTGGCTACCCGTTCCATCTCCACATCTGCTGATGATCATGTAGATGGCATGGTACATTATGTATTGGGGTCATTGGAACCTGATCTATCATTTGTGCTAGTTGACATGTGTTCCTCCCAAAGCGTCACTCTCCCATATTGTGAGGACCTCTTGGGGGCCATGTTCTCGTATGGTCCTGTTGAGGGCCCTGAAATCGGGTCAACAACAAGGGGGATACCCACCCGGTCGGGAACCTGGTTGGCGGCTCCGTGCCCGTTTGGTGTAGCGGGTCCGACTGGGGATAACGGGACCAGCTTCCCGTTCTAAGGGGGTGTGTGTGTGTAGAGTTCGGTGATGTGTGTGTGTGTAAGATTTGATAATGAAAATATGGAATTATTTCTAAGCTGATCTAGTTCTAAACTCTGAGACTAAACTTTATACTACTTTAATCTATCAAGAACAACACATCTAATCTACGCTAACCCAGGATAGAACTTTTTCCATTATGCGATCTAGAAAGATTTCACAAAATAACTGGTAATGAAGATTATTCAGCTATTATGAGAATATAAATCAATTAAGATGAACCATCCTGCATAAGAAGTTAAACAAAACGGTTGTGAACAGCATATCGCATAATCAGTTATTCATGTATTAAGCATAAATCAATGACTCCACCGTACAGAAGTGCCAAATGGTAGTCCACTCATTCATACATTAACATATAAACAACATCAGCTGTATATTACTCTAAGAATGCAAGCAGAAAACTCGTCAAGAGATAAAAGTACCATTTATGACTGACTTTATACTTACAGACCTGAAGCAATAATGATCTATTTCTACTTACTTCTAATGCCTACTAAGGGTACAGAATTGCAACATCAGTAGCAGGTATTAAAATGCAAACATAAATAAATCTTGATCCGTCCATTCATCAAAAACCCCCTCCGAGGGTGCAGAAGTGCATGTTCTGAGGACAAGGTTTTTGACAAATTTCCGGACCCTTCTCCAATGCAACGAGAAGGGTTAAATACTACTAACCGGCTAATTTTTAATTACACAAATTTAGGGAACGGCTTCAAATGACCGCCCTTTTACTAAAACAAATTTATTTCTAAAAAACTGAATCTAATTTCTAACCATTTATGTATCTGCTCCTTAGTGCTGTAAGCGATGCGTTGTTCGCCGTGAAAGAGTCGGCTGCTTGTCCTTTCCTTTTGTTCAAGCTTGAAAATTAGAAATAACAAGAGCTAGCACCTCTTTCTGACAAACTAGAAGATATTTTTGAAAGTGTTCTTCTGGAGGAGTGTCTTCACGGCATGTATACTTAGTACAACTCAGATTTCTTTCAAACTGATTGTGCTGTTGCTATTTCGGTTTCCGGCCGTGCGAATAACTCAATGAGCTGGGGATTTTGTTGCCTGAGTGATTTTCTCAATTGAAACTTGTTTCCATTCTTTGTTCCAGGCTTTTCTGAGACGTCTTTCCCCTTAAGCGTTTTTCTTTTTGCTTTACCCAATTTGGGACTCAGGATCTTTCATAAACGCTTTGCTTTTGTGCGCCTTTGACTCTGAATCCTAGATAGCCTATTTCCATCAGCATTTGTTGAGTGATACTCTGGGATCCGCGGTCCTGCTGTATGCAGTATCCATCTGCGACGTCATCTCCTCTCTGTTCTTCTAGTTTTGGCGCTTTTCCTTAGATGTTTCCTGCATATAGATTTATATCAGTTGTTGACTTATAGTTCACGTAAATGAAAAGAGACAGAAGAAAAGATTGACATGAAAGCAATTAAGTTCTAATGAATGCCTAATCATGTCACCCATTATGACTTGACTCTTCGAAAAACGCAACATAATCATCTTTGGATACACAGGCGTACAATCATTAATTTCCCGTAAGGTGCGCGCCTAACTTTAGGCTCCCAGATCATGCCGAGGAATGCCTGCGATGATTGGCTTCTGCGATTTGCATCGCAGCATCGAACATTGCGAGGTAAATAAGTGGCATCGCAGTGATTGATAGTCTCATTTGTCGCACACCATAGATCGCAGGTCGCAGCTTTGCATGGTCGCAGATCGCATATGGCAATATCGCAAGGTCGCAAGGTTTTTCGCTTTGTCACTTTGTGCTGCTTATGCGACATTGCGATGTGCGACATCGCATATCGGCCGTCGGCTGCTCTTTAGGTTCTCCTCTTTTGAGCGCCTTTAATGCACGCGATGCGATGAGTTCTCGCGTCGCTCTTCCTTGGTGTGTTTGTGCACTTTGGGAAAGCGCTCCTTTTTCCTTTGCGACGCGATATAGCTCTTAGGGAGTTGATACAAAATATTTTTTCAAACAAAAATATTTTTTGGATTTTTTTGGTTAAGGGTCCCCCTTTGCTTGATGTTATTACTAATATCAAACAAAGAGGGGGGTTGTTGGTGACCACAACAATGGCTATTCACTGTGAAGAACCAGTTATCTCTGCATTTCTATTGACCGTTCACTTCCGAAACAACAAAATTTTTTATATGTCTAAATTTTGTTATGGACAGATAGAGTAGATTGCCCCTCACCTTGTCGACGATATTTTGTTTCAACCCTTTTTATATCTCAATTTCTTGCTTCCTCAGGTTTCTTCTTGCATTTGCATGAGACATTACTTTGTCTTGATAAAAGATAAAATAAGGTCTTCTCTGCGTACTGGCTTAAAAGTATGCTCATTTGTCGTAGGTAGAGCCTCTGCTACCCGCAAGCGTCCATAGCCTCGACAGGGTTACCATGTTATCCAGCAATGATCCTTTTTCCTGCTTGAGGTTACTCGCAACATTCCAGAAAAAAATCCTTTTTAACACACTTTTCCTTTTTTAATTCTCTAAAGAACAATGTCTTGGTTTGGTGGCCAAATTATGACACAGTCATTCACCTGATTTACACTTGTGCTGAACAAGCCGGCTCATGATGAGACCTCTTGTCTTTTGATTGCAACAATCTTAAGTCGTTGCCCTGTTTTGATAGACAGTATTGGCAAAGTCAGCAAGTTATAATATCTGTGATCATGATAAGTCGGCTCGTGATGAGACCTCTTATTCTTTGAGATATAGTGTTTTGCTTGGATTGTTTCTGTGGACGCTGTAGTTTCCTTCTAGCAGGGAGGAAGTCATTGTTTTTCCTTAAGAAAGCTCTGGACGACAATAATAGAGTTTTTGAAAACAACAGCTTTGCAAAGAATGCTTATTTTATTATTGATGATACCCTTCATGGTGCTGACACAAAACAATTCTTTTACCAGAGGTTGCTTTTGTCAAAGTTTTTTAGAGGTTGAAACGAGTATTGTAATCAAAGTGAAGTTAACTCTATTTGTCAATAATAAAATTCAGATTTTCAAAAATTTTGCTATTTGTACAAGCGAAATCAAAATCTGATAGATAATTGGTGTGCTCTTTCATGAATCCTTTTTAAATGATCATTTACAATGGGTTTTATTCAAAAAAAAAGAGAGAAGCAAAACAAAATAAAAACTAAAAACTAAATCTATCCTACAAAAATTAGAAGATTTCTCTTCTATGGAAAATATAATTTAAGAATCAGTCCATTGACAGGTAAAGAATCTCTCCTTCCTGCCAGATCCTGCAACACGAATGTAGACGGGCCTACGACTTCTACAATCTGAAAAGGGCCAAGCCACAGCTTCTGAAATTTTGTATGTTTGCCCTTTTATTCATGAGCCTTATCCCATTTCAAAACTAAATCACCCATCTGAAAGTTTTTTCTGGTTATGATGGCTAAGTCAAAAGAGGATTTTATTAGCGCTTGGTGATGAGCATGGATTTTCCTAGCTTGTTCTCTTTGTTCTTCTAGTTTGATTATTTCCATTTGTCTTAATTGTAAAGAGGAAGTAGATACTTCATCGATATATTGCACTAAAGACAAAGAGGGAATGACTAGGTGAGTTGGAAGAACCACTTCTCTCCCATAAACTAAATTAAAGGGAGAAGTGCTGATTGAAGCTTTCTTTGTGATTCTATCAGCCCATAAAGCATTTACCAGCGCTTTGTGCCAATTCCTTTGGTTTTGGTCGACTGTTCTTTTGATAATTCTGATTAGGTTCTTGTTTGTTGATTCAGCCAATCCATTACCTTGCGGATAGTAGTTTGCAGAATATTTCAGTTTGAAACCTCTTTTAAGCGCAAACTCAGTCATAGTATTTCCAGAAAAATATGAAGCGTTATCAAACATTAATGCTGTTGGCAATCCAAACCTAGTGATGATAAATTGATCTATGAATTCAATAATATTTTTAGAATGAACTGTCTTGAGAGGAACTGCTTCTACCCATTTGGTAAAATAATCAGTTGCCGTAAGGATATACTTATGCTGCTTAGAAGAGTGAGGAACGATCTCACCTATTATGTCCAAGCCCCATTGACTGAATGGTTGGTCGATGATGACTGGTTGTAGCGGCATGGCAGGTTTCCTTTGTTTTCCTGCAGCAGTCTGGCAGACTTGGCATCTCCTCACGTGATTGTATGAGTCTTTGAACAGCGTGGGCCAATAATATCCTGCACGCAAGATTTTATGTGCAGTCGCATCTCCGGCATAGTGTCCGCCCGCTGGTCCATCATGGAGTTCCTGCAAAACCTTTTCGGCTTCAGTTTTCTCAAGACACCTAAGAAGCACATAATCGTAATTCCTTTTAAACAAGACATCATTTATGAGCTGGTATTGTTTAGCTTTTAATCTCAGAGCTCTTTTCTTGGTATGATCCAGACGTGATGGAGCATACCTGTTCTTAAGAAAATAAATGGTGTCAGCATATGATGATTCTGCATCGTTTAGGCTTACCTCGTACGCTTGTACCTCTTCAGATGAGTTCTCCGGGATTTGTGATGCTCCGGCTAACATCTTGCAGAAGCCTTGACCTCTTACATGTTTGCTGGTTTGATCTCAAGATCATATTCTTGTAAAGCGGTAATCCAATTAGCTCTCTTTTCGCCCACGTCTTTCTGCACCAAAAGGTTTCTTACCGCCGGAAACGGTACTACGACTTTAGTGTGGGCTTTAAGCAAGAAAGTTCTGAAATATTTGATCACTTTGAAAACAGCGTATGCTTGTTTCTCTACGTCTGAGTAATTAATTTCAGCACCTTGTAAGTTCGAGCTAAAGAATGCGATTGGAGCTTCCGCTTTCTCTTGATTTGTTTGGGTCAAAATCGCGGCATAAAAGATTCTGAAAAATTTGGGGTGGCCAAAGATGGAGCATTGATGATAGCTTGTTTGATTAAGTTGAACGCTTCATGCTCATCTAGACCGCATTTGAAGTTTGAATTCTTTTTTATCATATTTTGTAAGGGAGAAATAATACGTGAAAAATCCGGGACAAATCTTTTGACAAAATTGATCTGTCCAAGGAAGGATTGCATGGCTTTCTTGTTATGAGGTATGGATATTTTGGAAATTTCCTTGATTCTGTCGGGTTCTATGTGAATACCAGATTTTGACACTATGAATCCGAGCAATTTCCCTTCGCTTAATGCAAAGAAAGATTTCTTTGGGTTGAGCGAAATCCCATACCTCAAGCATCTTTGAAAGATTTGCTTTAAATCTTTGAGATGGTTGTTTCGTTTTTTGGAGTACACTGTTATATCATCCAAGTAAATCACTACTGATTTATTGACTAACCCTTTAAACGCGATGTCCATGGCTCTCTGGAAGGTAGCTCCGACATTGATCAGACCAAATGGCATCTTCCGATATGCATAGGTGCCCCATTTGGTTCGGAACGTAGTCTTTAACTGATCATCGGGATGCACCAGTACTTGATTGTATCCTGAAAATCCATCCAGGAATGACATTAATTTTGAGCCTGCTACCGCCTGTAATATTTGCTCCATAGGTGGGAGGGGAAAGTTATCTTTCTGACAGGCTTTGTTGAGATTTCAGAAATCGATACAGATTCTAATGTCTCTGTTTTTCTTCCTAACGGGCACCATATTGGATACCCATTTAGAATGCCTTACGGGGAAAATTATTCTGGCTCTCAACAACTTATTAAGCTCAGTTTTTATCTGATTTTCTAGGTTAGGGTGTATTTTTCTGAGCTTCTGCTGGACAGGTTTTTCATTGTCAATCATAGGGATAACATGTTGAATGATAGAAGTGTTGTATGTTTTTAGCTCATCGTAATTCCAGGCAAAAACGTTTTTGTATTGTCTCAGAAGACGGATATATGCTGATTTCTCTTCAGGGGCTAGGCCGTGACCTAGGTTAACGTTTTGTGGCTTCTGATCGGTCCCTAGGTTTACTAATTCATAGTTCAGGGTAGAACTGCAAAGTTTAGCATTGGCGGACCTTTTAAACCGACTTTTCAAATCATATAAATCTTCTAGCTTGACCACCGATTTCGGTATAGCATTGTCGGAGCCATTTTGTTGTATTTGATGATCATGATGGTCTTTGTCGATTATCTGATTTGAGTAGGATCCTTCAGAAGTAAGGAAATTTACGATGTCAGGATCGTCGTTGAACACTCTCCAATTGGTGATATTGTCAGGGATGGATGGTCTAAAGATTAATTCTATTGAAAACCTATCAGGACTAAAATCTTCAGAAGGGATAAGTCTAGAGGCTACGTTAGCTAACAGGTATGCGCTCGCGTTTTGAATTCTTGGAATTGACGAGATGTTGAATGCTACGAAATGTGCAGTGAGATCTTGAACTAATGATTGATAATGCTTTAAATGACTTGACAGACAATGTATGGTGTTACGTACCTGTTTTACGACGATCTCTGAATCTCCAAAGACTTGAAGATACTTAACGTTCAATCTGATTGCTTTGTATAGGCCCTGAACCAAGGCTTCGTACTCCGCTGTATTGTTCGTGCAATCGAACTCAAGTCTGCATGTGAGCATAATCTTATTCCCGTCTGGGTTAATCAGAACGCATCCTGCTCCTGCCCCCTCATTGGATTTTGATCCGTCAAAATATAATTTCCAAAATAAAGATGTATTTACAGAATTATCTAAAAAACTAAAACATTTTGAGTCATCAGTTTGGGAGAAATTTTCAACTTGGGATAAAACTGAATTCTCTAAGTATGGTGAAATATGAGCATTGAAATTACCTAGGAAAGAATCTATTGCGTAATTGACTACAATGCTGCTATTGTACGTTATGGCCTCATTTTCTCCTTCCAGTTCTGTCACTATGTATTTTTGGTGCAATTCTCGTTCAACCTTTATCTGATTTGGTTTACCATTGTATGGTAACCACATGTGCGACCAATCGGTTGAAAAATATCCGTGGAGTTTTTCCGACCAATCCCTGCTCAGAATCAAACCATAGAATTCAGGGATATCAGCTACTAGAATGTCGATAACCTGACACACTTTTGGGTTAGACGACAATCTTATGGTCACCTGATTGAGTTCACCAATCACTTCGACTTGGGATCGATCAAGTTGAACTATACGTACTGCGGATTTTTGAGGTTTCACATTCAATTTGGCACATATTGACCTGGGTAAAATGTTCGTTGAAGCACCAGAATCGACCAAGCAATTGTGCACGTTTTTGTTGAAGATTTCATATGTGAGAAGAAAAGGAGGAGTATGAGATCTTGATCTTCCTCCAATCAAGGCGATGTCATTTGGATCGATTTTATTGATCGTGTTGGTTGGAGGCCTTCCCAAATTGTGGGAAGCTACAACTATAGGTAAAGATGTAGTAGGCACAACATGTAATTCTTTCATCATTATTTTCTGCTGGTGTTTCAATTTACTTAATTCGTACAGAGTGATATTAGCCCTAGTCTTCTTCATGTCATCAATGATGTTATACTCCATTTCATCTGACACTATTAGTGTTCTTGATGGAGGCGTTTGATCAGATTGCACTGGGCTAATCTGGGTCGCTTTAGCAGTTGTCCTTTTTGTTGCGACCTTTTCTTTTGTTGCAGGGCTTGCGCCCTTTTGTTTTGGGGTAGTTAGGGGAGGATCAAGTTGATTTCTGCTTCTCGTGCTAACAGGAAATGCTTCTTGACCCTCTTCTTGTGGGAGGATGAAGTCCCACATTCCTTGTAGTTCTACAACCTCTTCCTCGTCGGTCTACCCTTCAGTGGTATTCTCTTCTTCTTCGTCTTCTTCAGATTCAACGTTTGAGACAACACTAGGTGGTCTTACCTCGATGGGAGGATTTCTTTTAAAAGTCCTAAAGGGCTTTTTTGAAGAAGTCTCTGCTACTTGTTTCTTAATATCAATCATCTCGTTTGACATGGCTTTCAACACTTTTTGTAATCCTTCCAAATCGAAAGGATCTTTCGTTTGCTTCTTCTTGGTGTCTTCTTTGAAAGAGATCTTCTTAGATTTGCGTTCTTCTATAGCGGATCTCTTTTCTAGGGCTACCACGCGTTTTTCCACTGCTAACGCTTCTGTCAAGTTGTCAACTAAGGTGGTCTTGTTTTCCCTATCTACGAAGATAGCCAAGTTTGGAGGTAAAGCCGTGATGTACCATTCACATCTTACTTCCTCGCTGGGTTGTGAGGCAGCGAGGATTTTGTTGAGGATCTTATTGAACCTTAAGTTAAAATCTTTAATGGGTTCTCTAGCCTCAGCCTTAAGATTAGATAGGTCATTGATCAATGTCGCCGTGGATCTGTCATCACCAAACTTGGTGAGGAACTGGCTTTGAAAAATGTCCCAGCTTGTGATGGATCCGGAAGGTAACGAAAAGTACCATGACCCGGCTGTTCCTTGCATTGTATAAGGGAAAAGCCAGACAACAGCGTCTTCGTTAGTGACTCTGTTAAGATTAACAGAAAGCATGAAATTATTGATATGTTCCTCGGCTAGCATTCCTGCTTCCGGATTGAATTTAGGAAGCCATTTCTCAGGATGGGCCGGTATAGGGCTCAGGGGTGGAGGCATTAAAACCACCCCAGGATTGTTCCATGGAGACTGGGCCATCGTTGCGCTGCTAGTTAATGGAAGTGCAGAAGACAATCCCTGATGCTGAGAAGATGAAGATATTAAGATCTTTGATGTTTGAAGAGGAAGGTTTGTAGAAGATGGGTGAGTGAGTTGGAATGAAAGAGTGGGTGGTTGACTTCGCGGTGAGGGAGTTGATATGGACGAAGTGGATGAAGGAGTCTGACTGTCAGACTCTGGTGGTGTTTTCCTTGCTCTTTTCCTGGTGGGGAGAGGGAGTTCACTTTGTTGTATGCCAAATTTTTCACTCTTTGATATGGTAAGGGGATGAGCAGGGTTGTACTGCGAAGTCACGCTGCTTTTAGATTTATCA
Organism: Pinus tabuliformis; assembly: GCA_031772625.1. Taxonomy (NCBI): domain Eukaryota; kingdom Viridiplantae; phylum Streptophyta; class Pinopsida; order Pinales; family Pinaceae; genus Pinus; species Pinus tabuliformis. The sequence continues at coordinate 1,937,791,031 of CM062818.1, read as the reverse complement.
GACTTCTGGTTAAAAATAGAGAATCCCTGGAGTTTATGAATCAAAGTTCGAATTTCAGGGGGATCAATGATAGATTGGCCTGATATGTTCGAATATGTAGCAGTGGTAGGTACTCGAGCGACTTCAAATTCCAGGTTTAACCATGTTGGAGAAGTCGAGGGAGTTGATGAGGGTGTATTACTCTCAGAATGGTATTTTGATATTTCTTTATGTGCCATTCATAGTTCGTGCCCTCCTTCTAGCGCCAAATATGTTGAGGGCCCTGAAATCGGGTCAACAACAAGGGGGATACCCACCTGGTCGGGAACCTGGTTGGCGGCTCCGTGCCCGTTTGGTGTAGCGGGTCCGACTGGGGATAACGGGACCAACTTCCCGTTCTAAGAGGGTGTGTGTGTAGAGTTCGGTGATGTGTGTGTGTGTAAGATTTGATAATGAAAATATGGAATTATTTCTAAGCTGATCTAGTTCTAAACTCTGAGACTAAACTTTATACTACTTTAATCTATCAAGAACAACACATCTAATCTACGCTAACCCGGGATAGAACTTTTTCCATTATGCGATCTAGAAAGATTTCACAAAATAACTGGTAATGAAGATTATTTAGCTATTATGAGAATATAAATCAATTAAGATGAACCATCCTGCATAAGAAGTTAAACAAAACGGTTGTGAATAGCATATCGCATAATCAGTTATTCATGTATTAAGCATAAATCAATGACTCCACCGTACAGAAGTGCCAAATGGTAGTCCACTCATTCATACGTTAACATATAAACAACATCATCTGTATATTACTCTAAGAATGCAAGCAGAAAACTCGTCAAGAGATAAAAGTACCATTTATGACTGACTTTATACTTACAGACCTGAAGCAATAATGATCTATTTCTACTTACTTCTAATGCCTACTAAGAGTACAGAAGTGCAACATCAGTAGCAGGTATTAAAATGCAAACATAAATAAATCTTGATCCGTCCATTCATCAAAAACCCCCTCCGAGGGTGCAGAAGTGCATGTTCTGAGGACAAGTTTTTTGACAAATTTCCGGACCCTTCTCCAATGCAACGAGAAGGGTTAAATACTACTAACCGGCTAATTTTTAATTACACAAATTTAGGGAACGGCTTCAAATGACCGCCCTTTTACTAAAACAAATTTATTTCTAAAAAACTGAATCTAATTTCTAACCATTTCTGTATCTGCTCCTTAGTGCTGTAAGCGATGTGCTGTTCGCCGTGAAAGAGTCGGCTGCTTGTCCTTTCCTTTTGTTCAAGCTTGAAAATTAGAAATAACAAGAGCTGGCACCTCTTTCTGACAAACTAGAAGATATTTTTGAAAGTGTTCTTCTGGAGGAGTGTCTTCATGGCATGTATACTTAGTACAACTCAGATTTCTTTCAAATTGATTGTGTTGTTGCTATTTCGGTTTCTGGCCGTGTGAATGACTCAATGAGCTGGGGATTTTGTTGCCTGAGCGATTTTCTCAATTGAAACTTGTTTCCATTCTTTGTTCCAGGCTTTTCTGAGACGTCTTTCCCCTTAAGCGTTTTTCTTTTTGCTTTACCCAATTTGGGACTCAGGATCTTTCATAAATGCTTTGCTTTTGTGCGCCTTTGACTCTGAATCCTAGATAGCCTATTTCCATCAGCATTTGTTGAGTGATACTCTAGGATCCGCGATCCTGCTGTATACGGTATCCATCTGCGACGTCATCTCCTCTCTGTTCTTCTAGTTCTGGCGCTTTTCCTTAGATGTTTCATGCATATAGATTTATATCAGTTGTTGACTTATAGTTCACGTAAATGAAAAGAGACAGAAGAAAAGATTGAAATGAAAGCAATTAAGTTCTAATGAATGCCTAATCATGTCACGCATTATGACTTGAATTTTCGAAAAATGCAACATAATCATCTTTGGATACACAGGCGTACAATCATTAATTTCCCGTAAGGTGCGCGCCTAACTTTAGGCTCCCAGATCATGCCGAGGAATGCCTGCGATGATTGGCTTCTGTGATTTGCATCGCAGCATCGAAGATTGCGAGGTAAATAGGTGGCATCGCAGCGATTGATAGTCTCATTTGTCGCACACCATAGATCGCAGGTCGCAGCTTTGCATGGTCGCAGATCGCATATCGCAATATCGCAAGGTCGCAAGGTTTTTCGCTTTGTCACTTTGTGCTGCTTATGCGACATTGCGATGTGCGATGTCGCATATCGGCCGTCGGCTGCTCTTTAGGTTCTCCTCTTTTGAGCGCCTTTAATGCACGCGATGCGATGAGTTCTCGCGTCGCTCTTCCTTGGTGTGTTTGTGCGCTTTGGGAAAGCGCTCCTTTTTCCTTTGCGACGCGATATAGTTCTTAGGGAGTTGATACAAAAGATTTTTTCAAACAAAAATATTTTTTGGATTTTTTTGGTTAAGGGTCCCCCTTTGCTTGATGTTATTACTAATATCAAACAAAGAGGGGGGTTGTTGGTGACCACAACAGGTCCATGATCAGATTACGAGGAGAGCTCTTGATCTTGTGCCAACCGCATTAAAATATGAAACAATTTTTTGGAGCATGGTTCTTGGTCTTGTGTCAAGCTCCTTAAAAAGTGAAACAAGGAGTCTCAAGGACAGTTCTTTTACTGTGTCAACCTCATTTAAAAATGAAACAACACCTTTCCACATCGAGTCATTTGATTAAGATCTCATAAAATCCCAATTGAGTCTTTTCTAAATCTCGATGATTCATGGTGGGGACACCTTTTCCTCATTATGTGTTCAGGTTTTCCTTGTCTCCTTTCATGCACCTTTTTCGCTGAGTCTCTTGTGTTTTCCCATTATCGCAATGGGGTTTCCATCTTTTGACTCGTAACCTTTGCTCGCCCAAGGGGGCACGGCAGGCACAACCTTTTATGAGTTTTTGGATGAGTCGATGTTTACACATCATGTCAACGGTGGAACTCTGGTATCGTTTGGTTTGGTGTGTTTTCTTCAAGCAACTTTCCTTCTTATTATGCCTTCACCTACTTTGCAGATGTCTGTGACTCCTTACATCGATTTCGTTGATGGTGCTTGCCATAGTACCCAGAATCTATCATCCGCGGCATGGGATATTTATGCCCGTAATGGTGATTTGATTGATCTTCAAGGTATTTGTTTGGGTCAAACAACTAATAACATTGCCGAATATAGTGCAATTATCGAACTCTTGTTAGAAGCCATTACTCTTGACATTCATGAAATGGTTGTTATCCTTGATTCGTGACTTCTTGTTCTTCAGCTCAGTTGGAAATATTTTGTCAGAAACCCTCATATATTGAGAATGTATTTGTGTATTCGTCTATTGGGAATAATTTTTGATTATATCATATATCATCACATTCCTAAGCATATGAATACATTAATAGATGCATTGGCTAATTATGTTTTAGACAGACATTTACGCAATCTGTGAAAAAACATTGTATCATAATAAACAGGAAATATATCACATATATATGTCGATAGTGTTTGAGTGTGATACATCAACATCCAAAAAATAATGTGTTATGAATACATTCGTCGCTCGCAAGCCTAAAAAACTGTAAAAGTTAAACTATAGACTATTTTGTGTGGTGATCATGATAACATGTTACTACTCATACTACATGAGTTAGTAATCATCGAATCCGATCTGACACCCCCACTGTGTGCCTCTGATAACGGCAAGGAATATCCTCGATCTGTGCATACTCTAGGATTCCTCCGGTTAGGCCCTCCAGATTTCGGGAAATCTCTTCTTCGTTTTCTACTCCTTCCTCATAAGGAGTGACCTTGAACTATCGAGCCACGTGTCTTGCTATAAGGGACACCCTGCTAGTCTTTCTAGTCCAACATCTGCAATTACACAGTCAAGATGTCACGAATACATATATGCCAAAAACAATAAAAACCAAAAAACCAAAATTGTTTTGCTCACCTCCATCATCAAAATCCTCTCCCTCTGGGAGCAGTATGCCAAGATCTTCATGGAAGTTAGTCCTGCTATATGGCCAATCCTCCACAACAATCAGTTGACACCTCAACCATGAAAAGAAAGTGGGCTTGTATGACATCTGTTGGCCCACTCTAGTCCTAGGCATTAGTTCGCCCCAATGGACCATCCATGGATCTCGTGACATTGGGGGGTTCACCTCTGCTAGATGATAGTGGAATAGTGGGAATTGTTCCAAGAAGAAAGTCACTAGAACCTAACCATATCCAAATTGTCTTAGGTTCCCTACCTTGCATTTAGATAATTAGCATTTCATATTCACTTTCATGGCTTGCACCTAGTTGAAGGCAGTGGACGCTGTGCAGTCTACTGCATACTGGAACTTAGAATTGTTGGACTCATGTAATGCTTGAGCCCCAACTACCCTGTTAATGGTCAAGAGAAACACCTTCAATATCAGATCATTTATGGCCATGATGTCAATCTTACTGCTTGTGGATTTCAAAGCTCTCGGGCAATGTTCTGCAAGGAGCATGTTTATACTTGCCCTAATGGGCCCGCCTCCATACAATTGGATTGCTTCCTCTCTACAGGACAATCCAGTAATGAAGTAAATGTCTAAAGTCTCTAGCTCCAGCTCTTGATCATGGATCACAAATACCTCTTGTCCAACTTCCCACAAACTGATTAGTTATTGTAGTAGCTTAGGTTGAGCCCGTAGGCCCTATGCTAGGAAGAATTTGAGGAGCCCAAAGTTCCTCAGTGCATTGAGACAGTTTGGATCTTCCAATACTAATGCATCTATTCTTTCATGCTCACGTTCTTTCCATTCGATCACCATATTTTGTGCTGTAATTTTCCTGCAAACACCACACATTCAACTTAACATCAATTGTTGAAGAGGAAAATTTGATTTGAAGCAAAGAAATTGGGTGAAAAATGAAAAATTTTACTTCTCTGTACCGATGTGACCATTTTTAAAATAGGTGCGCAAAACCGGCGCAAATGCCCGTGTTAAAAGTGCCCGATCAGTGTGGTCCCGTGCTTGGATCCTACGCTGACTGAGGGTGATTTTTTTTGCCACAAGCCCCTTAAAACCCCAAAAATATAGTTAAATGCATGAAAAACATGCATCAATACAAAGAGTAGGGCCTCGGCTCTTACCTGCAATAGAAGGTTCATCGGTCGGCCTCCTGGATCTGTAGAAATTTTGAATAATATGACACATATTCACAGAGATTATCCTGATTATACACTTATAAGAGGAACATGCATAATACATAACCTCCTCTACATTGATCATCAATTTACAGAATCATAAACATTCACAAGCGTACATAGAAGCATCAATCACACATATCAACACAGTATTTTCCCAGGGAAAGCATCTCGCTAAAAACCCCCTATCTGTATATTATAGTGATTGAATCATGTAATAATACATAGTACAATACTCCTCACAATTACTCAGTACTATCTCCACATGTTACACACAATACAGCTCAGATCTGATCTCCAAATCTCCCTCGTTGCTTGCTTGCCTCCACAGCTCAATACCTGCTCAAGAATGAATGAGAATGGTTTACCAAACTCGTATTTCACCTCCAAAGAATCACTCACACTATGTAAGATGTGAGCAGAGGCTATAATACTGGGAAAATACATGAGCAAACTCATTGGCATACTCAATCCCTTGATTGTGCAAATCCTCATGCACAACTATAGTCAAAACTGATAGCAATCTGATCCTCTAACACCTGTCCCTGCTGAACTGAACATGCACTGACATGCAATTGAGTTAACTGATGTATTCTATAGTTGCATTATGAGTTAATAATTAGTTTAACAACTCATCATTAGTCTATTTGCAGTTAGACTAATTACAACTAGTTTAACCAAGTCAAACTGAACACAACTCCATCAACTCTACAATCAACTCCACCAAACTCAACTGATTGAGTTCTAACTGAAGTCATGCATGCAACAACTCAACTGACTCATAAGAAAAGCGTACTCCCTTCGGACAGCTGCATGGGCCACATCTGTAGCTCAAACTGAAGTGCTCCAAGAGAATAAGGTCAAGTTTATAGTCCAAATATTATTATGAGACAATAATATTTGACTTTTCTATTTTGGACAGCCAGTCTAAAAATAGACTTTAATCACTCCTGCTGTGATCACTCCTGCTGTGGTCACTCCTACTGTGATCACTACTGCTGTGGTAACTCCTGTTGTGATCATCCCTGCTATGGTCACTCCTGTTGTGATCATCCCTGCTAGGATCCAAAAATAGAACTTGCGCCATAATTTTCCTACGGGCCCACTTAGTGAAGGCGACTCTTTTCACTAAGCTCCATCATCTTGTTGCAATCTCAACACTCCCTCTCGACAAGATATTGATTATCATCAACCCCTATCCTGCCTCAGTGGTAATCGAATTTGCTTCTAGTGAGAGCCTTCGTCAGAATATCAGCATCCTGATCCTCCGTTGGAATGTATGAAAGCAACATGATCCTCTGCTGAACACAATCTCTGATATGATAGTACCTGATGTCATCCGTTGAGCTCCCTGCCCAATTTGAATCCTCCTGTCTGTACCAATGTCCATATCCCAATGTGCCTCTCAAGTAGCGCAATACATGCTTTCCCACCTTCCAGAAGAGCTTGGTAAGCTTAACCATAGCTTGTGAAAGCAGGTTAACTGCATAGCATATATCGGGTCATGTATTGACCAAATACATCAGCGACCCCACCAACTGTTGATAAACAATGGCATCCACTTCTTCTCCCGAAGTGGCATCCTCCTTCCTCCAACTTCCAGGAAGAGGAGTATCAACAAGCTTGCAGCCATGCATGTTGAACTTCTCCAGTATCTCCCGAGCATACTTGCCCTGAGAAACAAACAGTCCACCATTGCGCTGCCATATTTCCAATCCTAGGAAATAGTGAAGGAGGCCCAAATCCTTCATCTCAAACTCTGTAGCAAGATCCTTCTTGCATGACAGTATGAACAGCTCATCACCCGTTAGAATGAAATCATCAACATACAGTACAATGATAAGCAACTTACCCTCCACCACAATCAGGTATAGGTTAGGATCCACCTCGCTCTTGGAGAATACAAGTCCTGTGAAATAGCTGTCTATCTGTGTGTACCAAGCACGTGGTGCTTGCTTCAACCCATACAGCGCTCTCTTGAGCTTGCACACATGCGAATCGCTGTTGAAGACCTCAAAGCCTTCGGGTTGCTCAATGTACACCTCCTCCTCAATGATTCCATTGAGGAATGCAGTCTTCACATCCATCTGATGAATGTGCCATCCCATCTGCGCTGAGAGATTAAGAATCGTCCGTATGGAAGAATACCTTGCGACAGGTGCAAAGGTCTCCTCATAATCAATCCCCTCTATCTGTGAAAAGCCTTGGGAAACAAATCTTGCCTTGTACTTCTCTACACTCCCATCAGCTGCCTGCTTAACTTTGTAGATCCATCTCGAACCCACCACTGATTTCCCTTCCGGTCTAGGAACAATCTCCCATGCACTGTTTCTAACAATAGAATCATACTCTTCCACCATGGCGTCTACCCATGCGGGATCCTCCACAGCTTCCTTGAAAGAGGATGGCTCAGTCACAACACACTTGCTCATAAGAGCCATGTATCCAGTGTACCGATCAGGTGATTGTCTCTAACTGCGTTGGGCTGTAGGTGGTCCTACAACTTTCTCTGCATCTTGAGCCAGTCGCTCAGCTTCTGTCAAGTGCTTTCGCCTTCTGATGGTTGGCACTACATGAGTGGTCTCTTCCACTCCATGAACCTCGTCCTGTGGCTGATCCACATCCTGAAGCTCATCCTTAGGAACTAATAGCTCCTCATCTACATGCAAGTGTAGCTCCCTCTCAAGCGAACACTTCATGGCTTTCTCCTCCTGAAATTTTATATCCCGTCGCACAACAATTTTACCACTGTCTGGAAAATACACACGATAGTTGTGGGGTGTATCAGTGTACCCCACAAATATCCCAACCTCTGCGGTCGACTCCAACTTCTTCCTGGCATCCTTCGTCACATGCATGTAAACGTTAGCACCAAAAATCCTCAAATGAGAAAGATCAGGCTTCTTACCAGAATAAGCCTCCTCGGGTGTACTCATGCCAAGTATCCTATGAGGACAATGGTTCTGCACATAAACTGTTGTATTGCATGCTTCTGCCCACAAGTGAAGGGGTAGGCCCTGATCATGCAACATTGCCCGTGCAGCACCCACAATCGTTCTGTTCTTCCGCTCAGCTACCCCGTTCTGCTGTGGGTTATGGGGAGCTATGAGCTCTCTACGAATCCCTTCTGCCTTGCAGAAATCCTTGAACTCCTCCGAGATGTATTCACCACCATTATCGCTCCTAAGAGCCTTCACCTTCTTCCTCGACTCCTTCTCGACCAGCTTTGAATTCACAAAAATTTGAATATGTCTCGCTCTTCTTCTGCATGAAGAAGATCCAACACTTACGAGAGAAATCATCAACAAAAATCACATAATACCTGTGTTTTTCTATCAAAACAACTGAGAAAGGTCCACACACGTCTGTGTGAATTCTCTCAAGGATCATCGTGGTGCGACTATCCTTCTCGTGAAAGGTGGCTTTCACAAACTTTCCCAAAGTACACCCCTTGCACTGATCTGACTGTGCAAGTGTGCCTTTAGGAAGCCCTGTAGTGATCTATTGGAGTATCTTCAAGGCTCCATGGTGAAGGTGACCCAATCTCCTGTGCCACAACTCGCCATCATCCTAGATCACCAATCCTTCTACCTTGCCTGCCATTGTTGCGCATCCATCTACATGCAACTGATAAAGGTTCCTCACGCGAACCCCTATCTTCCGGGTCTCACCAGTTGTCTTGCTGTGTAGGAAAGCCTTTCCCTCGCTGAAAACAACATCATACCCCTTGTCTTCTAACATCACCACTGAGATAAGATTCTTCTTCAATCCTGGAACATGCATGACTTCCTTCAATACGAAGGGTTTACCAGACTCCTTCTCAAAGGAAATGGTATCGATACCGGTCGCACTGTATCTACCATCATCACCCATCTCGATGTGCACTCCAAGATCTTTGTCCTCCAGATCGGAGAAGAAATCTCTATCTCCCGTCATGCGAAAAGACGCATCACTGTCCAAGAACCACACCGATCCCATCACACTTGAAACCAAGCATGCGATCAATAAAAAATCAAGCTCAAACTGTGAGGCTAGAGCCTCTCTTGCTGAAGATCCAACAGCCTGCTTGTTCTTCTTCTTCTGCGGAAATTTAGTGGCATAGTGTCCGTGTTGGTGACAGTAAAAACACTTCACCTTGGACATGTCCTTCTTCTTGCCTTTCGCACCGGAATGAGAAGCTTTCTTGTTCTTCCCCTTCTTTGCTTTGGCAGCTAAAGCGCAATTCTCTTCATCAAATACCTTTGATGAAGATCCATTCTCACCTTTATTGTTTCTGAGTTTATCCTTGAGCACCAGGTTGCTCTTGATTTGGAATAACATTTGCAATCCGTTGAAAGACATTTCAACAACACTGCTGCAAATTCGATTTCCACCAGCTCAAACTCAACTGCTTCCAATCTAAAATTCATGAGAACAGAATATTTCTCGTACAGATATTGAATGTATGGGCATTCACCGGATATCTCACCTTCCAAAGGAAGGATGAATCCAGAGGCTACCTAGCCCGATTACAGACTCTTCCTGAAGAAATAGAATGTAAACACTTCCTGAATAGTAGATCTAATGATCAACAGCTCCGATACCATGTAGAAACTTTTTCTACAAATCAGCTAGCTCTGATACCATGTAGAAAATTTGAATAATATGACACATATTCACAGAGATTATCTTGATTATACACTTATAAGTGGAACATGCATAATACATAACCTCCTCTACATTGATCATCAATTTACAGAAGCAGAAACATTCACAGGCGTACATAGAAGCATCAATCACACATATCAATGCAGTATTTTCCCGGGGACAACATCTCGCTAAAAAACCCAACTATCTGTATATTATAGTGATTGAATCATGTAACAATACATAGTAAAATACTCCTCACAAGTACTCAGTACTATCTCCACATGTTACACACAATACAGCTCAGATCTGATCTCCAAATCTCCCCCACTGCTTGCCTGCCTACACAACTCAATACCTGCTCAAGAATGAATGAGAATGGTTTACCAAACTCGTTTTTCACCTCCAAAGAATCACTCACACTGTGTAAGACGTGAGCAGAAGCTATAATACTGGGAAAATACATGAGCAAACTCATTGGAATACTCAATCCCTTGATTATGCAAATCCTCATGCACAACTATAGTCACAACTGATAGCAATCTGATCCTCTAACACCTGTCCCTGCTGAACTGAACATGCAATGACATGCAATTGAGTTAAATGATGTATTCTATAGTTGCATTATGAGTTAATAATTAGTTTAACAACTCATCATTAGTCTATTTTCAGTTAGACTAATTACAACTAGTTTAACCAAGTCAAACTGAATGCAACTCCATCAACTCTACAATCAACTCCACCAAACTCAATTGATTGAGTTCTAACTGAAGTCATGCATGCAAAAACTCAACTGACTCATAAGAAAAGTGTACTTCCTTCTGACAGCTGCATGGGCCACATCTATAGCTCAACTGAAGTGCTCCAAGAGAATAAGATCAAGTTTATAGTCTAAATATTATTATGAGACAATAATATTTGACTTTTCTATTTTGGACAGCCAGTCTAAAAATAGACTTTGATCACTCCTGCTATGATCACTCCTACTGTGGTCACTCCTACTGTGATCACTCTTGCTGTGGTCACTCCTGTTGTGATCATCCCTGCTGTGGTCACTCCTGCTGTGATCATCCCTTCTGGGATCCAAAAATAGAACTTGCGCCATAATTTGCCTGCGGGCCCACTTAGTGAAGGCGACTCTTTTCACTAAGCTCCATCATCTTGTTGCAATCTCAACAGGATCCACCACAATCTGCTCTTGAATATTTAGGGCACAAGTGGGTAAAAATTTCTCCAAATGAGGTAAATGGTAAAAAATGTTTAACTTTTTCCCTTTTTATAAACTTTTAGTCATGTTTTAGGGTTTTAAAAATCATTTTTTCACCATTTTACCGTAGAAATGGATAATACATTTGCTTCTTGTGCAGATAGGTGATGGTTTGTTATTGGTGGTGTGAAACTAGAGTCGTATGTAAGCTCTTTTCCCGACTCGTAAAAAACTGAAATGAAAATATTGCTGAGTACTTTTCCCTTTCTGACTCGTTAAAGAAAATAAAAATGGGGAGTTCGTTTTAAGCCCTTTTATGACTCTAAAAACACAAAAATATTGTCGAGTTCTTGTCGTTTTGACCTCATAAATGGTTTCGAAACGTTGTTTACCTAGTATACATTTACCCCTTTTTCGGGCTGGGATAAACTATTTATGAAAAAGTTACTCCTTGGCTAACATGGTCAAGAGTTTCTTTCATGTATTGTTTTCTACCTTTTCGAGCTCGAGAGACAACTTTACGAAAAAGGGACCTTTTGGAGTTTTCTTTTCCGTGTCTTTTTCAAACTCTCTAAACATGAAAAAGATACCAATTTTTCCCTTTGTCAAACACGTTAAACTTTAAATGACATCGGATTCATCACCATGACAGAAACGAGCTTCTCCTTCCTAGGGCTTGCTAATCCTACTAGGTCAGATCTATCCGAAGGATGGAATTACATTACAAGCATATGCTATCCCCTTCAATCTTGTGATAAAAAATAATTAGGGTACCTGCCAGAAATGGTGGGGAAAAATGGGAAACTTTTACCAGTTGTGTCGGTAGCTTGTCACTCTTGAACATGACACTCTTCTGCTTCGTGTTGGGTTGGGATATCCCCACTTCATCATTGACCTTCTTGGGTTTGGGTCGCCCCTTTTTGTCTTTCCATCTGATCTCTTCCATGTCATCATGACCTCCGATCCTATGGATCCAAAAGCTACCAAACTACAGAGTCGTGCCATCAATATGTTCAAGAGTTAATCCTTCTACGGTTTACACTCATTCCTGATTCTTTGTATCTTCCATAATCATTGCATTCCTTGTCTTGTGTCGATGATGTGGGATACATCATGGCCCTCCTTCGACAAAGTCACTTCATGTTGACTTCATCTCATTATCTGGGAGGTTGGAAAAGAGCCTCCCTTCCAGTACCTTATACCTTGCATGCCCTAATTGCAAGTTCTTTACAATCAACAACAAGTTCTCATCATTGGCTTTCGATCGAGTGACTTCACGGGTGTTCGAATTCAATTCCTTATTCACACTCCATGAATTGTGCTACAAGTATCTTGAGAGCCATTGTCATTATTGGTGGTTTCTCTTGTGCTTGTTAACAATTCACATCATTGACTGGTAATCAAGCAATTTTCTAGCATGTTCGACGTCAACACATCTATTCACATGATAGAATTTGTACTTTGATTAGGTCATGTTGGGGTGCAAGACCCTGGGCTCAGGTTACACAAGTCCAGGTTGTAGAGCAATGTGACATGGTCATGCTTACATACATGTCTCTTTTATATGGACGACTGTGACCATACCATGAGTCTATTATATGTGATCCTTCTCATTATTGGATGGTTGCGACCATACCTTGGGTTTGATATGATCCTTCTTATTGGATGGCTGCGCCCATACCTTGGATCCATTTACATGATCTTCTTCTAGATGGTTGCGTCCATACCACAATTCATGTATCAGAGATTTCAATGATGTCTATGTATCTATGCTTGATTGCAGGTTTTCCAATGACGGTCGTCATTTCCATGCATCTACTCGTAAAGCATTTCACCCCTCACTCTTGTTCGGCCTTCATGCTTTAGGGGGAATCTATTACACAACATTTTGTCACTATCCCTATACTCCCCGTTCCTCGATCCTGGAGGACCTCTACGGTGACCCTCATATGTTTCCCTACCATGAAAAACATGTCCCTACATCCCTCTTCATCTGTGGAACATTTCCCTCTTACATCATTTCCCAAGAATATTCCTTCAAGCTCAGTTTTCAAGGACGGCGCTAGTACTCAGTTTCTTCCCTGCATTGATTTGCAGGGTCTAATACTGGGCCTAGCACCGAACAACATTGGTTAGCCATTCATGACCCACGCCGACCTTCTTTTGAAAAGTTTTTAAAAATTGAGTTTAAGCTTCTAGGTCTAGAAGCTTTGTGAACGGAAGTCTGGTAAATCGTTGAGCAAGATAGAGTCGAGAGAGACTGTTTGGGCTCCTTTCCCCTATTAAAATGGAACAAACCAAAAGGGATAAGGCCTCTCCCACCATAAGAGGATCCATTTCCCCTCTATCAAAGCTATATAAACTCCTCATTTTACAACCTCAGCTAGCTAATGAAAGGGCTGGAAATTATCTACAAATCTTGATAGCCAAATCTTGATAGCCATCTTTGTTAGGATATTCCGACACATAGGATATAGTTAAGTTCAACTTGGTCTAGTGTAGAGTTAGGTATAGAGTTACATAAAGTGTGTTTCTTTACCGTTTTACATTTTGTAACTTACAATCCGACGGTCACGATATGTAGTGATCCGACGGTTCATTCTCTCCTCGGTATTACTGACACTTGATCTGTGGCTTGACACCCGATTGGTCCATGAATTCTATTTAAAGCGCATGGAGGGTCATCTGTAGGGTAATCCGTGCATGAGAGAAGCTTATGTAAATTTTCATTCTTTGATTAATAAATTGCCTGAAGTGGCCGCGTTGGCTCAGGCCGTGGACTGTTTCCATCTTTGAGGGTTTTAACCACGTCAAAAATACTGGTGTATTGATCTGTGATCTGGTTGTGAGCGGTGTCCTTTTGGTGTTCTTTCTGAGGAACTTACCCTGTAAATTCCTACATGGTATCAGAGCTATTTGAGGACCATGTCCGTTGGTGATCCAAATCTGAAGCCGGTAGAACTGCATCCGACTGCTGTTTCCTAGATTTGCTGTTTCTGACTGCTTTCGGACCGAGAGGACTGCTCTGTTGTGTTTGGAGCATCTGTTCCAGTGAGGGACCCCTTTCGTTTCACGAAAAAAGGTTTCCGGTAGCCCTAGCTGCGTCACTTTTAAGATCTGGAGGTATACAGTGTTTATTTGCAGTTTACTGTTATTTTCTCTCTGCTTATTTCAGTTTCGGTTTATTTAGCTTTTTTTAAACCGGATCTATACCTTTCATTTCTGCGTATGCTCTTTGCCCTGCGACTCTGTGCGATCTAGGCAAATCAGAAACAGAAAGGAAGGATTTTTCTCATGCATATGCTATTTTCCCTGCACCTTAGTGTGATCTCGGAAAATCAGAAACATTGAGAAAAATATTTAGTTTTTCGACTAAAGCTAACTTTGAGCCGCAAGGTTCAATTTTTGAAAATATTTAGTTTTTTGGATAAAGCTAACCACGAGCCGCAAGGTTTGTTTTCTTTGCATGTCCGTGTTGGGTTTTGTGTTTTTTGTTTTGTAGGGAAAAATAGCTTTCTCAAAGCAAGCACGCAACCCAAAGGCCCCCCCCCCCCCCTCTCTCTCTCTCTCTCTCTCTCTCTCTCTCTCTCAAATTTTTTGTATAGATCAATTGGTTCAAAGCTTTTTGTATAGATCAATTGGTTCAAAGCTTTTTGTATAGATCAATTGGTTCAAAGCTATTTTAAGAGAGTAGAGGTCTTGGGTTCAAGTCTCCATTTTGTGGGGGCGGACTTTTTCATTTCCGCACATTCTCGCACTTTGTCGGCAACTTCAACAATTGTTTTTCAAAAAGCCATAACTTCTTCATCCGGAAGCTTTTTTCAGAGCCGTTTTTTTTAAACCAGCCTAATTTTTTGAGATCTATCCATTGGAACACTTACTTTCAGCATCTTCAGCTTCAGTTTATGTTGAAATGGAAAGTCAATACCAAGTTACCCTTGACAGCACCAACTACTTCCAATGGTTGTCCTACATGGAGGATTTACTTAGAAGTAAAGGTCTCTACCGAATAGCCACAGGCCAAGAAAAGAAACCGAAAGATGAAGACAAGGCTGCTAAATGGGAAAATAGACAAGATCAAGCACGTGGTTTGATAGGGATGTCTATTTCTCCAGATCTTAGATTCCATATTGCAGAACTTGAAACTCCTCATGAAGCAATGGAACAAATCAATAAAGTTTTTGGGATTAAAAATGAAATTGGAGCCCATCAACTTGAAAATGAGTTGCTTACATTGAACCCTAATAATTTTTCTTGCATTGAAGATTTCTTGTCTAAGTTCAAGATGTTATGCTCTTAACCTGCAAAGTAATACCCAAACATAGAATTTGCGAAGAAAAGATACCGAGAACACAAAATATGCGAAGAAAATATACCCATAGCACAGAATAGCAATGATTTTATTATTCAGAGAGAAATGTTCACAGGCCTCTTCGAGGGGGCAACCTCCAATAGAGCAGAGCTCGATTACAAAACAAGACACGATGCTCCTCGCAGGGAGTCTCTATCCTTTATATATGACTCATACATGCAATACCACGGGCCAATATCGTGGGTTTTATTAATACCATCTATCTAATACTACCGCCCATTTACCATCTATCTAATACTTCCGCCCATTTGCAACTAACTGTGGTCCCGTCATTAATTGCGGGTTAACCACTTACAAATATTAATATGGGCTTTATTGACTCTTGACTATGACATGATCCCAAGACATAAATACGGGGGTTAGGGTGGGACCCTAACACAAGACCCTTAGATATCTTTTGGAAGGTGTTAAGGTTAAGAAAGAAGATAGTAACCTTATTTATTCCATCCTTACTAAGTTGGGACCAGCCTACTCTGTATTTGTTTCCACCTTCCATTCTACAAGAGAAGCCTTCATTTCTCAAGGAAAAGACTACAAGCCCCCTTCCTTTGACTCTTTTTGTGATTCTTTGATAAGAGAACAAGAAAAACTCTTACACCTTGTTCTTCTTAATCTTGGAAACTCTTCCAAGAAAGCGTTAGCCGCCCAGCAGCAACCAAATTCAAAGAATCCTAAAAAGTCATATCCTAAAAAGAATGGTCCTAAACCAAACAAGGGTCCTAAGCAATTTCTGCCCCAAAATGAAAAATCATTTCAACAAAATGATAAGACAAATAAAAACAAAGGGAAGAAGACTGATAGACATTGCAATTTTTGTAATCGAGATGGGCACTTAGAATCAAAATGCTTTAAGAAGATGGAAGCCTTGGAAGCAGCAATGAGGAAGCATAACATCCATTTGGGGCAATCTTCAACTTCAACTTCATCTTCAGGAATGGCACTTTCTGCATGTGGTTGTCAAGCATCTCGGTCTGGCTATGCATTAAATGTATCTTCTTCTTCTCATTCTCATGAGTGGCTCATTGATTCTGGAGCTTCTTATCACATGGCCAAAAACAAAGCCATGTTTTCTTCTTTAAATGATTGTAACACCAAAAATATATATGTTGGTGATGATAGATCTCTTAATGTTGTAGGGACTGGAACTGTTCATCTAGACAATGGTCAGTTTAATGATGTATTATGTGTTCCAACCTTATCCTGCAACCTTCTATCTGTATATCAGATAACTCATTCAGGTGAAGGTAAAATCGTTGAATTTTCACCTCATGATGTTGTAATCAAGGACTTAAAAGATCCTAAACAGATTTTGGCTACTGGCATTGCTGATGATTCTACAAGGTTGTATAAGTTTCACAACTTTGGGTCATCAAATCTTCCCTCAGTATTTGTTGCTCATAACGATGAAGTGAGAAAACTTTGGCATGAGCGATTTGGTCACTTAAACTATCGCTCCCTTCAGCATCTATGTAAAGAAAATATGGTGACAGGTCTTCCTATGGTATCTTGCAGAGATGGTGTTTGTTCCGGATGTGTACTCAAAAAACATCATCGGGACAGTTTTGAAAAACGTGCCTCTTGGCACGCCTCAGCCCCTTTACAGCTTGTGCATAGTGATTTATGTGGTCCACTTCCAGTTGTGTCATTCTCTGGTTGCAAGTATTTCTTAACTTTCATTGATGATTTCTCCAGATGCACTTGGGTATACTTCTTAAAACTCAAGAGTGAAGTATTTAACACTTTTTTGGCCTTCAAGGCCTTTGTTGAAAAACAATCTGGACATCAAATTCTTAAGTTAAGATCTGATAATGGCGGAGAATATGTTAAAAACACATTCATCAACTATTGCACTGAGAATGGAATTCAAATGCAACATACTGTTCCATATACTCCACAACAAAATGGTGTAGCTGAAAGGAAGAATCGCACCTTAAAGGAAATGGCTAATTGTATGCTACAATCTAAAGGACTTGGTCTTAGTTTTTGGGCAGAAGCAATTAACTGTGAAAATTACATAATAAATCGCACTCCTACTAAGGCTTTAAACAATATCACTCCAGAAGAAGCATGGAGCTCAATCAAACCAGATGTAAGTCACTTTTGTGTTTTTGGAAGTGAAGTGTGGGCCCATATTCCAGATGAAAAGCATAAAGCTTTAGAACCTAAGAGTGAAAAATGTACTTTTGTTGGATATTCTGAAGATGTCAAAGGCTATAGACTTATTCCATTTAAGTCCAAAAATGTTATCATTAGAAGAGATGTAAAATTTGATGAAAATACATCGGCCTGCGAGTCTAGTCCGGCGGATGTGCCACCTCTCCCTATCTCTTCTACCTTTGAAAACATTTTTTCTTCAGATGATGAAAGTGAGGATGACAATCCTCCCCCACCATCTCAGGATCCTCCTTCAGCTCCTGAGCTTCCAAAATGGGTTCGTGCTACTCGAGATGCAGCAGGTGATCTTGCTGGTGATCCTACAGATCAGCGACGCACACGTTCTCAGTTCGAGAGAGCCTCTTCTTTACTGGCTCAAGCTCCAGTAAATTATGATCCTGACACCTTTGCAGAACCTTCAGGCCATCCAGATTGGGAAGCAGCTATGAATGAAGAATATCATTCATTATTGGCAAATGATACATGGGATCTTGTTCCTTTACCAAAGGGATGAAAACTTGTTAGATGCAAATGGGTTTACAGAACCAAGTATGGACCCGATGGGAAAGTTGATAAACATAAAGCTCGTCTTGTTGCTAAGGGCTTTTCACAGGTTGAAGGCATTGACTACACTGAAACCTTCTCCCCTGTTGCCAAAATGAACTCTATCCGCCTTGTTCTTTCCCTTGCTGCCTCTTTCAAATGGGAAGTCCATCAGATGGATGTTAAATCTGCCTTCTTGCATGGGGACTTGCATGAAGAAATCTATATGGAATAACCCATTGGCTTCATACAAACATACTCCAGCCTTGTTTGTCGACTTAAGAAATCCCTTTATGGTCTCAAGCAAGCTCCTCGGGCTTGGTATGCCAAAATGGATAGCTTTCTTTTAGAATCTGGCTTTTCTAGGTGTCATTCTGAAAATAATGTCTACACCAAGAAAGTGGGCAACTCTCTTATCATCCTTGTTCTTTATGTTGATTATCTTATCCTTACTGGTAGTGATCCCAACCTTATAAACCATGTGAAGTCTAGCCTCAAAAGGAAATTTGAAATGACAGACTTAGGACACTTACACTATTTTCTCGGTCTTCAAGTCTTGCAATCCAAGGAGGGTATTTCCCTTTCCCAGTCCAAGTATGCTTGTGACATTCTACGTCATTTTCACATGGAAGACTGTAAGCCAGCCCCTTCTCCCTTTCAGTCTGGAGTCAAACTCTCAGTCACTTGTACTTCTCCTGAAGTTGATGCTACCTTATACCGTCAACTTGAAGGAAAACTTTTGTATCTAACCCATACTCGTCCTGACCTTTCCTTTGTTGTTGGCCTTGTTGCTCAGTTCATGCAAAACCCCCGTAAAAGTCATTGGAAAGCAGCTAAAAGAATACTTCGTTATGTTCGAGGTACAGTTCAGTTTGGCATTCATTACAATGCCAAAGCATCTCCTCTATTGGTTGGTTTCACTGATTCCGATTGGGCTGGTGACCCTGATGATCGGAGGTCTACTGCCGGTTATGTGTTCACTCTTGGTTCAGGACCTATTACATGGGTTTGCAAGAAATAGGGTGCCATTTCTCTTTCATCAGCAGAAGCAGAGTATCGTGGTGCCGTAGAAGCTAGTAAGGAAGCCTTGTGGCTTCGTCAGATCCTGTCAGAGTTTGGCTTTGAGCAGCAGCATCCGACTACACTTTGGTGTGATAATCAAAGTGCCATTCAGCTATGCAAAGATCCAGTCCAACATCAGCGCAGCAAACACATTGAACTGCACATGCACTTCATCAGAAAGCTCATTCACGACCATGTTCTTGAAGTGCAATATTGTTCAACAGATGATCAAGTTGCAAACATCTTCACAAAGGCTCTCATAGAGGCGAAGTTCACTAAACTTCGATTTATGGTTGGAGTTCAGGAAGTTGTCACTAAGGGGGGATAGGCTCTAGTGCCTCCTTCCTTCTCCTATTGTGTCATATTTGTAAATCCTTCAATCCTATCCCAAGTTGTTCTTAAGGGGGGATGTTAGGATATTCCGACACATCGGATATAGTTAAGTTCAACTTGGTCTAGTGTAGAGTTAGGTATAGAGTTAGGTAAAGTGTGTTTCTTTACCATTGTACATTTTGTGACTTACAATCCGACGGTCACGATATGTAGTGATCCGACGGTTCATTCTCTCCTCGGTATTACTGACACTTGATCCGTGGCTTGACACCCGATTGGTCCATGAATTCTATTTAAAGCGCATGGAGGGTCATTTGTAGGGTAATCCGTGCATGAGAGAAGCTTATGTAAATTTTCATTCTTTGATTAATAAATTGCCTGAAGTGGCCACGTTGGCTCAGGCCGTGGACTGTTTCCCTCTTTGAGGGTTTTAACCACGTCAAAAATACTGGTGTATTGATCTGTGATCTGGTTGTGAGCGGTGTCCTTTTGGTGTTCTTTCTGAGGAACTTACCCTGTAAATTCCTACAATCTTGAGAACCTAAGCCTTCTAGTTTGTGTGTGAAGGGAGAATAAGCTTATAATGTTTGGCTTGGAGAAAAGGGAAAGAGGTCTTGAAATTCCATTATTTTGAGGGTGAATCATGAGATGCTTATAGTGGTGCTGGAACCTGGACATGCCAAAGGGAACCTACAAAGTCAAGGCTTTGGTTGTATTTCTATTTGAAGTTTATATTAATACAACTAATGGTTTATTTCCTATATCGTGTGTACTATTACATTTGATAGCTTAAAGGTCCTTGACCTTTTAAGTATATTGAATTTGATTTTATGCTATCACATTTTCTGTTGTTTCTTGCATGTTTGTTTCAGGTATTTGAACAAAAGGAGCGAAAGAAAGTTGGAGAAAGGAAGCAAGATCACCATCAGGTGGGTTATCATTATAAGAGGTAGGCCTTCTTATTCAATTCTAAACTAAGGAAATTTACATTAGATTGTCTTGTTTGCGGCTAGGCCCTCTCTCTTGGGCTAGAGGGATCGTCTCTGTCCACAGAGAGGATACTCCTACTCCACACTTCTCCACTCTCTTTTGATGAATCCCAACCATTATCTTGATCTCTAGTTTTTTGGTCATCATGAGTGGCCCTCTTAGTCCAAATTTGGCCTTCCTAAAGTTTTGAGCTTGGCTAGGGGTGTTGGTCACCTTCCATCCATCCACCACAACCTTCATCCATCTTGTCATCACTTTATCCCATCATCCTTACCCTCCAAACCCTCTAGACAAAATTCCTGTAGCATTTCACAACTTCCTATAGCAATGAAAGAATCTGTAGCATGCTTATAGCAACCTGTTTTTCCCTTGTTCTAACCTGTAATGCTAGTGTAGCTTAGTTTAGGAGTAGGTTGACCCCCAAGCTTGGATTCCATGATCAGAGGTACCACCTAGGCCATTCCCTCCACTCCTTTTCGTTCAGTACGAGAGAAAATAACATTATTTTCTTCATCACAGATTTGGAAAATAGGACATTACTTAATGTGCAAGTATGAATTAGATAGATGCATTAAATATTGAGTTGTGCGTTGGTAGAATAATATTTTGTTTTCAACTAGATGGTTGATTGCAATTAGTGTAGTTTCCTTTCTACAGCTAGCATAACTCTTGTGTTTTTTTCATGAATTCATTCAGTAGCATTTACATGTGGATAGATTTTACAAGTTGGATTTGAAAAGCATTTACTTTTTCTACAGTAGGATTAGTTTTTGAATTGCAATTTTAGTAGTTAATTCCCCCAAATTTAGTAGAAGAATGGTCTTGGAACCCTAATGATCAAATGACCTAGTTGAGGGTGGCATAAGTAGAATTCCATCTACTTTTTATACAACAATGTCACCTCGAAGTTTATACGAACCCCTAGTTGATAAATAGAGTTGAGGAGCATCTAGGAGTTGTGACACTCTTGGTGAAATAATATGGCTCACCACCTTGCTTCATGGAAACCTCCACACTCTTTGATATCATCCCCCACTTCATACTCTCCTCCATCTGAGGGATTCGTACAAATCAACTTTGTCAGAGCTTATAAATGTAATCCTGGCATGTACTGGTATGGAGAGTTGATATGAGACAAAGATTATAATTTTTTATAGATCTATGCTACAAATTCTGGGATTGCAAGTAACAATGAAGCATAATTTCTAGCTTTAGAAATAGGTCTTAATATAGTATTTTTGGTAGGCATCTCTAATATTCAAATAAACGAAGATTCATGCGTAGTTATCAAGACTTCCCATAACTTACTCCAAGGGACCCCTATGGAAAAATTGTCTCAAAGTTGGAAATTGATCAATTTAATCTCTTGAATATACACCTATTCTTATCATGTCATTATGTCTTCGTGACTCATGCTCGGAGAACTGGTAGAGAGCAGTTGATTTCTTAGAAAATTTGGGTTGTCTTCATAGGGGATTATGCCTAGCAACTGATGGTGCCTAGGAACTCAATGTGATTGGCACAACACTCTGATTCAAATCTTGGAGGAGGATAAGTCCACTTCATCAAAGAAAGATTATTAATGGTGATCAGACCTCCCTGATGGGGATTTTTTTCAAGGTTCATGGAGGAGTGGGGAATTATGCCTACCACCTGTTAGTGCCTTGATCTACCTCAGGCTAAAGGAAGGCAGGTCTAGGGTAACATCAAACCACACTTAACCTGGTAGCTAGTTGTACCAGGTCGGGATAGGGCTCTCTCCTTATCAATCTCAATTAGAATATTGGAAACTAGGGCTTGATATGACTGAAATGAATGCTGATTTTATGCTAGGTATAGTAGATTAGGGTTTTTGGTTTGATTTTAGGTTTTGGTTGTTGGATCAATTGGAGAAGGCAGATTAGGTCCGGGAAATCAACTTAGGAATATAGTCATGTTCTGTGGGGCGAGGTAGACAAGCATTTATGTACTAGAAATGGATTAAGATGGTAGTTTAGACAGCTAAGGAGTTGAAGAGGGTATAAAGAAACTATGAATCCTCTTCAAACAGTTGAAAACATTGAAAACTAAATACAATCCCAAGACAAAGCACTCTAACTTAGTGTATTTTTCCTATTCACCTTGATTCATTTAGTTAAGAAGAGAGAAAGAGATGTGTATACATATAAAACATCAGAATAAACTCATTACAAAGAAGAAACAATAAATAAACTCATTGTCACAAGAATCCCACAAAAATAGCTGTGAAACCTGGTTTTATTCCTTGCCAACTGCTAATACAAAATGTTCAGTGAGTCCAACACTTCTGCCAATGTCTAACCTTTACAAATGAATCAAAAAGTACATGATATATGCAGGAAACTACTCAAGCTAGCTATTAGGGTCGAATCCATGAGAGAAGGGGTGGTTTCAACCATATCTAAACTAAGAACAGGAATATAGGCAGTGGAACAGTTTACCTCTAAAACCAAGGAAACCAATTCATTACAGCTCAAAACCACTTGGAACTTGATGTATCTACCATATCAAGTGTTTTGCATCCATAAATACATCAAGTTACATCATTTACCATTCTAATTTCACCAAGAGAGCAAGAAAAAGTCAATTGTAGATAAAAATAGGCGAAATCTAGAAAATCAGGCAAAATTGTCAAAATTCATCCTATGCACAGTGCCACTGATCCTATGTGCAGTGCTTTTTCTAGGCCAATTTTGGAAGGCTTCCCAGAGTACAAATTAGATGTAGGATCGCTCATTGGAAAGCTTGGTGAGTCTACTTTCTGGAACAGCTTTAATTTCTGAATTTGGAGTCCATTTGCCCCTCCAAAAATTGATTCTCCCAAGACTGCTTCTTGTGTGGCAACAAAGTGGTAGAGAGGGCACTTTTTGTGTGTTTTTTGCCCTTTTGGAGATCTAGAACTTGTCCAAAATTCCAAGAAATTTTTGAGCTTTCATATTTTTCCATGCTGATTCCAAAAATATAAACTTTTTTGCAAGAAATTATCCCCAAAAAATGCATAGCGCCATCGAAAAAGCCTGTTTTTTACATTAAAAATTTCAAAATTGACAAAAATTTCTCCAAATTTCTTGAAATTTAGCATGATTGACCCTTGTTAAAATGCTTTGATGAGCCAATGATTCTTCAGACAAGATATTGAGTTTATCTTTCTCTCTTTTGTTCCTCAAATCTCTCCATGGAACTGTCACTAAGGGTTTCTTCTTCAAGTTCATACTCACTGTCCCTCTCCATTATTGTACTGTTGTTTGTCTTTATGGTCAATGAGGAGTGATGGATTGGTGAGTGAGGGTATGATGAGTATGAAGAGATTTTGAATAGGAAAGTAGGTGAGGGTGAATG
The DNA here is from genome assembly GCA_031772625.1 of Pinus tabuliformis. Taxonomy (NCBI): domain Eukaryota; kingdom Viridiplantae; phylum Streptophyta; class Pinopsida; order Pinales; family Pinaceae; genus Pinus; species Pinus tabuliformis. The sequence goes on along the minus strand of CM062818.1, from coordinate 1,937,767,202 downwards.
GGAGTGTGGATAAGATTTAGGGAGTGAGTAGGGTTTAGGGATAGTGTAGGGTTTGGGATGTATGTGAATAAAGTATGTGGGGTTTTGGGGAGGAAGTATAGGGTTTAGGAAATTTGTATGAAGGGATGAGATCTAGGGAAATTTATATGAGGGAATAGGGTTTTAGGGGGACAACCAATGGATGAGATATGACAACAATCTATGAATGAGCTTTAAAGTATATGAGAGGGTTTGGTGAAAACTAGGGTTTGGTTTTTGATAAACACAAGTACCATAGAGTGATGCAAAAAACCCTTTTTCAAACAAGAATAATTGTGTTACTTACTTGTCAAGAGGAAAATTTGGAGAATTGAGGCAAATTGGAGTGATTTCGAAGAGTTTGACAGGTGCACAACACCTTCACACAGGTGCGTAGCACCATCTGTATGCACAGCGCCAGTGTAATTTTACACTGTCAAACTTTGTCAGGTGCACAGTGCCTTTTCTATGCGTAGCGCCTTTTGCAGGCCACCTTTGGAGGCCTTCCTGGTGTCCAAATTGGGCATGTGATAGCTCGTTGGAAAGCTTAATGAGTCTACTTTCGAAAAAAAACTTGAATTTTCTAATTTGGAGGTCATTTTTCCTGTCAAAAGTCCAATCTCCCAAGACTGGTCAAAATGTGCAAAATGAGGTTGCCTAAATGTAGAGTGCTGTTGCAGTCAACGTTTGAAGGTCTTCCTCAACTCCAAATTGATCTCATGATAGCTCATTGGAAATATCTTTGTCTATAGTTATCATTTTACTACTCTAGCAATTCACTTGGCCATCCAATCTAGAAGAAAGCTTGATTTTCCCAAGGTCACTCTAGAGGTGCATTAACTCTCCTAAGGCAATTGTATTTTTGATATTTCTTTAAAACCATGATAGCTGTGTAAAAACTGAAACACGCTTTTCTTCTCGAGTCACTGAGGGATAAAAACCTCTATCACTTTTTCCAAATTCATCTTTTCTTCCTCAGAAACACAGTTTCAAGAAAAACTGTCCCTTATGTGTGATGAATGGCTTGTTCCTTAGAATGACTTCTCGACAAATGGTGGAGATCTAATGTTTGATGTTATAAAATGGCCTCATACCTTCTGATATCCCTTATGCCTCCTCTGCTCAGATATCTTTGATCCCGTATCCAACCCTAGCTCAGTGGGAGAGGAAATTAGGGTTTGTTCTCTTTTCCTTTTGTAGGCGGATTGGTGCTCAAGATGACTTGATTTTTGCAGTGGCAGGTGCTTGGCAATGTCATCAAGTGACCAGGAGCAGCATGCGATCATTTATTACATATAGAAACCATAAAATTACATGAAAAGTACCAATTCTATATTTTACCTCAAAATTGAGCAACATGCGATCATTTATTACATATAGAAACCATAAAATTACATGAAAAGTACCAATTCTATATTTTACCTCAAAACAAGTTTTGAGGTTAGAACTTCATTAAGTTTACAAATTAACAATTTTTTACTTTTCTGATTGTTCTTAACCTCCTCATGTGTCTGTTGACCACTTTATTTAGTCTGAATGACCATGATGACAAACCCTAAGACCTAATGAAACTAAACCCTAGGACTGGTTAAAAATGAAATGAACTAGAATGACTATGAATGACTGAAAATATGTTTGAACAGTCAGTAGGTATATGACATGAGAGAAACTGAAATGAAACCACTACCATCAGTTGATCCATGACCTAATGGAATGTAGCTAATCAAATGAGACACCTAACATGAATGAAAAAGAGCAATTTGATCACTGATGGAAGTGTGAAGACACTTGCACTAACATTGGCTCCAATGGGCATGGTAGCTCCTTAGAGCTGCCAAGAACCATAGATCTTTGGGAGAGCAGACCAGTGCCTTATCCATTGGGCAATATGGAATCAATATCTTGGCAACAAAAACATCAAAACTCAAGACTAAAGACTCAAGACTCAAAATTGAAATGAAACTAACGCAATACTAAAACACAACTGACAAACTGGAAAATATGCTCAAAATGGAGCTTATTCAATAAAACCTACACTAACTGTTCCATTCATCACTTGATCAAGTGAAATGAAACAACTAATGCAACCAAGTAAGCATTCTAGCTACTATTTTCATGCTCCACAAGTTTTTGCTTATGAACAACAAGAGAGAACTACTGAAAGGAAACTCCCATGAAAACTTGTAGATCCATTGAATAATATGGATTCTCTATCTGACTCCAAAAACACTGCATAAGGATCATGAAATTCATGTGCATTGGGACTTAGCTCATCCAATGGATTACTTTTCTTCTCCTCGTACCATGAATGCAAACTTTCATCTAAACATTGTGACGAGATGTCTGCTGATAATGACAAAGAAACCGTCTGTCGGGTGAAGTTTGCATCAAAACTTTTTTCAAGTTCATAGTTAGCTAATGGAGAAGAACTTGGACTACTGACGTCATCCAACACATCAGCTACTAGATTGTGGAAAACTTGAATAGACTGTTTCCACCCATTTTCTATTGGTTCTAATGAGATTGCATGATTTTCTACAAGCTACTCATCCTTTATTGAAGATATACTATGCAAATTTCCCTTCAAAAGCTAAAATGATTCAAAACAGAATGGTACAAAATCATCTTGCATCTTTTTATCATATGTTCTAGCTTCCAAGTCTTCATTTGCAACTTGACAATCAATCACATTTGGGGGCTGCAATTCTAGTTATGAAAAGCCTTGAACAAGGATTTCATTGCCCTCAAGATGGTCCAGATCAAAACTTGTTGATAGTTGATTTCTGATTGCATGAAAGTTGTCTCTGATGAATTGAAATGAAGTAGAAAAAAAAGGCAAAGACCCTTCACTTACTTCAATATTTACTGCACTTTCCTCCTCACTTCCATAGCTGATATGCAACGGCTGATCATTATATTTGAGCTGCTGAAAATGAACTTCCTCCTTCCATAAACTAGCTATTAATTTGTCTGCAAGATTAGCTTTTGTTTGGAGAACATAATCATCATCATACTAATCAAACTAAGGCAAATCATCAGTATAAAACACATCATCAAGCATACATGTCATATCAACAGACCTCTCTTCTCCAAGATGATCTATAAAACAATCACTATCAGGTCTATGACAACTGGGATAAGAAACAAAATGTTTTGGATAGCAACTTGTCTTCTTCAATCAGTGAACCATGGTCTTGAACATCAGACTCACTTCTTGTGGTGATCTTTTGTATCATCTCCTCCATTGCACTTACCAAAATGCCAAGATTTACCTCTAAAGATGTCGATTCCTTTGGATCTATGTTCTTCATCTCTTCTTCCTTCAACTTTTCCCTTCTGATCAGCAAATTAGCCTCTACATCTACTGCACCGTTCTGCATCTCTTCAAGTGTTGCAAGGTTCCTTTCTCTAAGCTAAAACTCCATTTCCAGATCAAAGGCTTCCGGGTAGTGCAAGAGAGCAGATCAAGGAGGAGGTCTTATATTCACCAACATTGAAAAATAGACTTGGCTAAATCTGGCAGAAAACTATTGTACAATCTCCCCTGGCAGTCTTTTCAGTTGGTTATATTCTTTTAGAATCAGGGTTTTTTCTAACCACCCACTTTTCGAGGAACACCTTGACAAACTACTGGAAATCTGAGATGCTCGCATCAGGCAGGGTTTTGAACTAACTCTTGACTTTGCCTTACAAAGAAAGAGCAAAAAGCCTAATACTTACATCTTCTTGATCAACTTCAAAAAGGTCGAGAAAAGACTCAAAATTCAATACATGTCTCTCAACAGTGATGTTGTCGCGTTCACCATCAAAATCTTGGTAGATATAGGTCATGATTTTTAGGGAAAGCATGGGATATAGGAGGTAAAATTAGAGTCTTGTATCAATATGGAATTTTGCAAGGTATATGAATATGTACAGAAGGTGTAGAATCAGTCTTGGTCTCTTGAGGCTCATCAGTTTGAAGACAGTCATCACAATCTTCAAAAAAAGGGTCTTGATTAAGCTCAAAGGCATGCAACTCTTTGGTATTCACAATCTTCAAAGGGAAGGAATCAAATGCAGGCCGAGGATCTTTTCTCAAATATAATATACTTTGCGAAGCCTTCTTGACATTCTCAGGAAAAGAGAAGAAATAATTTATAACAAAGAACAAAATGTCTTGGATGAAATTCCAACTTGAAAACCTGATATTTCCATATTGTCCTTCTATGTTTCTGCTGGTCGGGTTCATTCTCCAGTGGAGTCCTTGGATCTGATCTCGAAACTGATTTGGAGTCGCCAAGTGAATGATTTCAGCCTTCTGATGTCTGATCGTTGTTCACCATCAACAATCAGATCTGAACTTGATTACATTTTGCTGAGGAACATAAAACTACGTTCCCATGTATGGTCACCACTATGTTAGTGCCTTAATCTACCTCAAGCTGAAGGAAGGCAGGTCTAGGGTAACATCAAACCACACTTAACGTGGTAGCTTAGCCCTACCAGGTGGGGAGAGGGCTCTCTCCTTGTCAATCTCAATTACAATATTGGCAACTAGGACTTGAGATGACTGAAATGAATGTTGATTTTAGGCTAGGTATAGTAGATTATGGTTTTTGGTTTGGTTTTAGGTTTTGGTTGCTAGATCAATTGGAGAAGGCAGATTGGGTCCAGGAAATCAACTCAAGAATACATTCATGTTCTATGGGGAGAGGTATACAAGCATTTATGTACTAGAAATGGATTAAGATGGTAGTTTAGACAACTGAGGAGTTGAGGAGGGCATAAAGAAACTATGAATCCTCTTCAAACAATTGAAAACATTGAAAATTAAATGCAATCCCAAGACAAAGCACTGTAACTTAGTGTACTTTGCCTATTCACCTTGATTCATTTATTTAAGAAGAGAGAAAGAGATGTGTATACATATAAAAAATCAGAAAAAAACTCATTACAAAGAAGAAAAAATGCATAAACTCACTGTCACAAGAATCCCACAAAAATAGATGTGAAACCTGGTTTTATTCCTTCCCAACTGTTGATACAAAATGTTCAGTGAGTCCAACACTTATGCCAAAGTCCAACCTTTACAAATGAATCAAAAAGTACATTATATATGCAAGGAAACTAAAGAAGCTAGCTATTAGGGTCGAATCCATGAGAGAAGGGGTGGTTTCAACCATATCTAAACTAAGAACAGGAATATAGGCAGTGGAACAGCTTGCCTCTAAAACCAAGGAATCCAATTCATTACAGCTCAAAACCACTTGGAACTTGATGTATCTACCCTATAAAATGTTTTACATCCATAATTACATCAATTTACATCATTACCATGCTAATTTCACCAAGAGAGCAAGAAAAAGTCAACTGTAGAGAAGACTAGGCGAAATCTGGAAAATCAAGCAAAATTGGCAAAATTCATCCTATGCGCAGCACTTTTTCTAGGCCAATTTTGGAAGGATTCCCGAAGTCAAAATTAGGTGTAGGAAAACTCGTTGGAAATCTTGGTGAGTCTACTTTCTTGAACAGCTTGAATTTCTGAATTTGGAGTCCATTTGCCCCTCCAAAAAATGATTCTCCCAAGACTGCTTCCTGTGTGGCAACAAAGTGGTAGAGAGGGCACTTTTTGGGTGTTTTTTGCCCTTTTGGAGATCTAGAACTTGTCCAAAATTCTCAGCCATTTTTGAGCTTTCATATTTTTCCATGTTGATTCCAAAATTATAAATTTTTTTGCAAGAAAATATCCCCAACAAAAGCGCAACGGCACCGAAAAACCCTATTTTTTACATTAAAAATTTCAAAATTGACAAAAATTTCTCCAAATTTCTTGAAATTTGGCATGATTGACCCTTGTTAAGTGCTTTGATGAGCCAATGATGCTTCAACGAAGATCTTGAGTTTATCTTTCTCTTTTTTTTCTCCTCAAATCTCTCCATGGAACTGTCACTAAGTGTTTCTTCTTCAAGTTCATACTCACTGTCCCTCTCCGTTATTGTACTATTGTTTCTTTATGGTCAATGAGAAGTGATGGATTTGTGAGTGAGGGTATGATGAGTATGAAGAGATTTTGAATAGGAAAGTAGGTGATGGTGAATGGGAGTGTGGATAAGATTTAGGGAGTGAGTAGGGATTAGGGATAGTGTAGGGTTTGGGATGTATGTGAATAAAGTATGTGGGGTTTTTGGGAGGAAGTATAGGGTTTAGGAAATTTGTATGAAGGGATGAGATCTAGGGAAATTTATATGAGGGAATAGGGTTTTAAGGGGACAAACAATGGATGAGATATGACAACAATCTATGAATGAGCTTTAAAGTATATGAGAAGGTTTGGTGAAAACTAGGGTTTGGTTTTTGATAAACACAAGTACCACAAAGTGATGCAAAAGAACCTTTTTCAAACAAGAATAATTGTGTTACTTACTTCTCAAGAGGCAAATTTGGAGAATTGAGGCAGATTAGAGTGATTTGGAAAATTTTGACAGGTGTGCAGTGCCCTCACATAGGTGCACAATGCCTTTTTTATGCACAGCGCCAGTGTAATTTTACACTGTCAAACTTTGCCAGGTGCACATCGCCTTTTCTATGCGTAGTGCCACTGATCCTATGCGCAGTGCATTTTGAAGACCACTTTTGGAGGCCTTCTCGGTGTCAAAATAGGGCGTGTGATAGCTCGTTGGAAATATTATTGATTTTACTTTCCAACACAACTTGAATTTTCCAATTTGGAGGTCATTTGCCCAGTCAAAAGTCCAATATGCCAATACTGGTCAAAATGTGCAAAATGAGGCTGCCTAAATGCAGAGTGTTGTTGCAGTCAACTTTTGAAGGTCTTCATCAACTCCAAATTGAGCTCATGATAGCTCATTGGAAATATCTTTGTGTCTAGTTATCATTTTACTCCTCCAGAAGTCAGTTGGCCAACCAGGCTAGGAGAAATCTTGATTTTTCCAAGGTCACTCCATAGGTGCATTAACTCTCTTGAGGTAACTGTATTTTTGAGATTTCTTTAAAACCATGACAGCTGTGTAAAAACGGAAAGAGGCTTTTCTTCTTAGGTCACTGAGGGTCAAAAGTCTCTCTCACTATTCCAAATTCATCTTTTCTTTCTCAGAAACATAGTTTGAAGAAAAACCATCCCTTACGTGTGATGAATGGCTTGTTCCTTGGAATGACTTCTCGACAAATGGTAGAGATCTGATGTTTGATGATATGAAATGGCCTCATACCTTTTGATATCCCTTATGCCTCCTCTTCTTAGATATCTTTGATCCCATAGCCAACCCTAGCTCAGTGGGAGAGGAAATTAGGGTTTGTCCTCTTTTTCTTTTGTAGGCGGATTGGTGCTCAAGATGACTTGATTTTTGTAGTGGCAGGTGCTTGGAAATGTCATCAAGTTACCAAGAGTAGCATGTGATAATTTATTACATATAGAAACCATAAAATTACATCAAATTACATGAAAAATACCAATGCTCTGTTTTACCTCAAAACAAGTTTTGAGGTTAGAACTTCATTAAGTTTACAAATTAACAATTTTTGACTTTTATGATCGTTATTAACCTCCTCATGTGTCTACTTACCCCTTTATTTATTCAGAATGACCATGATGACAAACCCTAAGACCTAATGAAACTAAACCCTAGGACTGGTTAAAAATGAAATGAACTGGAATGACTATGAATGACTGAAAAGATGTTTGAACAGTCAGCAAGTATATGACATGAGGGAAACTAATATGAAACCACTACCATCAGTTAATCCATGACCTAATGGAATGCAATTGATTGAATGAGACACCTAACATGAATGCAAAAGAGCGATTTGATCACTGATGGAAGTGTCAAGACACTGACACTAACACCACCCCACGGAAAGTATAAGAATTAATAAAGGGGGTGGTGTGGCCACCGGCATGCATGATTAAGCATGCAAGATATCGTTACTCCATTGCCCATGACATACGATGAATGCAGAGGGAGAGGAATGAGTTGTGACGGGGGAGGTGGTTCTCTTGGAGGAAACAACCAATAATTCTAAGGATGGCGGGTCGGCCTAATGCATAGAATAATTTGGGGGGGCTTATAACAACTAGAATACTCTTTATTGGGACCTTAATTGGTGGCTTGGCCATGGCATGATGAGAGTTGATTTTATTACTAGCATGAAGCAGAGAGTAGGATGGACAGATAGAGTTCAACTATAGTCTGGTGAGAATTAGGAAGCAACAAGCTTGATAGAAAGATTGAAAATCAAGTGGTCAAGGTTCATCCTAGATTGGATAGAGTCAAGCTTACGGATTCACAAGACATTGCTTCAAAGTATCGCCCTTGTTGCAGGAAGGCTCACATATGCTGGGTAATTAATTTTTTTTCTATTATTTGTTTTGATACTAATATTGTGATTGTTGTTTGGGTTTTGGTTATGAGCTTGTATCATGGTGGTGAATTCTGTTTTGGATTTTTTGTGTTCACTCTAATTTCAAATTGTCGGGCATATTGCGAGTTGGGGCCTTTTTCTAGTCCTAGGAATGGATTTTTGTGGCTAGGGTCTTGTATTTATGAGTGGTATTTGTGTATTTGTTTTTACTATCGAGCACTCTTGTACTAGATTTAGGTTCTAATCTTTGTTGGTCTCACCACCCTAACTCTTTCGAGTGCTCTAATTCTATGTTATCTAGCCCTCAATTTCTAGTATCTTGTTCTATGAAGTTTATGCTTAGGAGTTTCCACCTACTAGTTAGTTTGCAATGTCAATGTGAGTAAACATGGGTTGGGGGGGGGGGGGGGGGGGGGGCGGTCGCAGGCCTCAAGGCTATAATAGAGCCCAACAACAAGGCTATGAGGCTGCTACTACTTTTCAGGTTGTTGCTCCCCAAGGTACTCATGAAGAAATTCATCAAATGGAAACCTCAACTACTAGAGAAAGGTTGGCCTTCTCTAATTCTAAGCTTCTTGGTGCACTTGAATAGTGGGTCCTTGACTCTAATCATACCAAGGGCAGGGAAAAACATTACTTCAACACCCTTTCCTTGTGTTGGAAAATGAAATCCTTGTTGGGTAAGGTGTTGGCTAAGAAACAAGCATAACGATGCAACATCTTCACCAACTTAGAAGATGTTAAAAGGGTGTAGTGAAATTAATGAGTTTGTCTTGAGCACATGGATGCGATATTTGACCATATTGAGAACCATATAATATGTATCTTTGTTACTCCAACCCCTCCAGATTCAAGTACCAAGGATTTGGCACTGGTCACCTCATCAGAATCTTAATTTTTGTTATGTTTACTCTTAGGATGTTATTTTGGGACCTAACTATGAATGCCTTTCTTTTGCTTATAATGCTTATGACGTTTGGATTTTGGGACAACTACTCTATAGAGAAGTGGCTAAAAATTTACATGATTTCCTTCTACGCAAGTTGAGACAAAAAATTATAATTTATTGAAAAATAAAATGAAATTTATTCATAAAAATATCCAATAAAAAAAATAAAAATAAAAATTAACATGCTAAACGTATAAAATACTTATCAAATTTAAAAATCTCATAAACAACATGATCTCATAAACAACATTTAATCCTTTTAAAAATATCGTTTTCATGTTAATTATTACAAATGTGTTCTTTATTAATAAATATACTTCCCATAAGTAATCTATGCGTCTTCTTGTAAATAATCAAATTCCAAGGATTCTCTATCACTTCATCTAATTATTTGACATTCTAGTTGTTTTGCAGATTCTTTCCGTGTTGCAATCTTTGGATATCCCTTTCAATAAGTTTCTTTCATCCATTGTAATGACTTGCACAAAGAAAGGTATTTTCTTGTGAAATAAAGATTTTAAAACATATCTCACACCAATGAGACAATTAATACAATTTTAGAGTAACAAGATATGTAATAATTATTATAAATTTAAAAAATTTAAAAAATATTTTAATATTTGTATGAATAAAAATATATTTCGAATATTTATGTTTAAATATATTGATATTTTACTTTAAGTAAAAATCAAATTATTTTTAAAATAAAAATATTAATTAGATAATTCTTAATTTATAATATATATATATATATATATATATATATATATATATATTTTGTTTTCCAATAGTGTTGGAAAGTGTTTTGTGATTTTTGGTATTTCTTTTATTATTTGTATAGTGTTGATTTTTACAGGATTACCAAAGTTTATATTGTTCATTTTTTTATGTTATAACTAATTTTTATTTATTTATCTCATTTGGCATTTTTCTTTCCGTTATAGCTGTTACAATACCATTCAAAATTTTCACTCTGTGTATTTAAAATTTTGGGTCTCCCTTGCTCTTCCAAGTTTTCATGGATGTTTATGTTAGATAGCTAATCCTCGGGATTAAGGTTGGGTATTATCCAATGGACCAATATTTTTAAAAGCATGCGGTGAATATTCTTGTGGTATGAATGATTATATGGCGGTTTTGGCAAATAAGTTCAATGTTGTTATTGTTTCCCTTGATAATAGATACTATGGAAAGAGAAATCATAAGGCACATGTATGTTTGAAGCGACTTGAACTACCATTTTATTGAAATTGTATGTGCATTTAATTATATATAGCTCATTCTGGATTCCATTTGATCCTTCGATAGTGAAGAACAATGACACAAAAGACAACATAAATATGTTGCATTAGTCTCTACTGTGATTAGTTTGGATACCAAATAAATAGCATGTGCTTTCGAATTCTTTTACTAAGCCTCTGCTTTCGGAAAACTAAACTCTAAGGAGGAAATGTGTTGTAACCTGGAGCTCTGGAAAAGAGTTATTATTATCTGAGTATTGCTATATGTGATTTGAAGAAATTGCCATCTCACAATCTATTGTTGCTTATATGAGCTATTCGTCATTGATGATTTTTCTATTGCAATTGCTAAGGCTTTGATTTGGAATTCATCAAGGAATAGTATAGTATGTATTGATTTGAAATTTGGATGCAGAATTTGAGTTTTTGGGATCGTTGGCGCAGTGGTAATGTGTCATGTTGAAATTTTTGCACAAACTATTGTTGCATAGTTGTTTTTTTTTTTTTCTCAGTAAAAACTAAATCTATTAAGAAAACATATGGTACAATGCGAGGTTACAAGCAAGAGAAGCAGGAACAAAGGCAGCCGGAAAGGATAGGATGTCCACCTCGGCTCCTAAGAGAGAATGAGTGGAACATAATGCTGAGCAAGAAGAAACAAGAGGAACAAAAGAGCAAGAACTGAATAGAGGATTCTACCCAACATGTGCAGAATCCACTATTCTGCATTTTTTCCCTTTTTTTTTACCAACTTTGACCCACTCAGGAGGATTTCGCTGAGTTGGCGTGATTTGCAAACTGAGATGAGCCGACGGAGAGGTCTCCTTTTCTGAGTCCGAGGTGGAGGATTCATGGTTCCTTTTCTGAGAGGCTGGTATGACTGACGAAACCACAGGACCTGCCGAGGACGGATCCGGTTCCGACGCTGCTGCCACATGTTCCTTATTCTCTTCCTCTTCATCGGAGCTGAAGTCAAAATCGTCCATGGGAGGAGGATCATGAGGCTTCCAGCTTTTGGATTTCTGTTTAGCATTGGCTTTCTTCTTTTGGGCTGGCATCGTGGGACAAGAGCTCTGAAGGTGGCCTGTATGATGGCAGTTGCGGCATCGGAAGGCTGTGTTCTCGTAATCCAAAGTTTGAGTCCAATGGAAATCTACAATTTTGAGATTGATCTGGTCCGGGAGACCTTTGCTTATGTCTATTTCTACACAGATCCTGGCGAAAGTGTATAAGCCCTTTTCCCCTCTATAGACGTCTGTGTCTAATAGGCGGCCTAGAGAGTTGCCAATCCCTTGGAATACCGCAAAGTGCCAGAGATTCGCTGGGAGGTTTGGAAGTCTGACCCAAATGGGGAGTTTAGTGATAACTGTTGTAGAGGGATCGAAATCTGGGAACCAAGGAGTGAGGAATAAACCAGCTGCACCCCAGAACCATGGGCCACCAGTTAAGGCTTTTTGATAGTCCTCATCGAAGGCAAACACTACGATGAAAAATCCCTTTGAGCATAGCAGAACCTTGCAGTTGTTGGTCCAGTTAGATTGGATCCATTGGTAGAGGTCTGCTGTGCGTGGCCATAACCCATTAAACCTGCAGATAATGCCATGTTCCGCAAAATGCTGGGTTTTCTCATCCAGCGATGGATGCTTTATTTCTATGGAGGGGGTTTCCTCCTGTTTATCCACCAGGAAAGGCTTGGGAGCTTGAGCAGGTGGAACTGTTCTTTTAGGCATCTTAGCATGGATAGCGTCTTTATAAGAAAATGCCTCAGCTGAGGAAGACTGCCCTGCAGCGCCCCCTCTTAGATGAAGGGTAAGAGCGATGGAGGAATTTCTCTGAATGTTGTAAAAAGACAGGGGGAAGAGATCCTCGAGTTGTTTACCTTCATGGAGAAGTCGTTGCGCTGCAGAGGGAATCCCCAGCTTGATTTCCAGAGCCTGCTTGAGGTCTTGCACTAGATCCGACGATCTCACCCATTGTAGCAAGGTTTTGCCAGATATAAGCTTGATCTGGATCTGAAAAGGGGCAGAGAAACTGGAGTTCTGCTTGCCTTTGCCGATCTGATACAACAGGCGGCTGGAGCTTTGAAGGGCCTTCTTATCCTGCGTTTGCCACAGGGGGTAGAGAAGAGAGGAGGCGGGAGTCCTATGGATGCCGAAACTGACATTGTGATCTTTACTAATAAATTGAAAATCTTTTTCCAGATCCATATTTGAATCCTGAGAAACGTGGCTCTAAGCTAATAATCTGGAGACCATATTATAGATCTGCTTTACGTTCCTTCTGCCCGAACCCTCACAGAAGTGATTCGGTGCCCAAGCTTCAAGAAGATGAAAAAAAACATGCTGCCGAACATATGTCCATAAACCCGAATCGATGAATAGTATTACCATCAACGATTTGATGCAGGTCTGGAAACGAATCATTAGACCTGTGCATAAATTGGTTGTGACAGTGCCCCGGATGGCCTCATTCAACAACAACTCGCTCAAGCGCATAGATCTGAGGCTGTGAGGGTTCGCCAGTGAAAAAAACCCAATAACGTCCTCCATTTTTAACACTCGCTGCATTTTCGAAACCCATAAGTTGCTCACAACCCTGGTTTCATTCACGTTTGCATCCACTGGCTTGACGACGAGAAGAAACCGTAGAGACCCGCTATCCTCTACGACATATTCAGATGAAATGAGTCTTGCGAGGGCTCCTTCGTCATAGGCCATTGAGCTCCATTGCCGCTCTCCATTTTCCCTGCCGCCATAAACCCTAAAGAAGAGCCGAGGCTCGACGACGAAAGTGGGAAAAGTGAAACCTGCGCAAAGCCTAGCCATTCTCCCGTCCCTAAAAAAATTGTTGCGTAGTTGTTGGTTATTGCATTGTTGTGAATATTTTTTATTCTGAAGATTCTCGCTGACAAGGAAAAATAAGTTGTCGAGTTGTTGTTGTTGTTGTTGTTTTTTTCTTTTTTTTTTTTCTTTCTACGGCCTGTACATAAGTAACTATCGTTGCTACTGTTACCATTGGTGCCTCTGAAGATATAATTTTAGATGCACAATTTTTGTGGATTTACTTCATACCAACAGTCAAGGGTTTCAAAGCGAGCAACCTGATCCTTTTTTGGTTATCGCTAAATTATTGTCAGAGTGATTTGGTGGGCACAACACAACACATTTGATTTTTTTGACTACTTGGTATATAAAAATAAATTGACTATGCGAGTATATGTGTATGTCAAGTGAAGTTTAAATTATAAAATTTATGAGCATAAATTCAAAGAAAGAAAAGGCATTGTGGTTAGAAGAGCTCATTTACTATAGTAAATATCATAAGGTCAAAAGTTCAAATCTTTGTCAAGATAATTTTGGAATTTTTTTTTTTTTTTTGAAGTTGAGATTTATGTATTTTACCAGTGAATTTGTTGAAATTGAACTTACTTTGTAAATTCATTTGTATTGGGTGCATTTTTGGTGGTAGCTGACACCCCTTTTTTCAAAGTTGATTGCTCAAGAAAATGGCTAAACTCGATGATTTCTTATAGTTATTAAGTAGTTTAATGTCGTCTATTATTCATAACAGTGTCCAAATCAGCATGGACACACTTTCTGATTTTAAAATCTATTTGAAAAATGCTCAAGAGATTATTGAATTTCTCAAAATAGAGTCACAGTCACAGAGAGAAGAACTACATGAATTACAAAAGAAGAATTGAGAACTTGTCCTTGTTCAGAACAACAGTTTGTTTAAGCCCGATCATCAGTCACAGAAGGATCAGAGTAATGATGTGATTTTAAAAGCAAATTTGGATACAATAGAAATTCATGCAAGCATATGTGAGAGTAATTTGCATACAAATGTGAAGCCTTTCATTCCTAAAACTTTTATAAGACCGTGGGAAGAATTTACACATAACAAACACAAAACTAGTTTGGGTTAGAACAAATATGTCTTGGATGTATCTTTTCAAATGCCTGATTTTTCTAAACCTACACACTTTCGAAGTGTTGGGTTGATGGATGGTGTTGTTCTAGAACAAGTTGATCGATGCCAATAGTGTAACAGAGTTGGACAGGTGAAAGATCAATGTTTTGATCTTCACCCATGTGAGAATTATGGAAAGCAAAATCACCACCCAAATAGATGTTCCAGAAAGAAGATTATTGCAAGAGAGAAACTAAGTTTCAGATGGATTGCGTCTTGGGATTGGTTGAAAATAGCAAAGAAGATTTGTAGGTCATACCGCAGGAAACGTTTGAGAGTGTTGACCAAACTTGCAGTGATGAAGAATACTTCTCACCCTGTATCCGACAAGGAGGGAATTTTTGATGGTCTGCTATAGGTTTGAAGATATGCCAAGCGAGCCTAAGATAAATATCATAATGTTGCTACCACAGTCTAGAGTTCGAGTTTAGATTCAAATTTGTAGGCAGCTTTTTGTTATTGATGCTCTATGAGAATGAGAATGATTGCATGCTTTTGGCATGTTGCTTTTATTGATCTAAGAATTTTTATGAAGGTTCCATACGTGGGTATCATTTGTGGTTTTCTCTTAAAAACCACCATGTTCGGTTTGTGGTTATCCTTGAAAACCATTTCAAAGAGACATTCATCTCTTGGCTGAGATGCGTTTTTGCATTATGAGACCTCATTCTTGGACTTTGATAGATCCCTTTGGATTAAAGGGGTAATGTTATATAACCAATCCTCGAGATTAAGGTTGGTTTAGTTTGTTGGGATAGGGTCCCCTAGGGTCAATTTTGGGGCAAAAGCCCAAGTTTTGGGGAAAAAAGCCCAAGTTTTGTTGTAAAGAATGTAAAGCCTTTGCAAGTTGTGGTCGCGGAGCGCATAGATAGTAAAGTGTCATAAAGGGTTTTACCATTCTTTTATGTAAGTTGTGTCAGCTTGTATAGACCTCCCCATGGTTCGTGGACCATGGGATTGTATAAGTAAAAGAGTCTTAGAGAGTCTAAGAAAATTAAGTGATGATGAAGATGAATGTAATGGGTCAGTAGGTAGAAAAACGAAGACATCTTAGAGTAGAAGAGAGGCTCTGCAGCTATGTGTGCAAAGACCTAGAGTAGAGTCCGTAGCTAAGTGCGCGGACCCCTGCAGTTGAGTGCACAGGGAAGTCTTGAGTCTGTAAGAAGAACTGAAGCATTAATAAAGAGATTATTCCAAAAATTCATGTGTTTGTCTATTTACTTTTGTTATGAATGAATGTGCTATTATGCTACAATGAATGATGGGTTTATGAATTAATATTGTATTAATGCACGATTTTACATGATTTATATTGTCATATGAACGCAAGTAATAGTAATTGTTTACACGAAGAATATCTTGTTGCATGTTAAAGTTATCAAACACTTAAACCGATCTGGGTAAATACAGGATTAAGGCCAATCACAAAGGCACATAAGTGGTTGGTTCACCTATTTAGGGTCTGCGAAATGCAGTCGTGAACGTTTGTGGAGGTATAGAATCTAATTAAGGGAAGTTATATCAATAAGCCCTAAGGGCTTATCAATCTGTGCAAAGGCAAGTTTAGGACATAAAACAATATTAAAATAATCTCTGGGTGTAGAAACATGGTTCCAACATCCCCCATACTACTTCAGGTGAGACTTCAGTCCGCGCACCATGATTTGATGTCGAAAGGGCCAATAGTGTAGGGATTTGTTTGGCAAAACTAACTCTGAACCTGGGTCAGGACCCATAAATCCAACAAATGGTTCCATTGCGGGACCGGGATATGCATAAAGAGATGTGTAATGTCGCATCACTGGAATCCAACAAAGAAAGAAATTGAGGAGTGGTTGGATAGAAAGATCCATGAATTCACGGTGCAACAAAACACAAATCCGTGCCTGATAAAAGAAAAATGGTTGGACAAGCATCTGTACATAGAGATACACGAAATTTTCTTATGTTCCTTCCTGATCGAGCTATACAAGTGGATCACTAAATTGGTAGACAACCAGGGAAGGTGGAGGCTTGACGGTCAGATAGTGTGGACCCCAGAGCTAGTGTGGAGATTGGAAGCCTCTAAACAAAAGATAATGCGCGTTGTCGATCACTAGCTTGATCACGTCATAGGAGGATTCGTGACAGAATTCACGGTCAATACCTCAGTCAGCTACAACGAAGTAGAGTGGTGCTTATTCAAGGGACCACAAGGTAAGTATTTATGATCTTTGAATACTTGGATTAATATGCTCTTGTGTGAAAAGCGAGTAATGCCATTACATTGATGTTTGGAGCTACGCGAAGTGGAAATTTCTTTAGGGATAGAGGGAGAACAGGTCCTAAATATAGCTCGCTGATTGAGCCTCCTCTGAGTGATGATGAAGGAGCAGCACATGCTTCACCACAGAGTGTTGTCCAATTAATAAGGCAAGGGTTTCCGCAAATACCTCACCCACCCACACCACCTCTACCTTCACCTCCACAACATACACCTTCACCCACACTACCACCACCTCCGCCACCATTCAATATGTCAAATAAAATGAAGTTGCTCGTTTTCAAAGGCTTAGGAAATGAAGACCTAGACTAGTTTTGGTTCTTTGCAAAGGTTGTATGAACAACCCAGAATATTTGAGATGATCATATGAAGAAAGCGTAGTTGGTTTTTGCTCTATAGGATCATGCGCTAACATGGTACATTAAGTACTGCACCGATAACCTGTTGGCTTCGTTGGCAGATACTCAAACCACGTTGAATAAGGAATTCAGTAGGCCCAAATCCGAATCGCAATCAGTCGTTGGATTCAAGGAAATCATGATGAGGCCTGGTGAAACACCGTAGGAGCTAGATCAGAGATTGAAATACGAGATCCGTGAAGCTAACATGAACCTTATAGATGGACAACACGACGAATGGTTTGTAGCTTCGCTCTTGCCTCACCTAAGGGTTGCTTTATCATAGCAAAAGATTGGGACCCAAGCGGAAGCCCTAGAAATTGCGATAAGATTGCACGAGACACCAATTCAAGATGTTGCTTTGGGAGTTCAATAGATTCATGCAGAGCTGCAGAATCTTTGCCTAGAGTTACTATTGGCTTATTTGGACTTGACCCAGGTTTGGAAGAATTATTTAGCTAAACAAATCCCGCAAATACCGGCCCTTTCGGAAACAGCTCGCGAAGCATGGACTGAGGTCTCACCCGAGGTAGCAGGGGATGGTGCTGTAACCAGGTTTCTGCACCCTAGGGATGTCTTGGATGTGGGTTTGGGCTCACACACTATTCTGCAGCCTCGTGCTGCACCAGATTCGAGAAAATCAGACTATCCTAATCGCGCTTAGTACAGATTGAGTCACATATTACTGGTTTGATATAGTCAAAGCGGTCTCTAAGCAAACATTTATTACTTTTGATTACTTCGTGCATCTAGATTAACCCAGTTCACATGTATTTAATTATAGCAAATGCAAAAATCACAATAGTTCATTTATCATAAAACAATGAAGACGCAATTAGCACAGAATTCAGAAGAAACTTATCTTTATTATCAATTTTCACCAATACATCCATATCCACCCTGCGCACTCAGCTGCAGGGGTCCACGCACACAGCTGCGAACTTTCTAGGCCTCTGCGCACATAGCTGCGGACTTTCCAGGCCTCTGCGCACACAGCTGCAGAGCCTCTACCTTCTACCCTACTCCCCTGACTCGGACTTATAGATGCTTTCAAGCTATTGCCTTTTAGAGCCCATTACATTCCATCTTTTCCCAAAACTACCTTTCCCTCATAGAGCCACGCTCTATTTATACTCTCCCTTGGCCCGTGATCCCTCCGCGGGCTGACTCTATTACTATTTCTTTACATTATTTTTGGGTGGACTACCCTTTGACTCAACCTGCTATAGTTCATGCTCCGCGCTTTCCGCAAAGTATTTTACCAACATTCCGGGCTTCACATGCCATACTCATTCCACGGGGCTTGCGCTACCCAACAGTCCCCCAACACAATCATCGTGACTCATCCCGAGTCACTTATTGGCGTGGCTAGACACTCTGTCTTGGCTTCGCGGTTCACCCTTCGGTGAGTGGCGCTCGTCATCCCCTGATTGTTGGCCAATTGCACCCTGATACCCGCAGATCTGTCCCCTAGACTGCTTTATCATCCCTCCCTCTCTTTCAACTAGTCGGAGCAGTGAGACTCTCCATGGAATGGTTAGTTAGGTAGTCGGCCTTCCCATATAGAGCTTTGGGCGACTGCCATTCACTCTTCCCAGGAAGGGGTCTCTGTTGAGCTTAGCCAACTAAACTGCGCCCCCATCAGTTACTTCTTTAACGACATAAGGTCCCAACCAATGCATATGAAGTTTACCTGGGAATTTTTCAAACTTACTGTCATATAATAATATGAGATCATCCTTCTTGAACGTTCGCACCTTGATATGGTGATCATGCCATGCTTTCTAGTGCTATTTTTGTACCTACTGATGAAATCCCCCCAGAAATCGTTCTTCATCCAATTCGTCGAGTTGTGCAAGCCTTTCCTCCAATGCCCCATGATCTTCCATTCCTGTAGCTGCTGCAATATGTAGGCTGGGCATGGCATATTCCATAGGCATCATGGCCTCCTTACCATAGACTAGTCAAAATGGTGTCTAGCCTGTCAACTTTTTGCACGTGGTTCGGTATGCCCATAGCATATTAGGGATGTGCAAGTCCCAATTGTTCCATTGCGCATTGCAGATCTTAGTCAGTGCGGTTTCCAAAATTTTGTTGAATGCCTCAACAGTCCCATTTGCTTGCAGATGGTATGGCATGCTCTGTTGGTGATATATTTGGAATTCCTTAGTGAGCGCGCTGATGGTTTCATTCAAAAAATGTGTTCCTCGATCATTCATGAGAATCTTAGGACACCCAAACATGGTCAACACATTCTCGAACAAGAAATTTGCCACTGTCATGGCTGTACAATCCTTAACTAGTTGTGCTTCTGCCCATCGGGTCAAGTATTCGGTCGTAGTGATAATATAGCGCACACTCGTCTTCCCTCATGGTTCAATAGGCCCAACAAAGTCGATCGCCCATTTCTCAAATGGTTGTAGTGTTACCTATGGCTGAAGTGGAATTTCATCTCTTTGCAATGGCTTTCCTGTTCGTTTACATACATCACAGGCCTGGCAGTATGCTTTTGAATCTTGATGTAGGGTGGGCCACCATCATCTAGCGCAAAGAACCTTCTAGGCTGTGGCGCAGCGCGCATAATGTCCGCCAGCAACCCCTCCATGTGCTTCGGCAAGGATCTTTTCTTGCTCAAACTCTGGTACATATCTACATAATATCTCATCATGGCCCATCTTGTAGAGATGGCCGGCAATCACAGTGAAATTTGTTGCTCGTGTCACCATTTCCTTCTTTTGTTGCACGGAATACCCCTATTGTGCAGTGCTGGTAGTCAAAAAATAGATTATATCCTCAAAGTGGCCGTCTGCAATGCACATTGCATACAACTGGGTGTTCGGGAATCCTTCTTCTAGATTCGTGGGTTCCTCACCCGTCTCAATCTGGGATAAGTGGTCTGGACCCACATTCAAACGTCCTGGCTTTACAAAAACCTCAAAATCATACTCCTAAAACAACAGCAACCATCGACAGATGTGCCTCCCCAACACAGGCTTATTCACTAGGTATTTTAGCGTAGAATGATCAGTATACATATTAAAATATCCTCCAAGAAAATAGTGATGATACTTCTGGAGTGCGTACACCATTTCCAATCCTTCTCGCTTAGTAGTAGAGTAATTTTTCTCGGCTCTTGACAACCTTTGACTCGTAAATGCAATCGAGTGGTCAACTCCCTCCATGCCTTCTTGAGTAAGTACCACTCCTAATGTGATACATGATGTGTCGACATGCACGTGGAACTCCACATCCCATTTTGGAAAGATCAAGATAGGGGCAGATGCCATTTTTTCCTTCAGCAATTCCAGGCTTTTTGTTACATTCCTCGTTCCAGAAATACGTGGCATCCTTTTTTAACAATTGTTCCATTGCATCCGTGATCTGGGCATAAACTTTTATGAACTTCCGATAGTACCCCGTGTGTCCCAGTGTAGCACGGAGATGTTTGACATTGCGCGGTGCTTAGAGACCTATTATGACAATGATTTTCATCGGATCCACCATTAGGCCTTGCCTATAAACTGCGTGACCTAGCAAGTTCCTAAAAGGAACAAGGAACATACACTTCTTTAGATTGAGTGCAATCTGGTGTCGACTGCAGGTATCTAGCATTAATCTTAAGCTCTCAATATGTTTCTTAACCAGGCCAAAGATGGTCCAATCATCGAGATAGACTTCCAACAATTTATGTATAAATTCCTTGAATGCAGCTACCACAATGTGGGAAAATATTTCCGATGCGTTCTTTAGCCCAAATGGCATCACCGTATACTGAAAACAATGCCATTCCATAGCAAACATTGTCTTGCTTTGATCTTCCAATGCTATCTTGATCTAATGGTACCCAGAGAACCCATCCGTAAAGGAATACACTTCCTGTCCGCCCACATTTTCTAAGACTTCATCGGTAAAAGGTGTGGGAAATGGATCGTTAACACAAGCATCATTGAGTTTCCGTAGATCCACGCAAATGCAGATCTCACCCTTCTATTTCTTCTCCTGTACCACCATCAGACTTACCCAATCGGACTCGTCAACTGGTTCAATGATCCCGACTGTCATCATCTTGTCCAGCTCTTCTCATACTTTTTCTTTGTATTTTGGATTCAATCGGTAAGGTCGTTACTTTACTGGCTTCGCGTCGGGCTTCAAGGTTATCTTCATCATTCGTAGTTTGCCCCGAATCCCTTTCAGCTCTGTAATCTTAGTAGGGAAGAGGTATCGATACTCCCTGAGTAGCTTGACGACCTTTTCCATGATAGCATCGCCCCAATAATCCCCAAGTGTAGCATACTTCGGTTCTTCCTCTATTCCGATATTTATTTGCTTTGTTTTTAATGGCGCTGCGACGTTGGGGCCACATACTTCTCGACTTCCTTCGGATTCTAGTATATTGATGTCGCATGGATCATCCTCGTCCCATTCTACTTTTACATTGTAACATTCCAAGGCCCGGATCAGCTATCGCGACCAATTTGGTTGCACGACTTCTTTTGATTCAAGAAACAACGTGAAAATTGTGGTCTTTACTAGCTTTAACGCATCGTCCACTGTATCCATCCATTGATCCTCAAAAAGAAATGTTGACAGAAACCTTTTATGCAAGATATCCCACTCACTTGTGCCACGCCGAAGCTCTGTTTCAGTATACCAATTCCTTGGGATGACAAGGTATGATAAAATAGGTGCACCCATTCTGGTTGTGGCTCTTTGCCATAGGCTTTGGTCCATTTGCTTAGATGGATGTGCATATTTTCTTTTCCATCATATTTCTCCGTTAGTTGGAGTGCTGGCTTCCCAAATCATATCTACATCATGCAATTACAGCTTCGCCAATCTACGAAAGTGCCTTCATGGGTACCCCACCATCGCGTCAGTGTCACACGCAATGCCCATTTGACCGCATCAAATTGCTGGTACTCTGGTACTGTGCTCTCAAACTTCTCTAGGAATTCATTTACTATTGTGAGCCTGTCATACAACGGTAGTTCACGGTCCTGAGCTTTAATGCAGTACACAGATTTTTTCAGCATATTGCAACTAAAGTAGTTGCCCCGTTCATTCTATTCCACCATTTCTCGTCTTCTTCCTCCAAATCATCGGTGTATGGTTCCGCGTAACCCTATGAAATTCTTCGTTCCTCCATTACCTTACCCTTTATTGGCCTTTGTGCAGCAATTTGGTAGATGCAATCCAATGCTTCGTGTTGATCTTCGTCACACACAAGTTCCATGTAGCGGGGTCCTTTGGTTGGATCTAGTGGAACAACTATGCAGTGCGACTTTCTCTCAAATATCATCTTCCTGTGCTTGAAATTAATAATCCAATTCATCTCGATGGCCCAGTCTATTCCAAACAACACGGGGTACAGGATTTTCTCGTCCACTATCTCAATAAATTCAAAATCCGTTCTAGTGCTTGCACCATCCAGGTCTACAGTGATTCCTTGCAGCCTGCCCATGGGCAAGATCTTCTGCTAATTTGCCATACATAATTGGATCGGAGACCATTGGAGTGGGGGCTTGCCGATATGCTCCCACGTCTGCTTGGGAAAGACGTTTGCATCCGAACCGAGGTCCAAAATGACCCGATCCATCTCATAGTCACCAATCCATGCTATTAACTGCATTTCTTGTCTGGTCCACGATGTATGGCTCCCCATTCATCGGACTATGTAAGCTTCTCCCCATCCTACGTATTTGTCAATTACCTCCTGCAATCCTTTCACTGCCCTATTATCATGAAGTAACTTCATGCAAGTTTCTATGAAAGTTGCTGACATTGAGGGACTGTTGTGGGGAAAAATGCCTATGCAAGATGATCCTATCCACCTAAGGTGTGACAGTGCCTTAGAAACAAACAGAGACAGCTATTCTAGTATCCTTCCTTTATGAATTAAGAATGAAGAGAGATGGATGGACTAACCGGTGTCTTCTGTTTGTCCCTCGATCTGGTTCCTCTTCTCTTTGGGAGTTCCCAGCTACTTGCCTTCTCGCTCGCCCAGCTTCAAGAGGTTTCTGCAAGATCACAAGAAGAGAACACTACACAAAGACATAGAGTCATATTCATAACTAGTTCAGGATTAGAAATAAACTAAATACACTAATGCAATCATACATCAAAGATACATCAGTATATAGGAGAAACCAATATATCTTTATTGATGAATAACAAGGTTTAGGAAGAGATACAACCCAGAGGGCTCCAATCCAGCACCTCCTTCCCAGCAAATGGAATTCCTATCTTCACCCCCTTCAAAGCATTAAGCACCCAATGATTCCAATCTCAAACCAACAACAATTCTTTGCAATAACAAAATTCCAGCCTCTAGATCTCATGGAGGAGAGATCCATATATAGATGTTTGGAGAGAGGATGAGTCAGCTTGAGATCTGACTAGTGTCCTCTCCCTCTGTCAGTTCTTGATTCCACTTGGAGGTTCTTGCTTCCACTTGGAGATTGGGAACCTCTTACTCATCACTAGTCGAATTCACTGAGGCAAGTGTCATTGAGGAAGATTCTGGAAGCTTCCTGGGTCTTGACACCTCTTGGAATGAACTTGCCATTTGTCAACTCTCGCTCAGCGCACCCTGGTAGTGCTTCTACCTGCGTTGCAGTGCAGGTAGCCAGTGTTGACTTTGACATTCAGCGCAGACAGCTAATGGAGCCACTGAATTGATCCTGAATTGACTTGTTTTTGAGCAGTTTCTGGTGGAGAACTTCTGTGAATTGCTGTGGTTTGTTAGCCTTGTTCCTCTAGGGGTAGGAACAACATGTTTAGGGACTTTGGATCCCTTAGATTATGGACATTTCATGCTTATAACTGTAAGGCACAAAAATTTCTATAACAGTTTCCCCCTAAAGTATGAGGTCGTTTATCGGGTGAAATGCTTTATCAGGAGGATCCGAAGTTCATCCAATGCTGGGAGGAGACCTGTAATAAGATACAATACAATACATTATTTTTCATACTGCTTTCATGATCTAGCTGAGGTGGGCATGCCCATGCTCAACTTTATAAATTCATTTTCCTGTACATAGAACAGACAATTGTCTGATGGTAGACTGATAATTTTGATGCAATTTTCATCCTTTGGATAGGATGATTATCTGCTGCAATGATGTACATGTCAATGTCTTTATCTTTCCTGAATATATATCACAGCCTGGATGGATGAAACTAGATCCGGGGTCTTCAAACTCATTCGATCTTCACTCTAAGTACAAGTCGATCCATGTGAGAAATGTTCTGAAGTCGAACATGGAAAGACATCGGTTGATTACCGGTCAATGAGGTAAACCGTTAACAAGCGCGAGAGGAATCACCGATAATGATAATGACCCTCAAGGTACTGCAGTACAATTCACGTGGTGTGAATAAAGGACTTGGCGTCGAACACCACGAAAAATCTTTCAGTTGAAGGTCATTGATGTATACCTGTCGCGCGGAAGTGAGAAACTTGCCATTGAGGCATGCAAGCTTCAAAGTACTGAAGGGGTTGTTCCTAGATCAACTTCTTGGATAATGAGCTGATGTCGACAAGAAGCGATCCGTCAAAGGAGGGCCTTAATGAATCCCACATCAATGACACGGAACGAAGCTAATGATTTTGATGGAGGTGAAAACGATCTGTGACATACGATTCAGGGTGGCGGTCATGAAAGGATGAAGGATAATGTACGGCAGTGGATGGGACACGGTTGACTTTTCTGAATGACTTCTCTTGAACATATGGCGACACTGATGTGATGGATCGGTAGCATTACCCAAAATATGGATGGTATGGCGAGACCATGGTGATGTGACCGGTGAATGAAACAACCCAACCCGATTGTGGTACGGAGGAAAGGTGTCATGTTCAAGAGCGACTTGCTACCATCAAAGTTTTCTTGAGTTTCTCCCAATTTTTCCCCAGTCATTGCTAACCAGTACCTCTTTATTTTTGTCAAGCTTGAGGAGGATAACATATGCTTGTTCTATAACTTGCCCTTCGGGCAAGCCCATCGCTATGTTTTAACGAGCCTAGCGATAGTGAAACTCGTTCTCGTCTAAAGACAAGTTTGTCGCTATTTAATGATTTTAACGAGTCTAACGACAAAGATAACTCGGTCCTTTTCATTTTTAGAGAGTCTGAAAAGGTACATAAAGTTAACTCCAAAAGTCCTTTTTCGTCATCTAATCCCTTAGGTCCGAAAAAGTATAAAACAATACAGAAGGGATGAGTTTTCGATAGTTTTAACGAGCCGAACAAAACAAGCGCTCGATCTTTTTGTGCAATAATCCCTCAGGTCCAAAAAGATTAAAATCTAGAGGAGGGATAGCACTTCCTGTCCCTTTAACGAGCTGGAAGGCCAAGGACTCGACAATCTTTTCATATTTTACGAGTCAGATGAAAAGAGCTTAAAGAAGACTCGTCTTTTGAGGAACGAGTGATAAAACAGGTTAGCAGCTGATTCCAGGTACAGGTTGGAATTTTCTAATCACGGCAGTGTCACAAGGATGGCTAGTGAAATCACTCTTCGCAGCTGTTCCTCAAAATGGGTAAACAAACATATGGAGGTGAACGATCGGCCAATGGAAAAGTGGAGGTGACGGTGAAAACACGACCAAGGCTTTAATGGCTGATGATATTACATTCACAGTGGTTATTTACCGGAATAGTTCATTTTTAAACGAGCTTAAACGCGGGTGGAAACATTTGCTCGATCTTATGTTTATTTTTTAACGAGCATGAACTATGTGCTAAAACTGCTCGGATCTTGCGTTTATTTTTTAACGAGCATGAACTGTGTGCTAAAACTGCTCGAATAATCCAGTCATATGATAAGAATGTCTCATGTAAGATTCCATTTTTTATGGAGCTTGCACCTTACCAAAGCTATGCCCTGCATCCTTTCGTTATGCAAGTTCGGAAACGACTAATCCTACGAGTTTAAAGGGTTAGACCTACAGGTTTAAAGGGAGGACCTAAAAATTTAAAAAAATAAATAGCCGCCCCTTGCTTGCACTTCGAAAGGTTTGCATGCCCCCAGGTATAAAACAGAGTTTCAAGGTTACCCCTACTTTAGTCCGGCAAAACAATTGTTTTACGAGAGAGGCCTACCTCTTTCAGGTTACCCAAAGATTTCTCCATTCGCGGCCACGAATAGAACACTTCCTCGGTGATGTCTATCGAAATAGACAACAGTGAGCGACAATGCCCGCCAACTCACATAACTTTGACAAAAGAATCTTATTCTAGAACAACCCCTCTTCCACTCACGGACGGGGTACGGACTAGTCATATTCTCCCGCGGAAACCTACCCTATACCCAAAGTTTTCCCGCCGAAGCAGACCAGGACGCATGCCCCCTGGGTTCCAGTCATATCCTCCCGGATTACTCGCGCTCATCAGGAGGACAGACCGTGGGTTGAGACATTTCTTGCGTGAAGAGACCATTTAGGGATGGTAAATGACTATTTGCAATGCGTGATCCGGGAAATGAAAGTTGGTCCACGAGCTTGACCATTCTTCCTTCATGCGGAAAACACATTACTCTAAAGAGTGGGGAGACGATGGCTCCCATGCAATATATATAGTCTTGTCCAAGGAGTAGGTTATAATCCAAGGGTCCTTGAACGACCATCACGTTCATTTGAACGGTCTTCCCTTTCAATGTGATCGGCACTTTGGGGAGGATCCCTAAAGGTCGACTGGTTCCTTTATCAAAGCCTGATAGATTTCTCATTTCAGGCAAAAGCGCTGGCAAACCAAGCGCTTTCCAAGCAATAGAGGAAAGGATACTCACAGATGCCCCCTCATCAATGATTGTGCCAGTCATTACCATTCTGTATATTTGAACGATAATTCTGAATGGTATGCTTGCTGGAAAACGGGGTCTGCCTAGTTGGTTCCAGTCGAACGAGACAACTAGGTTGCTTGGTGGTGGGACCGAATAGACGGCCGGGTATGACTCTGACGAAGTTCCTTCCTGCGATAAAGGAATGGGCAAATTGCCCCCTTGTTCGTCGGAGTCTGTGTTGATGAAGAGAATTTGGACGATGTCGTCTTTATTCTCCTCTGTGATGGTATCATTCGAAGATAGAGCCTCTGAAGGCAAAACTGGGTCAACTGCCGCCTCAACCTTTTGACTTTCGTCAGGTATGGATCCAGACGGTTCATCTTCAATGATAGGTGCTTCGGTGGACCACCTGGGCGGGCCAGCCGGGTTCTCAACTAGTGAAGGACTTGGCAGGAGTTTTTGATATCCAGTAGGAAGTTGCACTGGTAAAACCGGGCTATCTTCCAAAACTCTTTTAGCCTCGTCTAAGAAGGGACAACGGTGGATGGCATGGTCACCTTCACATAGTTTGCAGGGAAATCTAGCTTTCCCTCTCTGTCCTGTGACTTCACTTTCACTAGTTGACGGTGAGCTGTCAACATGGCTATCAGAGGTCGATGCTACCGAATTGTGCAGATGGGGAGACCAGTCCCTTAGTATCCGAGGGATGCAGGGACAATCTCTGTGGAAGTGGTCTCCCTTGCATATGACACATGGCGATTTAGGCCTAGTCAGTGCTGTGTGTGGATTTCTGTCAGACGACACTTGTTTGCCCCCAGTCGCTTTTGGCTCTTTCTTCTTCTTCTCTTTCTTCTTCTTTTCCTTCTTCTCCTTAGGAACTTGGTTTTTTGTTTTACCAGTTCCGTCAAGCGAAGAGGAAGGAGGAGAGGAAGAATTAGATGAAGTATAAGGCTAGTGGGCAACTCTGGTCTGGTCTAACTATTGATTCGACTGTTCAGGAATAGTGGTGTTCTGAACGACATTGGTCGAAAAGAGCCAGACCGGCAGGCCAATTGTCAGTCCTGGAAGCGACAATGTGGCCATATGGGGCGCACCAACATCTCCCCAAGAGGAGAAGGGACTAGGATTTCCACCAAGGGGAATTCCTTGGTTGGTATGCTCCATTTTCTCAACCTAAAGATCAACGCAGGAATAGGGGTGATTGTTCCGTTTAAAATAAATTTTAACGACGCTTTAGACACAACTTGCTTTTTCACTTTTAAAGAGTCGAGAAAAAGCTAAAGATGACTCTAGTCTCCTTCGATGTTTTAACGAGCCCGAAGTGAAAAATGCTCGGATGGACTTTTTCCGTTATAGAGTCTGAAAAAGGCCAAAAGGAACTGCTCTGGAGTTCTAGGCAGAGGGTGTGCCAAACTTTTCGCAAAACCGCAGAATAATTTTTAGGGTACGGGCGGTCGATCTTCCTGAATGCTGTGTTCAGTGCATTGCGATCAGTAGGGCGGCCGACACGGATTCCTAAGGATAAAGGTTTTATGCCTATAGGGGTCTCCCAATATATACGTGACGGTACGTGGGAGCACAATCCGTACTGGCGCTATCGTCCCTCAGGAGGAATCACCCACCATCAACGAGATCGACAGTCACCAGGCTTTACGACGCCGGAACACGTCTCTAGCCTAGACCTCTATGTTGTGCGTTATGTTGCAAAGCGTTGTTAAGTTCATTCAGTTTATTTTAAGTTGATCTTTTCAGAAGTTTGCCTTTTGAGGTTCACCACGAGATGTATGATACAGTTCCTAAATGCAGTCTAAAGATGATAAGCAAGCTTTATATCTTTTCAACTTATGAAAATCCTAGCTACAAAGGGAAAAGAAAGACACCATCTTTTCTCAAAGAGCAATCAGCACACTCTAATGCACTTTTCCTAAATCAAACATGCAAACTATCAAGATGCAAATGCACAATGCAGGTGTTTGTTTTCCGCTTTCTTAGTATTGATGCCTACAAAGAAAGATTTTTGTACAACTTTGAATTTGCTTTTAAATGACAAATACAAACAAGTTTACTTTTTCGAAATCAGAGAGGGTAGAAGAGATTACAACACTTAACGATTTCCGAAATGAATACTTGTTTTGACACTTAAAAGAGACAAACTCAAACCAAAAGCAAAAGTAAATGTATAATCAACTGTAAACAGCCAATGAACTCTCTCCTAAGATCACAATCAACAGATCTGAATCAAGGGCTACAGGATGACTATTTCACTCTTGCAAAGGAAAACTGTAAATGACGCCACAAACACATAAAAACACTCACAGTCTTTTTGTAAAAAAGGAGGCAGAATTCAAGCAGAGAAAAGGAGTTATCAGACTGGTACCTATGCTGGTTACAGGCTGCAAAAATCAGAGATCAAAACAAGGCAAAACAGAGCAGAGAACCCTAGCTGCACAAGGCCTAACTGGATCAGCGCACCCTCAACACAGGGGTTTTGACATTCAGCGCAGGTAGCCTTCACGGGACCTGCGTTGAAATGCAGAACCTCTTCACAGGGTCTGCGCTGAAGGAGAAATGAGAGTTTCTCACTGGGTTCTGGGTCACAAATTGCTGATTAATCTACGGTTTCAGGCCAAATAAAAGAAACAAGCAAGGTACAATCAAAGGGATGCTTTGAGGGAGTACTAAGATCTATCACAAAGGATCATCAAATCATTTGTGAGTCCATTGTTCAAATCATAGACAAATCCAGTGATTGGATCAAAGCAGCGACTGTCTACTTTGCATCTGAGAATAGCAGATGCAGTTCGATTGTTGTTGTTGAGTCTATGAAAAAAACAATGATAGAGACACAAATAAAATGACTAAAAAGATCTCCCCAGTGGAGTCGCCAATTTGTTGTGGGGAAAAATTCCTATGCAGGACGATCCTATCCACCTAAGGTGTGACAGTGCCTTAGCAACAAACAGAGACAACTATTCTAGTATCCTTCCTTTATGAATTAAGAATGAAGAGAGATGGATGGACTAACCGGTGTCTTCCGTTTGTCCCTCGATCCGATTCCTCTTCTCTTTGGGAGTTCCCAGCTACTTGCCTTCTCGCTCACCCAGCTTCAAGAGGTTTCTGCAAGATCACAAGAAGAGAACACTACACAAAGACATAGATTCATATTCATAACTAGTTCAGGATTAGAAATAAACTAAATACACTAATGCAATCATACATCAAAGATACATCAGTATATAGGAGAAACCAAGATAGATTTATTGATGAATAACAAGGTTTAGGAAGAGATACAACCCAGAGGGCTCCAATCCAGCATCTCCTTCCCAGAAAATGGAATTCCTATCTTCACCCCCTTCAAAGCATTAAGCACCCAATGATTCCAATCTCAAACCAACAGCAATTCTTTGCAATAACAAAATTCCAGCCTCTAGATCTCATGGAGGAGAGATCCATATAGAGATGTTTGGAGAGAGGATGAGTCAGCTTGAGATCTGACTAGTGTCCTCTCCCTCTGTCAGTTCTTGATTCCACTTGGAGGTTCTTGCTTCCACTTGGAGATTGGGAACCTCTTACTCATCACTAGTCGAATTCACTGAGGCAAGTGTCATTGAGGAAGATTCTGAAAGCTTCCTGGGTCTTGACACCTCTTGGAATGAACTTGCCATTTGTCAACTCTCGCTCAGCACACCCTGGTAGTGCTTCTACCTGCGTTGCAGTGCAAGTAGCCAGTGTTGACTTTGACATTCAGCGCAGACAGCTAATGGAGCCACTGAATTGATCCTGAATTGACTTGTTTTTGAGCAGTTTCTGGTGGAGAACTTCTGTGAATTGTTGTGGTTTGTTAGCCTTGTTCCTCTAGGGGTAGGAACAACATGTTTAGGGACTTTGGATCCCTTAGATTATGGACATTTCATGCTTATAGCTGTAAGGCACAAAAATGTCTATAACAGGGACGTTTATACGGCTCAGACTGATCTCCTTCTAAGATTGCATCACTCCTTAGTACCATATTTACTTTAGGTTCTTCTTCATGTGGTTCGACCCTTATCATTTGGACATTCTGTGTCATCGTAGGAGGTGCTGTCCTTTTTTCACGAATCTATGCTAGCAGCATAGGGCAATCAAGCAGTTCATGGTCGAATTGTTCGCAATAGGGACATGATACTCAAGTTGGATTTGTGCAATCCCACGTGTAGTTTCCTGGTCCTCCACAATTGTAACAAATTAGCTGTCTTAGACCACTTCCTGGTCCCATTCCACCCCGTCCTCAACCCTGTCCTTGGAATCCACAACATGCAAATGTTGCAACTGGATTTTGACCTTGTCCCGCAGTCTATATTTGGTAGGCAAATGCCTGATCCACCAACATTCAACAATCTCTGTCCTCATGACCCACCAATCTACAAAAGTTGCAAAAGAGTTGTTGGGGGGTCTGATTGTATTTCGGCAATAGATGGCAATTATCCATGTTGTTTTTTCCTCCTACATGACAGATTGCACACCAGAGCAGGGTGATCATGCTCGTCCCTACTTGTGCCTCTGGTCGCAATGGTGTTGGTCCCCCCGTGACCACAAGGTTTACTGCGACTAGACAATGGTCTTTATCATGTCCCTGGCCCCTACACTTGATGCACCAAACTTCTTCCCAAACTTCCGGCACCTGGTCTTGTTTTAACTTTTGTATTTCCAAACACAAATTTTGGACCTGTGCTTGGATTTGCTGAACTCCCAACCCTGGGTCCTGTACCGGGGTTTCGTGCAGCCACATTGTTGCCTCCAGTGCTTCTGCTTGGGTTGAGATCTTCTGTTGTGACAAAGCCGATTTCAGATATGGCATTAATGATGCGATAAACCAAGCGTAGTGATGTGCATCCATCAGCGTCATCTTGGCTTCACGAATAGTGCTTTTCAACCTCTGATCCAGATCCCACGGGGTCTCACCAAGCATCATCGTGATTTCTTTGAATCCTACGACCGACTGCGACTCCGATTTTGGTTGGCTGAACTCCTTTTTTAACTCTGTGTAGATGTCCGCTATCCCTGCTGTTAGGTCGATGCCTGAATACTTCATATACCATGTTAGCGCTCAGTCTTGCAGTGTGCTGACTAAGACAACTTTCTTGATATTATCTTCTGTGATCTACTGCACGTTCCATACTAAATTCAATACAAACCAAAACTTTTTTGGATCTTCACTTCCTACTCCCTTCAATATTGGTAACTAGATGGCACTCGCCATTACTACTATTCTAATTCTTCATCACTCTTTCCTCTAGCGTCCCTGCCTTTCACACTAGAAACCCCTTAGGTAGATCCTGGTCTCGGCAACAGAACCATTTGTTGGCTTATTTGGGCTTCACCCAGGTTCAGAATAATTATTTAGCCGAACAAATCCCGTAGCTACCGGCCCTTTCAGCAACAGCCCACGAAGTGTGGACTGAGATCTCACCCAAGGTAGCAGGGCATGGTGTTAGAACCAGGTTTCCACACCCTGGGGATGTCTTGGATGTGGGTTGGGGCTCGTGCACTGTTCTGCAGCCTTGCGCTGCACCAGATCTGCATAGATCAGACTATCTAATTGTTCTTAGTACAGATTGAGTCACTTATTACTAGTTTGATCTAGTCAAAGCGGTCGTTAAGAAAACATTTATTACTTTTGATTACTTCATGCCTCAAGATTAACCCAATTCACATGTATTTAATCATAGAAAATGCAAAAATCACAATAGTTCATTTATCATAAAATAGTGAAGACATAATTGGCACAGAATTCAGAAGAAACTTATCTTTATTATCAATTTTCACCAATACATCTAGATTCACCCTACGCACTCAGCTGTAGGGGTCCATGCACATAGCTGCAGACTTTCCAAGCCTCTGCACACATAGCTACAGAGCCTCTACCTTCTACCCTACTCCCTTGACTCGGACTTACAGATGTTTTCAAGCTATTGCTTTTTAGAACCCATTACATTCCATATTTTTCCAGAACTACCTTTCCCTCATAGAGCCATGATCTATTTATACTCTCCCTTGGCCTGTGATCCCTCCATGAGCCAACTCTATTACTATTTCTTTACATTATTTTTGGGTAGACTACCCTTTGACTCAACCTACTATAGTTCGCGCTCCGTGCTTTCCGCGAAGTCTTTTACCAACATTCCGGGCTTCACACCCCATACTCGTTCCGCGGGGCTTGCACTACCCAATAGTTCCAAAGTCTAAAGAAAGATAGAGTGGCTCAACCAAAGGTGTGTGAAGAAGTTTGGCATCTAAAATGTAAGAGTCAGGGGCATGATAAAGATCACTGACCTGTCTTCGAAAATTCTATTGCAGGAGGAGGGCCAATGCCTCTGAGGTTGGAAGCTCAAGCAGGGCCAAGTACACAACCCATGTTATGGTGTGCTATCTATTAGGTAGCTAGAAAACATGTAATAGGCAATTGTCACTTGCTGCAGAAATTTGTGCAAACACTACAACAGCTCTTCTGCAACTTTTGCAAATCAGTGGGCCACAATGAGCGTAACTGTCATAGCTATGAGTTGACGATGGAAAGAATGCCCATATATCAAATGCAAATAGAAAATCAGCCTCTGGATCAAGGCGTTGGGGGAGCACATGGAGGATATCAGGGGCACGAATGAGGTTGAGGAGGAGGAGGATCTGCGAGAGGTCGAGGACAAGTTATTTTCTACAATTGTGGAGTGCCCAGACACTATGCAAGAGAGTGTATGAGACCGACGCGCTTGACTTGATGATACAGTACTTAGTTTGACCATGCAATAGAAGAATTCCTTTTATTAATAGATAAAATGCAGGAGAAGAGGGCGTAGCATCAACAATCTACCTAGAACTTACAGATGATGTGGGTTGAGCCCCGCGAAGAAGTTCCTAATGTGAACGTCATGCTACGAAGTGGAATGATGACTGGTGAAGATAAATGAAAGCAACCTGAAGAAGGTGAGTGGGTCCAAAAGGCTCTGGAAAAAGAGGTTAGGTTTGACCTGGAGTGCGTGAGAGAAACATTCATGGAAGCGAAGAAAAGCTTCACTAACGCTTCTACCTCAAGAAGTCAAGACAAGTTGTTTGAAGAAGTTGACCCCTCCATGCTTACTACGTTCTTGGAGACCTGTATGAAGCTGCTACGCGATAGCAAGGCCTTGAAAGGATTACAGGAGTTGATAAATAAGTGTTTCGGTAAGGAAAATACTTTTGAAGGACCTCGTGTAGTCAAAAAAATTGGTAAGCATAAGGCAAGAACATGGCGTGAGAGGAAGCTCACGAGTCACCGCACAAATAGGAGAATATGAAATGGACAAAGTTATTTTGGATCTTGGGTCAGATGCAAATGTTTTTTCTAAACAAACATGGAAGAGAATGGGAAGACCTATGCTACTGCGCTGCAGTGGTCTCTGATTCAATTGACGATGGAAAATCAACAGAATATATCCCCATGGGAAGATTGCAGGGAGTGACAGTAGATATTGAAGGTGCGGGAACGTTGGCCGATTTTGAGGTGATAGAGATCGTGGATGACAACAATCCATACCTCGTTCTCCTTGGGATTGATTGGGCCATCGACATGAATGGGGTAATCAATTTGAAGAAGTGGACAATGTAATTTGAAAGGAAATCGCTCTACGTAGTAATACCTTTGGACCCTGCAAAAGGACCACGCTATACTGAACTAGTCCATGATTATGAGGAAATCGACGATGATCTAGACTAGATCTATAAAATTACATCGTGAGATCAAGATTGGGTTAATCTGACAGCTGATGGACGCCTTGCATGGGACCGCAAAATTTCTTGTACATCATATTCAGATGAAGAGCTAGAACACTAGTAGAATAGGTTGCATGAAGTATCTACGTTGCGTTGTAACATGATGACTAAATCATTGCACTATGTATCGTTGGAGGTAAGAATTTTTCCTTATTATGATGGCCTAACTGACGTAGATAAATTTTTGGATGCATTTGAAAGGGAAGTTCCTGAGAAGCATCGCTTCCAAGCACTGGATTTGGCGATGCGGGCTACACCCACAAGGTGGTGGGGTACACATAAAGACAATTTTGATGGATGGGGTGAATATAGAAGAATGATGAGATTGCAGTTTGGTTGCCCAAAAGTTCGGCTAATAGAGAAATATGATGGAAAGAATGATCCGTGTGATCACTTAACAAAATGGACTGACGCTTATGGAACAGAGCTACAACCTGAGTGGGTGCATTTATTTTGTCACACTTTGGATGTAATACCAATGAGTTGGTACTTGGAAATAGAGCTCTGCCATGGTACTGAAGAATGTGACGTTTTGAGATAGGGATTCTTGATGACATTCAACTTTGAATATGTGTTCGAATGCATTGATGAGGCATTGTAGGAGGTCAAGGAAATGATCTTTAGAATACCATAGGATCCCTTGGATTTGATTCAACCTAATTGGACCACCCAACTGCGC
Organism: Pinus tabuliformis; assembly: GCA_031772625.1. Lineage (NCBI taxonomy): Eukaryota > Viridiplantae > Streptophyta > Pinopsida > Pinales > Pinaceae > Pinus > Pinus tabuliformis. Next base: position 1,937,731,754 of record CM062818.1, on the reverse strand, counting down.
CATGCGTTGGAGTGCTACAATGTGACTGCTGAAGAAGAAGATGAGGATCCAAGGAATATTAACATCCCATAGGCAGAAGGTCACTGTGAAGTTGAGGGACCACAAATAGAGAATCCAGATATCACCGTGCCACTAAAGAATAGATAGGTGAATATTGGCACAGAAGCAGAGCCGAAGTTTCCCGTAGATAGGGTACTACTGGGATGATGCTATGGTGGATAAGGTCATTGAGTTGCTTCGTGAATATCAATATTTGTTTCCCACAAAATTTCGGATATAAAAGGCATCATACTTGATTTGGGAGTGATGAAAATAACTTTGAAACTGAATGTGAAGCTTGTTAAGCAAAGGCCCTATAACCTTAATTCCAAGTACAAGGAAAAGGTCCGTCTGGAGTTGGACAAGATGCTTGCAACAGGTATTATTGAACCAATGGAGGAATCTGATTGGGTGAGTCCAATGGTAGTTCAGGAAAAGAAGCAAAAGGATGAAACCAAAGTTTGCATAGATCTCAGGAAGCTCAACGATGCCTGTGTTCATGATCCTTTTCCAATCGATTCACAGACGAGGTATTGGACAATGTGGGAGGATAGGAAGCATATTCAGTCACTGATGGGTTCTCTTAGTACCATCAAATCAAGATTGCACCAGAAGACAGGAGTAAGACAACCTTCGTGATTGAGTGGGGATGCTTTCAGTATATGGTAATGCCTTTTGGGCTTAAAAATGCGTCAGTGATATTCTCGCGCGTAGTCATCACGACATTCAAAGAGTTCATTCATAAATTTTTGGAGGTATACTTTGATGATTGGATAGTATTTGGACTAGTAAAGTGCCATGTGGCTAGTTTGTGCTTGATGTTGGATACATGTCGAAGGTATCAGATTGTGTTGAACTTGAAGAAATGTTTATTTTGCATCCCTTTCGAAATCTTGCTGGGTCATGTGGTGTTCAAAAAAGGATTAATGGTGGACCGTATTAATATTGTGGTTATAATTAATTTGGAGGTGCCAAGAAGTGTTAAATAGTTGCACACAAGACTGGGTCATACTGGATACTATCGAAAGTTCATCAATAGTTGTGCCCAAATTACCGCGCCGATGGAAAAGCTACTAAAGAAAGAAGCTACATTTTGTTGGGATGAAGAATTTCAATGAAGTCTAGATGTATTGAAGGAGAGAATGGTCACCGCATTGATCCTAGCCTTCCCGGATTGGAGGAAGGAATTTCATGTGCATGTGGACGCTTCATGTATTGTGCTAGGAGCAGTGCTAACATAGGTCGGTGAGGGGGAATTGGATCACCCTATAGAATTTGTAAGAAGGAAGTTGTCTAAGGCTGAAAATAATTATTCGATGACAGAACATTAAGGGCTAACTATGGTGTACGCGCTCCAAAAGTTTAGAAATTACCTACTAGGTGGACACTTTAAGATGTATACAAAACTACTAGTAAAAAGATTACTCGTCGGACACCTTTTAGGTTGGTCTATGGTGCAGAGGCTGTGATGCCTATGGAGTACAATGTGCCTAGTATATGCATAGTGACGTTCATAAGAATGGAGGATCGTAGAGCCTTAGAAGAGCAGCTCACGCAAATAGAAGAGCTTGAGGAAGATAGATTTTTGGCTAGATTCCATCAGTCGGTTCAGAAGGAATGAGAAAAGGCATGACACGATCGGCACATCAAACTGAAAACATTCAAGGTAAATGATTTATTTTTATTATATGATAGTAATTTTGATAAGTTTCTAGGGAAATTTTAGATGCATTGGCTACGGACATATGTTATCAAAGAGATTACTGATGGTGGAGCAATTCATCTTGTGAAATTGAATGGAGATTCATTTATGAGAAAGGTAAATGGAAGCTGATTGAACCCATACACTGTGGATCCAGCCCAATGACTACATGACGGTAGCACAGTATTAGTGCTCTAGGCAGCTACAAGGAGGTGCGAGACTATAAACTACACTTCTCGGTGTGTAGAACTATGTGACGGGGGCTCTGTGTGAAATAGGAGGGTGTCACAATACTAGAAGATTCGTGAAGGGAGTTGCACTATAGGGGGGAGACCATGCAACACAACTAGAAAGTGACAGTTACCATCAATGTTCATGATTTGATTGCCAGGAGATGGTTAAGAGGAGTGGGCGGTCGACATTTAAGGAATTTAAGACTAAATTTAAGAGTGAAATATTTGGAAATATGCATCCAATCTAGCATTTATGGATGGATTTTTGGGGAAATGAGAAAATTTGAATTCAAATTCGCTTATAAATTATGCATGGTGATCGAGTGAGAAACACTTTGCATTCTAATAATTTCTGAGTTGAGCTGTCGAGTGTTTATGAATCCTAAGTTTTATGTGGATTTGGTCGCTACTTCTATATATGAGAAGTTACTTGTAGATACCCAGCGGTTTATCCACAACATAATGTCCACACCAGCAGAGACCACTAGTACTGGGGTAGCTATCACCTCTGAGGGCATTGTTATAGACATTTTTGGGCACTGCAACCCCAATCATAAATGTCCATAAACCAAGGGCTCCTAAGTCCCTAAAAGTGTTGTTCCGACCCCTAAAAGAACAAGGTCAACTGATTACATCATCTCCTAGAAGTTCTCCATGAAAAACTACTCAGAACTGGTCAAAACTGGACCATCTCACCTACTCCATGGTCAAAGTGCGCTGCATCCCACCTAAATGCACACAGGAGGTGCGATGCATACTGAAAATCCCTTCTATGGGGTGTAATGGGTGAGAGTGGACAAATGGAAGGGTCAATTTGCGAGGTGGAAGATCATGGAATCTTCCAAAAGCTTCTCTTGTGACACTTGCCTCTTTGCATTCGCCTAGGGATGAGTAAGATATCATTGATCTCCAAGTGGAATCAAGAACTATCATAGAGAGGACACTAATCAAATCTCAAAAGTTGACTCACCCCCCTTGCAAACATCTATATATGGATCTCTCATCCCAGAGATCCAAAGGCTGGAATTTTGTATCTTGTAAGGAAGTGCTACTGGTTTCTTGGTGTAACATCATAGTGTTGGGTGATCTAAGCTTTTCATGAGGTGAAGAAAGGCTTTCTTGCTGAGAGGATGATGTTGGGTCAGAACAATTGGTTGTAATCCTCTTTGCTATTCTTGATTATTAATAAAGCTATTGAAGTTTTCCTCCACATTCTTGTATGATTGATGATATATGCATTTGTGTGGTCAATATATATCTGGTCCTATATTGTTTATGATTGTAGATCTTTGTTCTTGGATAGTGTTATTCTGCATTGATTCCACAGGTGCTCTTTGAAGCTGGGTAGATGAGGAAGCGAGTGGAAAAGACCTATCAGAAGGGAGAGGAATCAAGCAAGGAACCAAGCGCAAGACAGAGGTTGGTCTCCTTTTTTCCCCTCTTATCTACTTCCCATAAAGGAAAACGAAAGTGGTTTTAGTTTGTTTGTTTCTAAGGTAGCTACTAGCCTTAGTGGGACTAGCGGCTCTGCATAGACACTAGATTTCCCGATAACAGGCGCTGATCCAGAAGTGATGATTATGGAGGTTCCAGCTGTAGTTCCTATAGCGGTGAGGTCACCTAGGCCAAAGACTACACTGGGAGAGGTCCCCAAGCCTAAGAAGGATAAGAAAAAGAATCTGGTGATAGTGCGCGAGTCACCAAGGAAACATGTAGCTACCTAGGCCTAGAGGAAATAAAAGTTGAGCGCAAAGGAGAAGGGGAAGATGGTAGATCTGGAGGCTGAGAAGGGCGCAAAAGATATCAACATCAAGGGGTTGGACCCTATTTCTAAGATGCTGGAGTATATCCCTCCATGCAAGGGCAAGGTCAATTCCTCTTCAACACACCCCTATTGCCAGAGAACATGATCAGAAAATGAGATCTTAAATCAATATTAAGGTATTACAGACTCATGTGCAGGAATGCTATATTATTTAGTGCAATGGATCGAAAAGATTGCGAATAATATAGACAATGAACAGTCATAAAACATAATAAACACACACATCAACACAACAAAATAATCAAGGAGTTCACCAGACTTCCTAGCTATGTCTCCTGGTCTAGCTTTTAGTGTTGATATCTATATTATGTCTTTAAGAGTAGAATATTACAAGTGTGAGCTTGAATAGAGTCTCAACACAATAGTGAGAAAACAATAGGGATTTACTCGAAATCTTTGAGTCTAAAAGAGTGCACAGACTCTCCCTCTTGCTCTCTGTCTTTTGATTTCTCTTGCTCTCTTCTCTGTGTCCTCTTTGTCTGCCATAGAGTTGCTTTTAAGCCTCTCGGCTATGTCCATTCATCTACATTCTTGGGCTTTCTGGCTATTGGCCACTGTCCGTTCAACTCCCTGTCGATCATTAAACAATCATTGTAAAATGCTTAAGGTATGGTGGCCACCTATTTTCAAACGGAAAGACTGGCGCGGTGAAAAATCCCAAAGAATTGCTTCTTTGTTTACATAGAGAAATACACAAGAAAAACTCTAAAATAGAGGAATTGTATGGCTATTATGCCTCGTATGTTATCGGTCCTTTGGCATCCCGCACCGTAGATCTATTCTCATTCGACGATTCACATCCATCCTGGTTATCCAACCTGCTCATGCATTCTGCAACGTTGATTTGTGACCATTTGATTTGACGGCTGATGTGCATTTTGGATGGCTTACTTGCACAGAGATCACTCGCCCAAAAAAACGGTTTTCTCTCTCCTTGTTGCGTGTTACGTGTCGGTCATTGGATGGGATCGGGCAGAGCCCATCCAGTACCACTTACCACCTAAAGCCCGCCCGAAATACCATTTACCTCGGAACCCAAATAACATAAAGTTGCATTCATAAATCCTTTCGGGTCCATGTTTTATCATTGTAGTGCCATATGCAATGTCTCCTTTGTATTTCGGTTTTATAACGGAAATACAGCAATACATAGAAAAAGCCCGGCAAAACACTTTTATATCAGAACTCAAATTTTATAGAGCCGCATTTATAAACCCTTTCGGGTCTGCCTTGATCGCTATTGCAAATCGCACGGGCTATGGGTCTTCGCCCCTTCATATTGTTGTGACGCGATATTGCGATGCAATATATCGCAATCGCATATCGCATGGTCTTCGGGCCTTTAGTAAGTCCTTCCCTTGGAAACCTATAATGCGATGGCCTAATCACAGTCGCTGATCTACGTGCTCGATCAATGATTCGCACTGTGTCACCGGTTGCAGTCACATTTCCCCTCGGACCGTCCCCGATACACTCCACCGATTTGATCTGGACCGTTGATCGGTCCAATCCAACAGCTTTGATTCAATGATACTTAAACCTTCACTTTTCTCTGTTTTCCGCCATTCTTCAGGGTTTTTCTTCTGTGATAGTGTTAAAATTGAAAATTAGGGCGAAACTCCATGTGGATCATCTTATTCATGGCTGATAATATTTTTATTAGATTTCTCTCATTGAGAGGTGTAGGATTGATCTAAAGATCATCCGATTCCGATAAGTATTTATGGAGATATGAATTTATTTTGATTATGGAATTATTATCAAGCCAACCTACAACTCATGTAGGCTCAGAAGCCCAATAGTCACATCTATTCAAACATCAACAGTTGTGTATAAATAGAGGAGGAATTTTCTTCATTTGTACTCACTCATCTCATCACATCTCTCTCTCTCTCTCCTGCATAGAAAAGATGCTCTTCTCTACTATGCAGAAAAGAGACTCTCTCTCACACATGTGGAAGGAAGGACGCAAATTTGGCGTAGCAACTACAGAACCAAATTTTGGCCAGCATTGACCACAAGACTCCCTCCTCATAACTTCACTATAGGTCCATCTAGATCTCCTCTGAAGGCCGCATTTTTTTGTGGTGGAATCAAGCCGATCCGACAGTAGGTTTGCGAGATATTGTTTGCCCTAGTTTCAGACTGATCTAGGGTTTGTTGCTGCTAATGTAAATCTGATTTATGTACTATTTCTCTCTGCTGGATTATTGAATATAAAGGAAGATTTAATCAAAGGGTTTCCCCACATTGGGATTTGTCCTTAGCTAGCCACCACATCTTGTGTCTCTTGTCTTGGCTTGTTTTTTGTCGATCGTTTAATGTTATATCTACACTTTACTTTATGTACATGTGATTTCTAATCTGTGGATAATAATAAGAAAGGTAAGTAAACTATTATAAGCATAGAACATACCATAAATTAACATGGTATTAGAGCTGAGGTGAAGAAAAATCCTGAGCAAGATAAAGAGCAGTCACCGAAGAGAAGATTGGAAAGGCTATCCTAAAAGAATTATGGGGTCCTCATCACTCTTTCCTGTCGAGGACAAGCTCCATGAGAAAGTTGACTATCATGGATGGAAGATTTCTATCGATCTAACCCTAGAAGATCAAGGAGTGTTGGACCATGTGAGAGGCAATATTGTTGATCCTCCATCAAATGCATCCGCTACTACCAGGAACAAATGGAAAACCAGAGAATTCAAAGCAAAGAAGGTCATCCGAGACTCTATTGACAAGCACTTGGTGGCCTACATCTTCGACCTGAACACCTCCAAGGAAATCTATGATAGACTGGTGATTTTATTTAAAGTTAATGATGCAAATCAAGTTTTGTTTCTTAGAAATAAGCTGAAGGAAATTAAGAAGGGTAAAGATGAGAGTATGCAAGCATACTTCTTAAGAATCACTGAGATCAGGAATGATATCCTATCTATTGGGGAGACTATTACTGATAGGGAAATGGCACTCACGACTCTTGGAGGATTACCATCCGAATGGTACGTGTTCAGGACTACTCTTCTGAACAATAATGTAATTCCTAGTTTCGAGGAATTAATGGCTAGATGCATCCAAGAAGAAACAAGGGTAGAAGAGCAAGAAATGCCCATGCCTAAAGGTCCTCCTGCTGCCTTTTCTTCTCATGCTAAGAAAATAAATTTCTTCCAGGTCTAAATCAAAAAGAAAGGTTGGACCTAAGGGTGGAAGAAAAGGACGATGCTACATTTGCGATGAAGCAGGTCACTGTGAAAGGGAGTGCCCTGATAGAAAGGACTCACACCATGACGATGATCAAAATACCTCCCATGGAAATCAAAGGAATGGAAAATTCAATAGAAAAGGTAAAAGGAGTGTTAGGAATCAAGGAAGAGGACAACCATTCAACAAGGCTAGAAATTATAGGTATGAAATCAACATTGTCAAAAATAAGCAGGATGAATATTATCTACTAGTTGCTCTATCTACCTCTGCTCCTTCAGACTCAATGGGAATTTGGCTCATTGATAGTGGTGCCTTAAGGCACTTCACTGGTTACAAAGAAGTTCTCCATAATCTGATAGAGAAAGAAACTAACTTGGAAATTGTCCTTGGAGATAATATGAAATATCCCGTGAAAGGTGTAGGTAATGTCTCTCTCAAATTGAACCAAGGTAATATGATCCACCTACAGGATGTATTATATGTACCTGACCTAAAAAAGAACCTAGTGTCCATCTAAGCAATGGAAGACAAAGGCTACAAGGTAACCTTCAGTGATGACAAGGTACGTATATGGAAAAATAATGTTAAATATGCCTTCACTCTTGGGTTTCAAGTTGATTCATTATATTAGGTCGGTGGAAGTCCGCTGGGTGTCATGTCTTGGACACATCTCTTCAGTTCGAACTTTGGCATCAGAGGTTTTCCCACCTTCATTACAAAGCTCTACCCGATGTAAGACAAATGGTAACATGGATGCCCGAATTCTGAGTAGAGAAAGAAGGTGTATGTATAGGATGTGCCGCAAGAAAGCTCAAAAGGGGACCATTCCCCTCAAGACAAAACAAGACCTTCGATATATTACAACTAGTTCACTCAGACATATCTGGTATGATGCCTATGAACTCCTTGGGAGGATATTCATATTATCTTACTTTTACAGATGACTATTCTCGAAAGACGTGGATATACTTCTTGAAAAAGAAGGATGAATTTTTCCCTTAGTTTCGACACTTCAAAGCCTTGATCGAGAATCAAACTGAAAAGAAGATCAAAATCTTAAGGACTGATAATGGACTAAATATGAATCTAATGAGTTCCATGATTTTTGTAAAGAGTGTGGCATCAAGAGGGAGACTACTACACCATATACTCCTTAACATAATGGTGTGGCAGAAAGGAAGAAACGTACGATTGTGGAAGCTGTCTGTGCCATGCTCCATGATCAAAGACTTCCAAAGTTTCTATGGGCCAAAGCTGCAAACATTGTCGTATATGTACAGAATCGATGCCCTCATCAATCCTTAGGTTCCAAGACTCCTGAAGAAATTTTCACTAGTAAGAAACCTGACGTATCTAATTTTAGAATTTTTGGAAGCCTTGTATATTTTCATGTGTTGAAAGAGAAAAGGAATAAATTGGGTGCATTTGGAATGAAAGGAACCTTCGTGGGCTATGGAGAAAATACTAAGGGATATAGAATCCATGTAGCCAGTCAAAGGGAAGTTGTGATTAGTCATGATGTCACCTTTGACGAAGATATGGCTCTAAGCAAGGTGAACAATCTTCTGACTTTGAGGAGCTCTCAAGAAGCCGACACCAGGGAACCGAAAGAAAAGGATGATCAAACAATGCCTGATGTGGAAGAACCCATGGATCTGATTGATCCTCCTCCACATGAGCCCTCCTCTTCTAGGAAGAGACCTTCATGGCTTTGGGGGCTACTTGATGATTCTGAAGGACATGTTGCACCCTGAGGAACCTTCCATGAAAGTAAGAAACCTAACAGGTATCAAGGATACCTGACCATCATGAGCATGATCATACAAAATGAGCCTTCATCATTCTTAGATGCCGTCAAGAATCAACTATGGAAAGATGCTATGACTAAAGAATATGAGTCTATTATGAAGAATGATGTCTGGGAAGTAGTTCCCAGACCCCAAGACAAGACAATTGTCACTTCTAAATGGCTTTACAAGATAAAGCATGCAGCAGATGGAAGTATGGAAAAGTATAAGGCTCGTTTTGTTGCTCGTGGTTTCTCCCAGAGGGAAGTTATAGACTATGATAAGATATTTGCACCTGTTATCAGATATCAACCATCCGCTCGATCACAGCCCTTGTGGCTTCACAAGGATGGAACCTACATCAGATGGATGTCAAAATTGCATTCTTGCATGGTTCAATCAAAGAAGAGGTCTACGTGGAGCAACCCGAAGGATTTGAGATTTAAGATAAAAAATCTCATGTATTCAGGTTCAAGAAAGCTCTCTACAGGCTGAAGCAAGCACCTTGAGCATGGTATGAGAGGATCAATAGCTACGTGATGAAGTTGATATTCACTAGGAGTGAAGCCAATCCTAACCTTTACCTTAAGGTTGAAGATGACAAACCTCTCATAATGGTGTTGTATGTGGATGACCTCTTCCTAACAGGAACAAACCTTCTTATTCACAAATGTAAGAGGGAGTTGGCTTCTGAATTTGAAATGAAGGATCTAGGACTGATGCACTATTTCCTAGGACTTGAAGTCTGGTAGAAGCCAAGGGAAATTTTCCTATCTCAAGGAAAATATTTGGTGAAGATATTGGAAAGATTTGGTATGGTAGACTGTAAGCATGTAACTACCTCGATGGAGCTTGACTTCAAGAAGTTAAGTGGTAGTGCCGCTGGACCTGTTTTACGAAGTGCTATCGAGTATCAGCAACTCGTCAGAGCATTAATGTTCTTAGTGAAATCCCGTCTAGATATATGCTTCGCAGTCAACACGTTGAGTCAACATATGGTTGAACCTCACCACATACATTGGATTGGTGCTGAGAATCTATTAATATATCTTCGTGGCACAATTACATATGGGTTAAGATATACTACCGGAGATGTGAGACTACTTAGATACACTGATGTTTTTTGGGCAGGCAATGTGGAGGACCATAAGAGAACTTTCAGGTGCTATTTCTCCTTGGGATCTGCTTCGATATCTTGAATGAGCAGGAAGCAAAATTAGGTGGCTTTGAGCACCACCGAAGCAGAGTATAGTGCTGCTAGCATGGCCTCCTATGAGGAAATCTGGTTGCAAAAGCTCTTCAGTGAGTTGTTTGGATTTACATTGGATACCATCATGATCCTATGTGACAACCAGAGTGGGATTCATTTGTCAGAGAATCTTGTATTTAATGATTTCTCCAAGAATATCGATATCAGGTATCACTATATTCGAGATATAGTGTAGCGGGGAGCTATAAGGCTCCAACATATCAGTATAGATGAACAGGTCGCCAACATTCTAACAAAGCCCCTAACGAAAGTCAAATTCCTGACTTTCTGAGAACAAATTGGTGTCGTTTAGAGACACTCTGATGAGGGACCTGTATGATGCATTGAGCTCTGGGAGCTCAGGGGGGGTGTGGGGTACTTCTTGGAGCGACATAGGACCACAGGGTGATTCACCATCCCCTCGTGGTACACATGTACACCCCGTGGCGACTATGTAGTAGGATGATTAGTTCTCATGTGAGGACTAGATGATGTGTTCTCCATGGCATTTATGTAGTTGGATGATTAGTTCTCCTGTGAGGACAATATTGATTAAGTTCTCCTGTCAAGGCATCCTACCCATGCAGTCTAGGACTCATGGGAAGTACCTCTCATCTAATCAATGAACATGGAAATGAGGATAGGGACCATAGTAGTACCGATGGATGCATCGCTGTATCTACCATACTCCCTATGCTAGGATGACCTTCATTGGTTTGGGATCAATGATACTAGTCTGGGACCAGTGGTAGGAGTGGTACATACTATGACGCTGACTTCGAGTCGGTTGAGACTGCTCTGGGACCAGTGGTATGCACTCTGAGACTGACTTTGAGTCAATGGAGGATGATTCTGGTCTTGGACTAGTGGTAGGAGCTATACCCACTATGACGCTGACTTCGGGTTGGTTGAGACTGGTCTGGGACCAGTGGTACATACTCTGAGACTAACTTTGAGTTAGTATGATACATCCTCAATCATTTCTTCCTCATCATAATTCAGACAAAGCAGAGCAGAGCAGAGTAGATCAGAATAGGGAAGGACAAAATAGAGCAGAGCAGGTAGGATAGAGCAGAGCAGAGTAGGGGTCAAGCTATAAAGGGCAATGCATTTGATGGATGAATAGTAGCGACCGATAGACAGATTGCAGATGGAGTTCTCCCTAGTTGAGAGGGAGTGTTAAAATTGGCAACTAGGGCCAAACTCCATGTGGGTCATCTTATTCATGGCTGATAATATCTTTATTAGATTCCTCTTTTCGAGAGGTGTAGGATTGATCTAAAGATCATCTGATTCTGATAAGTATTTATGGAGATATGAATTTATTTTGATTATGGAATTATTATCAAGCTAACCTACAATTCATGTAGGCTCAGAAGCCCAACAGTCGCATCTATTCAAACATCAATAGTTGTGAATAAATACAAGAGGACTTATCCTCATTTTCACTCACTCATCTCATCACATCTCTCTCTCTCTATCCTGTGCAAAAAAGAGGCTCTTATCTACTGCACAGAAAAGAGACTCTCTCTCACACATGTGGAAGGAAGGACGCAGTTTTGGGGCAGCAACTACAAAACCAAAGTTGACCAGCGTTGACCAGAAGACTCCTTCCTCCAAACTGCGTTGTAGGTCCATTTGGATCTCCTCTGAAGGCCGCATTTTTTGGTGGTGGAATTAAGCTGATCCGATGGTGGGTTTGCGAGATATTGTTTGCCCTAGTTTGGGACTGATCTAGGGTTTGTTGCTGCTAAGGTAAATCTGATTTATGTACCATTTCTCTCTACTAGATTATTGAAGATAAAGGAAGTTTTGATCAAAAGGTTTCCCCACATTGGGGTTTGTCCCTGGCTAGCCGCCACATCTTATGTCTCTTGTCTTGGCTTGTTTTCCGTCGATCGTTTAATGTTCTATCTGCAATTTACTTTATGCACATGTGATTGCTAATCTATGGATAATAATAAGAAAGATAAGTAAACTGTTATAAGCATAGAACATACCATAAATTAATAGATAGTGTTTTTCGATAGTATTAAAGACTTAGACTTAGAGGTTTTAGGATCCATTTTGGATCACGCCTTCCCATTGAAAAGATTTTGGGCCACCAAAAGTTGGTTTTTAGGCATCAATCAAGTGAGGATAAAGTTTCCTAACTTGTCCAATTTCTATCCATCGTGCCTTGCTTAGATTTGAACCTTTGAGTCCTACTCTTAAGTACTCAACATCCCCTTGACGCGTAGTTCTTACCTTCCTGTCCAGAACTATGTCCTCTTATAACTCATTGAGATACTCAGGCAACAAATCCCCAATAGAAGGCAACTGACTTTGCTCTTTAGGATATTCAATCAATGAAGGTTCATACAATCTCAAGTTTTTTGCATTAACAACTGAATAGATCTACATATAAGCTGGAAAATCAAGGTGAAAAGCATTTTCACCAATTTTATCAAGTATCTTGAAAGGTCCATACCTTATTGGTTTTAGCTTCTTACCTTCATCTTGCATTTTGTCTTTGCTAATGTACAGCCAGACTTGATCACCAACTTGAAAACTATGCTCAGCTCGATGCTTGTCATGTCTTGCCTTGTACTTGGCCTGACTTCTTTCCAGTTGATCCTATACTACTTGGTGAATTTCTTGGATTTTCTCAATGAACTTGGTTGCTTTGTCCAAGGGAGACTTTGTTATAAAACCAAAACAAGTGTCAAAAGGAGATCTTTGAGTAGAAGAGTGCTTGGCACAGTTGTAAGCATGTTGCACATAACACAAATGCTCATCCCAAATCTTGGGATGCTTGCTGCAATAGCCTCTGAGCAACTAGATCACTGTCCTGTTGACCACTTATGTCTGACCATCTGTTTGTGGATGAAATGTTGTGCTTTTCTTCAACCTAGTGTCCATCAATTCCCATATATTTGACCAAAACTTCCCAACGAATCGAGAATCTCGATCAGATACAATAGAAGTGGGTAACCCAAAATGAACCCATACATTCTGAAAGAACAACTTTGATGTTTGTTCAGTTGTAACCTGCTTGTTACATGGTATCAAAATACACATTTTACTAAACCTATCCACAAAAACATACAAATAATCATGACCTTTCCTAGATTTTGTCAATCCCCCAACAAAATCCATGGAAACACTTTCCCAAGGACGAGAAGGAATTGGAAGTGGAGTGTACAAGCCTATTTTTCTATTACTGGGCTTGCTTGTACACACATAGTACACCCTTTGATTTATCTAGAAATTGTCTCATGCTTTCTTGGCAAATAATAGAACCTTTGCAATTGTGCAACTATTTTACTTACACCAAAATGACCTGATATGAGAGAAGTGTGTGCTTCTCAGATTATGTTAACTCTTTTAGTTTGTGGAATGCATAACTTTCCCAAATGATATAAGAGTTGGTCCTTTACATAGTAATCTGATTCTTCTACTTGCTTGCCATGACTTAAAGTTGAATATACATCTTTAAAATCTACATCTTTATCATATTTTTCAATGTAACTTTCATGCATTACTGAGTTATGATTAAGTATAGTAGATGCATTTATGATTGGTCTTGACAACATATCTACAACCTTATTGTGTATGCCCTTCTTATATCTGATGACAGGATGAAATTGCTGTAGAAAATCCATCCACCTATAATGTCTTGATTGCTGCAATTTAGTTTGTGAGTGAAAATATTGAAGTGGTTGATGATCTGTGTGTATGATTGTTTCCTTGCCCATTAGGTAACGTTTCCACTTTTTCACACTTTTTACTAATGCATACAATTATTTATCATATGTGGGATAATTAACTACTACAGAAGTAAATGTCTCAGAATGATAGCATATGGGTTTTCCGTGTTGCATCAACACTGCTCCCATGGCATAGTCGCTGGCATCTATCTCAATCTCAAATGGATGTTGAAGATCTAGCAATTCTAGTACTGGTGTTGTACTAGTTTTTTTCTTTTAAGGTGTCTAAGGCTTTTTGTTGTTTTCCTCCCCACTAAAACACCTGTCTCAATCCTGTTAAAGCATGTAATGGAGCTGCAATTAATGAGAAGTTAGCAATAAAATTTCTCCAGTATTGTGTTGCCCCTAGGAAACTCCTAACCTCTATAGCAGATTTGAGTTTAGGCCAATTCACAATAACTTCAACCTTAGAGGGATCTATCTTCGATTCACCACCCCCTACAATATAACCCAAATAATTTAAAGATGTTCTGCCAAATTCACATTTTGACAGTTTTACATAGAGATTTTCTCTTTTTAAAACATTTAAAGTCTTCTTTACATGCTTCAAATGGTCTTCCCATGTCTTACTAAAACCAAGAATGTCATCTAAATAAACAATTACAAAATCATCAATAAAAGGTCTGATTACATCATTCATAACTCTCATAAATGTAGCAGGAGCATTAGTTAAGCCAAAAGGCATAACCAACCATTCATAGAGTCCTTGCTTTATCTTGAAAGTAGTCTTCCATGCATCCTATTTTTCAACTCTAAATTGATGATAACCACTTCGCAAGTCTAACTTATAAAAGTAAACTACTTCTTTCAATTGATCTAATAAATCATCAATACGAGGAAGAGGATAATGATTCTTGATCGTTATTTTATTTAGTGCTCTATAATCAATTCACATTCTCCACGAACCATCTTTCTTTCTCACCAGCACAATTGGAGATCCACATGGTGATGTGCTTGGTTGTATAAATCCTTTATCGAGCAACTCCTGTACCTACTTCTTTATCTCTGCATTCTATAAAGCTGATAACCTGTACATTCCAATGTTAGGTAATGGAGCATATTGCTACAAACAAATATCATGTACTATTTCTCGCTTGGGTGGCAGACCTTTTGGTTCTTGAAATAGAACATCAAACTCTGAAACAACTTCAACTAAATCAGCTTTCTGTTTAGAATCACAGCCTTCAAATGCATTGGATTTTTTAGGATCCTTTGCCTTTACAACCATTAGTAGAAATTGCTTACTTGAATTCACAATTCTTTTCATTTGTCCCGAGTTTATGAGAGAATAGTTATTTTTTAGTTTATGAGCTCTTACAATGTATTCTATTCCATTTTTAGTGAGTTGATACTTATTCTCAGCTCTATAGAAAATAGCTTTCCTATCATACAAGTATGGACTTCCCAAAACAATACCACATATATCCAATGGAACTATATCTAACTCAACCTCATCTACAAATGTTGATCCAATAGCAAACCTAAGTTTACATCATCTCGTCACTTGTAGCTTTGTTTTATCACACACCTAACCTAATGGATATGGCTTCTCATGAGGTTTTGTTTCTAATCCCAACTTCTTTACAATTGTTTCAAAAATCAAATTTACTTGTGATCCACTATCAAATAAGGTATCAATCTTGTTATGCTTGGAAATTAGTCTAATACGAAAAATCTCATTTCTTTCCCTCTCATTACTTTCATTATCAACAAATTGTGCAAAATTACTTGTGGATGCTTCAAAAGCTTTACCTTTAATACCTATGGCTATAACTATTGTTTCATTGCCTGAATCTGATCCCAAGTCCTACTGAATAACTACAACATTCTTTTTCTTCTTTCCACCGAACTTCTTAGGTTTCAGTTTTGGATGCAAAAACCAACACTGTGCCTCATCATGTCCTTTTTTCTTACAATGAGTGCAGGAAGGTTTATCCTTATTTATAGTGTTTTCTTTCCTCTCCTTCCATTTTAGTTTCTTCTTTTTCTTGCTCTTGCTTATAGAATATTTAGATGATCCCCCAACCTCTGTGTTTACATTCTTACCTCTAGCTTCTTGATGTGTGGCTTGAACTAATACATCATCTAAGACAGTGGGATTAAACATGAGAATAGTATGATTTAAATGGCTATGAAGACCACCTATATACTTCAATAAAGTCTCAGGTGAGTCTAATGATATACCTAGAGTTAAATCTCTCTTTCTAAATTCTTGAGTATAACTCTGTACACTTTGACCCTTCAACTGATGAAGAGTTTGCCAACTCATCATTGCCTACTACATGTAAGCTAAAGGATAGAATTGGTTTTTGATAGCAGAAACAAATTCATTCCAGGTAGAATTGATTATACCATGTTTTTGCAGGTCAACTTGTGTCTTGCCTTCCCACCATACTAGTGCAGTTCCTCCAAGTTGAAGACTAGCCAGTTGAATCTTCTTCCTTTCTGAATCAATGCTTTGTCCACTGCAATATACATCAATTTGTTTTATTCAATTATATAGATTTTTTGCATTGATTTCTCCATCATAAATTGGCAAATCAAACTTCACATCTAATTTGATTAAGGAAGTTTTCTTCTTTTCCTTAGAAGAGCTAGAAGATGATGAGGATGACGAAGGTGATGATGGAGGAGATGGTAGAGGAGGCATTTCTCCTTTTCCTTTTCCTTCTAGAGGGGAAACTAGAAAAGGTTCCTCTGCTCCTTTGTCTGGTTTAGGTGTTGAAGTGCTTTCACCTCGACCCTTCTTAAATTCCAGATACATCTCTTCCACCATAGCTCGGATTGTCATAAACTTTTTATAAATTGAGATTCTGATCCAAATGGAGCTTCTTCTGCCATTGTCCTTTGAGAATAGACTCTTCCAATATCTAGATTAGCCTCAACAAGTTCTCCTTCTCCTAGTCTGAGCTTTAATCTAGTTAGCATTCAAAATCCAGCACAAGCTTGTCTAACCTTAACAAAACCAAATGCTCTAATACCACTTGATCTAAAAATGAGATCTTAAATCAATATTAAGGTATTACAGACTCATGTGCAGGAATGCCTATATTATTTAGTGCAACAGATCGTAAATATTGCAAATAATATAGACAATGAATAGTTATAAAACATACTAAATGCACACATCAACACAGCAAAATAATCAAGGAGTTCCCTAGACTTCCTGGCTACGTCTCCTGGTCCAACTTTTAGTGTCAACCTCTATATTATGTCTTTAAGAGTAAAATATTACAAGTGTGAGCTCGAATAGAATCTCAACACAACAGTGACAAAACAATAGGGATTTACTCGAAATCCTCAAGTCTAAAAGAGTGCACAGACTCTCCCTCTTGCTCTCTATCTTCTACTTTCTCTTTCTCTCTTCTCTGTGTCCTCTTTGTCTGCCATAGAGTTACTTTTAAGCCTCTTGACTATGTCCGTTCATCTACATTCTTGGGCTTTCTGGCTCCCGTCCATTGTCCATTAAACTCCCTGTCAAGCGTTAAACGATCATTGTAAAACGCTTAAGGTATGGTGGCCACCTGTTTTCAAACGGAAAGACTTCCGCGGTGAAAAATCCCAAAAAATTATTTCTTTGTTTACATAGAGAAATACAAAGGAAAAGCTCTAAAACAGAGGAATTGGACGGCTGTTATGCCTCATCCGTTATTGGTCCTTTGGCATCCCACACCGTAGATCTGTTCCCATCCGATGGTTCACATCCATCCCGATCATCCAACCTACTCGTGCATTCTGCACTGTTGATCTACAACCATTTGATCTGACGACTAATGTGCATTTCGGATGGCTTACTTGCGTGGAGATCAGCCGCCCGAAAAAGCGATTTTCTCTCTCCTTGCTGCGTGCTACGTGTTGGTCAGTGCATGGGATCGAACGGAGCCCATCCAATACCACTTACCACCTGAAGCCTGCCCGAAATACCATTTACCATGGAACCCAAATAACATAAAGTTGCATTCATAAATCCTTTTAGGTCCATGTTTTATTGTTGTAGCACCATATGCCATGTCTCCTTTGTATTTCAGTTTTATAATGGAAATACACCAATACATAAAAAAAGCCTAACAAAACACTTTTATATCGGAACTCAAATTTTATAGAACTGGATTTATAAACCCTTTCGGGTTCGCCTTGATCACTATCACAAATCGTACGGGCTATGGGTCTTTGCCCCTTTGTATTGTTGTGATGTGATATATCACAACTGCATATCGCATGGCCTTCGAGCCTTTGGTAAGTCCTTCCCTTGGAAGCCTGCGATGCGATGGTGTAATTTCAACCGTTGATCTACGCGCTCGATCAACGGTTCGCGTTGTGTGGCCGATCACAGTCACATTTCCCCTCAGGCTGTCCCTAATACACTCCGCCGATGCGATAACACCGATTTGATCTGGACCATTGATCAGTCTGATCCAACGAATCTGATTCAACGATACTTCAACCTTCGCTTTACTATGTTTTCAGCCATTCTTCATGGTGTTTTCCGATAGTATTAAAGACTTAGAATTAGAGGTTTTAGGATCCATTTTGGATCAGAACATCACCTTTGAGGGTCTGCACTTGGCGCAGATCCTACACTTAAAGATCAAAGGCTGGGAATTGGTGGACTACGAGCAGTTCCCCCACCTTGCTATTGACACCTTCATGCAGAGGTTCTTCTACCAAGAATCTGGTGTCACCATGTTGGAGCCTATGGAATGGATTCGCGGAGTCAACAAGTCAAGTTTGTTGAACCTGTTGTGGGTGCCCCACTACCATTGGTCAAATATCAACCTGATTTTATTTAAGAAGTTGTTGTGCCTAGTGCATGATAGGTGCTTATGGTTAAACACACTGATCCCCATCACCAATATGTTGATCCATCAGATCATGCTATTGCCCCATTCAAGATTGAATCTGACCAAGGCATTTGGCAAAAAGACGAGTGAGCATGACCTCGCTAAGAAAATGAAGGACAAGTTTAAACTTGTGAAGAAGCCACGTAGATACTCGATTACTTCAATCGTTGACCCGGGGTAAAGATTTCCATGCTGATTCTAGTTGGAAAAGTTATGAGAAAGTGTCGCATGGATGAGGTGCCAACACCAGTTGTTTCATTGGCAGCTCAGTGTAGGGAAGGCATACAATTCAACTCAGCTTGCTACCTGTGCATTGAGTTCCTTGTGAACTACAGAGAGGCACAAAATAACAGTAAGACATTCCACTATACATGGTTGTTTCTTTCGATAGTGCTCGTTGCCTGGGATTTGCTGGAGGACAGCCAGTTTACTCCAGTGGAGAAGGATTTACCGGAAGCCGCCAAGTTTTCATCTCTTTGGGCCACCAAAGATGTTGCGCAGTTCGAAGATAGTAAAGTCTTTTGGGTATCGATGGAGGTGAGCATTCGCAAGGCCATTAACCAAAAGCCATAGTTTTCACCAACTGTGTTTGAATAACTTTCAGGGTAAGCAGACTTCAAAGCAGACTTCCATCATGTGTATATCTGAGCAAGAAAGGACCCCAAGAAGAAATGGTTCGACCTACCATACCTTGCTATGGATGATGCTATTGAAGAGGTCATCAAGCATTGGCCAATAGAGTGGCATTCTCCTTCTGACTTGGCCGTAGGGACTAGCAAGTCCGCAGAAAAGAAGAAAAAGGAAGTAGCCAAGCAGAAGGTTTAATAGTTGGCTGAGAAGAGGAAGAAAGAGGCTGAGGAAAAGGCCCGAGTAGAAGTGGAGCACGCCATGAAGGAACATTTAAAGCAGGAAGAGAACATCTCTAAAAGAAGTCAGAAGTCTCTGTTGCCCTAAACGGAGGAGGAAGAACAGTCAAAGCAGGGTGATGGTGAGTAGCAGGAAAGCACTCCCTTTCGAATAAAGGGTATAGGGAGCAAGAAAAGGAAGGACCACGAAAGAAGACAAAAGCCACCAAGTCATCGCTAGATCCGATTACTTTGACGGATGGCAACTTGGATGAAATTGGACACAAGGTGCATGATACAATAGTAGAACTTCTGCAATAGTTTAAGTAGCAACAAAACCAAGCACTGAGCACCATCCAGATGGGTCTGCATGAGCTTCAGATCCAAAAGACTAGACTCCAGGCAGTTGTAGGACAGAGTAATGCGGCATCAACCAGTTTGGTAGCAGGGACCACTCAAGCAGTAGAGATGGTTTAGTCATCAGATCTCCGAGCAATCGTGCTACCTAATGGAGCTTTGAGTGCGGAGGAGACCGCTGACAAGGATATTGCCAGCACTTTAAAGAATATTGGCCTCAACCTAACCACACTCCCCAGTGAGTTTCTTCACACACTGTAGGTAGGTGTGATAGCAGAGGTTAAGGCCTGGGAGAAGCACATGCACTGAGCCTAATCAGCAAGTAAAAAGTAAAAAACAAACAAATGTTTGTGGAAAAATTAGGAGCGCTGGAGGTGTTACACAGTAATTTGTCACCGTTGGTCACCGTCCCTATCGCCTCGATTCCAGTACATTGGAGGATGCATTTCGGTACCTGTGAGCAGTGACATAGCCTAAAAACACTTGCACTATGTTCCCCTGAGTATGTACTTCATGTTCCCTCAAGACACCTTCTGCAAATTATCCCTGAAAAGTGCCCTTTTCCCATTGGCGCAGGTACCCAATGTCTGACCCGCGCCAATAACTCAGATCCTCAAAAAGGGGCGCGCCCATTGGCGCTCTGTCTTAGAACAATGCCCGCGCCAGTCGAGTTTAGTAATGTTTTTTGCCAAAAGCACGACTATATGATTTTTTCCTCCCAGATAATGAAGTCCTTTGAGGGAAAAATCCATCTGATAAAGCTCGAGAATCATCATATCTATCCGCAGTAGCTTTTCATGGATGTTTCCATTCCATAATGGGTGTCCTGGTGTATTAAATATTTCTCCCTTCTTCATCTATAAAAGCGTGTCCTCATGCATTAGACAAGCTAGTTCCAAGTTTATGAGTTCCAAGTTTATGAGTTCCGAAGTGCTGTAGTTTTGAGTTCTTGAGTTGTTGGAGTAATGCTAGAAAGGTTATGCTGCCGGGAGTCCGAGAGAGAGGAAGTCTACTGCAAGGCATATAGCTGCTCGCCCAGCCAGAGGAAAGGTTCAACGTCAGAACCTTGGTTGTAACTTTTCCTGTCTATTATTAATTAATGAACGACTGTTATTATAGTTCCAATCTCATTGTCTATTATAGTGATGTTGATTTATTTCCTTTCTGACTGAAATATAGTTGTGCCTTGGTGGATTTTATGCTTGTATCTGTTTCTTCCTTTGCATGTGCAGGTGTCCGTTTGCAAGGATCGCAAGGATTGTGACCTGCCGGAGCGAGGGAGCGGGAACACCATTCGACTATAGCGTTGGATTCCAGGTTGGTCTTCTTAATTCACCTTTAATGTACAACTAGGAACTTGCGTGGCAGCGTGGATTGATTGTGGCTAGTTCTGTTTTAAGCTAGTGGGATCGCCTCTGTCCGCAGAGGGGATTTACCTAACCAACAATTTGGCGACTCCACTGGGGAGAAGCTATTTGGAGTTTGTCTTGCATGATTAGTTTTCTCTCGCTTGCCTGAGTTAATGAACTTTCTGGGTCAGTCTTGAAATTGCTATCTGCTGGGCACTGTCAATCAGACCCTAGGTTGTTATATTTATTTTTTGGGTCAGTAAACGCGGCTGGCGCGTTTTTTCTTTTGACAGTCGTGCCAGTTGGCACATGTTGCTCCATAAAGACCCGCGCCAATTGAATGTTAGCGCGAGTTGCAGATTCACAGTCGCGCCAGCTCTGTGAATTTTGCCAGTTTGGTACTTGAAAGCTCCTTAAACTCGGATTTTTTGTTTTTCCATATCTTTTGCTGCTTCTGGGAGTGTGTTGGACCTCTGTGTGACTAGTTGTTACCTTCATCCTTCAGTTGTTTGCTTATTTCTATCGATTTTGTATCCCAACCCTAGAGTACCTAGTGGCTTTGCATGTCGAGCCTTCTGTGGGACCTTGTGGTTTGATTATCCAGTCAGCTTGTTGGTTGTTTTCCGCACTCATCTAGTGGTTGTTAAAAGTTGGTATTCTATGCTTCGAGTGGTTCACTTCTAGCTTGCTTGGATCTTGCTTGACTTCATTTGAACTTAGATCACATGGTTCATTGAACGTCTTCGTGTTTTCCTTTGCTTTGACAGTTCATCTTCATGTTTCTAAATTGGTTCTATGTCCATTGAGTGAATTGTGTTTGTACTCGTGGATATCTCTTGAGGTTTGTTTACATGCGTTATGCCATTTTAAAAAATCAAAAAACAAAAGAGCTTTTTGCATTATAATTAGTTAGCATTTATTGCTATTTTTCACTTTTAAAAAGAAAAGGAAGAAACTTTTATTTCTTGTTATTAGCTGCATTAGGATCTTTGTTACTTGCTTGATGATCATTTTGTTTGTGTAAAAAAAAAAAATCTCTACTCTTCTGTAGGTAGAATTCATCGAATGAAACGATATAATTTTGGCATATAGATTGCATTTAGGAAGTTTGGAGAGACCACATATGGTAGGACCAAAAAACTGAAACATAATTGAAGATAAACTATAAAATAAACTCAATGAACCTAACAACGCATTGGAACATAACGAAAATACTCTAGAGGTCTAGGTTAGAGACGTGTTCCGGCGTCGTTAAACCTGGTAGCTTACCGTCGAGTGGTTGGGTGATTCCTCCACGGTGAAACGATAGGTGCCAATACGGACTGTGCTCCCACGTACCGTCGCGTATACATTGGGAGACCCCTATAGGAATAAAGCTTTTATCCATAGGAAGCCGTGTCGACCGCCCTACGATTTGCAATGCAGTGAACACAGCATTCACGAAGATCGACCACCCGTACCCTAAAAAGTATTCTGTGGTTTTGCTAAAAGTTTGGCACACCCTCTACCTAGAATTCCAGAGCAGTCACTTTTGATCCTTTTCGGACTCCTTAAACGAAAAGGTGCCTGTGAGCGTCTTGTCACTTCATGCTCATTAAATATTCGAAGGAGACTAGAGTCATCTTTTCGTCCTTTTCTCGACTCTTAAAAAGTGAAAAGGTCAAGTTCAAAGTTCAGTGTCTTAAAATTTATTTGACCACGATCACATATAACCCGGTTAAATTTTGTTTGCGTCAGTCTGAGTAGGGTTTGGTCTCGTTAGACTCCCTAGGATTTTGTGAAATCCTATCCTGGCGGAATTACCAATCTCGTCTCCCGAGATACCGGTTGGGAGTAAAACTCTCCCTATTGTTCTAAGTATACAACCACTTAGCTCTCGTGCTCCAGGCGACGAGAATTACCAATTCTATTCGAACCCTATTTGGGAACCTTCTCAAAACGGTATCCCTTCTTGGGAATACACTCCTCCTCGACAACCATTTCCTCCCGTCTTTTGGAAAGTCTGTCAACTCCCTTACCTCAACTTCCTATTGGTTATCAGCGTCTTTTTGCAACTGCATATCATCTCTCCGCTAACCAAGAGATCAAGCATGATTCCTCTTTGGTCCAACCTTCTCTTCCCGAACCTGGCTGTGCTCAGCCTGTTCCAGACCAGTCCCTGGTCGGAAAGAGTGTTGATTTACATTCACCATCTATGCACCACTTTGTTCCGGGAGTGTTTATCATCAAAGATGAACCATCTGAATCCAAACCAGATGAAAGCCCAAAGGTCCAGATGACAAGTGACCCGGTCTTTCAAGAGGTCCAGATGACACGTGACCCGGTTTTGCCTTCAGAATATGAATCCAAACCAGACGAAAGTCCAAAGGTCCAGATGACAAGTGACCCGGTCTTTCAAGAGGTCCAGATGACAAGTGACCCGGTTTTCCCTTCAGAATCTGAATCCAAACCAGATGAAAGTCCAAAGGTCCAGATGACAAGTGACCCGGTCTTTCAAGAGGTCCAGATGACAAGTGACCCAGTTTTGCCTTCAGAAGTTCCATCCTCAGATGATATTATCACTGTAAAGAATGAAGACCACACCGTCCAAATTCTATTCATAAACACAGACTCTTATGATCAAGTGAGCATCCCTCTCATTCCTTCGCAGCAGGAAGGAAGTTTATCAGAGTCATATCCGGCCGTTTATCCGGTCCCACCTCCAAGCAACCTAGTTGTTTCCTTTAATTGGGATCAACTAGGCAATCCCCGATTACCAGCTTCCATGCCATTTCGAATTATAGTTCAAGTCTACCGAATGGTTATGGTCGGTACCATTATTGATGAGGGATCTCCTGTGAGCATCCTTTCTTCAACAGCTTGGGAAGCACTTGGTTCGCCACTGCTTCTGCTTGAGATGAGAAACCTTACAGGTTTTCATCAAGAAACCATTCGACCTTTAGAAATTCTTCCCAATGTACCTATCACATTAGAAGGGAAGACCGTTCAAATGGGCATCATGGTAGTCCAAGGTCCGTTAGATTACAATTTACTCCTTGGGCGAGACTATATTTATCGCATACGCGCAATTGTGTCCTCACTCTTCAGAGTGATGTGTTTTCCGCACGAAGGAAGGACGATCAAGGTCGTAGACCAACTTTCGTTCCCCGGTTCACACTTCACATATAGTCATCTACCATTCCTAAATGGTCTTATTTCCACAGGAAATGCCTCAACATCCAGTCCGTCATCTTGATGACGGCAGCTGACCCGGGCGCGTGACTGAAGCCCAGGGGGCATGCATCCTCCTTTTTTAAAATAGAGTCTTTCCAAGTGAACCTTCATTCCTTCCACTCCGTGAATGCCATGAAGCTTGGGGGGCCAGTACCTCGATTTGCATTATCATGCTGGGGGCATGCAAATTTATAGCAAGCATAGTTTTTCGTTTCAAGCTTGTGTAAACATGAAACCGAATTCAAGCAGAGTTATTCATGGTTCAAGCTTGTGTAAAAATGAACCCATACCTAATTTACATCCCGTGATTGCCATTTATCTGCTAAATTCTGCTAGATTAGCCTTGGTTGTTTCATTCCATCGCCACCATCTCTTTGGCCGATCATATGCTTTCACTTGGTTGTTTTCCTTTCCTGAGGAACCGCAACGATGAGTGGTTTTATTAGCCGGCCTCTTGACCATTACATGTTTTGAGCAGTTCCACCATTACCGGAACCAGTTGCTACCCTTTATACCACTCATTCCTCTAGGACGAGTCTCCTTTAAGCTCTTTTCAGACTCGTAAAATATGAAAAGATTGCCGAGTATTTTTTTTCCTTTTGACTCGTTAAAGAGAATAAAATTGGAGGTCTGCTTTCAGCTCTTTTTCTGACCATTTAAAATAGGAAAAGATTGCCGAGTTACTCCTCTTGACTCGTTAAACGTTAATAAGGGGCGGTCGTTTTAAGTTCTTTTTGTCGACCGTTAAAACTTAAAAAGATTACCAGGTTTTTGTCGTTTCAAACTCGTTAATGGTTACGAAACGACGTGGTTTTGATCACTTTTTTACTTTTTCAGGTCGAAATCACTACTTATGAAAAGTAATCCTCAATCGTAACGATCGGGCGGTTCTTTCGGGCATTATTTTATACTTTTTCGGGCCCGAGAGACACAAATTTACGAAAAAGGACACCCCTGGAGTTTCCTTTTCGCTGTCTTTCCAAATTCTCTAAATATGAAAAGACGTCGAGTTCTTCCTTTGTCAGACTCGTTAAAACCTAATGACATCGGATTTTGTCGAAATGGCGCACCACAAGCATATGCTATCCCCATCAAGCTTGTTAAAAATAACTGGGGTACTCGCCAAAAATGGCGGGGGGAAAAGAAAATTTTGGAACCATAATTATTGTTGTGTCGGCAGTATGTCGCTCTTGAACATGGCACTCCTCCGCTTTCGTGTCTGGGTGGGGACATCTCATCCTATTTTTCACTTGCCTCCGTGGGATTGGGTAATCCTATTTGACCTCTCATCTGCTCATTGCCTCGTCACTATGACCTCTGATCCATCGATGTCAAATACTACCAACTCCACTCTAGTGCCGCCGATATGTTCAAGAGAAGTTGACCTCTGCAAAGAAACAACCTCCCTCTGATAGCTCATACAATTTTGATTCACAACATCATCTCTCTGTCTCGTGTCGATGATGTGGGAAACATTATGGCCCACCTTCGATCAAGGTCACTTCTTGTCGACTTCAGCTCATTATCCCGGAAGTTGATCTAGAGACTCCCTTCCGGTGCCTTGGAGCCTGCATGCCTCAATGGCAGGTTCTTCATGTTCGACGCGAGGTTTTCATCATTGGCCTCCAATCGAATGATTCTACGGGTGTTCGACGTCAGATCACTAATTCGCATGCCGTAGATTGTACCGATAGTACCTTGAGGGCCATTGTCATTATTGGTGGTACCTCTCGCGTCTGTTAACAGTTCCAAATATTGACTAGTAATCAGACGACGTTCATGCATGTTCGACTTCAGCTCACGTATTCGCATGCTTGAACTTGTACTTCTGTTCGGGTCGAGATGGAGCGCAAGACCCTGGATTGTGTCTGTTGTAATCCAGGCGTGATTCTTGATACATGGCTCATTCAGTGGATGGCTGTGACCATACCTGAGTCAATTCATTGATCCTACCCAGATGGCTGTGTCCATACTATGGATCTAAATTATCATGTACTCTCTTATGGATGGCTACGACCATACCACGTACATCATGTATTTGAGCTATCAATAGTATCGCTCAATGCAGGTTCTCGGTAGCAGCTATATGTGTTCTTGCAAAGCATTTCACCCCTCTCTCTCGCTCGGGCCTCATGCTTTGGGGGGCATCTGTTACACAGTAATTTGTCACCATTGGTCACCGTCCCTATCGCCCCGATTCCAGTACATTGGAGGATGCATTTCGGGACCTGTGAGCAGTGACATAGCCTAAAAACACTTGCACTATGTTCCCCTGAGTATGTACTTCATGTTCCCTCAAGACACCTTCTGCAAATTATCCCTGAAAAGTGCCCTTTTCCCATTGGCGCAGGTACCCAATGTCTGACCCGCGCCAATAACTCAGATCCTCAAAAAGGGGCGCGCCCATTGGCGCTCTGTCTTAGAACAATGCCCGCGCCAGTTGAGTTTAGTAATGTTTTTTTCCAAAAGCACGATTGTATGATTTTTTCCTCCCAGATAATGAAGTCCTTTGAGGGAAAAATCCATCTGATAAAGCTCGAGAGTCATCATATCTATCCGCAGTAGCTTTTCATGGATGTTTCCATTCCATAATGGGTGTCCTGGTGCATTGAATATTTCTCCCTTCTTCATCTATAAAAGCGTGTCCTCATGCATTAGACAAGCTAGTTCCAAGTTTATGAGTTCCAAGTTTATGAGTTCCGAAGTGCTGTAGTTTTGAGTTCTTGAGTTGTTGGAGTAATGCTAGAAAGGTTATGCTGCCGGGAGTCCGAGAGAGAGGAAGTCTACTACAAGGCATATAGCTGCTCGCCCAGCCAGAGGAAAGGTTCAATGTCAGAACCTTGGTTGTAACTTTTCCTGTCTATTATTAATTAATGAACGACTGTTATTATAGTTCCAATCTCATTGTCTATTATAGTGATGTTGATTTATTTCCTTTCTGACTGAAATATAGTTGTGCCTTGGTGGATTTTATGCTTGTATCTGTTTCTTCCTTTGCATGTGCAGGTGTCCGTTTGCAAGGATCGCAAGGATTGTGACCTGCCGGAGCGAGGGAGCGGGAACACCATTCGACTATAGCGTTGGATTCCAGGTTGGTCTTCTTAATTCACCTTTAATGTACAACTAGGAACTTGCGTGGCAACGTGGATTGATTGTGGCTAGTTCTGTTTTAAGCTAGTGGGATCGCCTCTGTCCGCAGAGGGGATTTACCTAACCAACAGGAGGCCCAGAAGAAATTTCAGGCACAGAACAACCAACTTGCAACCATGGTAGTTGAGGCATGCAAAATAGTCCCTGAACTGCATATCCCAGAGGAAGCATCATTGGATGCAAAGATTAGGAGGTTAGCTGCAGTTGTACGTGATGTGAAGACGGAAGTGGCCAAGGTTCATTTCAAACTGAACCTAAAAATCACAGAGTTAGAGTTGAATTCACAACCATCAACTCAACCTGAGGTCAAAGAACAACGCGAAGGAATTATGAAGGATGGAGTCATAGTGGTGGATGTTGCGGTGATGGATTGCAACGCGCTCTTCGAGCAACCCATGGAGGTAGTCATGGCTCTGCAAGAAGATCCTAACCTACAAAGGTTAAACACAGAGGCTCATTAATTGCAGCAGTGGTATGATGAAGCGAGAGAGATGACATGCACAGTCACTATAGCACAACAATTGGCCATGTTACATGAGGAAAAACAGTTCCTTGAATAGGTGGAAGTAGTGTAGAGGAAAGAGGCGGTCCTCAAGGATAGATTAGGGCCTTGATTGGATGAGGCCTACGTTATCTTAGCCAACATTGAGGAGAAGTTGGTCAGCCTACAGAGAATGCAGCAAAAAATCAAGGAATATAGCACGAGACTAGCAATAGAGCAGCTGGTGGAGTAAATCAAACAGGAAGCCACATAGAGCGCGAATGAGGTAGCAGTGGCGCAAGTAGAGTTGGGAGGTCTTCGCAGTAAGATCTTTGCGTCACCAGAGTGACTCGAGGGCAAGTCATGATATTTGTGTTGGGGGTCTGTTGGGACAGGGTCCCCTAGGGTCAATTTTTGGGCAAAAACATAAGTTTTGTTGTAAATAATGTAAAGTCTCCGTAAGTTGTGGTCACGGAGTGTGTAGATAGTAAAGTGTCATAAAGGGTTTTACCCTTATTTTATGTAAGTTGTGTTGGATTTTATATTAGAGAGTCTAAGAAAAGTAAGTGATGATGAAGATGAATGTAATGGGTTAGTAGGAAGAAAAATGAATAAGTCTTAGAGTAGAAGAGAGGCTCTACAGCTATGTGTGCAGAGGCCTAGAGTAGAGTCCATAGCTGAGTGTGAAAACCCCTACAGCTGACTGCATAGGGAAGTCTTGAGTCTCTAAGCAGAATTGAAGTATTAATAAAGAGATTATTCCTCAAATCCCTGCATTTGTCTATTTACTTCTGTTATGAATGAATGTGTTATTATGTTATGATGAATGATGGGTTTATGAATTAATACTGTATTGATGCATGATTTTACATGATTTATATTGTCATATGAATGCAAGTAATAGTAATTGTGTACATGAATAATATCTTGTTGCATGTTAAAGTTATTGAGCTCCTAAATTGATTTTGGTAAATATGGGATTAAGGGTAATCACAAAGGCATGTAAGTGGTTTATTCACCTGTTTAGGGTCCACGAAAGATAGTTTTGAATGTTCGCAAAGGTATAGAATCTGATTAAGGGAATTTATATTGATAAGCCGTAAGGGCTTATCGATCTGCGTGAAGGAACATTTAGGACATAAAACAACATTACACTAATCTCTGCATGTGGAAACTTGGTTCTAGCATCCCCCCATACTGCTTCAGGTGAGACTTTAGTCCGCACACCGTGAGTTGATGCCAAAAGGGCCAGTAGTGTAGGGATTTGTTTGGAAAAACTAACTCTGAACCTAGGTCAAGACCCACTAAGCCAATAGTTAGGGTGATTGGTTATTAGAGTTTAAGAAGACCCAAAAAGAAATTCAATTTTTTCCTGTAGGTATTAGTATGTACACATTGTACATCATTGATTGAGATCAATAATTAATATACAGTAAATTTTGTTTCCAATATCTTGTGTCTTGCAATTTCTATTGCACTACTTAGACAAAATTTTAACGATCACCGAGTGCAATCTTGGAATGAACCCTTGTCATAACTTATTGAAGCAATAATTCCATTGCCACAACCAGATTTTCATATAGACACTTTACTAAGGATTGTAAGTATGTTTGTTTAGGCTCTTGTTTTGACTAATGATGTTTTGTTTGGTTATATTACAACCTGTACTTTTAAGGATTTAATTAATAGAATTGTGGATCACTCAAATGCAAAAAATTATTTTTTGCAGTGGCTCTGCAAAAGATGTTCATGAGAGGTGATGCAATTAGCCAAAGGATTGGACTCCTTGCTTATTTCCACATATGAGAGCATTTAAGACATACAAGCTTTAGATTTAAAATTTTCACCTTAAAGGTCATATATAGAGGTGAAAGAACTGCTTGCGAACAAGTAATAGACGATATATATAAACACTTATGGTTCTTTTCCAAATATTTCTGATTACAAAAGGGAAATCATATTTCTTATAAGGAAAGCACTGTTGATTTTCACAGGATTATCAAAATTTATATTATTCATTCTTTTATGTAATAACCAATATTGATCTATTTGTCTTATTTAGCATTTTTATTTTTGTTATATCCATTACAAGACCACTCAAAATTTTCACCTTGTGCATTTAAAATTTTGGGTCCGCCTTGCCTTTCCAAGTTTTCATGGATGCTTCTATTGTGCTACTTAGACAAACTCTTAACCATCACCGAGTGAAATCTTGGATTGTCATAACTTGTTGAGCAATAATTCCATCGCCACAACCGAATTTGCATATACACACCTTATTGGGGATTGCAATCATGTATCTGCAGAAGTATGTTTTTTCAAGCTCTTATTTTGACTAATGATGCTCTGTTTGGTTATGTTACAACCTATACTTTTGAGGCTTTAGTTACTAGAATTGCAAATCAATCAAATGCAATAAACAATTTTTTTGCAGTGGCTCTTCAAAAGATGTTCATGGGAGGTGATGCAATTAGCTAAAGGATTGGACTCCTAACGTATTTCCAAATGTGAGATCATTTAAGACATACAAGCTTTATATTTCGAATTCTCACTTTAAAGGTCATCTAGAGAGGTGCAAGAACTGCTTGGGAACAAGCAATAGACGATATAGATAAATGCTAATGGTTATTGTCCTAGTGTTTTTGCTTACAAAAGGGAAAGCATATTATTTATAAGGAAAGCACTTATGAGGGGAAGCATCTTCTCCAAAGAAACACTAAAAGAAAATGACAATCTTCTTCACATCCACAATGTTCTATCATTTCCATAATTTGGAATGTGATGGGATTGATGCAATTTGCATCAAGGATCAATCTCTTACAAATTAAGGCACTGAGAACATTGTTGGTTGGTTTGGGGGCACCACCTTATGGATAATTGTGAAACATATGCCAGAGTTGGAAAGCTTTTCATCACTAATGGGACTGTTCGTTATTGGCTTAGTGTATTACAAGGCATTCAAAATGAGTACATGGTTTGAAAAGCCACTTAAGGATGTTTTTACTAAAAATGAGTTTGAAAAGGTACTTCTCATTGATGCAACATTGGAGTGACCTCTGAGGATGTCAAAACTCTAGAGAAGGTGAAATATTTGAGTTTACATGTCTCCAATCGTACTAATTGGTATGGTTGCTTAAAGAACCAACTTGAGAGAATAATTTGCAACAAGTCCTAACCAAATAATTGAAAAGGAAGCCTACGGATTTCATTGATTCCAAGTTCCAAATGAGATGTTAAATAAATCCAACATAGGTTTGATTCCATGGTCAAGTAATTTGACTCTTTTTCTCCATTTCTCATACATGAAATAAGGGCATAACTCTATAGTGCACTTTCATCAATATTTGTAGCTTCATATGTAGTTGTAGTATTTCCCAAAAATACAGTGATAAAATGGTGTAGTGCAGTAATACAATATGATTATTGATGGATAATATTATATGGGAGAAAGGAAAGGATGAAAAACAAATGTGTGTGCTTAAACTAAAGGATATTTTATACTTTCAACAACAGTGCCAAATCATGTGGAAGGGCTGCATGATTCCATGATCAGTTGTATGTACATTTTTGAACAAAAGTGTTGGTAGCATTATGGGAGTGTATGTAGCAATGGATTAAAGTTATTGTTAAAAACATCCATTCCATGGAATTGAGAGTCATTGGTGCATGTGAGAAACACCTTGTTGATCTTATGCCAATAAGTGTGTATTTTATAGGATGCATCATAGTTTAATTGTAATGGTTTTACCTTAATTCATCTTGATCTAGTGCTACCTATTATATCCTTTTGAAGTTCTTACATTCCAAAATAGAATCAACTCTTCACTTGGTTATATTGGTGCTAGTTTTGGTAAGTTCAATTTGTCAAATTACCCCCATGCCCTTAGAGTGTCACTTTTCATTTCTTTGGTACAAATCCAAATGTCTTAGGTAGCTCACAATGTTCATATGTGGTACTTCCAAATTATGTTAATAGGTATAGTTTTTTGGCTTCATAATTGTAGGAGAACACAATGGTGGGACCAACAATCCCTAACTATAGCCTCTAGTTAAATTCTTCCTTGGGTCAATGATGTGGTGATTTAAATAACTCACCAAGAGTAGATGTCCCTTAACTATTCCTCCTTACACCCCAACTTGCTCAAGAATATGTTCAAACTAATTATTGGGACTCACAATCACATGCAATAATGTATAGACTAAGTGGATTTCACTTAGTTTGGACAAACTAAGTTCTAAGGAACTTGCTACATGAGCATAGAATAAAAAATATAGTATACACCTAGGGAGATGAACGTCACTCAATACCTACAATTTGAAACATTTATACTATTGTATGTCAGTGACAATAAAACTAATGGAGTTTCAACACATAACCAAGGTTCTGATAGCACATTTCTTCATCAATGTTGCAGATCAACAAGGCCTCAATTTTACCTTTCTATGGACTCATATTCTAATCAGATGGTAGCATTCAGCATCATCCCTATTATTGACCTTGATGTAAGTATATAGATGATGAAGAAATATTGTAGTAATGGATATAAGCCTTTTGATGTATGAAAGATTCAATGTTGCAATGTGAGTGTGACAAAGACAATCAGTTCTCAATTTTATTTTTCTAGGTGAGTTTTGGTTTCTAGACAAGACAATGTTTATGTTGTCTCTATGAACATTGTGGAGAGGCATAAAAAATTATTTTTGCATGAGATAAGTTGAAAATAATGGAATCTCTATCATCCTCATGTCATAGAGGAAGCGCAATTTCTAGAATTGTTTTTCCAATTAGTATAAATTCTTCCACTGCTAACCTCAAAATCATTGGGAAACATTGCAAATTAGGGGGGTAGACTATGCTCATTACTAACTTGCAATATAAACAATGAATTAATCACCAACTAGGGTAGGAAACTATGACTCCCACAATCACACTCTAAGTTAGGAAAGATGCAATCTAGCTCCCCAAAATGTGATTTCTCTTCGTCGCAATCACGTCTTGCTCTCTTCCACTATGATTTGACCTACCTAATAACTATATCCTTCGGCATATATAGGTGTGCATTCTTTTCAATCCAGTGTATGTGATTTCATTCCATCATAATTGTTCAAACACGGAAATCCTAACCTTAGATTATTGTTGATAAACAAATTCCCCATAGTGATGGGAAATTGTACTAGCTTTGTTGTTAATCAAATGTTGTTCCCATACACTCAATCAGTGCATAGGTTGGAAAATATTGGTGTAGATATATACATTATTAAAAAAAAATTGGAATTCCAATGGGTCCTTTCATACTCCAATATCTTGTTGGATATGTGGCACATATTTAAGATTAGCGAGCAAATTTTTACACCCTTTATGTTGGAAACCAGGGCAGTACAGAGAGGGGGGCTGAATAAGTAGTATAGGAATTTTAACAAATAAAACTTTGTGTGGTGTTACCTTCCAAAGTCATCACATTCATGTTTTTTGGAATCAACTTTTCAAATCAACCTCTATGGTTCATCATTAGGGATCTGTTCCTAATGATGAACCACAGAGGTTGGTTCAAAATGTCGATTCCAAAAAACATGAATGTGATGACTCCAGAAGATAACACCACACAAAATATAGATTGCAGCAACCTCAAATAAATAAATAAAACTTTATTTTACTTTGTGTACATTATAACTAACCATAAAAAAGAATAATCTCAACAATCACAATGGAATACACAAGAACAAGTTTTAGAAATACTATTCAATTCATTCATAGGGCAAGCTACAACTTGTTGTTACAATTTCTCTAGCTACAACCAGCAAGAAACTACAATTCCCTAATTTTTGCACTACAACTTAATGGAGCTACAACCCCAAATATTCTTCAGCACCCACTAGAAGGAGCACCAATCCCTAATCAACAAGCTACAACTTGCTTTAGACACTCATTGTTCCATCTTTCATCGATTTCCACACTAGGATCAATGCAACCTTTTGCTTTCAAAAACAATTAAATCTCAGTCACCACTTCAAAAAACAAATCATCATACCAACACCTCCCTACAATAGAAGCTCTGTCTAAAAAATTATTCCACCATTCTGCTTGATCAGGCCTTCTTTTATTTTTTTTCTTTTTCTAATTTTGGCTTCTTAGATTTATGCATGCATCACTATTTTTTTGCCTTTGTCTTGTTAATCTTAGTCTTTTGGACATGTTCTCCAAGTTATCTAACCTCAACAACCGTTCTTTAGATGTTAAACTAATTTTTTTTGCATATTTTTGCATTTTGACCTTTTTAACAGGCTTTAATAGAGCTTCGCTAATTTTAACAATTGTTTAGTTTGGCTTAACTATTTCCAAACAAATAGTTCCACCTTTCTTCCTTTAATCCCTTTTCACTCAACTCCCTTACCTATTTTTCCACCATACAACTGGTCTCCGCAACCAAGACTTAATACTTTGGGCACTAAACCCTTTTGAGCCCTACATAGGTCAATTCTTTTTATAAATGGCTCTATGTCATTGGTCATGATTCTAAGCAAAGCGACCAAGGAGCTGGTGCTTAACTGCTCCAAGAGCCTTTGCGACCCTTTATATCCTCCATGCCCCTAGTTCCTACCCATGGCATAAGGCCCAATGTTGTCGCTTAGCCCATAGCCCCTGGTATCTTGGCACCTTTTTTGTGTGCACCATAATTCACTTGCTGGGGTCATACCTCCAAGTTTCCATGTATGTGGGACCCGCTCGGTGCTTCTCCAATTGATTTCTAATGTGCATTGTCATCGCCAACATGTCCTGGCACTTGTTATTGGGCACTTTCATCGTCGACATGTCCTGATGCTTGTTGTTGTGCATTGTCATTGTTGACATGTCCTAGCGCTTGTTTCCAAACAAAATTTCTCTGTGCAACATAGTTAACCTTCCAGACTATGTCCAATGGGATGATGTCAAAATGAAGTCACCTACACCACATGTCGACATGTGATTGGTTACACATGTCACCTAGATATGGGTCATTAGGTGCCCAAAAATGCCAAATTTACCTACCACTTGTCAAACTCTAATTGGTTGGTGTTGATTTGATCATCCTCCATATTCTAGGCCAATCACCTGTTGCCACATGTCCTCTATCAGAGGATAAATAAAGGTCCTCTAAGGCCTGTTTCGCGACCATTTTCCTTTATAATTTTTTTTTCCAAAAACCACCAGGTTCAAGCCCTTTCCATGAAACCATTACTGAGTGGATTATGGTTTTAGAAGGGGTGACCCCAGGGTGGATCTCCATCATTGATCTACATAATCAATTGTGTGCGAAACCACCTCGAATGAATGCAAATATCATCTTAAGGTATGTCTCCTGTTCCATTAGAAAGCCACCATGTAGCCCAATTCTTTCCTCCCAATGCTTAGCCATTTTCACCCTACACAATATTCCGAGGTGCACCCACTAGGTTTCCTCCACCAGCCCAACCTGTACTATGGGCTCCACCTATGGCCTATGGGAAGGCTCTCCACTACTATTGTGGCTTTCGTGTATGCCTAATTTCTATTACCTACACATTTTTTACCACATATTCCCAGTCACTAAGACTTTTGCATCATTAACATATCGTTGGAGTATATTTGTCGTGGTATTACCACCGGGTGGGCTCCACCATTAACTAATGGGACCACTTCCCACTGTTGCGATGCCTCTCCAAGTCAGCCCAAAGCTTCATGTAGAGGCTTAACCAACATTTTCGGTATACTTGGACAATGTTCCAAACTTGGTTATGTTCCAAGGCTCCTCCATACTCCTTCTACTCTGTTAATTTTCACTTGGAGTCATAGAGCTTTGACTGGCTCTATCTTTCAAACCAAGAGGCCATTTTCAAAATTCTGGATACCACTGGAAATATTTTTCAAAACTCTTTCCATCTAAGTGGTTTCCATCTTCACCTAATATGATCTATTGCATCAAAACTAGCTCAAAAGCCTTTGCACCATTCTGCTGACATACTACTCTTTAAGTGTACTCCCTGAGACCTTCTTTAAAACTTGTGCCTCTTATTGACTGGCTTGAACACTTTATTTCCATCACCTAGTTGCCATAAATGACACCATATTTCAACAATATCCCCCTTTGGCATTGATGGAAACACTAAAATAAAACAAAACACCTTTTTATCTTGTATAACCATGCCAACATAGATTGTCTCCTTTGAGTGTTCCCCCCCTGAGCTTTTTTTGTTGTAGTGTTGTTTCTAGTATCTCATAGGTCTCTCCCCGTATTTTTGTTTATTTCATTTCTTTAGATCTCACCCCCTTTGAAATAAATGGAAAAGACACCATCATGCTCCCCCTATCACCATACTCCATCTTTCAACATTATTTCTCTATCATGTTGATCTTGTGGACCTAGCAGCTTCACCTTCATATGTTGATAATTCAACAACTACCTTTCTTCCTCTTAAAGGAAAAGCTAGTGGAGGGAGCCAAGAGGCACAACTCCCAATATTTGCCTCAAGTACTAAATTATTTCTCTAGGAAGTGGCTTGGTGAAGATATCAACACATTTCTCTTTGGTAAGTAGATACTCCAACTTCACAATCTGAGCTACAAATTGCTCCATAAAGAAATGATACTTAATGGGGATATGCTTTGTTTTGGAGTGAAAATTTGGATTCTTTGACATACTTATTGCACTTGTGTCATCAAAAATAATTGGGATCGACAGATCATAAAACACTTGTACATATTGTAAAGTTTTCTTCCTCCATAATAATTGAGTACAATAAGAAGTTGCTGAAATATATTTTTGTTCAGCTATAAATAAGGAAATGGAAGCTTTCTCCTTGCTTAACCGTGAGACTAGACAGTATCCAAGAAAGAAATTGCTGCCACTTGTTATTTTTCCATCATTTGTATCACTTGCCCAATTAACATCAATATAAATAGCAAATGAAAAATATTTACCTCTGCAGTACCACAGACCATAGTCCATTGTTGCTCTGAGATATTTGAGGATCCTCTTAGCTGCTAATAAATGGCTTTTTCTGGGAGTTTCTTGAAATATTCCAATTATAGCAATGGACTACATGATGTTTGGTATTATAGCTATTAGATATAAAAGGATTCCAATGATGGATATATATAAAGTTTGGTCCACTTGTGGAGATTCATCCATGTTACTAGGCTTACAACCTGTTACCATTGGAGTGCTCACTAAAGGGTGTTCTTCCATGCTAGATTTATTTAGCACTTCCTTGAGATACTTTCCTTGAGAAATAGAAATTCCTTTAGGGGCCTACGCTATTTAAAATCCAAGGAAATATGATAGCTCTCCAAGCATGGACATCTTGAATTTGGCCTTCATATTAGTTGCAAATTCACTGGTCAACAAATATGAGTCACTTAAAAAGATGATATCATCAACATATATTACCACCACAATAAGTTTTCCATCCTTTTCTTTCACATATAAGTTGTTTTCAAGTGAACCTCTTTTCAATCCACACTTGAGCAAGTAACTGTCTAGTTTGGAATACCAAGCTCTATGAGCTTGCTTGAGATGATACAAGGCCTTTTTAACTATGCAAACATAATTTGGTTCCTTTGTCAACTGAAAGCCCTCTGGCTGCTCTATATGAACATCCCCCTGTAGCTTTCCTTTAATAAAAGCATATTTGACGTCCATTTGATAGATTTTGAATTTCTTAAAGTAGGTAAATGCCAAAAACATTCTAATTGCTTCTAATCTAGCAACATGAGGAAAAGTTTCATCAAAATCCAAGCCTTATATTTGATCGTAGCCTTTCATACCAGCCTGGCTTTGTTTCTTACCACTTCTCCATGGTCATTTAATTTATTCCTAAAACCCCACTTTGTGCCAATGACATTCTTGTTGGCAGGCCTTAGACCAAGTTCCCAAGTTTTATTATTTTCTATTTGATCCAATTCTTCATTCATGGCCTTTAGCCAATGTTGATCTTGACTGGCTTGAACAATATGATTTGGTTCCTCAATGGACAACATGGAAACATGTGCTTGCATAGGGGGAATTTAATAATTTCCTTCTTGTTTGCACATCATTATTTAATTCACCAAGAATCTATTCAGTTGCTTGATTTTTTTGTACATACCTTGGGGGATCTCTTGCTTGAAGACTAGAGGGATCTTCCTCACTTTCTTCTACATTTACCT
This sequence comes from Pinus tabuliformis, assembly GCA_031772625.1. Classification (NCBI taxonomy): domain Eukaryota; kingdom Viridiplantae; phylum Streptophyta; class Pinopsida; order Pinales; family Pinaceae; genus Pinus; species Pinus tabuliformis. The sequence goes on along the minus strand of CM062818.1, from coordinate 1,937,693,568 downwards.
CATCATGCTCTTCACTAATGATCACTAGGTCATCAACATTGAGTTGTTTATCTTCTTGATCAGTGGGCTCATCCACCTTGACATCAATGCAGTCAATTATTCTCTTATTGACTTTATTGTAGCATCTATAACCTTTGATGTTATGCGAGTAACCCAAAAAAATATAGTCATCTTCTCTGGCATCAAATTTTCCAAGTTTTTCATCACTTCTCTTGATGTAGAATCTGCTGCCAAAATTTTTAATGTGTTTAACTGTTGCAGGTCTACCACACCACAACTCATAAGGATTTTTATTATAGTTTGGTTTGAGATGGGATTTATTGAGAATAAATATTGTTGTATGAATTGTCTCTACCGAAAACCTCTCCTGAATATTCTTTTTTGTCATCATCAGTCTATCTAATTGTTGCACAAGCTTGTTTTCCCTTTCTACTACACGATTTTGTTGTGGGGTCTCTACTAATGTAAATTATCTCTAGATGCCATTTTATTTACATAATTCATCAAATTCCTTTAAAGTGAACTTGCTTCCATTGTCAGACCTTATGCTCCTGATTTTGCAGTCAGTTTCCTTTTCAGCCATGGCTTTGAACTCTTTTAATTTTGCAAAAGCTTCAGATTTCTCTATGATAAATGCAACCCACATCATCCTACTTAAATCATCGATTATTAGCATAAAATATAGCTTATGTATCGATGACTTCATTCTGGATGGTCCACAAAAATCCATGTGTACCATCTGTAATGAATTTGATGATGAGTTCTCTTTTAACTTGAATGGAACTCAAGCTTGTTTTCCTAGTTGACAAGGTTTATAGATAATGTTCTCTAGATTTGAAAGCCTGGGAAAATCCTTAACAATGTTTTTCTTGTACAACTTGGCAATCTGGTTAAAGTTCATATGTCCAAGACTTTTGTGACATAACCAGCTCTCATCAATATTTGTTAAACAACACTTTTATGTCTTTTCTTTCAGCACATAGACATTGTTATTTGTTCTTACAACTTCAACAATTATTTCTCATGTACCTGTGGATTTGATTTGACAATTTTTGGCTTTAAAAACCACATCATATCCTTAATCACACATCTGAGATATGCTCAACAGATTATGTTTAATACCATCATCAAACAAAATGTTCTTGCCCTTACCTTTTCCATTTGATAGATTGACCACTTTTTTTGAAATTATTTTGACTGGAGCATTGTTTCCAAAAGTCACATTACCTTTGTTAATAGGCTTCCAAGTGAGAAACTTGCTTCTATCTCCTATCATGTGCCTAAAACAACCATTTTCCACATACCATTGGCTTCCACCATTGCGAGCATACAAAGAAATGTCACATTGCTCTAATTTCTCTTTCTATTTCCAAATGTTGGGCTTTTGTTTAATTTTCTCAATAACTAGCTCTTTCTTCTTCTTCTTTAGCCTATAATCAATTGTTATATGATCGAAATTTTGACAATTAAACATTGTACCATATAGTTTAAAGGAGAAAATGAGTTATTGTACTTGTTAGTGTCAGTCAGTTTAGCCTGTCACTAATGATCAAATATGCTCTTACAAGGTGTTGTTAAGGTGTCAAGTCAATTTTTTGTCATTTCAGTGAATCTTCAAATAAAAATTTGGTCACCATTGTTGTGTCTAGGTCACTACTACTCCCTTCACTTACTCATGGTTCTCATCACTTATCATGGTCATTGTCTTCTTCGAGGTATCATATCTTCAGTTAAGTGTCTTGGGTCATGAAATGGTATAATTCTTCATTTTAGGTCATGGTCTAGGGTTTCACTCCATGTGTCATCATGATAGCATAGGTTAAACAAAAACATGTCCATCATGTAATTCAATGGGTAAAGGGAGTTAGCAGCTTAGGGAAAGAAAAATAATGGTAAAGGTAATGTTTTATTTCAAATAAGACAATGTTGCAGTACACTACCTCATCTCATCATTTCTCATAGGGACATTTTTTGTTCAAAATATGTTTCTGACCAAATGGAGAAGAATTCTACAAAAGTGAAAGAGGATTTTGTCAATGATAGGCCAAGGAATAAAAACCTCATTTATTTTATGCATAGGTGTTATTATTTGAGATAAATTCCCAAACTACACTTGCTACAGGAGAGTTGCCGCACTTCTGGATAGTTTGACTTCAAGATAGATTTTCAGGGATTTGGAGTAGGTGTTGGCAGTTCTTAAGGACTCTACTATGTATTTGACATCCTAATATTTCCAATGGTACATTCAGATATTGATTTGGATTAGTGGAAGGCATCCAAAAGTGATCTACAAGTTGCCATTGCGATTTTGTCATAGACACCCTGGGTTTGTGGTGTGACCTTGGGAAAATCATTTTTTCTCCCTGATGGAGTGTCCAAATTACATTCTTCAGGCGTCCATTGTGTAGCAGACTTCAAGATATTTCCAACGAGCTATCAATTTCACAACTTGGAGTAGTTTAAGGCCTCCCAAAGCTTATTGGAATATGGCACCACACTTTTGTGAACTGTGATGCGTTTTTGGAGGTGGCGTTGCGCTTCCATGAACTGCACTGTGCTTGGGATAGAGTGGCCCAAGACTTGCCAAAACTCACCCAAACTTAAAATTTAAGCTTGCATTCCTACTTTTTTCTCTTCTAAGCTTATTCACAAGTAATTATCATCATCTAGCTCACCTTTTTCCTTGGGAAAAGTAAATGCAAATGTGAATTTTCTTCATCTAGGGTTTATGTGAAATTTCATGTTGCAAGACTAGTGTAAATGATGGGTTTTGTTAGTTATGACATTGAAAACTTGTAAATTTGTCACCTCATACCTTTTCACATGTATAAATCACCCTATAATTCACTAATTAACTCATCTACCCTCAGATTACCTCACCTTTACACAAACCATAGCTCATACCTATCATTTTGAACAGTTTTCCTAGCATGAATATTTTTTAAATTCTCTTACTCATCTCTCTCTCTCATTTCACTCCATTCAAACTTCCTAATTTTTTTTCCACCCCCATCCATCTTCCTAAATTCCCCTATCATCATCTCCCTTCCCTAACTCCCTCATTTCCTTCCTTGAGCAAGAAAATAGTCAGCTTAAGACTAAACAACTCATCATGGAGAAAGAGCAATCCAAGGTGCTGTAGCAAGGAGGCAAAGGTAAAGTAGTGTTGGAGCTTGGTGAACATGAGGAACATGAAAAGAAATTTGGGATAAATAAAACAAGAACCAAGGGATTCAAAAGAACATTGAAGGAAGAGAAAGAGCATAACTTGCTAGATGAAGACTTAGACATGGAAGACAGAATTGCCTTGGAGATAAATGAAGATAGAGAGTATTGGATAAGTAAGGTCAATGACCACCTAGAAAATATTCTTTACAAATCCAATAGGGATAATCAAATATTAAGGCACTTGGCACGTCATTATCAAACCAGAAACATGATATGCAACATCAAGCTGAAGCAATTGAAAAGCAAGCTAAATGAAACCCTAAAGGACAAAAATGAGAGGGATAGCTTGGATATGCTTGCTGAAGCATCCATTAGGGCTTAACATACCTAATTTTTCATCTCATGACTAATTTTGAAAGATTTCTGAACATTTATGGTTTTTGGACTGTTTTAGTGCCAAATTCAAAAAATGAGCTAGTCACAGAAGCATAACGCCTTGGTGCTGCGCTTTTTCCTCAGACCCCCAAATGACAAATGGCTTGCATTTTTGGAAATATCATGGCCTCCTCTCAAAACCCATTTCATTATTTTTCTCAGAGAGGGCTCAAATGTTGAGAAAAAGGAGTTAAAAATCATTATTCTGCCACTCTTTTTGACAGGCATTGCGATTCTAGAGACACCTTGGGAGAATGAGTTTTTGAAGGCCTTCCCATGGGTCATTTTCAAAAATTCAAGGTGTTCTATAAACTAGACAGGAAATTCTAGTTGATAGCTCTCTCAGATCGCAATTTTTACTTCAAGAAGGCACCTTAAAGTGGGCTCAAAATTTGCGCTGCGCTTCTGAAAATTTTTGAGTTTTTTATTTTGAATTTCACTCTGTAATTTCTGAGTTTTAAGTTTGACTTGGTCAAAGTCAAAACTCATGATGTAATTGAATTAGTTCAAGGTTATATGATATAATCATGAATAGGCATGATAGGTTGTTTTTATGGTTTATTAGGCCTCATAAAGGAAGAAAAATTCAAAACAAAGTCTAAGAGAAGAGTTTGTATTTGACCTTCTCACTCTCACCTATTGGTTGAGAGAATCTTGGAAACAGTTCCACCACCTAGGAATTCGACTCCTGAAGGTGACGAAGTGGTTCAATTGAGTCTATATGTATCATTTCTCATTCAGAGAGAGGGGTTGGACTTTTGTGGAGAAGCTTGTACCTTATGTTCTCTTGCAACTAATACAGGAGCAGTTGCAACTATATTTTAAGAATACTTGTTCAGTGAGTCTATGGTGTTGTTTTATTTTCCTATCAGTTTCTAATGGATAAATCATCTCTCTTTTCATGCTATATCTTCTTTCTATGAATTTCCTTGCAATTATTTTCTCAGACCTATACTACATTGACAACAATTTAAGTTCACCATAACACACTGATATCTAGCTCCTCTTTATACTTGTCACTACACAATTGAAGCCTTGACCTAATTACCTGCTCTAATCCCTATTCCAGCAAACCAAAAACCCTAAATTCACAAATACTCAAACAAAACTCATATATCTATCCTAAAACTTATTTCTTTCCAGTTATTCATTGACAAATATTTAGAGAGATCCCTCTCTAGTTTAGTAGGGCTAGCTACTGAACTTAAAGTGGTTTAAGGTTACCCTTTTTGATTTCCTCCTCAGCCTAGGAAATTGTGAGAGGATAACAATACCTAGGTTTGCCTCTTATCTGTTGAATTTGTTTTCTAGATATGAGTTGTCTCTAAGAGAGATTAACTCTATAGTTTTATGGTCTCTATCCATAATTGGTGCATGTGAAACAATACCATGGGAAGGTATAATTGTTCCAGGAAGGCTACCTTTTGTACTGAGATGATTTTCGAGTAATTTGATTTACTTGTCCAACATTATTCTTTTGTTGCTACTGATTTATATTTTGATGAGAAATTGTCTCTTGTTGCTTTGCAGTCCATTATTTTGTTGGAACAAAGGTAATTGTCTTTTTACCTTTTAAATCACTTGTTACATTAGACTCGACTTCATAGCCTAGACCAATTTGATTTGAAGAGAATCTTTGTGATTCCAATATCTCATTTAGACTTTCAATCCCTTTTCCAAGTTTTTGGTTGAAACTGAGCTGCATTTTATCCTTGTCCAACTCCTTCATCAATACAATTTCTCCTTCCATCTTCTCACATATTTGATATTTTTCATTCAACTAATGCTTCAAGGTTTCTTGTATCATCTCACCTTATTCTAATTACAGAAGCAATGGTTCTACAACCTCAACCTTTTCTTTTATCAAAGATTTCTTCTGGGTTTTTTTCTCTTTCTCAACCTCTCTATCTCCTCAAGTGCACTTACTAGTTCTCCTTTGTTAGTAATCTGTAGCTTTCTCTAGGCTGAAAGGAGGAAACTAAATAGTAACCATAAACCTCTTTGGGTTGAATGATTGGTCTTCTTCAACTGGAGGGAGCTCCCTCAACTTATGAAAACTAAAGGTTTCGAGTATATGGCATATAGAGACTAGATTTGAAAAGGAATTTGAAAAGTATGGATGAAGTGTGAAAGGCCAAAGATGGAAACATGTGATCAATTCAACTTGCTACCCATTTTACTTATGCAAGTAAAATCAATATCACCCATAAAGGCTTGTCAAGCATAAAATTTGGAGAAATATAAGTTGTAGTATATAGGAGAGAACAAAAACAAAAATCCTTTACTTGTACACAACAATGGTGCTTATACATTAGAAAGAAATTGAGAAGAAGTAACAACATGCATAGGTATGTAATATTTCATTTGAAACTGAAATATGGACAAATTTTTAAAGCGGTATAAACTAAATTCCAACACAATTGAGATCACTATACCTATGCACAAGAAACCGTAAAGAAGAAACTAATTGAATAACTAAGAAATACATAAAAATAACTCTGAAGTATCATACGATAAGTATCCTTGAAGACGATTAATTGGTAACCCTCAAGTCGTAAGCATTCCATACATGAAATTGATCACAATCACATAAACTCGAATACTAGTCCACAATAATGTTGAACTGACAACAAAACATCTCCATATGCATTAATCAGTTTAAATAGAAATACAATAGCCAATCCATAATGTCTAGATGTGTCACATCTTTGATCCAATAGAGGATTGAATCAAAGTAAAATTAGGAAACCTTTTTGTTGTTTCAAGTATTTTTCTTCTAAATAAAAAAACATAAAGCATTCTTATCTTAAGAAAAACACTAAATCACTATAAAAGCACTTGTCTTCGAAGCATATCTTCCTGGAATGAAAATGAAAACAAACACAAAATCTTACTGCTGATTGTGCAAAGGCTGAATAGTGACCGATGTTTCTGGCTTTCAAATCTAGCACGTGGCTGAGAGTTGATGGCTTGAGTTGGCTACCACACCTGCTCCATGTTCCTATCTTCAAATTCTGACAAGTGGCTTCCTCTCAGCATACATGCAACTATATGAGCATGGCTTGCACAACGAGTTGTTGGAAATAATACTAAAAGGGGGGTGAATGAGGTTATTGTAGATAATATTTTTGTGAATATAAACATTTCTCAATTTCTCTAAATGTTTCCTAGTTTCCCATAAAATACTCTGCAAAACAATGACTTAAAACAAAGTATTTGTGATCCAAAAAATAGGCTTTGAAGATGAAATCAAATCTCCCGATCCATGACACCTGTGCAAAATATGGAAGAGGTTATTATGATCTAGTCTATTCTTAAGAAAAACTTCTTTCCATTTTCTAGAATTCTCCTCCATGTGGTTAGAAACCGTTATGCAAAATGGTGACGAAAACTGAGCTTGTGCAGTAGATTCCCATAGTGAGTGTGACCTCAATTTCTCATCAACTACCAATTGGGAATCTATTTGCGGTATCCTATAGGGATGCTATGTGCTTGGATTAGGAAGAGTTTGCATGATTGTACAATGGTATGAGAATAAGGCGGCATACAAATTTGAATCACCACATGTGTTATTTCTTATAGTGTAATCATGATTTGAACTGATGAGTTAGAGTGCTCCAGTTGGTTTGGCATGAGCATAAAGCATGGGAAATAATTAAAATGTCAGGAGTATAATGTCACTTAGGTAATGGTGGGGGGGTTGCATGTTATACATGAGGATTGTACATGTGATGAGTACAGGGAAGTGGTAGTGGTGTCATGGGGAAATAGGGTAGGAAATAGGGAAACGTGGGGTAGATAGGAATAGGGGATAAAAATTTAAAATATATTTAATGACTAGACCTCTTGACCATCAGAAATTTAGACTAACACAACTCCATTTCGGATGGTTTTGATCGATGAACGACTGACACATAACCCCTTTTGACTTCACTGTATAAACATGTGTGACCTCATGAACCCCATCGACTTGACACTTTTTCATACTTTGGATGAACTCTCTATGGAATAAATTCAAGGATGTCTAACAATGATCTAGAGACTATGATAGTAGAAATAGTCATAGGCTTAACTACTTCAAAAACTGAAAATCAATGGACAAGGAAAATACATTTGACATAAAAAACCTAATGTCCTAACATCCTTCAAGATCAAATTCTCCTTCATCATCACTAGAAATAGCCTCAACCTGCATATTTTCTATGGCCATAAGCATGAATTATTTAGAGCTATCATCATCTTTGTCCTCATCTGAGGATTGGCCAAGCTCACTTTTAGAGGAGATCTCTTCTTGAACATAGAAACCTTTCTTCTTAGCCTTCTTTCTATCCTTTTGAACCTTCTTGAATTTTTCTTTAAGATCATAGTCTTTCTTCTTCTTTTCAGGACACTTTGATGCATAATGACTAACTTTTCCATAATTAAATTTTTTTAAGGGAAACTTTGTTGGGAAAAATACTATGCGTTGGGGGGAGGGTGAATCAGGGTTTTAAATTCAAACCCACAAATATTGTATTTTGAAATATGAACGCAATTGTTATTAAGGAAACTTGTGTATGAATGCTCCTTTAGAGAAAGATACCAGCATATATCTAGTTTACTGATTTTTCATGTATTCTATCAGATGATTATCTTTAATCATTACATCAGTAGATTAATTACTTTTTATTATGTAGTAAAGAACATACAAAAAGTACAACAAATGAGCAAAAAATATAGAACGCCAAGTATTTTTAGGTGGAAACCCAATGTGGGAGAAAACCACCATTTTTGTTGTCTTTGTATTCTTTCTTATGATATAAAGAAAATTCTTCATTACATTTGTATTGATGCAAAATCTTATAAGTATGCAGGCACCCACTTGTAGGAGGCTACAACCTCGACTCATTCTTAAGCTCCTACTGGAAGGGAGCTACAACCCCCTAATATTGTTCACCATCTTCTACTAGACAAAAGTTCCTACCCCCTTTTTGAAGGCTGCAACCCTCAACCCCTTGAGGACCACTTTTCAGAATGTTTCAAACTGGGTTCACCTGTCAAACAAACAACTCGTAGGAAACCTTTCATCAGATTTTTAGACTGGAGCCATATCAACAATAAAACCAAACAATTATATCAAACTGAAGCACTAAATATAAGATTCTGTAACACTACAAATAAATTGAATTTTTGAAGCATCAAATCATTGAATGTACAAACAACAAAAAACAAATTATGTACATCATTGTACTAAATAAGACTTGTGTATGTACATGCCTCCTCTGTGTAACACATGTGTACATATATTAAATTTTTGCAAACTTAATCATGAATAATTGTAATGTTAAATCAACCACTGAACCATACACAGAACAATAACAAAATATTGAACCAATCAAAAATCCCCACACCACAACATCATTGCCAATCAACTAGCCCAATCATCATAGTCAAACACAGATCATCAAGATAGATACATCATCGACAGACAACAAAAAATAGAGTATAACTCATTATGTGTCATCATCAAATCATACTGCAAAACCCTAGAAGGTATATGCGACATCAATGAAACACATTGGTGTATGTATGTGACTACTAGGCTTAACACACATGTACATATGTCAATAGACTGAATAAATTATTACAGAAATTATACACCAGTTTACTGAACCAGGTCCGCGTTTGTACGTGAAAAAACAAAAGAAAATTTGCGTATAGACCCTGAAATACTTGAATAAAACTTTTGTTGCAATTCACAACATTTGTTAACCCCAAATCTCGACACACGTCAATATGTTTAGATAAAATCATCATCATAGCTATAGATATAACATTATAAGCATAAATAGATGAAGCAAGTATTTTCATAAGTCTTCAAAACCATTTCAGATCTATCAAATCTGAACTGTCTCCTTGCTTCTTGATGCACACCCATTCCAAATCAAATTACATAAAGACAAACCATTTATTTTCACACCTAACACCTTGATCTCCATCTCCTTATATAGGTTTAACCTTAGCCAATACCTTAGCTAAATCCCTTGGTAGTGTCATTAGTATTCTTTTAAGGGATCAAATAATCATTTTTGCTCTGATTACTAGGGAAAATAACATGGTAAAGACCCCTGGTATCTATATTACCATGGTGTGGATTATGTAAATAACTTTCCCTTATAGGACTTGCGTATGTATGCAACCCTTCTTCATAGGATCTGCATATACTTTATAAATATTAACCTTTAACGTTCATCTGTCTCTGAACTTTCATTTCTCTTTCCATAACATCTATAGCATCTACATAACCATCAGGTTGACAGCTTTATCAAGTGGGTATCCATCAAGGACAACATATTATCCATAATTCCAACAAACTTACCTTTATACTTTCTTGATCCTTGCTTGAGCTTCCTCACAAATTTGGCTTCTTTTTCATCTGAATCACATCATGAGTCATCATGCTCATCCTTGTGCTTCTTTTCTGCTTTGAAGGTTGATTCTTTGGCTGCATACTTGCCTTTCGAAATCCTCATATCATAGGCAATGAGTATTCCAAGGAGTTGATCTAACGTGAGAGTTCCTATATTGGTCATTTCTTCAATGGTTTACACCTTGGGATTAAACCTCTCAGGAAGAGATCTCGACACTTTTTGAACTACCACATCTTCATCTAGCTTCTCATCAAGCCCTCGTATAGTGTTCACAACTTCATCAACTCTTTAAAAAAACTTTGCAATGTCTTCATCATCATGCATGCTCCATGATTCGAATTAGACCCTAAAACCTTAGAGTTTAGTTTTCTTTACCTTGTTGTCTCCTTCATAGCAACTTCTTATATTGTCTCATATTTCTTTGGCATATGTGCAATCCATTACTTTGGAAAGCTCTTATTCAGGTTGGACAGCAAGTAGGGTATGCATTCCATGTTAACTCCAACTTCTAATATTCGGTAACCATTGTTGGAGGTATTTGATATTCTTCTTCCACAATGATATATCTATATATATATATATATATATATATATTATAAGTTAGTTTGTAATCTAGGATCTAAATTTATATTTTTATACATATTCATTTATAATTAAAATATTAAATTTCTCAGTTTAGTCAAAAACAATTTTTTTTTTTATGTAAAAATAATATTATTTTTATTGATATTCCCTTGACTTAATTATTTAAATAATGATTTTAATATTTTCCTTATTTTTTGACCTATTCCATAATACACCTTTCTTTATAGTTGTTGGAAGGATCTATCCATCTATTTAACATGTTGCCTTGATCTAGTTCTTCATCTTGTCCTGATGATGAACCACACTGGTTGGTTTTAAATGCTTCAACAAAATTTTACTTGATGTGATTTTTACCGAAAAAAATATTATAGTGCAATATGGATCACAAAAGCCTAAACTTGATAATTATAACCTTGTGTAAAAGCGTCATTGCAATGACGGTTCATCATTTTGAATGGGCATGCTTGTAGGTTTCCAAGTTGAAATCAGATCTGCCATACCTTAAAATATGTAGATATTCTTCCAACATTCTAGTGTTCACCCGGATTAAACATCCCCTCAATATTCCCCAAAACCATTGTGCGTTGAAGGCAAGTATTTCCCTGTTATGGTCAAAGATTTGTAGAATAAGAGGTGATCTTGATAGGCTTGTTAGGTTCCTATACCAATAGGTTTCATTTTTCATGATTGACAGTGGAAGTGCCAAATATGTTCATCTTTTCATGCTGCAAAGGTTCCATATTTTGTAAAAGCATTAGAGGAAAATTAAAAAATGTAAAGAGGGTATGCCCTAAAAGAAAAATCAAAGGGCAAGAAAAATCAATTGGTAAAAAAAAATGATAAAAATGAACCCCTAAAAAAGACCAGGAAAGTGGCTAGCCAAAATGCCACTGATAGCTTGATGGATGGCCCAACAGTTCAATATGCACCATGCCATGTTTTAAATTGCCTGTTCTAGACTAGAGATTGAATATCTGTCCAAACAGTTCAAGCTTGGTAGATCACTAGCTAGGTAGAGAAATTAAGGAGCCCAACTGCTTAATCTGGGCCCTTGGAAGAAATAAGGGTACATTTAGATAGGAGGACAGTCAAAAGAAAAGAGGATAATCAGGGTTTGCAAGCCTAAGTGCACCCACTCAAAAGGAAGAAAAAATGTTAGGTGTATTAGGCTGGGTAGGTAGTTTAAGGTTGCAGAAGCAAGGTTCTGATCAAGTTTTGTCTTATCAAAGGAGAGCTCATCTCATCAGTGACAAAAGTGCCAAAGCAGTTGTTTCATGGCAAAATTATGGAAGCATGTCTAACTCCCTTTCACCACCCCCCAAAGTTTCTTACTAACACCCCTGAAGGACCTTGGGATCTGCCCAACTAGTCCTGTTATCACTTCATTTTTGTAAAAATACTAAGTCAAGCTTTGAATTTCTTCAATGAAAAGAAGCCACATTTCTTGTGTAAAAATAATTCTATACTCGTTTCATCTTCCTATCTCTAAGTTTTCATACTATGGACTTAGCATTCATCCATTCAGTTTCAATCCATAAACTCATATTAACTCCTAATTCTATTATGTACCTCCCTGAAACTAGTTCCCCGTCCCTATTTCTACAAAAGTCATATTAAAAACCCAAAAATAGTAAGTATTCCCACCCCTTGGCACTATAGCGACATAATATATGTCTTGGGAAATAATAGTCCATTTGGGACTACTATTAGCCCTTCTGAGTCCAACCTGGGGTTAATTTAAACATTCGGTCAAATTAAACCCCCCCCCTCTCTCACACATAAACCTTATAGCAATATCCTCCGTGCATACATGTTATTTGGGATTAATTTGATATTCGGTCAAATTAATAACCACCGGCGCATAAACCATATAAAACCCATATAACCCACAAACCCAAAGTTTTTGAACCCCCGCCGCATAAATAAATCAATATAATATAGCGGGCCCCCGTACATTATCGTACCCGCAGCTCACAGTTCCGTCCACCGTCAGATCGGGCCCTCCCCATCCGACGGCTCTCACCGATTTCGGAGCCGCCCCGACGTCCGACAGTTAGCTTCCGATAGCCTAGCGGTTTCTCCGCCGTACAAAAGACGCATGTCTCCACGCGATTGTATCGGAGCCCCTCTGAAAAATACCGCCCCCGTACAGAAGGCGGTCCGATAAAACCACAAACCACCTTCTGTCTCTCCACCCCCGACGTCAGTGCCACGTCACCTCTTACGTCACTTTTGTGTCGACCCATTGTCGCCCCATGTCATTGCCACCTCATCCCCGGGCGTCCCCACCTTGCCATTGTGTCATGTGCCACGTCATCAGCCCAGTCAACTGCCACATCACCCTGTCATACCTAGGACCTGCCGATGACATCATGCTGACGTCATAACAAAAAAGCGCCAAAATGCCGCAAAAGCCCAAATTTGTGTTAAAAATCGTGAAAAACGTCGTTTTCATTTGTTTTTTATGCAAACGAACGACGCAAGCGATTGCATGCAACTCACGTCCAGTTCGCATTCGACGTGCCCGTCAGCCACCAAGGCCTATTCAACCTGCAACCCGACCTCTTCGGCCTCCGCCTGCAGCTATCCACCACAACAATCTCTCAATATAACAGGTATTTACCCGAAGAAGCACCCCTTACCCTGTTTTTTATAGTTTCTCTGCAAAAATCGCCAATAATCCTAAAAATTCACTTGAAAAACGTCGAAACTCACGAGCTTCTCCTCTCTGCCTCACTGTGTAACCCAATTTATGGCCAAAACCTGGCATCTCTGCCCCCCTGATAAAATTGCCATCCCTAGCTCGAATTCCATCTCCGATTTGCCCGTGGAACCACTAAGGACAGTTTGCTAAAACCCTCTATTTTTCTCCCTTTCCAGTGTACTAATTACAGAGCCATGCACAGTCTTCATTTCATTAAGTTTTACTCCTCAAAAACAGCTCTGCACAGAACTTGAAACTGTGAGTTCCTTGCCCAGAAAACCATTATCATAACCCTGTTTCTACTGAAATATAGGCCTAATCCAACTGTAATCATTGTCAAAACATGGAGGCCCCAGTTGCCCTCAATATTGCACCACTAAATGCACCCCATAGACAGCTAGAATAGCTTCCACTGGCAGATAGAGATTATCAAATTGATGATATGGAAGGAGTGAAGCCTCATCTTCAAGCCTTTTGTGAGATAAGGAATAAGTTCAGAAACAAAACTGATCCATTAAGAATATGGGAGTCCAACATGCCCATGTACTACTTTCCCTCAGTAAATGTTTTTCCTGACCTCATCCATCAGTGTTGTTCCAATTATGATCCTTCTCAGAGGGCAGTAATGAGCCCTGCTGGTAAAGTCCTCTTCTACATTACTCCTCATTCTATCAATGAGATGTTGCAGTTCAAACCAACGCAGCCATTGGTTCCCCTTTCCATGAAGAATCTGCTAGATCATGCCTCAAAATTACCCTCTGCAGAGATTGACCGAATTGATAAATTGTTTATGCCACCAGACTGTTACTCCAGATTCACAATCCCTTATCTCCATGTTGCATTTATTGAGGAGGGAAAAATTCTTATAGATATGATCTCCTACATCCTGGGATTCAGAACAAGTGAGATTGTGGACAACACTGTCTTTGCCTTGATGTCTATCTTCACTCCAGGACAGCCCCCTGCTGTCCAGTATGATTATGCTACCTTCATTGCTGGCAAGATCCATGAGAAATTCCTGAGCATAGAAAGGGAAAGGGTATTTAAATACACCTCATACATCTATCATTTGCTGCTATATTATCAGCCTGAAAGTTTCCCAGTTGTCCTCAAAAAATTGGATGCTAAGGGGGAGAGGAGGTCAGTCATATTTTGGTCATCAATATTCCATCATATTAGTTACTCCCCATACACATACTGTGAGTTCATTGACCTTTTTATCTATCCAGCTACCTGCTTAGTATCAACAGATCCTCCCCCCACACTCACTGATGAGATGCAGAAGATTCTACAGCTTTCCAAAAGCTACAGCATTGGTGACTGGTACTTCTACCAAAACCACACAATAATCAGGGTCTATGGCTGTGAATTAGCTCCCTACAGACTGCCCAAATATGTCCCCATGAGACTGTTTGCCTTAGAATACTTTCGGCAATTTGGTAATGTAGATATGATTCATTTCTTTGGCAAAAGCAAAAAGGCACAGCTAAAAATTAGACATCAATTGGGTCCCTTTATTTTCAATAGGAGGGAAGAAGCATGGAAGGATGCTGACCAGATTCTAAGGGAGAAACTCAAGCTAAAAACAAGCTTTTATTGGGCACCATATGACCCCAATCACTTTACAAGCCTTAGAAGAATCAAATACAGGCTTGTAGCATATGAACACTACACTATCCCTCAAACTGAGCAATTTGATAATCAACAAGAGTGGGTAAAGGGCACTCTAGTTGAAGAATTCACTGAAGAAGAAATAACAGAAAAAGCAATCAAGAATATGGAAAAATCGGTTGACTTGGAATCTTGTGGAAATGTGTTTTTTACAGCTCCTCAGCACCTTGGAGAAGGCACCTCATTTGCCACAGCTCCTCAGCAACCTGCCCAAGTAAGCGCCCCACCAGAAGCAACAGATAAAGGTAAAGAGGTGCAGCATTCAGAAGAACAAGTACACCATTCAGAACAACAAGAAACAATGGCAGATCGGCCGGTTTCTACAGATGAACAGAGTCAAGGGCAAGACCCCTTAACTCAAGCAAAAGTGACTGAAATTCCTGTACTGCAGACACCTCTTAATGAGGAAAGGGAAAAGAAGAGAGATAGGTAGGAAGAGACCCCTCTAGGGACATCTACAAAGCAGCAAGGAGAGAAGAGACAAAGGTTAAATCCTTTTTCAGAGGAAGAAATACCAGAGGGGCCCATAGAACAACAAATTCCCCCAAGCATGGAGACATCGGCCAGCTCCTTCCAACAGGAGCAAGAGAGACAGCAGGGGGTGGAAGTAACATCCACAAGGCAACCAGGCAGACAGGCCTCTGATATTAAAAAAGCATTCACTGATATCAAGGCTAGGAATGAACCAGTGAGACTACAGTTGTACAACCAGCTAATAAGGATGGCCCCTACCAATAAACAAAGGCTAATTGCAGCCTATGACATCCAGGAAGGAAGAATGACCCTCAGTCACTTCAGACCTACAACTCAGCAACCCCAATCAGCTACTGATTACATTATAACTAATCTAGAAGTGTTTGCCAAGGATATCCATCCAATGGACCAGATTGAATTGCATAAGCAGACTAGGGAGATGGTATATTCTACTCTAGAAAATAAGACATTGTTAGCCCATAGATTGCAAAACTCTTTGCACAACACTGCTGCCCAACTTGAGTTGGAGAAATCTTCGTCACAGGCCAAGGACAATAGAATCAAGTCCTTGGAGGAGACTATCATAGAGCTAGGACATGATCCCTCTGATCCCAAGGGTGTACAAGCTTTGATAAAAAAGAAGGATGAAGACATAGCTGCCCTAAGAAGACAAATCAGGCTGTCACCCACATTGCATCCTCAAGCTACAGAGGTGGCACAACAAAAAGAGGAGCAGGATGTGGTAGCTTTGCTTACAACCTTACATAAAAGGTTGGTAGAGACAGAGTGCCTTGGAGGCATCATTACAGGGAAGACAAGGAGAGTTTGCCTCTCAGCCAATTCAAACAGCTCAAATTCTTACAGTTGCTCCTCCCATGGAAACCACAAGAGTCCCTCCCACTGTTACAACATTAGAAGCAGGCGCTTCAAGCTCAACACCAATTTCAGCCACTACTTCAGCACCTACAGAGCAAGGCACCAGCTTGAAAATGGACAATATGATGAAGGAAATAGAAGCTCTGGAATTGAAAATGGCAGAATTGAAAGACACCAAGGAAAAGATGGCTACAATGGAGGGAAAATATGACAAATCAAAGCAGGATGTAGCTGAGAAGACAAGAGAAGTCAAAGCCTTGGAAAAAATAATAAAGGAGCTGGAGAAAGAGCTTACCTTCGATAAAACTCTAGCAGATATCAAGAAATTTTGTGGGCCAAAATTGGCCAATCCATTACAGACCAATGGCAATCCATTGAAACCATTCATGAGTAAATGGATTTGATAAACTTGGCTTAGTTTGAAAACCAAAAGGCTAGAGCATCTTTAGGAAATATGCCCGAGCAAGAAAATAGAATGATCCAATTTTTGAATACTCGCACCAAAGGGCAGCTGGGAACATTAGGAATCAAGAACAGGACTGAAACTATATTGCTAATAAAAAGGGTGTTAACCCTTAGGAATTTTGTGCAGACATTGGACAGAAAATGCCAGGAAATGCAAACAGAGGTGGATGAGTTCAAGACAAAGATCATGGCATTACATAGCAGAGGGCTACCAAGTTTATTAACCAGTGCTGGAAGACTGTTGTCACATGACCATTATGCCAACAGGGTAAACAATTATGCTGCTAATCAAATCACAGCTTCCTCAAGTGCATCAGAAGAGGCAGGGCCTCCCTCAGGACAGACTGTCTTTGATAAATTAGAAAATCTATTCTACATTGCACATGAGATAAACCACCTGTTCGAATTCCAGCCCACTTTTCATAGATACACAGAAGCTGATGAAACACTGATAAAGATACAAAGGCATCAACTACCTACAGAGGATTGGTGGAAAGGGATGATAGAGACATTGCTCAGGTGATTTTGTTTATTAATTCTTTTTTGATCAAGCTACAGTTCAGCATATACAGATGGCACGATACACCTGTCAAAGGTAAATCAGCATAAAGTAGAATTGAAATGATAACTACAGCTCATCAAAATGCTAAGAAGCCGAGCACACAGGATGAAGACCCAGACAGCAACAGGCAGTGTACCAGCATCAGGGCAACACACGCGGAATAAATGCGCAGCAGGCAGCTGACTCATTCAACCCAGAAAGTCAAAGTTTTCTAACAAAATAGACAGCTAGCAAGCCAATATTAACTGCAGTGTTTAATTCTTCATTTACTCCCTCACAAGAGTTGGTGATGTAATTTATTGCTTGAAGAGTCATCACCTAGATATTTTGTATCTTGTTTTTGTATATATGCCTCCCCATACAACGTATTTGGGGTTGGTTGATAATCCTCATTCTAGACTTGCACTGTATACTTTGAGAGCTCTATAATCAAAGACTGCTGGAATGCTTTGGATGAAGAACTGTCTGTTGTGTTATTTAATGGCAAAAGAGTGACTGTGGAATTCCTGTGCTGCTACATGGCTCAATAAGTGTTTTTTTACCTCTGTTTATAGTTTATATATGTTTACGCAACCATTGTGTTACCATCTAAATAGCAAGAAAGAAGAATAGCTTAGGCTTTACTTGACTGCACTCTATGCTCAGTTCTTTTTATTTCTATATGTTTTCTTCAGAAATGGTTATGAATATGCATACTTAAATGATCATGTTTACCCTGTTTCTTTCACATATGACTGTTATTTAGGAATTCTTGACTGCTCCTAGACAAACTTTCATTCACCTTCCCTCTCAGTTAGCTAATGAAAGATTCTTAGTTGCCTTTCATCTCTGACCTTCATTCCATCTTTATTCCAGCCTGATATTGTTCTATGTGTAGCTATCCTGCTCTGTATTCCTCTTGTGACCAAGAAAATGCAACAGCAAGCCCTAATCCATGACTCCATGCCCAATGGTTTGAACTTCTCACATTATGCATCCCAACTCTGCTTGAAAACATCATCCTTCCCACCAAAATCAAAACAAAACCCATGTACACCATAACTAGCCTAAAATTACACCAAAACAAAGTTAAATCATAAAGAGAGAGCCCTCTCTGGTTGTAGGTAGGCTAGTACCTGCAGCTAAAAGATTAGTTAGTGGTTGCCTCGGCCGTATCCCTTAGGAACCAAGGGACAACTTGAGTGATAACATCATTGGCGACTCCGCTGGGGAACAGAATGAACTTTTCAATTGTTGTCTATTCCTTACAACTACAGATGAAGCCTGAATGTCAGTCAGGAAGCGTTTGAAACTATCCTTGCTTTGCATTTACAGGATTAAATAAAAGCTGCTTCAGTCAATCTTCATTCTAGTTTTAAGCTTTAAATAAATGTTCCAAAAAATTTGATCAGTTCCTTCCTAAAAACAGAAATTTCTTAGAAAATACCAAAAACAAATTCGGAAGCTGGCTCCAAAGAAGAAAACTCGTTATACCAGGTCAAATCTTGACCCAGACCCCCCAGCTATTTTTGACAATCCCAACTTAATCCCTAGGATCCTTAAGAAACAAGAGGAACAAGAAGATCTTGCTGATTCTAGCCCTAAAATAGTTTTGCGAAACTATATTCCAACCCCTGCTAAACCTTCAGCCCATCCTCACATAACTCCTTCTTCCCCTTCTTCCTCATCCACCTCTCAAAACACATGCTCCACACCTCCATCCACTGCAAAAATTTCCATTGTTGTCCCTGCTGTCCCAGCTGTTCCATTCCTTCCTGTTGTCCCATTTATCCCTGTCAATATGGCAAATAGATATGCCCCTTTGAAGCTACCTACAAATCCAGGGGCTATGCCTCAGGATTACTAAAATAAGATCACTTATTTTGATGGTACAGGTACCTATACTGCCCTACAACATACAAAGAAAATGCAAGACGACTTTGAGAATTATGAGATAGACGATGATGATGTGAAAATGAAAATCTTTGTCCAAAGTTTAACAGGTGAAGTAAGAACTTGGTTTAGAGAACTTGCTGCAAATTCCATAGCCAATCCAGATGCTCTTTACCAAACATTTCTCAATAGATGGGAAAAGAAAAAAGATCCACTACACATTCTATCTGAGTATGACACCATAAAAAGAGGCCCACAAGAAACTGTCCTAGATTACTGTGCAAGATTCAACAATGTTTACAATGCCATCCCTCAAAACCTTAGACCTCCACCTGACTTAGCCTTAATCAAATTCCCTGATGGATTTGATTCTGACATGGCATACCAACTGAGGAAAGATCCCCGCCAACCTTAGCAGACATGCAAAACATAGCTGTTAGTGTAGAGGCAAAGCTTATTGCTAAAAGAAATCGGGCAAGAGGTGAGAGAAGAACTACGTTTAAAGAAGAACCTTCGGCATTTGAACAAAAATTGGATGCAATCATCAAAGGTATGGACAAACTTGGGGATAGGGTGGAAACCATCGAAAGAAAATCATCTTGGAAAGCGCAGCCAAGCAACATAGCAGGGAACCCAAACTTTAGAAAGAATCAAAATCCAAATGTTGGAAGGGCTGGTCCTGATCAGAACATCATACATCCTTTTCAAGAAAATTATGCCGAGGCCTCAACATCTAGTGAACCAAGCGAGGACCCTCACATCAACTTGATGGGTTTGGACAGTAAACACCAAGTCTTTTTAGCACAAGAGGATCAAGAAGCCCATAATGGCAACCAATTTCAAACCAAATCAGGAGAGTCATTTGATTTTAGAGAAGGTTATGATGCAACAGTCTATGAAGTCCACAAACAATACAAGTTGAGGAGAAAAACTATAGATGTGCTTGAAACTATCAAACCAAAGGATGCTAAACAGCCAAAGAAAGCAAAAGACAAAGTTGTTCTCCCAGAATCCTCTGATAAAACAGACCTACACCCAAGAGAAGTCATTGTGGAGGATATATCAGATGTACATCCCTCTAAAAATCAGCCATCCTCATCCCTCCCCTCAAAAGCAAGTTCAAACAGCATTCCTGAAAATAAATTCAAAACAGATTCAACTCAAAATCATACCCATGATGAAGAAAAGGTCACTGAAAATTCAGCTGAAAAGGAAAAATCTGTTGCCCATAATACAGAGACTCAGATAGAAATGTTGGGTGTGGAGCCTGATTATCTTCTATAGTACCGACATATTGGGCCCCAGTTCGTTGCCGCCCGTAAAATAATCGCTGCTGTAGGGGGTCCAGGGGGGGCGGCAGCGACTTTTGGGAGCCCCCCCCTGGCGGGGGGTTTCGGGGGCAGCGCCCCCAAAGCTAAAAACAGCTGTAAAATTGCCTTGTAAAAGTATAGTAATTTCTATTCAATCTGGGCCGTTCATTAGGCGGATGATCTGACGGTAGAACTTATGTTTAGTTTAGGGTTTTTTGCCCTAGAAGGCAACCCCTCTCTTTGTATGAGGGTATTGTATTTGAGGCTGTGAGATAGATGTGTATTCTGTGTGAGCGAGAAACAGAGAGGTGAGACTGTGAGAGAAAACAGAGGATATTACAGTGGATTTGTTGTAGGTTGTGTCTCTTCATTTTGTTGGATAATAAAAAGGAAGGACTGGCTGTTCGGGGTGGACGTAGCCCAAACTGGGTGAACCACGTATATCTGTGTCTCTCTTGTTTTGTGCGTTTTCTGTGTTTATATTTCTGCAATATTTTATGTGTTCCATTGCTCTGTAATATATAATTTTCTAACAAGAAAAACCCTTCAACTTGGAAACAGAAACAGGTAAGCTGAAGATAGTTGTTTCTCTTTCTCAATTGGCCAAACATGAAGTGTATAGACAACAAATCAATAGGTCACTCCAAATATCAGACAATAGGGATGCTGTGAATGTTCTAGATGATCAACCTGAATTACTGTTTGGTCCTGAGGTTAACGGAAAGACATCAAATGGAGGAGTTCCACCCTTTTATGTCAGCTTAAACATTCATGACAAGGTGTTACACAATGCAATGTTTGATTCCGGGGCCTCACATAACCTAATGCCCAAATCTGTGATGGAAAAACTAGACCTAGATATCACAAGACCATACAAAGATTTGTTCTCATTTGATTCAAGCCAAGTCAGGTGTCTAGGCCTAATTAAAGATTTGTGTGTTTCCCTGGTCCAATACCCAACCAAAAAAAATTTGATGAATGTGGTGGTAGCTGATATTCCACCCAAATATGGTATGCTTTTATCCAGATCATGGGGGGCCAAACTCCAAGGATCCTTGCAACTAGACATGTCCTATGCCACTATTTCAGTCTTTGGGCAACCAAAGAGATTATACCGAGAAACACTAATGAAATACGTGGTGAGTAGTCAAGAAAAGCCCCAAAACTTCCCCATCTACTCAATACATTTTTATATGGACTCATTCATCTTATATAATGCTGATATGTGTACCAAAACTAATGCCAAATTACTAGTAGCAGCACAGACAGAGGGTTTGAATGAACAATCTGCTGCTCAAAATAAAATAAAAATTGATATGATTGATACAACAAAGGAGAATGATACATAAAATGACTTACAAGAACCCAATCTGCCATGGTGCAACACTCTAAAATCTCAATGCAAACCTTGATCATGAAACCTTATGGTATTTAGAATTTGATGGATCTGTAAACAAATTAGGAGTAGGGGCAGGGGTTTGGATTCACAAAATGCAAAGTAACCAGGCTGAAGGTCATGCATACAGATTAAACTTCAGATGCACAAAAAATATGACCGAGTATGAAGCCCTTTTGTTAGGTCTCAAACTCATCAAGAATCTAGGTGCAACCAAAGTCTCAATTCTAGGGGATTCAAATCTGATCATACAGCAGATGAAGGGAAATTTTGTCACAAATGATCTTAGTTTGAGGGCTTACAGAGGTGCAACCATTTAAATACTTGACACGTTCTCATAATCTCGGTTAACTAAAATTTCCAGAAAGCTCAATCTACATGCACATAGCTTGGCAACCTTTGCCAGCACTTGCAAGCTACCTTTAGAACCCAACCACCGTTTCACTGTCGAAATCAAACATAGACCTACTGTCCCTGATAATGTTAAAAATTGGCCTATCTTTGAAGATGATACACAGATAAATAACTTCCTCACTTTGAAAGAGGAATTCTCCAACATGAACATTGATACAAGCACTGTGGACAACCAAAAACAAAAGCACAAAATTGAACAAAACATATCAGCTGAAACATCAAATCTGATGCTGCATCCAACTACTTTTGATCACAGCAATGTACAGGAGCTGAAGCAGAAGCTCAAGTAATTGATCTAAAAGACAATTTTCTGCCCATATGTTTAACCCCTTTGGAGGATTTATTCGGCTCAAATGATATCTCAAGGAAGCCAAAAGTGCAACCACTAAATGCTGAAATTGAGGACTGCAACATTGGAACCACAGAAAATCCCAAAATGGTAAAACTATCCAAGGCATTACCCGCTGATCAGGAGTTCAAATACACTAAATTGTTCAAAGAGTTCCAAGATATCTTTGCCTGGAGTTATGAGGACCTCAAGTCCTATAATACTTCAGTCATTGTTGTGGGGAAAAATGCCTATGCAGGATGATCCTATCCACCTAAGGTGTGACAGTGCCTTAGCAACAAACAGACACAGCTATTCTAGTATTCTTCCTTTATGAATTAAGAATGAAGAGAGATGGATAGACTAACCGGTGTCTTCCGTTTGTCCCTCGATCCGGTTTCTCTTCTCTTTGAGAGTTCCCAGCTACTTGCCTTCTCGCTCGCCCAGCTTCAACAGGTTCCTGCAAGATCACAAGAAGAGAACACTACACAAAGACATAGATTCATATTCATAACTAGTTCAGGATTAGAAATAAACTAAACATACTAATGCAATCATACATCAAAGATACATCAGTATATAGGAGAAACCAAGATAGCTTTATTGATGAATAACAAGGTTGAGGAGGAGATACAACCAAGAGGGCTCCAATCCAGCATCTACCTCCTAGCGAATGAAATCCTTTCTTCACCTCCCTTCAAAGCATTAAGCACCCAATGATTCCAATCTCAAACCAACAGCAATTCTTTGCAATAACAAAATTCGAGCCTCCTGGATCTCATGGAGGAGAGATCCATATATAGATGTTTGGAGAGAGGATGAGTTAGCTTGAGATCTGACTAGTGTCCTCTCCCTTTGTCAGTTCTTGCTTCCACTTGGAGACTAAGAGCCTCTTACTCATCACTAGTCAAATTCATTGGGGCAAGTGTCATTGGAGAAGATTCTGGAAGCTTCCAAGGTCTTTCCACCTCGTTGAATGAACTTGCCATTTGTCATTTCCCGCTCAGCGCACCCTGGTAGTGCTTCTACCTGCGTTGCAGTGCACCTAGCTAGTGTAATCTCTGCATTTCAGCGCAGACAGCTAGTGGAGCCTCTGAATTGATCCTGAATTGACTTGTTTTTGAGCAGTTTGTGGTGGAGAACTTCTGTGAATTTCTGTGGTTTGCTAGCCTTGTTCCTCTAGGGGTAGGAACAACATGTTTAGGGACTTTGGATCCCTTAGATTATGGACATTTCATGCTTATAGCTGTAAGGCACAAAAATGTCTATAAAAGTTACCCCCTAAAGTATGAGGCCGTTTATCAGGTGAAATGCTTTATTAGGAGGATCCGAAGTTCTTTCAATGCTGGGAGGAGACCTGTAATACAATACAATACAATACATTATTTTCATACTTTTTTCATGATCTAGCTGAGGTGGGCATTCCCATGCTCAGCTTTATAAATTCATTTTCATGTACATATAACAGACAATCGTCTGATGATAGACTGATGATTCTGATAGAGCCATCATCCTTTTGGTAGGATGATTATCTATGCTGTAAAGCTGTACATTTCTATGTCTTTATTTTCTGAATATATATCGCAGCCCGGATGGATGAAACTAGATCCGGGGTCTTCAATCTCGTCCGATCTTCACTCTAAGTACAAGTCGATCCATGTGAGAATTGCTCTGAAGTCGAACATGGAAAGACATCGCTTGATTACCAGTCAATGATGTAAATTGTTAACAAGCGCGAGAGGAATTACCGATAATGAAGAAGACCCTCAAGGTACTGCAGTACAATTCACGTGGTGTGAATAAGGGACTTGGCGTCGAACACCACGCAAAATCTTTCGGTCGAAGGTCATTGATGTATACCTGTCGCCGGAAGTGAGAAACTTGCCATTGAGGTATGCAAGCTTCAAAGTACTGAAGGGGGTGTTCCTAGATCAACTTCTTGGATAATGAGCTGATGTCGACAAGAAGTGATCCGTCAAAGGAGGGCCTTAATGAATCCCACATCGATGACACGGAACGGAGCTAATGATTTTGATGGAGGTGAAAACGATCTGATGACATATGATTCAGGGTGGCGGTCATGAAAGAGTATAATGTATGGTAGTGGATGGGACACAGGTGACTTCTCTGAACGACTTCTCTTGAACATATGGTGACACTTATGCGATGGATCGGTAGCATTACCCCAAATATGGATGGTATGGCAAGACCATGGTGATGTGACCGGTGAATGAAACAACCCAACCCGATTGTGGTACGAAGGAAAAGTGTCATGTTCAAGAGCGACTTGCTACCATCAAAGTTTTCTTGAGTTTCTCCCAATTTTTCCCCAGTCATTACTGACCAGTACCTCTTTATTTTTGTCAAGCTTGAGGAGGATAACATATGCTTGTTCTATAACTTGCCCTTCGGGCAAGCCCATCGCTATGTTTTAACGAGCCTAGCGATAGTGAAACTCCTTCTCGTCTAAAGACAAGTTTGTCGCTATTTCATGCATTTAACGAGTCTAACGAGAAGGATAACTCGGTCCTTTTCATTTTTAGAGAGTCTGAAAAAGTACATAAAGTTAACTCCAAAAGTCCTTTTTCGTCATCTAATCCCTTAAGTCCGAAAAAGTATAAAACAATACAGAAGGGATGGATTTTCAATATCTTTAACGAGCCGAACAAAACAAGCGCTCGATCTTTTTGTGCAATAATCCCTCAGGTCCAAAAAGATTAAAATATAGAGGAGGGATAGCTCTTCCGGTCACTTTATCGAGCTGGAAGGCCAAAACTCGGCAATCTTTTCATATTTCACGAGTCAGATGAAAAGAGCTTAAAGAAGACTCGTCTTTTAAGGAACGAGTGATAAAAAGGGGTAGCAGCTGATTCCAGGGAAGGATTGGAATTTCCAAATCACGGCAGTGTCGCAAGGATGGCTAATGAAATCACTCTTCGCAGTTGTTCCTCAAAATGGGTAAACAATCAATATGGAGGTGAATGATCGGCCAATGGAAAAGTGGAGGTGGTGGGCAAACACGACCAAGGCTTTAATGGCTAATGTCGCTACATTCACGGTGGTTATTTACCGGAATAGTTCATTTTTTAACGAGCTTAAACGTGGGTGGAAACATTTGCTCGGTCTTATGTTTATTTTTTAACGAGCATGAACTATGCACTAAAACTGCTCGGATCTTGCATTTATTTTTTAACGAGCATGAACTGTGTGCTAAAACTGCTCGATTTTCCAGTCATATGATAAGAATGTCTCATTGAAGATGGTATTTTTTATGGAGCTTAGATCTTACAAAGCTTTGCTCCGGATCCTTTCGTTATGCAAGTTCGAAAACGACTAATCCTATGAGTTTAAAGGGTTAGACCTACAGGTTTAAAGGGAGGACCTAAAAATTTAAAAAATAAATAGTCGCCCCTTTCTTGCACTCCAAAAGGTTTGCATGCCCCCAGGCATAAAGTACGATTTCAAGGTTACCCCTCAATTTGCAGATAAAACATCTGTTCTACCAGGAAAGGCCTACCTCTTTCAGGTTACCCAAAGATTGTTCTATTAATCTTTCAAACAAAACACTTCTTCGGCAATGTCTACCGAAATAGACAAAGGTGAGAGACTCCGTCTGTCAACTCACATAACTTTGACAAAAGAATCTTATTCTAGAATAACCCTCTTCCAGCATGGGCGGGGTACAGACTAGTCATATTCTCCCGCGGAAACCTACCCTATACCCAAAGTTTTCTTGTCGAAGCAGGCCAGGACGCATGCCCCCTGGGTTCCAGTCATATCCTTCCGAATTACTCACGCTCATCGGGAGGACGGACCGTGGGTTGAGACACTTCTTGCGTGAAGAGACCATTTAGGGATGGTATATGACTATTTGCGATGCGTGATCCGGGAAATGAAAGCTGGTCCACGAGCTTGACCACTCTTCCTTCGTGCGGAAAACACATTACTAAAGAGTGAGGAGACGATGGCTGGCATGCAATATATATAGTCTCGTACAAGGAGTAGGTTATAATCCAAGGGTCCTTGAACGACCATAACATTCATTTGAACAGTCTTCCCTTTCAATGTGATAGGCACATTGGGGAGGATCCCTAAAGGTCGACTGGTTCCTTTATCAAAGCCTGTCAGATTTCTCATTTCAGGCAAAAGCGCTGGTGAACCAAGCGTTTTCCAAGCAATAGAGGAAAGGATACTCACAGATGCCCCCTCATCAATGATGGTGCCAGCCATTACCATTCTGTATATTTGAACAATAATTCTGAATGGTATGTGTTAACACCCAGGTTGTTCCCTTTGACTCCCAAGGGAATATGGCCGGGGTAACCACTAACCAAGCTTTGGATTATAGGTCCTAGCCTACCTATAATCAGAGAGGGCTCTCTCTTTAAGTTTTAGCTCTGTTTGTGAAAATTTTTAGGCTAGCTGTGAGGTTCAGTTTTGTTCAAGGTTTTGGTTGAATGATGTCTTTCAGTATGTAGGGTGGAAATCTTCAGATAGTATCATTTCATTGGGCAATGGAGTCTATGGTTACAGGTTGTTTGAAATATTGAGTGAGGATGTTGAAACTGCAGGTCCATTTAACTATTTCATGAAACAAACTTGAAATTGTGATGGTGAAGTATGTTTAACCAGTGAAAAGCAATTAAGAATTTTCCACTAAGCTGGGGTGTGAGAAAGAGGTCTATTGCACAGGATCAGATTTGAATTCCTGAAGAATAGCCCTTGTGAAAGATATAGTTTGAAGATGCAGCAATTAAGAATTACACCTTTGTAACTATAACTGAAGAAAACATTTATAACAGCGTAGATTGAGTTCAGGGTATTCTGTGAATAAATCCTAGAACTATTCTTTTTCTCTGCCATTAACTGTGAAACATAGCAATGATTGAGTAATGAAAAAAGTAATAAAAACACATAACGAAGAGTTTAAAGGAAACTTATTGAGCCATGAAATACACAAGAATCCTGTAGCAATCAGCAAACACACTACAACGCCTCAGACAACACAGAAATTCAGAAATTCCATCAGACTTTGTATTAATCCTCTGAAAATTTACAGCATAAGATCTCTAGAAGAGAAAATCAACAACCCCTGTAAGCTTATGCGAGGGGGAATATATACAATCGATTTCAAAAAATATCTGAACCGCTGAGTCACTTGGTAATTAAATATGCTCACCAACTTTACAAAAATCAGATAAAGAAGTTACTGCTGCTATAAATACAAAATGAATAGTCTTTAATTCTGTCAGGAGTCTTCTTGACCTTTGGAGGCCACTGAGTCGGTTGAGCGTTCTGCATTAATGCTGAATGATGTGTCTTTATGATTTGTCATGCTGTAGCTTTCTCGGCCCTGTTATTTGCAGCTGTCAGTGTTGCTTTAGAGGCCGAATCTTTCTGCTGAGTTGGCTCAGTCCACTCTTCTCTAATCATACTGTGTGCATCACTTTTTCTGAAGGTGATGACTTATGTCTTTTGATGAAAAAACCTTCCTATTTACAGCAACAACTGTATCATTCTGGTCCACCACTCCTGTGTAGGCAATTGATGCCTCAAAATTGCATCTAATGTTTCATCTGCCTCTGTGTATTTGTAGAAGTTTGGAGGCACTTCAAATAAATGTCTAATCTCATTCATAATGAAAAATAAGTTCTCTACTCTGTCGTAGAGACTTTGCCCAGTGGCTGGCCCTGTTACCTCTGAGGTACTTGATCCTTGAGTGATCTGATTGGTGGCAAATGTGTTCACCTTTTTTGCATAGTTCTCATGTGATAGTAGTCTCCCTGCACTGTTCAGCAAGCCAGGAAGACCTCTGCCCTGTAATGCTGCAAACTTGTCCATGAACCTGTTGACTTCTGTTTGCATGTCCTGGCTTCTTCTGTCTAATGTTTATACCAGGCTTTTCAATGTGAGGACCCTCTTTATCAGCTGGATGGTTTCAGTTCTATTGGAGATTCCCATTGCTGCCAGCTGAGGACCTGTGCGTTTATTGAGCACATTGATCATTCTGTTGGCTATCTCAGGCATATTGCCTAGAGATGCACTTGATCTTTGGACTTCCTTGTGTGCTTTGGCTATGAGTTCTGTTTTCTCATGAATGGTCTCAATATACTGCCACTGGTCTGTGATCGATTGACCAATGTTGGCCCATAAGACTGTCTTGAGCTGAGCCACCACTTTGTGAAGGGTGAGCTCTTTCTCCAGCTCCTTTATCTTCTCTTTGAGAGCCTTCACTTCTCTTCCCTTTTCAGCTATGCTTTGTTTTGACTTGTCATATTTTTCATTGAGCTTAGCCAAATTGTCACTGGCTTCATTTAATTCTGCCATTTGGGCTTCTAAGGCCTGAATTTCATTTTTTAGCTTCTGCATGTCAAGGCTTGGAGCCTGCTCTGTTGTTGGTGCTGGTGCTGATGTAGATGGCGCTGTCTGAGCTGTCTGTTCTGTAGAAGGAGCAGTAGTTTGAGGAGGTTCCTCAAGGTTGATTATTTGTGGAGGGGGCTGAGATGTTTGGCCTCCTTCCTTCTGTTGCAGGGCTGCCTGCAGTGCAGCCTCTGACTCTCCCAATTTCTCTTGTGTTTGGATCAGCTGTTTGTATAACGATACTAGCATAGCTGCTGCATCTTGGTCATGCCTTAGCTGGGCAACCTCTCCTGTTTGAGGATGAAGAGTTGCTGGGATCTTAACCATTTTTCTTAACGCTGCCATATCTGCATCTCTTAATTTCAACAGCGCTTGTATAGCTTTGGTGTCCTTGGGATCATGCCCAAGCTCTATAATGATATCCTCCAATGCTTTGATTCGGTTGTCCTTTGCCTGGGAGGATGCTTTCTCCAACTCAAGTTGGGCAGCTGTGTTGTTTAGGCTATTTTCCAGCCTATAATTCACCAATGTTTTGTCTGCAAGGGTGGCATATACCATCTCACCAGTTTGCTTGTGCAATTCAATCTGATCCATAGGGTGGATGTCTTTTGCAAGGACCTCAAGGTTGGTCCTTATGTAGTCTGCAGCTGACTGTGGCTGCAACATGGTTGGCATGAAAAGACTCATTACCATTTTTCCCTCATGTACATCATACGCAGACATCAATCTCTGCTGGTTTGTAGGAGCCATCTTTAATAAGTGGTTGTAGAGCTGCATCTTGAGTGGCTCATTCCTCTTTTTGATATCAATAAATTGTTGTTTGATGCCTGTTTCGGCTCCCCTTTGGTGGCTTGAGGAGCTGACTTCTCCTCCAACTGTCCTTTCTTGTTCCTGCTGAAAGGAACTTGCAGATGCTTCCATGTTTGTTGGGCCCATGCCCAAAGATTGCCCAATATGCATTTCTTCTTCTGAAAGGGGATTCATTCTGTGCCTTTTCTCCCCGTGAGTTGTGGAGGTGGTGAGGGAGTCTCCTGCTCTCTATCCCTCTTTTTTCCCTTTTCTTCTTTTTGTGGAGTTTGTAGCACTGAGGCCTCCACTGTCTTTTCTTGCCTAGGAGGCACATTCTCTTGAGCCTGTTGCTTAGTGGATATTGGGGCTTCAGCTGTTTGTTCTTGCTGTTGTATTGGCTGTCCCTCTTTTTGCTGTTCTTTTTGCTATTGTACTTCTTCATGAGGTGGTTGTTCTGGCTCCATCTCTTTCTCTTTGCCTTTGCTGGAAGCCTGATCGGTAGCTTTGGCTGCTTGCTGATGTGCTGTAGAAGATGAGGCAGCTACTCCCACTTGAGTGCCTCGAAGAGAAAATACCTGTGAACAAAGCTCTAAGTCAGCCAACTTTTGGAGATTTTTTACTGCTCTTTGACCTAGTTCTTCTTGTGTGGCAGCCTCCTCTAAGGTGCCTTCCCTCCACTTTAGTTGATTTGCATATTTTTCTATGTGAGGCAACCTTAAGTGGTCATAACTGGCCAGCCTATATCTGACCCTTCTTAAACTTATGAAATGATTGGGGTCGTATGGTTTCCAAAGGAAGCTGGTATGTAAGCCAAGGGCTTCTAGCATTCTATCTGCCTCTTGCCAACCTTCCTCCCTTTTATTGTAAATGAAGTGGCCTAATTGGTTTCTGACTTTGAGCTGTGCTTTCTTGCCCTTGCCTGAAAAATGGAGTACATCAGCATTCCAAAATTTCCTGAAGTACTCGAGGGCAAACAATCTCATAGGCACATATTTTGGTAATCTGTATGGGGGCAACTCACACCCATATATTCTGATAATTGTGTGGTTTTGGTAATAGTACCAATCCCCAATGTTGTATACCTTAGACAACTGAAGAATCCTCTGAATATCATCAGTTAGTCTTGGAGGAGGTGAGCTCAGAAGCAGAGACATGGCTGGGTGGATGAAGAGGTCTATAAACTCACAATAAGTGTATGGGGAACAAGATCTGCAGTGGAAGGCAGAGGACTAATAAACCACTGACCTTGGATTGCCTTGTGCATCCACTCTTTTCACAACAAAAGGAAATTTCTCATGCTGATAATATAGGATTAAGTGGTAGATATAGGAGGTGTATCTGAACACCCTTTCTCTTGCCAAGTTCATCAATTGCTCATGTATTTTATTGGATATGTAAGTGGCATAGTCATAACAGATTGGGGACTTGCCAGGGGAAAACATGAGCATCATCACCAGCACAGTTTCATCAACATATTCTATTGAATTATAGCCCAATATGGGACTAATCATGTCTACAAGGTCTCTGCCCAATTGGTTGAGGTATACATGAGAAATGGGAGGGTACTGCACGGTGTCAGAGTCAATGTACAATTGCTTCATCTTGGTGACTTGAGCATCTGTCAACTTAGCTCCTTGCTTTATCAGATCTATCAGTGATAAAGGAACTAATTTCTTATCAGTATTGAAGTGTAGCATCTCTCTGATGGCTTCAGGGGTGACATAAAAAACAACTAAGCCTGAAGGGTCAAGCACAGCCCTCTGAGTGGGGTCATAGCAATCAGCACATCGGTGGATTAGGTCAGGAAACTGGTTGACCTGAGGGAGCTTGAAGATAGGGAGGAAAGAGTCCCAAATGCCCAATACATCCATCCCACTCTCATGCTTGATCTTCAATTCATTTAGCAAGTGAATGTGGTACTTGCTATGCATTAGCATTTCCTCTGATATTTGATAATCTAGATATGCTAATGCTTTCCACTCCAACTCTCTCTGAGGGGCATTCAATGGAGCAATATTCAGGGCCACATGAGCTACTGGTGCATCCATGGTTAAGTAGTACTATGATTTGTATTAGAACTGGTTACAGTGGGCCGAACAATACAGAGGGGTATTTTTGCAGCAGTGAGGCAAATTGCCAAGGAAAATGGAGTAAACTGTGGTAAGAATAGTTCGAATGCTCCAATGAGAGTTAATTGAGCGAATGCAGGGACCAGTAGCACTGTTTTTGCGGTGAATTAGTGCAGCTCAGGTTTAAGTCTGTTGTAGATCTGATACAAAAGATATATGAGAATAGAAATAACCCAGGAATAAGATGAAATGATTCTTTATTATCAAAACCCTTATGGTAGGGCAACACCATACATTCACTCCTTAAGGAAGGAGAACACTCCACAAGCCATATGCCTGTTCATACAAGAATACTTCTCTTCATCTTCCTCTCTCTCATGTGGAGTCTCTAGCCTTTATATAGGCCTCATACATACAATACCATGCATCATTACCATGGTTCCCTCATACCATCAACTAATACCATGGGCCCATTACATTATTATTAACTACTTGTGGTCCCTTACATGACATGGGTTAACCACCTTATTTATTACTATGGCCCATCCCATTATTACATTATTACCTTGGGTACCACCCTTGGTACCCCATATTATCCCCCCTAGGTATATAACATTCCACCCCCCTAAGCATGTTTCGTCCCCGAAACATGGGAAGAACACAAATAATAAGATCTACTCAAAAGAGTAGTCCACTGATACCATGCACGTGCATCTAGCCATCCAAGAGAAAGGTGAACCCTCGATCTCGCTGGTGCCTCGCTCGCTTGAGATGGAAGTTGACCATGGAAGCTCTTCTGTGTTGATATGTAGTAGGTGGATCTAGGCTCCTTGCTATCCATCATACGGGGGTTGTTGTCCTTGTGGCTAGTTGGTTGCCATCTTGTTGGTTGTTTTCTTGCGGGGTGATGTGGGTGATGATATGTTGAAGTTTTAACCCACGGTGTCTTTTGCTTTAATTCACCCTGCTGTGGTGCCTGTTGTCGTGGCTTCTTTTCTAATATGACTTCAACCACTGAACCCTCATCAGATGTGTCAGCACCTGTAACCTGTTCTACTTCAGCCTCTGTTCGTGTTTGATTGTCGACCATCAACTGCTCATCATCTGATATGTCAGTCCCTTGAACATCTTCTGCTTCAGCTTCCATGTGCTCTACCTATTTATGGATGGAAATATCCTGTAATGTAATTTTCTTCTTTTTATACCATAGCTTCAGGAATTTCCTCTGCACATTAATATTGATAGTACACACGGATTCCATCCAAGGGTATCCCAAAACAACATCCATGTTATCCATATCTGAAGCGTAAAAATCACCATGAAACACATACTTATCCATAGAAAGCTTCAAATCCTTGTACACTTGAACATCCTCATGATCAACCTGTGTATGTTCAATTTGTTTCGCTAGGACTTGCAATTTCTTTGCCAAGTTGACATTTATAAGATTTTGTTTGCAACTCGGATTGATAGACACAATGATTTTCTCCTTTTGAATCAATCCATGAACCTGCAATACAGAGATACCAGCAAAAAATAACCCTTTTGGTTCCTTGGTTTCCTTCTTTCATGTAAAAATAAAAGCTTTGCTAGGTTGTGTGTCTGTCTGTGTGTGCTTATCCACAAAATTTGATTTACGGTCAAAGCGCTCTATAAGAGCTTTTTTGAAGGCATCCCAATTCTAAAAAGATCCATTGCAACGCTGATGCCATTCCGCCCATTTGCATCTTTCAAGGTCCAAATACATTTCTCCCCTGCTCAACTGAGTATAATGATCATAGATGTATTCCGATTTGAAATATTTCTCCATTTGTTCTAGCCATTTAACTGGATGAGAGCCATAAAATTTATACAAGTCCCTCAAACTCCGATCTAGGCCCGCCATCACAAAAATATTGGTGAAAACTTGAAATGGTCACAGATCCGTCAATATTGCTTAGAATCTCTATTATAACATGTTTTTAGAAACAGAACAACCACTCTGCATCTGCCCATGTGGTAGAAATCTTGATCCAGGCACTTGAAATTTCAGATCTGCGCTGCTACTCTCCCGCCGTCACCCAAAATTTCTGCAAAAAGAGCTGATTTTAATTCAGCGATATCTCCCTCATCCGGACTCCGATTCAACTGATTTTTTTTTTGAAATTAAGTGTTTTTTCACAAAGATTCCAGATCTACAATTAGATCTAGCAGATCTTGCACCAGGACTTCTAGATATGCGCCGCAAAATCGCTGCCCTGAAAATTGTCTGTAACCCCACTGATTTTTAAATCAGCGATATCTTCTTCATACGAACTCCGATTTAACTGATTTTTTTTTTGAATTTGGGTATTTTTTCACAAGGAATACAGATCTGTAATTAGATTCTATAGATCTAGCCCCCAAACATATATATCTGATCTTCAATTTCGCCACCCAAAAATCCCTGCAAAAAATAAAAAAAAATTCTCCACGGTTTGCCCAAGAAAGTGCTCTGATACCAATTGTTGTAGCTCTGATACCAATTGTTGTAGATCTAACCTGGAAATATTATAGCTCTGATACCACTTGTTGTAGATCTGATACAAAAGATATATGAGAATAGAAATAACCCAGGAATAAGATGAAATGGTTCTTTATTATCAAAACCCTTATTGTAGGGCAACACCATACATTCACTCCTTAAGGAAGGAGAACACTCCACAAGCCATATGCCTGTTCATACAAGAATACTTCTCTTCATCTTCCTCTCTCTCATGTGGAGTCTCTAGCCTTTATATAGGCCTCATATATACAATACCATGCATCATTACCATGGTTCCCTCATACCATCAACTAATACCATGGGCCCATTACATTATTATTAACTACTTGTGGTCCCTTACATGACATGGGTTAACCACCTTATTTATTACTATGGCCCATCCCATTATTACATTATTACCTTGGGTACCACCCTTGGTACCCCATATTATCCCCCCTAGGTATATAACAAAGTCCACGAATGCGCAAAATGATTGTAGATTTTGTGAAAATTTGGCTAAACGAGGCTTTGCAGGTGAATTTCGACTCAACCCTTGGAAATGAAGGCTGGCTACTGGGGATTTGCTGGTAAATGTAGGCTTCCTTACTCTTTTTAACTTAGTTTTGGACAATTATGGACACAACCAAGCGGGAAGGGAATGATTCGGATAAATACCTGGTGTTAATGCCGGAAAATGGTCACAAATGCAGGTGGGCTTGAAGGTGCCAACAGTCCTTGGGTTGATTTCTGCAGGTTGGCGACGAACGGTCGTAATTTTCATGCAGAGGTGAGCAACAGTCTATTTAGCAAAAGTGACAAAAAACACGAAATTTGGCTAAAATATGGACTTTTCGGGTTATTGGCGCTTTTTTTTGGATGACGTCAGCATGACGTCATCAGGTGGGGTCAAGGTCGGGTGGCGTCAGCATGACGTCATTGGCTGACGTGGCGGCCTGTGAGTGGTCCACGGGGACTGCATAGGTGGAGGACATGTCAGAGCGATGGCGGGCGGGGGTGCTGACGCGGTGGTGAGGTGGCGTGACGCTGGCATGACCGGTCAGCGGAAAACCGGAAGTGGTAAGCGGTATGATATCGCACCGCTCTTTATACGGAAGCGGGATTGTCAGAGGGCGGCCCGATACAATTTGGGGGTGACGCGTGGCAGAGGCCTGACGTCACCCTCTGACAAATTTCGGAAGCTAACAACAGTACATCGGGGCCGCTCCGAAATTGATAAGGGCCGTCGGATGGGAAAGCCCAGATCCGACGGCTGGCGGGAGGCAGAGGTGGCCGGACGATACGGTCAGGCGGGACCAATAAAATATTATTATTTGTTTTGAAATATGCGCCCGACGGACTTTGGTATATAACGGCAATTTGGGTTATTTCAAAGTATTTTTGTGGAAAAATGCGCATGGCAACAAACTTAGGATAGGGCGGAAAAATGGGTTTTTGGTTTATATTGCAAATTGCGCGGGTTAGGAGTAATAGTGGGTTATTTTACAAGGTTTTTTGCAAATGAAGAGGGTAAATGGTTTCAAAGGTTTCTGAAGGGAAAAGAGGGGTAGGGCTTAGGTTGTTAAACTGACCAGAGGTCAATTCAATCCCTGACTTTGGACATATGGCTATAATGCCAGGGGGAGGGAATATTTATACATTGCTTGGGGTTTATACACCATAGTGTTCATCATAGTAGGGGAAAGGGGAACATAGGGGATTTAGATAATAAGAAGTTAGGAGTTAATATGAGTGGAAGAGGTGGATGAGGAGTGGAAACACCAAGTTTTATATGGAATCAACTTAGTTTAGGGAGTAGATCAAAATGAAAAGAATTTTACACAAGAAATGTGGCTTTTAAAGAGACAAGAACCAACCAAAGACTTTGACTTTCTTTCATGAACATAGGTAGTATTGGGATGTTAGCAATGAATGTGAAGGGGGAGAAACAGGAAGTTAGACATGCTCCTTTGTTTTGCTGCAAAGTGATGGAGAAGAGGAGCTTCCCTATCCATTGATGTTTCCTTGATGTTAGACCAGCAAAATTCAATTGAAAGGAATGACATTTCTGCAACCCCCTCTACCTACCCATCTACTTGCCTAGCATTTTTTGTTTCTTCATGGAGGGTGCACTTAGACTTGTAGACCCTCATGTGCCTTTTCTTTTCTTTTGGCTTTTTCTTTTGCTTTTCTATCTGGAACTACCCTTATTGCTTCCAAGGTCCTAGATTAAGAAGTTGGGAACCTTAATTCTCTACCTGACTACTGGTCTGCCAAGATTAAACAGTTTGGACAGACTTCTTTCTCTATTCTACAACAAGAAATTGAAACATGGCATGATCCAGATTAGGCTATTGGACCATCCATCCAAAATTGTATCAACATCAAGCTATTTACACATATTACCTTCTCTTGAAAATATGGGATCTTTGCATCACCAAAGCAGAGCATATTTGGAACTTCCTTTGCCAATCATGAAATATGAAACCTATTGGTATAGGTATCTAACAGTGGCTCCACATGGAGATGGTTTTTCCATTTGAAAGACCAAGAACAGTAGGTCAGAATGCCTTGGCCCTTGACTTCTTTCACCAAAACTTTGAGTTTTCCTCCTTGAAATCTCAAAATTGTGCTCTGTCATACTTGTGGAACTTGCTGAACTAAAAGTCCTTTCCTGATTCTGCAAGACCTTTCAAACTGAGCTATTCGCATGCTGAAAGAAAACATTATATACAACAGATTATGTACAGGGGAACAACCATGCTATATACATGGGAAGTAGTCAAAATAGTGCTTCAACATCCTGCCATTCACAGGACCTTCATCCAGATTTTTTAGGAAGTAAGTGTTGTTTCCTTGCACTGCTTGGATGACAAATGGTCCTCTCCAAAGGGAATCAAATTTTCCATGTTTTCCTTTATCTTCCCTTCTTGAATCCCACTTAAGGACTTTTTCACCCATGTTGAAATCTTCAGCCTTAGTTCTTCTATCAAAAGCTTTCTTTAACTTTTCTTGTAAAACTTGAACTCTGCTATAAACTTGGTCTCTAGTTTGCTGCAAACATATAATTTGATTTACCCTTCTTTGCACATCATTTGGTTCAGCCTGGCTTTCTTGAAGGAGTTTCATGACCGGGATCCCTAGTGATGAAGGGAATTTGGCTTCTAATCCATAGACTAACTCATATGGGCTGACCCCAATTCATCTCTTGGTTGTTAGTCTATCTGCCCATAAGGCATTGACCAGCTTCTTATGCCAATTCTTCTTATTTTCTTCCAACACCTTCTTTATGATGTTTACAAGGCTTTTATTTGATGATTCAGCAAGGCCATTTCCTTGGGGATAGTATGCAGTAGAATGGCCCAAGGTAATGTGGAATTTGTGGCAGAAGTTCACCATCTTCTTGGATCTAAAGGCAGCAGCATTGTCTGTTATGATCTTATCAGGACAACCAAATCTAGACAATATGTTATTCTCCAAAAACTGAATGATTGTTGAATCATTTGCCTGTCTACATGGGATGGCCTCAATCCATTTGGTGAAGTAGTCTGTGGCTTTGAGGATCCATTTATGTTGGCCTGAAGATGAGGGATGAATTTCCCCAATGAAATCCAAGCCCCATTGTTGAAAAGGTCTCTCAGTTGCAATAGGCCTCAAAGGAAGTGGCAGTAACTTTCTCTTTCCCTCAAACACTTGGCATTTATGACATGAAGTGGTAAATTTTTTGACATCAGAGAACAAAGTGGGCCAATAGTAACCAGCCCTCAGTATCTTGTCCACAGTGGACTTCCAATACAAGTGTCCACCACAGTCACCTACATGAAATTCTTTCATGACATTGTTAGTCTCATTCTCAATTAAGCAGTTTAACAATATACACTCATGGTTTTTCC
This sequence comes from Pinus tabuliformis, assembly GCA_031772625.1. NCBI lineage: Eukaryota > Viridiplantae > Streptophyta > Pinopsida > Pinales > Pinaceae > Pinus > Pinus tabuliformis. The sequence goes on along the minus strand of CM062818.1, from coordinate 1,937,655,287 downwards.
AAAGCAAATTGCCATCCATGACATAAAATCTTGAAGCTTTCATTTTTAGGAACCTACATTTAGTTCTGGACAATCCTGGGGGAGCACACAGGTTTTGAAATATATAACAGATGTCAGAATACCACAGAGATTGTTCAAAGGCTACATTGATCTTTGGAGTCGCCAGCTCCGGTTCACTGTCTAGTTGGTTGATGTCCAAGGCTTGGAAATTTGTTTCAGACATTAATTTGGCCAAACCTTGCCCTTTTATCAGTTTTGTAGGTTTTATTTCAATGTCAAATTCTAAAATGTTGGCAATCCATTTTCCTCTTCTGCCCTCTAAGTTCTCTTGAGTAAGTATGTCTTTCACAATGGGACTTGGTACATAAGCTATAACATGGGAGTATAGGATATAAATCCTAAAGTCTTTGATGGCTTTGACCAAAGCATATGCTTGCTTTTCCATGATCTGATACTTCAGGGGTGCATCTCTGAGAGCTCTAGTAAAGAAAGCAATAGGTCTCTCATTTCCTTGGTCATCTTTCTGTAATAAGACAGCAGCAATAGTATGCTGGGAGGCAAAAGAGAAAATGATAAACTCTTTGTCAAATTGTGGATTTGTTAAGACTGGAGTTTGGGTAAGGGCCAATTTTATTCCTTCAAAAGATTGATTTGCTTCTACTGTCCATTTTACTTTTGAATCCTTTTTAAGCATATTATTGAGTAATTCGCTTAATTCTGCCAAATTTGGGATAAATCTCCTTAGGAAGTTGATCTTCCCCAAAAATGCTTGTAGTTCTTTGATGTTTCTTGGGTGGGGCATTTGCAAAATGGCCTGTATTCTGTCTGGGTCAATCCTAATGCCATCCTTTGAAATAATATGACCCAATAACTTGCCTTCTTCCAAACCAAACAGGGATTTCTTGGGATTTAAGGAAATTCCATATTTCCTACAAGTTATGAATATCTGCCTTAGATGTTTCAAATGTTCTTGGTCAGATTTTGAGAAAGGTGTGAGGTCATCTAAATAGATGACCAGGAAATCATGAATTTCTTTGGCAAAAACAATATCCATTGCTCTTTGAAAGGTAGCTCCTGCATTTTTTAACCCAAAAGGCATTTTGACATATTTGAAGGTTCCCCATGGGGTTGTGAATGCTGTTTTGTCCTGATCATCAGGGTGAACTAAGATCTGGTTGAAACCTGAGAACCCATCAAGTAGAGAAATTCTTGAGGCCCCCACTACTCTTTGCAAAATGTGATCCATCTTGGGTAAGGGATAATTATCTTTTAGGGATACTTGATTTAAGTTCCTTAGATCAACACAAAGCCTTATTTCACCAGTTTTCTTTCTTGTAGGGACCAAATTTGAAATCCAATCAGAAAACCTGATTGGTGCTATGATGCCAGCTTTAAACATCTTTTGTACCTCTTTTTCAATTGAAGGGAGAAGCATAGGATTGATTCTCCTCAATTTCTGTTTAAAGGGTTTTTGATTGGGTTTGAGAGGGATTGTGTGTTGGATCACAGAGGTGTCATAGGATTTTAAATCCTCATAACTCCATGCAAAGACATCTTGGAATTCTTTAAAGAGGTCAATGTATTTAGGCTTTTGATCAGGTGGTAAAGATGCAGACAACTTAATTATCTTGGGTTTTTCAATAGTTCCAATGTTGCACTCTTCAATGGCAGCATTAAGAGGCTGCAATTTCGGTTTTCTAGGGACATCATTTGAGTCAAAAATGTCCTCTAATGGAGCTAGGCCTGTTGGAAGAAAATTGTCTTTCAATTGTATAACTTCATCTTCAGCATCAGCTATTTCCTCGGAATGTAATTGTTCAAGTTCTTGTATTTTCTCCTGGTCAAAGTTTGTTGGAAAAAGCATTTGATTTGTTGTTTTGAGTGAGATATTTGTTTGTTGTTGTTCACCTAGTATTTGTGAATCACTTGCAGCCTCAGTATCAATGTTTAGTCCTGAGAATTCTTGCTGCAAAGTCAAGAAATTGTTTATTTGTGTATCATCCTCAAACACTTGCCAATCCTTGACATTGTTTGGGACAGAAGGTCTGTGTTTTATCTCAGCTGTAAAGCAATGCTGGGGTTCAAAAGGTAGTTTGCAAGTGCTTGCAAATGTAGCCAAACTATGAGCATGAAGATTACGGGTTCTAGGGATTTTGGTTATTTGAAATTCAGTGAAAGTTTTAAGCATTTCAGTAGCGGCAGACCTATAAGATCTCAGTCTTTTGTCATTACTGACAAAGTTTCCCTTTACTTGTTGGATAATTAGGTCTGAGTCTCCTAGGATTGAAACTTTTATGGCTTGTAAGGATTTTATTAGCTTGAGGCCTAGTAAGAGGGCTTCATATTCTTCCATATTGTTGGTGCACCTGAAGTTTAACCTATAGGCTCGGCCCTCTGCATGACTGTTTTGTTTGTTATGTATCCAAACCCCCGCTCCTGCCCCTAATTTGTTGACTGATCCATCAAACTCAAGGAACCATAAGATCTCCTGTTTTAAGGGATTTTCAACATTCTTTCTATAATTTGGGATTATAAGTTGGAGTTCTTGTTTTTCATCTGGTTTATCTTTTAGGAGTAACTCATCAATTGGTTTCTCAATTTGGATCTCTTGGGGACTTGGTTGCTTACTCTCATGCATGTTTTGTTCAAGTGTGACTGATTTATTATCACTCTCAGGGCGTGTATCATCATTGAACAGAATAAAGGAATCCATATGTGAATGGAGTGCATAAATGGGGAAATTCTGAGGCTTTTCTTCACTGCTCACCATGTATTTCATAAGTGACTCTCTATATAGCCTCTTGGGTTGACCAAACACTGAGATAGTGGCATATGACATGTCTAATTGCAGGGAACCTTGGAGTTTAGCCCCCCATGATCTTGATAACAACATTCCATATTTGGGTGGGATATCAGCAACTACAACATCCATTAAGATTGTTTTGTTTGGATACTAGACCAGGGATACACATAGATCTTTTATCAATCCTAAAAACTTAACTTGGCTGGATTCAAATGAAAATAGGTCCTTATAGGGTCTTGTAATGTCTAAGTTGAGTCTCTCCATCACTGATTTAGGCATAAGGTTATGAGATGCACCTGAATCAAACATTGCATTGTGTAATATTTTGTCATGAACATGCAAGCTGACATAAAAAGGTAAGATCCCTGTAACTGCTGTCTTTCCATCAACCTCTGGACCGAAAAGTAGTTCTGGGGTATCATCCAACACATTAACATCATCTTTATTATGGGTAAGTTGAAGGGACTTTTTGATTTGTTGTTTGTAAATGTCATGCTTGGATAGCTCTGAAAGAGGAATGGCTATCTTCAATTTTCCTATTTCAGCTTCTAAGTCAAAGGGTTTTTCAGATTGTACCTTGGTGTTGTGGTTGACAACCCTTTCTTTGTTGTTCAAGTTTTCTTCTTGGTTTTCGCTCTGATCTAGAGGCTTGTACTTTTTACTCATCTTCTGCGAAGTAATGCTTGGATTAGGCTGCAAGGGTGATGTAGCCATTTCTTGTTGTTTTGGGGAAGATGTTTCAGTTATTTCTTCAACTGTTACTTCCTTTGTAATGGAATCAGTTTTGTCAATTGGCTCTGTGACCATGGTTTTCTTAGGCAGAGGAGTGTCCTTTGTTTTCTCAGGCTGTGTCACATTTATAGTTCTGCTCCTTAGCTTGTATTGTTTATGAACTTCATAGACAGCTGTGTCATAGCCTTGTTTAAAGTCAAATGACTCCCCTGACTTGGTTTGAAACTGTTTAGTATCATCATCCTTATGATCTTCTTGACTTAGGAAAACTTGTTGATCATCATTCAGGCCCATTAGGTTAATGTGGGTGTCATCTATTTGTTCATTAGAAGTGGATGCTTCTGTATAGTTTTCTTGGAATGTAGGTCTAATTTCTGGTTCAGAATTGGCTTTACCAACATTAGGATTTTGGTTTCTTCTAAAATTAGGATTCCTAACAGGGTTATTCTGTGGTGCTTCCCATGATGACTTCCTCTCAACTGATTCTACTCTGTCACCTAATCTCTGCATACTAGTGATTATTGCATCCAGTTTTTGATCCCAGCCTGAAGGCTCTTCTTTGAAGGTGGTTTTTCTCTCAGTTCTTGTCCTATTTCTCTTGGCTATCAGATTGGCTTCCACACTTACTGCTATATCTTGCATTTCAGCTAAAGTTCTGGGAGCCCTTTCCCTTAATTGATATGCCATATCTGAATCAAACCCATCAGGGAAGGTATATAGAGCTAGATCTGGTGGGGGTCTAAGATTTTGGGGAATAGCATTGTAGACATTGTTAAACCGGGCACAGTAGTCCAGGACAGTTTCTTGGGGACCTCTTTTGATAGTATTGTATTCAGATAATATATGGAGTGGGTCCTTCTTCTTCTCCCATCTGTTGATAAATGCTTGATAGAGGGCTTCAGGGTCAGCTATAGAATTTGGTGTAAGTGACCTAAACCATGTTCTCACATCCCCCGTTAAGCTTTGCACAAAAATTTTCATCCTAACCCCATCATCATCTATTTCGTAGTTTTCAAAGTAGTCCTGCATTTTCTTAGTATGCTGAAGGGCTGGATATGAGCCAGTACCATCAAAGTATGAGATCTTGCTTTGGTACTCTTGAGGCAGAGGAGCTGGATTGGCCGGTAACTGCAGTGGTGCATATCTATTAGTCATGTTTGGTGGGACAACAGGGATAACAGGGATGAATGGGACTAGTGGAGGGAATGGGATGGAAAGGGTGTGTGTATTTGATGGAGTGGTTGAAAGGATACCTTGTGAAGTGGATGAAGAACTAGGAGATTGTGTGCCAGTTGTATGAGGATGTAGAGAAGCCTTAGCAGGGGTTGGAATGTCAGTTTGGAGACCTACTTCTGAACTTGAATCTGATAAAGTGCTTTCTGATTTGTGTCTCTTGAGGATTCTTGCAATCAGGTTTGGATTCTGAAACTCAGGTGTTGGCTCAGGATCTGGGTTTGATCTTGTGTAACGAGTTTTCTTCTTAGGAGCCAGCTTCTATAACTTTCTTTTTGAGAATTTCTAAGGAGGTAGTGATCTTTTGACAAGGACTGGTCAGCTATAGCACAACTATATGAGAATTAATATTGAATAAAGATTGACTGAGGCAACTTTTATATACTCCTACAAATGCAAAGCAGAGGCAGTTTCTAAGGCTATCTGGCTGTCACTCAGGCTTTATCTACAGCATTTAAGAATCAGATAGGAGGTTGCAAAGTTCATCCAGGTCCCCAGTGGAGTCACCATTTATGTTAACACCCAGGTTGTTCCCTTTGACTCCCAAGGGAATACGGCCGGGGTAATCACTAACCAAGCTTTGGATTATAGGTCCTAGCCTACCTATAATCAGAGAGGGCTCTCTCTTTAAGTTTTAGCTCTGTTTGTGAAGATTTTTAGGCTAGCTGTGAGGTTCAGTTTTGTTCAAGGTTTTGGTTGAATGATGTCTTTCAGTATGTAGGGTGGAAATCTTCAGATAGTATCATTTCATTGGGCAATGGAGTCTGTGGCTACAGGTTGTTTGAAATATTGAGTGAGGATGTTGAAACTGCAGGGCCATTTAACTATTTCATGAAAGAAACTTGAAATTGTGATGGTGAAGTATGTTTAACCAGTGAAAAGCAATTAAGAATTTTCCACTAAGCTGGGGTGTGAGAAAGAGGTCTATTGCACAGGAGCAGATTTGAATTCCTGAAGAATAGCCCTTGTGAAAGATATAGTTTGAAGATGCAGCAATTAAGAATTACACCTTTGTAACTATAACTGAAGAAAACATTTATAACATCGTAGATTGAGTTCAGGGTATTCTGTGAATAAATCCTAGAACTATTCTTTTTCTCTGCCATTAACTGTGAAACATAGCAATGATTGAGTAATGAAAAAAGTAATAAAAACACATAACGAAGAGTTTAAAGGAAACTTATTGAGCCATGAAATACACAGAATCCTGTAGCAATCAGCAAACACACTACAACGCCTCAGACAACACAGAAATTCAGAAATTCCATCAGCCTTTGTATTAATCCTCTGAAAATTTACAGCATAAGATCTCTAGAAGAGAAAATCAACAACCCATGTAAGCTTATGGAGGGGGAATATATACAATCGGTTTCAAAAAATATCTGAACTGCTGAGTCACTTGGTAATTAAATATGCTCACCAACTTTACAAATATCAGATAAAGAAGTTACTGCTGCTATAAATACAAAATGAATAGTCTTTAATTCTGTCAGGAGTCTTCTTGACCTTTGGAGGCCACTGAGTCGGTTGAGCGTTCTGCATTAATGCTGAATGATGTGTCTTTATGCTTTGTCATGCTGTAGCTTTCTCGGCCCTATTATTTGCAGCTGTCAGTGTTGCTTTAGTGGCGGAATCTTTCTGCTGAGTTGGCTCAGTCCACTCTTCTCTAATCATACTGTGTGCATCACTTTTTCTGAAGGTGATGACTTATGTCTTTTGATGAAAAAACCTTCCTGTTTACAGCAACAACTGTATCATTCTAGTCCACCACTCCTGTGTAGGCAATTGATGCCTCAAAATTGCATCTAATGTTTCATCTGCCACTGTGTATTTGTAGAAGTTTGGAGGCACTTCAAATAAATGTCTAATCTCATTCATAATGAAAAATAAGTTCTCTACTCTGTCGTAGAGACTTTCCCAGTTGCTGGCCCTGTTACCTCTGAGGTACTTGATCCTTGAGTGATTTGATTGGTGGCAAATGTGTTCACCTTTTTTGCATAGTTCTCATGTGATAGTAGTCTCCTTGCACTGTTCAGCAAGCCAGGAAGACCTCTACCCTGTAATGCTGCAAACTTGTCCATGAACCTGTTGACTTCTGTTTGCATGTCCTGGCTTCTTCTGTCTAATGTTTGTACCAGGCTTTTCAATGTGAGGACCCTCTTTATCAGTTGGATGGTTTCAGTTCTATTGGAGATTCCCATTGCTGCCAGCTGAGGACCTGTGCGGTTATTGAGCACATTGATCATTCTGTTGGCTATCTCAGGCATATTGCCTAGAGATGCCCTTGATCTTTGGACTTCCTTGTGTGCTTTGGCTATGAGTTCTGTTTGCTCATGAATGGTCTCAATATACTGCCACTGGTCTGTGATCGATTGACCAATGTTGGCCCATAAGACTATCTTGAGTTGAGCCACCACTTTGTCAAGGGTGAGCTCTTTCTCCAGCTCCTTTATCTTCTCTTTGAGAGCCTTCACTTCTCTTCCCTTTTCAGCTATGCTTTGTTTTGACTTGTCATATTTTTCATTGAGCTTAGCCAAATTGTCCCTGGCTTCATTTAATTCTGCCATTTGGGCTTCTAAGGCCTGAATTTCATTCTTTAGCTTCTGCATGTCAAGGCTTGGAGCCTGCTCTGTTGTTGGTGTTGGTGCTGATGTAGATGGCGCTGTCTGAGCTATCTGTTCTGTAGGAGGAGCAGTAGTTTGAGGAGGTTCCTCAAGGTTGATTATTTGTGGAGGGGGCTGAGATGTTTGGCCTCCTTCCTTCTGTTGCAGGGCTGCCTGCAGTGTAGCCTCTGACTCTCCCAATTTCTCTTGTGTCTGGATCAGCTGTTTGTATAACGATACCAACATAGCTGCTGCATCTTGGTCATGCCTTAGCTGGGCAACCTCTCCTGTTTGAGGATGAAGAGTTGCTGGGATCTTAACCATTTTTCTTAATGCTGCCATATCTGCATCTCTTAATTTCAACAGCGCTTGTATAGCTTTGGTGTCCTTGGGATCATGCCCAAGCTCTATAATGATATCCTCCAATGCTTTGATTCGGTTGTCCTTTGCCTGGGAGGATGCTTTCTCCAACTCAAGTTGGGCAGCTGTGTTGTTTAGGCTATTTTCCAGCCTATAATTCACCAATGTTTTGTCTGCAAGGGTGGCATATACCATCTCACCCGTTTGCTTGTGCAATTCAATCTGATCCATAGGGTGGATGTCTTTTGCAAGGACCTCAAGGTTGGTCCTTATGTAGTCTGCAGCTGACTGTGGCTGCAGCATGGTTGGCATGAAATGACTCATTACCATTTTTCCCTCATGTACATCATATGCAGACATCAATCTCTGCTGGTTTGTAGGAGCCATCTTTAATAAGTGGTTGTAGAGCTGCATCTTGAGTGGCTCATTCCTCTTTTTGATATCAATAAATTGTTGTTTGATGCCTGTTTCGGCTCCCCTTTGGTGGCTTGAGGAGCTGACTTCTCCTCCAACTGTCCTTTCTTGTTCCTGCTGAAAGGAACTTGCAGATGCTTCCATGCTTGGTGGGCCCATGCCCAAAGATTTCCCAATAGGCATTTCTTCTTCTGAAAGGGGATTCATTCTGTGCCTTTTCTCCCCGTGAGTTGTGGAGGTGGTGAGGGGAGTCTCCTGCTCTCTATCCCTCTTTTTTCCCTTTTCTTCTTTTTGTGGAGTTTGTAGCACTGAGGCCTCCACTGTCTTTTCTTGCCTAGGAGGCACATTCTCTTGAGCCTGTTGCTCAGTGGATATTGGGGCTTCAGCTGTTTGTTCTTGCTGCTGTATTGGCTGCCCCTCTTTTTTCTGTTCTTTTTGTTGTTGTACTTCTTCATGACGTGGCTGTTCTGGCTCCATCTCTTTCTCTTTGCCTTTGCTGGAAGCCTGATCATTAGCTTTGGCTGCTTGCTGATGTGCTGTAGAAGATGAGGCAGCTGCTCCCACTTGAGTGCCTGGAAGAGAAAATACCTGTGAACAAAGCTCTAAGTCAGCCAACTTTTGGAGATTTTTTACTGCTCTTTGACCTAATTCTTCTTGTGTGGCAGCCTCCTCTAAGGTGCCTTCCCTCCACTTTAGTTGATTTGCATATTTTTCTATGTGAGGCAACCTTAAGTGGTCATAACTGGCCAGCCTAGATCTGACCCTTCTTAAACTTATGAAATGATTGGGGTCGTATGGTTTCCAAAGGAAGCTGGTCTGTAAGCCAAGGGCTTCTAGCATTCTATCTGCCTCTTGCCAACCTTCCTCCCTTTTATTGTAAATGAAGTGGCCTAATTGGTTTCTGACTTTGAGCTGTGCTTTCTTGCCCTTACCTGAAAAATGGAGTACATTAGCATTCCCAAATTGCCTGAAGTACTCGAGGGCAAACAATCTCATAGGCACATATTTGGGTAATCTGTATGGGGGCAACTCACACCCATATATTCTGATAACTGTGTGGTTTTGGTAATAGTACCAATCCCCAATGCTATATACCTTAGACAACTGAAGAATCCTCTGCATCTCATCAGTTAGTCTTGGAGGAGGTGAGCTCAGAAGCAGAGACATGGCTGGGTGGATGAAGAGGTCTATAAACTCACAATAAGTGTATGGGGAACAAGATCTGCAGTGGAAGGCAAAGGACCAATAAACCACTGACCTTGGATTGCCTTGTGCATCCACTCTTTTCACAACAAAAGGAAATTTCTCATGCTGATAATATAAGATTAAGTGGTAGATATAGGAGGTGTATCTGAACACCCTTTCTCTTGCCAAGTTCATCAATTGCTCATGTATTTTATTGGATATGTAAGTGGCATAGTCATAACAGATTGGGGACTTGCCAGGGGAAAACATGAGCATCATCACCAGCACAGTTTCATCAACATATTCTATTGAATTATAGCCCAATATGGGACTAATCATGTCTACAAGGTCTCTGCCCAATTGGTTGAGGTATACATGAGAAATGGGAGGGTACTGCACGGTGTCAGAGTCAATGTACAATTGATTCATCTTGGTGACTTGAGCATCTGTCAGCTTAGCTCCTTGCTTTATCAGATCTATCAGTGATAAAGGAACTAATTTCTTATCAGTATTGAAGTGGAGCATCTCTCTGATGGCTTCAGGGGTGACATAAAAAACAACTGAGCCTGAAGGGTCAAGCACAGCCCTCTGAGTGAGATCATAGCAGTCATCACATCAGTGGATTAGGTCAGGAAACTGGTTGACCTGAGGGAGCTTGAAGATAGGGAGGAAAGAGTCCCAAATGCCCAATACATACATCCCACTCTCATGCTTGATCTTCAATTCATTTAGCAAGTGAATGTGGTACTTGCTATGCATTAGAATTTCCTCTGATATTTGATAATCTAGATCTGCTAATGCTTTCCACTCCAACTCTCTCTGAGGGGCATTCAATGGAGCAATATTCAGGGCCACAGGAGCTACTGGTGCATCCATGGTTAAGTAGTACTATGATTTGTATTAGAACTGGTTACAGTGGGCCGAACAATACAGAGGGGTATTTTTGCAGCAGTGAGGCAAATTTCCAAGGAAAATGGAGTAAACTGTGGTAAGAATAGTTCGAATGCTCCAATGAGAGTTAATTGAGCGAATGCAGGGACCAGTAGCACTGTTTTCGCGGTGAATTAGTGCAGCTCAGGTTTAAGTCCACGAATGCGCGGACTGACTGTAGATTATGTGAAAATTTGGCTAAACGAGGCTCTGCAGGTGAATTTCGACTCAACCCTTGGAAATGAAGGCTGGCTACCGGGGATTTACTGGTAAATGTAGGCTTCCTTACTCTTTTTAACTTAGTTTCGGACAATTATGGACACAACCAAGCGGGAAGGGAATGATTCGGATAAATACCTGGTGTTAATGCCGGAAAATGGTCACAAATGCAGGTGGGCTTGAAGGTGCCAATGGTCCTTGGGTTGATTTCTGTAGGTTGGTGACGAACGGTTGATTTCTGTAGGTTGGTGACGAACGGTCGTAATTTGCATGCACAGGTGAGCAACAGTCTATTTAGCAAAAGTGATAAAAAGCACGAAATTTGGCTAAAATATGGACTTTTCGGGTTATTGGCGCTTTTTTTTGGATGATGTCAGCATGACGTCATCAGGTGGGGTCAAGGTCGGGTGGCGTCAGCATGACGTCATTGGCTGACGTGGCGGCCTGTGAGTGGTCCACAGGGACTGCATAGGTGAAGGACATGTCAGAGCGATGGCGGGCGGGGGCGCTGACGCGGTGGTGAGGTGGCGTGACGCTGGCATGACCGGTCAGCAGAAAACCAGAAGTGGTAAGCAGTATGATATTGCACCGCTCTTTATACGGAAGCGGGATTGTTAGAGGGCGGCCCGATACAATTTGGGGGTGACGCGTGGCAAAGGCCTAACGTCACCCTCTGACAAATTTCGGAAGCTAACAACAGTACATCGGGGCCGCTCCGAAATTGATAAGGGCCGTCGGATCGGAAAGCCCAGATCCGACGGCTGGCGGGAGGCAGAGGTGGCCGGACGATACGGTCAGGCGGGACCAATAAAATATTATTATTTGTTTTGAAATATGCGCCCGACGGACTTTGGTATATAATGGTAATTTGGGTTATTTCAAAGTATTTTTGTGGAAAAATGCACATGGCAACAAACTTAGGATAGGGCGGAAAAATGGGTTTTTGGTTTATATTGCAAATTGCGCGGGTTAGGAGTAATAGTGGATTATTTTACAAGGTTTTTTGTAAATGAAGAGGGTAAATGGTTTCAAAGGTTTCTGAAGGGAAAAGAGGGGTAGGGCTTAGGTTGTTAAACTGACCAGAGGTCAATTCAATCCCTGACTTTGGACATATGGCTATAATGCCAGGGGGAGGGAATATTTATACATTTCTTGGGGTTTATACACCATAGTGTTCATCATAGTCTGAAGGCAAGACCGGGTCAACTGCCGCCTCGACCTTTTGACTTTCGTCAGGTATGGATTCGGACGGTTCATCCTCAATGATAGGTGCTTCGGCTGACCACCTGAGCGGGCCAGCCGGGTTCTCAACTGGTGAAGGACTTGGCAGGAGTTTTTGATATCCAGGAGGAAGTCGCGCTGGTAAAACTGGGCGATCTTCCAAAACTCTTTTAGCCTCATCTAAGAAGGGACAACGGTGGATGGCATGGTCGCCTTCACACAGTTTGCAGGGAAATCTAGCTTTCCCTCTCTGTCCTGTGGATTCACTTTCACTAGTTGATGGTGTGCTGTCAACATGGCTATCAGAGGTTGACGCCACCAAATTGTGCAAGCGAGGAGACCAGTCCCTTAGTATCCGAGGGATGCAGGGACAATCTCTATAGAAACGGTCTCCCTTGCATATGACACATGGCGATTTAGGCCTAGTCAGTGCTGTGTGTGGATTTTTGTCAGACGACACTTGTTTTCCCCTAGTCGCTTTTGGCTCCTTCTTCTTCTTCTCTTTCTTCTTCTTTTCCTTCTTCTCCTTAGGAACTTGGTTTTTTGTTTTACCAGTTCCGTCAAGTGAAGAGGAAGGAGGAGAGGAAGAATTAGATGAAGTAGAAGGCTGGTGGGTAACTCTGGTCTGGTCTAACTGTTGATTCGACTGTTCAGGAATAGTGGTGTTCTGAACGACATTGGTTGAGAAGAGCCAGATCGGCAAGCCAATTGTCAGTCCTGGAAGTGACAATGTGGCCATATGGGGCGCACCAACATCTCCCCAAGAGGAGAAGAGACTAGGATTTCCACCAAGGGGAATTCCTTGGTTGGTGTGCTCCATTTTCTCAACCTAAAGATCAACGCAGGAAGAAGGGGTGATTGTTCCATTTAAAATAAATTTTAACAACGCTTTAGACACAACTTGCTTTTTCAATTTTAAAGAGTCGAGAAAAAGCTAAAGATGACTCTAGTCTCCTTCGATGTTTTAACGAGCCCGAAGTGACAAATGCTCGGATGGACTTTTTCCGTTATAGAGTCTGAAAAAGGCCAAAAGGAACTGCTCTGGAGTTCTAGGTAGAGGGTGTGCCAAACTTTTCGCAAAACCGCAGAATACTTTTTAAGGTACGGGCGGTCAATCTTCCTGAATGCTGTGTTCAGTGCATTGCGATCAGTAGGGCGGCCGACACGGCTTCCTAAGGATAAAGGTTTTATGCCTATAGGGGTCTCCCAATATATACTCGACGGTACCTGGGAGCACAATCCGTACTGGCGCTATCGTCCCTCAGGAGGAATCACCCGCCATCAGCGAGATCGACAGTCACTAGGCTTTACGACGCCGGAACACGTCTCTAGCCTAGACCTCTATGTTGTGCGTTAAGTTACAAAGCGTTGTTAAGTTCATTCAATTTATTTTAGGTTGATCTTTCTTAGAAGTTTTCCTTTTTGGATCACCACGAGATGTATGATACAATTCCTAAATGCAATCTAAAAGATGATAAGAAAATTTTATCTCTTTTTCAACAATGAAAATCCTAGCTACAAAGGGAAAAGAAAGACACCATCTTTTCTCAAAGAGCAATCAACACACTCTAAATGCACTTTTCCTAAATCAAACATGCAAACTATCAAGATGCAAATGCACAATGCAGGTGTTTGTTTTCCGCTCTCTTAATATTGATGCCTAAAAAGAAAGCTTTTTGTACAACTTTGAATTTGCTTTTAAATGACAAATACAAACAAGTTTACTTTTTCGAAATCAGAAAGGGTAGAAGAGAATACAACACTTTACGACTTTCGAAATGAACATTTGTTTCGACACTTAAAAGAGACAAACTCAAACCAAAAGTAAAAGTAAATGTATAATCAACTGTAAACAGGCAATGAACTCTCTCCTAAGATCACAATCAACAGATCTGAATCAAGGGCTACAGGATGACTATTCCACTCTTGCAAAGGAAAACTGTAAATGACGCCACAAACACATAAAAACACTCACAGTCTTTTTGTACAAAAGGAGGCGGAATTTAAGCAGAGAAAAGGAGTTATCAGACAGGTACCTATGCTGGTTACAGGCTGTAGAAGTCAGAGATCAAAACAAGGCAAAACAGAGCATAGAACCCCAGCTGCACAAGGCCTAAGCTGGATCAGCGCACCCCTAACACAGAGGTTTTGACATTCAGCGTGGGTAGCCTTCACGGGACCTGCGTTGAAATGCAGAACCTCTTCACAGAGTCTGCGCTGAAGCAGAAACGAGAGTTGTTTCTGGGTTCTGGGTTACGGTTTGCTGATTAATCTACGATTTCAGGCCAAATAAAAGCAACAAGCAAGGTACAATCAAAGGGATGATTTGAAGGAGGGCTAAGATCTATCACAAAGGATCATCAAATCATTTGTGAGTCCATTGTTCAGGTCATAGACAACCCAGTGATTGGATCAAAGCAGCATCTGTCTACTTTGCATCTGAAAACAACAGATGCAGTTCGATTGCTGCTCTTGAGTCTATGAAACAAACAATGATAGAGACACAAATAAAATGACTAAACAGATCTCCCCAGCGGAGTCGCCAATTTGTTGTGGGGAAAAATGCCTATGCAGGACGATCCTATCCACCTAAGGTGTGACAGTTCCTTAGCAACAAACAGACACAACTATTCTATTATTCTTCCTTTATGAATTAAGAATGAAGAGAGATGGATAGACTAACCGGTGTCTTCCGTTTGTCCCTTGATCCAGTTTCTCTTCTCTTTGAGAGTTCCCAGCTACTTGCCTTCTCGCTCACCCAGCTTCAACAGGTTCCTGCAAGATCACAAGAAGAGAACACTACACAAAGACATAGATTCATATTCATAACTAGTTCAGGATTAGAAATAAACTAAACATACTAATGCAATCATACATCAAAGATACATCAGTATATAGGAGAAACCAAGATAGCTTTATTGATGAATAACAAGGTTCAGGAGGAGATACAACCAAGAGGGCTCCAATCCAGCATCTACCTCCCAGCGAATGAAATCCTTTCTTCACCTCCCTTCAAAGCATTAAGCACCCAATGATTCCAATCTCAAACCAACAACAATTCTTTGCAATAACAAAATTCCAGCCTCCTGGATCTCATGGAGGAGAGATCCATATATAGATGTTTGGAGAGAGGATGAGTCAGCTTGAGATCTGACTAGTGTCCTCTCCCTCTGTCAGTTCTTGCTTCCACTTGGAGACTAAGAGCCTCTTACTCATCACTAGTGGAATTCATTGAGGCAAGTGTCATTGGAGAAGATTCTGGAAGCTTCCAGGGTCTTTCCACCTCGTTGAATGAACTTGCCATTTGTCATTTTGCGCTCAGCGCACCCTGGTAGTGCTTCTACCTGCGTTGCAGTGCACCTAGCCAGTGTAATCTCTGCATTTCAGCGCAGATAGCTTGTGGAGCCTCTGAATTGATCCTGAATTGACTTGTTTTTGAGCAGTTTCTGGTGGAGAACTTCTGTGAATTGTTGTGGTTTGCTAGCCTTGTTCCTCTAGGGGTAGGAACAACATGTTTAGGGACTTTGGATCCCTTGGATTATGGACATTTCATGCTTATAGCTGTAAGGCACAAAAATGTCTATAACAGTCATCCAACACACTATACCTTTGAAAGAGAATCAAAAACCTTTTAAAAAAAAGCTTAGGAGAGTGAATCCCATCCTCCTTCCCCTGATTGAGAAAGAAGTTAAACATATGTATGAAGCAGGAATCATTGCTCCAATCAGGTTCTCAAAGCGGATCTCAAATCTAGTGCCTACTAGGAAGAAAATGGGAGAAATTACACTGTGTGTTGACCTAAGAAATTTCAACAAAGTCTCTCTCAAAGACCATTACCCCTTACCAAAAATGGATCATATCCTACAAAGGGTAGTGGGAGCCTCTAGGATTTCATTGTTAGATGGGTTCTCGGGATTCAATCAGATTTTACTACACCTAGATGACCAAGACAAAACTGCCTTTACAACACCTTGGGGAACCTTTAAATATGTCAAAATGCCTTTTGGGCTTAAAAATGCAGGGGCCACTTTTCAAAGAGCAATGGACATAGCCTTTGCTAAAGAAATCCATGATTTCCTAGTAGTCTACCTTGATGATCTCACTGCCTTTTCAAAATCAGACCAGGAACATTTAGAACATTTAAGACAAGTGTTCCTAATTTGCAGAAAGTATGGCATATCTTTAAACCCAAAGAAATCATTGTTTGGCCTACAAGAGGGCAAGCTCCTAGGTCACATCATTTCAAAAGATGGCATTAGGATTGACCCGGATAGAATTAAAGCTATCCTACAAGTGCCTCATCCAAGAAACATCAAAGAACTACAAGGTTTTTTAGGGAAGATCAACTTCTTGAGAAGATTCCTAATTTGTCTGAGCTCATAAGACTATTAAACAATATGCTGAAGAAAGATTCTAAAGTCAAGTGGACCATGGAAGCCAAACAAGACATTGAGGACATCAAAAGAGCTTTGACAAACACACCAGTCCTCACAAGTCCTAGGTTTGATAGAGATTTCATCATTTTTTTCCTTTGCATCTGAGCACACAATTGTTGCTATCCTATTACAAAAAGATGAGTAAGGGTGTGAGAAACCCATTGCCTTCTTCAACAAAGCTCTTAGAGATGCTCCCTTAAAATATCAAATTATGGAAAAGCAAACTTATGCCCTGGTAAAGGCTATCAAAGATTTTAGGATTTACATTCTATACTCTCATGTGATTGCCTATGTCCCAAATGTTGTGGTTAAAGAAATTTTAACCCAAGAAGGAATTGAAGGCAAAAGGGGCAAATGGATTGCCAATATATTAGAATATGACATTGAAATCAAGGCTAAAAAACTGATAAAAGGACAAGGGCTAGCCAAACTGATGACTGAAACCAACTTCCAAGCCCTTGACATCAATGAACTGGACAACGAAGAGGAGATGGCGACTCCGCAGATCAATCAAGCCTTTTTACAATCCCCATGGTATGCTGACATATGTTTTGTATTGTTAAATCTACAAGCCCCTCCAGGGTTGTCCAGAACCAAAAAGAGATTCTTGAAAATGAAAGCATCAAAGTTTTGTATTATAGACAGTTCTTTGTTTTGGAAAAATCATGAAGGAATTTTACTTAATTGCCTAACATTAGATGAAACTGACAATGTCCTTAAGGAATTTCATGCAGGTGACTGTGGAGGACACTTATACTAGAAATCAACAGCTGATAAAATCCTAAGGGCTGGATTTTATTGGCCCTCCTTGTTTACTGATGTGAAAAAATTTGTAATGTCTTGTCACAAGTGCCAAATTTTTGAAGGCAAGAGAAAGTTGTTACCTTTACCACTTAAACCTATTTCAACTGAAAGACCTTTTCAGCAATGGGGTCTAGACTTCATTGGTGAAATTCACCCTTCATCCTCCGGCCAACATAGGTGGATTTTGACTGCCACAGACTACTTTACCAAATGGATAGAAGCCATCCCTTGTAGGCAGGCCAATGACTCAATCATTATGCAATTTTTAGAAACCAACATCTTGTCAAGGTTTGGTTGTCCAGAAAAGATCATTACAGACAATGCTGCTGCTTTCAAATCCAAAAGAATGATCAACTTTTTCCATAAGTACCATATTACCTTAGGCCATTCCACAACCTATTACCCTCAAGGCAATGGCCTAGCTGAGTCTTCCAACAAAAGCCTTATCAACATCATCAAAAAGGTCTTGGAGGAGAACAAAAAGAATTGGCATAAGAAGTTGGTGAACGCACTATGGGCAGACAGATTGACCACTAAGAGATCCGTTGGTACAAGTCCATATGAACTAGTTTATGGAATGGAGGCAAGGTTCCCTTCATCTTTAGGAATCCCTGTGATCAAGCTACTACAAGAAATACATGCAGATCCCAATGATATTCAAAGAAGGATCAACCAGACTATACATTTGCAGCAAACAAGAGAAGAAGTATATCAGAGAACCTAGATTCTACAGGATAAACTCAAGAAGATCTTTGACAAGAGAACAAAGGCTGAAGATTTCTTCATAGGAAACAAAGTGTTGAGATGGGATTCTAGGAGAGAGGACAAAGGGAAACATGGAAAATTTTATTTTTTGTGGAAAGGACCTTATGTCATTCATGCTGTACAAGGTAATAACACATATTTTCTGAAGAGTTTGGATGGCTCAAATACTGAAGAAGGCCCAGTCAATGGGCGAATGCTCAAGCATTATTTTGATTCCATGTAAATCAGCATAACACCACTGTGTATTGTACATAAATATTTGTCATTCCAACATTTTATTTACAGCGGTTAGATAAGGAGACAAGTGTAGCAAATTTTGAGGAAAAACAGGAAACTGCACCATTTTTGATATATGTTTTGAGTCTATCATTGGAAACCAAGAAGAACACTTGGGGAGTATGAAGATGATGATGAATACTCAGAGAAACTAGCAAATACAGAGCTGTAATTTCACAAGCAGAGCAGCTCAAAGGGTACTTCACACAAGTTACAGGAATTCAGGTCAATATACTCTAACACAAGGAAGGTCCAGACTGTAGCAAGAATTAAAAAACAAGGCAATCTGACCTGTTGTTCTTGGCCTTTCACAAGGAAAGGCCATCCCCAAGTGGAGCCACTGTTAGGTTCCTATACCAATAGGTTTCATTTTTCATGATTGACAGTGGAAGTGCCAAATATGTTCATCTTTTCATGCTGCAAAGGTTCCATATTTTGTAAAAGAATTAGAGGAAAATTAAAAAATGTAAAGAGGGTATGCCCTAAAAGAAAAATCAAAGGGCAAGAAAAATCAATTGGTCAGAAAAAAATGATAAAAATTAACCCCAAAGAAAGACCAGGAAAGTGGCTAGCCAAAATGCCACTGCTAGCTTGATGGATGGCCCAACAGTTCAATCTGGACCATGCCATGTTTTAAATTGCCTGTTCTAGACTAGAGAATGAATATCTATCCAAACAGTTCAAGCTTGGCAGATCACTAGCTAAGTAGAGAAATTAAGGAGCACAATTACTTAATCTGGGCCCTTGGAAGAAATAAGGGTATATTTAGATAGGAGGACAGTCAAAAGAAAATAGGATAATCAGGGTTTGCAAGCCTAAATGCACCCACTCAAAAGGAAGAAAAAATGTTAGGTGTATTAGGCTGGGTAGGTAGTTTAAGGTTGCAGAAGCAAGGTTCTGATCAAGTTTTGTCTTATCGAAGGAGAGCTCATTTCATCAATGACAAAAGTGCCAAAGCAGTTGTTTGATGGCAGAATTATGGAAGCATGTCTAACTCCCTTTTACCCCCCCCCCCCCCCCCCCCCCTCAAAGTTTCTTACTAACACCCCTGAAGGACCTTGGGATCTGCCCAACCAGTCCTGTTATCACTTCATTTTTGTAAAAAAACTAAGTCAAGCTTTGAATTTCTTCAATGAAAAGAAGCCACATTTCTTGTGTAAAAATCATTCTATACTCCTTTCATCTTCCTATCTCTAAGTTTTCATACTATGGACTTAGAATTCATGCATTCAGTTTCAATCCATAAACTCATATTAACTCCTAATTCTATTATATAGCTCCCTGAAACTACTTCCTCATCCCTATTTCTACAAAAGTCATATTAAAAACCCAAAAATAGTAAGTATTCCCACCCCTTGGCACTATAGCCATATAATATAAGTCTTGGGAAATAACAGTCCATTTGGGACTACTATTAGCCCTTCTGAGTCCAAACCTGGGGTTAATTTAAACATTCGGTCAAATTAAACCCCCCCCCTCTCTCACACATAAACCTTATAGCAATATCCTCCGCGCATACATGTTATTTGGGATTAATTGATATTCGGTCAAATTAATAACCACCGACGAATAAACCATATAAAACCCATATAACCCACAAACCCAAAGTTTTTGAACCCTCGCCGCATAAACAAATCAATATAATATAGTGGGCCCACGTACATTATCGTACCCACAGCTCACAGTTCCGTCCACCGTCGGATTGGGCCCTCCCCATCCGACGGCTCTCACCGATTTCGGAGTCGCCTCGACGTCCAACAGTTAGCTTCTGATAGCCTAGTGGTTTCTCCGCCGTAGAAAAGACGTGTGTCTCCACATGATTGTATCGGAGCCCCTCTCAAAAAAACCGCCCCCGTACAGAAGGCAGTCCGATAAAACCACAAACTGCCTTCTATCTCTTCGCCCCTGACGTCAGCACCATGTCACCTCTTACGTCACTTTTGCATCGACCCATTGTCACCCCGTGTCATTGCCACCTCATCCCAGGATGTCCCCACCCTGCCATCATGTCCTGTGCCATGTCATCGGCCCAGTCAACTGCCACGTCACCCTGCCGTACCCGGGACCCGCCGATGACATCATAACAAAAAAAGCGCCAAAAATGCTGCAAAAGCCCAAATTTGTGTTAAAAATCGTGAAAAACGTCGTTTTCATTTCTTTTTTATGCAAATGAACGGCGCAAGCAATTGCATGCAACTCACGTCTAGTTCGCATTCGACGTGCCCGCCAGCCACCAAGGCCTATTCAACCTACAACCTGACCTCTCTGGCCTCCGCCTGCAGCTATCCACCACAGCAATCTCTCAATATAACAGGTATTTACCCAAAGAAGCACCCCTTACCCTTTTTTTTATAGTTTCTCTGCAAAAATCGCCAATGACCCTAAAATTTCACTTGAAAAACATCGGAACTCACGAGATTCTCCTCTCTGCCTCACTGTGTAACACAATTTATGACCAAAACCCAGCATCTCTGCCCCCCTGATAAAATTGCCATCCCTAGCTCGAATTCCAGCTCCGATTTGCCCGCGGAACCACTAAGGACAGCTTGCTAAAACCCTCTATTTTTCTCCCTTTCTAGTGTACTAATTGCAGAGCCTTGCACAGTCTTCATTTCATTAAGTTTTACTCCTCAAAAACAGCTCTGCACAGAACTTGAAACTGTGACTTCATTGCCCAGAAAACTATTATCATAACCCTGTTTCTGCTAAAATATAGGCCTAATCCAACTGTAATCATTGTCAAAACATGGAGGCCCCAGTTGCCCTCAATATTGCACCACTAAATGCACCCCATAGACAGCTAGAATGGCTTCCACTGGCAGATAGAGATTATCAAATTGATGATATGGAAGGAGTGAAGCCTCATCTTCAAGCCTTTTGTGAGATAAGGAATAAGTTCAGAAACAAAACTGATCCATTAAGAATATTGGAGTCCAACATGCCCATGTACTACTTGCCCTCAGTAAATGTTTTTCCTGACCTCATCCATCAGTGCTGTTCCAATTATGATCCTTCTCAGAGGGCAATAATGAGCCCTGCTAGTAAAGTCCTCTTCTACATTACTCCTCAGTCTATCAATGAGATGTTGCAATTCAAACCAACGCAGCCATTGGTTCCCCTTTCCATGAAGAATCTTCTAGATCAAGCCTCAAAATTTCCCTTTGCAGAGATTGACCGAATTGCTAAATTTTTATGCCACCAGACTGTTACTCCATATTCACAATCCCTTATCTCCATGTTGCATTTACTGAGGAGGGAAAAATGATTATAGATATGATCTCCTTCATCCTAGGATTCAAAACAAGTGAGATTGTGGACAGCACTGTCTTTGCCTTGATGTCTATCTTCACTCCAGGACAGCCCCCTATTGTCCAGTATGATTATGCTACCTTCATTGCTGGCAAGATCCATGAGCAATTCATGAGCCTAGAAAGGGAAAGGGTATTTAAATACACCTCATACATCTATCATTTGCTGCTATATTATCAGCCTGAAAGTTTCCCAGTTGTCCTCAAAAAATTGGATGCTAGGGGGGAGAGGAGGTCAGTCATATTTTGGTCATCAGTATTCCATCATATTAGTTACTCCCCATACACATACTGTGAGTTCACTGACCTTTTTATCTATCTAGCTACCTGCTTACTATCAACAGATCCTCCCCCCACACTCACTGATGAGATGCAGAAGATTCTACAGCTTTCCAAAAGCTACAGCGTTGGTGACTGGTATTTCTACCAAAACCACACAATAATCAGGGTCTATGGTTGTGAATTAGCCCCCTACAGACTGCCCAAATATGTCCCCATGAGACTATTTTCCTTAGAATACTTTCCGCAATTTGGTAATGCAGATATGATTCATTTCTTTAGCAAAAGCAAAAAGGCACAACTAAAAATCAGACATCAATTGGGTCCCTTTATTTTCAATAAGAGGGAAGAGGCATGTAAGGATGCTGACCAGATTCTAAGGGAGAAACTCAAGCTAGAAATAAGCTTTTATTGGGCACCATATGACCCCAATCACTTTATAAGCCTTAGAAGAATCAAATACAGGCTTGCAGCATATGAACATTGCACTATCCCTCAAACTGAGCAATTTGCTAATCAACAAGAGTGGGTAAAGGGCACTCTAGTTAAAGAATTCACTGAAGAAGAAATAACAGAAAAGGAAATCAAGAATCTGGAAAAATCTGTTGACTTGGAATCTTGTGGACGGGTGTTTTTACAGCTCCTCGGCACCTTGGAGAAGGCACCTCAACTGCCACAGCTCCCCAACAACCTGCCCAAGTAAGCGCCCCACCAGCAGCAATAGATAAAGGTAAAGAGGTGCAGCATTCAGAAGAACAAGTACACCATTCAGAACAACAAGAAACAATGGCAGATCGGCCAACTTCTACAGATGAATAGAGTCAAGAGCAAGACCCCTTAACTCAAGCAAAAGTGACTGTACTGTAGACACCTCTTAATGAGGAAAGGGCAAAGAAGAGAGATAGGCAGGAAGAGACCCCTCCAGGGACATCTACAGAGCAGCAAGGAGAGAAGAGACAAAGATTAAATCCTTTTTCAGAGGAAGAAATGCCAGAGGGGCCCACAAAACAACAAATTCCCCCAAGCATGGAGACATCGGCTAGCTCCTTCTAGCAAGAGCAAGAGAGACATCAGGGGGTGGAAGTAACATCCACAAGGCAACCGGGCAGACAGGCCTCTGATATTAAAAAAGCATTCACTGATATCAAGGCTAGGAATGAACCAGTGAGACTACAGCTGTACAACCAGCTAATAAGGATGGCCCCTACCAATCAACAAAGGCTAATGGCAGCCTATGACATCCAGGAATGAAGAATGACCCTCGGTCACTTCAGACCTACAACTCAGCAACCCTAATCAGCTGCTGATTACATTAGAACTAATCTGGAAGTGTTTGCCAAGGATATCCATCCGATGGACCAGATTGAATTGCACAAGCAGACTGGGGAGATGGTATATTCTACTCTAGCAGATAAGACATTGTTAGCCCATAGATTGCAAAACTCTTTGCACAACACTGCTGCCCAACTTGAGTTGGAGAAAGCTTCGTCACAGGCCAAGGACAATGGAATCAAGTCCTTGGAGGAGATTATCATAGATTTGGGACATGATCCCTCTGATCACAAGGGTGTACAAGCTTTGATAAAAAAGAAGGATGAAGACATAGCTACCCTAAGAAGACAAATCAGGCTATCACCCACATTGCATCCTCAAGCTACAGAGGTGGCACAACAAAAAGAGGAGTAGGATGTGGTAGCTTTGCTTACAACCTTACATAAAAGGTTGGTAGAGACAGAGAGTGCCTTGGAGGCATCATTACAGAGAAGACAGGGAGAGTTGGCCTCTCAGCCAATTCAAACAACTCAGATTCTTACAGCTGCTCCTCCCACGGCCACCACAACAGTCCCTCCCACTGTTACAACATCAGAAGTAGGCGCTTCAAGCTCAGCACCAATTTCAGCCACTACTTCAGCACCTACAGAGCAAGGCACTAGCTTGAAAATTGACAATATGATGAAGGAAATAGAAGCTCTAGAATTGCAAATGGCAGAATTGAAAGAAACCAAGGAAAAGCTAGCTACAATGGAGGGAAAATATGACAAATCAAAGCAGGATGTAGCTGAGAAGACAAGAGAAGTCAAAACCTTGGAAAAAAGAATAAAGGAGCTGGAGAAAGAGCTTACCTTCGATAAAACTCTAATAGATATCAAGAAAATTTTGTGGGCCAAAATTGGCCAATCCATTATAGACCATGTTAGCACTTGAGATTTCACCCTAGGCTGAGGAAGGTAAACCTTCAAGGCAACATCAAACCATTTCACCTCGTAGCTAGCCCTACGGGGTATGAGAAGGCTCTCTCCGGTCAAACTCAGTAGATCTTTCAATAGGATGAGCTGACCCAATTAGGAACACTGATATTAGGCTAGTAAACTAATAAGGAGGGTTGATTTAAAGTTTTTGGGGTTTTTGGTGGCAATTGGAGGGAGTGCAATTCAGGGTGTGGGGATTGAGCTCAGTTTTTGCAGGTGGGTCTTTGGGGCAAGGAAGGAGTTTGTGCTGATGCCTTAAGCTGAGATGGATGATCAAGGAAGAAAGAGAGGGAGCTAAAGAGGGCAAACAATGACTTTGAATCCTCTTTAGACAGTGGAAAACATAAATATTAAACAAAATTGAAAGCTGAGCATGGCATGCATGAATTCAAACTTTATCACTTCTTTTGTTTTAATTGGCAGCAATAGAATAAGAGATGGAACACATAAACACACTTACAATGACAAGTAGGAAACACACCATCAACACAATAATCCACAAGAATCCACAATGATGTCTGCAAAACCCTGGCCTTCCTTTTCCTCAAATTGCAGAGATACAAGTAAAATATACAATAGAGCTTCCCCCTCAAGAGTCCAACCATGAAAATGAGTAAGAGAAGGCATAATATAGATCATCTAACTCCCTTCCCCACCTCTAGGGGTCGAGCTCAGCTTCCTAGGAGCAGTTTGAACTAATTCTAAACTAAGCACTAGATAATAGGCAATCAAAACAACTTGCCTCTAAAACTTAGGTAACCCATCCATGCATTTAATATTCACTATTTACATCAAGGAAACTTCTAGAAGGGTTAAAGGAGAGTAAATGTATCCATGTTCCATGAAAATTATCCAAGAATCCATCATTTACAAGCATTAAGAGTCAACCATAGTAAAAACTGAGTTTTGCAGGCCGAAATGGTCAAACTGGCAAAATTTCCCTGAGTGGTCGCGCCCCTGCCTTGGAGTGGTCGCGCACATTGGCAGCTGTGTTTGAGGGCATTCCTGGTGTCCAAATTAGGTGAAAGATATCTTGTTGGAAAGTTCTATGAGTCTACTTTCTAACCCCACTGTAATTTCTGAATTTGGAGTTGATTTGACCCCTCAAAAGTCATTTCTCCCAAGACAGCTTTCTGCAACTCAAAAAGTGGGCAGAAAGTCAAAATTTGCATGTATTTTGAGCTTTTGGAGGCCCAAATCTCCATAAAAACTTGACCCCATGCATAGGCAAGTGTATTTTTGCATGAAAATTCCAAAAATGCAAAGTTTTTCTCATTCTGAGCTGTCCCCCCGAGTGGTCGCGCGCGGGGTGAGACCACTCCAACGGCCAAAACCTGTAAAATTGCACAAAAAATTCACAAATGACAAAATTTTCTCCAAATTTCTTGAAATTTGGGCTGGGAGTCCCCAATCAAGTACCATGCTCATTCAAAGAGGCTTTGGGCCAAAATTTGGAGTGGATCGGGCGTTTTCCTTCGTTTTTGTGCTTTGGCCAACCGTCCTTGGAGCACCTTCATTCTCGCCGGTATTTTTGACATTTCTCTCAAACCATGACACCTGTGTAAAAAGTGAAAGAGGTTTTTCATCCTTGGCATGCTTTGGACAAAAGCCTCTCTCAGTTTTTCAAAATTCATCTTTGATTGCTCAGAAACAGCTTTTGAGTGAAACTTGTCCCGATGTGTGAAACAAGGGATTTTGTCGAAATGGAGCGAAATGAAGGGGATAGAGGGCTTCTAAATTCTTGGGGAAATTTTTGGGAGTGGGGAGGGATGTTAGGAAGCAGGGGAAAGTGGAATCTCAGAGATTGAGTGAGGGGAAGGGGTCGAAAAGAGCAAAACACAGGCCCAACCTAGAAAATTGCCAGGTTGTAGCTAGAAACTAGGGTTTGTACAAAAATGAGGAATTTGGCGGATCTAAGGGATGGGAAGTGTTTGATAAGGTACTTTAAGGATAGGGGAAGGTGTATGAACATCAGGAAACAAGTTTTTCCGGTGATTTGACCATCCAAGAGAAATTGCCTTCAAAACCCTAGGAGAGGGAAATGACCTTGCCTGGGCGCAACTGAATCATGAACAAGGTGTACAATGACTCATTAGACAGTGACATGACAATGAAAACCCTCTGAATGATGATAGGCTCAGCTGAATAGTGACATGGACTGACATTTGGGCAAACCGTAGACCTAATGCCTAGTGACCAAATTTTGGCTTGAAGACTCACTGAAATGACAAAATTTGACCTTGACACTTCAAAATCACTTTGTAAGAGCATATTTGATCACTGGAGGAAGGCTGGAAAGACTGACACTAACATTGGCTCCAATGGGGATGGAAGCTCCTTGGAGGTGCCAAGAACCTTAGACCTCTGGGAGAGCAGACCAGTGCCTTGCAACCATTGGGCGATGGAGTCATTATTTCGGCAAACGACACAAGACTTTGACTCATTTATTGAATGAAAACTTGACTAAAAAGTGACTGAAACTTAACTGAAACTTGACTCAAACTGACTCGATGGCAAACTGAAATAACTTGAAAAAACTCACTCAATAGACCAAACACAAACGACTCATGACCGACTTAAAACAAAACTTTACAAAGCTTTTGGAAAAACGGCAGCAATCCATCAAGATTTGGAATCATGATGACAACCACCTGCATACTAATAAAATATGTACAATCATGTATAATGAGCTTTCCAATGTAACCAATCCAGCAGATGGCTACATACTAAATTTCTGCTCTCGCTTATCTCGAGCAGGCGAAACGATGAACCCGTAGGCAACTCAAAATAACCACTGAAACCAAAGCTTATGATAATGAACCAGGCAACATTTATCTTTTCTAATGCTTGCAGAAGAATGCCAAAGGGATCTTGATAATCCTGAAGCACTACCTTGTTTGGAGATCCAGCTGCAAAAATATAAGTACTCGCTTCATTCTGATCTAAAAGAACAGTGGGTTGCTGATTGATAGGAAGGCACAGAGAAGTATAAGCCTCTGCCATATGAGTGTTGGCTGTAAATTCCTTGACCATGAGAAATTTTGACATATTGTCTCTCTCAAGCTTATATTCCTCAATTTCATGGTCTAGGTCATTCTTAAACAGAAAACAATCCTCAAGATCATCAAACATGACAGCCTCATCATCTTCATGAAAGAAAATATTATCTGTTTGCTGATCTATAAAACTAATTACAAGACTATCATCATTTTCAAAAGAGGAAGAAGTTTCACCAACACTTTCGTGACCATGTGTGCACTGCAAATCTGCTTTAGCTTGAGTTGTAGCATGACCTTTCAAGAGCTGATCTATCTCCTCTTCAGACAAAGGAGACAATGGCTTTGGTTTTCTTCTGCTCAAACAAGGCTTGTCTTCTTGAAATAACATTTCAAAACATGAAAAATCTGAATGACAGTCCTGATCTTCTGAAACTTGGAAACATTGTTGATCATCTTCATATGACATGGAAATCAAACTATCCAAATTATGATTGAAAGAAGAGTTTTCACTTACTTGAACAAAGATCTCATCTTGTTGTTCATGATCATCTGAATCCAAAACTCTGTCTATGATCTCAACAACAAAACTCTCCTTTTCAGGATTCGGCACAAGGTATTCTTGGTCATCATGATCTGATATGGCTGACTTGACTGCATCACATTCTAAGATTGAAACCTGATTTCCCTGCATGCTGTCCTCTTCCGTGGGCAGATCTGAAACAAGCTCTTCTCTTTCATCAATTACAGCCATATGGCCATCTTCAACCTGCTGATCTTGACAAGTACCCTCTAAGATTTCTGTGTGCTGCTGAAATGGCTTTTCATACAGGGCTTCCATGATCTCTTCATCCATGAAATTATCATCTTCATAAAACTTCTCAAGGCTTTCAATAAAACTATAGGCATGCTTGCAACAGTCTTGAACTAAATTCAATGACGGATAAGAGTCCTTATATCTTTCAATGAACATAGCATGAAAATCTTTTAAACAGTAAATACAAGCACACGACAAACTTTCATACCATGATTGGGCTTTACCTTCCAGAGTGGCCAAGAATATCTTCATCAAGCAATCTTCAGGAAAATCCACCTTCAACTTGCGAATATGCATGTGAAATCTAACCAGATGTAGAGCAGCGTCCTTCCTACCATCATCGTCAAATATAGGCAGATTCCTTGACCAATCTACCTTCGGAATTTTATTTGGAAAACCGGGGATGTGATCTCGGCTCAAGGGAGCATATCTTCTTGCGATCCGATCCATCTTGAAAATCTCAAAGCTACTGATCTCTCTGCAGTGAATTCACCATGAAGCATTGATCTCTGGATTTTTCAGTGAAGGAGTCGCCAGTGAATGATTTCAGCCTTTCAAGTGTCTGATCGTTGTCCACTATCAACAATCAGATCTGAACTTGATATATGTACTGGGGTAATAAACAAGTTAGATGTCACATTTACAAGCTAGACCGGAGATTGACTGAAGCAGCGTTTATCTACTTCCGCTTATGCAAAGCAAAAGCGTTTCGAAGGCTACCTGGCATAACTTCAGGCTCCGTCTGTAGCTTATAAAACAAACACATCAACCCACAAACAAGTTTGTTTTCCCCAGTATGGTCGCCACTATGTTAGCACTTGAGATTTCACCCTAGGCTGAGGAAGGTAAACCTTCAAGGCAACATCAAACCATTTCACCTCGTAGCTAGCCCTACGGGGTATGAGAAGGCTCTCTCGGGTCAAACTCGGTAGATCTTTCAATAGGATGAGCTGAACCAATTAGGAACACTGATATTAGGCTAGTAAACTGATAAGAAGGGTTGATTTAAAGTTTTTGGGGTTTTTGGTGGCAATTGGAGGGAGTGCAATTCAGGGTGTGGGGATTGAGCTCAGTTTTTGCAGGTGGGTCTTTGGGGCAAGGAAGGAGTTTGTGCTGATGCCTTAAGCTGAGATGGATGATCAAGGAAGAAAGAGAGGGAGCTAAAGAGGGCAAACAATGACTTTGAATCCTCTTTAGACAGTGGAAAACATAAATATTAAACAAAATTGAAAGCTGAGCATGGCATGCATGAATTCAAACTTTATCACTTCTTTTGTTTTAATTGGCAGCAATAGAATAAGAGATGGAACACATAAACACACTTACAATGACAAGTAGGAAACACACCATCAACACAATAATCCACAAGAATCCACAATGATGTCTGCAAAACCCTGGCCTTCCTTTTCCTCAAATTGCAGAGATACAAGTAAAATATACAATAGAGCTTCCCCCTCAAGAGTCCAACCATGAAAATGAGTAAGAGAAGGCATAATATAGATCATCTAACTCCTTTCCCCACCTCTGGGGGTCGAGCTCAGCTTCCTAGGAGCAGTTTGAACTAATTCTAAACTAAGCACTAGATAATAGGCAATCAAAACAACTTGCCTCTAAAACTTAGGTAACCCATCCATGCATTTAATATTCACTATTTACATCAAGGAAACTTCTAGAAGGGTTAAAGGAGAGTAAATGTATCCATGTGCCATGAAAATTATCCAAGAATCCATCATTTACAAGCATTAAGAGTCAACCATAGTAAAAACTGAGTTTTGCAGGCTGAAATGGTCAAACTGGCAAAATTTCCCTGAGTGGTCGCGCCCCTGCCTTGGAGTGGTCGCGCACATTGGCAGCTGTGTTTGAGGGCCTTCCTGGTGTCCAAATCCGGTGCAAGATATCTTGTTGGAAAGGTATATGAGTCTACTTTCCAACCCCACTAGAATTTCTGAATTTGGAGTTGATTTGACCCCTCAAAAGTCATTTCTCCCAAGACAGCTTTCTGCAACTCAAAAAGTGGGCAGAAAGTCAAAATTTGCATGTATTTTGAGCTTTTGGAGGCCCAAATCTCCATAAAAACTTGACCCCATGCATAGGAAAGTGTATTTTTGCATGAAAATTCCAAAAATGCAAAGTTTTTCTCATTCTGAGCTGTCCCCCCGAGTGGTCGCGCGCGGGGTGAGACCACTCCAACGGCCAAAACCTGTAAAATTGCACAAAAAATTCACAAATGACAAAATTTTCTCCAAATTTCTTGAAATTTGGGCTGGGAGTCCCCAATCAAGTACCATGCTCAGTCAAAGAGGCTTTGGCCAAAATTTGGAGTGGATCGGGCGTTTTCCTTCGTTTTTGTGCTTTGGCCAACCGTCCTTGGAGCACCTTCGTTCTCGCCGGTATTTTTGACATTTCTCTCAAACCATGACACCTGTGTAAAAAGTGAAAGAGGTTTTTCATCCTTGGCATGTTGTGGACAAAAGCCTCTCTCAGTTTTGCAAAATTCATCTTTGATTGCTCAGAAACAGCTTTTGAGTGAAACTTGTCCCGATGTGTGAAACAAGGGATTTTCTCGAAATGGAGCGAAATGAAGGGGATAGAGGGCTTCTAAATTCTTGGGGAAATTTTTGGGAGTGGGGAGGGATGTTAGGAAGCAGGGGAAAGTGGAATCTCAGAGATTGAGTGAGGGGAAGGGGTCGAAAAGAGCAAAACACAGGCCCAACCTAGAAAATTGCCAGGTTGTAGCTAGAAACTAGGGTTTGTACAAAAATGAGGAATTTGGCGGATCTAAGGGATGGGAAGTGTTTGATAAGGTACTTTAAGGATAGGGGAAGGTGTATGAACATCAGGAAACAAGTTTTGCCGGTGATTTGACCACCCAAGAGAAATTGCCTTCAAAACCCTAGGAGAGGGAAATGACCTTGCCTGGGCGCAACTGAATCATGAACAAGGTGTACAATGACTCATTAGACAGTGACATGACAATGACAACCCTCTGAATGATGATAGGCTCAGCTGAATAGTGACATGGACTGACATTTGGGCAAACCCTAGACCTAATGCCTAGTGACCAAATTTTGGCTTGAAGACTCACTGAAATGACAAAATTTGACCTTGACACTTCAAAATCACTTTGTAAGAGCATATTTGATCACTGGAGGAAGGCTGGAAAGACTGACACTAACAGACCAATGGCAATCCATTGAAACCATTCATGAGCAAATGGATTTGATAAACTTGGCTCAGTTTGAAAACCAAAAGGCTAGAGCATCTTTAGGAAATATGCCCGAGCAAGCAAATAGAATGATCTAATTTTTTAATACTCGCACCAAAGGGCAGCTGATAGCATTAGGAATCAGGAACAGGAATAAAACTATCTTGATAATAAAAAGGGTGTTAATCCTTAGGAATTTTGTGCAGACTTTGGACAGAAAATGCCAAGAAATGCAAACAGAGGTGGATGAGTTCAAGACAAATATCATGGCATTACATAGCAGAGGGCTACCAAGTTTATTAACCAGTGCTGTAAGACTGCTGTCACATGACCATTATGCCAACAGGGTGAAAAATTATGCTGCTAATCAAATCACAGCCTCCTCAAGCACATCAGCAGAGATAAGGCCTCCATCAGGACATAGTGTCTTTGATAAATTAGAAAATCTATTATACATTGCACATGAGATAAGCCACCTATTTGAATTCCAACCCACTTTTCATAGATACACAGAAGCTGATGAAACACTGATAAATATACAAAGGCATCAGCTACCTATAGAGGATTAGTGGAAAGGGATGATAGAGACATTGCTCAGGTGATTTTGTTTATTAATTCTTTTTTGATCAAGCTACAGTTCAACATATACAGATGGCACGATACACCTATCAAAGGTAAATCAGCATAAAGCAGAATTGAAATGATAACTACAACTCATCAAAATCCTAAGAAGCCGAGCACACAGGATGAAGACCTAGACAGCAACAGGCAGCGTACCAACATCAGGGCAACACACGCGGAATAAATGTGCAGCAGGCAACCGACTCATTCAGCCCAGAAAGTCAAAGCTTTCTGACAAAATAGATAGCTAGCAAGCCAATATTAACTGCAGTGTTTAATTCTTCATTTACTCCCTCGCAAGAGTTGGTGATGTAATTTATTACTTGAAGAGTCATCACCTAGATATTTTGTATCTTGTTTTTGTATATATACCTCCCCATAGAACATATTTGGGGTTGGTTGATAATCCTCATTCTAGACTTGCGCTATATACTTTGAGAGCTCTATAATCAAAGACTGTTGGAATGCTTTGGATGAAGAACTGTCTGTTGTGTTATTTAATGGCCAAAGAGTGACTGTGGAATTCCTGTGCTACTACATATCTCAATAAGTGTTTTCTTACCTCTATTTACAGTTTATATATGTTTACGCCACCATTGTGTTACCATCTAAATAGCAAGAAAGAAGAATAGCTTAGAATTTGCTTGACTGCCCTCTATGCTCAGTTCTTGTTATTTCTATATGTTTTCTTCAGAAATGGTTATGAATATGCATACTTCAATGATCATGTTTACCCTTTTTCTTTCACATATGGCTGTTATTTAGGAATTCTTGACTGCTCCTAGAAAAACTTTCATTCACCTTCCCTCTCGGTTAGCTAATGAAAGATTCTTAGTTGCCTTTCATCTCTGACCTTCATTCCATCTTTATTCCAGCCTGATATTGTTCTATGTGTAGCTATCATACTCTGTATTCCTCTTGTGACCAAGAAAACGCAACAGCAAGCCCTAATCCATGACTCCATGCCCAATGGTTTGAACTTCTCACACTATGCATCCCAACTCTGCTTGAAAACATCATCCTTCCCACCAAAATCAAAACAAAACCCATATACACCATAACTAGCCTAAAATTACACCAAAACAACGTTAAATCATAAAGAGAGAGCCCTCTCTAGTTGTAGGTAGGCTAGTACCTGTAGCTAAAAGATTGGTTAGTGGTTGCCTCAGCTGTATCCCTTAGGAGCCAAGGGACAACCTGAGTGATAACAAGGCTATCTCTGCATCTTCTCTCTTTTCATTTGGAGCTCTCAGGTATTACTTCAGCCACATTATGGGCAAGAATCGATGCATGCTCGACCCTTAAATCTCTGTGGATTGAGGAGATTCAGAAAGAGAAGAAAGCTAGAAAAATTCTAAATTTATTGAGCTCCGCGACTCATAGTGGCCTCTCTAACCACTCTGGGCATTATTCCACTAGCAATATTAATTTGGATCAAATTGGCATGCTGCGTTCGTGGGTTAATTTTGGTTCTTGGATGATTTCTAGCGTGATCTCATCCCTCGCTTGTGTTAACGATTCTCCGGCATATTCTTTTCAACAGATTTCCAGTAATGGTGTTAGCTCCCAGGGTAAGATCATGGCTCTTAGCAGTCCACTTCAAGTTCAACCGGGTGATGCTAATATGCCTCCCTCATCCTACGCTTCGGGCATTTCTGTACCTTTTCCAAAGCTTCCATTTATCACTGGTAACTCCTCCCTCGTGAGTGAAGGTAGCTAAGATGGTTATTTCCAAACTATGAACCCTCCTTCTGAGGTCATGGTTTTTAATGACTCTATTTCTTTCAGCATCCCTATCCCTTCCCACTCTTCCAACTTCCCGTCTCGTTATTTTTCTCTCTACTCTCATCCTTGCCCATTGTCTCCTTCCATCTCCCTCCCTTATTTTTCTAAGTTTCATTCCTTCCCTCGAGAAAAAATTCTTCTACCTCTACTCCCTTTGTTAGCAGGATTGGTTTCCCTTCAGGCGGTCTGCTCTCTCTCGAGTCGGTAGATCTAGCTCCTGATTGCTCCCCAGTGATTGTTTTAAACCCTGGTTATAGGTATTTAAATATCGGTCGTTCATTGGAGTTGGTTTGTAATGTTAATAATAATAAAGTAGAAATAATATGTAATAATAATAATATAAAAGAACTTAATAATATTATTAAGATTTACAAGATTTATAAGGAAGAAGGTAGATTTATTATAGTAGCTAAACATAAAAATAATATTATTAATATTATCATTATTACTAATAATTATAATAAGAATGTCAGGCTTAATAATGAGGTATAATTGAATAATAATAATAATAATAATAATAATAATAATCCTTCTCATAATAATAAGGTTGTCAACCTGTCGAGTTTTTCCTTTGACCCTCTGGTCTTTAAGCTTTTGGAGAAGGGTTTAAAATTTTCCCTTGCTCCAAAGAAAATCCTAGTGGATGATATTATGTGTGAGATTGAGTTTGGGATCAGGGGCTTACCGGATCATACTAAAGATATTATTCGGTAATATTGCACAGTTATCCTTAGGAAAGCCAATCCCCATAAGAATAAAATTAGCAAGGATGAGTTTAACGCCATCAAATATTTGAACAAGAACCTGGAAATTGTTGTCTTGAGAGCCGAAAAAGGTTGGGCCACTATTATTATTGATAAGGAGGATTATTAGAAGAATATGTTAGATCACCTGTATAATAGTGGAAGCTACAAAAAGCTTGTCAATAATTCCTTGAAGAGGATCTCCAAAGTCGTTTCTCTAGCTAATAAGTCCATCAGCACTGTTGGTTCCTTTAGCCAAAAGCTTATTGAGAGTACCTGTTGGGTCCCTATAATACTAGTGATTACCTCATTACTATTGTAGTTATACCCCTTATTAATATTGTTATGCCCCTATTGCCCCCATATTGTTATTACTGTGCTCCATAGAATCCCTCTATTGTTATTTTTGTGGCTTTATATTATTATTGTTAGGTCGGCTGGATTATATTGTGACTCAAGAGACTCCTATATATAGAAAGGAGGTTTTGTCATTTGAATCATCCAAGAATTGTTCATTTATGTAATGTAAAGGAGGTTTCCCCCTCGAAGAGGCTGAATTGTAAGGCTTTGATCTATCTTTTCTATCTTTTCTTGAGCTGGTTTCATAACATTTGGTATCAGAGCTTTGGATTCAAGGGTTTTGCTGCTCCAAATAGGTCATCGTGGCATTTTTGCTATAACGTTTTTCTACGATGTTTCAGAAGTTGCAAAAAAAAACCATTTGAGAAGAAATCGCGCTGAACCTCGGGTCCGAATTTCAGAGCTTTTTGGCTATATTTGTGGAGATACGATCTGAGGAAGTTGGTCTTTTTGCAGACTCTTGAATTACATTCCAAACAGGTGACCCGGGGAAAATCGTCATAACTTTCTCTCTGGGGATCAAATTGAAATTTTGTAAGAAGTTACAGAAATAGGATGGACTGTAGTTTCTTGTATGCATTTTTCAGATTCAAAGGTCGAAACAGTGGCTCGTGGCACGTCGTACAAGTTCGCTCTACTGAACTAGTCTATAATCAAGTCACTATGGGAGATTTCACATAACTCTTCCTTGGAGAATCCAATTTGGGTCAAACTTGTGGAATTGGAAAGAGGATGTAGAAAGCTACTACAGGTCGCAATTTCAGAACTGGAGGATTTAAATTTACAAAGATACATCAGATTCAATATCAGGCTTCTACAAAGTGAAAAAAGGTGTGTAGTTTTTATTTTTTATTTTTGCGTAAGCTTGGTTTGAA
This sequence comes from Pinus tabuliformis, assembly GCA_031772625.1. Lineage (NCBI taxonomy): Eukaryota > Viridiplantae > Streptophyta > Pinopsida > Pinales > Pinaceae > Pinus > Pinus tabuliformis. The sequence continues at coordinate 1,937,620,068 of CM062818.1, read as the reverse complement.
GGAATTCAAAGGGCATAGTCAAGCATTATTATCAGTAACTAATGCCCCGAGAAAAGAAAATGCAAACACCTAAGGAACCTGAAAGCTCTAGCATGACTCATGAAGAAGAGGAAGAAATGCTACATGATATATCAAAATTACAAGAACAAGTGCAACAAATGGCACGCTCACAAAAGCTAACAGAAGCTAAGATAAATGGCATGGAATCTAAGATAAATGGCATGGAATCTAAGATAAAGGGCATGGAAGCTAAGATGGATGATTCGAAGACAGATTTGAAGAGAGACATGGCAGATTTGAAGACAGATTTGAAGACAGACATGGCAGATTTGAAGACAGATTTGACAAATTTTCTACAAGAAATACTTACTAATGGTGAAAAGGTTGTAAAGGAAAGTCATGATGTGAACAAAAGAAATGTTAATCATGATTCCATAGACTCTAATGTTGGATCGAAGACCCACCATATTCTAAAAATAGATATGAGGAAGTTTGATGGCAAGGATCCCGCCACATGGATATTACAGATGGAGCAATTCTTCGATCTCAATAATGTGAAAAACACACAAAAGGTACGTATGGCAACTTTATATTTGGAACCAAATTAGTTTGTATGGTATAAATGGATTTTCTCTCATAAACAATTTATCACTTGGGCAATTTTTACGGAAAAATTGATAGCACATTATGAGGATACGAAAAGCAACACTTTTTTTAGCCAATTGATAAGTCTCAAACAAAAGGGTTCAATAATGGAGCACATTGAGGAATTCCAAAAATTGAACATAAGGGTAAAAGATATTCCAGAGGAGCATAGGATTTATGTGTTCATAGGGTATTTAAAGGATAATATCCAACATGATGTTCGCCTTTGGGAACCTGATTCATTAGAGAAAGCATTCAGGTTAGCAAGAAAAATGGAAAGCAAAATTATGGCAACCAGGAAGCATATCACTCACAACTATAAAGACGGAAGTGTTGTAGCCCCTAGTCTTCCACAACCTATAAGGTTGACACCACAAAAATTGGAAGAAAAAAGAGCAAAAGGTCTTTGTTACAGTTGTGATAGCAAATACACTAAAGGTCATAAGTGTGCTGAGAAGAAATTATTCTACATAGATTATGAAGAGGAAGAAGAAAAGGAGAAAGAAAGGTTAAATGAAGAGGATATACTCCAGGAACAAAGCCTAGATGAAGAACAAATAAATCTGACCATATCTTGTAATGCATTGGCGGGAATTACCACTCCTCAAACCATCAAGATAGAAGGACAAATCAAGAAGAAAAAGGTAATAGTGTTGATTGATTCAGGAAGCACCCACAATTTTATTCATTGTAAGGTAGCAAAAGAATTGAATTGCTTCCTATATCCAGCACCAGAGTGTCAAGTGATGATTGCAAATGGAGGAACAATAAATTTCTCTGGAAAGTGCCATAATATCAAGCTATCCATGGGAGAATATGTATTGACTAGCCCAATGCTTTCCATTCCAATGGGAGGGGTTGATGTTGTACTAGGAGTCTAATGGCTACAATCCTTGGGTACAATAGCTTTTAATTTTCAAGAACTTTTCATAAAATTTTCTACGGAAGGAAAGGAAGTTGAATTAAGGGGTATTGCAGGGAAACCAGGAAAGATAATCAGCTCTAATGGTATGACAAAGCTTCTAAAAAAGGAGCAAAGAGGTGTAATTGCACAATTATGTTCGCTAGATGTTTCCACATCGGAATCATCTATTTCTCTAGATCTCTAAAAAGTCCTGGACAATAATTCCAAGGTATTTGAGACTCCCAAAGGTCTCCCACCTATGCATGATCATGATCATGCTATTCATCTGATTCCAGGAAGTGTTCCTCCAAACATCAGGCCGTACAAATATCCCTATGTCCAAAAGAGTGAAATTGAACGTATGTTTGCAGAATTGCTAGAGGCTACTATAATTCAACCGAGTCAAAGTTCTTTCTCTGCTCCAGTAGTATTGGTGCACAAGAAGGATGGATCATGGCGCATGTGTCCAGATTATAGGGAGCTCAACAAGCTCACTATCAAAGATAAGTTCCCCATTCCTGTCATTGATGAATTATTGGATGAATTGCATGGGTCAATTTACTTCACCAAGTTGGATCTTCGTTCAGGATATCATCAAATCAGAATGAAGACTGAAGACATTCAGAAAACAACATTTAGAACTCATGACGGTCATTATGAATTTTTGGTCATGCCTTTTGGCCTTACCAATGCACCTTCAACATTTCAAGGTTTGATGAATTCAATTTTCAAACCATTCCTTAGAAAATTTGTGTTAGTATTTTTTGATGATATACTAATCTACAGCAAGTCTTGGAAGGATCATGTTGAACATGTTGACAGGGTGCTACAACTATTGGAGGAGAAAAAATTATATGCAAAAAGATCCAAATGTTTCTTTGGAGTCCAAGAGGTGGAATATCTGGGTCATATTGTATCTCATGAAGGAGTTAAGGTAGACTCTAGCAAAATTAAAGCCATTAAGGAATGGAAAATCCCCACATCCATAAAGCATCTGCGAGGATTTCTTGGGCTGATAGGGTATTATCACAAGTTTGTTAAGAATTATGGGAGAATAGCAGCACCTCTAACAACATTATTGAAGAAAGATGCATTTTCATGGACTCCAGAAGCAAAAAAGGCCTTTGAACATCTTAAAGAGGCAATGTGCCAAGCACCAGTCTTAGCTACACCAGACTTCACAAAAGCCTTTATTATGGAATGTGATGCTTCAGGAAATGGAATTGGTGTTGTTCTAATGCAAGATGAAAGACCCATTTCTTTTGAAAGTTGTCCAATCAAGGGAAAGTTTTTAAGAAAAGCTATTTATGAGAAGGAAATGTTGGCAATACTCCATGCACTTAAGAAATGGTGACCCTACCTAATGGGAAGACACTTCAAGGTAAAAACGGATCATGATAGCCTTAAATACATTTTAGAACAAAGATTATCCTCTGAAGAGCAACAAAAGTGGGTCACAAAGATGTTGGGTTATGACTTTGAAATCATCTACAAAAAAGGGAAGCAAAATGTGGTGGCAGATGCACTCTCAAGAAAGGATGAGGATGTGGAAGCATTGTTGTGCGCCATTTCTATTATCCAACTAGATTGGATAAACGAAGCAAGGGAGGAATGGAAGAATGACGAAGAAGTGAGGGCACTTATTCGAAAGTTACAACAAGATTCCAGTACGTCTGATACATTTAGCTGGCAAAATGATTCGTTATGGTACAAAGATCGCTTATACCTCTGTAAGAATTCCAAGCTAAAACAAAAGATTCTTATGGAATTGCACACTTCTCCCTTAGGAGGGCACTCAGGATTTTTAGAAACTTACCACAGGGTTAAGAAGGAATTTTTTTGGGATGGCCTTAAATCGGATATTCAAAAATTTGTGGTGGAATGTTTGGTTTGCCAACAAAATAAAGTTGAAACAATTAAGACACCAGATCTATTACAACCTTTATCCTTTCCAAGCCAACATTGGGATGAGGTTTCAATGGATTTTATCACAGGTTTACCCAAGTCTGAGGGAAAGAGTGTCATCATGGTGGTAGTTGACAAACTTACCAACTATGCACACTTTTGTGCATTATCACATCCATTCAAAGCCAGTACAGTTTCTACTGCATTTATGGAAACAATTCAAAAACTACATGGAAACCCAAAGATTATTGTAAGTGACAGAGATCCCATTTTCACGGGAAATTTTTGGATAGAATTATTTTCTTGTCTTGGTACTCAGTTAGCTCATAGCTCATATTATCATCCTCAATCTGATGGGCAAACTGAGATAGTAAACAAATGTTTGGAAGGATATCTTCGTTGCTTTGTATATGATAACCAGACACAATGGGTCAAATGGTTGCCTCTGGCTGAATGGTGGTATAACACTTCCTTCCATACAGCAACAAAAATGACCCCATTTATGGCATTTTATGGGTATCAACCACCATCCATCACATCATATTTAAGAGAAAATTCTAAGGTTCAGGCAGTGGAACATCACATCGAACATCAACAAAAAATCCTCCAACTCTTAAAGGATAACCTCATGTTGGCACAGAATAGAATGAAACAACGGGCAGATCAACATCGCAGTGAAAGAAGTTTTGATGTAGGTGATTGGGTATTCCTACGGCTACAACCATATAAGCAAATTTCCCTCAAGCAAGCTAAGAAGGATAATAAATTATCACCAAAGTATTATGGTCCGTACAAGGTGTTGCAAAATATTGGTACTATGGCATACAAATTGGAGCTTCCTGCAGCCTCTCGATTGCACCCAGTTTTCCATGTTTCATGTTTAAACAAGGTTATAGGCGACAAGCTCCCAGTTCAAACAATATTGCCAGAACTTGACGAGGAAGGAAAAATTATATTGGAACCGGAAGCAGTCACAGAAAAAAGAACTCGACAACTACGAAATCGATCAATTTCAGAGTATCTTATCAAGTGGAAGAACTTATCCACTGAAGATTCCACATGAGAGGATGAGAATTTTATGCAGAAGTATCCAAAACTACTCAAGCGTTGAGGAAAACACTTTTTTGAAGGAGAGGGGAATGTTGGGTCCCTATAATACTAGTGATTACCCCATTACTATTGTAGTTATACCCATTATTAATATTGTTGTGCTCCTATTGCCCCCATATTGTTATTACTGTGCCCCATAGAATCCCTCTATTGTTATTTTTGTGGCTTTATATTATTATTGTTAGGTCGGCTAGATTATATTATGACTCCTTAGACTTCTATATATAGAAAGGTGGTTTTTTCTTTTGAATCATCCAAGAATTGTTCATTTATGTAATGTAAAGGAGGTTTCCCCCTCGAAGAGGCTGAATTCTAAGGCGTTGATCTATCTTTTCTATCTTTTCTTGAGCTGGTTTCATAACAGTACCCTATCACTCCTAGGATCTGTGGGATTCCAAAATTCCATAAGGAGCCCCCCTGCCTTAGACCCATTATCAACACCATAGGTGGCCCAACCTATCTTCTAGCTAAATATTTGGCTATGAAGCTTAAGCCCCTTGTTGGCCATATAGAGTCCTTTGTCAAAGACTCCTCGTCGTTTTTCAATGAGTTAAGGGAATTGATATTTGTCTATAGAGACAATCTTGTCAGTTTAGATGTAGTATCCTTTTACACTAATATTCCCATTAAGGAAGCCATTGAGGTCATCTATCACATCACTAATCCTGACACTGCTAAATTAGTCGAGATTTTCCTTACCTATACTTTTTTCTATTTTGAAGGTGAGTTCTATGAACAAACCTGTGGTGTGGCCATGGGCTCCCCCCTGTCCTCAATTGTTGCTAAATTTTTTATGGAATATTTTGAATCCAAGGTTTTGGCCTCAGCTCAATTTAAGCCCGGGCTTTGGAAAAGGTTTGTGGATGACACTTGTGTCATATGGCCACATGGTCCTGAAAATTTAGATCTATTTTTCTAGCATCTTAATGATCAGTCTAATTCCATTAAGTTTACCATGGAGAAAGAAATTAATGGTTACCTCCCCTTCCTTGATGTCCTCATTTCGAGGAAGGATGATGGATCTTTATCCCACCAGGTGTTTCTGAAGAAAACTTATACGGAGCAGTATATTCATGCCAAGTCCCATCATTTCCTTACTCAGAAGCTAGGTGTTCTCAATGCATTAGCTACTCGCGCACTGAGGATTTATGATGAAGACCACCTTTTCAAAGAGAAAACCCATCTCCTTAATGTTTTTGTTAATAATGGATATATTAGGCAACAAGGTCTTAAAGCTTTCGTAAAAGCTAGTAAAGTTCCTAAGGTTAAGAAAGACCCCAGTGATCATAATTCAGGGGTTCATCTCCCTTTCATCCAAGGGACCACTGACAGGATTGCGAGAATCCTGAGAAAGCATAATGTTCCCTCAACCTTTAGGCCCCTCAACACCATTAAAAGTTCCTTAAAAATTGTTAAAGACTCAGTAAACCCTTTGGATATGAAAGGTGTTTATGTTATCCGATGTTCTTGTGGTACCTCATACATTGGTGAAATCAGCCAGTCTATAAATCAGAGGATTAAGGAACATGTAGTCGACATCCAACATGGGAGGACCTGCTCTTCTGCTTTGGATGAACATGCTGAGATGACTAAGCATCATATATGCATTGAGGAGGCTAAGGTTATTGCGAAGATTTCTCATTTTCATCACCATAAGTTTAGGGAAGCCATTGAAATTGAGAAGAGATTGAGTAATCTAAACAGGGATGATGGATGGAAGATTAGTAGTTACTAGATCCCTGCCCTTTCCTCTTAGTTTTCTCTTTCTTTATTTTGGGATTTCATTGAGTCCCTTTATTTCTCCTTGATTTTGGCTTCCTCTGTTTTCTCCCCCCTGGGTTTTCTCATTCATCTTTGTTTCCCCTTTTCCTTTTATTTTTTTATTTTTTGTGGATCTTAATTTAATTTATATTCTTCCTTTATACTAGAGTTGGTTTTCTTATTTATTAGTTTTTAATAAATATCCCTTTATTTTATTAATAATCCCTAGCCTCTTTTCATGGAATTTGTTATTATTTTTCCTCCCTTATATATAAATATATCTATATCTATATATATATATATATATATATATATACATGGCAGACACATATGATGAATGATGAGCATGAGAGTATGTCTATTATTGACAATGATATACATTTATAATACATGGTGTGACCCTTGGATTCATATTCCAAGTTTTCTCTTGGAATCCCTTTGGTTGTTCAGCTTCCACACCAACCCTTAGAGGATTAGGTGTCCAACATCCCACCCCCCCTTAATATGAAGGGGTATGTATGAGTCCAAGAAGAGAGTTATAATAAAAAACTTGCAAAAATGCATGGCAGCACTAGGCTAAATGTGCTCTATGAAATGTTGGTATAAGGGAGGTGGTTTAAGGATGACCACCAACACTGGAATGCTTAGTGTAGTTCCCAAAACTCTCCTAGGTTTGGCAAGAAGCTGAGGTCTTCTGCTAGAGGAAGTGCTCCTGAAATTTTGAAGAGGGAAACCTTCAACCATGAAAGGGAGGTCTCACCCCACATAAAAGGGAGAATTTCAACCTGAAAAGGGAGGTATCAACCTGTGATGGTTTAAGGATGACCAACAACTCTAGAATGCTTAATTGAATTCCTGGAACTATTCCAAAAATGTAAATAAGCTGAAGTCTTCTGCTAGAGGAAGTGTACCCAATTCCTTGAAGAGGCATCACCAACTGAAGGCATGCTCAGGGGAATCTTTGTCTCTCTCTACAACTCTAAATCTGGTATGGCAGGTTGTGGCTCAGGCTCGCTTGATGTGGCTTTAAAGCTTGTATATGACCATCATTTCCCCCCTATTAGATATGAGGTGAGATGATGGAGTGATCTCAACTGTAAGACTTTTTAATATTCGAGAACAAATCATGTTGTATGAGCGAAATATCTTCTTAGTTGTTGAAGCCCCTTGCCAAGAAGCGATCCACCTAAGATGAATCTTTGTTCATGTAGGAGGCTTGTTTTTGAAGAATATGTTTGAAGAATTATTGGTTTTATGGTAGTGCTTACATGGATGAAGATCAAAATAGAAGAGGAGCGGAATCTAGAACAGCTGAAGGTGAACTGTCATGAAGGAATCCAATGCTCTGAAACTCGATGGGCTTTGATTAATCTAGAATATGAAAGGAAACCTCTTTATCATATCCAAGACCTCTTCTGTGCTTGTTGTGGACAAGCTCTTCCCAAGGTATGATGACCAACTTGGGAAGTGCAAACTGAATTTCTGCATCTATATGTACAACTTCTCTTGGGAGGGGCTCAATGATCTGATCAATTTGCTACTTATGGGATTCTTTTTCAATGTTCTGAACAGAAATGGGTTCAGAATGCTGACTCCACTATTGTAATTCTTCCTCCTATAGTTGAGATTCAAGCTACAATAAATCAATATGTTCTTGTGCATTTTGCAGAGAGGTTTTAATATCTGTGAGAGTAAATTTGCTGACTTTAAGTGTGCTTTCAGAATTAGACATGATTAGAGTTCTCAATAACTCTAATAAAGTGGTAATTTTAACGATTTTATCAACAACTCAAACTCAACCAAAAAGGAGATTCAAAAAACTTGGATGTTTGAGCTTGCTATACTCCCTCACAATGATGACAAAGGGAAACTCCAAAAACAAAATCAAGCTCTATGTGCCCAAAACATGAGTGAGACTTTGATGGTGACTGCAATTTTTGAAAATGAGAACCAATATATATATATATATATATATATAGACTTCCAACTATAGAATTCCTGTAGGTTTTAACCCCGTACAGAAATTACCTGCATACGAATTCGAAATCACAGAAAAATAAACAATGTGAGAGCATAAAACATAAAACACATATACACAGAGATTTTCCCGTGGATCCAAAAACTGGGACTACTAGCTTGACTTTTCATTATATTCCTTTCATGTTACAATACATATTTATACATGCCGAAGCATCCAATAACATGGACCAAAAACCATCGCGTCCAAAACCAAGGACCGAAAACCATAGGTAGGTTCGCCCAACCTAATATAGGGTCCAAAAACAAATTTCCTAGCGCGCTGCCGCGGACCCTGTAGAGGGGGGCTACCCGCCCCCCTCTAACCCCCCGGTTCACTACGTGGGTTAGTCATGGAAAGAATATAACACAACCCAACAATCTCCCACTTGTTCTTTTCTTTCCACAGGAGAGCTTAGTCATTTTTCCAACCCTAAAATGCCCATTGTTTCTCTACACCAATAGAACTTCTTAGAGCTCACAGATTTTGTCAATGCATCTGCAGTATTCTTCAAAGTGTCCACCTTTACCAACAACACCTTTTTGTCTTCTATCATATCCCTCACAAAGTGATACTGAACATCAATGTGCTTTGTCTTTGAATGATAAGTAGGGTTCTTTGCCAAGAAAATTGCACTTTGGCTGTCACAGTCTATTCTTATAGCTCCATGTACTAACTCCATACTTGAACACAATCTCTGTAACCAAACTGCTTCCTTGCTTGCATGAGTGGCTGCCATGTATTCTGCCTCTGTAGTTGATAGTGCCACTACAGATTGTTTCTTACTCATCCAACTGATTGCACCTCCAAATAGGTTAAACACATACCCACTTGTAGATCTTCTCTGATCCAGATCTCCAGCCCAGTTTGCATCAACAAAGCCACGAATATCCAACACTCTATCCAATCCTGGTCTTCCTTGGTAGCACAAACCATAATCACTAGTGCCACGTAAATACCTGAAAACCCGCTTCACTATTGTCCAGTGCTCCTTCCCTGGTTTTGACATAAACCTGCTCAATACTCCCACTGCATGTGCAATGTTTGGTCTAGTATAGACCATTTCATACATCAGGCTACTGACTGCACTTGCATATGGAACATGGGACATGTCCTCTTCCTCTTCTTTTGTCTTGGGACACTGTTCAGCAGATAACCTCACACCTACAGGAATAGGAACCTTCGCCGGTTTACTATCCTTCATATTAAACCTCTGCAGTATTGTCTCGACATACTTCCTTTGGTTTAACCAAAGCTTCCTCTTTGATCGATCTCTTTTAATTTCCATGCCCAAAATATAGTTTGCAGCACCAAGATATTTCATGTCGAATTTGGAGGACAATTGGGTCTTCAAATCCTGGATAATTTCTTTGTCATTTCCAACCAGCAACATATCATCCACATATAAGACTAGATAAATAACATGGTCACCAATCAACTTAAAATACACACAGTGATCTGCTTTGCTTCTGGTGAAGCCAAGTCCCCGTATAAATGTATCAAATTTCTGATACCACATCCTTGGTGACTGTTTTAACCCATATAGAGACTTCTTTAACTTGCATACCAGTTCTTTCTTACCCTTCACCGCAAAGCCTTCAGGTTGCTTCATGTAGATTTCCTCTTCCAAATCCCCATGAAGAAATGTTGTCTTCACATCCATCTGTTCTACCTCAAAATCAAAAGCAGCAGCAATAGATAAAAGTAATCTAATAGAAGTTACCTTGGCAACAGGAGAAAAAATATCACCAAAATCAATTCCCGGAACTTGGGAATATCCTTTTGCTACCAACCGAGCTTTGTATTTCTCCACCTTCCCTTCTGTGTTTTTCTTCTTTTTGAACACCCATTTTCTGCCAATGGGTTTCCTTCTAGCCGGCAACTCCACCAGATCCCAAGCCTCATTTTTGTGTAAAGATGTCATTTCATCAACCATGGCCTCTTTCCAGAGTTTTCCATCCTCTGAATCTACTGCTTCCTTCACAGTTCTGTGATAATCATCAGTAATAGACAAAGCAAAATTTGAACAGAATGCATAAGGACTATACCTTTCTGGCTGCCTTCTTTCTTGAACTGATCTTCTCACAGCCAGAGTTTGTGGCTCTTCATCTTCTGATTCCTCCTCTGCTGCAAAGTCTGATTCTTCCTCCTTTAGCTCAAACTCTATCTTCTTAGGTTCCTTTGGTTGGACTTCATGTTTAATAACATCTTTTACCTCTCTGAACACCACATCTCTGTTCTACACAACCTTCCGTGTGACTGGGTTCCAAAGCTTATAACCCTTTAAACCATCCTTATACCCAATAAAGATGCACTTTTCAGATTTACTATCCAACTTGGTTCGTTTCTCCTTTGGAACATGTACATATGCATCACATCCAAATACCCTCAGATGTGAAAGAGAGGGTTTCTTACCAATCCATACTTCTTTTGGAGTCTTATCCTCCAACGCTGATGATGGTGACTTGTTTACTAAGTAACATGCAGTATCCACCGCCTCTGCCCAGAATTCCTGTCCTAACCCGGCACCATTGAGCATGCTTCTTTCCCTTTCCATCAATGTCTTGTTCATCCTTTCTGCAACTCCATTTTGCTGAGGTGTATATGGAGTAGTCTTTTGTCGTGCTATACCACACTTCTTACAGAATTCTTCAAATTCCTTGTTGCAAAACTCTCCACCATTATCTGTCCTCAACACCTTTATCTTCTTCTCTATCTGATTTTCCACCAGAGCCTTAAATTCTTTAAACCTGTCAAAGACTTCAGATTTCTTCTTAAGGAAATATATCCATGTATTCCTTGAGAAGTCATCTATAAATGATACATAGTACATAGACTTAACCAGTGATAGAACCTTCACAGGTCCAAACACATCACTGTGAACAAGCTCTAATATCTATTTCGCCCTCTTACCACCAGAGGGGAAACTCACTCGATTCTGCTTCCCATATACACAATTTTCACAGAAATCAAAATCCAGAGAGCTATTACTCATACCTTCTACCATACCTTTACCATGAAGTATTCGAAGGCCCTTCTCTCCAATATGTCCAAGCCTTTGATGCCACAACATGGTCTTCTCTCCAAAGACCAGTAGATTTTCAGCTCCACTTTCAGGAACCACATAACTGTTGCATCCATCAACAACAGTGCTACCTTGCAGCTTGTACAGAGTTTCAGTCCAAACTCCCCGCATCAATACTAGTGCTCCCCGAACCATCTTGCAGGTATCCTTCTCGAACACTGTTTTTACACCTGCATCATCCAACTTACTTACAAAAATCACATTTCTGGCCAATGCAGGAATATGCAGAACACCCGGAAGTGTTCTAACCCTTCCACCTTGCAACTTCAACTTTACTTTTCTGCGACCAATGATTCTAGCCTTCCTATCATCTCCTAAGAAGACATCACCACCATCATATTTCTCATACTCGCAGAACCACTCTCTATGGGGAGTGAAGTGTAAGGATGCACCTGAGTCAATCAACCATGCCTCAGGATCTACATATGTACTTGAAGAAGCCAAGTACACATCCCCACCTTCATCTGAGGTGGTTTTCGCCTTTGTAGAAGGAGCATCATCAGATCCCTTTCCTTTATCATGAGCTTTAGATTTACAGTCCCTTTTGAAGTGCCCTTCCTTTCCTCATTTCCAGCACACCACCTTTACAGGTTTTCCTAGATATTTAGATCTCCCACTCGATGACTTATTTTTGTTTCTATTCTGGGACCATCCTCGTACAGACAAGGCATCACAATTCTGGCTCTCCATATTTTTCCGTCTCATCTCCTCCATCAGCAAGGCTGAGACTATTTCATCAAACTACAAAGCAGTTGCATTGCTACCTATTGTAATAACCAGACTATTCCACGAATCTGGTAGAGAACACAACAAATTGATGCACTTATCTTCATATGAAATTTTAATATCGACACATGCTAACTGACTTACCACAGTATTAAATCCGTTCATATGCTCTGTCACTAAGTCTCCATCTTTCATCCTTAGGTTATACAAATTTTTCCGTAGGAACAGTTTATTCACCAAAGACTTAGATTGGTACAAAGTCCCTAACTTGTTCCACAAAGCCTTCGCCGTAGCTTCCCCTGATACATTCAGCAATATTGAATATGAGACACATAATCGTATTGTGCGCTTTGCCTTCCGATCCAACTTCTTCCATTCTTCATCGGTCACTCCAATTGGTTTAGTACCTAGATCTACTGCGATCCACTGATCTTTATCCACCAACAGATCCTCCATCTTGAGTTTCCACAACTCAAAACTCTGACCATTGAACTTCTCGATCTCTATCTTTCCACTGCTCGCCATCTTCTTTCACCACCAGAATCGATCTCGTAGATCTCTCACTGAACAGGGTCTACAACAAGCCCGAGCGAAACCCCTCAGCAAAAAAGGCGTCCCCTTGAAGCCAAAACAACTCTGATACCAAATGTAGGTTTTAACCCCGTACAAAAATTACCTGCATACAAATTCTAAATCACAGAAAAATAAAAAATGCGAGAGCATAACACATAAAACACATATACACAGAGATTTTCCCCTGGATCCCAAAACTGGGACTACCAGCTTGATTTTTCATTATATTCCTTTCAATGTTAGAATACATATTTATACATGCCGAAGCATCCAATACCATGGACCGAAAACCATCACATCCAAAACCAAGGACCGAAAACCATAGGTAGGTTCGCCCAACCTAGTATAGGGTCCAAAAAAAAATTTCCCGAGGTAGAGGGGGGCTACCCGCCCCCCTCAAACCCCCCGGTTCACTACGTGGGTTAGTCATGGAAAGAATATAACACAACCCAACAATTCCCAAAGGAAAAGCCCAACTACTCAAATTATGGAAGACCCAACTCAGAAAAAAGAACTAACTTGGAGAATGATGGTGATTTAGCTAGACAAAGTAGTCAGGAGGTTCAGTAAAGTTCAATTGGGAAATTGAATAATCTTAGCCTTATGGATGAATTTAATTAATTTTCTTGCGAATGCCATCAATTAATCACTCTGCCTGCTTCAACCTTATGGAACTCCTTATGCATACGCTCCTCCATAGCAAGAATTTTCACCAGGTACTGACCCAGAAATCACAAGGTTTTTTCAGATGTGTGATCAAGATGGGAGCAGATTCATAGCTTGTTTAGGCTATCCATGTGGTGCAAGAGCCCCAGATATTGCAAGAGATTTTTGCATTAGCTAATGTACAACAAAAGGAAATTGGAAAGTATATTAAAATATTAGGTGATGCTCTAAAGTTTTTTTTTTCTGAATTTAGACTAATTCTATTGAGTAAAATATAGTACAATCAAGAGAAACAAGAGACCGACAGACCGGAAATGATGAAACCATCAACCTTGGTCCCGGAGAAAAAGAGATTCAATCTCGGAGCTACAACAAATAACTTGAGAGCAAAGACTGACTAACTGAATTTTACCCCACAGGGGCAGAAACTTCAACACAATGTTTTTTCCCTTTCTTTTTATTGACTTTTGTCCAGCCATCATGGGGAGTATGAGCTAAAACAACTTGAAGACTGGAATTCTCTATCTTCGGGATCTCCTTTTCTGATTCAGAGGAGGAAGTCTCATGGGCGCGTTTCTGGGAGATTGTTGTGACAGAGGTGTGCCCCTGAGTATCTGTGGACAGATCCATCGGCTGAGGCACCTGGTCTGGTTCTGAATCGCTTTCCTCATCCTCCGAGCTTGGGGAGTCAGAGCTCCTTGCTGGCGGCGGAGAACAGGGGGTCCAACGCTTGGGTTTGGTTTTTGCGTAGTAGTCTTTTTTCGTTCTTGCAGTCAGCGATGGGCAGGAGTTCTGTAGGTGCCCTGTTAGGTGACAGTGGCAGCATCGGAAGGCAGTGTTTTCGTAATCTAGGATCTGGGTCCAAACAATGTCATTGATCTTGAGATTGATTTGCTCTGGCAGTCCCTTGCTTAAATCTAGCTCGACACATATTCTAGCATATGTATAGAGACCTTGTTGTTCCCTCCAGTAATCTCCCATTAAAAAGCTGCCCAAGGTGTTGCCTATTTGCGTGTATACTGTTGTGTGCCACAGGTGTACTGGAAAATTTGGAAGTCTGATCCAGACAGGGGCTTTAGTGATGACTGCAGAAGCTGGGTCAAAATCTGGGAACCATGGAGTTAAGAAGAGTCCTGCTGAACCCATGAACCAAGGGCCTTCTTCTAAGGCCTTTTCGTAGTGCTTAGGATTGTCAAACAGAACTATAAAATATCCCTTTGCACAGAAATAAACCTTGCAGAGGTGAGTCCAGTTGTCATTGATCCAGTCATAAAGATCCTTTGAGCGAGGCCAGAGCCCATTGAATCTGCAGATGATGGCCCTTTCAGCAAATTTTTGAATGTCGTCTGCAAGGTCAGAGTGGGAGATCTCAACAAAGGGAACCTCCTCCAACTTGTCAACCAAGAAAGGCTTGGGTTTGGGAGGTTCAGGGGAAATGGGTATCTCAGAGCGGACAACAGCTTTGTAGGAGTATGGAGGAGCAGAAGAGGATTGACCTGCAGCTCCACCTCTCAAGCGAAAGGAAAACACTAAAGAGCTATTGTTTTTTATGCTGTAAAAAGAGAGAGGAAGAGGATCATCGAGTTGTTTACCTTGGAAAATAAGTCTCTGTAGGGCAGAGGGGATCCCAAGTCAGTGTTCCAGATTTACTTTGAGGTTCTGCACCAAATCTGAAGGGTATACCCATTGCAGAATGGTCTTTCCAGAGAACTGTGCGATTTGGACCTGAAAGGGGGTAGAGGAAATTTCAAGAGATTTCTGGAGCAGCACAGGGCCAGAGTCTTTTGGGTCTCCCATCTCTTGACGCAGAGAAGGCCGAAGGGGAGAAAAAATATTCTGCCTAAGGTAGCTTTCGCTCCAGCTCAGATCTGCTACAAAGGGTAGGGCAACAGATCTGTAGAGAGGCCACTGATTAGTGGAGGGGCCTGAGCTGCCATGGCTATGCGCACATGTGCACAACGCATGGAAGTTCGCAGCTTTCTTCGGCTCAACATCCGCATGGAGCTTCATCTCGGGTTCGCCCTCCTCCTCGTTGTTTTGCCCAGGAAAGCCGAGTCGATCTGCTGAGGAGAGTCGGAAAGGGAGCAGGGGAGCGAATGGATAGACCCTAAATCGAACTTCCCTTTCGGTGGCATGGCCGCGCAGAGGCCAAGCGGCGGCCGAGGATAAGGAGGCGACGGCGGCGGCAGCTTCGCAGCTAGGGTTCGGCTTTGGCTCTGATTCTCTGCTCAATGCCTGCTTATCAGGTGTTAAGGAGTACTCCGGCCTTCTGTTCTGGATTCGAACTTCCCTTTCATTGGCAGAGAGCCAAGGCCAGGCAGCGGCTGAGGGCACTGAGGCAACGGCGGCTGTAGGGTTCATCTTCGGCTCCGCTCTCTCTCGTTCTAGGTGATGCTCTAAAGTTAAGTCATCCCATTAACAACAATTCGATCTCTATTCACATGCCATGATTTTTTGTAGTTTACCTCAACTGAACAAAGCGACTCAGGATTTGGCAACCCACATTGGAGAAGTAGTAATTGACAAATGCTTCTGTATGCGAAGAAATCCCATTAGCATCTCTGTAGTTGCCATCTATCTATCTTGTCAACTAGAAGACAAACAGAAAACACAAGCTGAATTTTGCAAAGTGACTGGGCTCACTGAGGTAACTTTGCGTAAAGTCTACAAAGAGTTACTTGAAAATTGGAATGATCTACTGCCAAGCAATTACACACCAGTAGTTCCTCCAGAAAAGGCATTTCCAATGACAGTAGTGGCATTGGGTCGTGCTTCTGCTACAAGAGTTGATGCTAATGGTGGATGTTTTAATGTTACTTCTACCTTGGACTCTTCTGTGATTGTGACTTCAGGTTTTTCCAGTGCCACATTTCTCCCCGATCTTACCCATAGTGTTGGATCAGGCTTGAGTAATTCAACTTTGCAGTCCTTTGGTCAGGTTTCAGGCTCTCTCACATCAAAATATGCAATTTCATCCAATAACTTCAAGACATCCACCCCATCCTTAGATGGAAAGGGCACTGGTCACTTGTTTGTAGCACCGAGTGTTCCCTTAGTGGATAATGTGGTACTGAAAGATCCCAGCGAGTTGAAGGCAAATCTCTCTGAGGCTATGGAAGCAATATCAAACTTAACAGAAGAGAGGAATGTTGTTCTTCGACAAAAGCAACAACTTCAACAAGAAATGGCAGTGGTAGCACCGAGAGAGGAGTTGAATGGTATGGTCCAAGGAGGTATGGATGTCGAGGTGTTGAAAGGGAAGGGATTGGATTATCACAAGATTAGATTCAAAGTCAGCTAAATATTTCATCAAAACATGGTAAGGAACTTACTTGAATACAAGAATAGAAGTTTTATAGACTTTGATAGCCAGCTCCTCTCCATTCTCTTTTGTTGCATGGTATACATTTGCATGTTCAACAGTAGCTCAATCTTCTTTCTTGTTGTTTCAAATGCATCCCACAAAATGCTTGCGAACATTTTCATGAATTGATGTTGTGACAGAGTTTGACATACCAATATTTGACATGCCTTCCCATTCCTCTAGGGGTCCGACATGGATGTGATTGAAGAATTTCTGATGCTGATTGGTACGTGGCTACAGGGAGCGGGGAGAGTTACGTTTCAAATGGGGTTATGAAATGCATGAGTATTGTGACAATGCCTTCCAGGAAAGGGATAGAGAAAGTAACCATCCCCGTAAAACTTGTTATAAGCAAGCTCTTGGTGTGCAGACAACACACAGTCGCTCGGTAAAATAATTAACACAGTTAGTCATGGTAATGAAGTAATGCAACCTCCAACGACTTCCAGTATAATAGTCTCAATGCACAATTTTCAAGATTCCAACCAACACTCAATGTATACACATTCACAAAGACTAATGAAATGGTCTGCTAGAGCGCCCAGGTGCAGCAGAGAAACATTAGAATATTTCTATAAATAGAGAAATGACAAACAATTTCTAGAAATGATGTAGAGCTAATAGAATATGAAAATGCCTAGACATGGCATGTGCTCTGATACCATGTTAAACATATACATGGAAAACACATAGGATGAATGATGAGCATGAGATTATGTCTATTATTGACAATGATATACATTTATAATACATGGTGTGACCCTTGGATTCTGTTGAGGGCCCCGAAATTGGGTCAACAACAAGGGGGATACCCACCCGGTCGGGAACCTGGTTGGCGGCTCCTTGCCCGTTTGGTGTGGCGGGTTCGACTAGGGATGATGGGACCAGATTCCCAATCTAAAAGATGTGTGTGTGTGTGTGTAGATTTTGAAGACACTAATCTAAAGGTAATTTTAAACTAATTTAATTCTAGACTCTAAACTGACTCTATGCTACTATAATCTAACAAAAACAGCACATCTAATCTATACTAACACGGGGTAAACATTCTTTCATTATGCGATATAAAAAGATTTCATACAACAACTGGTAATAAAGATCATTCAACTATCATAAGAATATAAATCAATTTACGATGAACCGTTCTGCATAAGAAGTTAGGCAAAACAGTTGTGAACAGCATATCGCATAATCAGTTATTCATATGTTAAGCACAAACAAATGATCCCACCGTACAAAAGTTCCAAATGGTAATCCAGACATTCATACATTAACATATAAACAAATCAGCTGTATATCACTCTAAGAATATGAGCAGGAATTAATCAAGAGATAAAAGTACCATTTATGATTGATTTCACTCACAAACTTCAAGCAATAACGATTTATCTCTACTTACTTCTAACATCTACTAAGAGTACAAAAGTGCAACATCAGTAGCAGACATTAAAATGCAAACATAAATAAATCTCGATCCATCCATTCATCAAAAACCCCCTCCGAGGGTGCAAAAGTGCATGTTCCGAGGACAAGTTTTTTAACAAATCTTCGGACCCTTCTCCAAATTCCATGAGAAGGGTTAAATACTACTAACTAACTAATCTTAATTACACAAATTTAGGGAACGGCTTCAAATGACCGCCCTTTTACTAAAGCAAATTTATTTCTAAAAATTGAATCTAATTTCTAACCGTTTCTGTATCTTCTCCTTAGTGCTGTAAGCAATGTGAGGTTCGCCTGGAAAGAGTCGGTTGGTTGTCTTTTCCTTTTGCTCGGGTGATGAAAGTAGAAATAACAAAAGCTGGCACCCCTTTCTGACAACTCAGAAGATATTTTTGAAAATCTCCCTCTGACTGGGTGTTTTTGCTGTATGTATACTTAGTATAACCTAGATTTCTTTCAAACTGATTGTGCTATTGCTATTTCGGTTTCCAGCCGTGTGAATGACTCAATGAGTTAGGGATTTCATTGCCTGAACAATCTTACGTATTGAAAATTGCTTCCATTCTTTGTTCCAGGCTTTTCTGAAGCATCATCCCTTTTTAGCGTTTTTCTTTTTGCTTTACCCAATCTGAGCTTCAGGATCTTTTGCAAACATGCTGCTTTTGTGCGCCTTTGACTCTGAGTCTTGGATAGTCTATTTTCATCAGTGTCGGTGGAGTGATACTCTAGACTCCGCGGCTCTGCTGCATGCGGCATTCATTTGCGAAGGCATCTCCTCTCTGTTCTTCAAGTATTGGCGCTTTCCCCTTTTCCTTGGATGTTTCCTGCATATAGATTTATATTAGTTGTTGCCTTACAATTTACGCAAAGGAAAAGAGATATGAAAAGATTGACATGAAAGCTTTAAACTCTAATGAATGCATAATCATGACACTCATAAGGACTTGAATCTTCGAAAAACGCAACATGATCATCTTTGGATACTCAGGCGTGCCATCATTAATTTCGCTTAAGGTGAGCGCTCGATTTTGGGTTTACAGATCATGCCGAAGAAACTTTGTGATGAGTGGTTTCTGCTATTTGTATTGCAGCAATTAATAGTTTCATTCGTCGCAGATCGCAAATCGCAAGATTGTTGTTTGTAGGATAGCAGATCGCAAATCGCAATATCGCAATTTTCATTTGCTCGTTGTGTGCTGCTTTTGCGACGTTTGCGATATGCGACGTCGCACATCGGCCGTCGGAGATTCCTTCTCCTTTTCTTTTAAGGGCGCTTTCAAAATATGCGATGCGATGAATTTCGCGTCGTTTCTTTGCAGCTTATTTATGCGCATAGGAAAACTCTTCACTCTCTCTCCGCGATGCGATATAGCTTTTAGGGAGTTAAAATACAAAAAAATTGGATAAAAATATTTTTGGGATTTTTGTTAAGGGTCCCCCTTTGCTTGATATTATTGCTAATACTAAACAAAGAGGGGGGTTTTTGTTGACCACAACAATGGCGATTCACTGTGAAGAACCAGTTATCTCTGCTTTTCTATTGACATTTCCACTTCCGAAACAGAAAAGTTTTCATATGTCTAAATTTTTTTATGGATAGATAGAGTAGATTACCCCTCATCCTGTCAATGATACTTTGTTTCAACCCTTCTTTTATTCCAATTGTCTACTTCCCTATGCTTAGTTCTTGCATTCATACCAGGCATTACTCGGTCCTTTTTAAAAGATAAAATAAGGTCTTCTCTGCGTGCTGGCTTTAAAATATGCTCATTTGTCGTAGGTAGAGCCTCTGCTGCCCGCAAGCGTCCATAGCCTCGACAGGGTTACCATGTTATCCAGCAATGATCCTTTTTCCTGCTTGAGGTTATTTACAACATTTCAGAGAAAAATCCTTTTTTGGCACTTTTTTCTTTTTTACTCTCTAAAGAACAATGTCTTGGTTTGGTGGCCAAATTATGACACAGTCATTCACTTGATTTACACTTTTGCTGAACAAGATGGCTCGTGATGAGACCCCTTGTCTTTTGATTGCAAAAATCTTGAGTCGTTGCCCTGTTTTGATAGACAGTTTTGGCAAAGTCAACAAGTTATAATATCTGTGATCATGATAAGCCGGCTCGTGATGAGACCTCTGATTCTTTGAGATATAGTGCTTTCTCGGATTGTTTCTCTGAATGCTGCGGTTTCCTTTGGCATGGAGGAAGTCATTGTTTTTCCTTAAGAAAGCTCTAGACGACAATAATAGAGCTTTGAAAATCACAGCTTTGCAGAGAATATTTATTTTATTATTGATGATACCTTTCATTGTGCTGGGATAAAACAATTTTTTAACCGTAGGTTGATTTCATCAAAGTCTTTCGAAAGGTTGAAACTAATATCATTATTCAGGCTAAAGTTAACTCTATTTGTCAATAATAAAAATCAGATTTTTCGAAAAGTTTTGCTATTTGTACAAGTGAAATCAAAATCTGATAGAGAGTTAGTGTTCTCTTTCATGAATCTTATTCAATGATCATTTACAACCGGTTTTATTTATAAGAAAGAGAAAACAAAAATAAAAGAAACTAAAACTATCCTACAAAAATAGAAGAGTGATCTTCTATGGAAAATACATTTTAAGAATCTGTCCATTCACAGGCAAAGAATCTCTTCTACCTGCCAAATCCTGCAACACAAACGTCGATGGGCCTATGACTTCTACAATCTGAAAAGGACCAAGCCATAGCTTCTGAAATTTCGTATGTTTGCCCTTTTCTTCATGAGCCTTATCCCATTTCAAAACTAAATCTCCCATCTGAAAGTTCTTTCTGGTTATGATGGCTGAGTCAAAAGAGGATTTTATTAGCGCTTGGTGGTGAGTATGGGTTTTCTTGGCTTGTTCTCGGCGTTCTTCTAGTTTGATTATTTCCATTTGTCTTAATTGCAAAGAGGAAGTAGATACTTCATCGATGTGTTGTACTAGAGACAAAGAGGGAATGACTAAGTGAGTTGGAAGAACCACTTCTTTCCCATAAACTAAATTAAAGGGAGAAGTGCCGATTGAAGCTTTCTTCGTGATTCTATCTGCCCATAAAGCATTTACAAGCACTTTGTGCCAATTCTTTTGGTTTTGGTCGACTCTTCTTTTGATAATCCTGATTAGGTTTTTGTTTGTTGATTCAGCCAACCCATTACCTTGCGGATAGTAATTAGCAGAATATTTCAATTTGAACCCTCTTTTTAATGCAAACTTAGTCACTGCATTTCCAGAAAAGTATGATGCATTATCAAACATTAAGGTCGTTGGCAATCCAAACCTAGTGATGATAAATTGATCTATGAATTCAATAATGTTTTCAGAATTAACTGTCTTGAGAGGAACTGCTTCTACCCATTTAGTAAAATAATCTGTTGCCGTGAGGATATACCTATGCTGCTTAGAAGAGTGAGGAACGATCTCACCTATTATGTCCAAGCCCCATTGGTTGAATGGTTGCTCGATGTTGACCGGCTGTAATGGCATGGACGATTTCCTTTGTTTCCCCGCAACAGTCTGGCAGATGTGACATTTCCTTACATAATTGTATGAGTCTTTGAACAGCGTGGGCCAATAATATCCTGCACGTAAGATCTTATGCGCAGTAGTCTCTCCAGCATAGTGTCCACCTGCTGGTCCATCGTGGAGTTCCTGCAAAACCTTTTCGGCTTCAGTTTTCTCAAGACACCTAAGAAGTACAAATCATAATTCCTTTTAAACAGAACATCATTTATGAGCTGGTATTGTTTAGCTTTCAACCTCAGATCTCTTTTCTTGGTGTGATCTAGGTATGATGGAGCATACCCATTCTTAAGATAATAAATGGTGTCCGCATATAATGATTCTGCGTCGTTTAGGCTTACCTCATACGTGTGTACCTCTTCAGATGAGTTCTCTGGAATTTGCGATACTCCAACTAGCATCTTGCAGAAGCCTTGACCTCTTACGATGCTTGCTGGTTTGATCTCAAGATCATGTTCTTGTAGCGTGGTAATCCAATTTGCTCTCTTTTCGCCCGCATCCTTTTGTACCAAAAGGTTTCTTACCGCTGGAAACGGTACTACGACTTTGGTATGGGCTTTAAGTAAGAAAGGTCTGAAATGTTTGATCGCTTTGAAAACAGCATAAGCCTGTTTCTCCACGTCTGAGTAATTGAGTTCAGCACCTTGTAAGTTCGAGCTAAAGAATGTGATTGGAGCTTCCGCCTTTTCTTGATTTACTTGAGTCAAAATCGCGGCATAAGATTTCTCTGAGGCAAAAGTGTATAAGATGAAGGATTCTGAAAAATTTGGGGTAGCTAAAGATGGACTGTTGATGATAGCTTGTTTGATCAAGTTGAATGCTTCGTGCTCATCTATGCCCCATTTAAAATTTGAATTCTTTTTTATCATATTTTGTAAAGGAGAAATAATACGTGAAAAATCGGGGACAAATATTTTTACAAAATTGATTTGTCCGAGGAAAGATTGCATGGCCTTTTTGTTATGGGGTATGGATATTTCGGAAATTTCTTTGATTCTGTCAGGTTCAATGTGAATACCAGATTTCGACACTATGAATCCGAGCAATTTCCCTTCACTTAATGCGAAAAAAGATTTCTTTGGGTTAAGTGAAATTCCATACCTTAAGCATCTTTGAAAGATCTGTTTCAAATCTTTGAGATGGTCGCTTCGCTTCTTGGAGTACACTGTTATATCATCCAGGTAAATCACTACCGATTTATTGACCAAACCTTTAAACGCGATGTCCATGGCTCTCTGAAAGGTAGCGCCGGCATTGATCAGACCAAATGGCATCTTCCGATATGCGTATGTGCCCCACTTGGTTCAGAATGTGGTTTTCAACTAATCATCGGTATGCACCAGCACTTGATTGTATCCTAAAAATCCATCCAGGAAAGACATTAATTCTGAGCCCGCTACTGCCTGTAGTATTTGCTCCATAGGTGGGAGGGGAAAATTATCTTTCTGACAGGCTTTGTTGAGATTCCGGAAATCAATACAGATTCTAATATCTCCGTTTTTCTTCCTAACAGGCACCATATTGAATACCCATTTGGAGTGTCTGACGGGGAAAATTATTCTGGCTCTCAACAATTTATTTAGCTCAGTCTTTATCTGATTTTCTAAGTTGGGGTGGATTTTTCTGAGCTTCTGCTGGACAGGTTTTTCATTGTCAATCACAGGGATAGTGTGTTGAATGATAGAAGTGTTGTATGTTTTCAGCTCATCGTAATTCCACGCAAAAACGTTTTTGAATTGTCTCAGAAGACGGATATATGCTGATTTTTCTTCAGGAGCTAGGCCGTGGCCCAGATTAACGTTTTGCGGCTTCTGATCGGTTCCTAGGTTCACTAATTCATAGTTCAGAGTTGAACTGTAGAGTTTAGAATTGGCAGACCTTTTAAACCGACTTTTTAAATCATATAAATCTTCTAACTTAACCACCGATTTAGGTATAGCGTTATCAGTGCTATTTTGCTGAATTTGGTGATCATGATGGTCTTCGTCAATTCTTTGATTTGAGTAGGATCCTTCAGAAGTAAGGAAATTTACAATGTCTGGAACGTCATTGAATACTCTCTAGTTGGTGATGTTGTCAGGGATGGATGGTTTAAAGATTAACTCTATTGAAAACCTATCGGGACTAAAATCTTCGGAGGGAATCAGTCTAGAGGCTACGTTAGCTAACAGGTCTGCGCTCGCATTTTGGAGTCTTGGGATTGGCGAAATATTGAATGCTATGAAATGTGAAATCAGATCTTGTACTAAAGATTGATAGTGCTTTAAATGACTTGACAGGCAATGTATGGTGTTACGTACCTGTTTGACGACAATTTCGGAATCTCCAAAGACTTGAAGATACTTAAAATTCAAGCCGATTGCTTTGTATAGGCCTTGCACCAAGGCTTCGTATTCCGCTGTATTTTTTGTGCAATCGAACTCAAGTCTGCATGTAAGCATGGTCTTGTTCCCATCTGGGTTAATCAGAACGCATCCTGCTCCTGCTCCCTCGTTATATTTAGAGCCGTCAAAATATAATTTCCAAAATAAATATGTATTTACAGAACTATCTAAAAAATTAAAACACTTTGAATCATCAGTTTGGGAAAAAATTTCAATTTGGGACACAACTGAATTTTCTAAGTAAGGTGAAGTGTGAGCATTGAAATTGCCGAGGAAAGAATCTACCGAGTAATTGCCTATGATACTGCTGTTGTATGCTATTGCTTCGTTTTCTCCTTCCAATTCTGTCACTATGTACTTTTGGTCTAATTCTCATTCAACCTTTATTTGATTGGGTTTGCCGTTGTAGGGTAACCACATGTGCGACCAGTCGGTTGAGAAATATCCGCGGAGTTTCTCGGACCAATCCCTGCTAAGAATTAAACCATAGAATTCAGGGATATCAGCTACTAGAATGTCGATAACCTGACAGACTTTCGGGTTAGACGACAATCTTATGGTCACCTAGTTAAGTTCACCAATCACTTCGACTTGAGATCGATCAAGTTGAACTATGCGCACTGCAGATTTCTGAGTTTGAACATTCAATTTGGCACATATTGATCTGGGTAGAATATTCGTTGAAGCACCAGAATCAATCAGGAAATTGTGTACGTTTTTATTGAAGATCTCATAAGTGAGGAGAAAAGGAGGAGTATGGGATCTTGACCTTCCTCCAATCAAGGCAATGTCATTCGGATCAATCTTATTGATCATGTTGGTTGGAGGTCTTCCCATGTTGTGGGAAGCTACAGCTGTAGGTAAAGATGTAGTAGGCACGACATGTAGTTCTTTCATCATTATTTTCTGTTGATGTTTCAGTTTGCTCAATTCGTAAAGAGTGATATTAGCCCTAGTCTTTTTCATGTCGTCGATAATATTATACTCCATTTCATCCGACACTATCAGTGTTCTTGATGGAGGTGCTTGATCTGATTGGACTGGGCTAAGTTGGGTGACTCTAGCGGTTGTTTTCTTTGTTGCGACCTTTGCAGGGCTTGCGCCCTTCTGTTTAGGGGTAGTTTGGGGAGGATCAAGTTGATTTTTGCTTCGTGTGCTAACCGGAAATGCTTCTTAATCCTCTTCTTGTGGGAGGATGAAATCCCACATTCCTTGTAGTTCCATGACTTCTTCATCATCGGTCTGCCCTTCAGTGGTATTCTCTTCTTCTTCTTCTTCTTCAGATTCGACGTTTGAGACAGCATTGGGTGGTTTCACCTCCATGGGAAGGTTTCTTTTAAAAGATCTGTAGGGCTTCTTTGAAGAAGTTTCTGCTACTTGCTTTCTTATGTCAATCATCTCGTTGGACATGGCCTTTAACACCTTTTGTAATCCTTCCATATCGAAAGGATCTTCCGTCTGCTTCTTCTTGGTGTCTTCTTTGAAAGAGATCTTTTTAGATTTGCGTTCTTCTATTGCAGATCTCTTTTCTAGGGCAACTACGCGTTTTTCTACTGCTATCACCTCAGTTAAGTTTTCAACTAAGGTCGTCTTGCTTGCCCTATCTACAAAGATAGCCAAGTTAGATGGTAAGGCCGTGATGTACCATTCACATCTTACTTCCTTGCTGGGTTGAGAAGCAGCGGGAATCTTGTTGAGGATCTTATTGAACCGTAAGTTGAAATCTTTAATGGGTTCTCTAGCCTCAGCTTTAAGATTAGATAGGTCATTGATCAATGTCGCTGTTGATCTATCATCGCCGAACTTGGTGAGGAATTGACTTTGAAAAATGTCCCAACTTGTGATGGACCCAGACGGTAACGAAAAGTACCATGACCCGGTTGTTCCTTGCATTATGTAAGGAAAAAGTCGGACGACAGCATCTTCGTTGGTAACTCCGTTGAGATTAACAGAAAGCATGAAATTATTGATATTCTCTTCAGCTAGCATGCCTATTTCTGGATTGAATTTAGGTAGCCACTTCTTAGGATGGGCCGGTATTGGGCTCAGGGGTGGAGGCATTAAAACCGCCCCAGGATTGTTCCATGGAGACTGGGCCATCGTTGAGCCGCTAGTTAATGAGAGTGTAGAAGACGGCCCCTGATGCTGAGAAGATGAAGGTATTATGATTGTTGATGATTGAAGAGGAAGTGTGGAAGATGGATGAATGATTTGGGATGAGGATGTGGGTGGTTGACTTCGTGGTGAGGGTGTTGAAATGGACGAAGTGGATGAAAGAGTCTCACGGTCAGACTCTGGTGGTGCTTTCCTTGCTCTTTTCCTAGTAGGGAGAGGGAGTTCACTTGGTTGAATACCAAATTTTTCACTCTTCAATCTGGTCAGAGGGTGAGCAGGATTGTACTACGAAGTAACGCTGATGTTAGATTTATCAGACCTATGAGAAAAAATAGAGAATCCCTGGAGTTTACGAATCAAAGTTTGAATTTCAGGGGGTTCAATAATGAGTTGGTCTGATATATTGGAGTAGGTAGCAGTGGTGGATACTCGAGCAACTTGTAACTTCGGGTTTAACCATAGTGGAGAAGTCGGGGGAGTTGATGAGGGTGATTTACTCTCAGAATGGCATTTAGATTTTGACTTAGTTTCCATTCATATTTCGTGCCCTCCTTCTAGCGCCAAATATGTTGAGGGCCCCGAAATCGGGTCAACAACAAGGGGGATACCCACCCGGTCGGGAACCTGGTTGGCGGCTCCTTGCCCATTTGGTGTGGCGGGTCCGACTGGGGATGATGGGACCAGCTTCTCAATCTAAAAGATGTGTGTGTGTGTGTAGATTTTGAAGACACTAATCTAAAGGTAATTTTAAACTAATTTAATTCTAGACTCTAAACTGACTCTATGCTACTGTAATCTAACAAAAACAACACATCTAATCTATACTAACCCGGGGTAAAAATTCTTTCATTATGCGATCTAAAAAGATTTCATACAACAACTGGTAATAAAGATCTTTCAGCTATCATAAGAATATAAATCAATTTACGATGAACCGTTCTGCATAAGAAGTTAGGCAAAACAGTTGTGAACAGCATATCGGATAATCAGTTATTCATATGTTAAGCACAAACAAATGATCCCACCGTACAAAAGTTCCAAATGGTAATCCAGACATTCATACATTAACATATAAACAAATCAGCTGTATATCACTCTAAGAATATGAGCAGGAATTAATCAAGAGATAAAAGTACCATTTATGACTGATTTCACTCACAAACTTCAAGCAATAACGATTTATCTCTACTTACTTCTAACATCTACTAAGAGTACAGAAGTACAACATCAGTAGCAGACATTAAAATGCAACATAAATAAATCTCGATCCATCCATTCATCAAAAAACCCCTCCGAGGGTGCAAAAGTGCATGTTCTGAGGACAAGTTTTTTGACAAATTTCCGGACCCTTCTCCAAATTCCATGAGAAGGATTAAATACTACTAACTAACTAATCTTAATTACACAAATTTAGGGAACGGCTTCAAATGACCGCCCTTTTACTAAAGCAAATTTATTTCTAAAAATTGAATCTAATTTCTAACCGTTTCTGTATCTGCTCCTTAGTGCTGTAAGCAATGTGAGGTTCGCCTGGAAAGAGTCGGCTAGTTGTCTTTTCCTTTTGCTTGGGCGATGAAAGTAGAAATAACAAAAGCTGGCACCCCTTTCTGACAACTCAGAAGATATTTTTGAAAATCTCCCTCTGACTGGGTGTTTTCGCTGTATGTATACTTAGTATAACCCAGATTTCTTTCAAACTGATTGTGTTGTTGCTATTTCGGTTTCCGGCCGTGTGAATGACTCAATGATTTAGGGATTTCATTGCTTGAACAATCTTACGTATTGAAAATTGCTTCCATTCTTTGTTCCAGGATTTTCTGAAGCATCATCCCTTTTCAGCGTTTTTCTTTTTGCTTTACCCAATCTAAGCTTCAGGATCTTTTGCAAACATGTTGCTTTTGTGCGCCTTTGACTCTGAGTCTTGGATAGTCTATTTTCATCAGTGTCGGTGGAGTGATACTCTAGACTCCGCAGCTCTGCTTCATGCGGCATTCATTTGCGAAGGCATCTCCTCTCTGTTCTTCAAGTATTGGCGCTTTCCCCTTTTCCTTGGATGTTTCCTGCATATAGATTTATATTAGTTGTTGCCTTACATTTTACGCAAAGGAAAAGAGATATGAAAAGATTGACATGAAAGCTTTAAACTCTAATGAATGCATAATCATGACACTCATAAGGACTTGACTCTTCGAAAAACGCAACATGATCATCTTTGGATACTCAGGCGTGCCATCATTAATTTCGCTTAAGGTGAGCGCTCGATTTTGGGTTTACAGATCGTGCCGAAGAAACTTTGCGATGAGTGGTTTCTGCGATTTGTATTGCAGCAATTAATAGTTTCATTCGTCGCAGATCGCAAATCGCAAGATCGTTGTTTGTAGGATCGCAGATCGCAAATCGCAATATCGCAATTTTCATTTGCTCGTTGTGTGTTGATTTTGCGACGTTTGCGATATGCGACGTCGCACATCGGCTGTCGGCGATTCCTTCTCATTTTCTTTTAAGGGAGCTTTCAAAATATGCGATGCGATGAATTTCACATCGTTTCTTTGCAGCTTATTTATGCGCATAGGAAAATTCTTCACTCTCTCTCCGCGATGCGATATAGCTTTTAGGGAGTTAAAATACAAAAAATTTGGATAAAAATATTTTTGGGATTTTTGTTAAGGGTCCCCCTTTGCTTGATATTATTGCTAATACTAAACAAAGAGGGGGGTTGTTGTTGACCACAACAGATTCATATTCCAAGTGGTCTCTTGGACTCCCTTTCGTTGTTCAACTTCACACCAACCCTTAGAGGATTAGGTTTCTAACACAAATAAAGGGATATATATATATATATATATATATATATATATATATATATGATTTAATTAATTAATTAATTTATTAATTACCAATGGTAATTAAGTTTCTCCTTATCCTTAGTCAAGTCATAAGTTAATTTGTAATCCACGATCTATATATATATATATATATATATATATATATATATATATATATATATAATTATTTAAATTATAAGTTAGTTTGTAATATAGGATCTAAATTTATAGTTTTATACATATTCAGTTGTTTATATTATAATTAAAAGATTAAATTTCTTAGTTTAGTAAAAAATAATTTATTTTTTTATGTAAAAGTAATATTTTTTTTATGGATATTACTTTGACTTAATTATTTAAATAATGATTTGAATTTTTTCCTTACATTTTGATCTATTCCATAGTAGTCATTTCTTTATAGCCGTTGGAAGGATCTATGCATCTATTTAACCCACCACCTTGATATGGTTCTTCATCTTGTCTTGACGATGAACCACACTGGTTCGTTCAAAACGCATTGACAAAAAATTACTTGATGTCATTTTTACCGAAATTTTTTTTTAAAATGAAATATGGATCACAAAAGCCAAAACTCAATAACATCCCACACATCAGCTCCAAGTGATTGAAAGTAGGTCTTCATCCTCACTTTCCAAAACACATAATTTGTTCTATTGAACATAGATTCCTTATTGGTAAAACCTCCTTCCTAGTTTGCCATGGTCCTTGATATTTCTTCAAGTTGTTAAACTGATCTAAAGCAACGTGGCTCTGATACCAATTTTTAGAAACCAAGACACAACTGGGGGGGGGTGAATAAATAGTGTAGGAATTTTAACAATTAAATGTTTCTTTTACTTTGTTTACATCATCAATAACCATAACAAAGAATAATTTCAACAATTGAAATGGAACACACAAGAACAAGTAACTTTCAAAATTGATCTTCAATTCATTCATAGGGAAAGCTACAACTTCTTGTTACAATTTATCTAGCTACAACCAACAGGAAGCTACAACTACCTTACTTTTTAGCTACAAATGAATGGATCTACAACCCCAACTATTCTCAAACACCCACTAGAAGGACCACCAACCCCTAATCAGCAATCTACAACTTGCTTTAGACACTCATTGTCCCATCTTTCATCCATTTTCACACTAGGATCAATGACTACCTTTTGCTTTCAAAAACAATTAAATATTAGTCATCACTTTAGAAAACAATTTCACCATACCAACACCTCACTACACTAGAAGCTTTGTCTCAAAAATTGTGCCATCATTCTACTTGATTAGGCCTTCTTTTATAGTTTTTCTTTTTCTAATTTTGGCTTCTTAGATTTCTACATGCATCACTTTTTTTTTGCCTTTATCCTATTCATCCTAGTCTTCTGGACATGTTCTCCAAGTTATCTGACCTCAACAACCATTCTCTGCAAGTTAAACTGAGATTTTCTACATATTTTTGTGTTCTAGCCTTTTTAACATGCTTTAACAGAGCTTCACCAATTTTAACAGTGGTTTAATTTGGCTAAAATGTTGTGTTGTAGCGGCTACAACCACCATCCAAAATTTTGGCCTGCACCAATTTTAGAGCCTACCTTGAGAGTTTCACTTGATGACTGCACACACTCGGTTTCACTCTACGAGCTCGTGTGAGTCGTTACATCCACCTTGCTTCTTCATTTCATTCAAGTTTCTGCATGCTGGTGTCTAAGTCATGTTTACGACCATGATTTGGTTATGCTCCAAGTCTTCGCTTCGTATGTGCTTGTTGTGTTCGTTGTGAAAAAATCTGTCGCACTCACACACAGAGTCACATTCACTATTGTGCAAGCATCTTCTCAATAAATGAACGATCAATCATGAGTGTCGCGCTTGTCACTTGCATCATCAGTCAGTCATCTTGAACATGTGTGTCTGGATGGTTTGGGTCGTTTCGTCATCGAGTCATGTGAGTGTGTGTTCGTATGATCACCAATGTGTCTTTCGATTGTTTACACACTTAGTCATTTTTGTTGAAGCTTTGATGACTAGAATCCCCTCTAACAGTTGGACCATAACCTCGCTTTCGACTCGATCGACTGTCAACCAGAACAATGCAGAAGCACCAAACTAGTCTTTTCAAGTTGCACTACCCGTAAGAATTTCAATCAACCCACATGCTAGCCACCTAGACAGTCAAACCCGACAGTCACCCTAGGATTGAATCCCCTAAAAAATTACGCAGATGCCACTAACCCTACTTGCTCAGTTGAGTGAGGAAATTGCACAGACAAGCCGGACAAACACCAAGTGTCCGTCCCTATCTCCCTCAAAAAATTGTGTAGTTTTCCCAGTCCGTCATCCCGAAAGTCGACCAACTGTTTATCTTGGAAATTTCCAGTGTTCATGAGCAGGCCTTCTACTTCCCATCAGTCAGCACGACTCAGAAATTGCATAGAGATGATCAGTGGGTCGGCCTCTCGGCCTCAATGTAGTTTCCCTTGCTAGCAGCCCCTAGTAACAGACTGCCAGTTCCCTCCAGGAATTGCGCAGTTTCTACTGCCAGTGTCTCCAGCAGCCAACTAGAAGTTCCCTCTAGGAATTGCAGAGTTTTGGCTACCAGTGACCCCAGTAGCCAGCTACCTATTCCCTCTGGGAAATTTGTAGTTTTGGTTGCCAGTCTCCTAAGGAGTTCCCCCCAAAAACTGCGCAATCCCTACCTGTTGACTCTTCATGGAGCCTGGTTGTTGGGTTGTGTTATATTATTTCCACAACTAACCTACGTAGTGAACTGGGGGGTTAGAGGGGGGGCAGAGCCCCCCCTTTGTTGCACCGATTGCGTAACGGTGGGAGTCATAGGGGGTTTCAGGGGTGCAGGTAACCCCACTTTATGGTTTTGGACCCTATGTTAGGTTGGGCGGACCTACCTATGGTTTTGTGCATGATTTTCACACATGGTTTTAGACGCAATGGTTTTCAGTCCATGGTTTTGGATGTGATGGTTTTTCAGTCCATGGTATTGGATGCTTCGGCATGTATAAATATGTATTATAACATTGAAAGGAACATAATGAAAAATCAATTTGGTAGTCCTTGTCTGTATGATGACGGTCCCAGAACAGAAATAAAAATAAGTCATCGAGTGGGAGATCTAAATCTAGAGGGAGATCTAAATCTCTAGGAAAACTTGTAAAAGTGGTGTGCTGGAAATGCGGAAAGGAAAGGCACTACAAAAGGGACTGTAAATCTAAAGCTCCTGATAAAGGAAAGGGATCTGATGATGCTCCTTCTACAGAGGCAAAAACTACCTCAGTTGAAGGTGCGGATGTGTGCTTGTCTTCTTCAAGTACACATGTAGATCATGAGGCATGGTTGATTGACTCAGGTGCATCCTTTCACTTCACTCCCCATAGAGAGTGGTTATGTGAGTATGAGAAATACGATGGTGGTGATGTCTTCTTAGGGTATGATAGGAAGGCTAGAATGGTTGGTCATAGAAATGTAAAGTTGAAGTTGCAAGGTGGAAGGGTTAGAACACTTTCAGGTGTTCTGCATATTCCTGCATTGGCCAGAAATCTGATTTCTATAAGAAAGTTGGATGATGCAGGTGTAAAAATAGTGTTCGAGAAGGATACCTGCAAGATGGTTCAGGGAGCACTGGTATTGATGCAGGGAGTTCGGATTGGAACTCTGTACAAGCTGCAAGGTAGCACAGTTGTTGATGGGTGCAACAATTCTATGGTTCCTGAAAGTGGAGTAGAACATCTAGTGGTCTCTGGAGAGAAGACCATGTTGTGGCATCAAAGGCTTGGACATACTGGAGAGAAGGGCCTTCGAATACTTCATGGTAAAGGTATGGTAGAAGGTATGAGTAATAGCTCTCTGGATTTTGATTTCTGTGAAAATTGTGTATATGGGAAGTAGAATCGAGTGAGTTTCCCCTCTGGTGGTAAGAGGGTGAAACATATATTAGAGCTTCTGCATAGTGATGTGTTTGGACCTATGAAGGTTCCATCACTGGGTAAGTCTATGTACTATGTATCATTTATAGATGACTTCTCAAGGAATACATGGATATATTTCCTTAAGAAGAAATCTAAAGTCTTTGACAGGTTTAAAGAATTCAAGGCTCTGGTGGAAAACCAGATAGAGAAGAAGATAAAGGTGTTGAGGATAGATAACGGTGGAGAGTTTTACAATAAGGAATTTGAAGAATTCTGTAAGAAGTGTGGTATAGCATGGCAGAAGACTACTCCATATACACCTCAGTGAAATGGAGTTGCAGAAAGAATGAACAAGACGTTGATGAAAAGGGCAAGAAGCATGCTCAGTGGTGCTGACTTAGGACAAGAATTATGGGCAGAGGCGATGGAGACAGCATGTTACCTGGTCAACAAATCACCTTCATCAGTTTTGGAGGATAAAACTCCACAACAGGTATTGACTGGTAAGAAACCCTCTCTTTCACATCTGAGGGTATTTGGATGTGATGCATATGTACATGTTCCAAAGGATAAACAAACCAAGTTGGATAGTAAATCTGAAAAGTGCATCTTTATTGGGTATAAGGATGGTTTAAAGGGTTATAAGCTTTGGAACCTAGTAACAAGGAAGGTTGTGTATAGCCGAGATGTGGTGTTCAGAGAGGTGAAAGATGTTATTAAACATGAAGTCCAACCAAAGGAACCTGAGAATATAGAGTTTGAGCTAAAGGAGGAAGAATCAGACTCTACAGCAGAGGAGGAATCAGAAGATGAAGAGCCACAAACTCTGGGTGTGAGAAGATCAGTTCGGGAAAGAAGTCAGCTAGAAAGGTATAGTCCATCTGCTTTCTGTTCAAATTTTTCTTTATCTATTATTGATGATGATCCTAGAACTATGAAGGAAGTAGTAGATTCAGAGGATGGAAAACTCTGGAAAGAGGCCATGGTTGATGAAATGGCATCTTTGCACAAAAATGAGGCTTGGGATCTGGTGTAGTTGTCGGCTGGAAGGAAACCCATTGGCAGCAAATGGGTGTTCAAAAAGAAGACAAATGCAGAAGGAAAGGTGGAGAAATACAAAGCTTGGTTGGTAGCAAAAGGTTACTCCCAGGTGCTGGGAATTTATTTTGGTGATATTTTTTCTCCTGTTGCCAAGGTAACTTCTATTAGATTACTTTTGTCTATTGCTACTACTTTTGATTTTGAGGTAGAACAGATGGATGTGAAGACAACATTTCTTCACGGGGATCTGGAAGAGGAAATCTACATGAAGCAACTTGAAGGCTTTGTGGTGAAGGGTAAGAAAGAACTGGCATGCAAGTTAAAGAAGTCTCTGTATGGGTTAAAACAATCACCAAGGATGTGGTATCAGAAATTTGATACATTTATACAAGGACTTGACTTCACTAGAAGCAAAGAAGATCATTGTGTGTATTTTAAATTAATTGGTGACCGTGTTATTTATTTGGTCTTTTATGTGGATGATATGTTGTTGGTTGGAAATGACAAAGAAATTATCCAGGATTTGAAGACCCAATTGTCCTCCAAATTAAACATGAAAGATCTTGGTGTTGCAAAATATATTTTGGGCATGGATATTAAAAGAGATCGAGCAAAGAGGAAGCTCTGGTTAAACCAAAGGAAGTATGTCGAGACAATATTGCAGAGATTTAATATGCAGGATAGTAAATCGGTGAAGGTTCCTATTCTTGTAGGTGTAAAGTTATCTACTAAATAGTGTCCCAAGACACAAGAGGAAGAAGACATGTCCCGTGTTCCATATGCAAGTGCAGTCAGTAGCCTGATGTATGCAATGGTCTGTACTAGACTAGACATTGCACATGCAGTGGGACTATTGAGCAGGTTTATGTCAAAACTAGGAAAGGAGCAATGGAAAGCAGTGAAGTGGGTTTTTAGGGATTTGTGTGGCACTAGTGATTATGGTTTGTGCTACCAAGGAAGACCAGGATTGGATAGAGTTTTGGATATCCATGGCTTTGTTTATGTAGACTA
Source organism: Pinus tabuliformis (assembly GCA_031772625.1). Taxonomy (NCBI): domain Eukaryota; kingdom Viridiplantae; phylum Streptophyta; class Pinopsida; order Pinales; family Pinaceae; genus Pinus; species Pinus tabuliformis. The sequence continues at coordinate 1,937,585,023 of CM062818.1, read as the reverse complement.
GGCTGGAGATTTGGATCAGAGAAGATCTACAGGTGGGTATGTGTTTAACCTATTTGGAGGTGTAGTCAGTTGGATGAGTAAGAAACAATCTGTAGTAGCACTATCAACTACAAAGGCAGAATACATGGCAGCCACTCATGATAGCAAGGAAGAAATTTGGTTGGAGAGATTGTGTTCAAGTATTGGGTTAGTATAGGGAGCTATAAGGATAGACTGTGACAGCCAAAGTGCAATTTTCTTGGCAAAGAACCCTGCTTATCATTAAAAGACAAAGCACATTGATGTTCGGTATCACTTTGTGAGGGATATGATAGAATACAAAAAGGTGTTGCTAGTAAAGGTGGACACTTTGAAGAATATTGCAGATGCATTGAAAAAATCTATGAGCTCTGAGAAGTTCTCCTGGTGTAAGAAACAATGGGCATTTCAGGGCTAGAAAAATGACTAAGCTCTCTTGTGGCCCCCTATGGAAAGAAAACAACAAGTGGGAGAATTTTGGGTTGTGTTATATTCTTTCCACGACTAACCTACATAGTGAACCAGGGGGTTAGAGGGGGGGTGGAGCCCCCGCTTCGTTGCACCGATTGCATAGCGGGGGGAGTCATAGGGGATTTGAGGGGTGCAAGTAACCCCACTTTATGGGGCCCAAGGCAGCGCCCTGTAAAATTTTGGTTTTGGACCCTATGTTAGGTTGGGCAGACCTACTTATGGTTTTGTGCATGATTTTCGCACATGGTTTTGGACGCGATGGTTTTCGGTCCATGGTTTTGGACACGATGGCTTTTCTATCCATGGTATTGGATGCTTCAGCATGAATAAATATGTATTATAACAATCAAAGGAACATAATGAAAAATCAAGTTGGTAGTCCCAGTTTTGGTATCCAGGTGAAAATCTCTGTGTATATGTGTTTTACGTGTTATGCTCTCGCATTTTTTATTTTATGTGTTTTAGAATTTGTATGCAGGTAATTTCTATATGGGGTTAAAACCTACATTGGCCTGCTCCTCTGGAGAATTGAGAAAATCTAGTTGTCCAGCCCCCACTACCCATTTCTTTCGAAAAATGTGCAGAGCATGCCTGCCTTGCCTTCCTACAGCCCAGACTGTCCCTCCAAAAATTTAAACAATTTTTTCTCCCAACCGAGCCAGACCTTGCAGATAGTCATTGTTGACTCAGATTTCCCACCTTTATCACTCAGTGACTCTTACACAATTTTCATCAACAGTTCCCAAAGCCATCATCCCGCTTCACAACCTTGTTGCCTCTCCCGGTCACCTGCATCCGAAATGATCATGTGTCATGGTAGACTAGGAGTTTTTTGATTTGATGTTGTCTCATCATGAGTGACTGAAGGTACAGGTACACCAAAAAACATGGCAAGACGACGAATGGGATGAACAGAGGGAACACATGCAGAAGGATAGGTTCACCAACAGATGAATGAATGATGCATGCAAAATGCATGAACACGATGAACACGCACCTTCATGAACAGATGAGCCTATCAAACCTTCCAACATGCAAGCAAGGAACACCATGTTAAAGCTTCGTCAAGAGAACCAAGGACCATCAAAGACTTCGCGCACTTCGCCATGTGGAGGTGAAGCTATGATACACCATGAAGACATCCATCACCAACATCACTACAGCTCAACATGCACTCTAGCAGCAACACGAATGTACTAGCAATGTCATGTCAAAACATGTCGAGTCATGTCATGAGTCATGTCACCCACACCTCCACTATGGGATTATTTTCAATCAATGTGATGTAACGTGGAAGTCCAAGAGACCCACTTGTTGAACAAAGAGTCATGTAAGTCAAAAATTCATGGAAGACAAATGGTCATGAGGGTAGTCGAATAGTCATAAGAGTCAGTTTCACCCTTGGCTATATATACCCTCTCATTTGTACATGAAAGGAATTTTCACCTTAGCTCCTCCCACATAGAGAAGAGAGTTTGTAATAATTTCTTTGAGGAGTAAGCAGCGGCTCCAACGTCCCACACTCAGGGTTAGTGGTGTATGGTGTAATGATGTGTCTTGGAACTTTCACTTAATTTAGAAGCCTGCTACAAGCTAGCATGTTTTCACACATGTATTGTCTCTGTTGTAAGACTGATCTTTAACACTAGTAATGCATGTTCCTTTAACCTATGTTCTACATCTGAACTATTTAGTTTGTTGTAATGCATAATCTATTAATGGAAATGTGTTCTATATGTTGTTGACATTGTCTTGCCTATGTAGATTGCTCTCCCGGACATCAAACAGACTTTTCACATGAGCTTGCTATAATAACCATTGCACTCGTTTGGACTAATCCATTGAGTGTTGTACGTGTTACCTTACCTTGTATTTTGTGACTGTCGCATCTGTGTGGACTTCTCCTCTGGAAGATGTGCATGTCCTATTGTGTTGTGTGTTCCTAGTAGAGTTGGGACTGCATCCCATCCAACCTAGAACTCACTTTCACCATATTCCCATTTTACAGTGAAAGAACCATTGACACGAGCACAATTACACTCACCAGGCACACGAAATTCACTTCCTGAAGACAAAGAAGACCACTCTCCTATGTTGACAAGAAAGAGTTGAGGCAAATCCTTAATACAATGGCAATCGGGCCATCACACCGGATGGGACTCCCACACCAAACGGTGTGAGGTCTAGTTGGGACTTCATACCAAGGTGATCCCCTGAATGTTGGTAGGTCCAGCACCATCAACATTTCTGGTGCTAGAAGGAGGGAAACCAGTTGTACATGGCTGAAATTCCCCTCACACTCATTCATCAACCATCTGGTCAAGACAGTAACTCGCACTCCCTCTAACGCAACTCTGCAGTTGGTTACTCCTCACTTCACAGAATTGAACATGAGATTTCATATCAACACCTTCACTCCATACATCCCATCATTCGCTAGTTCACAAAAGTAATCAGACTGATCCTAGGCGTACAACATCTTGCATGCACATCTAGGAAGCCAAAAGCCACTCCCATAAGAGTTGTTGTATCATCGATGGAAGAAGAAGTCCTTGCCACGGTTGAAGGTCTAGAAGAAGCTATTGAAGATGGAGAGGCGCCTCCCATATTCCTTGAAGATGAATAAGGCACTCTTGTGATCTTGGGATCGAACTCCAATATGGGAGGTAGAGGGGAAGGCAGTGGAGTAGGTGGAGGCAAAGATGAACTGATAGACTCAGATCTAAAATCATTAGACTCTAGAGGATAGGAAGAGGATGAAGAAGTTGAAGATATGGCTGACCCAAATCTTGAATGGATGACTCAGGGACCATTGGCTCTCTTGACTATTCTACACAAGATGCCAAAGTGAGCAGAGAGAATGAACATCAAGTTCAACCCTGATAGCACAATGAAGGAAGAAGACTGCTTAGACAAATTCTACCTACAATTATAGACCCTTGAGGTATGTTATGATGACATAGTATGTAGATTGTTCCCATGTACCTTAGATGGCCACTCAGCTACTTGGTATCACAGCCTTCCACCTAACTCCTTACAAAACTGGGGTGCTTTCAAATGTATGTTCCTTGAAAATTTTGCTGATGACAAGACCCCAGTCATGCTACTCAAAGAATTGGGAAGCCTCAAGATGGAGGGAAAAGAAAGTGAAAGATGTCAATAAGATGTTTATGTGTATTTTGAACAAATTTGTAGTAGACATTGTTAGAGCCTAGATTTGTTTCAGGCTGAAAAGACAAGGTTCCAGGTCCACATCAAACCATGCTCAGCCTCGTAGCTAGCCCTATGAGGATAGGAGAGGGCTCTCTCAGGGTCGATCGTGGAAAAAGTTAATCGATGGGGATCAATATGACTGATTTAGCAACTGATTTTAGGCTAGGTATTAAGTATAAGGGTTTGTTGTGAGTTTTTTTAGGGTTTGGTTGAAAAAATGGGAAAGGCAAATTTGGGCTCGGGGATGAGGCACAGTTTCTGCAGAGTTTTGATTGGGGAAAGGAAGGAAATCATTTTGATGTTTTAAAGTAAGTGAGATGGATATATCAAACTAGTGAGGAGCTAAGGAGAGCAAGAAAATCTCAAGAATTCTCCTTAAATAGATGAAAAAATGAAAATTTAAACAAATTCAAAGGCAGAGCATAGCAGTTATGGATTCTACCTTAATCACTCATTTGTTCAAATTCAGAATAAGAAGCAGGAAAACTATACACATAAAACTAATGAACTTAAAATTACTCATAGAAGCACACCATCAAAACATAAAGCCACATGGATCCCATATAGTGCTGCAAAACCCTGGTCTTTCCTTTGCCAAAAATGTAGAAATGAATGTACAATAGAGTGCCAAACTTTTCCCAAGAGTCCAACCCTGAAAATGACTTAGAAATTACATAATATAGGCAAGCCAAACCTATTACCTTTCCTCTAGGGGTCGAACTCATCATTCTAGGAGCTATTTCAACGAATTCTAAACAAAGCACTAAAATCTAGGCAGTCAAAACAACTTGCCTCTATAAGGTAGGAAACTGATTCATTCATTAAATTTTCACTTTTTGGTGAATGAATCCTCTATAAAAAGTAAATAAGTGCCAAAATTACATCATGTTTATCCAATTACACCAATTTTGATAAAAAAATTACATCACAAAGCAAAACTAGTCAAATTGGCCAAATTTCTGAGCTGGAAGGTGAAAAATTGGGCAAAAAACCTCTGTGCGCCGCGCCAATTTCTATATGCGTCGCATCAATTTTATGCTGATTTTGAGGCAGTTTCTGAAGTCCAAATTGAGCCCAAGTGTTCTTGTTGGAAAGCACTGCATGTCTACTTTCCAACCCAAGTGGAATTTCTGAAGTTGGTGCCCATTTGCCTCTCCAAAACCTCAATCTCCCAAGACTGCTTCCTGGATGATCTCTCTAAGTTTGGTGCTTTGTGGACCCATAACTGTATCATCATCATGAATGAGAATGAATTCAGTCTCTCTTTCACCTGAAGGCCCCTCATCCTATATTGGCCTATTGCCTTTGTCTTATACCTATGATGCTGATAGAGGAAGCGAGGTCCCTTCCACCCTGGGTGGAGATAACACTCGCTTTGCTACTGCAAACAAATGTCTGGTGCCTCTCTGATATGTGATGAATACCGGCACACTGGCGGTCTCATGGAACTCATATTGATGAGAAGTTCCACCTTCATGCTTAACCTCTGATAATCCCTGTGAAGCTCTAAAGAAGTCATGAGAGATGAAATCATCCCAAGTGACGCCCTGCAATCCAAGCTGATGAACCACCAAAATATTAATAAGAGAAAAATGGTAGACACTGTTAAGTTGCTGCTGAGGGGTTTTGTGTTGCATAAAGGTGGTCATCCTCTCTAGGTTCTGACAAATGAAATACAGAATGTTCATCATCCATACCCTCGTGAAATGCATGAGCAACCTGATGTGATAAGCATAGAGATGAGAGAACCGTCCCTCACAGCTGAAATATTTCATGATCAACTTCATTAGTGGAGCATATTCATCTTTCAGATATCGGAACGGGAACACTCTCTTGAGCTGCCTCAAGAAACTTGTTTTAATGTATGGCTGATAATGTTGCCAGTCAATCTTCTGTTTCTTGTGCCATGGTTCACCAATGTTCGGTATACTGGTTGCTAATGAGACAAATTCTGGTGTAAGCGTGAAGGTGACACCAGCCAAGATAGCTTGATCTCCATGTAAGTGCAGCACAAAAAGACGAGCGAGTTCATGATGAAATTGAACACTAGCCACTTTTTGACAAAACTCATAGCATGATTTATACTAAAAACAAAACATGGCAAGAGGGTAGGCCTGCAATTCTTTAAGGGTGGTCGGTTCTTCCCTAAAATGTCTGCCACCTTTATGAGGCCTCCGGGTTGCCTGTTCTTCCAAGGGTAAGTCACTTTGGGTTTCCACTTCATATTTCGATGAATGCTCAGATGCCATGACTGTTGTGCAAAATACTTGGCAAATCCACGCAAGGAATGAGCAACTTGGAGAAGTTTCAAGCAGATTCGAGCTGTGGACTGTATGCGTTGTGACAAGAACCCAGTGCACCGCACACTCCCAGTGCACCACGCTCGTTCAGAAAAACACTGGGTAGTTTCTCCTAGTGCGCCACACCACCTGTTCAATGCGCCACACCGGCTAGCTGCAAGCAATTTCACCCCAAAACACGCACTTGCTCACCCAATTCACTTTGAAATGCTTCTCTTTGACCTTGGAATACAAAATGACATTGATCTTCATGGAAAAACCTTTATAAAGACATTGATTTGATTTTTGTTTCTTCAAAACCCATTTTTGTAATGTTTTGAAATTGGCACTTTTTCACAATTAATACAGCTCTGTCTTTTTGTTTCCTCCTTGACTTTTTGTTTGAAATGATGAAATTCTTGGCATTTTTTTGCAGGAATAGCTAACATGGGATTTGGCAAAGGAGACCAGGGCTACGCCTAAAGATTTCAAGAACTGAAAATTTTGGAAAATTATTACAAAAACAAAATGTCGACTTGTCTTCAAAACAAAGTTTTGAAGAAAAGTCATAATCCATCCGTATGAGGATAAAAATCTTTGAAATAACAACTTATTAAGAACCTCCCTCTGGCTTGTTATCTTTATTAGACCTTGCTGAAGACCAAGTTGACTAACCCTAGACCTAATGATGAAACAGGACTGCAAATAACTTTTAAAACTTGATTTTGATGAATAGACCTAATCCAGCAGTGCAAAGCATGAGGGGGATGAATGAAAAAAGCCCTTTCGACAGAGTTTATGGCATTCCCCTAGCGGAAATGCAACTGAGTGAAACGAGCGAGACACCTAAAAATGAAATGCAAAAAGAGTTTTGATCTCTGACGGAGGGATGACCAGACCAACTCTAACATTGGCTCCAATGGGGATGGTAGCTCCTTAGAGGTGCCAAGAACGGCAGATCTCTGGAAGAGCTAGACAGTGCCTTCGTCCATTGGGCTATGGAGTCATTATTTCGACAAACAATACAAGATTCTGACTCAATTTATTTGACTGAAACTTGACTCAAAATGACTCGATAATAAAACTAAAATGACTGAAAAACTGACTCGACAAACTGAACTCAAAACTGAAATATTTCTTTAGAATTATAGCCTCCAATTCGAGCCCCAGACTGAAGAAAAGATCACAGCAAACACTTGCAGTGAAACTGAAATAAAATGGTATTTACAATGAGAATGATGACAGTAGAAATAACTCAAAAAAGGTACCGCTTGAGCAGCCGACCATTGACCGGCCCTCCTGGACAATCTTCCCTGTTCATCTCCTTTAAAAGAAAGGCATTCTAACCCCACTATGCTGCAATTTTAAAAGGACCTTTCTAGAGATTTTCAAGCTTACCGTGCTTGCCCTTTTCCTCATTCCTTGCATCCCACTTTAACACCACATCATCCAACTGAAATGTGTCCGTCTTTGCCTTTCTGTCATAAATCTTTTTAATTATCTCCTGCAACTTGAATGTGTTTTGAAAAACATCCTCCCGTGTCTGCTGCAAATGGATCATTTGATTTAGTCTTCTCTGCATTGGATCCTCTTCACTACCAGCCTCTTGAAGAAGTTTGACTACCGGAGCTGCAAGAGAGGTAGGGAACACTGTGTCAACTCCATAAACTAGCTCAAAGGGGGACATACCAATGGATTTCTTTTGACTCACTCGATCTGCCCAAAGTGCATGGACCAGCTTCTTATGCCAACTTTTCTTATTTATTTCCAGCATCTTCTTAATGATATTAACCAAAGATTTGTTGGAAGACTCTGCCAATCCATTGCCTTGTGGATGATAGGAAGTTGAGTGACCCAAAGTAATGTGATATTTATTACAAAACTCCACCATCCTTTTTGACTTGAAAGCTACTGCGTTATCAGTGATTAACTTATTCGGGAAACCAAAACAAGACAAAATATTATTCTCAAGGAATGAAATTATTACCGCATCCGTAGCTTTCCTAGTGGGAATTGCTTTGATCCACTTCGTGAAGTAATCTGTCGCTGTGAGGATCCATCTATGCTGACCTAAATAAGCGGGATGAATTTCACCAATGAAATCCAACCCCCACTGCTGAAAAGGGGCACTCACCTCAATGGGTTTAAGCGACAAAGGCTGTAATTTCTGCTTTCCTTCAAAAATCTGGCAGTTATGATAGCTCTTGACAGTTTTGAACACATCAGCAAACAATGTCGACCAATAGTATCCAGCCCTCATAATTTTGTTTGTCGTTGTTTTCCAAAAAAGGTGACCGCCACAATCTCCTTTATGGAAATCCTCCATGACCTGCTTCGCTTCTTCTTCCACCAAACAATTTAACAAAATGCCACTGGGATCTTTCCAATAAAGTGCAAATTTCAAAATACAAAACTTAGCAGCCTTTAACGTAAGAGTTTTAGCTTTGTTTCTAGCCATACTCGGCGGCGTGGAAAAATTTTGAAGGACATATATGATATCTGAATACCATGGAGAAAGAACAAACATTTCTGATACCTGAAGTGACAAACTTTCCTCATTTTCATCGGACATAGCAGTGATCCGATTTATGTCTAAGACATGCAGATTTGATTCAGCCATCAACTTCGCCAATCCTTGACCTTTAACAAGCTTTGTGGGCTTTATCTCCACATCATACTCCAGCAAAGCTGCTATCCACTTGCCACGTCTTCCTTCTGGATCTGTCTGGACCAAAACATCTTTGACAACAGCGTTAGGAACATAAGCTAAAATATGGAAATGTAGAATGTACACACGGAAATATTTTAGTGCTTTTACAAGTGCAATGACTTGCTTCTCAATAATTTTGTATTTCAAAGCAGCATCTCTTATAGTCCGGCTGAAGAAAGCAATGGGTCTCTCATGTTCATCTTTTTTCTGCATTAACACAGCTGCCATAGTATGCTCCGAAGCAAATGAAAACAATATAAAATCTTGAGTATAATCCGGGCTGATAGAACTAGAGCTGAAGAAAGAGCCAATTTTACTAAATTGAACGATTTTACAACCTCTTCCGTCCATGACACTTGGCTATCCTTCTTAAGCATGTTTGTAATCTCCCTTAGATGTTCAGCAAGATTAGGAACAAAGCGGTGCAGAAAATTCATCTTACCATTAAACGATTGAATCTCCTTCTTATTTCGGGGTAGGTCAATTTGCTGAATTGCTTCCACATGTGCTGGATCAATACGGATGCCATCCTTTGAGATAATGTGCCCAAGTAGTTTGCCTTCATCCATGGCAAACAAGCTCTTCTTAGGATTTAGCGACACACCATATTTTCTGCACTTTTCAAAGACAATTTTCAAATGATACAAGTGTTCTTCATATGATTTGGAAAACACGGTCAAACCATCAAGGTAAAAAACCAAGAAGACATCCTTCTCATTTTTGAAAGCCAAGTCCATTGCTCGCTAAAAAGTGGCACCCGCGTTCTTCAAACCGCAAGGCATTTTTGCGTAATGAAATTTCCCCCACGGAGTGGTGAACGTTGTTTTGTCTCGGTCATCTTCATAGAATAAAATTTGGTTATATCCGGAATAGCCATCGAGTAGTGACATGCGAGATGCTCCAACTACTCGCTGAAGTATGTGATCCATTTTTGGCAGCGGATAATTATCCTTCAATGAAACTTTGTTGAGATTCTGAAAATCAATGCACAAACGAATCTCACCGGTCTTCTTTCTCACGGGCACCAAATTAGATATCCAATCAGAAAAATGGATGGGAACAATGATTCCTAATTTGTACAACCTATTTATCCCCTTCTCAATTGATGGCAACAATTTTGGATTAAGCCTTCTTAACTTCTGTCTGAAAGGTTTTTGATTAGGCTTAATAGGAATTGTGTGCTGAATTATATTGGTGTCATATGTCTTCAAATCAGAATAGTCCCAAGCAAACACATCGACAAAGGATGACAACAAACTGATATATTTTTCTTTTACCTTGGGTGGAAATGTTTTGGATAGCTTTACCATCTTCGGATGTTCGGCTATTCCAATGTTCACGTCTTCAACTCCCTTCTCTGTTGGCTGCAATGCTGGTTTGCGGGCTACGTCATCATGATCAAAGAGTTCTTCTAAAGGAATCAAGCCTTTAGGAATCACATTATCCTTGAGTTGCAACACTTCCATTTGATTGATCCGCACATCATCTTTTTTGTCATCATGCTGTACATCAATTGAGGTATCTTTGAACTTACCTTTGTTTTGCAGAAAATCATTAATCTCCTCATCATCTTGGAAAACTTGCCAATATCTCTGATTGTCTGAGACAGTCGGACGATGCTTCACATGGATTTCAAATTTATTGCTTGATTTCATAGGAATCTTCAAATTACTTGCTGCCTTAGCAAGTGCATCAGAAATTCTATTTCGAATACGAGGCATGCACGTCAAAATGTAATCTAAAAACAACTTCAAAATGTCTAGAACAGCATTCCGGTATGCCCGCATTCGAGGATGCTTTGCTTGAAATTTGCCTTTAACTTACTTAATCACCAATTCAGAGTCGCCATACACTGCAATCCTCTTAGCATTTAGCTTTCTTAGGATCTTTAGGCCAGCAATCAAAGCCTCATACTCAGCTTCATTGTTTGAGCAATCAAAAGCAAGTTTGTAAGAGCATACTCGCACATTACTCGCACTTTGTTTGGAGCAGAAAAAGGACTGCGTACCCAAATTCTGTTAGGCCTCTATACTACTAGTGTAACCCCTTATTATTGTTAGTATAACCCAATTATAATATTTATGTACCCATGTAGTGCCCATATTGTTACTATTGTGCCCCATAGAAGCCCACTATTGTTATTATTGTGCCCTTACATTATTATTGTTATGTCAGCTCTGATTATGTTATGACCCCTTACACTCCTATATATAGAAAGGAGGTCTTTTCATTTGTATCATCCAAGAATTGTTCATTTATGTAATGTAAAGGAGGTTTCCCCCTCGAAGACGCTGAATTCTAAGGCGTTGATCTATCTTTTCTATCTTTTTCTTGAGCTGGTTTCATAACATTTGGTATCAGAGCTTTGGATTCTAGGGTTTCGCTGCTCCAAACAGGTCATCGTGGAATTTTCACTATAACTTTTTTTCTGTGATGTTTTAGAAGTTGTAAAAAAAATCCATTTGAGAAGAAATCACGTTGAACCTCAGGTCCGAATTTCAGAGCTTTTCGTGCTATATTTGTGGAGATATGATCTGAGGAAGTTGGTCTTTTTGCAGACTCCTGAATTACATTCCAAACAGGTGGCCTGGGGAAAATCGTCATAACTTTCTCTTTGGGGATCGGATTTAAATTTCGTAAGAAGGTACAGAAACAGGACGGACTGTAGTTTTTTGTATGCATTTTTCAGATCCAAAGGTCGAAACAGTGACACGTGGCACTTCATACAATTTCTCTCTTCTGGAAAGGTCTATAATCAGGTCATCTTGGGAGATTGTGCATAACTCTTTCTTAGAGAATCCAATTTGGATCAGACTGGTGGCATTGGAAAGAGGACACAGAGGGATACTATAGATCACAATTTCAAAACTTAAAGATCCTAAAGTACAGAGTTACAGTCATTGCAAGGTCAAGCTCCTAAAATCAAGAGAAAGCAATATGAGGAAGTTTGATGGCAAGGATCCAGTAAATTGGATACTTCATATGGAGCAATATTTTGATCTACATGGTGTACAACTGTTACAAAAGGTATGTATTGCATCTTCAGATTTATAGCCAGATAAATTTTTATGGTACGAAGGGCTTTGTTCTCGTAAAAAACTTGTTACGTGGTCAATTTTCACGGAGGAAATGATAGAACATTATGAGGATACAAAGAGCAACACCTTCTTTAGAGCAACACCACAACAATTGGAAAGAGTAAAAGGGCTTTGTGACATAGTGGAAAGAAAAATTATGGAAACCAGGAAGCGTACCCCTCACAACTATAAAGATGGAAGTGTTGTTTCTCCTAGCCTTCCACAACCTACAAGGGTTACACCACAACAAATATAAGAAAAAAGAGAAAAAGGGCTTTGTTACAATTGTGATAGCAAATGCACTAAAGGTCATAAGTGTGCTGAGAAGAAATTATTTTACAAAGAATATGAAGAGGAGGAAGAAAAGGATCAAGAAACATCAAAAGAAGAAGATATACGCCAGGACCCCACCCCAGAGAAAGAAGAAATGAATCAGACCATATCTTGTAAAGCATTGGCAAGAATTACCACTCCTCAAACTCTCAATATAGAAGGACATATCAAGAAGAAAAAGGTGCAAGAAGTGAAAGATCACATCGAGAAAGAAGAAATGAATCCAACCATATCTTGTATTTCATTGTTCAAAATTACCACTCCTCAAACTATCAAGATAGAAGGACATATAAAGAAGAAAAATGTTCAAGAAGTGAAAGATCACATCCAGCATCAAGAAATGAATCCGACCATATCTTGTAAAGGATTGGAAGAAATTACCACTTATCAAACTCTAGAGATAGAAGGACATATCAAGAAGAAAAATGTTCAAGCAGTGAAAGATCACATCGAGCATCAACAACAAGTTCTCCAATTTTTAAAGGATAACGCCACTTCGATGCAAAATCAAACAAAACAACATGTAGATCAACATCGTAGTGAAAAATGTTTTGATGTAGGTGATTGGATATTTTTACTGCTACATCTCAAGAAAGCTATTTATGAGAAGGAAATGTTGGCAATACTACATGCACTTAAAAATGGTGACCTTACTGAATGGGAAGACTCTTCAAGGATGAGGATGTGGAAGCATTGTTTTGTGCTATTTATATTATCCAACTAGATTAGATAAACGAAGCAAGGGATGAATGGAAGAAGGATGAAGAAGTATGGCCACTTATTAAAAAGTTGCAAAAGATCCCAATTCAAACAATATTGCTAGAAATTGAAGAGGAAGGAAAAATCATATTGGAACCTGGAGCAGTCACAGAAACAAGAACCTGACAGCTACAAAATTGATCAATTTTAGAGTATCTCATCAAGTGGAAGAACTTACCAGCTGAATATTCCACATGGGAGGACAAGAATTTTATACAGAAGCATCAAGAACTACTCAAGCGTTGAGGACAATGCTTTTTGAAGGAGAGGGGCATGTTAGGCCCCTATACTACTAGTGTAACCCCTTATTGTTATTAGTATAAGCCACTTATTATATTGATGTACCCATCTAGTGCCCATATTGTTACTATTGTGCCCCATAGAAGCTCACTATTGTTATTATTGTGCCCTTACATTATTATTGTTATGTCGACTCTGATTATGTTATGACCGCTTAGACTCCTATATATAGAAAGGAGGTCTTTTCATTTGTATCATCCAAGAATTGTTCATTTATGTAATGTAAAGGAGGTTTCCCCCTCGAAGAGGCTGAATTCTAAGGCGTTGATCTATCTTTTCTATCTTTTTCTTGAGCTGGTTTCATAACAAATTACAATTCCAACGCCATCATTTCCCACTGTGCCATCGAAATCCATGGTCTACAGGCCATCTTCCTCTTCTTCTAAGTGCTGAAACTCTTTTTCCTCTATTTTTTCTGCTTGCTGTCCATCATATTTTTTGATTGTTGAATGGTATTTCCATGTTCTTGTCCTTCTCTCTTCAAAACTTCTCTGAAATTTCTGCTATTTCTAGAATATCATCTGTTACAAATAACTGACTATCAATATCATTGAAACTATCTGAATACAAAAAAAAGGAATCTAGATCTGTATGTACATAATTAATTGGATGATTAATTGGTTTGTCCTTGCTTGTAATCATGTATTTCATTTTCTGTTCATGATACAATTTTCTCATTTGGCCAAACACTGGAATCATTGCATAGGAGAAATCAAGCTGCATAGTTCCTTTGATCTTTTCTCCCCAAGACCTTGAAAGAAGCATACCGAATCGGGGAGGAATGTCTGCCACAACAACATCCATCAAAATATTCTTAGCCGGAATCTGATCCAAACTGACCACTAAGTCTTTAATAAGCCCAATACATCTCACCCTGCTAGAATCAAATGAATACAGATCATGATATTTCCTTGTGATGTCCAAACCCAACTTCTCCATGATAGCTTTTGGCATAAGATTGTGGGAAGCGCCAGAATCAAACATAGCATTATGAAATACAAACTCATGCACTCTCAAACTGATATAAAAAGGAGCCACATCACTATCTGGAGACTCACCATTCAATGTTGGTCCAAAAATCAGTTCAGGTTTATCATCTTCCACACTCACCATATCAGACATTGGATCAAAATTCAAAATTTTGGAAACCTGACCTCTATAACTATTGTTCCTCATCAGTTCAGTCAAGGGAATAGATACCTTCAATTTAGAAATTTCATTTTCTAAACTAAAAGTGGAAGTCTTCTCTACATCTTTGCCTGGAACCTCTTTCTTCTCAGCTTTATCTTTTAGTACAATGGGCTGATTGACTCGTTCATTTGCTGGTAGAGATTTGTTAGGCATAGGATCAACAACTTATTTTCCTTTATTTGGTGCAATTGGTGGCTCATTCTTAGATGCTGGACCTTCCTTTCTTTTCTGAATTGGATTGATGGGGACATTTTTGTTTCTTAATGAATACTGACGCTGCTGGGTGGATAAGGCATGCATATAACCTCTCTGATACTCATCTGACTCCTCTTCAAGAGCTGTGTCATTTGCTAAGATAAAATCTGCATCCTGCTGTACAGCTGAACTTTCTGCATACTCATCATCCTCAATAATAAATGTGGGCAAATCATCAGGAGTAAAGAAGTGATTTTCTTCTCCTATTACATGGTCTTCATCATCAGATTCGGGACCAACAAAATTCTGTTGAAGAGGTGTCTTTACTTGCTGTTGTTGTGATGTCGTTTCTTATGCTCACTACTCATGCTGCTTGATCCCGAATTGTGGCTGCTGCTGGCCATGGAAATTGGGATTCCAAATCTACGGTTCAGGCTTATCAAGTGTCAACCTTTCAATCATATTTTCTACCTTGTGTAGCACTTGATCTGAGGTAGAAGCTTCTTCCTTTATTGAGACTTTCTTCTCTGCTTTCAATCTAGCTCTCTTGTCATTCAAATTTGCCTCAACACTAATGGAAATTTTCTGCATTTCTTCTAAGGTAGCTGGATCTCTCTCCCTTAACTGATAAGCCATGTCTGGATCAAAACCATCCAGGAACTTAAGCAAAGCTAATCTTCTAGTTGGCTTTAAATCATCAAGAATTGCATTATAAACCGCATTGAATCTAATACAATAGTCTTGAACGAACTCACTAGCATTTTGCTTGATCTTGGTATATTCAGAAGTGATTTGCAGAGGATCTTTCTTTCCTTCCTAGCATTCCAAAAATTGTCTTTTAAGCTCTTCTAATGTAGGAATACTTCTAGCCGGCAAAGCTCTGAACCATTTTCTTACCTCGCCACCAAAAGTCTGCATGAATAACCTCATGGTCACATTTTCTGCATCGATCTCATGGAGATCGAAGAAATCCATCGTTTTGTCCACATGTTGTTGAGTTGTGATACCTTGAAGCGTGCCATCAAACAAAGGAATTTTTCTCTGATAATCTGCGGGCATGTCATTCAAAACTTGAGGCAGTGCAATAGGTGCAAACTGAGCAGCCATTGCTCTTGGTGGACTTGGTCTGGGAGATGTTGGAGGAGTGGGAGCAGCTGATGTGTTGAGGTGTATGTGGAGTTGAAGCAATTTTGGATGTAGAAGGAGTAGATGGAGGTGAATTTACAACAGACTTTTGATCAGCAATATTAGGCTGCGGGGGAAGGGTGGGAATGAACGGAGGTTCGGTAGGGTTTTTCGAAGCGGATGCCATTACGGAAGATCCAAGAGATGCAAATGCGGCTTCTAGGAAATCATTGATATTTGAAGTGTGAATTTCACTTTGGAGGTGCTTCAAGATAAAATTTTCAATTGATTTATTATTTCTCTCAACTTCAAGAGCTATAGCAAAGTCAGGATTTGGAACTATAGAACCAAGAGCACTTTCGGATTCGGTTTCAAACAATGACGATTCATTTCTTTCATCAAAATCAAGCTCTTCAAGATACTTAAAAATTGTAGGACATGAACGAGACTTAAACACGGGAGTGACAGAGCTCTCTTGGCGAAAAATTATTGAAATCGGATTGGGATTCTCATAAAACAGGGGAGGATTTTGATTTGGATTAGCTCTTGTATATCTCTTTGAAGCCAGTGTGTTGTTTTCAAGAAATCAAAGGAACAAAAACAACTTGATCAGCCTGTCAAATCCTAAACTTATCATCCAAAAGATTAGAATTCTCAGATGTACTGGGGTGATCTACAAATCAAGTGTCACGATTACAAGCTAGACCGGAGATTGACTGAAGCAGCATTTATCTACTTGCACTAATGCAAAGCAAAAGCGTTTCGAAGGCTACTTGGCATAACTTTATGCTCTGTCTATAGCTTAGAAAACCAATGACATCAACAAGCAAACCATTTTCTTCCCCAGTATGGTCGCCACTATGTTAAAGCCTAAATTTGTCTCAGGCTAAAAAGACAAGGTTCCAGGTCCACATCAAACCATGCTAGTCTACAAAACTAGAGATTTTGGGTTCAATCCCCAGTATGGTCACCACTATGTTAGAGCCTGCTGAAAAGACAAGGTTCCAAGTCCACATCAAACCACGCTCAGCCTCGTAGCTAGCCATACGAGGACAGGAGAGGGCTCTCTCCTGGTCGATCTCGGCAAAAGATAATCGATGGGGATTGAGATGACTGATTTAGCAATTGATTTTAGGCTAGGTATTAAGTATAAGGGCTTGTTGTGAGTTTTTTTTTATGGTTTTGTTGAAAAAATGGGAAAGGCAAATTTGGGCTCGGGGATGAGGCACAGTTTCTACAGAGTTCTGATTGGGGCAAGGAAGGCAGTCATTTTGATGCTTTAAAGTAAGTGAGATGGATAGATCAGACTGCTGAGGAGCTAAGGAGAGCAAGAAAATCTCAATAATTCTCCTTAAACAGATGAAAAAATGAAAATTTAAACAAATTCAAAGGCAAAGCATAGCAGTTATGGATTCTACCTTAATCACTCATTTGTTCAAATTCAGAAGAAGAAGCAAGAAAATGATACAAATAACACTAATGAACTTACAATTACTCAAATAAGCACACCATCAAAACATAAAGCCACATGGATCCCATACAGTGCTGCAAAACCCTGGTCTTTCCTTTGCCAAAAATGCAGAAATGAATGTACAATAGAGTGCCAAACTTTTCCCAAGAGTCCAACCCTGGAAATGACTTAGAAATTACATAATATAGGCAAGCCAAACCTATTCCCTTGCCTCTAGGGGTCGAGCTCATCATTTTAGGAGCTGTTTCAACCAATTCTAAACATAGCACTAAAATCTAGGCAGTCAAAACAACTTGCCTCTATAAGGTAGGAAACTGATTCATTCATTAAATTTTCACTTTTTGGTGAATGAATCCTCTAGAACAAGTAAATAAGTGCCAAAATTACATCATGTTTATCCAATTACATCAAGTGTGATAAAAAATTACATCACAAAGCAAAACTAGTCAAATTGGCTGAATTTCTGAGCTGGAAGGTGAAAACTTGGCAAAAAACCTCTGTGCGCCGCGCCAATTTCTGTATGTGTCGCGCCACTTTGATGATGATTTTGAGACACTTTTTGAAGTCCAAATTGAGCCCAAGTGTGCTTGTTGGAAAGCCATGCCTGTCTACTTTCCAACCCAAGTGGAATTTCTGAATTTGGTGCCCATTTGCCCCTCCAAAACCTCAATCTCCCAAGACTGCTTCCTGGATGATCTCTCTAAGTTTGGCGCTTTGTGGACCCGTATCTGTATCATCATCATGAATGAGAATGAAGTCAGTATCTCTTTCACTTGAAGGCTCACCTGAAGGCCCCTCATCCTGTATTGGCCTCTTGCCTTTGTCCTGTACCTGTGATGTTGATGGAGGAAGCGAGGCCCCTTCCACCCCGGGTGGAGATAACACTCGCTTTATCGCTGCAAATAAATGTCTGGTGCCTCTCTGATATGTGATGAATACCGGCACATTGGCGGTCTCATGGCACTCATACTGATGAGAAGGTCCACCTTCATGCTTAACCTTTTATAATCCCTAGGAATCTCCAAATAAGTCACGAGAGATGAAATCATCCCAAGTGATGCCCTACAATCCAAGCTGATGAACCACCAAAATATTAATAAGAGCAAAATGATAGACACTGTTAAGTTGCTACTGAGGGGTTTTGTGCTGCATAAAGGTGGTCATCCTCTCTATGTTTCGGCAAATGAAATACATAATGTTCATCATCTTTACCCTAGTGAAATGCATGAGCAACCTGATGTGATAAGCATAGAGACGAGAGAACTGTCCCTCACAGCTGAAATATTCATGATCAACTTCATTAGTGGAGCATATTCATCTTTCAGATATCGGAATGGGAACACTCTCTTGAGTTTCCTCAAGAAACTGGTTTTAATGTATGGCTCATAATGCTACCGGTCAATATTCTATTTATTGTGCCATGGTTCACCAATGTTCAGTATACCAGTTGCTAATGAGACAGATTCTGGTGTAAGCGTGACGGTGACACCAGCTAAGGTAGCTTGATCTCCATGTAAGTGCAACACAAAAAGACGAGCTAGCTCATGATGAAATTGAACACTAGCCACCTTTTGACAAAACTCATAGCATGATTGATGCTGAAAACAAAACATGGCAAGAGGGCAGGCTTGCAATTCTGTAAGGGTGGTCGATTCTTCCCTAACATGTTTGCCACCTTTATGAGGCCTCTGGGGTGCCTGTTCTTCTAAGGGTGAGTCACTTTGGGTTTCCACTTCATAGTCCGACGAATGCTCAGATGCCATGACTATTGTACAAAATACCTGGCAAATGCACACAACAAATGAGCAACTTGGAGAAGTTTCAAGCATATTCAAGTTAAGGACTGTATGCACCACGCCAAGAACCCAGTGCGCCACGCGCTCCTAGTGCACCGTGCCCGTTTAGAAAAACACTGGGTCGTTTCTCCTAGTGCGTCGCGCCTGTTCAGAAAAACACTGGGCAGTTTCTCCCAGTGCGCCGTGCGCTTCCAATGCGCTGAGCCACCTGTTCTGTGTGCCGCGCCGGCTAGCTACAAGCAATTTCACCCCAAACACGCACTTGCTCACCCAATTCACTTTGAAATGCTTCTATTTGACTTTGGAATGCAGAATGACATTGATCTTCATGGCAAAACCTTTATAAAGACATTGATTTGATTTTTGTTTCTTCAAAACCCATTTTTGTAATGTTTTGAAATTGGCACTTTTTCACAATTAATACAACTCTGTCTTTTTGTTTCCTCCTTGATTTTTTTTTTGAAATGATGAAATTTTTGGCAATTTTTGTAGCAATAGCTGACATGGTATTTGGCAAAGGAGACTAGGACTGTGCCTGAATATTTCAAGAACTGAAAATTTTGGAAAATTATTACAAAAACAAAATGTCGACTTGTCTTCAAAATAGAGTTTTGAAGAAAAGTCATAATCCTTCCATATGAGGATAAAAATCTTTGAAATAACAACTTATTAAGAACCTTCCTCTGGCCTGCTAGCTTTATTAGACCTTGTTGAAGACCAAATTGACTAACCATAGACCTGATGACGAAACAGGACTGCAAATAACTTTTAAAGCTTGATTTTGATAAACGAACTTGAGCCAGTAGTGCAAAGCATGAGGGGGATGAATGACAAAAGCCCTTCCGACAGAGTTTATGGCATGCCCCTAGTGGAATGCAACTGAGTGAAACAAGCAAGACACCTAAAAATGAAATGAAAAAAGAGTTTTGATCTCTGACGGAGGGATGACCAGATCGACTCTAATAGACACTAAACCTCATGACTCCATCACTATTGACTACACGTCTGCATTGCCGACCACCATTGTGCAGTTCGTCAAGCGAGATGCGAAGCCAACACTTTTGGAAAGTTGCGAAGAGAGTATTGTTGTTGAAAAGGACTTGCCCACAATTAGAGTCATCAAGGATGATGAATCAATGAAAGACTCCAAAGATGTGAGTAGAAATCCCCAAGCAATGGTGTGCAAGGGTAGAGAGAAGGAAGCAACTGATATTGAGACCCTCACTCGCCTTGTCAAGAAATTGACCACTGAAATGTCAGAGCTCAAGCAACGGAACACTGACACATTTTCAAGCAGCAATCTTCCCAGACAGAGATAGGAAAACAACTCATCAACCAGCTCATCAAGCAACAACCAGTTCACTTCCAAAATTGCACAAAAGCTTGTGTTCCAACTTGATCATTGTGCTAATCCTAAGTTTTGTTCCTTCCATGAAGAGTTCCACCTCGAGAACTCTTGTTTGGATTGGAAGCAAGTCATTAGCTCTGTCTACAGTCATACACTCGATGTGGAAAGTGATATGCAGGAGCATCTAGAAGACACTAATGATGATGAAGAGGTTTCATCTGATGAAACCCCAAGTTCTAGGCATGTGGTGAATGCATATCAGTGCTTGCAAGTAATATCGAAGACAAACATCGAGAAGCAGCCCCAAAATAAAAACGATCGTTACAATCTTAGGAGTAAATGGGCTCCCCCTACACTTAGGGAAATGAAAGAGAAGGTGAGAAAACTAATAAAGAAGGTCGATGCATCGGCTACCTCAAAGCAACAAACACAAAGCAAGTCTGGGAAGACAATGATGAATAAGAGTACATCCATGAGCAGCAAGTTGCATAGCACTTTGCTGGACAACATGAACATCTGTTCCACCTCAGAAACCTTGGTGAGTCTACCACATCTACACTACAACATAGTTGATGACATAAAGAAAACTCAAGAAAACATCAGTTTGTTCGAATTAGCCAAAGTCCAAAATCAACGAGATATCCTGTTGCATGCGTTGGGATAGACAACAATAGACAGCACAACCTCTACCAGAAAGGGAGTAGACACACCTCCCAGATCACTTTCCACTATGCTCAATACACTCTGGATGGAAGAAGAAAACTCAGGTTGCCCCCCATTCCTGCTTTCGTTTGAGGTTTTCAACTACAATGTTCATAACTGCTTGGTTGGTTCTGGCACAATAGCTAATGTCATGATGCTCTCCATTTCTAAGAAGATCAATGCACGATGGAGCAAAACATTTGCGAGAATCATCCAACTTGATAGAAAATCAGTACCAGCCATTGGTGAACTATGAGACATGATCATCCGACTATCTCATGATAGTTGAGTCCACTAATGCATCAACATAGTTGTTGTGGACATACCTGAAGCATATGGCCTGCTACTTAGCAAAAACTAGTCCAGCAAGCTAGATGGATATTTTGCTACATACTGGTCTCACATGTGGCTTTCATACAAGGGAAAATGCAACCAAATCCGAGTGTTATCTGAGAGGTATATGAAACAAAATGTCACTCCCCTTGGCCTTGACAAAACTCATGTTTGGCAACTGCCTCCTAAAAAAAACATTGGAGCGTTATCCTACACGGCCAGCTCTAACCTCATCAGACAAGCAGTTGGGACTCCTTCCTCGTCCAACCAATGGTAATGAAACTTGTACAATTTTTTTTTCCGATAGTAGTAGTACTATCACACCAAATGTTCCATTTACAGATAAGCTATGGGCCATGAGTCTTGACAAATTGGGAACACATGATGGCCCAAGGACTGCGTGTATCTCAGTCATCCGAAACAATGGACAATGCATGATTTCTATCTTTTTGAAGTTCGAATGCACAAACAATGATGCTGAGTATGAAGCTATTGTGTTAAACACACGAAGAACCACTTCTATGAATGAACAAAGCATTTTGGGAACCTATCACGATCCGAAGATGACCAATCTCAGTGTAAGCTACACACCACAACAATGACAAATCATTGACCACTTGACCAAGCAGTACTAGGATGGGTCTGCATGGGTAGATGATGACCTGAGTACACACTACGTGTGAACAATCCAACATGGTATTCCAGGTAAAGGAGGAGACAAGCCATTGCAGCAAAGACCATGTAACACATACACGTTGTTTGCACTCCTTTTATAGAACAAATTCACTAACATTTTAAGTAATTGGACTACTTACAAAGTTTGTCATCATACTTGGTTTTCTAATTTAAATCCCACACATAAGAAATCTAGGATAATCCACTTATGCATTGACTTCAGAAACTTGAACCCTTCCCAGAATAAAAACAACTACCATGTGCCATCATCCGAGCCCATGTTTCACGCAGTACCTGAAATAGTGGTGTTGTCTTCACTTGAAGGTCTTTTGGAATGCCACTAGGTTCTGGTAGTGGAGCTCGATGGAATTCCATTGGTCTACGAGAAGCTCGGCCCACACACTTATCATTTGCAATCACTGGTCATGAGGATTGACAACCATCTTGCCAATGGCCAAGATCTAAAAAATTATTTTCAGTAGGTCGGGCCACGCCCGTGCCATGTACATAGTCTGCTTGCTACTTGTTGTTTTCATTTGGTTTGTTTTTTCTTATTACCTTTGTTTTTTCTTTTTTTGATTTTGCTTAATATTTTTGTTCGTGTGCATTTTTTTTTGTTTGATATATATTACTATTTTTGTTTCCGGAAATAAGTGTTTCCAACTACGACATTCTAGCTTTTGAATAGAGTATGTGGTTGAAATTTGAAGAGCCTTGTGACACTGCAACACTTGGCCAGTCTTGTGTCCATCTTCTCTGTGCTTGGTTATAAACTTCAGCTGATGAAGTCTTGATAGAAAATAAAAATTGTATGTAAGGGAAGTTTTGGTCCAACCATGAACCTGTGTCCATTAGGAAGCCCCATGTTTGTACTCAACCTTTTTCTTTGCGTTTTCAAACTCATCCAACTAGTAGAAACAGAGAAGGAGAAAATCTAAATGAGAAAACCTATGTCAGAGTTCTTACATGCTTCTCTGAAGGAACAACCTCTTCTTCTCTCAATAAGTCGAGATCCCTCTTCCGCCCCAAAAATAAATGAGTTCCTATGCACAGTCCTCTTGAAAAATACAAAGGTGAAAGAAGGGAAAGGCTTCTTGCGAATAGAGGTGAAGCATCCAACTCCACCGAGGTACTGACGAGGCTTGCTGGCAATGGACAAATGTGTGTGTTCTTGCGTGACTCCACCGAGGTACTGTCCAGGCCTGCTGGCAGCAGAGAAACACCAGAAATGAAAACTTATACTCTGAAAATCTTCAACTCGAGAGCTAAAATACCCTTCCCAGATTTGAAACACTGAGATCTAAGCTAAATTTTTATTGTGTTTGATTGAGTTGGCAAAGGGTGAACCATGTATGTCCATGGGGTAAGAGGGGAAACTGAAGTAACCTGCACAGTGATTCAATACTCCCTGAAATAACAAGGCCCTATGCTAGTAATCAACTGAAACAGAGAAGTTGGAGTTCTACGAGTGTGTTGCCAAGTGTTGTAGCAGCTACAACCACCATCCAAAATGTTGGCCTACACCAATTTCAGAGCCTCCCTTGAGAGTTTCACTTGATGAATACACACACTCGGTTTCACACTGTGAACTCATGTGAGTCATTACATCTACCTTGCTTCTTCATTTCATTCAAGTTTATGCATGTTGGTGTCTAAGTCATGTTTGCGACCATGTTCTGGTTATGCTCAAAGTCTTCGCTTCATATGTGCTTGTTGTGTTCACTATGAAAACATCTGTCGCACTCACACATGGAGTCACATTCACTATCATGCAAGTGTTGTCTCAACCAATGAACGGTCAATCACGAGTGTCGCGCTTATCACTTGCACTGTCAGTCAGTCATTTTGAACATGTTTGTCTGGATGGTTTGGGTCGTTTCGTCGTTGAGTCATGTGAATGTGTGTTCATATGATCACCTATGCGATTTTTGATCATTCACACACTTAGTCATTTTTGCTGAAGTTGTAATGACCATACTCTCCTCTGACAGCTGGACCATCACCGTGCTTTCGACTCGGTTGACTGTCAACCAGAACAACGCAGAAGCACCAAGCTAGTATTTTCAAGTTGCGTTGCCCGCGAGCATTTTAATCAACCCTCATGCTGGCCATCTGCAAAGTCGGACCCGAAAGTCACCCCAGGACTGACTCCCCTCAAAAATTTTGCAGAGGCCACTGAACTTACTCGCTCATCTGACTGAGGAAATTGTGCAGACAAGTTGGATAGACACCAAGTGCCCATCCCTATCTCCCTTAGAAAATTGTGCAGTTTTCCCAGTCAATGATCCTGACAGTCGACCGAATATTCATCTAAGAAATTACGGAGTGTTCATGAGCATGAATTTCGATGCCCATCAGTTAGCTCAGCTCAGAAATTGTGCAGAGATGATTAGTAGGCTGGCCTCCCAGCCTCAGTGTAGTTTCCCTTGCTAGTAGCCCCTAGCAGAAAATTGCTAGTTCCTTCCAGGAGTTGTGCAGTTTCTACTGCCAGTGTCTCCAGCAGCCAACTGGTAGTTCCCTCTAGGAATTTCATAGTTATGGCTACCAGTGACCCCAACAGCTAGCTACCCATTACCTCTAAGAATTATGCAGTTTTGGCTGCCAGTCTCTCGGGAAGTTCCCCCAAAAAACTGCACAATCCTTGCCTGTTGACCCTTCATGTAGCTCGACTCGTTCCTCTAGAAAATTTTGAAAATCTGGCTGTCCAACCCCCACTGCTCGTTCATTCTAAAAAATACATAGCACATGCCTGCCTTACCTTCCTGCAGCCCAGACTATCCCTTCAAAAATTTTCACAATTTTGTCTCCCAGCCAAGCCAGACCTTGTAGATAGTCACTATTGACTCAGATTGCTCATCTTCATCACTTAGTGAATCTTGCGCATTTTTCATCAACAATGCCTAGAGCCATCATCCCACTTCACAACCTTATTGCCTCTCCCAGTCACCTGCATCCGAAATGATTGTGTGTCATGGTAGACTAGGAGGTTTTCGATTTGATGTCATCCCATTTCGAGCATTTCCTCGTAATACCAAGCGAATAGATCAAAAATTCCTTCAAAAGGCAGGTGAAGCTTGTAATTTCCTTAGGATTGCAATCTACTCCAATCTGGATGTTTTCCACGATGCCTGTCGTGAAAGAAATATCGATGAGCAATGTCTTTGAAATATTTCCCATGTTTCCTTCTGCGAGAAAAGTTTGGATAGTCATATATGGTGAGGAAATGATTTCAGGTGTGTCAGGTGACAGGATTTGAAGAAGCATCATGTCCGAATTAGATATCGAAACACGATGGTGTGAGTGCTCCCAAGGTCACTCTTATAAACTCATGATTTCTCTAATAGCTTCATCTATAGGTAGGACTTGATTGAGGAGATCGGAAGAAGAAGCAGTTATGGGAGGGGCAGTGGTATCGTTGGTTGTGACCAAAGTGACTGGAGATTCAAATGCAGATCGAATGTATTGGTAGGCCAATTCAGCTAGTGACAGTGGAATTTGTTTTTCGTAAGAGTCAATGTCTCAAGGGGCTGGTAGGATCCAAGGGTGAGTCGGTTCATGAGGAATGGTTGAAACCATATTAACCGTCTGTGGAACCGCTGGCGGTAGAAGAGGGAAACAACCCATTAGGAAAGAGGTCTTCAGTAGACCGGTACTAATACTAATGTAAGATTCAGGTACACCACCCATTAAGGGTACAGAGATGCTTGGTAATGGGGAATAATCAGGGGTGCAAAAGGACAGCTGGTAAATTGTGACTACCTTTCCATCCAATGGAAATAGGATGATGCGAAAGACTATAGACACAATTCCCATCATGGAGTAATTCCAACTGCGACCCAGCAAGAGATTAAAGTCGAGCCTTTTATCTACGACTTCAATGTCCACCATTACCATTTTCCCATACAAGGTGATGGGGTAGCTAGCTAGGTAACCTTTTGGGATGAAAGTGTGGTCGTTGAAAGCTTTAAGGGAGTTCGAAGGTGGGGATAGGGTTGGAGAACCCAAAGCGAGCCAACATGAAGCTGACATTACACAGGTAGAAGCATATTTTTCAATGACAGTTCTATGTATACATTTACCTTTCGAAAATATTTGCACCTGAAATGCAAGCTTGTGAGAAAGGGGAGGTTTACAATTTTCCATGTCAAAAATTGCAAGCATGGAATCCTGTGGGTCGATACCAACAATGGCTGAAATCAAAGCTTTCCTTTGTGTTGGACATGTTTGTAATACTTCAAGTGCCGACATAGCCAATGGCGCTTGCACCAAGTCTTCTACAATGTTGTATTTTTGGGCAGCACATGCAGATGTATTGTGCATTGTGTGTCGAAGTTCTCCTTTAGGGGGACGAATCACAAGGTCAACAACCGGGCTTTCAATATGAAGATCATTAGGCGGCAGTGGGTTTTGACTTGAGGAGGGTTCCTCTTCATGAGCAACAAGAGCTCCATAAGATTTGGCTCTAGTATATAGATCAACCATTTCAAAGATGTAAATAGTAGAGGGTCCTTCACCAGATGAAGGATGTTGCGAACCACCATTTCCCCCTTGCGGGGGTTGGGGTTGGTTTGTAATAACGTGTTGCTACTGCTAAGCGGGGAAAAGATTATTTAGGATAGTAGGGGTCCTGCTAGTATCCTTTTTAGCAATGAAATCTATGCATTCCTGAAGATGCAAGCAACGATAGGTCATGTGGTCTTCGGCACAGATTTTGCAAGGGAACTTGACGGGTTTATCCTTTCCATCATCAGGGGGCGCAGTTGCCTTCTGCTTCAGATTTTTCTACTTTGTTGATTGCTCTTCAGAAGGAGCAGTCTTATTCTTATTCTTCTTGTTCTTAACACCAGTTTTTTGCGTAGACTACACAGAGTTGATCATGGTGGTAGGAAGAGAAGTCAATTTGGTAAAGGGGTCCACTGACATCTAGGCAATGTGACGCTGAGTTGTTTTACAGCAGCCCTAGACGTTGCACTGATAATCCCATTGGCGTGTGCTCCAGCTTGCTGAGTAGCGGGAGCATTGGAGTTACGAGGGGCATTTGGAATTACATCGTATAGAGTACTAGACTGTGAATATATCAGATCTAATTGTTGGGCACAATGTATGGATTGGTCTTCTATGACCTTACCACCTAAGGCGACATCCTTAGAAATTTGGGGGAGTAGAGACTTGCAGAACCAATCCGCTAAGAGATAGTCTGGGAGGGGAGCTTTGACTAACCTCTACCTCCATCTCCATTTATGTATATGATCAGAGCTGTGGGTGGCAATATCCTAACGTAATGAAGTGAGGAGTTTCATCCCAGTTTCATAGTAGATGGGTAGCTGGAAATAATTTAAGAATTCCATCGCTAGAGCATCAAAGGTATTTACTGATGTGCATGGTAACTTGATGTACCACTTGGATACATTGCCAGTAAGGGTGTGGGGAAAAATACATAACCAGATACTATCATCCACCATGGAGTTAGAAACACACCATAGATGATAGGTGGTGATGTGTGTACCCAGATCCTCCCCTTATTTCCCTTCGAACTTAGGGATGTTCATCAATATTTTATGCAGGATTGGTGGCCAAAGTAAGTTATCATAGATGGGGTCATTTGTAAGTTTGTGGAAGTCAGGGATATCAAGCATTGCCAAGAAAGGCAGAGTGTGTGATGCCCCCAAATTAGACCAAGCCAATGACATATGACTTGAGGATCCTTGCGGTCCTTCCATCGTGTGGTTCCCAATATTATACACAGGTTGTGTGGTATAGTAGGTTCCTTGGGGTATGGTATTGTAATGTGGATTTCCATAGGGATTTTCAAGCTGGGGGATAAAGTTTCCCCTAGGATAAGAAGTGCTGCCTTGACTCATTTGAGGTTGTGAGTAGGGTGCTCCCATGGATTGATTGGAACCTCTTGAGGATTCCTACTCGCCATAGAACTAACCATAAGTCCTTGACTAGCATAAGGAATGTTCATGTCAATCAGTGACTAACCATGCATGCCTGAAAACGGAGGGGGAAGTATTACGTTCCTGGCCAATATATGCATATTGGGAGTGCCCCTAGATACTTGAATCTAGGGGTTAGAACTATACAATGGATGCCAACCATATTGTTGGTCGAAGGGACCCATGCTAACTGTGCTATATTGAGCATTATAAGGAGCGTTGTATGTAGTACTTGTCAAAGGTACAGGGTTTGACACTTAAGGGGCAGAACCCGGAATAGACTAGATTCCACTCGTGGAGGGTGTCATGTTAGGGTTTTAACATGGGACAAATGGGATAACATGGTTCCCCATCAAAGGTGTGGTATTGACTGTCGACTTGGGAAATGCGGGGGGACCAAAAGTGTCCAAAATGTCCCACAATCCATTAGTCATCGACAGGATGGTTGGAAGTGTTCCAACTGAAGACAAAGGACGTACAGATGCAATGAGAACCAAGAGTGGGCCCAATGGATTCATGGTCGGAGGATTGTATGGAGGAAGAAATCCTTCAGTAAAGAAATCCTCTGGTAAGCTTGAATCGTCGGATGTCCAAACTAATTTTGTGTGAGATCTCAGAGACTGATTCCCCGAAGATGATAAATCCAGTTCATTGGAGCTTGACGAATCCTCCATAGTGAGTGGGGGGAGTCCCAACAAACATCTAGATTAATGACGAGGGCTAGATGTAGCCACGGTGGCCGATAATTTTTATCAATAAATTTTACAGTGATGTTTATTAAAGTGTCAATGATAACACTTTGGCACCTAAAAAATAAAAAATACACAAAGTAAATCAATCAGCAAGCAGATGGAAATAACCCTGTCTAGTAAGCACCGATCACTACAGATGAAATCCAGTATCATAATGAATAACAGAGAGAGATGGCCAAATGTATAGTTATGGTTATTCTAGAGCTTTGCCTAAACCTCGGACTAACGGGCCAAGTACTCTCGTGAAGATGAGCACCCTCCCAAAAACTAAAGACATAGTAGGTTCACTTGTGTTAGGTGCCAGGGCAGCCTACCCCAGTCACCTTGTGTTAGTCCCTAAAAGTATGGCCACTAAGGATACCTCAAGTCAAAGACACTACCAGGGGGACATAGTCACAGACAATACGTTGTGTGGGCAGGATACCTGAGTCCCCGAATTAGCTCCAATATCCCCGAAGGGATCCCCGATACACAGAATACCCAAAGGAGATGTAAGAAAAGGTGGGTTAACTCCACTTACAGTCTGATGTTGTCTTGTATTTAGCTCCGCTTTTATTGGAGTGGTCCCAGTAGTATGAGTGCGGAAGGATTTCTCTCTTTAATGACACTAGTTTTGGTGGATGTTATTGGGCAGTTTACTCACACTGCCTATCCCAAGATCCTAGACTAAACTAATGTGTGTTTACTCTATAAAGAGTTACTGACTGATTTTATTAGGTATATTTTAAGTGTACTTTGTTAGAGTCTTCGGTAGGGGTGTTGACGTATGAGATTTTATGGGACTCTGACTCAAATCATGCAAAGACAATGCTTGTAAATTTTCAATTTCGATGAATAAGTTTCTTTTACAAAGGGAGAGTCATTCATACATCAATATTCATTCCACGCATCCTATTTAGTACAACACTAGAATAACTGATAGAAATTTTCAATTATCACTAACAACTATTGAAACCAAATAATGTGGAACTTAACCAGCTAAGCAGAAAACAATAAAAAAAATTTGATTTTTTGTTTTATGAAAATAAAAACTTTTAAGAAGAAAAGCTATTTTCTTAAAAAAAATTCTTTCAAAACATATTTCAGTCAAACAAAACACAGCTACAGATCCCTTATCAGCCCTGAAGCAAGTTTCCCAACCCTTTGAGGTCACAAACACAACTGTATATCAAAAGATGGGTGACTAACGCTCTATGCTAGAGGCCACAGAGAGTTACTGGAGGCACTAATCCTTTGTTTTTGCAGCCAAAGAGCTTTATAAAGCTCTGTTTACACTGCTAACTTGCATTAGTGAGGGAAAACACTTTAAAAAAGGGCTGTGGGGATTAGATCTAGGGATAAGCAATGAAAGAAGAGTGTTGCAAGGTCCTTAGTGGTCAAAAAAGGAATGAAGAAGTACAAGAAGGTCTGGAAGGAGGAGGAAACTAGGAACTTTTTGGGAAAACTGCGAACTAAAGTGTAGTCCCTAGCAGAGTCACCAATTTTGCTATAGGGATTAATGAATGATGTATGGAGAATAAAGGAACCCTCAAGGGTCTTCCCTTGACCCTGGGTAGACTGTAAGATTATCTGCAACTGTCACAAAACTACATGCATGTACATATTCAATAACTAACTATCAAATCAAGACGGATTCATTACCTAGAGTCTTCGTGTATAGTTGCTGGAGAGTGAAATGAAGCTAGGTGGAAGTCCCCTAAGTTGGCTCTAGATCAAGTCCTTCACACATAAGAGACAAGCGTAATCACAACATAAAACCTTGACAATGAATGTATGAATGTAAAAAAGACACCTAGTTGCACATAACTAAGCTACTCATATTAAAAGACATTGAATAAACATATAAATGAATTATACTACCAACACCATGGAGTAGACAGTACAACTACAGTTCTATATTAATGTCGAAAGAGTGATTACAACCATCGGTTATATCAACCTTCCCTTACCTCTCCAGCTCCTCTCTCTCTCTCCCTTCTTACCAACTTCTTATGCTTCAGTCTTATACTCTCCTCCACAATCAAGTAAGCTATCCTTTCAAATGATCTGACCCCTTTCACAATAGCCCTAGCTTTGCTTATGTAGCATGTGAGGTTAGTGTTGCCAAGTTTCTCCATGAGTTTCCTTAGGTAAAAGCAATGATGTTGCCATTATTTTGAGCTCTTTCCCATTTTACTACTTCATTAGGATTAGAAATCTCCCAAATAGGTCGAACTTGAATGTTTCCTTGCTTTTTTGAGTTGATTTAGGAGAGAATATAGGGATATTTCTTAGTCAATTCGATCCTTTGATCCTTACATCCTCATTAGGGTTCACTAATGTTGTCCTTGAGGTAACAAGTAGAGTTACTTGGGTCACTAAAGCTCCTTTAGGCTTGTGGAGAAGCTTTATAATGCAGGTTGTCAGTGTATAGGTAGCATTAGCTTGGAAACAAGGCTTGTGAACTTGGTCATTGCTTCAGTCGTCATGTATTTTGATGAGGCTCATCATTGGGTAATTATATGGGCCTTAATTCACCTCCTAGCTTAGTCAAACCAACTATTCTCACAACTTACTGCATACTTTTGATTATATTTTGTTTATGAGATGAGTTATAGTTGGATAGTTTGCTTTGTGGTCTAATGTGCATGTAACACAGGATTAAAGGATAAAAGCAAGGAATTTTAGCAAATACCTTGGCCAAAACTCGAATGGGACAAGGGAGAGGAATTATAGGAGGTAAATCCTCCTCATTTACTACCCCTACATTCGAATATTCGTTCATCAACTTGGAGTGCAACCAACCAAATCATGAGGACTAGAAGGCAACCAAGCAAGTGAAAGTCAAAGCAACAATTATCTCGAGTTTGGGAGCTGAGGCTCCATAATTTTAAGGAAGTCATTGGAGACTTCAATCATATAAGTAGAGAGGCCTAGGACCTCAGTAGGATACAAACTTTTGATTGTAAAACTCTACTTTATTTTTGAGCTGGAAGACTTGTGACAGTTGTTGATGTAATCCATTATTTTGATTGTTGGAAATAATACTGAGAGGGGGGGTGAATCAGTATTATCAGGTCAATTATTTTTCATTTCACAATCATATTTGTATACGATACTTTAGCTAGTCAAAACCGCGTATGTACGCAAATACAGTTAAGTAAACCAGCGTATAGCCAGTAAACTTGTAATTTAAATGATTCTTCAGATGTTGATCATTAATATGTGCATCAAACCATATAACTAGTAACCAGGAACAGTAAAACAGAACAGGCAGTCACACATAAGAACACAAGATATAAGTTGGAAACCCAATGTGGGTGAAAACCACCTGTTGCAATTCGTCTCTATCTTCTTTTAATTAGAAGATTCTTTTTACAATGTTTCTGTACTGGTCTAGTCTTATACCAGTACGCAGGCTGCTACCTGCAGAAGGCTACTACCTTCTCTCATTCTCCAGCTTCTCCTGGAAGGGAGCTACAACCCCCTTAGCTCTTGTACTAGCTGAGGTACTAGTATGTAGGTGCTGACCTACAGAAGGCTACAACCTTCTCTTTTCTTCCAAGGACCACGTTCCATAAATTTTCAGACTAGATCCATGAATAACATCAATCAAACATCAATTATATCTGAATCAACCAATCTCCTTTGTACAAACCAATACTGAATCAACCAATCACTTCTCAGAAAGCTGTAATCAGAATACAGTGACAGTAACCAGAACCAATCCTGAACCCAAAACACTGCAACAATAAACAGAAGTAGCTAAAACATATTTCATGAGATGTACGCTACTTCAATATGCAGAACCTGCGTGCATACACTGATGTATTAAGGCCAACCTACGTATATGCTATTTTGAATTAATGAACCTACATGTATACGTGCCTCTGTTGTGCCGAACCTGCGTATAGATCTATAAAAGATAATTTACCCTTTTCACTTATTCAGACATCTGTTAAACCCAGTTTATCAGATTTATAGATCAAGTCATGTGCCAAATATAACAGATCAAAATAGCATAAAGATACTACTATTCAAGCCTTAAGATCTTGACCCATCAATAGAACTTATCCTTCTTCTAGCACTCAAGTTCCTCCTTGATTCAGATCCAGCTATGCATAATTGTCGAATGACCAGTATACTAGATCTTGCTCTTCATCAGATATTCAATGCTTGAGTCAATGCTTTTGCCCAATGATCTCCTTCCCCTTTTATAGTCTTAGGCCTTACTCAATACCATGGTCCAAAACCATTTAAAACCAATAATAGGGACCCAATACTTTTGGTTCAATACTTCAGACGCAGCACCAAGGCCCAAAACCATAGGTCCAAATACCACAGACCCAAAACTTAGTTTTTCGACATGTATGCGCCTTTCCTTGTGTGAAAATGCATGTGTACGATATACGTGCATTTGTATATAGTGAAACTGTGTGTATACACTACTTGGTATATAGCGAACCTACATATATACGCGACTTGGTATATAGTGAACCTGCATGTGTACACGGGTTGGTATATAATGAAACTGCGTAGGTACGAGACTTGGTATATAGTGAACCTGCGTATATACTTTTCTTTCTTCATTCTTTTTAGTCTAATCATCAATTCTTTTCTTCTGACCTGCTGCACTATGATCTATCATCTGTGTGAGTTGCCATCAAAGACAACACCTGTGTCATAGCGCCAAACCTATGTCATAATGCCAACATTGATAATAAGAATGAGTTTTGTTTTGAGCCAGCACTGAGTTAACTCATAGGGCTGAATCGCTTGGGTTAGGGCCCAACCGTAGCAACTAAGGCTCCTCTTTATTGTACATATATGTTAGTGTAGATTCATGGTTTAATCATTCATTTGGTTAAGTAGCTACATTTCCATTACATTCTCATTTCCTTCAACACGAAATGCTTAAGCGGGAGCCAATAACTCACGTCTTAATCAAATTATACATAGATCTCTTTACTGCCCGATCCACAACAAACCTAGCCAATCACCATTAACCACATGCGTATTCATTTCAACATTTGACTTTATGTGCCCCAAATCCCCATTGTCGATCTGTCTAGCTTGATCCAACGAATATCGCGCAATCTCGTGGATTCTTGCACGACCGATATCCGCTCGAGAGCACGCGAGAAAAGTGGTTTTCTTGTGCTATGTGTCACCCAATTAGGTTAATTGCGTAAAATTTTGGAATTCTGCTTACAACATTGAGGGCCCGTGAGAAACTACTTACCACCTACAAAAACCCGCTCTGTCATTCCACACATTTTTCCTGTGATAAGATCTCCACTGCTCATCTTCTGTTAATCATGTTCATCCATCTATTCACTTCACCTTCACAATAAGATCTCTGCCATTCATCTCCCATTAACCATGTTCATCCATCTATTCACTTAACGTCTGTGATAAGATCTCCGCCACTCATCTTTCGTTAATCTTGTTTGTTGATCGATCCACCCATCTCTTCACGTAATCTCCTGCGATAAGATATCTACTGCTTATCTTCCATTCTTATTGTTTGCTGATCAATCCAATGGTTCCTATGCATTGTTGCTTCATTACGTCTCCCTTTCACTGATTTCGATCTTTGATTTATTTTCTGCTTGACTCCTTCTCGAACTTTGTTCTGCATATCCTTAAAAAGCTGCCACTCTCAAGCTTTGACTTGGTCATTCAATATTGTCTGATCATCGCAAACACCAAAAAACCAAAAGAAAGTGAAAATAGATTTAGTTTAGTTTAATTTCCTTGCTTACATCTTAGTTTGGTTTGGTTCTCTTTACTTCTGTAACTTAGATAGCAGCATTAGCTTAGCGTTGATTTAGGAATTTTGAGTAGTTTAGTTGTTTAAATGGTTAATTATGATATGGTTTGATTTAGCATTACATGTTGTTTTATTCATTACTGTAGTAGAGTAGCTCTCTTAGAATAGATTTGATCTTCTTTCATCAAAGAATCAAGCTTCTTCTGGCTCTATAGAAGTCTACCTTGGAACCCTTGGGGCCTCTCGCTAGATGAACAAGTGAAAAAAGGCAGGACCTTCACTTCTACTTGTCATATAGCACTGTCACCTCCAAGTTTATACAAACCTCGGGTTGATAAGTAAAGCTAGTAGCCTAGGAGTTGCAGCATCCTTGCTGCAATACTAATGCTCATCACTTTTTCGCACCATTATTGGGGAAGTGTCAGAGTAGAATGTGATTACTACCTTCTTTTCTTCTAATTCTAGTCTTCAACTTTCTTCCACTAGTTTATTTCTGCAAAATTAATCTAGTAGCTTTCTTTCTTTCATTTGTCATTATCTGCTTTCCTTTCCATTCTGCAAGTAGAATTTCAATTCAGCAAGTAGTTTATTTCTGTCAATAGTTTTCATTCAATCAACAATTTTATTTTTGCAAAGTACTTTCTTGCTAAAAAATCTTATAAAAGACCCGAAAAAAATTTCCTTTCATGCCTCGTAGGAGTAGGGACAATTTAGGGAAATTTTTGCCAAATACCCCCACTGCATCCAACAGCCAACCTTCTCTCTTCTTTGGTGGCTGTGAATTGGAGGAACCTTTAGGTGAGCAACTTGAAATATTTGAAGAACCTATAGGGGAAGAAGAAGAAGAAGAACCCTTTCCTACTTAACCAATGGCTGAAAACTGAAATGACAGAGGGAATAGAGAGAGAGTTAAGGGTGCCTTCCCCATCAGGGAAACCAATGGGGACACTAAGATGAAGAATATAAGCCCCTCTGCCCTACCTCATTTCCATGACCTGACCACAGAGGACCCTAACACATTCCTATTTGAGTTTGTTGTTATATTCCAAACCTATGACTATACAGATGATGAGAAAAAGTTAAAATTGTTTCCATCTACCCTCAAGTATGCAACATTGCGTTGGTTCATGGGTTTACCTAGAGATAGCATCACAACTTGGGCTCAGATGTAGCAGGCTTTTAACAACAAATATAGGGACTAATGTAGGTCAAAGGATACTAAAGAAGAGATTTTCAGGATGACCGGCTAGGATGAATCCTTAGAAGACTATGAAGAAATATTCCAGCTCAGTTACAAAAGGGCCAGGTGCACAATTGACCCTGAGTCACCGGTCCTACTTAGAGGAGTAAGGGAAGATATTCTGGATACCTTACATTTGTTAACAGGAGGGGATTATCTACCAATTACCCTATGAGGATATCAAGACTGTCTTTAGAAACCATTCTAAGACATCTAGGAAAAAGGGTAGGGGTATTCAACCTATGGCCAGTACATATCTTCAAACTCATCCATCAAGGGTGAAATTGGAAATATGTTGGAAGATTTCAAAAGTGAGATGTTGCAAACCCTTGCCTTGTAATTGGACACCATGAACATCAAAATGAACCAATAAGAAGAAGAGGGAGCCTTGGCCATATTTTTTCCTAGATGCACCAGGAGGCATCCTAGGAACGAATGTCCATTGAATTGCATTGAGATTTGCTTGATCTGTGAGGAAAAATACTCCACAGAAAAGTTCCCTTCTTTACCCAAACTCAAAACTATATATCAAGGAGCTGAAGGAGTCAATGAGAAGCTTTGCTACATCAACCAAAGGAGACCTCCTGGGCCTAGACCATACCAGCATGGTATCCAAGGCTCATCCCATGCATATTACAACTACAACCAAACCACAACTATGCCTTCTTAGGGACCCCCTGCTCATCCTTCCTAGTCTACACCCCCTCCTTGGCCCTATGCATCTCAATATCATGCCTAGCCAGCTAGCCAGTCATTTCAACCTTATGTTCAGCCACAACCTCAGTGGAATACCCCACTCTAGGGCTTGAGGCCCCAATACAACAATTCTCCAGCTCTATTGCCTTCACCACCTACCAAACCACAACTTCTACACTCTGCTCCACCCAAGCAACCCCAGATGCTTGCCTAGCCAAATCTGAACCCGAACAATAGGTAGGCTCAAAAAGTATACAATAGAGAGACATCATATCCAACTTATGTTGTAGAAATCTAGGAGATAAACCTAAGATCTGGGAGAATTATCCCAAATAACCAACCTCCTTCTCCACATAGGGAGGCTGAGGAAGAAAGAGAGGAAAGAAAACTTAAAGTAAATCCACCCTTTCTTGAGAGATTAGCCCAACCACTCCAGCCTACCCCAGAAGAAACTGAATTTCTGGGAGAATTGAAAAATCTATGTGTAAAGATTCCCCTTATCCAAGCAATAAAAGATGTTCCCATTTAAAATAAGTTGATTAAGGAGAAGTGCTTTAAGCATCTAGGAAGAAGAAAAATGGATGCCCCTACCATTAATGTCATTGGGCAGCTATCTGACTTAATGTTGGGGCAGATAATATGTCCGAAGTATTTGGACCCTGGAAGCTCCGTAGTAGATGTGCACATCATTGGCACCATTGTCCCACACACTTTGATTGATCTTGGGGCTGCCATTAATGTGATGTCCAAGGACACCATGCTCAAGCTCAACCTCTAAGGGTCATTGAGGAAGACCACAACAGTTTTGCAACTTGCAGACAGTTCCACAGTCACCCTTGAGGGAATTGTGGAGGATGTGATGGTCTCCATTGACTCCTACGAGTACCCTGCAAATTTTCTAGTTCTCTAGCCTAAGGCTAATTTTACTGGTTACCCTCTCATCCTTGGGAGGCCATGGTTGGCCACAGCTGATGCTTACATTAGCTAAAGAGCTAGGAATATGACCATCAAGAATGGGCATATGTCCAAATAGTTAGTCCTATACCCTCCTGCTCAACCTTCTCTAGAGCATGATTTACCTTTATGGTTGGAGGAGGAGGAAGAAGATGAGAATTATTCAGCCCAACTTTATGCTTTGGAAGTAACCATAGGAGGAGGACAACAAGATGAGGATGACTTAATTGAACACCTGCTCGAAAGTCCAACTCCTAGTTCATTACCATTAGAAGACGTAGTAAGGGAAACCTAGAACAATCATCCAATTGACGTATGCATGACCAATTCCAACCCACTCCATGTCAAAACCATAGAATTTGGCTGAGAGAAAACTTTGAAAATTAATCCATCCCTTTCTGCTCTCAAAGAGGAAAAGCTATGCAAAATGTTGAGATAAAACCTAGAAGCCTTCACTTGGAGTTACAAGGAAATGAAGGGAGTACAGCCCTCAATGTGTACTCACCACATATACATCAAAGAAGGTTGCAAGCTAGTCAAGAAACCACAAAGGAGGATGAATCCAGCTCTTAAAGATATTGTCAAAGAGGAACTGCAAAAACTTCTAGATGCAGGATTCATTTACCCTATCTCTGACAGTGAATGGGTCTCTCCTTTAGTGTTAGTTCCCAAGAAAAATGGTAAGTGGAGGATTTGTGTTGACTACAGGGAGTTGAACAAAGCCACAAAGAAGGATCATTTTCCCCTACCCTTCATTGATCAAGTGCTAGATGGCTTGGCAAGGAAGAAATTCTTTTCTTTCCTAGATGGATTCAGTGGGTACAACCAAATCCAAATCTGCCCAGGAGACTAGGATAAGACCACATTTAGTTGTCTTTGGGGTACTTTTTCCTATAGGGTCCTTCCTTTTAGCCTATGTAATGCCCCTGCCACTTTCCTGAGAGAAGACTTGAGTATTTTGTTGAATTATTACATGATGTGGTGGAAAATTATATGGATGATTTTACACCTTATGGTTGTGATTTTCAAGAAGCGTTGATTAACCTAGGAAAAGTATTGTACAAATGCATTGAAATGGACTTGTCTCTTAGTCCAGAAAAATGTGAATTCTTAATGACAAAAGGGACCGTGCTAGGTCATTCAATATCTCAGCAAGGACTGTAAGTGGACCCAAACAAAATAGCAATCATCCAAAGGTTCCCACCTCCTCAAAAGTAGAGGGATGTTAGGAGTTTCTTGGGGTTAACTAGATACTATCGAAGGTTCATAAAGGACTTCAGCAAGTTGGCCTCTCCTTTATTTGGGTTGTTGGCCAAATATTCTGAGTTTATTTGGTCAAAAAGTTGTCAAACGGCCTTAGACATTTTAAAGGGTAAGTTAACCACTGCACCAATTCTTCGAGGCCCAAAATGGGCCCTCCCTTCTCATATTCATGTTGATGCCTCACACAAATCCATAGGAGCAGCCTTAGGTCAGGTAGAGGAGAAATTTCTCTATGCCATCTATTTTATTAGTAAGAACCTGTTAAAGGCTGAGCTAAATTATAGTGTGACTGAAAAGGAACTCCTAGCTGTTGTGCATTCATTAAACAAATTTAGGCATTACATTACAGGCTACCAAACATTTGTGCATTCTTACCACGCTGCAATCAAATATTTAATGAACAAACCAGATGTGAATTCTAGAATTATAATATGGTTACTTTTACTACAGCAGTTTGATCTAACTATTGTTGATAAGCGTGGTAAGGAAAATTTTGTTGCAGACTTTCTATCTAGGATGAATCTGCCTGCAGGTGAAGAAGGAATGGTGGATGACCAGTTACTAGACACGCATTTGTTTTCTATTTCAGTTCTCTCCCCATGGTTTGCTGATATAGAAAACTATTTGGTATCAGCACAGTTCCCACCAAACTTTCCCTCCAAAGAAAAGAGTAAGATAGTCAGGAAAAGCACCCCCTTCACCTGGATTGGGGGCAATCTCTTCAAAATTGGCCCAGATCAAATCTTGAGAAGGTGTGTAAGGGAAGAGGAATTTTTTGACATCCTTCTGACCTGTCATGATGGGCCTTGTGGAGGTCACTTTGTAGCAAAGAGGACAATGTTTCAAGTGTTACAAGAAGACTATTATTGGCCCAATATTCATCAAGATGTGAAGAAGTACATTAGTCAGTGTGATCGGTGCCAGAGGATGGGAAAGCCTACTCCAAGAGATGAATTTCCCCTACAACCTCAAGTTACTTTTGAGCCATTTGACAAGTGGGGCACGGACTTCATTAGGCCTACCAACCCTCCTTCAAAGAAAAAATAGTACATTATTGTGTGCATTGATTATTTGAATAAGTGGGCTGAAACCAAGATGATTAAGGCAAAAACATAAGAGAAGGTGGTTGATTTCCTAAGGGAGAATGTATTCTACAAATTTGGGTACCCTAGATAGCTAGTCACAGACCAAGGCAGCTTGTTTACCTCTAACATGATTGAAGAACTGCTCAACCATCACAAAATCAAGCATAGGACCTCTGCTCCTTATCAACCAAAAGCTAATCGGCAAGTGGAGGTGACCAATAGGGCACTAGAGAGCATCTTAACCAAGGTAGTGAGTAGCAGAAGGAAGGATTGGGCATGTTATCACTCAGGTTGTTCCCCAAAAGCTGTGAGAAAATGGAATACGGCTGAGGTAACCACTAACCAATCTTTTAGATGCAGATTCTAGCCAATCTGCAGCCAGAGAGCGCTCCCTCTTTACGATTTAGCTTTGTTTTGCTATATGTTAGGCTAGTTATGAAGTACAAGTATTTGTTTGATTTTTGGATGGTGACATTCAGTAGAATAGGGATGCAAAATATGAGAAGTTCAGACCATTGGGTTAATGGAGTCAATGAAGATGAATTTTTGGGTATGGTTTCTTTGACAAAAGGAGGAACTACAGAGAAAGATAATTAACCATGGAACAAACTGTAAGTTGAAATCAGGTGAAATGGGGTCAGGGGATGAAGGGAAATCAAGAATCCTTCATCATGCTAATAGAGGGAAAGTGGATGAATGTTACCAAGGAGTAATTAAGAATTCCTTGGCTATATTCAAGGTGTAAGAACCAAGGAAACAGGAGCAGTTAAGAATTCCTGCCTATGCTAATTCTGAGGAAAACATTTAAAACAACAGGGATTGAACACAGAGTACAGTTAAGTAAGTTCTGAGTTATTCTTTTTCCCTGTAATTTAGAACATGATACATAAATGATATATAAAACACAGAAACAGTAAAACATGAGTTAAAAAGACTTATTGATCCATGAAGTAATTCGAGAATTCTGCAACATATTCTTCTGCCATTAGTTCCACAACCAGATAGTTCAACAACAAAGCATTCCAACAACCTTTTATTCAGAAGGGTTCTCAAAGTTACAACGCAGTTCCAGAATGGTATCACCAACCCCTAATACTTATCTTGGGGAGGTATTTGTACAAAAATGTTTTCAAAATATCTCAAAAGTGATAATATCTTGCAATAGCTTCTTTCACCTACTCTACAGAAGGAGTAAATGCTCTTGGGAACAGAGAGAAATGAATGCAGAAGTAAGAAATGCTGTGTTGGTCACTCAGTTGGTGAGATGCATTGATTATTTTCTCAGTGAGTCAGCCGATGAATACTTTATTGAACTTCCACGTTGCTGGCGTTGCTTTCTCAGGTGCTTTTTCCTTCGCTTTAATTGACTGTTGCTCAGCGTGATTTTTATCTGCTCTTTTCTTCACTTTATGGCATCTGTTATGTTCTAGAAAAGTAAAAAAATCTTTGAAATCCGCCTTACAAAATTTCTAGCATACTCTGCCACCACTGGTCATTTGGTAATTAGTGCCTGCGCATTTTTATCAAAGTTTCATCTGCATCCGTGTACTTGAAGAAAGTGGGCTGGACTATGAAAAGATGCCTCACTTCATGTTCAATAAAAAACAAATTTTCCAGATTGTCATATAGGCTCTGTCCAGATGGGTGTTAGGGTCCCACCCTAACCCCCTTATTTATGTAATGGGATCACGTCATAGTCAAGAGTCAATAAAGCCCATATTAATAATTGTAAGTGGTTAATCCGCAATTAATGACGGAACCACAGTTAGTTGCAAATGGGCCGTAGTATTAGATAGATGGTATTAATAAAACCCATGGTATTGGCCCGTGGTATTGCATGTATGAGTCATATATAAAGGATAGAGACTCCCTGCGAGGAGTATCGTGTCTTATTTTGTAGTCGAGCTCTGCTCTATTGGAGGTTGCCCCCTCGAAGAGGCAAGTGAACATTAC
Source organism: Pinus tabuliformis (assembly GCA_031772625.1). Taxonomy (NCBI): domain Eukaryota; kingdom Viridiplantae; phylum Streptophyta; class Pinopsida; order Pinales; family Pinaceae; genus Pinus; species Pinus tabuliformis. The sequence goes on along the minus strand of CM062818.1, from coordinate 1,937,543,393 downwards.
TCTCTGAATGATAAAATCATTGCTATTCTATGTTCTGGGTATCTTTTCTTCACATATTCTGTATTTGGGTATCATTTTGTAGGTTAAGAGCATAACAAGTGGTATCAGAGCACTTTCCAGGGCCGGTGGGATCTCCATTTCTTAGCAATTTTTTTTTTTTGGCTAGAGACGTGTTCCAGCGTCTTTAAACCATGGGATCTGTCGTTGAGCGCATAAACCTGCGGATTTGGGGAGGCATACACACAGGAAATACAAGAGGTGGTCACGTCTGTTGGACTCCCTTGTAACCCCTGTTGGTACCCCTTCGAGTAGTAGCGCATTAGACAGAACCGCGCATGGATTGTCTTCCATGTACCCTCTGGGTATATCGGAAGCCCCCTAGGCTCCCTTGAAACCTCGCCATAGATAAACCGTCGGCCGTCTTGCGGCTACAGTACACCGAGAACAACACTCGGGGAGATTACTCACCCGTACGATAGGGTAGTTGGGTTGTACGGCTAAGGGTACGGTCGATCCTCCTTAGTTAGAGCCCTGAAACATTGGGCCAAGTACTACTGCCAGACCATTATGTATATTGCGATCTGTAGCACCTAACACTCCTCAAGGCCTTAGTTCCCTTTTCTATCGGGGGATCACACAACATCTCTTCCAGATCCGCCTGTGCAAAGGGGTGCAGCAGCAGCAGACATCAGTCCTGCAATCTCCAGTTCGTAGAATAGCCATTCCGATCTATTAGATCCATCAGATCCGCAGAAGCAATCTGTTTCGCCATTCAAATCTCTCAGATCCCCCAGATCGGAGTCGTTGTGAAGGGTTCCTATAACGGGGTATAATTTTCGTAGGAATTTTGGCCGCATTGACATTTTGAGGAATTGGCCACTGCAGTATTGATAAGGAAGGAGTAAAACTCAGGGTGCTTATTAGTGATCTAGCCCATCAGAATCAGGACGACGAGCTGAGCACGGTGGTACCATTCACCTCTTAGTGAATTTTTTTATTTTTATTTTTTTAGGCGGTCCCAATTTTCAAAAAACCCGGTTGGTGTATGGTAGAAACTAGAGCTCAAGCGATGGCCAATGAAAGGATGGAAAAATTTGAAGAATCAATGCACAACCTCCACCTTCAGCTTACCGGACTATGTAACATGGTCGAGAAACTAGTCCCTAAGGGCAAGGAGCCAGCCCACGAGGAGGAGTATAATGGCACTGAACACAATGAGGGTGAGTCTAGCCACTCTCTTCACGTCTGGCACACCCACCCACCACCCAGTCAGCGACCTCCCAAGTTGGATATGCATAAATTTGATGGCTCTCACCCGTCGGCATGGATAGCACAAATGGAGCAGTATTTCAAACTGAATCGCATCTTCGATGATGATACTCAGCTTATGTTGGGGGAGCATGTACTTGGACAATGAAAGGTGGCAATGGTGGGAATGGCATCAACGTTGCACTGGACCTTTTAAGACTTGGACCAAATTCACCAAAGATCTTCAAGACCGCTTTGACCAGGAATTATCTTTTTTGGGTCGTCTTACTAAGCCCCGACAGACTGGTACAGTGGATGAATATATTACAGCTTTTCAAGCCTTAGCCTTCCGCACTTGGGGTCTCTCAGATGTGTTCTACATGAAATGTTTTATCAGTGGTCTTAAAGAAGCTATCAAAGCCCAAGTCCTACTGCACCACCCTCCCACATGGACGGAGGCTTGCGAGGTCGCTCGTAACGTGGAACGTGCATTAGCAGCCCAATACAGTCGCCCAAATTTCTCCGCTAAAGGTCGCCCCCCACAGGCTCACAACAACACTCAAACACTTAAGGTCCAAAAGGTGTCACCTGCGGAAATGGCTGAAAGAAGAAAGCAAGGCCTATGTTACTACTGTGATGAAAAATACTCCCCAGGTCATAAATGAAAGGAGCCCAAATTTTTTCAAATTGATGCCACTGACTACAGCTCAACAGAGGAAGATCCACCACTGGAGGAACATGAGCCGCTAGAAGAAGACAACCAAAAGGACAATGTTTCTGATGAACCAGTTATTTCATTGCATGCTTTGGCAAGGATTTCTTCCCCTCAAACTCTCAAAATCAGAGGTTTTATTAAACATCGCCCAGTAGTAGTCTTGATTGATAGTGGAAGTACACATAATTTCATCCATCAAAAAGTCGCAGAAGCAATGCATTGCTTTGTACGGGCAGTTTCTAACTTCAAAGTTCAAATTGCGGATGGAGGCACAATGAAATGTGAAGGCCGTTGTGAAAATGTCAAACTTCAAATGGGGGATTATCAGTTGAAAACTCACATGTTTGCCATACACATGGGGGGTTGCGACATTGTCCTCGGCGCTGAATGGCTCCGCACTCTTGGGCCAATCATAATGGATTTCCAGGAGTTATATATGAGTTTTAAGTAGAACAACTACACACATACCCTCCGTGGACTCCAAGCGGGAGCCCCCTCTATCATCAGCTCGCATAGGATGGGAAAATTGTTAAAAAAGGGCAATCATGGAGTTGTAGCTCACTTTAATGCCATCCAGGCAGTCAAAACCAAGCCTCTGCCAATTCATCCTGAGATGCAACAGATTTTAAATAACCATCTGCTGGTCTTTGACAAGCCTCATGAGCTTCCACCCTCGCGAGGGGAACATGATCATAGCATCACCTTGGTTCCAGGGCCCCAACCCCCAAATGTGCGCCCATACAGATATCCGTTCACCCAAAAGAATGAAATAGAACAAGGAACTTTTGGAAGCAGGTGTCATTCGTCCCAGCATTAGTCCTTATTCACCCCAGTGGTCATGGTGCTCAAGAAAGATGGGGAGTGGCGGATGTGTCCCGACTTCAGGGCCCTCAATAAGTTGACAGTCAAAGATAAATTTCCCATCCCGGTGGTTGATGATTTGTTGGATGAACTCAATGGGGCTCAATTCTTCACTAAGCTGGATCTTCGCTCAGGCTACAACCAAATTCGCATGAAGGAAGTCAACATCCCCAAGACTACTTTCCGAACTCATGAAGGCCATTATGAATTCCTGGTCATGCCATTTGGTCTTTGTAATGCCCCGTCTACTTTTCAGAGCCTTATGAACCACATTCTCAAACCATATCTCAGGAAATTTGTCCTTGTCTTCTTCGATGACATCCTCATCTATAGTTGCACTTGGGCCGCACATCTTCAGCATGTAGATCCACTCTTGCAACTGCTCCGCAAGCATAAATTATTTGTCAAGATGTCCAAGTGTTCGTTTGGCATGGCAGAAGTAGAGTATTTGGGCCACATTGTGGGGCGTGAAGGTGTCAAGGTGGACCCCAAAAAGATCTAGGAATGGCCTCAACCTAAGACCTTGAAGAGCTTGAGAGGATTTTTGGGTCTCACAGGCTATTATCGTAAATTTGTCCATAACTATGGTCGCATAGGAAGCCCCTCACCCAACTCCTAAAGAAAAATTCATTCTTCTGGAATGAGGAAGCACAACAGGCCTTTAAAGCTCTAAAAAATGCCATGTGTTCCACTCCAGTCTTAGCACTACCTGACTTCACCAAATCTTTTGTCATTGAATGTGATGCTTCGGGTACAGGTATTGGGGCGGTCTTAATGTAGGAAGGGCGTCCGTTGGCCTTCACAAGCCAACAACTCAGTGGGAGGAATCTGGGCCAATCTACCTACGAGAAGGAAATGATGGCCATCTTACATGCAGTCGAGACCTGGAGACCTTACTTATTGGGGCGACGTTTCCAAATCCGCACAGATCATCATAGTCTTAAATATTTTTTGGAGCAACGCCTATCCTCCCCACAACAAAATAAATGGCTAGCCAAAATGCTGGGATATGATTATGAGATCATTTACAAGAAAGGGAAAGACAATAGTATAGCAGATGCATTATCTCGCCAATTTGAGGAGGAAAGTACTCTGCTAGCAATTTCACTCCCCATTCCAGGATGGATTGAAGAGGCTCGCAGGGAATGGTTTTCACACCCCGGGCTCTCCCAACTCATTTCTCAATTGCAGGTAGATCCAAATTCCACCAAGGGCTACTCGTGGCAGGATGATATTCCTCGCTACAAGGACAGAGTCGTCATATCACCAACATCCACCCTCAAAAGTCGCATTTTGGCAGAATTGCACTCATCTCCCATTGCCGGATATTCGGGCTTTCAGAAGACGTATGCTGGCACCATAAGATCATTTTTTTGGACAGGCATGAAAAAGGACATCCTTACTTTCGTATCAGAATGTGATGTCTATCAACGCCACAAAGGGGAAATCGTCAACACACGAGGCACATTACAACCATTGCCCATTCCGGCATCAATTTGGACGGAGGTTTCTATGGATTTCATTACAAGTCTTCCAAAGTCAGGGAACAAGTCAGTCATCATGGTGGTTGTGGACCGACTATCGAAGTATGCTCATTTCTGCACCCTACCCCACCCATTTACACCAACTTTGGTTGCTCAATCTTTCATGGATCAGATCTTCAAATTGCATGGCATGCCCACTTCTATTGTGTCTGACCACGACCCGATCTTCACCAGTAATTTTTGGCAGGAACTCTTTAGAATACAAGGCACTCAACTAAAACTCAGTACTTCCTATCATCCACAAACAGATGGTCAAACCGAAGCCGTCAACAAATGTCTAGAAACCTACCTTAGTTGTTTCACTTCAGAAAAGCAACACCTTTGGGTACAGTGGCTACCTCTGGCTGAATGGTGGTATAACACCAAATATCATGCCACCACCAAAATTACCCCTTATGAAGCAGTATATGGTCAACTCCTGCCTTCACCTACTTCGTATCTCAAGGGATGCTCAAAAGTACAAGCAGTGGATCAACTCCTACAACAGCACGCAACCATGCTTGCCCATCTTCGAGAGAATCTTCATCAAGCTCAGAACCACATGAAGCAACAGGTAGACCAACATCGCTCAGAGCGCCAATTTCAAGAAGGGGATCAGGTCTTTTTACAACTCCAACCATATAAGCAAACATCACTCAAAGACAAGGGGTGTCAGAAACTCTCTCCCAAATTCTACGGACCATATCAAGTACTTCAGCGCATTGGAGAAGTGGCCTACAAGTTGGCCTTGCCACCTACTGCAAAAATCCATCCAATTTTCCATGTCTCATTCCTCAAGAAAGGGATTGGGAACAATTGCAGAATTCAGACCAGTCTACCTGCATTGGACGAAGAAGGGTCCATCTGGCTTCAACCCGAACAGGTCCTAGACACACGAGACAAGCAACTGCGCGGCCGCATGATTAAGGAAGTCCTCTTCAAATGGAAAGACACCTCTCCGGAAGATGCAACTTGGGAACCAGCCACTATTCTTTAGCAGTTTCCGCAGCTTCAGCCTTGAGGACAAGGCTAGTCTTAAGAGGGAGGGCATGTTAGGGTCCCACCCTAACCCCCTTATTTATGTAATGGGATCACGTCATAGTCAAGAGTCAATAAAGCCCATATTAATAATTGTAAGTGGTTAATCCGCAATTAATGACGGAACCACAGTTAGTTGCAAATGGGTCGTAGTATTAGATAGATGGTATTAATAAAACCCATGGTATTGGCCTGTGATATTGCATGTATGAGTCATATATAAAGGATAGAGACTCCCTGCGAGGAGCATCGTGTCTTATTTTGTAGTCGAGCTCTGCTCTATTGGAGGTTGCCCCCTCGAAGAGGCAAGTGAACATTACTCTCTAAATAATAAAATCATTGTTATTCTATGTTCTGGGTATCTTTTGTTCGCATATTCTGTATTTGGGTATCATTTTGCAGGTTAAGAGCATAACAATGGGAGTGCCTTTTCTCCTACAGAACTTGATGATGGTGTGGCTTGGCTATCCACATATGTATTCAACCTGTGAATATAGTTTTCATGTGTCATCAGTCTATAGTCATTAGTTAATAAACTGGGCAGACCCTTTTCCTCCAAAGCTGTGAATTTCTATGTGAAGGCATTTATCTCCACTTGCATTTCCTGGCACTTCCTTTCCAGATTTTGTATGAAGTTCCTCATGGTCAGAACTCTTTTAATCGTCAGGATGGTGCCTATCATATCCCTGATATCCAGTGCTACCAAATATTCCTTGGTGTGGGTGTTCAAGAAATGTATTAGCCTATTGGCCTGTTCGGGCATGTTTCCTAATGAGTCCCTGGCCCTTTGAATTTCTTCTTGAGATGTTGCTACCAAATCAATCTGCTCATGAATTATCTGTATTGATTTCCATATATTAGTGATGGATTGGCCAATGTTGGCCCACAGAATGCTCCTGATTTCTCTCAGAGGCTTGTCTAATAAGAGGCCCTTTTCCAATGCCTTTACTTTGTTTTCCAATGCTTTTACCTTCCTTGTTTTTTCTGCCACAGTCATCTTGGATTTATCATAACTCACTTCCAATTTTGCCAATTGCTCTTTGGCATCTTTTAATTCTGACACTTGGAGTCTTAGATTCTCCATAGCCTTTATCAGCTCCTCAGTGGTCATGGTAGTGCTACTGCCTACTCCTGTTGTTCTTGAAGTACCTACTGTCGATGTTGGGCCAGTGGGAGGAACTGTTATTGTCGCTGTAGGAGGGGCAATTGTAACTATTGGAGCTGTTTGATGTGGTTGGGAGGTTGACACTCCCTGTTTTTCCTGTAATGCTTTCTCCAAAGCCTGCTCCGTTTCACTTAGTCTTTGATTCATTTTTATTAGCAAATCCATCATGTCCTCTTCTTCTTTTTCTTGCACTATCTCTATGGTTTGTGGATGCATAGTAACTAGCAATTTCAATTGTTTTCTGAGGGCAGCTATGTCATCCTCTTTTTTCTTAATCAGTGCTTTTATTCCTTGGGATCCTTGGGATTATGTACTAGCTCAATGATAGTCTCCTCCAAGGACTTTATCCTGTTGTCCTTGGCCAAAGAGGATGCCTTTTCCAACTCTAATTGGGCAGATGTGTTGTTTAATGAATTCTGCAATTGTTGAGCTAGTATGGCTTTGTCTGCCAAAGTGGAATAGACCATTTCACCAGTTTTCTTATGTAACTCAATCTGGTCCAAAGGGTGAATGTCTTTGGCAAGAGCCTCCAGATTTGTTCTAATATAATCAACATCTGACTGTGGTTGCTGCACTCTGGGCTTGAAGTGACTCAAGATCATTTTCCCTTCCTTAATATCATATGCAGACATCAATCTCTGCTATTTGGCAGGGGTCATTTTGAGAAACTGATCATAAAGTTGCAATCTTATTGGCTCGTTCTGTGCTTTGATGTCAATCAATGTCCTCTTAATATCATAACTTTGTTTACTTTGTGGCCGTGCTAAGGAAATTTCCACATTAGGTTGTTTTCCCAATTGATGCCCATGAGAACTGGTAGATGTTTCTATCACTGGGGAAGTCAGTGGGCCGGTTGCCCTCTCACTTCTTGGACTTTCAATTATCTCCTCTATAACAACCTCTTCAGGTAGAGGATCCACTCTCTGCCTCTTTGCTTCTGGTTGCTTTGTTGGCCCACTTATGGGTGTGGCCTCTTCTCGGTCCTTTTTCTGCCCTTTTCCTCATTGAGAGGAGTCTGCAATGCTGGTATCTCTGGTGCATTTGTCTGGGCAGGAGGAATTTTCCCTTGGATTTTCTGCTTTGATGATGTTGGCTGATCTGTCATTTCTTGTTTCTCTGAATGCAACACCTATTTGCCTTTGGATGTCCCTACAGGTGGAGTACATTCTTGGGCAGGTTGTTGTGAAGTTGTAGCAGATGATGTGCCTGCTCCAATGTGTTGAGGAAATTTGAAAGAGACCTATCCAAAAGAGTCCAGGTCAAGAGTCTTTTCAAGATTTGTCATTTCCTGTTCCATTTTTTCTTCCTCAATAATCTTTTCTACCATTGTGCCCTCTACCCACTCCTGTTGATTAGCATACTGCTCTAATTCAGGGATTCTACAATGGTCATAACCTAATAGCCTATTTTTCATATTTCTATCATGGATGAATCCATTTGGGTCATAGGTTTTTGGTTTGAGTTGCTCACCTAATATCTTTTCAGCATCTTTCCACCCTTCCTTTTTGTTAATAATGAAGGGGCCTAATTGGTTTCTTAGCTTTAGCTGAGCCTTCTTCTTGGTAGCATAAAAATGAGTCAAACCTGAGCTCATAAATTTCCTAAAGTATTCTAGGGCAAACAGTCTCATAGGAACATACTTTCGAAGTTTATAGGGGCATAGCTCACAGCCATATATCCTGATCTCAATGTGATTCTGGTAAAAGTACCAATCACCTATTTTATAGCTTTTGGATAGCTGCAAAATTTTCTTCATGTCACCTGAGAGTCTGGGAGGGGAACTTCTCATCAGCAGAGAGGAGACTGGATATATAAATAGAAAAATGAACTAACAATAAGTATAAGGAGAATTATGGACTAGATGGACGACTGAGCTCCAAAATATCACAAACCTCCTTTCTCCTTTTGCATCCAATTTCCTGATAGGGACCAGAAAACAATCTGTTTGATAGTATAAGAACAGATGATATATATATGATGAGTACTTGAAGACTCCTTCTCTATTTAGACTCATGAATTTTTCATGGATTTTGTTGCTAATGAAGGTGGCAAAGTCAAACTTGACAGCAGGAGGATGTCCTGGAATAAATATGGACATCAGGGCTAAAATGGTTTCATCAACATACTCACTTGTTTTAAATCCTAGGACGTAGGATATCATATCAATAACAGATCTCCCAGCTTCATTGAAATAGACCTGGTGAAAAGGAGGTGAATCTCTGGGCTGGGAGTCTGGGCTCATGAATAATTTGGCAATCCGACCTATTTCTACAGTGAATAATTTAGAGCCTTGGTCCAACAAATATTTCATGGACAAAGGAGCCAGAGGCTGACTAGGTTTGAAGTGCAACATCTCATTGATTGAGTCAGGAGTTATATAGAAAAGGACAGTTCCATTTGGAGACATGATTTCTCTTTGAGTAGGCTCATAGTTGGCACAGCACAAGCGGATTATATCTGGAAATACATTAACTGATGGAAGATAGTATATGGGCAGATTGGACTCCCATATCCCATAGAGATCAGTTTTGCTCAGGTAACTGTTTCTAATTTCACAAAATGTTTGCAGATGGTCTTTGACACCCATTAAGTCTTGTATTTGGAAGTCCCTATCAGCTAAGGGCAACCATTCCAGCTCTTTGTGAGGTGCATTAAGGGGAGAAACATTGAGGGCCACTGGAGCCTCCATTTTTCCAAATATCTTTATGAATTTTTTTTTTAGCTTGGAGCTTGGGTTCTTACAGCAAAAACAGGTAAAATGATAGTTTCTAAGGGTTTTCTCAAAGAATTTGGAGGTCGAGACCGATCTGCATTTGGCTTAGCGGGAAAAATTTGCAGAGGGAGATAGATTCTAAGGAATTTCTCGGAATATGGGCCAAACAGTCATTATAATGTGTAGGTTTTAAAGGCAGCATGGTTTTTAATTGAAATTTGGGTTCATCGGGCAATTTTTGCAGAGAAATTTAAGAAAAACGGGGTTCGGGAATGAAATGTAGGTAAATACTTGCTTTGACCAGTGGATTGTGCGATTTGCAAGTGGCGGGCCGAGCTTGAAGATTGGTTTGCAGGCTGGATTTTAGCTGGGTGGTAGACTGTGCACTCAAACAACTATTTTAGTCAAAAGATCGCATGCACAGGTCCCATAGAACAAACAAACTGAAATGGACAAAAATGACCTTTTCATGCCATTTTGACAAAAAAATTTGTTTTGGCGGGTTTTGGCGTGCTTCGGTCGGGTGACGTCAGCATGATGCAATCTTTGTCATGTAGCAGGGGTATGGAGGCTGACTTGGTAGTGACGTGGTGGGTGACACGATGTAGAGGCGGGGTGGCGGATGACGTGTCGGATGACGAGAGGGTGACGTCAATGGGGAGGGGGCATAGGCAGTAAGCATTTTGGCTACCGCACCCCCTTTGGGCCATGGTGGTATTAGGGGGGGGGCAGCGATCACACTGGGCACCTGCCCCCTGTCTTCTGTATGGCGAGAATACCGCCCATCCCCCAGGATGCTATCGTTCGGCATGAAAGGGCTTGCGATATGCATGTGGGTCGTCAGATCTATGCGCTATGATCCAACGACTGGCGGCATACAAAACAGGCGGAGGGCTATGGCACAGGGACCCACCGTAATATTTCAACATTTTGTAATGTTTGCGGGTGTATTTTTTATGGGTTGTCGGGCGGGTTGGTTATTTATTTAACCAAATGTTAAATAAAACCAAATGTTCATATGTGCGCGCGGAGGGATATTACATGGCTCCAAAGGAACCCGTAATTCCTGAAATACTATGGTTTATGGCTATAATTTTTGAGGGTCAGGATATTTAACTTTTGGGGGTTTTATGTATTTTATATAGTAGGGGCAGAGAAATATTTATGTAGGAGTTATAATATAGAGTTATAAGGTTAATATGAAAGGTAGGTTTAAACAAAACACTTAGTTTGAAGAGTGACTTAGGCTTTAGGGAAATGGAAAGGATGGAAGCCATGAATTTTGGAGACTTAGAAAAATGGAAGAAAATCCTTTTACACAAGAAATGTGGCTTCAATGTCCTAAGTAAAAATAGAGTTTCACTTAGTTTTTCTCATAAAATGAAATGAAGTAGGAGCACTGAGCAGATCTCAATGTCCTTGAGGGGAAATTATTAAATGTTCTTGGAGGAATGAGGAGGGAAATTAGTCATGCTTCAACTGTTTTTCAGTTACCTTGCCATGGCATTTATGATATCCATGAGATGCATCATCTTTAAAAAAAAAAAAGACAAAACTGCCCATAAACCTGCTTCTGCAACATCAAAACTGCCTACCCAGCCTAATACACCTAACATTTTTTTCTTCTTTTTTCCTGGGGTGCATTTAAGCTAGCAAACCCTTACTTTCTTCTTTTCTTTTAGCTGCCTCCTATCTAAGTCTGCCCTTATTTCTTCCAGGGGCTCAGATTTAACTATTGAGCACCCTTGCTTCTCTATTTAACTAGTTATCTGCCAAGCTTGAACTGTTTGGATAGATCTTATTCTCTAGTGATAAAATAAGAAATTTAAACATGGACTGGCCAAGATTAGGATGTTTGGCCATCCATCAACTGTGAAAGAAGTCTCTGATTGCACCTATTGAACTTGCTTTGCAAAAATAGGATAATAGTGGCATTTTGGACTAGCACACTTTCCTGGTCTTTTCTTTGGGGTTCATTTTCTTTCTTTTTGACCAATTCATTCTTTTTTCCCTTTGATTTTTCTTTTAGGGCACACCCTCTTTTCATTTTTATTTTTATTTTTTTTATTTTTTTAAAATATGGAACCTTTGCAGCATGGAAAGGATGATCATATTTGGCATTTGATCAGTCAATCATGAAATATGACACCTATGGGTATAGGAACCTAATAGTGACTCCACTTGGGGATGGCTTTTCTAGGTGAAAAGCCAAGAACAACAGGTCAGATAGCCTTATATTCACTTCTTGCTGCAATCTGAAATTTCACCTTTGCTGTAAGTAAACAAAACTGTACCTCTGCAACATATATACATTTCTCATAAATTTACTCAAACAATTGCAACTTTGTTTTAACAGTTTGTCTGAGTGTTTTCCATCATATTTTCAGCTCCCAAGTCTTCTTCTTTAATTCCTCTAATAAACTCAACATGTAATACAAAAAGGTAGCACAGTCCCTTACTTTTTCTCAAAACTTGCTGCATTTTATTTTCTATCTTATTGCCATAATAAACTGCAGAAAATAAACACTTTTATGTACAAGTTATAGTCCTGTCATCTCAAAAAAGTGGGTCAAAATAATGCTTGAGCATCCGACCATTGACTGGCCCATCTCCTGCTTCTGTACCATCCAGGCTTTTCAAAAAGTAGGTGTTATTTCCTTGTACAACCTGAATAGCAAAAGGCCCCTTCCATAGGAAGTCAAACTTCCCATGTTTTCCTTTATCTTCCCTTCTGGAATCCCATTTGAGTACTTTGTCTCCTATCAAAAATCCTCTTCCTTTGTCCTTTTGTCAAAAATCTTCTTAAGTTTATCTTGTAGAATATGAGATCTTTGATACACTTCTTCTCTAGTCTGTTGTAAATGAATTGTTTGATTGATTGTCCTCTGAATGTCATTGGGTTTTTCTTGTATTTCTTGTAGCAATTTTATTACAGGGATTCCCAAAGATGAAGGGAATACTGCCTCCATTCCATAAAGCAACTCATACAGTCTTGTTCCAATGGATCTCTTTATAGTCAATCTGTCTGCCCAAAGCACATTGACAAGCTTCTTATGCCAGTTTTCTTTTGTTTTCCTCCAATACTTTCTTTATGATACTGATCAAGCTTTTATTGGATGATTCAGCTAGACCATTACCTTGAGGGTAATACGCTGTGGAGTGGCCTAGGGTAATATGGTATTTATGACAAAATTGATCATTCTTTTGGATTTAAAAGCAGCAGCATTGTCAGTTATAATCTTCTCTGGACAACCAAATCTAGAAAGGATATTGGTTTCTAAGAATTGCATGATCACTGAATCATTGGCTTGCCTAAAAGGGATGGTTTCTATCCACTTGGTGAAATAGTCTGTGGCAGTCAAAATCCACTTATGTTGGCCAGAAGAGGGAGGGTGAATTTCTCCAATGAAATCTAAACCCCATTGTTGAAATGGTCTTTCAGTGGAAATTGGTTTTAGAGGTAGAGGCAACAGTTTTCTCTTGCCTTCAAAGATTTGACATTTATGGCAAGAAACTACAAATTTCTTTACCTCAGCAAATAGGGAGGGCCAATAAAAACCAGCTCTTAGGATCTTATCAGCAGTTGATTTCCAATACAAATTTCCACCACAGTCCCCTGCATGAAATTCTTTGAGCACTTTGTCGGTTTCATCCTTTGTTAAGCAACTCAACAAAATTCCTTCATGATTTTTCCGAAACAAAACATTATCCAGAATACAAAACTTTGAAGCTTTCATTTTGAGAAATCTCTTTTTAGTTCTGGATAACCCTGGAGGAACCTGCAGGTTTAACAATATATAAATTATATCAGCATACCAAGGTGATTGTAAAAAGGCTTGATTGATCTATGGAGTTGCCATCTCCTGCTCGTTATCCAGTTCATTGATGTCAAGGGCTTGAAAGTTGGTTTCAGTCATCAATTTAGCTAATCCTTGTCCTTTTATCAGCTTTGTTGGTTTAATTTCAATGTCATATTCCAAAATGTTAGCTATCCATTTGCCTCTTTTGTCTTCAAGCCCTTCTTGGCTTAAAATATCCTTGACCACAGTATTTGGCACATAAGCTATCACATGAGAGTATAAAACGTAAACTCTGAAGTCCTTAATAGCTTTTACAAGGGCATAAGCTTGTTTTTCCATGATTTGATATTTTAAAGGTGCATCTCTAAGTGATTTGCTGAAAAAAGCAATGGGCTTCTCACATCCTTGGTCATATTTTTGTAATAGGATAGCAGCAATAGTATGTTTTGATGCAAATAAGAAGATTATGAAGTCTCTATCAAATTTTGGGCTTGTGAGGACTAGTGTTTTGGTTAAAGCTATTTTAATTTCCTCAAAGGCTTGCTTGGCTTCTATTGTCCACTTTACTTTGGAATATTTCTTCAGCATGTTATTCAACAATCTTATTAGTTCAGCCAAGTTGGGTATGAATCTTCTTAGAAAATTGATCTTTCCTAGGAAAGCTTGTAGTTATTTAATATTTTTTGGGTGAGGCACTTGGAGAATAGCTTGAATTCTATCTGGGTTAATTCTAATGCCATCTTTTGAGATTATGTGACCTAACAGTTTGCCTTCTTCTAGGTCAAATAATGATTTCTTTGGGTTAAGTGATATGCCATATTTTCTGCAAATTAAGAACACCTATCTTAAATGTTCTAAATGTTATTGATCTAACTTGGAAAAAGTAGCGAGATCATCAAGATATATGACTAGAAAATCATGAATCTCTTTCTTAAAGGCTATGTTCATTGCTCGTTGAAATGTTTCCCCTGCATTCTTAAGTCCAAAAGGCATTTTTACATACTTGAAAGTTCCCCAAGGTGTTCTAAAAGCAGTTTTATCTTGATTGTCAGGGTGAACTAGGATCTGATTAAAGCCTGAGAATCCATCTAACAGTGAAATTCTGGAAGCTCCCACTACCCTTTGTAAAATATGATCCATCTTGGGTAAGGGGTAGTGATCTTTTAGAGAAACTTTATTCAGATTTCTCAAGTCAACACACAGTCTTATCTCTCCTGTTTTCTTCCTAGTGGGCACTAAATTTGAGATCCATTCTGAAAATCTGATGGGTGCAATTATTCCAACTTCGTACATTCTTTTGACTTCCTTTTCAATAAGGGGAAGGAGGATGGGATTAACTCTTCTAAGTTTTTGTTTAAAAGGTTTTTGATTTTCTTTTAAGGGTATTGTATGCTGGATCACAGAAGTATCATAGGACTTTAGGTCTTCATAGCTCCATGCAAAAACATCTTGAAATTCTCTAAACAACTGAATGTATTTCAGTTTTTTGTCAAGTGGCAATGCTTTGGACAATTTTATCATTTTAGGCTTCTGTTCAGTGCCTATGTTGCAGTCTTCAATTTCTGCGTTTAATGGTTGCATTTTTGGCTTTCTTGGAATATCATTTGAATAAAAAATATCCTCTAGAGGAGTCAAGCCTATGGGTTAAAAATTATCCTTTAACTCAATCACTTCAGACTCTCCTTCAGCAGTTTCACCAAAGTCCATTTTCTTCAGTTCTCGTAAATTTTTGTAGGTAAAGATTGTTGGATGCAAAATCTGATCTGTTGTTTTAGCTGAAATATCAGTTTCAATTCTGTCTATTTGTTTTTCTTCACAAATGGTGCTTGTGTCTATGTTTGTGTTTGAAAATTCCTCTTTCAAAGTCAGGAAATTGTTGATCTGAGTGTCATTTTCAAACACTTGCCAATTTTTAACATTGTCTAGTACAACAGGTCTATGTTTAATTTCAGCAGTAAAATGATGGTTAGGCTCAAATGGTAGCTTACAATTGCTGGCAAATGTTGCCAAACTATGAGCATGCAAATTGTGGTTTCTTGGAATTTTAGTAAGTTGTGATTCTAGAAAGGTATTAAGTATTTCAATTGCTGCCCCTCTATAAGCTCTTAGCCTAAGATCGTTTGTGACAAATTTGCCTTTCATTTGTTGAATAATCAAATCAGAGTCTCCCAAAATTGAAATCCTAGTTGCCCCTAGACTTTTGATCAGTTTGAGACCTGGCAGGAGGGCTTCATATTCAGCCATGTTATTGGTACATCTAAAATTTAGTCTGTATGCATGTCCTTTAGCATTATCATTTTGCATGTTATGTATCCAAATTCCTTCCCCTGCTCCTAGTTTATTCACCGATCCATGAAATTCTAAATACCATAGGATTTATTGATTATAGCTAGTATGTGGAGTTTTAGAAAGCTACTTGGTGGGCAGATTTGGATTTTGTAACTCATATGGTTCGCCTTGTGTGTTTGTTGCATCAATTATTTCAATAATTTCTAAATCTTGAGCAGTAGATTCTTCATTTATGCTTCTCCCTTGTGTTGATTCTAGAGGCTTGTCATCAGTTTTGGGACAAATTTCAGCATTGTATAGGATGAAAGAGTCCATATCAGAATGCATGGAATAAATGGGGAAATTTTGGGGTTTCTCTTGACTTCTAACCACATATTTCATTAAAGTTTCCCGGTACAGTCTCTTTGGCTGGCCAAAGACTGAAATGGTGGCATAAGACATGTCTAGCTGCAAAGATCCTTGGAGCTTTGCACCCCAAGATCTAGACAAAAGCATTCCATATTTAGGTGGGATATCAGCTACCACCACATCCATTAAAATTTTCTTGGCAGGGTATTGAACTAGAGATACACACAAATCTTTGATTGGGCCTAGACACCTAACCTGGCAAGAATCAAATGAAAACAAGTCTTTATATGGCCTTGTGATATCTAGGTCCAATTTTTCCATCACCGACTTAGGCATTAGATTATGGGAAGTTCTTGAATCAAACATTGCATTGTGAAGTACTTTGTCATGAATGTTTAGGCTTACATAGAATGGAGGAACTCCTCCATCTATTGATGTACCATTAACCTCAGGGCCAAAGATTAACTCTGGCTGGTCATCTAAGACATTCACTGCATCTCTATTTTTGGAAATTTGAAGTGACCTGTTGATCTGTTCTCTATAAACCTCATGTTTAGCCAATTCAGACAGTGGAATGACTATTTTTAACTTGCAAATTTCGGTTTCTAGGTTGAAAGGTTTTTCCACTTGAATTTTTACAATACGGGCAGCAAGATTTTCTTTTTCTGTTGTGTTTTCAGTGGTTTTTTCTCTATCAGGAGTGCCTTTATGAACTAAATCTTCTTTGAAATGAATTTCAGGAGATCTATTTGCATTTTCTTTTGGAGGAAAGGAGGTAGATGGTTGTAAGTCAGATATGTCTTCAACCGTGGGCTCTTTTGGGTTGAGGTCTATTCTAGTAGGGAGTTTTGTAGGGGAAGTTTTATCCTTTGCTTTTTTAGGCTGCTTGGTATCTTTCTGCTTGCTGGGTTTAGGAATATCTATTGTTCTGCTTCTCAATTTGTATTTTTTATGAACCTCATAGATAGCTGTATCATATCCCTCTCTGAAATCAAATGATTCTCCCGATTTGGTTTGAAATGGATTGAAAATATGAGCTTCTTGGTCATCTTGAGTTAAAAAGATTTGATGTTCACTATTCAACCCCATCAGATTAATCTGAGTATCCTCTATTGGCTCACTAGAAGTTGAAGCTTTAGCATAGTTTTCTTGAAATGGAGGTCTAATGTTTTGGTCAGGACCAGCCTTCCTGGTATTAGGATTTTGATTTTTCCTAAAGTTTGGATTTCTTGCAGTGTTACTTGGATGACCTTCCCAATAAGAATTCCTTTCAATGGTTTCTACTCTGTCACCCAATCTATCCATTCCTTTGATAATTTCATCTAGTTTATGCTCAAATGCATAAGGTTCTTCTTTAAAAGGATTCCTTCTTTCAGCTCTAGCTCGAGCTCTTCTAGAAATCAGATTGGCCTCTACACTAACAGCTATGCTCTGCATGTCTTCTAAGCTTGGAGGAGATCTTTCCCTTAGCTGATATTCCATGTCAGAATCAAATCCATCAGGGAGTTTGATCAAGGCCAAGTCTGGTGGAGGTCTAAGGTTCTAAGGAATAGCGTTGTACACATTGTTGAATCTGGCACAGTAGTCTTGGATAGTTTCTTGTGGGCCTCTTTTCAAACACTCATATTCTGATAGGATATGTAATGGGTCCTTCCTCTTTTCCCATCTGTTCAAAAAGGTTTGGTAAAGGGCATCTGGATAAGCAATTGTGTTTACAGGGAGTGCCCTAAACCAGGTCCTTACATCACCAGTTAAGCTTTGGACAAAAATTTTCATTCTGACATCATTATCATCGATTTCATAGTTCTAAAAATAATCCATCATTTTCTTAGTATGTTGTTGAGCTGTATAGGTGCCAGTACAATCAAAATAGGTGATCTTACTTTGATAATATTGAGGCATAGCCCCTGGATTTGCAGGTAACTGTAGGGGGGCATATCAGTTTTCCATATTTGCAGGTATAAATGGGACAGCTGGAAGCACATGATAATAGCTGAGATAAGTGTTGTGGATGGGGGAGTGGAAAAAATTCTTTGAAGTGATGGTGGTGAACTTGAAGAAGCTGCAGCGACAGTAGAAAGGATTGTTGCTTTTCTAGGAGGAAGCTCGGATTGGGTAAGGTTTTGCTGAAGTGTATCAAGGTTCAAATCAACAAAATTTATAGACTTTCTTGTCCTTTGAGGTTCTTAGAGATCAAGTTAGGATTCTCAAAGATAGCTAGAGGATTCGGATCTGGATTTGATCTAGTGTAATGGGTTTTCTTCTTTGGAGCCAGCTTCTAAATCTGTTTTGGTATTTTCTGGAAGTATTTGAAGAACACTGCTTTTGACAATATCTTGCTAGGAAACTATGAATTGTATCCTTGAATTTTCTTGAAGATCTTTTGAAATCAAAAAAAGGAAACTGATCAAATATTTGAGACAGTTGTTTAAATCCTAAAGCTAGACTGGAGATAGATTGAAGCAGCTTTTATTTACTCCTGTAATTGCATAGCAAAAACAGTTTCAAAGGCTGTCTGGCTAACTTCAGGCTCCATCTATAGCTTTAGAAAATAGACAGCAGTAACAAACACAGTCATTCAGTTCCCTAGTGGAATCGCCAGTGATGTTATCACTCAGGTTGTTCCCCAAAAGCTGTGAGAAAAGGGAATACAGCCGAGGTAACCACTAACCAATCTCTTAGATGTAGATTCTAGCCAATCTACAGCCAGATAGGGCTCTCTCTTTATGATTTAGCTTTGTTTTGCTATATGTTAGACTAGTTATGAAGTACAAGTATTTGTTTGATTTTTGGATGGTGACATTCAATAGAACAGGGATGCAAAATATGAGAAGTTAAGACCATTGGGTTAATGGAGTCAATGAAGATGAATTTCTGGGTATGGTTTCTTTGACAAAAGGAGGAACTACAGAGAAAGATAATTAACCATGGAACAAACTATAAGTTGAAATCAGGTGAAATGGGGTCAAGGGATGAAGGGAAATCAAGAATCCTTCATCATGCTAACAGAGGGAAAGTGGATGAATGTTACCAAGGAGAAGTTAAGAATTCCTTGGCTATATTCAAGGTGTAAGAACCAAGGGAAACAGGAGCAGTTAAGAATTCCTGCCTATGCTAATTCTGAGGAAAACATTTAAAACCATAGGGATTGGACACAGAGTATAGTTAAGTAAGTTTTGAGTTATTCTTTTTCCCTATAATTTAGAACATGATACATAAATGATATATAAAACATAGAAACAGTAAAACATGAGTTAAAAATACTTATTGATCCATGAAGTAATTCGAGAATTCTGCAACATATTCTTCTACCATTAGTTCCACAACCATATAGTTCAACAGCAAAGAATTCTAGAAACCTTTTATTCAGAAGGGTTCTCAAAGTTACAACGCAGTTCCAGAATGGTATCACCAACCCCTAATACTTAGCTTGGGGAGGTATTTGTACGAAATTGTTTACAAAATATCTCAAAAGAGATAATATCTTGCAATAACTTCTTTCACCTACTCTACAGAAGGAGTAAATTCTCTTAGGAACAGAGAGAAATGAATGCAGAAGTAAGAAATGTTGTGCTGGCCGCTCAGTTGGTGAGATGCATTGATTATTTTCTCAGCGAGTCGGCCGATGGATACTATAGTGAACTTCTGCGCTGCTGGCGTTGCTTTCTTGGGTGCTTTTTCCCGCGCTTTAATTGACTGCTGCCCAGCACGATTTTTATCTGCTCTTTTCTTCACTTTATGGCATTTGTTATGTTCTGGAAAAGTAAACAAAACTTTGAAATCTGCCTTACAAAATTTCTAGCATACTTTGCCACCACTGGTCATTTGGTAATTGGTGCCTGCGCATTTTTATCAAAGTTTCATCCTCATCTGTGTACCTGAAGAAAGCGGGCTGGACTGTGAAAATATGCCTCACTTCATGTACAATAAAAAACAGATTTTCCAGATTGTCATATAGGCTCTGTCCAGATGGGAGTGCCTTTTCTCCTGTGATGTTGTGGCTTGGCTATCCACATATGTATTCAACGTGTGAATATAGTTTTCATGTGTCATTAGTCTATAGTCATTAGTTAATAAACTGGGCAGACCCTTTTCCTCCAAAGCTATGAATTTCTGTGTGAAGGCATTTATCTCCACTTGCATTTCCTAGCACTTCCTTTCCAGATTTTGTATGAAGTTCCTCATGGTCAGAACTCTTTTAATTTTCAGGATGGTGCCTGTCTTTTCCCTGATATCTAGTGCTACCAAATCTTCCTTGGTGTGGGTGTTCAAGAAATGTATTAGCCTATTGGCCTATTCAAGCATGTTTCCCAATGAATCCCTGGCCCTTTGAATTTCTTCTTGAGCTGCTGCTACCAAATCAATCTGCTCATGAATTATCTGTATTGATTTCCATATATCAGTGATGGATTGGCCAATGTTGGCCCACACAATGCTCCTGATTTCTCTCATAGGCTTGTCTAATAAGAGGTCCTTTTCCAATTCCTTTACTTTGTTTTCCAATGCTTTTACCTCCCTTGTTTTTTCTGCCACAGTCATCTTGGATTTATCATAAATCACTTCCAATTTTTCCAATTGCTCTTTGGCATCTTTTAATTCTGACATTTGGAGTCTTAGATCCTCCATAGCCTTTATCAACTCTAGTGGTCATGGTAGTGTTGCTGCCTGCTGCTGTTGTTGTTGAAGTACCTGCTTTTGATGCTGGGATAGTGGGAGGGACTGTTGTTGTCGTTGTTGGAGGGGTAGTTGTAACTGTTGGAGCTGTTTGAGGTGGCTGGGAGGTTGACACTCCCTATTTTTCCTGTAATTATTTCTCTAAAGCCTGCTTCGTTTCACTTACTCTTTGATTCATTTTTATTAGCAAATCCATCATGTCCTCTTCTTCTTTTTCTTGCACTATCTCTATGGTTTGTGTATGCATAGTAACTGGCAATTTCAATTGTTTTCTGAGGGCAGCTATGTCATCCTCTTTTTTCTTCATCAGTGCTTTTATTCTTTTGGGATCCTTGGGATAATGTCCCAGCTCAATGATAATTTCCTCCAAGGAATTTATCCTGTTTTCCTTGGCCAAAGAGGATGCCTTTTCCAACTCTAATTAGGCAGATGTGTTGTTTAATGAATTTTGCAATTGTTGAGCTAGTATGGTTTTGTCTGCCAAAGTGGAATAGACCATTCCACCAGTTTGCTTGTGTAACTCAATCTAGTCCAAAGGGTGAATGTCTTTGGCAAGAGCCTCCATATTTTTTCTAATATAATCAGCAACTTACTATGGTTGTTGCACTCTGGGCTTGAAGTGACTCAAGATCATTTTCCCTTCCTTAATATCATATGCAGACATCAATCTCTGTTGTTTGGCAGGGGTCATTTTGAGAAGCTGATCATAAAGTTGCAATCTTATTGGCTCATTCTGTGCTTTGATGTCCATGAATGTTCCCTTGATATTAGAAATTTGTTTGCTTTGTGGCCGTGCTGAGGAAATTTCCACACTAGGATGTTTTCCCAATGCTGCCCATGAGAACTGGTAGATGTTTCTATCACTGGGGAAGTCAGTGGGCTGGCTTCCCTCTCACTTCTTGGACTTTCAATGATATCCTCTATAACTTCCTCTTTAGGTAGAGGATCCACTCTCTGCCTCTTTGCTTTTGGTTGCTCTGCTGGCCCACTTATGGGTGTGGCCTCTTCTCGGTCCTTTTTCTGCCCTTTTCCTCATTGAGAGGAGTCTGCAATGCTGGTATCTCTGGTGCATTTGTCTGGGCAGGAGGAATTTTCCCTTGGCTTTATTGCTTTGATGATGTTGGTTGATCTGTCATTTCTTGTTGCTCTGAATGCAGCACTTCTTTACCTTTGGATGTCCCTGCAGGTGGAGTACTTTCTTGGGCAGGTTGTTTTGAAGTTGTAACAGATGATGTGCTTGCTCCAATTTGTCGAGGCAATTTGAAAGAGACCTATCCAAAAGAGTCCAGGTCAACAGCCTTTTCAAGATTTTTCATTGCCCGTTCCATTTTTTCTTCCTCAGTAATCTGTTCTACCAATGTGCCCTCTACCCACTCCTCTTGATTAGCATATTGCTCTAATTCATGGATTCTACAATGGTCATAGCCTGATACCCTATTTTTCATATTTCTATCACGGATGAATCCATTTGGGTCATAGGGTACCCACCAAAAACTCCTTTTTAGTTTGAGTTGCTCACCTAATATCTTTTCAACATCTTTCCACCCTTCTTTTTTGTTAATAATGAAGGGGCCTAATTGGTTTCTTAGCTTCAGTTGAGCCTTCTTCTTGGCAGCATAAAAATGAGTCAAATCTGAGCTAATAAATTTCCTAAAGTATTCCAGGGAAAAATTTGGGTTCACCGGGCAATTTTTGCAGAGAAATTTAAGAAAAATGGGGTTCGGGAATGAAATGTAGGTAAATACCTTCTTTGACCAGTGGATTGTGCGATTTGCAGGTGGCGGCCCAAGCTTGAAGACTGGTTTGCAGGCTGGATTTTAGCTGGGTGGCGGACTGTGCACTCAAACAACTATTTTAGTCGAAAGATCGCATGCATAGGTCGCATAGAACAAACAAACAAAAATGGAAAAAAATGACCTTTTCAAGCCATTTTGACAAAAAATTTGGTTTTGGCGTGCTTCGATCGAGTGACATCAGCATGACGCAATCTTAGTCATGTAGCAGGGGTATGGAGGTTGACTTGGCAGTGACGTGGTAGGTGACACGGCAGATGATGCGGAGGCGGGGTGGTGGAAGACGTGTCAGATGACGAGAGGGTGGCATCAGTGGGGAGGGGGCATAGGCGGTAAGTGGTTTGGCCCCCGCACTGCCTTTGGGCCATGGTTGTATTGAAGGGGCGGGCAGCGACCACACCGAGTGCCTGCCACCTATCTTCTGTACCGAGGGAATACCACCCATCCCCTAGACGCTATCGTTCGGCATGAAAGGGCTTGCGATATGCATGTGGGCCGTCGGATCTACAGGCTATGATCCGATGGCTGGCGGCATACAAAATAGGCGGAGGGCTATGGCATAGTGACCCACCATAATATTTCAACATTTTGTAATGTTTGCGGGTGTATTTGTTATGGGTTGTCGGGTGGGTTGGTTATTTATTTAACAAAATGTTAAATAAAACCCAGTGTTCATATGTGCGCGCGGAGGGCTATTACATGGCTCCAAAGGAACCCGTAATTCCCGAAATACTATGGTTGATGGCTATAATTTTCGAGGGTCAGGATATTTAACTTTTGGGGGTTTTATGTATTTTATATAGTAGGGGCGGAGAAATATTTATGTAGGAGTTATAATATAGAGTTAGAAGGTTAATATGAAAGGTAGGTTTAAACAAAACACTTAGTTTGAAGAGTGACTTAGGCTTTAGGGAGATGGAAAGGATTGAAGCTATGAATTTTGGAGACTTAGAAAAATGGAAGAAAATCCTTTTACACAAGAAATTTGGCTTCAATGTCCTAAGTAAAAACAGAGTTTCACTTAGTTTTTCTCATAAAATGAAATGAAGTAGGAGCACTGAGCATATCTCAATGTCCTTGAGGGGAAATTAGTAAATGTTCTTGGAGAAATGAGGAGGGAAATTAGTCATGCTTCAACTGTTTTTCAGTTACCTTGCCATGGCACTTATGATATCCATGAGATGCATCATCTTTAAAAAAAAAAAGACAAAACTTCTGATAAACTTGCTTCTGCAACATCAAAACTGCCTACCCAGCCTAATACACCTAACATTTTTTTCTTCTTTTTTCCTGGGGTGCATTTAAGCTAGAAAACCCTTACTTTCTTCTTTTCTTTTAGCTGCCTCCTATCTAAGTCTGCCCTTATTTCTTCCAGGGGCTCAGATTTAACTGTTGAGCACCCTTGCTTCTCTATCTAACTAATTATCTGCCAAGCTTGAACTATTTGGACAGATCTTATTCTCTAGTGCTAAAACAAGAAATTTAAACATGGACTGGCCAAGATTAGGCTGTTTGGCCATCCATCAACTGTGAAGGAAGTCTCTGATTGCACCTATTGAACTTGCTTTGCAAAAATAGGATAATAGTGGAATTTTGGACTAGCACACTTTCCTGGTCTTTTCTTTGGGGTTCATTTTCTTTCTTTTTGACCAATTCATTCTTTTTGCCCTTTGATTTTTCTTTTAGGGCACACCCTCTTTTGATTTTTTATTTTTTTAATTTTTATTTTTGAAAATATGGAACCTTTGCAGCATGGAAAGGATGATCATATTTGGCATTTGATTAGTCAATCATGAAATATGACACCTATTTGTATAGGAACCTAATAGGGCAGAGAGACTAGTTGAGGCCACCTGAGCCTACAATACAACATGGAAGACTACCACTAGATTTACACCCTATGAGCTGGTCTATGGGAAAAAGGCTTTTTTGTCCATTGAGTTTGAATATAACACATCAAGGATGGCATCCCAAATAGATTTGGATCTCATTCATGCATAGAAAGAAATATTGTTCCATTTAAATGGCTTGGATGAATTCAGAATGCAGGCCCTCCTACATACAGAGATAGTTCAACTTCAGAGGAAGATCTGGCATGATAGACATATTAAAGAGAAGAAATTTCAAGAGGGAGATTGGGCATTGTTATATGATTCGAGGTATAAAGACTTCAAGGGCAAGCTAGGGACAAGATGGCTCGGACCTTATGTGGTGGAAAGATGCCATGATAATGGTTAAGTGTAAATCAGGACTATAGATGAAGAAGCCATTCCATTGCTTTTTAATGGACACCGATTGAAAATGTACAAGAGGCCTTTATCAAAACAAGAGTTCATTGACAATATCAATATGATAGTGATGATGGTGGAGCAAGTTCCAGCTCCTCCCTCACCAGGTCACTGAAAAAAGAAAAAAAAGAAAAAAAAAAAAGAATAAGGATTCAGGTGAAAACCTCGATGAGGTGTCTGAGTCCCATCTTTAGGTTGAAAACCTTATGAGGCAGCCCAATGATGAAAAAAAATAAAGAATTAAAAAATAATAAGAATATCCCTGGGTGAAAACCTTCCTTGAGGCGCCCAGGTGTTATAGACATATTTGGGCACTGCAACCCCAATCTTATATGTCAATAAACCGAGGGCTCTTTAACCCCTAAAAGTGTTGTTTCATACCCTAAAGGATCATAGTCAACTGATTACATCATTCCCCAAAAGTTCCACCTGAAAAACCACTCAGAACTGGCCAAAACTAGACCATACTGACTACCCCACTGTGAAGGTGCGATGCATACTGACTTCTACACTAGCCAGGTGTGATGCATATTGAAGAGGCCTTCTGTAGGGTGCGATGAGCGAGGATGGACAAATGTTCGAGATAGTTTTCTCAGTGGATTCTCATGGAAAATTCTAGAAACTTCTCCTATGACACTTGACTCTCTGAATTTGCCCAGGGATGGGTAAGAGATCCAAGAAATCTCCAAGTGGAACCAAGAACAACAAGTGGAATGACACTAATAAAAAGCCCAGAGATGACTCACACCCTTGCAGACATATATAAATGGATCCCTCATCTAAGAGATCTAGAGGCTAGAATTTGGTAATTTGTAAGGAAGTGTTAATAGTTTGTCTTTGAGAAAACACATTGTATTGTTGGGTGATCTTGCTTTTCATGAGGTGGAGAGGGCTTTGATGCTGGGAGGATGATGTTGGATCAGACAACTGGGTTGCAATTCTCCCTTCTACTATTAATAAAGTTCTTTGAGTTTTCCTCCACACAATTATGTATTGTGAATGTTGTTATTTTTGAATGCCATTGTATGATCAATGTATTTCTGATTCTGCATTGTTTATGATATAATAGATCGAGAAGATTTGATGGTGTTTTGTTACTTTGTCTCTACAGGTATTCATTGAGTGGGATAAGTAGGAGAAGAGGTGAAAACTCTATCAAGTGAGAGAGAAATCAAGCAAGGAGTTAAGTGGAAGATCCAGGTTGGTCCCTTAACTTCTCTCTTATCTATCATACATAAATGAAATCGAAAATTGCTTTGATTGTTTGTTTCTAAGATAGCTACCAATCCTAGTGGGACTAGCAGATCGAATATACACTAGTTTTCTCGAAAACAAAATGGCAACTCTATCGGGGATCAAATAGTTTGTTTGTTTTTTGTTGATTGTTTGTTTTATAAACTACAGACGGAGCCTGAAGTTAGCCAGATAGCCTTCGAACTGATTTTTCTCTGCAATTGCAAAGTAGATGAATGTTGCTTCAGTCAATCTCCGATTTAGTTTATAATTTGAACATCTAACTTACAAGCATTCTAGATGCCCTATTTGTAGCTCAATAACCTTCCAAGATCATACCCCTGTACTTTGTTCTTTACTGTTCATAATAGCTTAGCTTAACTCACTGAATTCAGCTGCAAATTTGAGCCAAAAACCACCTTAGTTGCGCTCCTTGGCCCATTGTACTGTCTTTCACTGGAAGCCAGTATGCATCGCACTTATCGAGTGTAGTAGGTGAGATGCATCCCTATTTCTGTGAAGCATAGGTCTGATGACTGAGCAATCCTATTTCTCTCCTTGAAATTTGGGTTTTTGTCTTTGTTTTTAGCTCTATTCAATTGTTTTGCTGCTTATTGACAGTACCTCATTGCTGAAACCTCCTTACTTTACATAGTTCAGCCTCCATTCATTAGGATTAGTAAATGTTTTTATGTATTTTTCCATCATTTGCAATCCGTTGTCAAAAAGTTTCTTAAATCGAACTGTCATTTTGGTGCAAAAAAAAAGTGTCGTAACTGTCGTGTTGTATCAAAAAGTGAA
The DNA here is from genome assembly GCA_031772625.1 of Pinus tabuliformis. Taxonomy (NCBI): domain Eukaryota; kingdom Viridiplantae; phylum Streptophyta; class Pinopsida; order Pinales; family Pinaceae; genus Pinus; species Pinus tabuliformis. Next base: position 1,937,516,904 of record CM062818.1, on the reverse strand, counting down.
GTGTCATTGAGTATTCCTTCCTTGGATAGTCGATTGAAATTTTTGTCATGTATTTGATTTGATTTGTTGATAATTTGAAGTGTCGAAAGAATCTTCTATTCGAAATCGAAAAGTGTCGTTTAGTATTCCTTTCATTTTGAAGAGATATTTTCGAAATGTCGCTTTGAAGAAAATATTTCAGATCTATATTTAGTTTTCCTTTTGGCATTCTTCACATTAAAGGGAACGAAAAACAAATACATGCATTTTCATTTGCATTTGGACTATGTGCGAAAAATGATTTAGGAAAAGTGCGTTTAGTGTGTGCTCTTTTCTTTATGTTTGAAAGAATCATAATCTTCTTTCCTTAGTAGCTAGGATTTTCATTGCTAAAAATAAACAACGATTGTTTATCATTTTAGATTGCATATTTAGGAATTTTACATCTACATCACGCGGTGAACCTTGAAAGGAAAACTTCTAAGCAATATCAACTCTAAAATAAATTTCAATGAACTTAACAATGCTTTGGAACCTAACGCAACACATCCAGAGGTCTAAGCTAGAGATGTGTACTGGCGTCATAAAATCTAGTAAATATCATTTTCATCGAAGGTTGGGTGATTCCTCCTCTTTGATACGACAAGTGCTAGCACAGACTTGTGCTCCCCATACCATCAAGTATATATTGGGAGACCACAATAGGTTTATATCCTTTATCCATAGGAATCCATGTCTATCGCCCTATCAATCGCAATGCACTGAACACATCATTCAGGAATATTGACTACCATACATAAGTCCTTGGTAATTTCTCTTTAATTTATCACCAAGGTGTATCTTGCAGTTTTTCAATTGGTTTGGTAATCCCTCTGTCTAGATCTCCAAAGTAGTCACTTTCGTTCCTTTTCGACTCCTTAAAAGAAAAGGTCCATCTAAGCACTTATCACTTCAGGCTCATTAAAAATTGAAGGGGACTAGAGTCATCTTTAGATTTTTCTTGACTCTTAAAAATTGAAAAAGAAAAGTTGTGTCAAAACGTCATTAAAATTTATTAATTTTAGAATAACATCCATGTTCCTTCATTGGTATTAGGTTGAGATAATGGAGTCCACCAATCAAGGAATCCCTTTTGACGGGATTCCTAGTCCGTTTACATCTTGTGGAAATATTGGTGCACCTCATATGGCCACTTTGTCCCTTTCGGGACTTACTATTGGCCTGCCAGTATGGCTATTCTCAACCTCTGTGGTTCAAAATAACGTGATTCCTCAGTAGTTGAATCAACATCTAGTTGATACTAAAGTTGACCCTTCACCTTCCTCTTCGTTTGTTTCTCCCTCCCCTTCTTCATCTTCGCTTGGTGAAAATAGTGATGCTACTAACCAAGTACCTAAGATGAAGAAGAAAGGGAAGGAGAAGAAGAAGAAGTCGGTTAAGTAAGGGGGCAACCATGGAGCATCTGGTGAAAACCCGCACACTAAACTTTTCAAACCTAAAGATTCATGCATAATTTGTAGAGGAGACCATTTCATCGAGAATGTCTGTGCATTCCTCGGATCTTGAGAGAATGGTCTCCATGTTCACACCACCAAGTGTCATCAACCTCTGGTGATCATGTTGACAGCACACCATCAACTAGTAATAATGGAGTCAATGGACAGAAAGGAAAGGTCAGATTTCCATGTAAGTTATGTGAAGGGAACCATACTCTTCCCCATTGTCCTTTTTTGGATGAAGCCAAAGGAGTCTTGCATAACTATCTTGCTTCACCGCAGTGACTTCCACCTGGATACAGGAAACCCTCCCCTAATCCTTTACTAGTTGAAAATCCAACTGACATAACTCAATTTTCGGTCAAAACACCTATCATTGAAAGTGAATCTTCTGAGTCCATACCGAACCAAAGTCAACAGGTCGAGATGGCAGCCGACCCAGTTATACCTTCAAAAGGTCCACCTTCAGATGATACCATTCCCAAAGAGAATGAGAATGATACTATTCAAATTCTTTTTGTTACTTCAAAGTCTGATGAACTTGGGGGCAATCCACACGTTCTTTCACAATAGGAAGAGAATTTCCCAGTTCCCACGACTCAAGGGTTTAATTCAACCGTTTATTTGGTAACCCCTCCAAGTAGTCTAATTGCTTCCCTTGATTGGAATCGATTAGCAAGATATCGCCTTCCTTCTAACGTACCATTCTGGATCATAGTATAAGTTTACAAAATGATCGTGTCTAGAACTATCATAGATGAAGGGGCTTCAGTGAGTATCCTTTCCTGAACTACTTGGAAAGCACTTGGTTCACCATCGCTTATGCCTGTTACACAAAATTTGTCAAGCTTTAACAAAGGAACACTTGACCGTTAGGGATCCTTCCTAAGTTGCTGATAACTTTGAGAAGGAAAATCATTCACTTGAATGTGATGGTAGTCCAAGGACCATTAGATTACAATCTACTCCTTGGACGTGACTATATTTACAACATGGAAGCTATTGCTTCAACACTCTTTCGAGTGATGTGTTTCCCGCATGAAGGAAAAATTGTCACTGTTGACCAACTTTCATTTCCTGGTTCAAACACTGTTCCAAGTCAAACATCATCCCTAAATGGTCTCTTTTCATCAAGAGTGTCTCTTCAACCTTCTTTGCATCCACCTAATTACAATGAGTAGTCTAGTGAATATAATGAATCTTAGGAGGCATGCACCCTTGTCTATTTTGGCGGATGAACCAAACTGAAAAGATAGTTTTCCTTGTAGGTTATGTGATTGGTCTTAAACACCATTCAATTTTGTCTGCGTTGCGGATGAAGCCAAGGAAGTGCTTTGTCTATTCTGTGGACGAAACCATCCTACCATATGAATGTCCCTGTAACTGAAGTGATTGGTCTGAGACACCACTCACCTTTGTCTAATTTGCGGACAAAGTCAAGGAAGTGTTTTTGTCTAGCCACTGACAAAAACAATCCTGCTTAACCACAATGATTCCCATATGGTTACTGGAGACTCTCCATTTCTCTATGCCTGGGGGCATGAAAACCTTTTTATGCAAGCAAAAAATGACCAATTTTATTTTTTAGCTTTTTAGCTTTTTAGTTTTCTAGTATTTCAACTTCTTAGGTTAGGTGATTGGTCTGATCCACCATTCACCTTCGTCTATGCTGCAGACGAAGCAAAGGAAGTGTCTTCTCTAAATTGTTGACAAAACCATCCTACCTAACCTCAGTAGTTCTAGTTTTTGTAGCTTTTTTAGCTTTTTAGTTCGGTCTTTTCTAGCCTACATAAAAAGGTTATGAGCAATGTTTTTGCAAGGTTCAAGCTCAATAAAAAATGAACCTACCAAATGAAAAATGTTTTTGCAAGGTTCAAGCTCATTAAAAAATGAACCTGCCAAATGAGCATATGTTCCCCCAGAGTTCAAGCTCAGTAAAAAATGAACCCACCTTCTGATCATATGTTCCCCTAGAGTTCAAGCTCTTTAAAAAATGAACCCACCTTCGGTAAATAACCTTCGTGATTGCCATTACATTAGCCTTTGAGCCTTGGTTGTGTTCCTGCCATCACCTCCATTATTTTGGTCAATCATATGCTTCCACTTGATTGTTTACCATTTTGAGGAACATCTGCGATGAGTGGTCTTGTTAGCCACCCTCTTCACATCACGATTTTTTGAGAAGTTCCAAGATTACCTGGAACTAGTTGCTACCTCGGATACCACTCGTTCCTCAAAAAACGAGTCCACTTTAAACCCTTTTCAGCCTCGCTAAATATGAAAAGATTGTAAAGAAATTGGCCTCTCCAGCTCACTAAAGTGATTGGGAGTTCCATCCCTCCTATGTATTTTAAACTTTTCAAACCTGAGGGATTATCTCATGAAAAAGTTCGAGTGCTTGTCTTTTTTAGCTCGCTAAAGTGATCGGAAAAGTCATCCCTTTTGTATTATTTTAATCTTTTTCAGACTTAAGGGATTATGCTATGAAAAAGAACTACTGGAGTTCTCTTTTCGTCCCTTTTCAAACTCTCTAAACATGAAAAGGACCGAGTTGTCTTTGTCGTTAAACTCGTTAAAACAATAGCGAAAAACTTGTCCACCCAGACAAGAACGAGTTTCACTTTCACTAGACTTGCTAAAACATAGCGACAGGTTTTCTCGAAGGGAAAATTATAAAACAAGCATATGTTATCCTCCTCAAGCTTGAAAAAAAAAAAGAGGTACTGGTTAGCAATGACTAGGGAAAAAGGGAAGAAAACTTGAAGAATTTTATGATAGCAGGTCGCTCTTGAACATGACACTTTCACTCCATCACCATGATTGAGTCGGGTTGGGTTATTCCATTCACCAGTCATATCACCATTGTTCCTCCATACCATCCATATTTTGGGATTAACGCTACCAATCCATCTCAGTGTTGCTGATATGTTAAAGAGAAGTAATTCAAATAATTCACCATCTAGTCAATGCCTCATCCACTGCAATACCTTCAACCTCCATTTTTCATGACCGCCATTCCTAAATCTTGTGTCGTCGATCGTTTTCACCTCCAGAAAATCATTTGCTTCGTTTCGTGTCATAGATGTGGGATACATTAAGGCCCTCCTACGACAAGTCACTTCTTGTCCACATCCGCTCATTATCCAAGAAGTTGACTTAGAAACAACCCTTTCAGTACTTTGAAGCTTGCATGCCTCAATGGCAAGTTTCTCACTTCCGACGACAAGTATACATTAATGGCCATCAACTGAAATATTTTGTGTGGTGTTCGAAATCGGATCAAATATTCACACCACGTGAATTGTATTGTAGTACCTTGAGGGTCATTATCATTATTGGTGATTCCTCTCATGCTTGTTAATAGCTTACATTATTGGTTGGTAATCAGACGATGTCTTTCCATGTTCGACTTCAGGACATCTTTTCACATGGATCGACTTGTACATTGAGCGAAGATTGAATGAGTTTGAAGACCCTGGATCTAGTTTCATCCATCCGGGCTGTGATATATTCAGGGATATAAAGACATCAAATGTACACAAAAGTTGCACAGATAGTCATCTAAGCCAAGGAAGATGACTCTTCATATGAAGAACCAGTCTGCGACAGAAGATAATTATCTGTCCTATGTACATGTAAATGAATTTATAAAGTTAAGCATGGGAATGCCTGCCTCAGCTAGATCATGAAAATAGTATGATGATGATGTATTGTATTGTATCTTATACAGGTCACCTTCCAGTTTGAATACCTCAGATCCTCATGATAAAGCATTTCACCCGACATCAAAAGATTTACGACTTCATGCCTTAGGGGGAAACTGTTATAGAAATATTTGGGCACTGCAACCCCAATCTTATATGTCGATAAACCAAGGGCTCTTTAACCCCTAAAAGTGTTGTTTCATACCCTAGAGGATCATAGTCAACTAATTACATCATTCCCCAAAAGTTCCACCTGAAAAACCACTCAAAACTGGCCAAAGCTGGACCATACTGACTGCCCCACTGTCAAGGCGCGATGCATACTGACTTCTACACTAGCCAGGTGTGATGCATACTGAAGAGGCCTTCTGTATGGTGTGGTGAGCGAGGATGGACAAATGTTTGAGACAGTTTGCTAAGTGGATGCTCATGGAATCTTCCAGAAACTTCTCCCATGACACTTGCCTCTCTGAATTCGCCCAGGGATGGGTAAGATATCTAAAAAAACTGCAAGTGGAACCAAGAACAACAAGTGGAATGAAACTAATCAAAAACCTATAGATGACTCACACCCTTGTAGACATCTATAAATGGATCCCTCATCTAAGAGATCTAGGGGCTGGAATTTGGTAATCTGTAAGGAAGTGCTGATAGTTTGTCTTTGAGAAAAGACATTGTATTGTTGGGTGATCTTGCTTTTCATGAGATGAAGAGGGCTTTTATGCTAGGAGGATGATGCTGGATTAGACAGCTGGGTTGTAATTCTCCCTTCTACTATTAATAAAGTTCTTTGAGTTTTCCTCCATATAATCGTGTATTTGTGAATGTTGTTTTTTTGTGAATGCCATTGTATGATCAATGTATTTCTAATTCTGCATTGGTTATGATATAATAGATCGAGATGATTTGATGGTGTTTTGTTACTTTGTCTCTACAGGTATTCATTAAGTGGGATAAGTAGGAGAAGAGGTGCAAACTCTATCAGGGGAGAGAGAATTCAAGCAAGGAGTCAAGCGGATGATCCAGGTTGGTCCCTTTGCTTCTCTCTTATTTATCATACATAAAGGAAATCACAAATTGCTTTGATTGTTTGTTTCTAGGATAGCTACCAATCCTAGTGGGACTAGCAGATTGAAAAGATACTAGTTTTCCCAGAAACACCAGGGCAAAAAATATAGGGTGAAAACCTCTCTGAGGCAGCCTAGTTGTTTTTCAAAAAAGAAAAAAAAAGAAAAAAAGAAAAGAAAAGAGAAAAAATACATAATTGTTATTTTCAGGTAGGTGACAAAGACAATCAAGGAGCAAAGAGAAGATCCAAAGGGAACCCTGCCTCACATATATTCATCTCCTCTACTCCTTACCATGCATCCCTCCATAAATTCCATTGCTTTTTCACTTCATTGCTTCAATTCAGGTGAAGACTTTGTTTTCTACAAGATCCCCTGTATTCCTACAAGATACCCTAAAAACCTACAGGAAGCAATTCGAAGGTGAATGGTAGGTTAGTTAGGTCCTGTAGCAACCTATCTCATATAATATCAATCATCGGCTATAGGTCTTCACAAAGTTGATCTAGACAGTAGATAGTAGACATTAGCCAACAAAGGAGGAAGAAGAATAACCATGCAACAAATAAACAACGCAGCACATCTGATCTTCGACAACTGCAGCATGACATCGAGACCACAGGTAAGTATCCTGCTCACTCACTCATATGCATAATTTGATCAAAAGTTGTAAAGGTTATGAGGTAGTTGGTTTATAAGCAAAAAGGTGTCTAGTTAACTTAGCCACCTTCATGCAGTCATCACATACAAAACCAGGTGTCCTCTCACATGTGGCCGTAGTCAACTCAAAGATAGAGGAGGAGTAGGACAAGAAGTGTTTAACTATGGATCTACAAGGTGGGAGTTGATTACAAGGAGTTGGAAACAAAACATTGTTTGCATGCATTCATGCATTCCACCTCCTAGAAACTCCCTAACTCAAGTCACTCTTATAACTTTGGCCACCCACCGGAAGCAAGGATCCAACATTCTTCAAGAGAATTTCTACAAGAGCATGCACAGGAACAGTCTACTGGAGCAGTCTATAGGATACACAGAGGCAGTCTACAGGATAGGTAGAGAGGGGTTCAACAGGGAATATCACGAGAATTGTCTACTGCCACCATTCTAAAGAGGTAGGATCTAAAAATCCATCCCAATTACAAGAAAATGAATTAGAAATGCTCTAAACGCTAGTGGATATAACAAATGTGGGAGGTATATTACATACATAGGAAACTCTGTTTTCTCCTTAATTTAAAATTCTTGTGTCAAACCTCTCATTTCCTCCTCAAGCCTCACAAGCAAGATGACATGAGGGTTTAATAAGAGAGAACCCAAAAACACTGTGAGGATACAAAAAGACCCCCAAGTGCTTGAAATATTTATAAGACACCAATGGATGGGGTTTTTCGAAAAATTCACAGGGTATGATGATGAGGTGGCTCAAGAATTTTCTCATTCCCTCACTCCACACAAAAGAATCCATGCCACTGTTATAGTTAGAGGGCTCACTATTGTTGTCACCCCAAAACTCATTAGTAGGGTCACCACACTCCCCCTAGGAATTCCATGGAGAAAATAAGACAAAGAAAACAATTGGGTGGCAAAAGGGAAATTCTTTTTAGAAGGTGAAGAACCCAAAGAGGATAAAAATGGAGTAAAGAGGGATAGTCTGTCATACCCATGGAGTGAGGTAGGTTACCAACTCATCAAATATATCTTATGTGAGGGTAGATATAGTGTTGTTTATGGCTATCATTTTAGGATGCTTTAAGAATTAAGATTTGGGGTAGAAACACTAGTTCACCAAAGGCTATTTCTTGATGCAATCACTCATAGACTCCAACAACAAAGTAAAGGAAGGGAATCCACAACAATTGGATCACCATGGGTTGATCAAGATCCTCATTGAGGATTCCCTCCAAAACCTCAGGATCCCTATAACATTGTCAGTATTCAGAGACTTACCAGCAAAGGATGACATCAAAACCCTCACCTATGATGTTAGTCCTTTTGTCAGTAAGGAGGAGGCAAAACAAAAAGAAGAAGATACCGAGCTAGATGGGGATGAGATGGATGAATAAGAAACCAATACAAAGGAACATGATGAAGGAGAAGAGAAGGAGGAGGATGTTGAAACAGAGGAGGAAACGAAGGAAGAAACCGATGAAGATGGGAAATAACAACAAGAGGAAGAAGATAAGTAAATGGCTTAAGGGACAAAGAAGCAATAAAGAGAGATCAACTTGAGAGGGAAAATGCATGGTTGAGAGGACAGTTGCATGAAAGGGAAAACCAACTAGCATGTATGGCAAACCTCTCCTTGGAGGCCATCTAGTGTAGGATGCCAGCTAAATCCTATTCTCTTTACCTCAGAGAAAAATGGTTGCAATTTCATATTAAAACAATAGCACAAAGGGGCACCATGCCATTTCAGATCTTTGTGATCAAAGTACACTAGAGGATAGGGCTAAAATGGCTGAGTTTTACTTGCACAACATGGCCCTCACAGACATGAATGTTTAGGATCCTACTTCCAAGCTAGGAGATCTACAATTAATGGCTTTGGCATCATCGCTTAACCATGAGGAGTCAAGGGCTGTAGAGATGAAAAGAATATTGGCCAGAGAGCAAAATGAACCTCTTTTCATTAGAGCCGAACAATCAAATCCCAAGGGCCTAATCAGCACCCATAATCTAATTGCAAATGATCCTCAACTGGCACCTAGATATCTTGGTGCCTAAGAGCAAGAAATTTCACATTTTGAGGATATGTTTAGGCTGTTAGGAGAAGATAGTATACATGCCTGCTTAAGGAGATGCAACACACTACCACACAGCTTGAAGATCAAAGAATATCACTCCCCTCAAATTTTGAGAGAGGCACTCAACAGGACACCTATGTATAAGCAATCAATGCAAAGGTTGAAGGTCAATTGGATAGGCCTAAAACTCAGTCCACCACTACTCCTAGGGATGCTAGCAGGGAGAAAATAATATGAGTAAAAGAGGTAGTGGGAAGAAGTAGAAAGGAAAGCAAGCTTCTATGAACAAGGAAAAGAGACCATAGTAGAGACATGCGTGTTATAGCTCCAAACCTCACTCTTGGTGTTTTTGATGCTGCACTCATGGCCTAGGGCAACCCCTCCTTCCAGACCTGGTCCAAATATTCAAAAAATAGTGTTTTACTCCCTATACACGACATTTCCCTGAGCTAAACGCATGTGTACATGGGTCTGTGTATACCCAACCCGCGTATATGTCTTAAAACACTTAAAAAAATTAAAACTCCTTAATTTCAGGCAGAGATCGAGGGTTTTATTTGTTGATTACCTATCAGTGCCCATGGCCCAATTGTTCCCAATGAATTCCCAACTAAAAAACTACTTTGGGAGAAGTATACAAAGGCTTCAATGGGAAGGCCTAAAGGAGGAGAGAATAGAGAGAAAGATCACTCTGCTGAGATTTTCCCTGACTAGGTTTGAAGATCCTTGTGCTTCCAGCACTTCCCCATTTGCAGGAAACCCTTGTTTCCTTGTGTGATGAAGTCTTTCTACTTGAGAGATCATGGAGTAAGTCATGAAAGGAGTTTGTTGAAGGCTTGAGACTGGACAAATCCGGAGGACGGTTCTGCTTGGAGCCTGCGAAAGGACGAATCAGGTGAAATCATTCCTTTCTGTACTTTAGTTATTTATAATAAAAGAAACACTTGCCTTGTTCCTGATATAAATCTTCTTCATGTTCATGATGTCAATATTATAATTCATATGTGAATGGTTGTTTCTAATCATATAACTATCTACCTTTCCTTATGTTATGAAGATGATTTCTTTATGATGCTTGGTCAATATACTACTATACTTTCTGGAATTGTTTTTTTTTTGCAGATTGAAGGGCTAAAAGGAACTCAAAGAGAGTTTGGACCCTAACTGGATCTTCTCAAAGGAAGGACGTCAGGTGCACGCCTTTTTCATATAATTTGTTTATATTGGCATCATGGTTGTATGGAATGTGTGTTTTGTTTTGTAAATAACCTCTGATCTGCTAAGGTATCAACCCAAAGACCCTAGGGGAATTTATCCCTTAAAAAAATTGGCTACTTCACTGGGGACAACAATATTGTTATTCCTAGTTTGGGTTTATTCAAGCCAATCAGGGCTCATCTGTCTGTTTTCTTGCTATTACTGTGTAGTCTGTTCTTGTAGGAACTTGAATTGTAAGTTTGGTCAGTTTCTTCAGACTGTTTTTTGTTTTTCTTGAAATCTTTTATATACGCTATTTTTCTTATTTACAGAAGCGTATATACGCATGTTTCCTTAAGTAAACCCACGTATATGCAGGTTTCCTTAGGCTCAGTCACGTATACACGTAGCTGTACATCAATACAGTCACGTATATCTTGTAATTTTCAAGATTTTTCAAATCTTTTTGTTTCTGAAGGTCTGTCTGCTAGTTTGATTCAGTCCTAAACAGTTACTTTTCTGTGTCAGTCTTTAGTTTTACAGCAAGTATCTAATTTCAAATTCTCTCTGATTATGGAAAGTTTTGGTATTATTTGTTTTTGCAAGCATCATTGTTTTTGTTTAAGCATGCAAGATTTCTTCCTGGGAATCTTGGCTGCTCTGATTCCTCAAGGCAGGAAGATTGGTCTCAATATTTGTGTCAAATCTTGTTTTGGTGACCTTTTTGTTTGCTTGTTGAAACTACATTTTTGTGACCATCTACTTTTCTTGCTTTTCGAAAGTTGTTGATTGACACTTTCTCGAAAATTGTCTTTTTGATCTTTTGGTCTTTGTTGCCAAAGCTCTCATTGCTACTTTTGAATATTAAGAGCATCTCGAAACACATTCTTTGTTGTTGAGTTTTCATCCATTTTGTGTTGTCATCTTGCAAAGTGTTTGTTGCCGATTTTTCAATCATAAAGTTTCAGTCTTGTTGAGAGCACTTTTGAAAAGACATTTTTGATTTTTCTTTTGAAGAAAACTTTTTGAAAAGCTTGGTTTTTCTTTCTTGAACTTTGTTTTGATTTAGTTTCTTTTAGTGAATGAAAGTGCATTTTTGTTTGTCTTGAAACTTGCTTTGAGTGTAGAGACGAAAATGAGCATTAGTAACTCATATTCCATATAAACATTTTAAGTGGAAAATCATATTGATAAACAAGTTACTTTCATTTCTTGATTTAGAGTAGTCTTAAGTCTTGCATCAGCATGTACTCATTGCATTAGGATAAATTTGCATATCTTTTTAGGAAATCCATATTTTTGTTAACTTTTGTGGGTTTGAAGCGTGTGTAAAAGAAAAGAAAAGAAAAGAAAAATTTGTTGCTTTCTTTGAAGTTCCTCTGAACCTAGTAGAAATTTCTTTCATCGAAGAACAAAACGAGTGCAGCTGCATATAGTTTGGTTTTTATTAATTTCTTTTGCGTCAAAACACCACAAGTTTCATTTCCAATTATCCCTTGACTTAAGAATAACCCATTTAAAAACAAGCGCTAATTAAAATATACTAGACCATTTCATAATTGTCAAGCTAGACACACCAACAAGTTTTAGGATATTTTAGGGCCTTGGATTAGGTGAGTGGAGAGAAAACTCTCCAAGGCCATCTAAACTGTCAAACATAGGAGTCTGAATAGTGAGTGAAAATCCAATAGTGTTAGGGAGACCAGGAAAGCTCTGGATCTAGGAGTTAAGCAAGAGGGTTTTTGATGATAAGGAAGAGAGATACCCCCTCTCCTACTTGTCAGATATAACCTCAAGACTATTCCGCTTGGCTTCTAATACGAGTTGGTAACCTTAGTTGCTACCCCTAGGGATCTACATAGGTGGCTACAGAGGGGAATCCCGTGGCACCTGAGGTCGACGTTGTATCACTCTCAACGGTACTACTGGAGGGCACCCTTGCGAAGCTTGGGGGCTTGCACCAGTGCAGGCTGTTGTTAGGAGGTGAACGTAACTTCCTCTATTACCTTCGTTGGTAGGATTGGGCCGTCATTATCCCAGACTATCTTTAGAAGGCCCCTTACTTCACTTTCTTGTATTTTGGTGTCTAGTCCTCATCACCCAGAGCGGAAATAATTGAAAGTTGTTTGACTGGCTGATATCTTTTAGGGACTTTTTAGTGTGTGCTTTGTGCTCTTAGTTGGCCTAGCTTTCATTTTTTCTTGAGTCTTTATCTAGAACTTAATAAAAAATTCAAAGTGGCTGACCAATCACCTAGACGGTCTCGAAGACTTCGTGGTCTTTCACCACCAAGTTTAGAGCCTTCTCCTAGAAGGTGCAGAGGTAATACTTCCAGTGGGTTTCATCCCGTGGCAGCTGACACATCAGGGATTGATCCTCCTCACAGGGACATAGTGTTCAAAACAGGCCTAGTACTTTCACGGAACAAGAGAGGAACACTCCAGTTCTTTCTCGAGTTCTCTTTCAATCGGAAGATAACATAGAAGTAGAAGAATTTCAAGAGTCGTTCGCTGCTCCGAATTCTCCCTTACCTTCTAGTTATCCAGAAGTATTACAATACATTGGGTATCCAACACATAGAACGTCAAGTCCAGGTCATATTACGCACTTACCATCGATGGCTACTACTGGAAGCATGGCTTCTACCACAAGTGCTACAACTATGCAGACTCCAACATCAGTATAAGGGGGAAGAACCATTTCCATCCCCTTTGCATCTTTACTTAGGTATTTTGCTAGCACATCTTTAGTTGGGTCTACCTCCATTCCTTCTACGAGTGGAAATTCCGAAGCCAATGCTTTTAGTACTAGATTCTTCCAATTTGGCACCCATTCACACGGTATTCCATCAGTTCCATTTAGTGCCTCCACATCCATGATGGGTGGATCGGCTTCATTTCAGGGTTTTCCTTTTAGAATTGGTCATATACCACATTCCAACTTGACGATAGGATCTATGCCTTTTTCCGCTACAGGACAAAGCAGTAATCCGTTTCAAGGTTGGACTAAACCTGTGGTTAGTGGCATGGGAACTAGGAATCTGTTTTTTGGTCAACAAGGGAATAGGCCGTACTCCACAGTTAGTTCATTTCAAAGTATTCCTCCCTTAGCTTCTGCTTGGAATCCTTACCAGGGGTTATACTCCTTATAATCCTTTAGGAGGGAGCATTGCCAATTATGGAGGTTTTTCGGTCGGAGTTGGTCAAACTCTGAGTTTTGCTAGATCACAAGGTCCGCCTTTTGGTTCAGCTGGTTTTGTGGGTTACTTCGGGCAGCCTGGTGCCTTCCAAAGTCCAAGCCAATCTTTTCAGAACTTTGGGAACTCCACCTAGTCTAGGTGGAATCCCCAAGGTCCTCCTAGGCTTCCTTTTCTGGCAACTTTGAATTTTCCAGATCTCACAAAATTAACAAATGATCCAATCAAATACAATCCAACCTAGCCTTCAGTCCCAACCAAACTCCCTTCGGACATTCCAAAGTTCGAGGGAAAGGGCGATGAAGACTTAGGTGACCACGTAACCACATTCCATCTGTGGTGCTCATCAAACTCCCTTATTGATGACTCGATTAGGTTGAGACTTTTTCAACGCACCTTGACTGGTAATGCGGCCAAGTGGTATATAGAGTTTCCAGGGGGTAGCTTTACATCGTTCGCGTACTTAGCTAATATTTTCTTAAATCATTTCCAGTTGCCCGTCCGTTATGATGCTGGAACTAAACTTCTGGCAAATTTCCGTCAGGACATGGCAACTCACATTTCTGACCACATTCAAGAATGGAGACGAAGAAAGAGGCTTATTAAAGCCAAGATTCCCTCGAAATACTGTCTCAAATGGTTTTTTAAATCTTTACAACCAGAAATCTCTAAGGATGTCTCCCTATCCAGAATCTATTTTGAGGAGCAAGCTATTTTTAGAGCCCAGCAATTAGAGTTAATTTATTCTCAATCTGGGATTCTACAAAAAATCTTGCCTGATGCTCCCGGGACTAAGGTTGATATAGCCAAGTTGAAGCCAGTCCCCACGCGGATGGTATCATTGGATCGGTAGACACAAATGCAGTGAACCTGTTGAGTCAACTGTAGTAGTTGTCTTTACAAACTGCTTCTAACAACCAGGTCACATCGTCTAATCCTTCATCTTCTCAACCCTCTTCAGTTAATGCCATCCAATCTACCAACCCCAAAGGAAATCAAAATTCCAATGGGAAGAAGAAAGGACAAGGTAAGAAAAAGAGTCAGGATGATAAGACTAACGCAAATAAATCCGACAATAATGTTGGTGGTGGTAGAAATGAGTCTAAAAAGAAAGTCAAGTTTCCATGCAATTTATGCAGTGGAGACCATTTAACTCATATCTGCCCCAAGATTCAAGGCACTCAACACTTGTTAGGGTAGTAAGGGACTTCTAGCTCTCAAGCTATGTTAACCAACCATTTTCCCCAAGGGCAACAACTTCTTGCTGGCATGAGTTCAAACCCTGGTACCTCCGCAAGGGGAAACCAGGAAGGGGAAAATTCATCAAATGTTTTCATGATGGGTTCCAATGTCTATGTGGCCACTCGGTCACATGATTATGGTAAAGAAGAAACTTCTAAGGAAAAAACTGCTCCTCGAAAAACCGACCTTCATATTGAGCAACCCCCTGTCGAGACTATGCCGCGGATACCGAAAGGTTCTGCTAAATGTGTGACTATTAATCCTAATGCTAGGGCCGCCCAGAATTACTCCATTGTTGAGGATCTAGCTCAGAGTCCATGCACCATGTCCACTTTAGAGGTTCTCTAGTCATGTCCAACTCAACGAAGTGCTTTACTTTCAATGATTGGGGCAGTTGATCCAACTAACTCTTTAGTGCTCACTTTCAACATGTTAAATGTCAAAAAGCGACTCCCTCATCATATGGCTTTCCAAATAAAGTCTACATACCAGAAAATTAACATTTTTCGTACCGTTATTGATGAAGGAGCTTCCACGTGCATCATGTTGATGTCATGTTGGAAGGCTATTGGATCACCTTCGGCTGTTCCTTCACCTACCCTCCTGACTGCATTTGATGGGCATTCTCATAAGCCGCATGGGATTATCCCAGCCTTTCCCATATGTGTTGGGGGGAAGGTTGTCAATATTGAAGTAGAAGTCATTGATGCTAACCTGGACTACAATATCCTCTTAGGAAGGAACTAGGTATAAGAAATGGACGTCGTTGTTTCGACTTTGTTTTGTGTCATTTTCTTTCCTCATGAAGGGAAAATCATTAAGGTTGATCAATTGGATTATTGTCTAGTCGATCCTCAAGCAATCTCTGACTCTACTGTTCTTTTAGTGGATAACCCTCGTCCGCCCACTGAGAATCTAGGAGTTGGGATGTATTCTTCATTGATGGGTACCTTTTATCTTCCCTTTCCTATCACTAGAATCAATGTCGTTTCATCATCTAAGGAGTCTCCTCGAAAAGAGTTCTATTGAACTCATTATTTTTCAGACCCTTGGACCTTGCCTTCACCTACGAACACATTAGATGAAGGACAAGTTAATGGAATGGCATTCCCTATATCTGTAGCTGAGCTTAGATACTAGTCTATCATTAACTCTGTAGACAACCACTCTACTCCTTTTTTCGAGGAGGAGCTAGATGGTGATGTGGCCCCGGCCTGGACCCTTGATTCTACCTCCGCCTTGGAATGCTTAGATATGGTTTTACCTTCTAAAGAAGCAATCCTAGAAGTAATGATGGGTGTAGATCGACCTTGGGAAGACTTACAACATCGTTCATATTTTCTTCCTCCATTGCAGGAAGTAGAATCTAGGTTCTCTGAGCTCTTTACTAGTGATGTTTGTACGGTATCAAATCCTTTGGCTCCAGCACACTTTCCTGCTAAAGGTAATATGTCGGTGATTTCAAAAATGATATCTATAAACATCTCTATAAACCCTAATGTGATTGAGAATCTCTTCATCGGAGTTGAATGTTCCCCTGAAGAAATTCAAGTTTACACCGACCTTTTCAAGGAATTTTGAGATGTATTCGCTTGGTATTATGAAGAAATGTCTGGAATTGATCCATCTATTGTTCAACATGAGATCAAGACGTATGAAAACACCAAACCAGTTCATCAAAGGCTTTGACCTATTAATCCTAGGAAAGCAGTGGCCATTGAAGCTAATGTAGAGAAGCTGCTCAAGGCGGGTTTTATATACCCTGTTCCTCTTACCGATTGGGTTTCTAATCCAGTCCTTGTGGATAAAAAAAAAGGAACAATCTGAGTCTGCATTGACTTTAGGGACCTAAATAAAGCTTGTCCCAAAGATAATTACCCCACACCATTTATTGATTAGATTATTGACGAGTGTGCGGGTAGTGATATTTTTTCCTTCATGGATGGTTTCCGATTATAATCAAATCTCTATCCATCCTAAAGATAAACATAAGATAGCTTTTATATGTCCTTGGGGTACCTTTGCATACAGAAAGATGCCTTTTGGTCTTAAAAATTTTGGAGCTACTTTCCAGCGTGCCATGTCATATTATTTCCACGACATTAAACATATCATCGAAGCATACTTGGATGCTCTAGCTGCTTGTTCTCGAAAGAGAACTGATCACCCTAGTCACCTTCGATTGGTTTTTGAACGATGTCATTTTTATAAGATCCGGTTGAATCCCAATAAGTGCGTTTTCGCGGTTACATCTGGTCAGTTATTAGGGTTCATCGTATCAAATGAAGGGATTCGAGTTGATCCCTTCAAGGTTGAGGCAATAATTTAGTTGCCTCCCCTGTCCTCAATTCGACAAATTCAAAGTCTTCAAGGGAAAGCTATTTTCTTAAGAAGGTTTATAGCAAATTATGCTAAGATCACTAAAGGATTTATGCATTTGCTACATAAAGGAGTTCCATTTGTATGGGACGAATTTACGCAGCGGTCATTCGATGCTTTGAAAAAGGCATTAGTCTCTACCCCGCTTTTGAGTCCACTGAATTATGGTAGGGACTTCCTTTTATATCTCGTTGCAGCAGAATCAACCATTGGTATGGTTCTCATTCAGGAAGACGATGCTCTCATGGAGCATGTGATTTATTATTTGAGCTGAGGCTTAATAGGTCCTAAACTTCACTATTCTCCGGTTGAGAAGTTGGCTTTGGCAGCTGTCCATGCTGTCCAGCGGCTCCGTCATTATATCTTGCTACGCAAAACTTTTGTCTTAGCGGCGGTCAATCCATTTCAATTTGTCCTCAGTAGGCGAGTGATTGGGGGCAAATATAATCGATGGATAGTCATTTTACAAGAATTTGATCTCGAGTTCTTGTCCACCAAGTCTAAGAAATCCATGGTTTTCGCTGAGCTAATTTCTGAGCTGCCTTGTGGAGAGGATACTATTTATGAGGAAAGTTTTCCCGATGAACATTTATTCCTCATCTCTTCAATCGACCCTTGGTATGGAGATATCATTGTCTATCTTCAGACTTCGAGGTTTCCCTCTACTTTTTCTAAGGATGAATGCCAAAAATTATGTCACCTGGCCAAAAATTATGTCATCATTTGTGATATGTTATATCTTTCAACTTAGTTACTGGAGAATCCACAGTAAGAACCACTTTCTGCCAACGTTTCAAATCCCAACCGGGATCCATCATCAGGACAACTTGAATGCTTGATAGAAGAAGAGCTTAGCTGAGAGATTAAATCCTTCGGCATTGTTTAACCTTAGAGGAAGTAGAGTCAGTGGTAAATGACTACCGCAGTGGAGCTTGTGGTCGTCATCTATCATGGCTTGCTACAGCCCAGCGTATCTTACATGCTGGCTATTTTTGGCCTTCGCTCTTCAAAGATTGTGTTGAAGCAGTCAAACGCTGTCACCCTTGTCAAATCTATACTCAGAAGATGCGTGCACATCCAACTCCTCTTTTTCCTGTTGTCACTGTCGATCCTTTTACTAAGTGGGGTATTGATTTTACAACTTGTAATCTGCCTTCAGCGGTGAATCACAAGTACATTATCGTGGCTGTGGACTACTTTACGAAGTGGGCCAAGGCCATGCCCACTTATAAAAACGATAGTGAAATGACAACATTGTTCCTTTTTAATCAGATTATCTCAAGATTCGGTATCCCGAGAGAGATTGTCACTGACCATGGCATTCATTTCCAGAATCAACTAATGTCTGAATTTGCTCTTAAATTAGGTTTCCGCCAGGAACATTCATCTCCTTATTATCCTCAGGCCAATGGACAGGTCGAGGCAGTTAACAAAACTCTCAAGACGATCCTACAATGGACAATCAACAAAAATCGATCCAATTGGCATCTTATGTTGTATCCGGCTCTTTGGGCATACCGAACCTCCGTAAAGACTGCTACTGGTTTTACACCTTTTCAGTTAGTTTATGGGATGGAATCTATCTTTCCTATCAAATGTGAAATTCCATCTCTTAAGTTAGCTGTTGAGCTCCTTCTAGAGACTTCTAGTCTCGAAGAGCACCTCCTTCATTTGGAACATCTCGATGAGCAGCATCGAGATGCCGCCACGATCAATGAGGCTCATAAGAAAAGGGTTAAAATGTAGTATGATAAAGCTATCTACACTAGAGTCTTTTTTGAAGGTAACCTTGTCTTGGTCTATGACCAAGATAAGGACACCTTGGGGGCAGGCAAGTTTAAGCATATGTGGTATGGTCCCTTCATTATTAAATGAGTTTTAGAAAAAGGGGCATATGAGTTAATCGAATTTGAAGGAAACAAGTTGGCAGAGCCTTGAAACGGGCTCTACCTCAAGAAGTACTTTGCTTAAGTAGTAACTAGGAAATGGCTTCTTTGTAAATTTTGTATATTTGTACATATCTCATCGAGATTTTTTGATATCGATACTTTTTGGTCTGTTGTGGCAGGAGTTGATGGATGACTTGGTCTATTTTGGATTCGCCGATGGTGCTAGTCAGCACACTCGGAACCTCGCTTCCCCAGCTTGGATGCTCTACTATCCAACTGGCCAATTGATGGTGTCAAGGGGAGTATGCATTGGTCTCGCTTCAAATAATATGGCTGAGTATACTGTCGTCATTAATTTACTATCCGAAGCCATTTCTTACGAAATTGATTTGTTGGTAGTTTATCTTGATTCACAATTGATAGTGTCACAATCGAATAACATTTATCGGGTAAGGGATCCATGTCTATATCGCCAGTATTTAAGGGTGAGGTTGTTGCAAAGATCATTTACTTACATTAATTATTTTCACATTCCAAGATCTCATAATTGGTTAGCTGATTCTATCGCTAATCAAGCATCAGACTGGCACATCAATCATTCATCACAATAAAATCAAGCATAAAAAATTCAAATGTATATATATATATATATATATCATAAAACATATTGAGTGTACATAAGTGTGTCCAAAATAATATACAAAAATTGGGACTCAAATTCCCATAATCATGTCCATTACATCTAATGCCCCAGCTCAGGATGAGCGGCTAAGTAGGTAACTATCGCATTGGCCACATGCCTAAGAGTGCAAACCCAGTCACGTGGCATGCCAACCACATGGCGCTGCATATCTATAGGAAAATCCTCTACGGCCGCCATCGGTACTCCGTTAGTGAGTCTCACTAAGTGCCACTAAACTATGTGTAGCAGTCGTTCTATGTTTGCAGCCACATCTTCGGCCCCTCGGTCGTGATGTCTGTGCCATGGGAACTTATCTGGTTGTACTGGCCCAATATCTAGAACATGATCATCATATTAATCATTTTAATCCTCTCAAATTTTTTTTTTTAAATTTATTAATTCGAAAAAATCACAAAAAAATTATAAAAAAATAATAAAAACACTTACCTATGTCACCCCATGCTGTAGTCAGTGGTAATACTAGATCGAGATCCCCTCGAAAATCCAACCCAGCATAAGGGTAGTCATCTATGGCAATGATCTGCTGCTCCCACCAGGAGAAGAATTCATCGTCAAATGCAGTCTGTGGGATGTCCCCACCTCCTAGATGTTTCATCAAGTCAGCCCACCTGCCCATGCATGGATCTCGTGGGGTGCTGATTAAAACTCGCACTCTAGGATGAAGTGTTGGGACCCTCTCAAAAAAGAAAGAACACAAAATAGTCCCATATCCGAAGTTTTTGGTCTGCCCTCTCTTGATAGAAGTAATTTGGATTTTCATGTTGGTTAGAAGAGGATTACACGAGAAAAATGCGGTGGTGAGACAATCTACCACCAAGCTTATGGCTAGTCGTGATACTTGGTGTAGAGAAGCTGATCCGTTCACTCTAGCTATAGTGAACAAGATTATCCTCAGCGATAAACTCTCCACATGTTGATTGGAATTTGACTTCCAACCTTCTCTGGATGTCCCGGGAAATATCTATGTATGTAGTCCTCAATCGAGAGACTACCTCATGTCCTGCCCCTAGAATGTACTACCTCTCCCCTTCGGGAAAGGCCTGTGATGAAATAAATGTTTTCCACTTCTATCCTGTGTGGCATCTGGTCAATCATAAACGAATCATCCTCGATGCTCCAGTAGTGAATGAGCATCTCAAGTAGGCGTATGTTTGCTTTCATATTTGCAATTTGAAGAATTTTAGCAAACCACATCCCTGTAAGGCATCCAAAGCATTGGGATCGTTCATGACCTCATCATCCACTGAGGTATGCTCTCTTTCTCACCAAGTGACTGGCATCCTGAAGAAAAAATGATTTTGGACCGTTATTTTTTTTGTTTCAAATGTTTGCAGCGTATACGCGGGTCCCTTTACACACAGTTGCATGTAGGGCCCGTGTGTACGTGGGTTTCATATACTCAACCCATGTATACGTCGCGGTGAAAATTTTGACAAAAAATTCAATGGTAAAACTTAAATTAAAAATTCTAAAACTAGTCACAATTGAATGCAAGACAAGTATAGAGGTTACCTGGTGGTTTTGGAAGGATCTGAACGGTTGAATCTGGCATATGGAAAAATTTGCTTCTTTTGCTCCTCTCCTCTGCTCTCAAGCTCAAATGGTGAAAATGGTGAGTCCAAAAACTATTTTATAGGCTTTGAAAATGCAAAATTTTTTCAAAACTTGATTTTGTTTGGTCTCATGTAACTTTTAACTTGGGAGCTTGGAATGTCGAGAATGGTTTGATTTTCAGGACATTTTGGACATCTTTCGATAGTTTCAAGACGGTTCGATGACTGCTGACCCATCATGGTAGGTATTATTTTCTCACTGGCATATGCGTTAGGGACACCATTTTTCCGTTGCATTATGCATACTAGCCTCCATCTACCGATACACTTGCCATAGGGTCGATGCCATCGTGTTATGGTTCTCAAGCCACTTTCACTCGCCAATTCTATAAATCATGACACGATGGTAGAAGCCATCGTTTACACGGGCATCGTAGTTAGCACCTCACTGAAATTTTTTGCCCATGCTGCTCCGGTCTGAGTAGGCTCGAGAGTCCTCCGTAGTCCCGCCATGACTTATGTGATGAAGTCTCATTCCTCTTTACTTCTTCGCTTCATTCTGGCCTTATACCCTAGAGGCTCCTTGGTGTTGAGTTATACTAGTGCATTTCATTTTGACCATTTGCACCCTTTTGGCCTTAAGCAAGTTGGCCTTAAGCCGGCTTCACTTGGACTCGTGTTTAAGCCAACTTTTGACCATGACTACTGCGAAATCAAACTTGCATGCCCTTGCCTTCTACAACTTGACACACCTTGATCCATGGAAGGAACACACCTTTGAGTGTCTTTGACCAATTTTTTACCTCCCTGCATTGAGCATAGGAACGTTCCAATCCCAGGAACTAGATCATCTATTTCACCAACACTCATTCTTCCACTGTACTATAGCATTCTTTTATTCTTTTTCCAGCTTAAAGGAAATGACAAAAAAATTATATATTCCAAAAAAAAGAGCAGGAATGGGACAATATTTCCACTTATTTTTGGCAGCTAGAGTCAGTCGTGTCGCCCTTGAACAAAGCACTCAAAGCCAAGTTTCCTCCATTTGGGCGGGATTTAGTTTGACCTAGGCACGCCTTAACGTTGTTATTGAGTTAGTCCTCCCCCGATTGGTTATATCTTCCAATCATATGGAGGGTTCATTCGTGCCTCCTGCATGACGAACTTATACAGAGTCATCATATGCTGCCACATAGTCACATTGAGTCGTGCTTTTGTTCAGGGGAAGTTAGCCTGAGTCGACCTCTCTGCGGTGTCTCTTGACTCATTTTTCAGTCGGCCATCCCTGGTTGTCAGTATCATGTCTATCATCACATCAGCTATATTGGTCCTTTACTCATGTCGGTTTGAGAAGGTCCCCATTGACTTCTTGCTAGCGGGCCTTGTCCTTATCGATGACGACATCTTGCTCTGAGGACAGGCCTAGAGCTACACCTTGGCCCTATTTTCATTATTTATAGGTTGCCTTGTGCTCAGCATCGATCAGTATCATGGGTCTTTGACTGAGTGGTTTCCCTTGTGTTCAACATCAGCTTACATTATCACACATTGGGATTCGTGCAGTACCTTGGTTTCTATTTTACCCTATTGGTGGATACCTTGCCTCTGTCTCAGCTTTCATTATTGGTTGGTTTAGAGGGTTTCTACCGTGCACTAGCCACATCTTGTGTATGCCGAAAACGTGCTTCGGTTGGGTTACTACATCTTTTTCGTCTGATTCCTTCCACATTATTGGCCTACAGGTTATACTCGCGCTAGATTGATGAAGGATGCCTTAATGCCTTCCTTCTAGTGGATCTTTCCCCATCGACTACGACTCATTGCTCTAGGGAAAAGATCTAGAGTCCATTTGGCAGTACCTTGGGGTTTGTAGTCATTAGCGGCAGATCCTTTGCTATCGATAGTCAGAAACCATCATTGTCTCCTGATTGATAGATTCTTACAGGTGTTCGACTCCAGCTCATCTATTCACACTTGTTAGATTGTGCTGGGTACCTTGACGCTCATTATCATTATCAGTGAGTAGTCTCGCATTTGTTAACGGTATACATCAATGACCGGTAATCAAATTATTTCTCACATGGTCGACTCCAGACCATTTATTCCCATAGTGTAGAAATGTACCACGGTAGTCGATGAAGACCTCAGGTTGCATCAGCATTCATTGGTTCACTTGACAGTTGCTCCTGTTCCTACTAGTTGATACCACCCCACCTTATATGTTGTATTCATTCATGGCGACATTCTATGTGTTGGCACCTGAGTTTACACTGTAGTACCATCCTATTCCATCATGTCCATTTGGTACCTTTTGTGATCAATCTTTGATATCAGTGATCCAGTTCATTCTTCAGCATCATTAATGTTCTTATATGTGATATTCAGACATGTACTTGTTCGGTCGTGATCAGATGATCCATTATGTATTTTCCAGTTCTTTATACTTGTATACTTAGTGGATCCGCTTGTACTTGATATGCAGACATGCTTTACTTTTTCTGAGCATGGGTATGACCGCCTCAGACAGTGTTCCTTTCTGATCTCCTTTTGTGGCTTGGTAGGCTGAACTCTAGTGAAGTCCTTCTCAGTTTTTGACAGATTTCCTTTCCATGTCCTTGCTTAATATATTTCGGCCATCATGTACCCCTTCTGACCTCATATATTAGGGGGCATCTCTTATAGCTACAAACCTCGCTCTTGGTGTTTGTGATGCTGCACTCATGGCCTAGGGCAACCCCTCCTTCCAGACCTGGTCTAAATATTCAAAAAATAGTGTTTTACTCCCTATACGCAACATTGCCCTGAGCTAAATGCGTGTGTATGTGGGTATGTGTATACCCAACCCATGTATATGTCTTAAAACACTTAAAAAAATTAAAACTCCTTAATTTCGGGCGGAGATCGCGGGTTTTACTTGCTGATTACCTATTAGTGCCTGTGGCCCAACTGTTCCCAACGAATTCCCAAATAAAAAACTACTTTGGGAGAAGTATAAAAAGGCTTCAATGGGAAGGCCTAAAGGAGGAGAGAATAGAGAGAAAGATCACTCTACTGAGATTTTCCCTGACCAGGTCTGAAGATCCTTGTGCTTCCAGCACTTCCCCCATTTGCAGGAAACCCTTGTTTCCTTGTGTGATGATGTCTTTCTACTTGAGAGATCATGGAGTAAGTCATGGAAGGAGTTTGTTGAAGGCTTGAGGCTGGAAAAATCCAGAGGACGGTTTCGCTTGGAGCTTGCGAAAGGATGAATCAGGTGAAATCATTCCTTTCTATACTTTAGTTATTTATAATAAAAGAAACACTTGTATTGTTCTTGATATAAATCTTCTTCATGTTCATCATGTCAATGTTATAATTCATATGTGAATGGTTGTTTCTAATCATATAACTAACTACCTTTCCTTATGTTATGAATATGATTTCTTTATGATGCTTGGTCAATATACTGTTGTACTTTCTGGAATTGTTTGTTTTGCAAGTTGAAAGACTAAAAGGAACTCAAAGAGGGTTTGGACCCTAACTAGATCTTCTCAAACGAAGGACCTCAGGTGCACCCCTTTTTGTATAGTTTGTTTATATTGGCATCATGGCTATATGGAATGTGTGTTTCTTTCTATAAATAACCTCTAATCTACTAGGGTATCAACCCAAAGACCCTAGGGGAATTTATCACTTAACAATGGGATGTCAGAGAGGCTACCAGAGCCATGAAGGATATGGACATTGACTAAGTTTCTTAGAGGATGAGCAACATTTTCAGTAAGGGGGTGATGATGAGCCTCATAATTGGGTAATTATATGGGCCTTAATTCACCTCCTAGCTTAGTCAAACCAACTATTCTCACAACTTACTACATACTTTTGATTATATTTTGTGTATGAGATGAGTTAGAGTTGGATATTTTGCTTTGTGGTCTATTGTGCATGTAACGTAGGATTAAAGGATAAAAGCAAGGAATCTTAGCAAAGACCTTGGTCAAAATTCGAATGGAACAAGGGAGAGGAATTATAGGAGGTAAATCCTCCTCATTTACTACCCCTCCATTCGAATATTCCTTCATCAGCTCGGAGTGCAACCAGCCAAATCATGAGGACTAGAAGGCAATTGAGCAAGTGAAAGTAAAAGCACCAATTATCTCGAGTTTGGAGCTGAGCCTCCCTAATTTTAAGGAAGTCGTTGGAGACTTCAGTCGTATAATTAGAGAGGCCTAAGACTTCAGTATGATTCAGAATTTTGATTGTAAAAACTCTACTTTATGTTCGAGCTGCAAGACTTGTGACAGTTGTTGATGTAATCCATTGTTTTGATAATAAGAATGAGTTTTGTTTTGATCTAGCAATGAGTTAACTTAGAGGGTTGAAGCTCTTGGGTTAGGGCCCAACCCTAGTAGCTAAGGCTCCTCTTTATTATACATGTATGTTATCTTAGATTCATGGTTTAATCATTCATTTACTTAAGTAGCTACATTTCCATTATAGTAGGGTAGAGTAGATTGGTTGTGTTTCAGATTTCTAGTTATCACATGAGTTTTGGAGTTTGTTGTCTTGATTCAATACTTGGTTCATTTCATCATTCTTGTCTTCAATCACTCTCTTTCTATAATATATCTCACTCACATTCTCATTTCCTTCAACATGAAATTCTTAAGCGGGAGCCAATAACTCACGTCTTAATCAAATTATACGTAGATCTCTTTACCGCCTGATCCACAACAAACCTGGCCAATCACCATTAACGCATGCATATTCATTTCAACGTTTAACTTTATGCACCCCAAATCTCCATCGTTGATCTATCTAGATTGATCCAACAGCTATCGCGCAATCTTGCGCGGATTCTTTCACGACCAATATCCGCCTGAGAGCACGCGAGAAAAGTGGTTTTCTCATGATATGTGTCACCTAGTTAGGCTAATTGGTAAAATTTTGCAATTCCACTTACAGCCTTGAGGGCACGTAAGAAACTTCTTACCACCTACAAAAACCTGCTCCATCATTCCGCACGTTTTTCCTGCGATAAGATCTCCACCGCTCATCTTCCATTAATCTTGTCCGTCCATCTATTCACTTCACCTCCGCAATAAGATCTCTACCATTCATCTCCCGTTAACCCTATTCATCCATCTATTCACTTAACCTCTATGATAAGATCTTCACTGCTCATATTTTTTTAATCTTGTTAGTTGATCGATCCACTCATCTCTTCACGTAATCTCCTGTGATAAGATCTCTGTCGCTCATCTTCCATTGTTATTGTTCACTAATCGATCCATTAGTTCCTATGCATTGCTTCTTCATTACGTCTCCCTTTTTTGATTTCGATATTCGATTTCTTTTCCGCTTGACAGCTTCCCAAACTTTGTTCTGCATATCCTTAAAATGCTGCCACTCCCGAGCTTTGAATTGGTCATTCAATATTGTCCGATCATCACAAACACCAAAAAACCAAAAGAAAGTGAAAGTAGATTTAGTTTAGTTTCCTTACTTACACCTTAGTTTGGTTTGATGCTCTTTACTTCTGTAACTTAGATAGCAACATTAGGTTAGTGTTGATTTAGCAATTCTAATTAGTTTAGCTGTTTAAATGGTTAATTAGGATATGATGTGATTTAGCATTACATGTTGTTTTCTTTATTAATGTAGTAGAGTAGCTCTCTTAGAATAGATTTTCTCTTCTTCCATCAAAAAATCAAGCTTCTTCTGACTCTATAGAAGTTTGGCTTGGGACCCCTGGGTCTCTTGCCAGATGAACAAGTGACAATAGGCAAGGCCTTCACTTCTACTTGTGCATATAGCACTGCCACCTCCAAGTTTGTACGAACCCCGAGTTGATAAGTAAAGTTGGTAGCCTAGGAGTTGCAGCATCCTTGCTCCAATACTGGCGCTCATCACTTTTTGGTGCCGTTGTCAGGGAGGTGTCAAAGTAGAATGTGATTACTGCTTTCTTTTCTTCTATTTCTAGTCTTCAACGTTCTTCCACTAGTTTATTTCTGCAAAAGTAATCTAGTAGCTTCCTTTCTTTCATTTGTCATTATCTACTTTCTTTTCCATTCTGCAAGTAGAATTTCAATTCAACAAGTAGTTTCTTTCTATCAGTAGTTTTCATTCAATCAGCAATTTCATTTCTACAAAGTACTTTCTTGCTAAAAAATCTTATAAAATCCCCCAAAAAAATTTCCTTTCATGCCTCGTAGGAGTAGGGACAATTTAGGGAAATTCTTGCCAAATACCCCCACTACATCCAACAACCAACCTTCTCTCTTCTTCGGTGGTTGAGAACTAGATGAACCTTTAGGTGAGAATCCTAACATATTTGAAGAACCTATAGGGGAAGAAGAAGAAGAAGAAGAACCCATTCCTACTGAACCAATTGCTGAAAACCGAAGTGACAGAGGGAATAGAGAGAGAGAGTTGAGGGGCCTTCCCCATCACGGAAACCAATGGGGACACTAAGATGAAGAATATAAGCCCCTCTGCCCTACCTCATTTCCATGGCCAGACCACAGAGGACCCTGACAATTTCCTATTTGAGTTTGTTGTTATATGACGAACCTATGACTATACAGATGATGAGTAAGAGTTAAAATTGTTTCCATCTACCCTCAAGGATGCAACATTGCGCTGGTTCATTGGTTTACCTAGAGATAGCAGCAAAACTTGGGCTCATATGCAACAGAATTTTAACAACAAATACAGGGACTAATGTAGGTCAAAGGATACTAAAGAAGATATTTTCAGGATGACCATGGGTTAGGATGAATCCTTAGAAGACTATGAAGAAATATTCCAACTCAGTTACAAAAGGGCCAAGTGCACACTTGACCCTAAGTCACTAAATTTGGTCCTGCTCAGAGGAGTAAGGGAAGATCTTCTGGATACCTTATAGTTGTTAGCAGGAGGGAATATCTACCAATTACCCTATGAGGATATCAAGAATGTCTTTAGAAACCATTCTAGGACAGCCAAGAAAAAGCATAGGGGTAGTCAATCTATAGCCAGTACATCATCTTCCAACTCATCCATCAAGAGTGAAATTGGAAATATTCTGGAAGATTTCAAAAGTGAGATGTTGCAAACCCTTGCCTTGTAATTGGACATCATGAACATCAAAAGGAATCAATAGGAAGCAGAGAGAGCCTTGGCCATATTTTGTCCTAGATGCACGGGGAGGCATCCTAGGAATGAATGTCCATTGAATTACATTGAGATTTGCTTGGTCTGTGAAGAAAACCACTCCACAGACAAGTGCCATTATTTACCAGAACTCAAAGTTGTATATCAAGGAGATGAAGGGGTCAATGAGAAACTTTGCTACATCAACTCAAGGAGACCTCCTGGGCCTAGACCATACCAACAGGGTATGCAAGGGTCATCCCATGCATATTACAACCCCAACCAAACCACAACTATGCCTTCTTAAGGACCCCCTGCTCATCCTTCCTAGTCTACACCCCCTCCATGGTCTTATGCATCTCAGTATCATGTCCAGCCAGCCAGCCAGTCATTTCAAACTTATGTTCAGCCACAACCTCAATGGAATACCCCACTCCGGGGGTGGAGGCCCCAATACAACAATGATCCAGCTCTATTGCCTCCACCACCTACCCAACCACAACTCCTACACTCTACTCCACCCAAGCAACCCCAGATGCCTACCTAGCCAAATCTGAATCCGAACAATAGGCAGGCTCAACAAGTATATAGTGGAGAGACATCATACCCATCTTATGTTGTAGAAATCTAGGAGATCAACCTAAGATCTAGAAGAATTCTCCCAGATAACCAACCTCCCTCTCCACATAGGGAGGTTGAGGAAGAAAGAGAGGAAAGCAACCTTAGATTAAATCCAGCCTTTGTTGAGAGATTATCCCAACCACTCCAGCCTACCCCAGAAGAAATTGAACTTCTAAGAGAATTGAAAAATCTATGTGTAAAGATTCCCCTTCTCCAAGAAATAAAAGATGTTCCCATTTACAATAAGTTGATTAAGGAGAAGTGATTCAAGCATCCATTAATGTCATTGGGATGCCCCTACCATTAATGTCATTGGGCAACTATTTGACTTAATGCTAGGGCAGGTAATATGTCCGAAGTATTTGGACCCTGGAATCCCTATAATAGATGTGCACATCACTGGCACCATTGTCCCACACACTTTGATTGATCTTGGGGCTGCCATTAATGTGATGACCAAGGACACCATTCTCAAGCTCAACCTCTAAGGGCCATTGAGGAAGACCACAATAGTTCTTCAAATTGTAGACCATTCCACAGTCACCCCTAAGGGAATTGTGGAGGATGTGATGGTATCCATTGACTCCTGGGAGTACGCTGCAGATTTTCTAGTTCTCCAGCCTAAGGCTAAGCTTACAAGTTACCCTCTCATCCTTGGGAGGCCATGGTTGGCCACAACTGATGCTTACATTAGCTGCAGAGCTGGGAATGTGACCATCAAGAATGGGCATATGTCCAAACAGTTAGTCCTATACCCTCCTACTCAACCTTCTCTAGAGCACGATTTACCTTTATGGTTGGAGGAGGAGGAATAAGATGAGGTTTATTCAGCCCAACTTTATGCTTTGGAAGTAACCATAGGAGGAGGACAACAAGATGAGGATGACTTAATTGAACACTTGCTCCAATGATCCGAATTGGATCCTAAAAACTCTCTAAGTTTTCATGACTGTTTCAAATTATGATAAAAGATTCAAGTCCTAGAAAAGATTGAAGCTATCAGAAGGAATCCTCATAAAATTTGCAGTTGTGGCCAAAGCGGAGCAATGAGGACCCTCAGTCAAGCGCGCAGACTATTGGCCCATGGTAAAGCGTAATGGCACAAAACTGGCAAAACCCAAGGCTAATTTGGGAAACAGAGGTGGATTCTGATACGCGATTAGCGTTAAGAGCTAATCGCATATCGCAGGGCATCCCCCTTAGTGAAGGAAAGCCCCGAAGCACTCGGACCCAAAAATGCTATAAAATTCGGAAAATTAACCGTTTCAATTCCGTAGTGTGGGATTCCCTAAAACCGGCAGAATATTGGAAGGCTTCGAGGTGGTAAGCAGCTTTGACTGAGTCCTGCCCGCTGCAACACAACAAGTGACACGCGTCCAGTGGAAGAGAGAGAAAACAACCCGCATCGAACAGGTAAACGTCGTGTGACTTGTCCGCCCAATTGAAGGACGACCATAGGATCTAGGGGGTCCAGATCGACAGCGGAGATACGTCCCAATGACGGAGCAGATTTGACAGGTCAAAAAGCAAGATGACAAGGGATTTAAAGTCCAATGTGGATGATGAGTTGGCAAACAATTCATGTTCATAGGTGATCTTGAAGCAAACAGATTTAACAGCCATGCGAGTATGATTCAAGGAATCTGA
The DNA here is from genome assembly GCA_031772625.1 of Pinus tabuliformis. Taxonomy (NCBI): domain Eukaryota; kingdom Viridiplantae; phylum Streptophyta; class Pinopsida; order Pinales; family Pinaceae; genus Pinus; species Pinus tabuliformis. The sequence continues at coordinate 1,937,486,371 of CM062818.1, read as the reverse complement.
CAACCAATTCTTTAACAAACAAGTGGCCACCTCCCTGTGAGGCATTACCCAGTGATGATGATGAAGAGTAGAGGAACTTGAATGGATAGAGGAAAGGAAACTAGAAGGCTAGGAAGCGGAAACAAGCAGTCAAAAGAACAGGTTGGCTTAAAAGCCATGAACTGACAGAAGTAGGGGGGGCAACACATGGAGACATAGAAAGCTAATAGCAGAGCAGAGAGTAGAAGTCGAGCTGACCTGAAGGCAACATCAAGCCAAACAGAGCCAGAGAGAGTCAGAGAGTCTGTGTACTCCATTGAAGGCTTGAGAGGTTTAAGCAAACTCCTCGACGTAGGCCTGTCATACTATTGTGACCCTCAGAGGTCAAGTTTCAGTAAGGAGAGGTTGTGCACTCCATTCCTACTAACTTCATTCTATTAGTGAGACTCGAATCGAGCTCATTGTTGTAAAAACTCTACTTGAAAACATAATAGAGAGGCCACGACTGAAAGGCTAGACCAGGAGATGTAGCCTAGGAGCATTGGGTGAACTCCTTATTAAACTTGTTTTGTTTACATGTTTGACTATTATGTTTTCTCTGAATTGCCTCAATGTCTATGTATTATAGCAATCTTATCGATCCATTGCATAAGTAACATAGGCACATCCATGCACATGAGTCTGTAATACCTTTCATTCTTTATCCTGGATAAATTCCAGATCAAGTGGTATCAGAGCTCTAGGTTTGCTAAGGTTAGACAAGCTTGTGCTGGATTTTGTTGTTGAATACTAACTAGATCAAAGCTTAACTTAGGAGAAGGAGAATTGGCTAAAACTAACCTGGAAATTGGAAGAGTCTATTCTAAGAGGAAAATGTCAGGAGAAAATTCCTTGGAATGAGACCCCTAGTTCATGGATAGTTATATGAACTTGAAATACATGGTGGAGGAAATGTATAGGGACTATAAGAAACATAGAGATGAAGTTGCATCAAGCTCTAAACAAGACAAAGGAGTAGAAGAATCTCTCCTCCATGACCACTCCAAAGGCAAAGGGAAAGAAGAAAAATTCCTCATTCCTCCTAATAGCCCTGAAAATAAGAAGAATACATCTTTGATTAAATTAAATGTTAAATTTGATTTACCAATATATGATGGAGAGTTGAATGCAGAGAAACTCGATAATTAGATCAGATAGATTGATGTTTATTGCAGAGTGCAGAGCATCAATTTAGACAAGAGTAAGATTTAGCTGGCCAGCCTACACCTTGGAGGCACCACCTTGGTATGGTGGGAAGGCAGGACACAAGCTGACATGAAGAAACATGGTAAGATTCTCTCTGTCTAGAGTGAATTTGTTTCTGCAATTAAAAAGCAATTCTATCCACTAGCCTACATGCAGCAAGCCATGATGAGCTGGCAAACTCTTTGAAAACTAAAAGGAAAAAGTGTATAAGGTTACACTCAAGAATTTAGGAAAAGAGCTTTGATTCTAGGAATTTCTTTAGACTCACCTGAGACTCTATTGAAATATATAGGTGGTCTACACAGCTATATGAGGCACACTATCCTCATGTTTAATCCCACTAGCATAGATGAGGTGTCCGTTCAGGCTACGCATCTAGAAGTTAGAGGTAAGAATGGGAACGCAGAAGTTGGGGGATCATCCCAACCCACTGCAAGCAAAAATAAGGAGAAAAGAAAACAGAAATGTAAAGAGAGAAAGACAAACACTGTACAGAAGAGCAAGTCCTCATGCACTCACTATAAGAAGGATGGGCATGATGATGAACACTGCTAGATTTTGCATCTAGAGCTGAATCCTAAGAAGTTCGAGGGCAAGAAGAAGAAGATTGTTGCAACTATTCAAAAGGATTTGGGATAAAACTCAGGAGATGAAGCAAAAATCATAGCCACATGTATAAAAGGTGAAAATTCTAAAGCATCTAGTAGTAATTCTACAAAATCTATTGATAATGAAGAAAATGAGAGAAAAAGTCGTGAGCTTTTTCATATTCAAGTTATTTCCAATTGTCAAAAGATTGATACTTTGTTTGATAGTGGCTCACAAGTAAATTTAATTTCTAAAGAAATTGTAAAGAAGTTGGGATTACTAACCACACCTCACAAGAAACCATATCCATTAGGTTGGCTATGTGATAAAGCAAAGATACAAGTGACTAGACAATGTAAACTTAAGTTTTCTTTTGGGTTAGCATTTGTAGATGAGGTTGAGTTAGATATAGTTCCTTTGGATATATGTGGAATTGTTTTAGGAAGTACTTAATTGTATGATAGAAAAGCTATTTTCTATAGAGCTGAGAACAAGTATCTACTCGTTAAATATGGAATCAAATATATTGTAAGAGCTCATAAGCTCAATAATAATTATACTCCCATAAACTCAGGGCAGATGAAACGAATTGTAAATTCATGCAAACAATTTTTAATGATGGTTGTAAAGGAAAAGAAACCTAATAAAATCAATGTATTTGAGGGCTGTGATGCTAAAAAACAAGCTGATTTAGTAAAAGTTGTTTCAGAATATGATGTATTATTTTAAGAACCTAAAGTTCTGCCACCCAAAAAGGAAATAGTGCATGATATTAATTTGCAGCAAGATGCTCCATTGCCTAACATCGGAATGTACAAGTTGACCGCTTTAGAGAATGCATAAATCAAGAAGCAGGTATAGGAGCTGCTCGAGAAGGGGTTCATCAAACCTAGCACATCACCATGTGGGTCTCGAATTGGTGAAAAGGAAAGATGGATCGTGGAGAATTTTCATTGATTACCAAGCATTGAATAAGATAACGATAAAAAATCATTATCCCCTTCCTCGCATAGATGATATATTAGATTAGTTAAAAGAAAATATTTATTTTTCCAAGTTAGACTTGCATAGTGGCTATCATCGGGTTAGAGTTGGAGAACAAGATGCATGGAAGACTGCTTTCGAAACAAAGTAGGGATTGTATGAGTGGTTGGTTATGCCTTTTGGCTTAACTAATGCTCCTGCTACTTTCATGAGAGTAATGAATGATGTAATCAGACCTTTTCTTGATGATTTTGTTACTGTATATCTAGATGACATTCTTATATTTAGAAAAACGTGGGAAGAACATTTAAAGCGTGTTAAGCAGACACTAGATGTGTTGAAAAGAGAAAAACTTTATGATAAACTCTCAAAATGTGAATTTGGCAAAACATCTTTGAATTATTTGGGACATATAGTAGGGGGTGGTGAATTGAAGATAGATCCCTCTAAGGTTGCAATCATTGTAAACTGGCCTGAACCCCAATCTACTACAGAGGTTAGAAGCTTCTTAGGAGAAACACAATAGTGGAGAAAGTTTATTTCTAACTTTTCCTTAATTGCAGCTCCCTTACATGCTTTAACAGGATTGAAAAAGGTGTTTCAGTGGGGTGGCAAACAGCAAAAAGCCTTCGACACCTTGAAAGATAAGATTAGTACAACACCAGTACTAGCACTGCCTGATCTTCAAAGACCATTGGAGATTGAAACATATGCCAGTGACTATGCCATGGTAGCAGTGTTGATGCAGCACGGTAAACCCATATGTTATCATTCTGAGACATTTAATTCTGTAGTAGTTAACTATCCCACATATGATAAATAATTCTATGCATTAGTACAGAGTTCGAAAAAGTGGAAACATTACTTAATGGGCAAAGAGACAGTTATACATACTGATCATCAACCACTTCAATATCTACATTCCCAAACTAAGTTGTAGCAATCAAGACACTATAGATGGATGGGTTTTCTACAACAGTTTCATTTAATCATCAAATATTAAAAGGGCATACACAATAAAGTTGTAGATATGTTATCTAGACCAATTATAAATGCATCTGCTATACTTAAGCATAATTTAGTATTGCATGAGAGCTACATTGAACAATATTCTCAAGATATAGATTTTAAAGATGTATATGCAACTTTAAGTCAAGGCAAATGGGTAGAAGAATTGGATTATCATATTAAGGACCAACTCTTGTATCATTGTGGGAAGCTATGCATTCCACAAACTGAAAGAGTAAAGATAATTTGAGAAGCACACACATCTCTAATATTAGGTCACTTTGGTGTAAGTAAAATGGTTGCACAGCTGCAAAGATTTTGTTATTGGCCAAAAATGAATGAGACAATTTCTAGATATGTAAGAGGGTGTACCATGTGTGCTAAAAGCAAGCCCAGCAATAGAAAACTAGGCTTGTAAACTCCACTACCAGTTCCTTCTCATCCTTGGGAAAGTGTTTCCATGGACTTTGCTGGAGGACTGTCTAAATCTAGGAAAGGTCATGACTATTTATATGTTGTTGTGGATAGGTTCAACAAAATGTGTATTTTAATACCTTGTAGCAAACAAATTATAGCTGGACAAACTACAAAGTTGTTCTTTCAGCATGTATGGGTTCATTTTGGATTACCCACTTCCATAATAGCTAATCGAGATACATGATTTATTGGGAAATTTTGGTCAAGTTTGTGGGAATTGATGGACACCAGGATGAAGAAAATCACAGCTTTTCATCCGCAAACAGATGGTCAAACAGAAGTGGTCAATAGGATAGCGATCCAGTTTCTCAGAGGCTATTGAAACAAGCATCCCAAACTTTGGGATGAACATTTATGCTATGTGCAACATGCTTACAACCAAGCTAAACATTCTTCTACACAGAGATCTCCTTTTGAGACCTATTTTGGTTTCACACCAAATTCTCCCTTGGACTTTGTCTTTGGTAAAGACATAGCAATTGACAGACACAGTGATGTGGACAAGGAAACCAAGTTCATTGAACAAATCCAAGAGATTCACCAGGCAGTATAGGAACAACTGGAAAAGAGCCAAGCCAGGTACAAGGCAAGGCATGACAAGCATTGGATGGAGCATAGTTTCCAAGTTGGTGATCAAGTCTGGCTATATATCAACAAAGACAGAATGCAAGGTGAAGGAAAGAAGTTGAAGCCAATAAGGTATGGACCTTTCAAGATACTTGAGAAAACTGGTGAGAATGCTTTTCACCTTGATCTACCAGCTTACATGCACATCTACTCAGTTGTTAATGCAGATAGCTTGAGACTATTTGAACCTTCATTAATTGAAGATCCCGAAGAGCAGAGTCAATTGCCTTCTATTGATGATTTTTTACCTGAATATCTTAATGAGTTGCAGGAAGATACAGTTCTTGACAGGAAGGTAAGAACTACACGCAGAGGTGATGTTGAGTACCTCAAGATCGGACTCAAAGGATCAAAGCCAAGTAGTGCAAAATGGATATAAATTGAGCAAGCGAGGAAACAATACCCTCACTTGATTGATGCTTGAAAGAAAACCAAATTTTGGTGGTCCAAAAGCTTTTTCAGTGGGAAGGCCGTGATCCAAATTAGATCCTAAAAAATCTCTAAGTTTTCATGACTGTTTCAAATTATGCTAAAAGATTCAAGTCCTAGAAAATATCGAAGCTATCAGAAGGAATCCTCATAACAATTGCAGTTGTGGCTAGTGCAGAGTAATGAGGACCCTCGGTCAAGTGCACAGACCGTTGGCCCATGGTAAAGTGTAATGGCACAAAACTGGCAAAACCGAAGGCTAATTTGGGAAACAGAGGTGGATTTTGATATGCGATTAGTGCTAAGTGCTAATCTCGTATTGCAAGGCATCCCCCTCAGTGAAGGAAAGCCCCAAAGTGCCCGGACCTAAAAACGGTATAAAATTTGGAAAAGTAACTGTTTTGGTTCCGTAGCATAGGATTCCCCAAAACCAACAGAATATTAGAAGGCTTCGAGGCGGTAAGCAGTTTTAACTGAGTCCCACCCGATGCCACACATTAAGTGACACGCATTCTACAAAAGAGAGAGAAAACTTCCCTCATCGGACAGGTAAACGTCGTGAGACTTGTCCGCCCAATATGAAGGACGACCATAGGATCTGGGGGGTCCAGATTGACGGTGGAGATACGTCCTGATGACTGACCAGATTTGACAAGTCAAAAAGCAAAATGACAGGGGATTTGAAGTCTGACATGGATGATGAGTTGGAAAATGCTTCGTGTTCGTAGGTGATCTTGAAGTAAAAATCTTGAATAGCCATTCAAGTATGATTAAGGGAATCTGACACCCAGTTCATTAGCAAACAGGTGGCCACCTCCCTGCGGGGCATTAACCAGTGATGATGACGCAGATCAGAGGAATTGAAATGGATAGAGGAAAGGAAACCAGAAGGCTGGGAAGTGGAAACGAGCAGTCAAAAGAATAGGCTGGCTTAAAAGCCATGAACTGACAGAAGAAGTGGGGCAACACACAGAGATGCAAAAAGCTAATAGCAGAGAACAGAGAGTAGAAGTCGAGTTGACCTGAAGGCAGCATCGAGCCAGACAGAGCCAGAGAGAGTTAGAGAGTTTGTGTACTCCATTGAAGGCTTAAGAGGTTCAAGCAAAGTCCTCGGCATAGGCCTGTCATACTACTGTGACCCTTAAAGGTCGAGTTTTAGTAAGGAGAGTCTGTGCACTCCATTCCTACTGACTTCATTCTGTTAGTGAGACTCGAATCGATCTCACTGTTGTAAAAAATCTACTTGAAAACATAAGAGAGAGGCCACCACTGAAAGGTTGGACCATGAGACATAGCCTAAGAGCATTGGGTGAACTCCTTATTAAACTTGTTTTGTTTACATGTTTGGCTGTTATGTTTTCTCTTAATTGCCTCAGTGTCTATGTATTCTAGCAATCTTATCGATCCACTGCATAAGTAACATAGGACATCCATGCACATGAGTCTGTAATACCTTTCATTCTTTATCCTGGATAAATTCCATATCATCCAAAGTCCAAATCCTAGTTCGTTACCATTAGAAGAAGAAGTAAGGGAAACCCAAAACAATCATCCAATTGACTTATTCTTGGCCAATTCCAACCCACTCCATGTCAAAACCATAGAATTTGGCCTAGAGAAAACTTTGAAAATTAATCCATCCCTTTTTTCTCTCGAAGAGGGAAAGCTATGCAACATGTTGAGAGAAAACCTAGAAGCCTTTGCTTGGAGTTACAAGGAAATGAAGGGAGCACACCCCTCAGTGTGTACTCACCACATATACATCAAAGAAGCTTGCAAGCCAGTCAGGCAACCACAAAGGAGGATGAATCCAACTCTTAAAGATATAGTAAAAGAGGAACTGTAAAAACTTCTAGATGTAGGATTCATTTACCCTATCTATGACAGTGAGTGGGTCTCTCTTTTGGTGTTAGTTCCCAAGAAAAATTGTAAGTGGAGGATTTGTGTCGACTATAGGGAGTTGAAAAAAGCCACAAAGAAGGATCATTTTACCCTACCCTTCATTGATCAAGTGCTAGATGGCCTGGCAGGGAAGAAGTTCATTTCTTTCCTAGATGGCTTCAGTGGGTACAACCAAATCCAAATCTGCCTAGAAGACCAGGATAAGACCACATTCACCTGTCCTTGGGGTACTTTTGCCTATAGGGTCCTTCCTTTTAGCCTATATAATGCTCCTACCACTTTCCAAAGAGCAGTCTTGAGTATTTTTTCTGAATTAGTACATGATGTAGTGGAAATTTATATGGATGATTTTACACCTTATGGCTGTGATTTTCAAGAAGCCCTAGCTAATATAGGGAAAGTATTGCACAAATGCATTGAAATGAACCTGTCTCTCAGTCCATAAAAATGTTAATTCTTAATGACAAAAGGGGTCGTGCTAGGTCATTCAATATCTTAGCAAGGACTACATGTGGACCCAAACAAAATAGCAATCCTCCAAAGGGTCCCACCTCCTCAAGAGCAAAGGGATGTCAAGAGTTTCTTGGGGTTAGATGGATACTACCAAAGGTTCATAAAGGACTTCAGCAAGTTGGAGTATCCTTTATTTGGGTTTTTGGCCAAAGATTCTGAGTTTATATGGTCAAAAAGCTGTCAAGAGGCCTTAGACCTTTTAAAGGGTAAGTTAACCACTGCACCAATTATTTGAGGCCCAAACTGGTCCCTCCCTTTTCATATTCATGCTGATGCCTCACACAAAGCCATAGGAGCAACCTTAGGTTAGGTAGAGGAGAAATTTCCCTACGCCATCTATTTTATCAGTAAGAACTTATCAAAGGTTGAGCTAAATTATACTGTGACCAAAAAGGAACTCCTGGTGGTTGTGCATTCATTCTGAATAAGTCAATTAAGGTTGCTTTAAAAGTTGAAAAAATGCTAAGGCCATGAAAACCACTAAGGTAAATATCGATCCCCAGTGGAGTCACCAATTTATTATATGGAAAATTCACTCCTGCGAACAAAAATGAACTCCCTAGATCTAGTTGTCTGATATAGAACAATAGAGGGAAAAATATCTATCTTTTCCTAAGAGAGATTAGAATATGGAAAAGAGACCTACCTGGAATCTGCAGTAAACCCTCCTCTTCTCTTCACTTGTAAGCTCCAACTCTAGCTCCACACACTATAAATATAACCTACAACAATGACTAAAACAAGCAAGAGCACTACAATATCCACATATCATAATTATCTCTAATCAATAAGTCAACATGTCATTGAAATACATATGCATGAACATGACTTAAGTATAGGAAAACATAGTGCTTTTTGTATTAGTAAATAAAGGAGAGAGTTGCAACGATACATAGAAGCTTACTTTGTAGATGTCTCCCCCATTGTCATGTCCTTCCTTGCCACAAAGAAGATATTCACACTCAACCCTAAGACATAAAGCGATGGATTCCTTAAGCTCAAGGCAAAAGCATGAGGGCACCAATAATCTCCAAAAGCCAACCCAGACTCTATGGGAGGTTGTAAATTTATAGGGTGAAAGTGGTAGTTTAGGATTTACCAATCTAGGCTTGAGATCCACATATGAAGGAATACAAGCTCTAGGGATAAGAGATAATATCACTAAAGTAGGATTAGATAGGAATTCGAGATCTCTATCCAATATAAATGGTTAAAACCACCTTAGAAGTTTCTAGAAGGAGAAGATTCAAAAATATTTTTTAATTTTCCCGAAATTATAGAATCAACACACTTGCAGAGTAGAGAAACCTGTGTTGTTTAGTGAAGATGCTTAATTATGCAACTTGCAATCATTGTAGGTGGACATACATGCAAGGTGTGCTAAGGATAAAAACATGGTAATTGAGCAAATAGACCCAAAAACTCAGACTTTTTGGAGAGATGATGCTTAGGGATTTGCAAAGGGATTATGACAAAGTGTTCAAGGATGTTGATATATCTAGTTTTCAGGCCTATTGAATAGATGTGACAAAATGGCCTATAACAAAGGGCCATATAAATTCCCTTGGTATGGGGATTCGTTCCGAGATTGAAATTGTGTAACTTTTCCAATCAATCTGTTAGCAACATTGGATGCACTTGCCTTCACCTTGTTGAAAGGTTGAGGCCATGGAGCATCAAGAATTAAAATGTAGAGGTACCTTGATTAGACATAAATAGGCTCAAATTTTTGGGCTTTACATATGAATTCCTTCTCATTTTGTGGCATAGTAGTGGCTACATATTTTGCTATGATAGGAAAAAATGATTTGAGGAAAAAATCTAAAAGAAGGTTTATTAGAACAAGACTGAGACATCTGCACTACTCATGGATATGGTACTCTATGTGAGTGAAAGAGGTCTGTTGAAATTTAGTGAATAACTCCAATCTAGTGTCATGATGAACTAAGAGTTAGAATAATTTGAGAAATAATTTGGCTAAAGATTCAAAAGTGACGTGTGCTCCTGATTTCTCACTTATGTACCATTTATTTGAATGATATATGGATGTACATTTAAAATACATCAATTTGATTGAATTTTCAATAATACTACGGGAGGAACACCAAAGATGGAAATACATCACATGGTTTTTTGGGCCTTCACCTAGCTTACCTTTGAACTTTGGTATGTCTGAGGGCATTTTGGTCAGCATGGCAGGCCATTTAGCATTATGAGCTATAGGTTTATTTTTAAGCTTTAACAAATCTAGTAGTTTTAGTGAAGCTACAAATGGTAAGGTACACATGGTATTGGCCATCCTAACATGGCCTATTTGAGATAAGGCGTTACCTTGAGAGGAAGATGTTCCTAAAAAAGTAGCACCAAGGATGGAAGAGCCTAGAAAAGTGAGATAAATAGGTGATCTCTAGATGGAAGGTTGAGTGGGAGATGGTACAATATCTGGAACTCCTCCTGTCAATGGCAAAAGGGTTTGGAGGTACCTAGAGTAGTGGGGTACAATGGGGTCCCATATGATGCGCTAGTGAGTCTATAAACTATGAGTGTAGATTTCAAAGGAAACCCAAAGTGTCAAAACATAAATAAAGCGAAAATAAAATTTTAATTTCCCTTAAGATGCATGTTAAATGTGAGAAACAATCCAAATTTGGAATGGTGGTTTTTTCTTATGAAATTCCTATAGACCTAACATCCTGCCACTCAATCAATCACTAAGCTTTCTAGAAGTTTTGCAGGAGTGGGATCTTAAGCCATCGGAAAAAAATTGATGAAAGTATGGAAGGAGGGTTATAATGAGAGGTATTGGGGCCATTCCCTAAATAAACTGGTGAAGCTCCCAACAACTATTCAAAATAACCTCTAGGTGCAACTTCTCCCACACCCACCACCTATAGGGATATATCCCCTAAAAATTGGCCACTAAGCTACCTTCATATAGTTTGGGTGAGAGAATATTAGCTTCTGTTTGTCAACCATGGATTTGGATCCCTTACCAAGAGTGGGGAGACTCAAGGTGGCCTACAATAATCCTTAGTCTAGGCCTTACCCACTTCATGGGCGTCTTCTCACCACTAGCCTTTTTCCACTAGATGATGGAGGATTTCAAGCACCCTAAAAGTCAACTTCTATGTTTCAAATGATAAAATACTAGGGGATATATTTTGGATACCTACTCTCATGATCTTAACTTAGGCTACTAATTCTTTTGTGACCCCTATGGGGGAAATTAATGTGTTTAAGTTAAAGTTTCTTTTGTGGGTGTCAAGAGTGAGGGAGGATGTCCCAAAATCAATTTTCTTAGGGATTGAAATGAATTTAAATGATTTAAGTTCAAATTTATGATTCCCCAAGATCACCTAAGTGTGTAGTGAAGAGCATAAATTTTGAAAAATAGCTTAGCGAAATAAGTGTGTGGAATGAAGTGTGTGTGAATTAAGTGCATAAGTGATCATACAAAGTTTGTCTCATTGTAACAATGTTGGATATTGATGGATCTGTTACTAATACCACCTACTTAAGCTATGTTGCACCTTGTAAACAAGAAAGGATGTGCATTTCATGGGACGCTTACTCTTTCTCTAATTAATCTATGTGAATTATTCCAATCTAAAGGGAGATGGAAGATATAATTTCAAAAATGTTTTTGATTCCAAAATTCACGTAAGTTTGAGGGGAAGAGCATATTATATTTTGCATGCTCTCTATTCCTGGTTCCAAACTAAAAATTTAATAAAACTATATAATACATCGACATGGAAATGTATTCAAAAAATTCTCTACATAGTGGATAATTGGAGCTAAAAAAAACCTATCTACCTTGCAAAAAATTGTAGAAGTGGGGACAGGTCACTAAAGGTTGTCCCCAACTCAATTTATAAGGGAAAATTATAATGAAAATGGTTCTCTATAATCCACTCAGGTTCTATTCATGCACCCATGAGGGTGGGCGCCACCACTGTCTTTCGAGAGCCACATGGGTGCCCCAAAATTTCTAAAATGAAAGAATTCCCCTATGTTGAGGTTTGATGATGGCATGAAAATTAAATATTGGATTACAATAGAAGAGATATATGAAGCGAAATGATGAAATAGGCCTGCATACAACCAAGAGGATTAAAAGATATATTGTGGAGTCGCCATTATTGTGGTTGTGGATTTGAAGCAACGGTGTACCAAATCCATGTATTTCTTTGCAACTTGGCTTCCACCTGCAAAGGATTCCACACTCAGATTGATTAGAAAGAAAAAACAAACACAAATGCAATGTAACTAAGTGGGAACAAATCATGAGACACATAGAAGACAACGAATAAAACTAAAACTCAAGGGAATGGGAAACAAATCCTCTTTATATTTGTTGTAGGAAGATACAATGGTTGATTTTAGAAACACTTAAGTGAGTTTTGGTGAGAAAAGGTGCTCTTAAACTCTCCAAAAGTATGTTCCCTTCCTTCAATCTAATGCAATAAACTCTTATCTTAAGGAAGCCAAAAAAAAATCCTCTAATGGTGAATTCACTCAATTCAAGATGATGCTGATTGCACTAGTAATTTTTGCAACATAACCTTGCTTTAAATTCTCCTTTCTCTTAGCTCCAATTCATATGATATTTATAGGCATAATATCACTCAATGGCTCCACTTTAACTCATTAATGAGATTAATATGAGTGGAAGAAATGAGGATTCCTTTTGAAGCTCATTAATTCCCATTCAAGATTGGAATGGCTTGAAAATTTGTTGTTGAATTGTATGTAGTCATACAAAACTAGCTCATTCAATGTGGTGTGGTGTCCGCAAGCTGCTAAGTTTCTACTTTAGAAAATCTATGTGACCATCAAAGAAACAACCATGAGGATTTGTGCAAAACTACTTTGTCGCGCTTGCTCAATTTGACTTTTTTATATGAATCTTCAAGAATGTTTGATTTTGTATGCTCCATGATTCTTCCAGTGTTAATTGGTACACCAATACATGTTGTTTTCTGATGTTGAGCATAACTTGACTTGCACAATTGGGTGTACGATTTTTCCATGATAACATCCATAATGAAAGAAAAGTAGGGAGAACACCAATTTAGCTAAGAATATACCATTATGAAAACCACACTCATTCCCACTCTCAAGTTGTTCTACTCTACTATGGAACAAGGTACAATAAAAAATGAATTGAATGAATTTTCCTCCGAGTGGCCTAGTTATAACATTGCCTAATAGTAAGCTAGGGGTTAGGTTTGACTCCTTTAACTCTAAACTAGAGTTATAACTTTGAACCTTCTAAAGTATTCTTTATAGTCCCCATATGGCTATTCCATTTGGAATGAGAAACGGGTGCTAATGTGGCATCCTCATGAACCATGGTAGCCAACCATGATAGGTCAACTTGTGATAGACATGACTTTTGCATCTAAATTGTGATTGACGTGATTGTTGCATTATTGGAAAGATATTTGAGTGTATAATATTTTAATGGGTCCTAATTTGTAACAATTAAATTTTTTACCGCCAAAAAATGTCATTCAGGGTCTCAAATGGCCCCAAAAGGTTTCAGACCCTAATTCTCCAAATTGGGTCCCATCGATAAAAATACTCCTACAAGTTGATTCCTCCACCTTTTCCACTATAAAAATATTGAGATAGATGGAAAACAATGTAATGGTCCAATTTGGATCAAATATAGGCTCCCCTACCATAGGTGTCAAGGGAGGAGGTTCACCTAACTTCATAAATAATAAACTAAGAAATAATACTCTGAGCAAACAAACAAACTTTGTGCAAGTTCCTCTTTTCGCTGGTAATTAGATTTCCTTCCAATGCAGTACAATAAGATATTGTTTAAATACCACTATGACAAAGAAATTCCCTACTCCATAGTTCATAATAATGTGAAGACACGACTATAAGCATGTGACAAGGAGACCTACATCTCTTCTCATAACAACATGTGTGACATGGTTGAATTATTGCATGAAGAACCATGTGATGCTTCAAATTTGTGATATGTGGCTTAAATCTCATATTAATATGATATGGACTGGGTAGATCAAATTTTATTCTACTGATGCTAATGATCCCCTCTTTTATCTACGTGGTTTTAGTAGTGAAAAATATGCTCCTTGGTTGTTCTCTCAGAAGATATGAAAGAAAGTAATAATAGATATTTTAAGCACGTACTTTCTAACCCAATAAACACGAAATCTAAGATATCAATAGTAGTAACACTCTTTGAAACCAATTTACCTATAACAATATTTGAATCCCCAACCAAAATCAATGATTAAATATTAGCTTTCATATATAATCTTAGCCTTTACAATAAATCTCAAGCCTATACTAAATTATTAGAAACTATATCAAAACTTCTACCAAATAATAATTTCATTATTCCTTTAAGACTTATAATAACTCCCAATCTACATATATGTAAGGTCCCACCTTAACAACCATTAATAGTATAGAGAAGTAAAGGTCACATTGAATACTATTACTCAAATTTTATTTTATTTTTATTTTTGTTTTACTCATAATATCACTAACTTAGCTATCATGTAATCATGTTCCTTCAACTATTTCAATGTAAGAATATAACATAAGAAGTCAGGGATAACTTTCTCTTAATATCATAAAATATATTGACCCAACAAAATTTCCAAATTCATCAATTAAAATTCTCAATCCCAATTATTAATCTAATGCTTCAATCATGAGAATTGTATAATGAATGTTGTAGCAAGAGAAACTAATGTTACCAATTCAGAAGCATATTATTCTTCAAAATGTGTCAAGTAAAACAATGGACCTACATAAATTGGGCACAAGTAGTTGTTTTCTACAGTCATTGAAGAACAAGAATGCACCCATGAATACATGCAGCTCATACGAAATTTATTATGCTCATTTGCACAAATTTTCCTACAAAATTAGTCATTGTAAAAATTTTTCCAACAATAACCATTTTTTAAATGAAAGCTTCAGATAATAAAAGTAACACATGCCTTATTCTATATTCACACTTCAACAACTTATTAAATTCGGTTTTACATTCATACAAAAACTTGCAGACACAGGAAACTACATCCATTAAATAATCTATTCATAAATTTTCTAGTGCATAAAAGCTACAGTAAGTAGGACATTTACTCTAACAATTTGTATGCACAAAAATTACATCCATTGAAGTTTTGACAAACACTTTGCAAGCATGCAATCTACAAACTACAACCATTGAGGCCTTTTGACAAACACTTTGCAAGCATGCAATATACATCCATTGAGCCCTTTTAACAAACACTTTGCAAACATGCAATCTATAGCCATTGAAGCATTTTGTCAAACACTTGGAAGCCACAATCTCTTAGGGAACTTGACATGAATATAAGATTCTCCCTCAACCTATTTAGCTCATAAAATTTATATATTAATTCTTCAAATAACAAAATATTAAAACAATGACTAAATCATCTTATTCTTTCACCCAAAATTTGAAGGGCTTTGAGATTCATCAAATATATCTTCATTCAATCATTCCTACAAACCCATGGCAAGCATCTTGAACTATTGCAATACATAATGATTGAAAATTACCTCTGATTCTCTTTAAAACTCTTGTATTCCATATTGTTTTTTTTTTACATTTTTATTTCAACGACTGATCTAGTGAATCCTCTTGGTATGCATCCATTTCCTGCTCTGGTAGGCTGCAAGTTAACGCTTGCTCATATGTAATGATAAAAATAATAATAGCATTTCTCATTCACGGATTTTGTCAAACATTTTGCAAAATATCCTGAAACCCTTTCTAAAACATGTCTCTAATTACATGAAACAAAACCATAACTCATGAACTCTTACCCAAGTCCTTTGGAATTTCTTTATTTCCATTACCTTCAGCAATATTTGTCTTTCCTTTCTCAAATGCTACAATACCAATGTTAGTACAATAGACTACACCAATAATAATTCCATAACATCTTGAGATATAAACATCCATTCATAGACCACTCTTAGTCTTCATTTTCAACTATCTAATAAGATTCCAAATAACATAAGCTTAAACAAAAATAGATTCTTACAATAATTTAAATTTCTACTTTTTATTTTATGCTAAAGCTATACTATAATTTTAGGACAATAAAAATTATACCTGAAGAGAT
The DNA here is from genome assembly GCA_031772625.1 of Pinus tabuliformis. Taxonomy (NCBI): domain Eukaryota; kingdom Viridiplantae; phylum Streptophyta; class Pinopsida; order Pinales; family Pinaceae; genus Pinus; species Pinus tabuliformis. The sequence continues at coordinate 1,937,470,469 of CM062818.1, read as the reverse complement.
ATTCAACTCCAATCATTGAGAATATGATCCATTTTTTATCCCTTAACCAACTCATTTGAACCACCCTGTTTTCCACCCAACCATATCCAGGGAGAACTTCTCCCCCTGGAACCCCAAAGTTGTAAGAGCTCACAAACAATACCAAAATATAGCAGTAGAGAGATATCCAAGGCAAGCTGAGGAAGATAAGTTTCACTTCCTCACAACACCACTCATGGTCATCTCCACTAGGTAGAGCTACATAGTAATTTAGTTTAGGAATTTCAAAATCATTTCGAAAGCAATTGGCTACTCTCCAAGTCTCTCACGCTCATAATAGTTTTTAAATCTCTCCAACTCTTGGTATCACAATGCACTTCCCTCCCCCCTAAGTGAGAATACATAAGACACATATATAGGAGGAGCAACAAATTATTGTCATAAAGGAGGAGTAATATGCATGACCTGTATTCCATTTAGAGGAGTGTAACTCATGCCATGAAGGAGAGGTATGCATGACTTAGTTAAGGATAGTGTAACTTATGCATTAAAGAGAGCGTAAGAGGAATCTTTTATGACATGTCTTTAATGAGTGTAAGAGGAATATGCCATTATCTGATGAGTGCATACAATAGAGTGTAATGTATTATTAAAAGAGAGAGACTTACATAGAGCCATGATAGTCATCAAGGAGAGAGGTGTGAAGTGATTGAGGAGATGAAGGTGACTTGTAATTCCATTTTAATAATAATATCATAGTCTCATAAAAGATAATAATAATATTAATAATACCGAGGATTAAGTCGAGATTGAATTATTAGAATTGAATAATGATAAGTTAAGTGATTTTCCTTCAACTATACTTGATTGCCAATTTATGTAAGGTGATTTACTATATTTGGAAATTCATGCTTGAGATGCTAGACATGACTTTCTATTTTTAGAAATTCACTCTAGGATTGTTAGAAAAGAGGTTTTATTAAGGATATTCATCCTTGAGCTACCCATGAGAGGTATTTTTCTTCATACGAATAGGGATTTTGCACCCCTATTGCATGCATCTTCGTACCTTAGTAGATTGAGGACTCCGCGCCTTGATCTACTCTAAAGTTCCAAGAGTCCACAACTTGATATCATTAAATATTCAGGACTTTGTGCCTTAAACATTTTATTATAGATACAAGACTCCATGTTTGTATCTTTCGTGGATTTAGGACTCTGCGCCCTAATTTCCATGGTTTCTCATCTACTCTACTTTAAAACTCCACACTTCACCTTAAGATACTGATTGTGAGCTCATACCCTTCTGATGGTTCGTTGATAAGGCCTTGTTCCAAGACCTGCACACATCAAAATCTAATAGATCAAAGGAATCAATGAATTTCATAATTAACTTATTCACATTTTACCAAAGATTGTGCATGACTTCCACAACCATTTAAAATTTGAACATCCTTGTTTGAAAATAACCACATTCCATATCAAATCTTGTTCAATACAATATTAAACATATAAAATCATAATAATCATGTATCATGACTTCCACCATCATTATAATTTGAGCATTCTTGTTTGCAAATAACCAGGTCCCCTGTCACATTCTGTTCAATACAATATTAAGCATATATAATCATAAAAATCATGTATCATGACTTCCACAGTCATTATAATTTGAGCATCCTTTTTTGCAAATAACTAGGTTCCTTGTCACATCCTGCTCAATACAAGATTAAGCATATATAATCATAAAAATCATGTATCATCCATAAATCATAATTAACCATATGTTCCACATAACCATTATCATCCATGGATCCATGTGTCTCAATCCCAAATCACCATCCATGTCTTACAACCATGCCCAAGCTAGGATACAAAAAGAGAAAACATTAATAATATGCTCTTAACCAAAATCAATTCTTATACACAACCATAGATATTATCCTAAGCACACATCAACTAGGTAACCCAAACTAGGTCTATAGCATATAAGCGTGTACATAAGTCTATCAGCATAATATTATATCATTATATCAAAATCACCCTCTCTAAATGTCATCAAAACCATCTCACCAAAAAAACACTACATCTACCATTTCAATTATTTTTTTACCAATTAATAACAAAATTTTAATAAATTTTATTGCTTTTAAATAAATAAATAATAATAATTAAAAATAAAACAAAATATCAATCATTAATATAACAATCCTAAATAAAATAAACCATAAGTAAAAAAACCCCATAAATAAAAAAAACCCCACATACAATAATATTTGGAACCACTAAAATGTTAAGAACCACCAAAAATGCCATAAGAGAGAAAATAATCAATTAGTTGGACAAAAAGTGGTAGTTGCTTGACAACAACTCATGTGAAAGTCATCAACAACCAGCTAAAGTCACCATCAATATTGGTTATAGCATGTGATGGCAAATTATTGGTCATCATCCAAACACAAAACTCAAAACTTATACATCATACTTAATTAAATAATAAAAATTCCATTGATGTCAAGCATAAGATTCCATGTGATGTTGGTATTTATGAGAATTAAAGTAATGTCGGTATGGGAGCATGTGATGAGCATGGGTTTTGTTTTCGTATACTTCATAATCGTGATAACAAATATATTTATTAAATTAATATTTTTTTAAATGAATATGATTCGAGTGACTTTCCATCACATTCACATAACTCTGCGTTCTAACAACAATTAGAATAAAAATGGACTCCTCATTACATATATTTAATGAAAAGCCAATGAATAATAAAGAAGAAATGATATAGATGGAATAGATAGGTAGCAAAATAATCAAATAAGAGGTAATGCCAATATATTGTTAATTTTTGTTTAACATATATTTATTAATGATATGTATTATTGTTTTTTACTTTATTTAATTTTATTCGGGATAAATTTTAGGAGATTTGAAGCAGTGACTTTTTTACATGAAGCGTTTTAATAGTGCATTTATTCACCATCAATCTAAAATTCTATGGGTTTCTTTTTTTTTAATTTATTATCAAAATTATAATAAGTATTAAAAAGTTATTAAAATTGAATTTAAAATGTATTTTTTTCATATGTGATTCACGGACCTTGGAGATTAATGACCACTATATCCACATAATATTTGTACCAGGCAGGTCCACACAAAGGGACCACTTCCTATCGGCTCAACTACAAAACTTAATCTCGAGGGTGTCGAGAGAATTGAACCGTGACGTATCAATAGCAAAGATGCTTTAACGATGGGGACTCGACCAATTGAGCTAATTCTCAAGGCTTAAAATGTTAATAAAATCATGTGATGTGAATTGTGAATTTGTTGTTTAACATTTTTTTATCATAATTATTGAAATATTAAAAGAGATTATTTTTTTATGGAATTGTTTTAGAGTTGTATTTGAATAGGTATAAATAATTCCTCCATCTTTATACTATTAAAATTGAATTTTATTTTGAAACATGAAAAAAAAAAAAATTGCAATATGGAATTTGATTATTTCTTGTCTTGAGGTAACTTAACCTTACTAGTTAGACCTTTCTTGTCCTATGTGTCTTCAATTATAGAGGACATCAATTGCATGTCAACGACTCATGAGCCTTTCCATTCTTTGATTTCCAAATCTCTCTATAATAACTATATTAATTTTGATCTCTAAATTATCGAATATGTTAGTGTCAAATACCTATGGAAGAGAGAAGTAAGAATTATGTAGCATTAGATCCACTCTACTCTCACAAGTGGCATCCTTGTGTCCTATCGAGGATACTTTCCCTATCAGGGGGAGTTTGTGTGGCATGTCTCATTAAAAATTGGAATGGGTTGGCTTTTTTACTATATGTTCAGGTGCATGATAAATATGGGATCCTTCTATCATCACTACACAAAATCCATAAAATCTCTCCCTTTGAAACATTTCAAAAATAATAAAGAACATTTCCAAAAACAAAGGTTGTTTGGTATCTTTTGTCAACCTGCATCACATATAGAAGTTTTTTTAGCTCCAAAGAGTAGATCATCAATTGTTTTGTCATCGATAAAGCAATAAATAGTGAAGCTTCCCTATGGGGAATAAGGACCTTTGTCGCATTTGGTATTCACTACATTTATAATGTCCTTGGTTCCATTGTCAAAGCTATTTTATTAAATCAAAGTGGATGCAAGTGTTACTTTAGTATTATTTTCAACGGTGTCACAGTGGTTTTGCACAAACCCATGAAAGCCCCTTCATTGAAATATTTTTTGGCATATTTGATCTATTTTTATCTATTATATTACTCCTTCTTGGATCTTTGGTTTCTCTCTATATAGTCTGTTGTGTGCAAACTATGATTGGCTCAATATATTCTCTACACAAATCAATTGATTTTTTCCTTGGAATCCCAACTCTTTTGGTGTATCTGCTTATATAGATAGCCATGCAACATTATACTAGTAATGACATAAAAGTCTCAATAATGTCAAGAAATTATGGCTTTTAGCAAGAGAAAAATCTAGCCTAAATACATAAGATGCAGGAGAAAACACGTACCCTTCATTTGAACCACAATCAATTAGTATTAAGTATCACATCCTATATGGAAATCATTGATGATCACCATATCCTAATTCAGTGAACTGAAGATGAAATTGCTAGATTACAACAAAAGTTGGAAGATATGCAATTTTCTATGCAACAACAACAACCTGGTATTTCCTCCTCATGAAATTCCACAATTTTTCTCGAGCCTGATGTTAATAGTGTTGTCATTGATGTCAAATATGTTAAGGCCAAGAAGGTAGAAGGAAATAACTTGAACAAGGAAACAAATTTTGTGATGAAGGAAAGTTTGTGTAGAAGAAAAGTTTGTGTGGAAGCAAAGTTCATGCTGAAGGAAGGCTTATGTGGAAGGACAACTTATGCAAAAGTAAATATTTTGTGAAGGAAAACTTGTGCAAAATGAAGGCTTATGTGGAAGCAAAGTTTGTGTGGAAGAAAATTCTGTATGGTGTTAAGAGCATGTTCTATTGCTTCCACAGTGAAGGGCCAAACAAGCCACATGGGAGTGACCATGTGAAATGCAAGGTGACATCCAATAATAAATAAATGATAGCACGACATAATAGAATCAAAGGCATTAATATTTATTTCAGGACTGTGCTTGGTAAAATTTGTATTGAAGTGTTAAATAATCTTGACATGTTTATTGTTGATGGATATAGATCATACAACATCAGGCCTTAGGAAAATGGAGCATTAAATGTTGAAATGAAAAGGTTGTGAATCATCCTAAACAAAATATCCTTGAAGTAAACAGACAGTTAGAATTTAATTATTTACTGATTCTTAAGTTTTGGACCGAATAAAGTGTTTGACTAGCAGAGTTTCAACTGCTCTAGGTTTCATGGCAAAGTAGTGTTGGTCAGAAGTTGTTAATGCATTAGTTTTATGACATTAAATGCTGAAGCAAACATCAATAAATTTCATGACTATAACCATTAGTGGTTCCATTAGGGAGTCGGTTACAAGAAACGATTGGAAAACGTGAAAAGAAAAGAATTTTTCTAGGCAAAAAAAGGTGTGAACATGAAACCAAATGGAGCGTAGAAAAACTATAAATAGAAATAATTTGTTAAAGGACTAATAGTGTGAGTGGGTGGTGTTGATAAGAGTATATTTTTAGCCAATTTAATGTTCGTAAATTGTCAGCATAAATTATCGACTAGGGTAGGTATATTGTTGAAGCACAAGTGCAGTATATGTGCTAGAAGTTATTTTATGTCGTTAAGATATCTATGTCATTGTTAAGGTCTAAACCTAGAATTAATATGGAGATGATATTACTAGTTATATTAGAGTATTGTTCTTAAATTTTTCAGTTGGTTATCTTAAAAATTAATCCCATTTGAATCAAGTTTTGTGGATGGATGGAGAGTGATCCTAAACTCTACTCTGTTAGATTGTTTTTTATTTTACCTTGAATTTTATGCTACAGCCAAACTAGATTACTATGTGTACGAGAGATTTATTTTATCAAATTGGAAATGAATGATGTCTGAACTTAATTTCCAAGGAAAAGACTGCCACTCTTTAACTAATGCAACTTCATTCAAACAATAATTAAAACTGATAAACTGGAAAACAACTAAGCTGTGAAATGAGACAACTAAATTACACTAGGTCGAAAGCAATTGAGATGATCAAGTTGTACCAAGTAAAATCAAATGAAATAACAAGATTATGATAGGTAGAAAGGAAAGGAAATCTCTTATGCAAACAATAGTTTAATCACGAATTCCATTATACTTCATTTCAAAACACAAAATAGAGCATCCATAATTTAACTTGAAGAAATCAAAGAAATCTATTTGCGATTGATCAAAGACATGTACTGGACATAGGGGCCCTCCACGAGATAGTCGAAAATCTTCAATCAACATAGCATGGGAAATATGAACCAAGTCTATTACTCACAAACAAGTTTAACAGGATGTTGTTCAAAATTTACACATAGTGGTGTGCACCCAAAACACAGAACGACCATTGCTCTTATAACATTTCTCCAAGTAACAGTATGAGAGTTTTAAGCCTACATATATTTATTACGATCCCTATTAAAAAAACTATATTGCTAAATAATTGGTTTTCTATTTGGAAAAGCAAATCGATAAGATTTCAGAAAACTCAAACTCTGTCCTGGCACATAATCTTGCAATTGAATTTGAGGTTGATCGTGTCACAATGCGATTTTCTTGAAGGATTGGCTCGAGAGAATAGGAAAGAATCCATGAGGGGATAATTCCTCATCCATACATATCTTCTTTTGCTTAGTTGGTGTCCTCAAACCCTTTCAACAATGGAGGTAGCTGCGGAAACACAGATTAGCTGTAGAAATAGGCCAATTCCGTAGCTGAATGCAAACTTTAATAAAACAATAAGGTATATAGAAAAAATATGAAAAGGAGGACATGTAAGTGCTTACCTTAACAAAACCTTGTGTTTGTTGCATTTATTTAGGTGATAGGTATAGGAAAAAGGGAAGAAGCATAGGCAAAAAGGGTGTCAAGGTCAGGCAATCCTTGGACTCTACATTCCCACACGTTGGAGGTTTTGTATGTCCTCATACAATTCATCATTGTCATTCTCTTGTGCCCTCTTGTTATCACATTAAGGATTCACTTTCTTCTTCTTTCTGGCAACCACTGGCATTCTTGGTTTCTTCGTGAGGATATTATATTTTAGGTTGATGATTTCTCTTTGCATTGCCCTATTTTCCTTCTTCAGCTTCTTGTTCTTTTTGTACCATAAACTCAAAAGAAGAATAAGGTTGTCACTCTTTGAAATTTGAATCCCATTTTGTGCTTTCAATGTTTAATTTTCATTTTTGAGATATTTGTTCAATGTCTCCAACTCAAAGATCTCTTGCTTTAAAACATTAGATGTTGGAGGCTCTTGTGGCTCGTTGAACTGATTTCTTCTGTCTCCTGGACTATGGATTGATTCTTTAGTTGCTGCTTCCTTCCTTTCTAATGACTCTATGTAGTCATAAATCTCTTGTTGAACAAGATCAACACCTGGATTGTACACTGGACTTATTGGAGGGTGAACTGCAGGGTGGTGATGACACCCTTGGTGACAATTTTGGTGATCCTTCTAGAGAACCTTCAGGGTCTTCAGTCGGCTCCCTCTCCTCAAGATTGATATATTCTGTAGCTCCTGAAATTTCTTGTTGCATCATATTCAATTTGTTACTTCTCCTCAGTCCTGAGGTTGGTAATCCTTGTGATTTCCTCTTTTTAGCTTTTGGCTTCTTTTCCTGAGGAAGGATCTTGGTTTGTGGTAAATCCTCTGTTCTTTCGCTAGCTTTCTTTCTTATAAGATTTCCTCTTTTCATTTTCTACAAAATATCCACTATGGGTAGTTCATCCTCTAATAATTCCTATTGAGATTGAGATTCTTGTTCTTTTATTGTTTCCATTCTTCTCTTCCTTCCCCCGAGGATTCTACTACTGCGGGGATGTTCAAGGGATTTTTCTTCAAAATGATTCCTTACCAGAAAATTTTCCTAGTTGTCCCCTATACTCTGAAGGGGAAACTCGATCAAGATCTTTATCAATCCATGATGGTATGTGGTATTGTTTATGAATTTAATTTTCTTTTGAACATTCATGGACATTTTCTTAAGACTATGCAAGAGGAAGGAAGGAAGATTCATTAGGTGCTCCTCAAGAAAATTCATCATTATTCTAATGTGGTAGCAATACATGTATCCAAACCGACCTTCAAAAGTAATAAATTTCTAAAGTATAAGGAGAAAGTTCCTCCATTTACTCTTAAGGGTTGTACTAGGAATACCTTTCTTGAAGATGGTGGTGTCCATGTTTGGATTTTTTAGGAAAACTTTCCAATCTTCCCCATTGATCCCTCTATTTTTAAACCATTTTTCTCCACTTCTGGGTAATTTGGTAGCTTCTGCGATCTGGGACTCCGTTATGGTGAATTTGTTGTCTCTTATTTAAACCTTCATCCCATCAAAAGAATGTGCAAAAGTCTTCATCACCTCCTTGTGGAATCCATTGAATTTCTCTATAAATTTTAACTGTTGTACTTTCTGCAACAGCTCCCTGGTCTGAGGATATCCTTCTAAGAACTTCTTCCCTGCTGGTTCGGTTCGAACAATAACACCCATTATGGAAGATGCTTCATCTCAAGGATTGCTTACTTGATAGGAAAAATGGTGTTGGTAGGGTTTCGTTCAATGGCAGAGAGATGGGGAGGTTATGTGAATTCAAGGAAATGGGAGAACAGGTAAATTATAATGAAGGCCACGGGAATGAATTGACCATTAGAGTGCATTCAAAATAATGATTCGGCGATTAATTCGACATATTCAGAATGAGGACAAGATGAAGTTTAAGTGGTGGATTATGATGATTTTGACAAGCGACCATCACCCACAATTTACAATGATTTTTTTTTTTTATATTGGCAGTGCTATGTCCGCTTAGTTCATATATGCAATATATTAATCCTTATTGTAAAATTAAAGTATCACATACCTTTGACTAACTTGCTAACCTTATTTGTCCTTGGATATCTCTTGTAGGTACTTTGCATTGTTAATTATTCTTTAATTCGAATCACCAAGTGTTCCTATCAAGCTGGCTACAAAATTTTTATTAGAGCTGCAGAAATTTGTCCCAGCTACAAAAAGTCACTGATTCTATAGCTGAATAAAAACTTTAGGAAAAGGAATTTCTTTTTGGAAAGAAAATTTAAGGTGCCAACAAGAGTTGGTTTTCACTTCAGATTTTCTATATAAGCATGCCAACAACATGTTGGTTTTCATGTTTATACTTTATTATTATTATTATTATTATATATAGAAAAGTAAAATTTCTAAGGTGGAAAAGAAGAAGAATTCTTCTCAACCATTTTCAATTCTAAATTATCTTGGAAAATTCTTCTTTTGTCAATGGCTTTTGATAAAGTCTAAGTCGATGTCCATTTACTAAAAGATGAATTTTCTCTTCATCAATAGTCCTGATTCTAACTACACCATTGTCAAAGACATTTTCAACTTCATAAGGTCCAAGTCAGTGGTTTTGGAATCTTCCTTGGAAATTCTTGAACTTTGAATCGAAGAGTAATGCCTAGTCTCCTGGATGAAATTTTGTTTCTTTAATGTACTTATCATGCCATCTGGATATTTGTTGTTGAGTTAGGCTGGTCTTCTGGAGGGCTTCTTGTCTTATTTCATCAAGCTCATTAAGTTGTCTCATCCTTTTCTTTTGTGCTTCTGATAAGTCAAGATCTAGCTGGATTGTTGTTTTATAAGTCTGGATCTGGAACTCTATTGGAAGTAAGACCTGCTTCCCATAAACAAGTTCATAGGGAGTATGTCCTGTAGTACTTCTCCATGTAGTTCTATAAGCCCACAAAGCTTCTGGAAGCTTTTATGCCTAGTCCTTCTTGTGTAAGTGTACAGTCTTGGTAAGGATTGCTTCAATCACCTTATTCGTAGACTCAACTTGTCCATTGGCTTGTGGATGGTATGGAGTGGAATTTCGATGTTTGATTTTGTACTACTCTACAAGCTTCTGCACTAATCTGGATGTAAACTGTGTTCCTTGATCTGTTACAATTTCTCTTGGAACACCAAAACAAGTGAAAATATCCTAAAAAAGAAATGAAACTACAACGTTTTCAGTAGCTAAATGAAGTGCTTTAACTTCTACCCATTTAGTGACATAATCACTACATACTAGAATATACCCTTTTTTGCTTTGAAGGTGGGCTGATTGGACCAAAAAAATCTAGTGCCCATTTTTCAAATGGTTTAATGAGTTCCTGTGGCTGTAATGGAATTTCATTTGAAAGAGTGGGTTTTCCCATTCTCTGACAACTATCACATCTTTTAACATATTCCTTGGTATCCCTGAAAATGGAAGGCCAATAATATCCTAAAAGTAAGACTTTATAAGCAATTATTTTGTTAGAAAAATGTCCTCCACATGGTTCATCATGGCAAGCTTTAAGTATTTCTGGTATTTCATCCTCTCGAACACATCTTCTGATGATGATATCTGGTCTTGTTTTGTATAAATCTTTGTTTATCCATGAATAAGATGTGCTATTGTGAACTATCCTCCTCTTTTCTCTAGGAGACAAATGAAATAGCATTTTCCCTATAGCTAAATAATAAGCAATATCTACATACCAAGGTGATTTTTTATTTTTTTTTTTTTAATTTATTTATTTATTTATTTATTTATTTATTTTTTTTTTATTTATTTTTTATTATATATATATATTCTGAATTAAGACTAAATCTATTAAGAAAAGAAATATGGTACAAACAGAGCTTACAAAGAAGCGAAGCTAAGGAGCAAGGGAGCCGGAAATGATATGATATCAACCTCGGTCCCAAAAACAACCACGGCACAAGCAGAAGATAACAGAGAGGAACAAAAAGAACGAGCTGGTCTAGGGAGTCTACCCAGCATGGGCAGAATCTTCCAATCTACATTTTTTTCCTTTCTTTTTGCTGACTTTGACCCAACCAAATGGATCTGGCTGGACCGGAACTACTTGTAGACTGATCTGAGCTAAAGGAGGAGACTCCTTGTCTGAATCAGAAGGCTAAGACTCATGAGGACGTTTTTGCGTGAACAGAGGCACAGAAGGATCCATGGCGCTGGCTGAGGGCGGGTCCTTCAGTTGCTCCAAATTCTCCTCGTCCACTTCCAAGTCCTCCTCATCAGAGCTAGAGGACTCTATGTCATCCATAGGGCGTCTGTCACAAGGTTTCCAACTCTTGGATTTGGATTTGCGAGTGAAATTCTTCTTTTTGTCGAGGAACGCTGCACATGTGTTCTGGAGATGCCCTGTCTGATGGCAATGGCGACACCTGAAGGTTGTATTCTCATAGTCCAAATTTTGCGTCCAATGGAAGTCCCCGACTTTGAGGATGATCTGATCTGGCAGCCCTTTACTGATGTCTATTTCTGCACAAATTCTGCCACAGGTGTATATTCCTTTCTCCCCCCTCGAGGTATCTGTTGCGAGGAAGCGGCCAAGGGTGTCTTCGATTCCCTGAAAGACAACAAAATGTCATAGATGCGCAGGGAGATTTGGAAGCCTGACCCAGATAGGAAGCTTGGAGATGACTGTAGTGGAGGGGTCAAAGTCTGGGAACCAGGGGGGGAGGAAAAGTCCAGCTGATCCCCAGAACTAGGGGCCACCCGTTAAGGCTTTTTGGTAATATTCATTGAAGGCAATGACTACAATAAAGAAGCCTTTCGAGCAGAAGAAGACTTTGCAGTTGTTGGTCCAATTAGAATGGATCCACTAGTATAGATCAGCAGTACGGGGCCATAGTCCATTAAATTTGCAGATGAGGGATTTTTCTGCAAATGTCTGGTATTGATCATCCAAAGATGGATGAGTGATTTCAAATGGCAGGGGTTTCCTCCATTTTGTCCACCAAGAAGGGTTTGGGAGCCTCGGCAGATTGGGCAGGCTTCTTGGCAGGCTGTGCATGTACTGCATCTTTGTATGAGAAACCTTTGGAGGCAGAGGATTGCCCGACTGCCCCTCCCCTTAGTCGGAGTGATAGGATCACTGTGGCATTTCTTTCAATATTATAAAAGGAAAGAGGCAGATTGTTATCAAGCTGCTTACCAACAAAGAGGAGCCGCAGAAGGGAGGAAGGGATCCCCAACCTCAGTTCGAGAATCTTTGAGAGATGGCGCACTGTGAAAGATGGCTGGACTTCTAGGAGCAGGGTTTTGCCAGTCAGAAGAATTATCTGAATCTGGAAACTCGCTTGCTGGAAATGAGTAAGATCTCGGCTGCCTGAAGGAGGAATCGAGGTTGAAACATTCAGATCCCAGATGCTCCTTCTAGGCAGATCCAGGAAGCTTGGAAAGTTCTGAAAATGAGATGCGGAGTAATGACCATTCCGGGGAGGCAGAGCATGGATTTTGTTAACCCTGGCTGGGTTTACTTCTTCTTCTGAGCGGACCCGGTGTGAAATGCTGGATAATCTTCAGCATCTGCGTCCGACGACCACGAAAGCCTCGGCCTTTCCTGAGGCTCTCGATTTCCCTTGTTGCTGAATCTTCGCAAGGCGAGCAATACCGGGGCCATTCCTACGGCCTTTCCTGTTGCTGCGCCATTGGAGGGAGAGGGGGCTCGGCTTCAGACGCCCCATTCCCAGAACCCGAGCACCAGAAACGCTACTCGCAGCATTTCGTTCTGCCATCGCTTCGACCTCGCGTCAAGTTTTACCTTAACAATCTACATACCAAGGTGATTTAATAGATACTGCCAAAATGTATTCATCGGGAAATTTATCCTTTACAGGTTGATTATTATTATCATTCTGAATTCTAGATAAAATGTCAACAATTGTGTTCTGCTTTCCGGGCCTATCTAGAATGGTGATGTTGAATTCTTGTAACAATAAGAGCCATCTGGTTATTCTTCCATTAGTGATTAGTTTATTCATTAGGTATCTAATGGCATAATGGTCTATGTGAATGAAAGTTTCATAGCCAGTTATATAATGTCTGAACTTGTTAATGGCATGAACTACGACTAAAAACTCCTTCTCAGTTACAGTATAGTTTAACTCTGTAGGAGTTAAATTTTAATGGTATAATAGATTGCATAAGGAGTAAGGTATTTTTTCCCTAACATAGCTCCCAAGGCTGTATCTAAAGCATCAATTGATATATGGAAAGGCAATTTCCAATTAGGTCCTTTTAAGATAGGTGCTTCAAAAATTCTCTTTTTCAAAGTTTCAAAGGCAGCTTGACAATCAAAATTACAATTGAATTCATAGTCCTTAGTAAGTAGTTTAAAGAGTGAAGATGCAATTCTTGTGAATTTTTCTATAAATCTTCTATAATATCCAGTAAAACCAAGAAAACTCCTAACATCTCGTTGACAGTTTGGCACTGATAATTTAGAAATGACCTCGACTTTAGATGAGTCTACCTTAATTCCATCTCCTGAAATATGGTGACCTAAAACAATTCCTTCATTAAACATCATGAAAAATTTCTCATGACTTAACGAGAGATTTGTTTCTTTACATCTTATTAATTTTTTTTCTAAATTTTCAAGTGCTTCATTAAAATAATTTCCATAAACTGTGAAATCAGCCATGTAGACTTCCACACAATCATGAATAAGATCAGAGAAAATTCTGAGGATTGTTCTTTGGAATGTTGCTGGAGCATTGCATAATCCAAAGGGAAGTACTCGGTAAGCATAAGTTCCTCATGGACAGGCGAATGTGGTTTTATCTTGATCTTTAGGTGCTACCTGAATCTGGTTATATCCACTAAAATTTTCCAAAAATGAAAAGTATTATTTCCCTGCTAATGTCTCTAAGACTTGGTCTATGAAAGGAGTGGAAAGTGGTATTTTAATGTTGCTTTATTCAATTCCCTGTAATTGATGCTTTTGTAATCCTTTGAATTTTTCATTAACATTCAAAGTTTTACCTGGAAAGATTTCTATTAAAGAATTCCCAATTTTTCCATGTAGAGCAATGATACTTGTCTAGATGAGAGATATTCATTTCCACTACAGTAATAATGTGGGGAAGATTCATTATTTTCCAATAGATTTAAAATTTGGTCTTCCTCTCTTACTTGTCCAGTAGTGAAAACAGGTTGTATATCATCTTCATCATCTATCCATTCCTCATTCTTTGTTTCTATTGTTGTTCTTGTAGGAGGGTATAATGTAAATTTCTTTGTAGAATTTCCATATGAGATAAACATGTCACTTGATCTACAACGGATGAAAGAATCAGCTGTAGCTAACCAAAGTCTTCCTAGGATTAATGGATGTCCTCTTAAATTATTCTTGGGTGTTAATACCATGAAATCAACAGGATATTCCCAAGAATCTAAGAATACACAAACAGCTTCCAACACACCATCGGTTTTAATCATAGACCTATCTGCTAATTGTAATAGTGTTGGTGTGTATTGAAGGTTAGGAAGCCTAAGTGAATCCATACCTTGTTTACTCATTATGTCTATGGCTGCTCCTAGATCAATTAGTGTGTTTGGTATTTCTTTTCCATTGATGTGAATTTTTACAATGGAGCTTCCTGGATCTAGATATTTTTGGATTGTTGTTAGTCTGCAATTTTCCCAACTAATTGAATTCTCTTTATGTCTTTTCTTTTTCTTCCTAATCTTTGAGTACTTAATTCCTTAATTGTTTTTGCAAAGATTGGTATTTCTTTTATGGCTTGTAACAAAGGAATTTTGATAGAGACATTTCTTAATTCATCCAACATATTATAATCACGCAATGTGATTTTTTTTCTACTCCTTCATCAATTTCAACCATTCAAGAAAAGTTGGTCTAATTTTTACCAAGGGTTGTTCTATAATAGGAGTATCTATTGGAACATTTTCTATTTTATTCTTCTCTTTTTGAGGGAGAGAGGTCTCTCCTTCTTTAGATTGATTTTTATGTTTTTGAAGACTTTGTCTTGCTTCCTAAATAACAACAAGGTTTTTCTTTGTAACACTCTTCTAGACCTTAATTGGACATTATTTAGATCTAGTGTAGTTATTACATAAGTTCGAGGATTTTCCCCTTCCATGTTGTACACAGGTTGTTGTGGAATTTTATTATTAGGATTCGGAAGTGGTTGAGCGGGTAGTTGATTTGGTTTTTGTGTAAATGGTATGTAGAGCTATGGATTTTGATTCTAAACTTGGATCTGAGGTAATTGATTAGCTTGGGGTAGAAATTGTTGTGGAAGATAGGATGGTGAATACTATTGATATTGAGCATAAGCCCCATAAGGAATTTTCCATCCTTGATTCCAAGATTGTGATTGTGGCTGAGCCCAAGGCCGCCAAGATGGATTCCAATTATTTTGTGAAGATTTAGCAAATTGTTGTGGTCTAAAGCCTTGTGGTTGATTTGGTTGGGAGTTTTTCCATGGTCTATTGGTTATAAATTAAAGAGGGTCTACTTGTTTTAGTATTCCTTCATCATTAAATACAACCTTGAGACTTGGTAAAGAAGGACACTCCTTAGTATCATGATTATCTGCACATATGGCACAAGTTTCTATAGCTTTTGAATCTAAGGGACACTCTCTTAAGGAATGCTTCTTTCGACATCTAGGACAGAAAATAGATAATGCAACATTTTCATATTTTTTCTTATTTTGTATTTTAAGGGTGTCTATCTATTCACTTAGACTCCCTAAAATATCTGTTTCGAAGGTATCAAGCAAGCTTCCTAATTTTTCCCTGCTGACTGTCCCAGTTGCAGATTTATTAATTCTTGATAAGAGAGGGTCTCTAGGACTCTTTCCAACTCGTGATTTACCCCTTGAGATATGTACACATAGATCACAAATATCTGCAAATGGTAATTGAGAAATATCTCCTTTCCTTGTTAAGTTAAGGAGATCAATCCATTCATCTTTGATAGCTTTGAGCAGGAGGGATTTCAAAGTTTCCTCATCCAAATTATCCATTTTTTCTCTTTTAATATTGCAGACAAATCTATCTACTAAGTCTTCAAGATTTTCATCTTCCTTTTGTGTCATTTTGAAGACTTCATCTTTAAGGTTACTAGGCATAAAATAATCTTTATATTTTCCTAAGAAAGCCTCTTTCATTTCTGCCCATGTTCTTATAGAATTCATTCCTAAACTCATGAACCATTTTAATGTTGAATCCTTTAAGGTAGCAAGGAACAATTTCAGTTTTTGAGCATCATGCAGATAGTCATATGATCTGCATAATACTTCAAATTCGAAGATAAATGTCTTTGGGTCTTCATTTCTTTTTCCCTGGAAATTAGGAAGAATTGAGGGTGATATATTTTTCATTGTGAGGGTTGTATCTTCATCAAAAATAGGAAATCCAAAAGGATCTTGATTTCCTCTACCTCTACCCCCTCCTCTATTCCTATCTCCACCTCCTCCTCTTCCTCTTCCTCCTCCAATCCTATTTTCCTCACCATTGACATTGTGTACCTCTCCTTCCCCTTCTCCAGCCATGATAGATTCCTCAGAACTAATGTAAGGTTCTTCTAATTCTTCTGGTTCCTCTATCAATGGGTGGTCAAAATAAGTTTCCTATTCCTCTTCTTCACTAGGAACTTCTATTTCTTCTCCTAAAATTTGTTCACTAGTAGAGGATAGAAAAACTACTCGTGTAGTTGGGGATGCAGGATTTTCTTCAATTACAACTTCGATGGATGAAGTAGGTGAAGTTCTGAATTGGATTTATGATCTTGAGACTGTGAAGTCTTTCTCGACCTGCAAATGGAATTCGAGTTTGAGTATGTGGTGTGGAATTTAGAAGTCGAGGTAAAGTGAGTGAATTTGTGGGAATCGAGCTTCTTCCTCATCCTACAAATCTACCTCTAGAGTCTCTATCCATATGCATATCATGTTTTGAATTGATAATTTTTTCTCTCTTTTTTTTAACTTCTATTTGTACTTCCCTGATAGTGACACCAAAATGTTTAGCCAATTTAATGTTCTTAAATTGTCATCGACCACAACAGGTATACTGATTAAGCATAAGTGCAGTATATGTGCTAGAAGTTATTTTATGTTGTTAGGATATCTATGTTATTGTTAAGGTCTAAACTTAGAATTAATATGGAGATGATATTACTAGTTATATTAGAGGATTGTTCTTAAAGTTGTTAGCTGGTTATCCTAAAAATTAATCTCAGTTGAATCAAGTTTTGTGGATGGTTGGAGAGTGATCCTAAACTCTACTCTGTTAGATTTTTTTTTTAATTTTATCTTGAATTTTATGCTGCAACCAAACTAGATTACTATGTGTAAGAGAGATTTATTCTATCAAATGGAAAATGAATGATGTCTAAACTTAATTGCCAAGGAAAAGATTGTCACTCTTTAACTAATGCAACTTCATTCAAACAAGAACTAAAACTGATAAACTGGAAAACAACTAAGCTGTGAAATGAGACAGCTAAATTACACTAGGTAGAAAGAAATTGAGATGATCAAGTTGTACCAGGTAAAAAGAAAATGAAATAACAGGATTGTGCTAGGTAGAAAGCAAAGGAAATTGCTTATGCAGAAAACAGTTTAATTGCAAATTCCATTATACTGCATTTCAAAACACAAAACGGAGCATCCATAATTTAACTTTAAGAAATAAAAGAAATCTATTTGTGATCGATCAAAGACCTATCCTAGACATAGGGGCCCTCCACGAGGCAATCGACAATCTTCAATCAATGCAGCATTGAAAATATGAACAAAGTCTATTACTCACAAACAAGTTTAATAGGATGTTCTTCAAAATTTACATATAGCGGCGCTCACCCAAAACACAGAGCGACCATTGCTCTTATAACATTTCTCAAAGTAACAATATGAGAGTTTTAAGCCTACATATCTTTACTATGATCCCTATTAAATAAACTATATAGCTAAATAATCAATTTTCTATTTGGAAAAGCACATTGATAAGATTTCAAAAAAATCAGACTCTGTCCTGGCACATAATCTTGCAGTTGACTTTGAGGTTGACCATGTTATAGTGCAATCTTGTTGAAGGATTGGCTCGAGAGAATATGGAAGAATCCATGAGGGGATCATTCCTCATTTATCCATATCTTCTTTTTCTTAGTTGGTGCACTCGAACCCTGTCAACAATGGAGGTAGCTACGGAAATATGAATTAGCTATAGAAACAGGCCAATTCCGTAGCTCAATGCAAACTTTAATAAAACAATAAAGTATATAGACAAAATATGAAAAGGAGGACATGTAAGTGCTTACCATAACAAAACCTTGTGTCTATTGCATTTATTTAGGTGTGTTGACATGGCGAATTTTTGCTATACCAACAAGGGGAATAACTCGATCATAGACCCCAACTAGATCGGCTTTCATTTGGGATGGCTAGCTCCAACAGGTTTTAAAGGGTCCCATAAACTGCTATATGTGTTAAAAGAGCTTCTTGGAGGAAGACTTCAAATAAATCAACAAAAAAAACATCGAACCTATGTGTATCAAGTCCTATCTACACTACTTCTAACTACTCTAATATAGTCCTAAATATCCTAATCTATCTTGCAGGGGCAAAAAGAAAGGAGGTTAAACATCATATATAAATCCCAAGTCCCAATGAATCAATTACTGGTCCACATAAGAACAAGGTTGTATTAAATCCTAATCGCAATCCAATTACCTATACAGGAATATACATTCCTTTCCATACAAATAACACTTGCAATTGATGTTTATCAAAGTCTAGAATCAGTGACCTTTCATGAATTATCAATGCTATTGAATTACGTTCAAATAACCAGGAATAACCATGAACTACTAGTTATCAATATGCACAAAGAAAATCACATTTATCTTTATACCAGCAACAACACACTGATTCTAAATATATGAGAGAAAAGGGAAATAAGTTTGAAACAACAACGTCCTTCTTGAATGAAACAGTCTTATTTATTCACAATAAATCAAAGTTTTTCTCTCCAAACAAAAGTCCCTGCTCTCCTATCCAGAGGGAATACTTATGCAGTTGGAAATGACTCTCGGTCTCTCTGACTTTTCACCTCCCTTCTCATTTCAATTCACAAATAAGAATATACAATCGTAGAACAGTCGGTGTAACTGTTGACAAGTAGAGGCCACATCTGCTAGAGCATTTCATTTCCTGGGGAAATGAATAGATGCCGATTGAAAGGAGGAGGTAAGCGTGTCATTTCTTCATGATACAGCCTAAGGCCGCATAACCTTCAGAACACATAGATAACACATGGAAACATGACCGCCAATGCCTAAAGCCAAATCTTTAAATAAAACACATCCATATATATAAACTCATCAGATTTGCTCATGCATCTTTTATTTGGAGCCATACTTGAAGCTTATGCATCCATTCTTCGACCTCACTTGCCTTCTCTCAGTCCTCACCTGTAGAGATAACCAACATCAGTCATACTTATGCAAATATGATAAAATGCTTAAAAAACACAAATCTTGCCTTCATGAAGCGTTTATAACATCAAAAGGAACAAGCGTGAAAGAATCGCCCCCTGGTTTTTAACCCATGCATTGATTAAGTCCCGCAAGTGAAAATCCGATTTACACTGAAAATCATTGCATAACAACGAACCGGATCCAAAATCCGAACTTGAAATATTATAGATGGGAACCCATACCCTATTGAGTCCATGAAATACTATCGCATCTCATCGTGTCGTGTGGTTGAACTCAAAGTTATTCTGATTGCGACTTGCGATTAGCCGAACCTAAAACACATATATGTCATGGTTCATAATCCTTCGGGTCCGTTGCATAAGACTTCCATTTGTCAAACCCCGACCCCAGCGTATTATCAAAAAACATGGGAAAACATGAGAAAACACTGTGGCCAAGCGATAGGGCTGGACTTGAAAAATTATGCACCCGAATTGATAGTGATCGGCGGGTCCGGTATATAGTGGTGTGCCTTATATATAAGCCTCAGAACCTGCTAATTGCGATACACGATAGGGCTCCAGACCCGACGTATATATATATATATATATATATATATATATATATATAGATATATATATACATACATATACATACATACATACATACATATATATATGTATGTATGTATATATATATATATATATATATACATAGATATCTATATATATATATATATATATATATATATATATATATATAGATATATATATATGTTAATACTGTTGGCGAGTCCGCAATTTCAGACTTCCCTTTGAAAAACCCCAACCTCAATACTTTTCGAAAGACATAGGAATATACGGAAAACCCGCATTCGGCTATAAGGCCGGACTTGAAATAATATGCATCCTGGTCTATAATAATCGTCAGGCCTGGGTGGTAGCAGTGTGTCTTATATAAAGGCCTCGGATCCTGCCGATTGTGATATGCGATGGGGCTCCAGATCTGATATATATATACTGCAGTTAATAATGCCCTCAGGTTCGGAAGCCAAGTGCACCTTATATATATATATATATATATATATATATATATATATATATATATATATATAGCCTGGGGATTCCGCCGATTGCGATATGCGATGGGGCTCAAGACCCAAAATATATACATTTTGGCTAATAAAACCGTTGGGTTCGATGTATTACGGTAAGAATTATGTTTTAATGTTGATTCCAGTTAAGTGAAAAAAAGGGTAAGTTGGGCATTTTTTTGAGTATTTCTATTATAAAGAGTTATAATGGGAATGAAGATGTGATAGAAGGTTTAGGGGGTTGAAAAATTCCCGATGAAGGGTATGAATGAAGGACTTACAAAGGGTTATATATGAATCATTTTGTAGAGGTTTATTAAAGGGGCTTAACCATTATGAATTTAAGATTTGACTCCCCAAAGAGTTAAAATACCTGGGATAAAATAGATCATTTGGAGAGATGCAAGACCAACTTCTAAGGGACCCATTCAAAATTGCTACCAGGGAAAATTTTAATAGGGTGGTGCTTGTGGCCACAACAAATGGCGAACCATTGGGTGAACCACTTATCTCTATTTCCAAATAAACCTTGGATCAATATAACATCAAGGTGTTAAGATAAACATGAAATGCAAAATGTATAGAGGGACAGGCATGGCTTCCACTTCAACATTAATTGCTTCAGGTGGGATAAAGAAAAATAGCTTCTACTTACTAATAGGGTTTTGACGGGCATTCTCCAATGGTAATATTATGGAATTTATTGACCTTCCTTTACCTATTCCCTACATTCAAAAATCCTTTTGGGGCCATCACTGGTCTGTCAATACCTGTTTAGGTGTGTACCTCAGCTCTTTATTTCTCATAAAACTTGATGTAGATATGTTTATCTACACTTTATATGAGAATTTCAGTGCTATGTTTTTATATGATTGAATGGGGCGTAGTCATGGATCATGCCATATTCTTAAACCGCTTAAGCAAGGTTGGGCTTGTTGTATCAACCAGTACTTTGAGCCCAGCAACAGTCCTTACTCTAACTGGCTTCCCAAACAACCTGTCCTTCTAGATCGGCACAAGGACTCGACATTTCATTTTCTTTTAAATAAGTCCTTCCAGTTTCAGGCACAAGGACTAGAGCACAATTGGATTTTCCACATGGTATATGACAGTGAGTTTAGCCCATGAAAGGAGATTTACTTGTAGATGACAGGTATTGGAGAATTTAGTGTGGTGGATGGGACCAATGGAGAATAACTGCAAACCTTGCAGGCAAGCATAGGCTAGGTCTGAGTGGGATTTATTTAAAATGCAACATTCCTCCATGCCAGTCCAGCTGTAGTTACACATTTTTTGTTTTATAAAGATGCCCCTACATGCTCCAGGTATCCAAGTTATCAACAGATCTCGCCTAGTTCCCAACAGATGCTAATGAGTGGCTTCGTTTCGAATTCCACCTCTAATTTCCAAGTTCTCATAGGCTCATTGAAAGCTTGTTTCATTTGCAAAGTAACGATGGATTTAGGATCAACAGACTCATCAGTAGGTTAATGAGGGGTGCAAAAGCTGAAGGTGGTGAATGAGGGTAATCTAAAGAGATTTGAAGAGGTGAAAACGAGACTGGAGGATCGAAATCAGTTGATTGAGAAAGGACTGAAATTCAAAACAGAAGGAAAATGAACTGTGCGGAAACAACAGGAACAGAAGGGATGAAACTATAACTAAACTAACAGCAAAATAAAATGAATCCTAACCTACTCGGGAGGTAACCACCATGTGGTGGCTATTGCAAGTATCTCTTGAGATGTTGGCCATTAACAGGGAGTTTTTTAGTGTCTCCCTGTAAAGTTTTCAATCTGTAAGTCCCCTGACCAACTTTCTCCTCAATTTGGAACGGGCCCAGCCATAAGTGTTGGAGTTTCACGTGCTTACCCTTTGGGGTGACCCTATCAGCCCAGAGGGCATTTGTTAGGGCATTGTGCCAATTCCTCTGGTTGTTGGCGACAGATGCATGGATGAGGTTTTTATTTGGGGACTCTGCAACTCCATTTCCCTGGGGGTAACAGCTTAATGCATATCTTATGTGAATTGATTTATCAATACTGAATTTGGTCAACTTTAGTGATGAAAAATAAGACGCATTATCAAACATGAGAGCATCAGGGATGCCAAAACTGTTGACAATAAATTTCTCAATGAAAGATATTACCTCGTCTTTACTCTCATTCATAAACTTGTCGTGCTCCTTTTCATCAATGATTACCTTCTTGAATGTCTTCTTGTAGTGTAAGAACTCAGGGATTTGCTCGTCATCTTCGAACACGTGCCAATTTGAGATGTTATCGGGCATGGATGGTCTGAAAATCAATTCAACATAAAATTTATTCTTCTTTAATCTAAAATCAGGCAAAAGTTTTGTAGCCATACCATCCATCAGATCGGCATCTTGGTTTTGTCCTCGAGGTATGTATGTGATATTAAAAGAATCAAAACAGTCAATTAAATTCCATACTTCATGTTGGTATCTTACCATGTGTGGCAAATTGCAGTGTATCCTCTTCCTTACCTGATCCACAATTATATGTGATTCACCAAAAACTTTAAGATTTTTTACCTTCATATCAATGGCCCTTTTCACGCCCTGCAGCAAGCCTTCGTATTCTGTCATGTTGTTGGTGCACGTGAACTCCAACCGGCTAGCCATCAGATGTTGGTTCCCTTGTGCATTAGTGAGAATGCTCCCAGCACCTGCACCTTCAAGGCAGTTAGAGCCATCAAAATAGAGTCTCCAAAATATAGAGTCTAGTGTTACATCAATTGAATTGCTTCCTACGAAACTAGTTCTATTATCTACTATATTACAAGGTGGTTCATCAGTTGGACTACAGGGGAGAGATTCCAACTGTGTGTTTATTGCAGTTCCTTCAATTGTTTTAGCATGGAATTCTCCAAAACAGGTTTCTGTGGCACAGACATTGAACCTATAATTCCCAAGGATAGAGTTGGTAAACATTACAGGTTCATTGGGGATGTTTAATTCCGCCACCACATACTTCATGTATCTTTCACGATCAACTCTTAGCATATCACCCTTCCCCTTTTGAGGCAACAAGAGATGGGACCAATCAATTGAGAAATATCCATTCAATTTTGCTGACCAGTCCCTACTAAGTAGCATTCCATAAGCCTCGGGTATGTCAACTACACCTATATCAATGACTTGCATGTACTGTGGTTTAGTAGTCATCTGAATCAATACATCTTTCAATTCCCCAATTACTTTCACATTTGTTTTGTCTAATTGCATGATTCGAGTTCCAGTTTTCTTAGGTATTGCATGAAGTCTTTTAGCAACAACGTAAGGCATCACAGTGGATGAGGCACCTGAGTCTACTAAGCAATTGTGTACGTTCATGTTGAAGATTTCAAATGTGATAAGGAAAGGGGGAGTCATGGATTTTGATTTCCTCCCTATGATGGCCGCACTAACATCTTGGGGGTTTCAATTCATTTTAGACAGAGTGGCTTCCATAGCTGATGGTATTTAGGTTGTACTAGGGGTACTAACAGGTTTGGACACCGACTTCTTGGTTTGGCTGCTTGGGATGGTGGGATTTTTGCAGTTCCGCTCATTCATAGCTTTCAAGAGAAAATCTCTTTGTTGCGTTAATTTTAGCAAATCAAATTATTTGATATTAGCCCTAGATTTCGTAAGATCATCCACAATGTTGTAATCAATGTTATAAATAGGGTAGGGCAGAGTAAACATATCAGTTTTGTCGTTCTTAGGTGGGGGTTTACCATTTTGAGTCACCTTCATTGTAGTCGGAGATGTATTCTCTTTCTCTGGATAGTTTGCAACAAGAGTATTCTTGGACTCACTACTAGGTCTACCCTTCTCGACAGGAACTTTGGGAGTGGATGCCTTCACAGGGCAAACATCTTTCTTGGTCTGGTCTACAGGCTTCATCACACCCGCAAGTGGCCCCTTACTTTGTGTGTGGATTTCATTAATGTGGATTTCTACCATACTGTCTCCTTGGTCATCATCATTCTCATTTGTATAGAAATCCCACAGTACATTGATTTGAGATTCTTCGTCCAAGGACTCTTCTACTTGGTATTCTTCCTCATTTTCTTGTTCTGGCTCTAGCTCCACTATAGGCTCTTTGTTGTTAAGGAGCAATCTGATAAGAGCCAGCTCTTCCATATTTAAATTCCCTTCATTGGGTGGAGCAGGCAGTGCAAGTGGACCATGACCACATTCTGTCTTCTTACAATAGAAAGGTTTGAAAGATTTTCTGTTGTTATACTCTCGTCCAC
The DNA here is from genome assembly GCA_031772625.1 of Pinus tabuliformis. Taxonomy (NCBI): domain Eukaryota; kingdom Viridiplantae; phylum Streptophyta; class Pinopsida; order Pinales; family Pinaceae; genus Pinus; species Pinus tabuliformis. The sequence goes on along the minus strand of CM062818.1, from coordinate 1,937,445,663 downwards.
TCCCACTTGTACTCTCTCTAGAATTCCTTTTCATACTGATGACTGTGTTTGTAAAATTCTTAATGATCTGATGCAAACCTTCTACATCTGTGGTATCCTTTTCTTTGATTTCATCCCCTTTGTTATCACTCCCATTATTCTTCTTGGATGCTTGAGAGGCTTTCTTTTGTCCGGTTGTATGATGACATGCTGCGAGACTGATCATTTCATTCTCAACTTTTACTACTTCATCAATAGCACCCTGTAAGGTTTGTGCGTTACTCCTTTTGACCCACATTGCAGTATGGACAAGGAGAGTAGTGATGTAGAATTCCATGAGCACCTCCTCAGTAGGTCTAACGTTAGCTGGGATTCTATTAAACAAAGTGTTGAACTGAATGTTAAAGTCTTTGACCTTTTCTTTGGTTTCCATTTTCAAACGGGATAGTTCTAAAACTAAGGCCGCAGGTGTTTTTCATCGCCATACTTGTCTAAAAATTCCTGTTGAGAGGTAGCCCACGAGGTGATCAATTTGGTTCTCAATCTAAAGTACCATGCGGAAGCTGCACCAATTAGGGTAAAAGGGAATAGGCGACATACTATATCTTCATCAGCTACCCCCAACATGTGCACGACCAGGAAGAAAGAGTGAATATAGTTATCAGTGGTGCCTCCCTGCTCAGGGTTGAATTTAGGTAGTACTCTTTCTGCATTCTTGGGTAAGGGATGCTGCTACCCAGGTACCGCTACGATGTCCTGAGCGAGCCAGGGAGGAAGTGCTCCCGGAGGAGGTGGGAGTTGGTTCCCACCCAGTTGAAGCTGGTTCCCACCTGGGAGAGGAACGTTAGCCATATCATGGATAGGGATGTTCTGGTTGAAGGTTTCTTCAAGGCTTTCTTTATTAAGATTTCCCAAATTGGGCTAGGGATTACCTTTAGAGAGTGGATCTTCAGGAATTTCATCCCAGGGAGTGGCGACACTTTGCAAGGATTCAAGCACAATATCTTCAAGAGACGGGGCTGCAGATGTCTCTTCATTTATGGAACAGATCCTTGGCTTTCTTTTAGTTGTCGGAGGTAAAGAGTTAAAGATGGGGATTTAAGAGAGGGAACAAGCATAAGCCCGAGTAAGTATTCTGACTGGTTGTTCCTGAGTTACAGGATACTCCCACAGTGTCTCTTCTTCAAAATGAGGCTTTTCCGAATGGGAGGAAGGGTCTTTTTGACCTTTAAAATCCATGCATTAATCTTTTCAAATCCATGACATTTATAGATAAAATCATAAAAAGCTATGGATAGCGGTTCAGGCCCTCCTTCTAGCACCAATTTGTTGACATGGCGAATTTTCGCTATACCAACAAGGGGAACTAACCCAATCATAGACCCTAATTAGATCTGATTTCATTTGGGATGGCTAGCTCCAACGCGTTTTAAAGGGTCTTGTAAACTGCTATATGTGTTGAAATATTGCTTCTTGGAGGAAGACTTCAAATAAATCAACAAACAAAACAGCTAACCTAAGTGTATCAAGTCCTATCTACACTACTTCTAACTACTCTAATCTAGTCCTAACTATTCTAATCTATCCTGCAGGGGTAAAAAAAAAGGAGGTTAAACATCATATATAAATTCCAAGTCCCAATGAATCAATTACTGGTCCACATAAGAACAAGGCTGTATTAAATCCTAATCGCAATTCAATTACTTATACAGGAGTATACATTCCTTTCCATACAGATAACACTTGCAACTGATGTTTATCAAAGTCTGGAATCAACAACCTTTCATGAATTATCAATGCTATTGAATTACATTCAAATAACCAAGAATAACCATGAACTGCTAGTTATCAATATGCACAAAGCAAATCACATTTGTCTTTATACCAACAACAACACATTGATTCTAAACATATGAGAGAAAAGGGAAATAAATCTGAAACAACAAGCTCCTTCTTGAACCAAATAGTCTTCTTTATTCACAATAAATCAAAGATGTTCTCTCCAAACAAAAAACCCTACTTTCCTATCTGGAGGGAATACTTATGCAGCTGGAAATGACTCTCGGTCTCTCTGGCTTTTCACCTCCCTTCTCTTTCAATTCACAAATTAAAATATACAATTTTAGAACAGTCGGTGTAACCACTAACACGTAAAGGCCACATCTGCTAGAGCGTTCCATTTCCTGGGGAAATGAATAGATGCCGATTGAAAGGGGAGGTATGCATGTCATTTCTTCATGATACAGCCCGACGCTGCATAACCTTCAGAACACACTGGCAACACATGGAAACATGACCACCAATGCCTAAAGCCAAATCTTTAAATAAAACATATCTGTATATATAAACTCATTGAATTCGCTCATGCATCTTTTATTTGGAGTCATACTTGAAGCTTATGCATCCATTCTTCAACCTCGCTTGCCTTCTCTCAGTCCTCACCTGCAGAGATAACCAACATCAATCATACTTATGAAAATATGATAAAATGCTTAAAAAACACAAATCTTTCCTTCATGAAGCGTTTATAACATCAAAAGGAACAAGCGTGAAAGAATCATCCCCTAGTTTTTAACCCATGCATTCATTAAGTCTTGCAAGAAAAAATCTGATTTACACTGAAAATCATTGCATAACACCGAACCGGATCCAAAATCCGAACTTTAAATATTATATATGGGAACCCATACCCTATCGAGTCCGCAAAATACTATCGCATCGCATCGTGCCGTGTGGTTGAAATCAAAGTTCTATAGATTGCGACTTGCAATTGGCCGGACCAGAAAACCTATATGTCGTGGTTCATAATCCTTCGGGTCTGCCGCATAAGACTTCCCTTTGACAAACCCCGACCCCATTGTATTATCAAAAAACATGGGAAAACACGGGAAAACCTGGTGGCCGAGCCATAGGGCCGGACTTGAAAAATTATGCTCTCGAATTGATAATGATCGGTGGGTCTGGTATATAGTGGTGTGCCTTATATATAAGCCCCAAAACCCGCCAATTGCGATACATGATAGAGCTCCAAACCTGACGTATGTGTGTGTGTGTGTGTGTGAGAGAATACTGCCGAAAGGTCTCCAATGTTAGACTTCCCTTTGAAAAACCCCAACCTCAATACTTTTCGAAAAACACAAGAATATACGGGAAAACTTGCATCCAGCCATAAGGCCGGACTTGAAATAATATGCATCCTGGTCTATAATCATCGTCGGGTCTGGGTGGTAGCAGTGTGTCTTATATAAAGGCCTCGGACCCTGTTGATTGCTATATGCAATGGGGCTCCAGACCCGATATATATATATACTGCGGTTAATAATGCCATCAAGTCCAGAAGCCAGGTGTGCCATTATATATATATATATATATATATATATATATAGCCTGGGAATCCCACCGATTGCGATATGCGATGGGGCTCCAGACCCAAAATATATACATCTTGGTTAATAAAACCATCGGGTCCAGTGTATTATGGTAAGCATTGTGTTTTAATGTTGATTGTGGTTAAGCGAAAAAAGGGTAAGTTGGGCATTTTTTCGAGTATTTCTATTATAAAGAGTTATAATGGGAATGAAGATGCAATAAAAGGTTTAGGGGGTTGAAAAAGTCCCGATGAAGGGTATGAATGAAGGACCTAGAAAGGGTTATAGATGAATCATGCTGTAGAGGTTTATTAAAGGGGCTTAACCATTATGAATTGAAGATTTGACTCCCCAGAGAGTTAAAATCACTGGGATAAAACAGATCATTTAGAGAGATGCAAGATCAGCTTCTAGGGGACCCATTCAAAATTTCTACCAGGGAAAATTTTAATAGGGTGGTGGTTGTGGCCACAACAAGGTGATAGGTATAGGAAAAAGGAAGAAGTATAGGTAAAAAGGGTGTCAAGGTAAGGCAGTCCTTGGACTCTATAGTATATATGCCATCATAATGTGTGAGTGAGAGAAGCACACACATAAGAACTGAATGTGCATGTGGTGATAAAAAGGTGAAGTGAATGCTTAAGTTGCATGAATATAAAAAAGTGAAGTGAATGCTTAAGTTTAATGAAGAGACAAGAGATATCTAGAGATATGATATTGTGTGTGATGAGAAAAAGCTCAAAGATAATGTGATGGAATATATGAGATAGCACGTGTAAAAGAAATATCTGAGTCTCAAAAAGATAAGATCATAGATCATAAGGAGCATGTAGAATATAGTTTCGAGGTGTGCATCATGAGAATATATTGTTACTAAATTATAAAGATAAGATTGCTAATGTGAAAGAAAAGATAGAAAGGACATCATAATTAAATTATTTTTCAGAATTGAAGAAGGTGTCTCTAGATCTAGGCTAAAAATGTGATGAACTAGAGATCTAGAGGACAAAAGAAATTAAATGAGTAGATACACGGGGGATTAGTGTCTCCAATAAGTGTTTACTTGAAAATATTAGGGGATTGGTGTCTCCAGCAAGTTTGTACTTGCAAATCCAAGGCGGGTAGTTCCTCCAACCAGTCAGTTCTTGTCAAGCTGAGGGGATTGGTGTCTCCTATAGGTTGTTTCTTGCAAAAATAAAATTGTAATAGTAGGTTGGTGCCTACATTAAATCATATAAAGAAAATATTTTATGTGGTTTTGTCCTAGATGGGTTTCCATTTATATCTTGTGTACAACTCTCCGACGTGATTGGTGTATTTTTTTGTGATTAAATTATTTAAATAATTGTTAAATTTTATTATATTGATTCACCTCCCCCTCTTAGTGTGCTTGATAAACCTAGCAGTTGACATCAGACCAAGTTTCTTCAGGAAAAAACTAACTGATGGAAGGAAGATATTAAGGGAATAAATGGACAATCATGATGGATATCTCATAAAAAAAGTTCCACTCTTTAATGGGATGAATGACATGTTCTGGAAAGTGTGAATGGGTTCTTATTTAATGTCTATTGGTGTTGATGTTTAGATGTTTTTTGAATATGGATATAAAATTTTGGATGCTCCTCTAGTAGATCCAAAATAAGGAAGAGAATTTGTAAACAATGCAAAGGAAATGAACACAATCCTATGTGATCTTACCAAATCAAGGTTCATGAAAGTGATGCATTTTAAGTCTACCAAGGAAATCTAGGATAAACTCCAAAGCAGTTATGAAGGAGACGTGAAGGTAAAGAAGGTCAAACTTCAAGCTCATAAAATGAGGTTTGAAAGTATAAAAATGAATGAGGATGAAAATATTGCAGCATTTTCCTTAGATTTGATCAAGTGGTAAATAACATTAAGGTCCTAAATGAAAACGTTGATGAAGGAATTGTTGTTTAGAAGGTATTAAGATCCCTTCCTATGAGATTGAATGTCAAGAGCTTAGACATTGAGGAGATATGCAACTAGAAAAACTAAATGGGAGAATTACATGGAAGAATCAAAGGAGTTTACCTTCAAAGTCTCAAAGAAGGCAAAGGATCCTCAAGAATGCTCAAGTCATTAGTTAGATCCAAAAGTAGCCCAATTCGTGAGAAAGATAGAAAGGGGATCTGGCAAGTACAAAGGAAATTTACCTCTCAAATGCGTTGATTGTGGAGGAATAGGTATTTTTTCTTCACAATGTCCTTTTTCTAAAGTAGAAGATAAAGAAAAGGAAAAATAATATAAGAATTTAAGTAAATCTCAAAAATATAAGATAGAAAAATATTAGAAGAAAACAGGCTTCTATTCCAAAGAAGATAGTTACTCATCAAAAGATAGCATTGAACAAACATTTAAAGAAGAGGTATACAAATGCCTATTATGGCCATAGAAACCAAACATATCTATCGAGGTGAGTTAGACTCTAAATAAGAAGGAAAATGTGGAGTTCACCTTGAAGGAGAACTTATCTGTGCTATGGATGAACCAAGGAAGACCAAAAGAAGGTACTAGAAATTGAAAGAACAATTGCTATAAGCAAAAAGAGAAAATCATTGTTCTGATAAAGAGTCAATCAATCTCCAAAAGGTTTAGCAAAAATAAATGAAGAAACTCTGATAAAGTATCTAACAGAGAACAAAAATATGTGTGAAAGTTTAGAAGATGAAAATGAATTCCTAAAAGGTAAACTATTTAAAAACCCTAAAGATAAAGACCTAGATTCATAAAAAGAAGAAATTTTCTATTTGAAGACTCAACTTGAGGAATTAAAGAGAAGAGAATAAATCCTTTCAAATCAACTAACAACATGTGAAAGGCCTGAAGTAGAGGTGGTCTCTCTAAGAAAATATCTAGAAAAATCTAAAGCTCAAATGGATCTGAACTTAAGATTTGTAAAGGGGTTTGAAGCTCTTTAAAGCATCATAAGTAATGAAAGTTCACTACCAATCAAGATTGGTCTAGGTTACAAAGAGGATCTTGAGATCTCAAAAGGAGAATCAAGCACAAAGCCACCAGAAAAAGGAGATCCTATAAACTTTGTAAACTCACTCAAAGGAAGGACCATCGAAACAAATAGGGGCACCTACAAAAGGAAGAACCAACAAAGCAGTGACCTTATGAACCTCACAAAATACATTGATAGTAAGTAAAGGAATCAATAAGAAAAATAGAGAGAATTAAAAAGAGTCACTCCTCCATGAAGGTTGTACACTTTCAGCTATCCAAATCTCTTTTATGACTATTTATTTTCATGTCATAACTTTGGTCGTAAGGTTGGAGATTATAGATCCTATAGATATATAAGAAATGAAAGTGTTAGTTATAGTGAGTCTTTTATTCCAAAATTTGTGAATCCTTATCAAAACAATGCATTCTCCCATCTCTTAAATGAAAGTGAATGTTATATCTATAATAAATTTGGGCACAATGAAAGTGGATGTATTATAAGAATCATGAAATCTTTTGCATCGGCAAAATGAATACATTTGGAAGTGGAAATAAATTAGAGAGGTTTGAAGATTGTGGACTTGCTATGTATGCTCACAATAAAGAATTTTAATGCTATATTGACAGTGGATGTTCAAAACACATGACAAGGGATAACAACAGTTTTATTTCCTTGAAAGAAGACAAAGGAGGAAGTGCCAAATTTGGAAATGATGCACCACAAATATAAGAGGCAAAAGGATAGTCATTCTAAATGAAAAGAACGAATCTCAAAATGTATTATATGTTGATGGTCTAAAGAAAAAATTGTTGAGTGTAGAGCCAAATGTGTGATCAAGGTTACGATCACACATTTCACTCTAAGGGATGTGAAATAAGGAAAGTGGAATCAAGAAAGGTGATAACCAATACAACTAGAATGCCTAGAAATGTATAGAAGACATTGACCACAGTGAAGAAGTTCTATTATTGACCAAATCTGAAGAAGGATGTGGCAGAGTTTGTGGCTAGGTTCTTGGATTGTCAACAGGTGGAGGAAGAGTGTAAGCACCCAGGTGGATTACAATAGTTGATTCTATTTCCAGAGTGGAAATGGGAGGTCATTTCCATGGATTTCATCACATTTTTGTCGAGGACATCTAGACAACATGATTCCATAATGATCGTGGTAGACATGTTGAAAAAGGTAGTGCACTTCATTCCAGTGATGTATCACAAGTCTTCATCAGATATGTGGTCATATTGCATGGTGTTTCGAAGAATATTGTGTCAAACAGGGATGTTAAGTTCACTTCTAGGTTCTGGAAAGAGTTGTTTACAGGTTTGGGTACAGAGTTTTCCTTCAACATAGTTTATCATCCGCATTCAAATGGACATACAAAGAGGGTCAACCAGATATTGGAGGACATGTTGAGGATTTATGTGATGCACCAGTAGAGGAGATGGGAGGATTATCTTTCATTGGTTGAGATCGCTTATAATAATGGTTACCAGGAGTCTTTGAGGATGAGTTTGTTTGAGGCACTCTATGGGCGGAGTTTCAATACTCCCATCAGTTGGAGTGATCTAGTGAACAAGGTGTTGATTAGAACACATATATTGGAAGAGATGGAATAGGAAATGCAGGTAATCAAGAAGAATTTGAAGACTGCACTAGACAAATGGAAAATTTATGCAAATCAGAATAGGATTTTTAAGGAGTTTTAGGTTGGGGAATAGGTGTACTTGCGCATCAATCTCAAGAAGATTTCTTTGAGGATTGGATCATGTGCCACGCTGGCACCTTAGTTTTGTGGACCTTTCAAGATACTTGAAAGGATCCAACCAATATCCTGTTGACTTGCACTTCCTCCGACCGTGAACGTCCATGATGTTTTCCATGTGCCATTGCTTAAGAAGTATGTTAAAGATGTTGATCATGTGATTGAGTGGTATGTATTGCAGCTGGATCCAAAAGGAGAATTCCAGCCAGAACTGCAGTGTCAATTGCAGAGAAAGACGTTCATGCTCCAAAACCAAGCAATCAAGCAGGTTAAAACGAAGTGGAAGCACTTTGGGCTTGATGAAGCAACATGGGAGATGGTTTATCATATGCGGGCTATGTATCCTTCTCTATTCACCGGTTGAGTGAATGTTTTTGGTATATGTTTCGTATGATGTTTTTGTTATGTGTATGTATATGTATATGGATGTAAATACTGCCATGAGTTGTGTTATAAAGCTCCAATAAGCGGTATGGGTGTCATGTCATTATGGTTATCATGTAGTTATGTTGTCATTTTGGTTTGCTTCTCAGCAGGTTTATCATTGTATATACTGCATCGAGCTAAGTTATAAAGTGCCATAGGCAGTATGTTTTGCTTTCAGCAATCTTGTTAGTTGTAGGTGTCATTGAATATCGAGGACAGTGTTCCCCCAAGGGGGAGAGTTATGTAATATCCCTAGTGAAAATTCCATGAAATAAAAGTTAATAAAGGAAAAATAATAACCATGATTATGGGACACTTATTCCAAGTTGAATGTTGGGAAAGAAATCCTAGTGTGGGTGTTCATTTGGTTTATTATGCCTAAGGAAATTGGAAAAGGCAATGGCCAAGGCTTTGGAAAGGAAAAATGGCATTAATTGGCATTTTATTTATGAAAATAAGGTAAATAGGAGAAAAGGAAGGTGAAATTTCACAGGTTTCATGTGAGGAGGAAAATGAAGAAAATAGAGTCCTCATTAATAAAAAGGCTTCTGAGGATCAATTGGTACCTTTTGTTAGTTCATTTTTGGAGCTCTCTCTATATTCTCAATCTCTCACACTCTTGGACACTTAGAGTTTTCTTGGATCACTTCAGCATTGGATCAAGAAAAGAAAAGAAGGCAAGAGGAAGCAAAGATCAAGCAAGGAAGGGCAGGATCTAGCAGCTACAGTCGAATTATTTGCAGGTATCGATTTACATGTGTGATTTCTTTGCTAGACTTAGCATGCATGGTTATGCATGTGTGTTCTTGGTTCTTTGCTAGACTTAGAATGCATGTTTATGCATGTGTGTTCTTAGTGTTTTTCAGCCTAGATTTTCCATTTACAAATAGCCATGCTGTGGTGAGTTCTTTTGTATGTGGTTGAGCTATATTGTCAGATGGACTCGAAGCCGAGTGGGGTGGTCTCAGGATTATTCAAAAGGCCTAGGAATATAGGGATGGGATACACAATAGAGCCTGAATGTGAACTCCTTGATTGAGACTAGGAATCCCTTGACCGGTGAATGGCAAGATACACAGTAAAGGTTAGTGGTGAGTACCCTTGTTTGGGCCTAGAAATCTTTGGATGGGATACACGGTAAATCCTGGAAGGTGGATACCTTGTAGGCCTAGAAATACCTTGACCTATAATAGCAGGATACATGGTAAATTCAAGAGGTTGGAACTGAAAAATCCCTCACGGTGTAGGTGGAGATATATGGTGGCATCCATGATTTTTTTGCCCTAGTGATCCGATGAGGATTGCAGTAAATATTGGCATTGTATGTTTATTATTTTCGGCCTAGTGATCTGGTGGTGATTGCGGTAAAGCCTGGTTCTATTTTTTAGGGGAGGTGGTGTAGCCTCAAGAAGCTCTAGGTTATTTTGGTTATAAGTCCCACATTTATGCTTGGAATAGGGCACGAGGGTGATTGGATGAAAGAAATATTTGGCTCAGCCAATCTATGGTCGGGTGGTACATGGAAGTCTCGAACCTAGTTGGCCTAATCATTCATTAATAAGAACTATTTCTCGTTGGTATTTTATGAGAAAATGTACTTGTTCATATGAGGCATTTATGGTTGATGTGTCCTTTTTATTTATGTTGGTTATATGCTGGTTATGATCATGTTTTATGTTAGTGATGATGTATGGATATAATAGCCCTGGTAAAAATTTCATGTAATAAAAGTTAATAAAGGAAAAATAAGACCATGGTTAAGGGAAACTTATTCCAAGCTGAATGTTGGGCAAAGATATCCTAGTGGGCATCAATGGATGTGTGTTTTGGCTAAGGAAAATTAGCAAAGGCTAAGGCAAAGGCATTAAAAGGCAAAAAGGAATTTTGGCACATTGATTAGTGAAAATAAAGGAAAATAGGAGAAAAGTAAGGTGAAAGGTCACACATTGCACGTGAGGAGGAAATTGAAAGAAAATAATGGAAAATGAAGAAAATAGAGGCCTCATTCATAAAAAGGCTTCTAAGGATCAGTTGGTAACCTTATGTCAGTTCAAGTTTGGAGCTCTCTCATTATTCCCTCTCTCTCTCACACTCTTGGTCACTTGGAGTTTTCTTGGAACACTCTAGCTTTGGATCAAGGAAGGAAAAGCGACCAAAGCGAAAGGAAGGAAAGCAAGGATCAAGGAAGAAGAGTAGGATTAGGCAGCTTCAGCAAGAATACTTGTAGGTAACCTTTTGCATGTGTGATTTCCTAGCTGGTTTGGACATGCATGGAATTTCATGTTGGTGTGTGGTTCTCTTACTCTCCATGGCATGGTTTTTTTGGGTTATGACAGTGGATTTTAGCATAACCTTGCCTTCTTTTATATGTCATGATGTTGGGATATTTATTTCGGTTTTGAGCTTTGGTTTGCCAGATGGATTTCAGAATATGAGGGGGAGGTGGTCTTAAGGTTCATTCCCAAAGCCCTAGGAATCCCTTGACTGGTTTTGGCAAGATACATAGTAAAGCTTGAGGGAGAAGTCTTGGTTTAGGGCCTAGTGATTCGGGTTTAGATTGCGGTAAGTCCTAAGAGACCAGTCTCAGTTTAGGGCCTAATGATCTAGGATTTGATTGCGATAAAGCATGAGAGGCAAGGAGACTGAAAATTCCTCAAGGATAGTGATGGATTTTGGATGGCATTCCAAGTTCGATTCGGTTGTGATCAGAGCACCAGTTTTGGTGTGATCACGGTTTGGTGAGGGTGGAGGTGGTTTAACCTCTAGATTCCCTTGGTTGTTCTTGGATTAGCTTTTCTATGAGATCCCACATTCATGCTTGGAATATGACACGGTGGTGAATAGATGAAAGAGAGATTTGGTTCAACCATGTCTATAGTCGGGTGGCACATGGAAGTCTCAAACCTAGTCAGATTTGCCTATGATAAATAAAAGGTAAGTTCTCTTACTTTTGTACTTGTTTATATGTGGATTTAATGGTTGTCATATCTATGATATTTATATGGTTTAATGCTAGTTATAAGCATGGTTATGTTACTGGTTCATTTCATGGTTATTTCATTTATTTACTTCTAATTGTTAAATGGATGGATGCAAAACCTAATTGATGGTATGATAGTTCAATGGAGAAGGAGGAGATCCTTCTAATAATGTTTGATAATTTCTTTCAGTCATTTATTCTATGTCTTGTATCCTAGACCAGTAGGTTGCATTGATGCCAAGTGTTTGATAGAATTTCAGTCCCGGTTGGGGATGCTCAAGCCTAGTCCTGAGGTTGATTTTGATTTATCAACATTGTTATCATGTCTTTGATGGATTCTGAAGGTTGTAGTAAGTTCTGGGTAGAGGCTAGGATTCTAGGCTAGAAAAGTGGCTCAAATCACGGGGTCACTGGCACAAGTCTTCTAAGAAAAGTCCACAGTCGTTGGCACAAAGGCTTATCAGAGCGACTTTAAGTTTTTGGTCATTGTCTTGCCTATAACACGAGAGCGAATCTGGGTTTAAAGGCTAAAATTATCATTAGGACTCAGGGACAAGCTGTTTGAGCAGCTGACATGTCTCCTGAGGGTGTTTTACTAATGTGGATGGGTTTGTTTGATATGTTTCATCAATTCCATTTCCTTAAGGTCACCTAGGAGATTAAATCCCTTAGTAACCTCTCTCACCACATTTTTTTCCAGCTGTCTAGTTACTTAGGTGGGCCTAGGAGGAGGGGGTGTTATAGATTGGTATCAGAGTGTGGTTGCACTCTCCTTGTGTGAAGGTTCTTGGTCATGCATGCATGTAAGTTGCATGTGTGTCTCTTATGTTTGCATTCCATGTCCTTGTTGCATTGCATCATGTTGATCATGATTGTAGTAAGGTTTTCATGATGAGCTTGATGTGATTTTGTGGGATGCATCGATGGAAGTGTATGACTAGTTTCATATGGTTATATGTCACTTACCTGTTGATTATATGTTGCTTGAATACATCCTTGTATGTCAGGTGCATTCTTGAATGTTTTGATTACATGTATCAGCCTTGTAGGTTGATTACAAGAATTGATCACTTATGCTTGACTACATGTATTCATATGTATGTGTAGTTGATTAGGAATTTCTTATGCATGTTGATAGTTGCATGCGGCAATGTGTGCAATGGAGCGATGGTTGTTTTCATGCATGAGGTCACATAATGCATTGTTGATATGGCCTTACATTGATGACTGGACCCTATCTAGAATGGTGTTTATGCGTTGATACACTTATTTGATATGTGTCTATATGTTGTTATGATTATGTTATACATGTGTCACGTTGATTTGATGATCTTGTAGACAAGGCATCGTCCCTGAATTTTGATAAGGTACGTTGGTTTATTGTGATTTGGTTTAGCTGACAGCCTTGCAGGAAAGAGATCATATGGCTAGCAAGGTGGTAGACTACATAGAATCTCCCTATGCATTAGATGGGTAGCATGGTGTGGAGAAATATTCTGATTTGGTAGACACATTGAGAAGCCTGAAGGAAGAAATAAGGAGTTCCAAAGCGGAAAATGACAAAATCATGCAGGCACAAGAGAAACAAGTAGAGATGAATGCGTTACTACTTTAGAGTTTGTCAAATTTGCAGTGACAAGGACCACTTTGAATCAACCATGGAAATGAGGATAGAACTAATGGGGCCTATGGAATTAGGTCTCCTAGTAGAAACAAGTTGGATAGATCTAACACGATCAAAGATGGAAGGTCATTGGACACTCTGGATAGGAGAGGTGATAGACACAGGTACTATTGTAGTTATGGTTCTGATAAACATCATGATCGTCATCGTCATCATCCTTACAGGTGGAATGATAGGGGATACTTGTCAGATGAGTTTAAGAAGGCAAATCCACCTACCTTTGATGGAGAGACAAAGAAGTCACAAGATGCAAAAGCATGGTTTCATGGTATGAAGAAATTATTTCGATTGCATGGTTATTATGAAAACATGAAAGTAAAGATAGCCACTTTCAGTCTCAAAGGTAAATAAGGTATTTGGTGGGAAGACGTGAAGAATGTCAAAGGTATACATGAGGAGGATTTGACTTGGCATGCATTTGAAAGGCTCTTCAAGAAGAATTACTTATCTGAGAGGTACTATGATGACAATGATTTTTATGAGTTGCGGATGGGTTCTATGACAGATGATGAGTATACTAGCAGATTTTTGGAGTTGTTGAGATATGTGCCTTACCTCAGGGAGGAGAAGGCCAAGGTTTGGAGATTGATCAGTGGAGTGCTAGTCGCATACAGAGACTAGATTGATTTCAATGAGCCTAGATCGTTGGAGGAAGCCATCCAGAATTTGAAGCAATGTTATGAGTAATCAAAGCATAAAGTTGAGCCCAAGCATGAATTGAAAATAAATGAGAAAGCTAAAGGAAAATGACCACCAAAGAGAGGAATACCTCAAGATGCAAGTGAGAAAGAAAATGTAGTTCCTTACAAGAGAGTCAATAGAGATGAGAAGGGACGTGGAGAGCAGCAGGCTAGAGGTGGCGGTAGGGAACCATTCTAGTATTGGATATGTGGTAAGGATCATCATAAGAGGGATTGTCTGCAGTATCAGAGTGGTGGTAGACCCCAGATATACAGTTCTCAGGAGGTGCATACAATTTGTGACGTTGGTCATAACATTCATCGGATCTATGAAGTTGTGGAAAATAGATAGGTGGATCATCAGGCATCGATCATTGAGATGGATGGTAAGCTTTGTGATCAAGTTGTCTCTATTTTGATTGATCTTGGATCTAGCTATAGTTATATTCATCCTGACCTGGGAGATAAGTGTGATTTAAGAAAAGAAGTTCATGCAAAATATTGGTTGATATAGTTGGCTACAGTGACGAAGAAGCGAGTTCACCATTGGGTAAGAGCTTGTGCATTTGAGTTAAATGGTATGCCTACAACGGCACATTTGAATGTAGTACCATTGGGTTCGTATATTATGCTTTTGGGTATGTATTGGCTATATCTTCAGAAAACCAAAGTGGATTGCTTCAACAAGGCCATTGAGTTTGTGGATGATAGTGGGGAAAAAAGGACTTTTCAAGGGAAGAAGAAGCCCACATTAGTGAGGATGGTTACTACTATGCAGGCTAAGCGTAGTTGCAGAAACGTTTGTGTGATTTTTGTAGTACACATTTCTAGTGACAAGGGTAAGGAGGTTGATGATACAGATGTGTTAAGCAGATACCCAGTTTTGCAATAGTTTCAGTATGTATTTCCTAAGGACATTACAAAATTACCACCTCACAAGGAGGTAGACGTTTCAATTGAGTTGGTGCCATGGGAAACCCCAACATCAAAAGCACCTTACAGGATGAGCACACCTAAGTTAGTTGAGTTAAATTTGCACCTAAAGGAAATGTTGGACAAGGATTACATTAGGACAAGTGTATCACCTTGGGGTTCACCAGTGTTGTTCATGAAGAAGAAAGATGGTACTCATAGATTGTGCATTGACCATGGGCAGCTAAATAAAGTAACGCTCAAAAAAAGGTACCCCTTTCTGAGGATTGATGATTTTTTTGAACAATTGAAGGGAGAAACATTGTTCTCTAAGATCAACTTGAGAATGGGATACCATTAGGTACGCATCATGGAAGAGGATATCCTCAAGACTGCGTTCAGGGCTAGGTATGGGAATTATGAGTTTGTTGTTGTTCCATTCAGTTTGACTAATCCTCCAGCTACATTTATGTGTTTGATAAATAGTATGTTGTGTCCTTCTCTGGACAAGTTTTTTATTGTATTCATTGATGACATACTAGTATATTTTAAGAATGAAGAAGAACATGTCAAGCATTTAGCAGCAGTGTTGAAATTGCTAAGAGAGCATCAGTTGTATGCTAATCTTAGGAAGTGCAGCTTCTTTCATAAAAAGGTACATTATGTATTCAGGATTCTGTGATCCATATGAATTAAGCAAAGTATTTCGATAGAAATCACATAAGAGAAATTTTTGGCCAACGCTTTTCGAACCAACAAGTGTGGTTCTTCATCAGGACCACTGTGGTTCATCATTTGGTCCTGATGATGAACCACACTTGTTGGTTCGAAAAGTGTTGGATAAAAATTTCTCTTATGTGATTTCTATCGAAATACTTTGCTTAAGGTACATTACTTGGGGCATGTTGTCTCCAAGGATGGCATAGCAGTGGATCTAGAAAAGATAAGGGCCACCATGGAGTGGGCCGCTCCTAAGAATGTGGATGAGGTAAGATCATTTATGGGATTGATAGGTTACTACAGGAGGTTCATCAGGAACTTCTCAGGCATTGCATATCTTGTCACATCATTGCATAGGAAAGGTAAGAAGTTCAAATGGACAGAAGAATGTGAGGCCAGTTTTGAGCAGCTTAAGCAGTTGTTGACACATGCACTAATGCTAAAGATTGTGGATTCGGACAAGGAGTTTGTAGTGTGTACAGATGCTTGCAAGAGAAGACTTAGCAGAGTTCTCATGCAAGAAGGGTAGGTAGTGTGCTATGAGTCATGAAAATTGAATAAGCATGAGCATAACTATCCAATGCACGATCATGAGCTAGTAGTGATTATAAATGCATTGAATAAATGGAGGCACTATCTTCTTGGCAGGAAATTTACATTGATGAGTGATCCTAGTGGGTTGAGATATTTGTTTGATCCACCAAATCTAAATGCCAAACAAGTTAAATGGTTGGCTACCCTTAGTGAGTTCGACTTCAAGATCATATACATCAAAGGGAAGGAGAACCAAGTTGCAAATGCTCTTAGCAGGAAGGTAAATAATATAACAGCTACGAACTCTTATGGGATAGAGTTACATGATAGGATCTTACAGGAAGGATAGTGGGATGAAAAATACATGGATATTATGCACAGGTTACAGTAGAGTACAGGTACAGGTGTAGGTACAAGTACAAGTGATCAGGATGTAGACCTATTTCTCATGGTAGATGGTTTGGCAAGATCTAGAAACCATATCTATGTGTTGAGTTTCAGTGAGCTCAAGAAGCTTATCTTGAGGGAATTTCAAGAAAATCCATACTCAGGTCATCTAGGATATCAAAAGACATTGAAGGTGGTAAAGAGGTTCTATTATTCGCTAGATCTAAAGAAGGAAGTGGCAGATTTTGTGGCTAGATGTTTAGATTGTCAACAAGTCAAGGCAGAATGTAACCATCTAGGTGGTTTACTACAACCTATAGCAATTCTGGAATAGAAATGAGAGGTCATTTCCATGGATTTCATCACAAATCTTCTGAGGACAGTAAAGTAGCATGACTCTATTATGGTCATGGTTGACATGTTGAGCAAGGTAGCTCACTTCATTCTAGTAAAGACTACATATTCAGTGAGTGAGGTAGCACAGGTGTTCATCCTAGAGATAGTGAGACTGCATGGTGTTCCAAAGAAGATTTTGTTAGACAATGGTGCAAATTTCACTTCCAAGTTTTGGAAGGAACTATTTACAGGTTTGGGTACAGAGTTTGCCTTCAATACAACTTATCATTTGCAAACAGATGGACAGACAGAGAGGGTCAATAAGATCTTGGAGGATATGTTGAGGATGTACATAATGCACCAACAAAAGAAATGGGAGGAGTATCTTCCATTGGTTGAGTTTTCATATAAAAATGGTTATCAAGAGTCATTGAGGATGAGTCCTTTCGAGGCATTGTATGGACGGAGTTGTAACATTCCCATCAGTTGGAGTGATCCAGTGAACATGGTACTTATTGGACCAGACATGTTGTCAGAAATGGAGCAGGAAATACAAGTTATGAAGAAGAATCTAAAGGTAGCATAGGATAGACATAAGAGTTATGCGGATCAACACAAGGTATTCAAGGAGTTCTAAGTTGGGGAGCATGTGTATTTGTGCATCAAACCTAAGAAAATCTCTTTGAGGATTGGTTTGTGTGCCAAGTTGGAACCATGGTATTGTGGGCCTTTCGAGATCCTTGAGAGGATTGGACCAGTGGCATATCAACTTCCACTGCCTCCAATAGTGACATTCCATGATGTTTTACGTATTTCATTGTTTAATAAGTTTATAAAGGATGTTGGTCATGTTATTGATTAGTCTGTATTGTAGGTGGAGAAAGAAGGAGAGTTCCAGCTGAACCTCAATGCATATTGCATTGGAAACATCTCATGATCAAGAATAGAGCCATAGAGCAAGTTAAAGTGTATTGGAAATACTTTGGGCCTAAAGAAGCTACATGGGAGATGGTGACTAGATGTGGGCCCTGTATCCTTCATTGTTTTCCCATTGAGGCAAAGCAGTTTTGGTTTGATGTTGGTATATGTTTGGAATATGTTTTTTTGATGTTTCGGTATATGTATTTATATGTATATGGATGTAAACACCGCCATGAGATAATTTATAAAGCTCCAATAACCGATATGGGTGTCATATTATTATGGTTGTTATATTGTCATGTTGTCATGATGTTTTTCTTTAGAGCGGGTCTTTCATTGTAAATACTGCAACGAGCTAAGTTATAAAGCTCCATGGGCAGTATGTTTGTTTTTCAATGGTTTAGTTGAGCTCTTGGTGTGGTTTAACACTGAGGATGATGTTCCATAAGGGGGAGGGTTCTATAACATCCCTAGTGAAAATTTCAAGTAATAAAAGTTAATAAAGGAAAAATAAGACCACGGTTAAGGGACACTTATTCCAAGTTGAATGTTGGACGAAGATATCCAAGTGGGCATCATTGGATGTGTGTTTTGGCTAAGGAAAATTGGAAAAGGCTAAGGCAAAGGAATTAAAATAAAGAAAGACATTTTGGCACAATTATTAATGAAAATAAAGGAAAATGGGAGAAAATTAAGGTGAAAGGTCATAGGTTGCATGTGAGGAGGAAATGAATAAAATAGAGGCCTCATTCATAAAAAGGCTTCTAAGGATCAGTTGGTAACCTTTTGTCAGTTCAAGTTTGGAGCTCTCTCATTATTCTCTCTCTCTCTCTCTCTTGGTCACTCAGAGTTTTCTTGGAGCAATATAGCTTTGGATCAAGGAAGAAAAAGAAAGCAAAGGGAAAGGAAGGAAAACAAGGATCAAGGAAGAAGAGTAGGATCAGGAAGCTTCAGCAAGAATACTTGCAAGTAACCTTTTGCATGTGTGATCTCCTAGCTGGTTTGGACATGCATGGATTTACATGTTGGTATATGGTTCTCTTGTTGTCGGTGGCATGGTTTTGTTGGGTTATGACAATAGTTTTTAGCCTAGCCTTGCCTTTTTCTTGATGCCATGATGTTGGGATGCTTATTTTGGTTTTGAGCTTTGGTTTTCTAGATCAATTTCAGAATCCAAGGCAGAGGTGGTATCAAGGTTCATTCCCAAAGGCCTAGGAATCCTTTGACCGGTTTTGGTGGGATACATGGTAAAGCTTGAGTGAGAAGTCTCAGTTTAGGGCCTAGTGATCTAGGTTTGGATTGTGGTAAAGCTTGAGAGACTGGTCTCAGTTTAGGGCCTAGTGATCTAGGATTGGATTGCGGTAAAGCCTGAGAAACAAGGAGACAAAAAATTCCTCAAGGATAGTGATGGATTCCGGAAGGCATTCCAAGTTTGGTTCGATTATGATCGAAGCACTGATTTTGGTGTGATCACGGTTTGGTGAGGGTGGAGGTGGTTTAACCTCTGGATTCTCTTGGTTGTTCTTGGATTGGTTGTTCTACAAGATCCCACATTCATGCTTGGAATATGACATGGGGGTGACTAGCTGAAAGAGAGATTTGGTTCAACCATGTCTATGGTCGGGTGGTATGTGGAAGTCCTGAACCTGGTGAAATTTGGCTATGATTAATAAAAGCTAATTTCTCTTACTTTTGTACTTGTTTATATGTTGATTTAATGTTTTTCATATCTCTGATATTTGTATGGTTTAATGCTAGCTATAAGCATGGTTATGTGATTGATTCATGTCATGGTTATTTCATGTATTTACTTGTAATTGTTAAATGAATGGATGCAAGACCTAATTGATGGTATGATAGTTCAATGGAGAAGGAGGTGATCCTTCTAGTTATGTTTCATAAGTTCTTTCAGTCATTTATGTTATGTATTGTACCCTAGACCTGTAGGTTGCATTGATGCCAAGTTTTTGACAGAATGTCAATCCCGATTGGGGATTCTCAGGCCTATTCCTAAGGTTGATTTTGATTTATGAGCATTGTTATCATGTCTTTGATGGATTCTGAAGGTTGTAGCAAATTCTGGGCATAGGCAATATTTTTGGCTAGAAAAGTGGCTCAAATCTCGGGGTCGCTAACATAGGTCTGCTGAGAAAAGTTCATCTGCTGGCACAGAGGTCTATGAGACCGACATTGAGTTGCTAGTCGATGTCTTTCCTATAGCATGAGAGTGAATCTAGGTTAAAAGGCTTAAATCATCAGTGGGACTTAGGGACTGGCTTTCTGAGTGTTTGACATGTCTCTTGAGGGTGTTTTATTGATGTGGATTGGTTTTTTTGATATGTTCTGTCGATTCCATTTCCTTAAGGTCACTTAGGAGATTGAATCCCTTAGTAGCCTCTCTCTTGACATGTTTTCCTGGTTTGAAGGTTGCTTGGGTGGACCTAGGACGAGGGGGTGTTACAATGGATCTCATCATGTTTTGATTCATAAATGAATGTACAATGAGTATATGACCTAATAGATGATAATGCAGCTAATGTGATAAGGCATCAATGTTTCTTAGCAATTCTTAGATAAGTATGAAACATCTACCCTTAAATATATTGTTATGACCTATGGAATGCATATTTGTGACATGTTTGATGAAATTCCTGTCATGGCTAGTAGGGGTCCAACCAAGTATTGTTTTGAATGAAAATACCCTCTGTGGACTGAGGTGATCCCTCTAGCCCAATGAGTGCGTCTAGCAAAAACCTAAATAATCTAACATACACTTTCCTAGCTTATGTTTGACAAATGCAGAAGGAAGGAGAAACCTACCTCGTTCTGATGCTAATTGCTTGATCATTGGAGATGGATTTGAATCTTTCACTCCAAGCCTCGCTCCTTAGTTTTTCTTCACGTCTGGGTACCTCCAAGGAAGATCAAAGTACTATGAAATATGCAAGAGCATATATGGCATACATCAACAATAAACTACTTACAATATCAAGGAACATTAAGCTAATAGCATAAACATTTACACAATTATGGAAAGTGAAAATCAGATGTATGTATTAATAAGCTAAAAAGGGAATCATACAACCTATGCCTTGATTTTGGAGACCTCCTTTTGGTGGATGTCCAAGTCCAAGAAAAGGCTCTTCAAGTACTCCTTCTCCAAGATGGAATGGGTAGCATGTAAGCATAATCTCAGCAGAGGGATGCAACAAATAATGACCAACCATTTGGGGATGGAAGGGAGTGAATTTATAGGAAGGGGGAAGGAGTTAAGGATGCATAAAAGAGGGAGGAAGGTCCCCATAACAAGGGGAAATCCCATGATGATAAGACCAAGAGGCCCAAATGATAGAGCTTGACCATATCAACAACAACCAATATCCATCTCGTTGTTCTGGAAGGTTCTAGTGAGCGAAGCTTCCCCTCTAGTTTGGGAAAACTTACTAGAAGAGGTTTAGTACGGGTTTCCTATGAAAACCTACCCTAGCAGCACAAGTGTATAACTGAGCAACGTGCCATCAGCACAAGCAGGAAGTGGAGCAAAACACGCTAATGCCAAAAATTATGTTTTTAGGCAACTAGAATGGATTCAGGGTATTTTTCCTTTGATGCTTCAGGGAAGCTTTGGTCTCTATATCATGATGGATATGCTGCACAGTAGTCAATGTTTTGGCACTTCAGGATATCGAATGGGAAGTGAACAGGAGGTATGACAAAATACTGTTTAACAAATGCCCCCTAACACATGAAGGAAGAACAGGGACTGATGGCTGAGATGCTTTATAAGTCAGTGCAAGGACAAGAACAACACCATCGAGAGACCTACAAATCAAGAATATACATATACATATACATATACATATCTGAAATATCTCATGACCATGCCTAATGATACATAAATAGGCATCTAATAATACATGAATTTGTGGTATGGACGTAGCTATCCAGACAAAAGGGATCATGTGAAAAGATCCCCGGTATGGTCAAAGCCATCCAAATATAAAGGACCATGAATATGGACCCACAGTATGGTCGTATCCATCCGTCCAGAAGAAACATGTCTACAATCATGAATGAAACATAACTCCATGCAACCTTGACTTTATCAGACAAAATACTGGGTCTTGTGCTTTGTCTCAATCTGATCAATGTATGAATTCTAACATGTGAATAGATGTGTCAAAGTTGAACATGATAGAAAACCACTTGATTATCGTTTAATGATGTAAATCGTTAACAAGCATGAGAGAAACCACCAATAATGAAAATGGCTCTCAAGGTACAATCAACACAATCCATGATTGTGAATAGTGAAACTAAAGTCTAACACCCATGGAATCATCCAATCAAAGGTCAATGATATAAACATGTCGTTGAATGTGAAGAACTTGCCATTGAAGCATACAAGCTCTAAGGTACTGGAAGGGAGTTTCTTGATCATCTTCCCAAATGATGAGCTGAAGTCGATAGGAAGCGATCCATCGAAGGAGGGCCGTAATGAATTCAACTCATTGACACAAAACAAAAGGATTTAGTAGAGTAGATAAGTATGATCCAGCATTGTGGCAGAAAGTTCGGTAGTGTATAGGCAGTAAAGAACTGCAAATAGGACTTCTCTTGAACATATCGACAACACAACTCTGGAGTTTGGTAGCATTTGACTCAACATAAGATTAGAGGTCATGACGATGGAATGGTATGATCAGATGAGAGGAAAAATGGATTCCCCAAACCCAGGAAGGAAAGTGACGAAGTGAGGATGTACTAAACCTGACATGACTAACAGATGAGTGTCTTGTTCAAGAGTGACATGATGCCTTTATAGGATATAAGAGATGAATGCTTTCACATTTTCCCCCACCATTTCTGGCGAGTACCCCATATATTTTTTATCGCAAGCTTGAATGGAATAACATATGCTTGCCATATAAGTTCATCCTTCGGATGAATCCACCCTAGTAAGTTTTACGATCCCTACCGTACTTCGGGCAGGCACACTAGGAACTCATACTTATTAGATCGGCCTAGAAACACTTTCTTCAAACCTTCGAAGGGATTCGTCCCCCACCTCTGGCTCTAAAGTAGATTCTACATATTCGCGACTAATAAGGCCGCCATCGGCTCAACTGTTAAGGACCGGCAACGGGGCTTGACTGAAAAGGACCGGCAACGGGGCTCGACTGATAAGGGATTGACCTTGAGATAAACCTAGTGATGGCCTCGAAGGACAATGCCAGAATCTTTTCGATCTGTTCTAGCGGTTGTGGCATAAATATAGATGACCGGTCGGTCATTGCCATTCGCCTGGCTCTCTCTCGGAGCGGCACCAGCCTCCTATATGTATGCATACATGCATTCCAGAGACAAGATCAGGGAAATTCCCACAAGCTTATAGATAGCTAGCTGGACTAGTGGGAAAACAGGAAGGAGGAACTCGGCCTCTTGAACGTGACAATTCCTGCATCGTTAAAGTTTTACGAGTCCGACGGAGGTGAAACTCATCATCTTTTTCATGTTTAGAGAGTTTGAAAAAGAAGCAAAAAAAGAAAATTCCAAAGGTCCCTTTTCATAAATTGTCTCTTGAACCCGAAAACATAGAAAAAATATATCCAAGAGAACTTTTTAGCCATGTTTGACTAAGGTATTCATTTTTCGTACAATAGTCCATCTCAGTCCGGAAAAGGGTTAAACTTATACTTAGTACACATCATTTCATTTACTTTTACAAGTTTGAAACGATAAGTACTCGACGATCTTTTCAATTTTTGAGAGTCAGAAGAGAGCTTAAAGATGACTCCAAGGGATCACTTTTTCCTTTATTTTTTATGATTCCAAAAAATTGATAAAATAAAACTCGTTGAATCACTCAAGATAAACCATTGTCACCAAAAATATATGACCTGCCACTACACAAGGAAACACACAATACTATTTTCGAGGAAAAATATTAAAATATGAGTAAAATATGCCATAATTTGGTAAAAATATTATTTAAAAACTATAAATAGGGCAAAAAGTAATTTAGTTTTACCATTTTATCAATTTGCAATTGTGAGATCATTTTTACCTCATTTTACCTTGATTTTCAGGGAAGGAGCATGATCAATCTGGGACACCATTTATCGAACCACTTGTTGCAAGTAAGAGATCTATCCCTTCCCTTAATTTTAGTAGTCATTTTATGGATTTTCATCCATAGGATAGGCTGCAAGGAAGACTTGCAAAAATTACATCGTGGGTGACCAGTGCGGGTTTCACCCATCGGACTTGCGTTGCTCACGTTGAGGCCAGTTAGGCACTCATGCTGGCAGCGTGAGAAAAATCCTAAAAAGACGCGCTAGCATCGAGATAAAAATTTTGAAGTGAAATATTCCATGTTTAATAGTTAATCTTGGATTTTTTCTCCATGTATGCTCATGAAATGTTGGTTTTTTGATTTTTTGCAGGATAACCAGTCCAAAAATGGTGATTGAATGGAAAGAGATGGATCATGAAGCTGAAGACCATAAGGCTATGCAGGATGAGGACTGTATTGATTCCCTATGAGCACGTGGATTGTGTTCTTCATGATTCTCGAGATCAAAGAACAACATGAGTTATTACAACACTTAATCAATTTGTGGGATGTATATCGCCCATTGTTCATGTTTGGGGATCAAGAGCTCGAAATAGAGGTCGTCGACATTTAATCCATCATGGGGTTGTCAAAAAAGGGACAACAGGTGCAGCTATCTCAATCACATACTAGAGGAGAGAGCACGGATATGCTCATTGTGAGGAATTGTGAGGGGACTAAAAAGGGTAACAGTGAGAAAATTGACATAAAGACTATCACCAACCTCCCCCTGTGAACAATCCTACACACTATGGCCCAAATATTTGGGGCAAAAGCATTGCATGAGGCATCAAAGTCTCATTTCCATTATGCGATCGAGTGCTTAAATCCCATGATTTTCAACTGGTGTGAAGGTTTGTTGGTGTGCATGAAGCACCAACTAACTAAGTGCAAGAGGGGAAATATGAAACAATTTGGTTTTGGATAAATTCTAGTGATGTTCATCCTAGAACATGTGCCATTGTTTCACTAATAGTGGTTCAAAGTGGATCCACCAGTGTCCAGAGATCCACGATCACTCAAATGGGGAGAGTTGATGCCACGACATTAGGGCGGTCAACAAATGTCATTCACTCCAACATTTTTTGGATGGTTGTGTTAGTAGCTAATCATGGTATATGATTGCACGTATGCAGGGATGAATTTCCGAGGAGATCCAAATATTCCACTCCCCCCAAGAGCACAGTTGATTGATTCAGGTAAAAAACTATTTTTGAAGTTTTTGTCATTTTTTTTATATATGTGTACTGAGATTTGACTTATAATTTTGTGCAAATGTTGGACCAAAGAGAGCTCTAAGGGTTTCTCTAATAGCTAGGTGAGTGGCAAGCCAGATTGAGGAGGCTCCTCCATATTTGGAGGGAACAGATCATATCGTCGAGGTAGAGTGTAACCTAGAAGTTTTAACTAGGGGGATTCCAGAGTAGGCCTCAATCAATGAGGTTTCATTACGTTATAAAAGGCACACTATAGGGGTTTCCACCAAACTGTGTTGATTGTTGGGTTGAGTCATTAGGGCTATCTCATGCTAGCATGAGAACCATGTGGGCGAATAGCCAACCTCCAGTTTACTTTCTACACTGTGTAGGCTTATAAAGCCATGTGTCTTGGAACACAAATTTTGTTATTTTGATGTAGCAAACTCTTTTGCAAAACTCGCTATCTATCTATCTATCTATATATATATATATATATATATATATATATATATATATATATATATATATTCCTATTTACAAAATCTGATATGTGATGTTTTGTGATTTACAAGTTTCACAAATTTCTATCTAACACATAATTAGCCAATGCATCTATTAATGTGTTCATGCATCTTGGAATGTGATGATAAGTAATAAAATCAAATTCTCGTTCCAATAAATGAAATCGCAAATACATTCTCAAAATTTGAGGGTTTCTAACTGAATCCAATAAGCTATAACATAATGAGGTGTGAATCAAGTTTTATGATTAACTCTCTAATTCCAAGAGAAATAGCTTCTCACAAAAGTTCGATGACCACACTATATTTAGCAATGTTATTAGTCGTCTAACCTAGACATATACCTTGTAAATTCACTAACTCGCCATGAGGGTCATATATTGACCATGCAGCAGAATATAGTTTCTGTGTACTATGATAAGCATCGTCAGTAAAATCAACGTAATGGTTGGATGACATCTACAAACCAAGTAGAGCATGAGGTAAGCAGAGGAAAATGTTTGCAAAAGCAAACTAACACACCAAAATCAAACTGCACACTAATGAAAATGCACTAATGTACATAACTATTTACACGGATAATCACGCATAATACTTCTTCAGGTAAAGCCCTTTTCAAGGCTCAACCAAAGAATTCCCTTCATAGTCCACTAACTTGTAGGCACATTTTTGTAAAATTCGTTTGACAATGTAAGGCCCATGCCACATTGGTTCGAATTTCCCAGCCCCCAATTTGTCATTGGCTTGGTCATAAAGCACGACCAAGTCACCCTCAACAAAATCGCAAGGAGAAAGAGTTCTATCGTATTGAGCTTTAGCTCATTTCTTCTAGGCTTCAATTAATAACGTTGTGAAGCGGCAAGTTTTATTGAGCCTTTCAAGGTAAAGTGAATGTTCCTCTCTAGGTGAGGTATCAGGGAGTAATTTGACGGCTAGGTTCAATGAAGGAATTTCACACTCAATCGGAAGAGTCACCTCTAGACCATACACCAGCTAAAAGGATGTAAATCCAATGGCAGTCTTAGCTGTAGTTCGGTAAGCTCAAAGAGCCTAAAATAACATAAGGTGCCAATTTGATCTATGCATCCAATGGTGCATTGAAGCATAGTAACCAAGAATTTATTAACTACTTCATCTTGGCCATTAGCTCGTGGATAATAAGGGGTTGACTTGTCGTCATGCAAACCCAACCAAGCAGTAAGCTCTGCCATCATGTAATTTCAGAAATGGAATCCTTGATTATTAACGATGGCTTGAGGGACACCAAATCAAGCTATGACATGGTTGAAAATAAATTGAGCAACAATTTTACCATTACCATCACGTGTGGGCATCGCCTCAGCCCATTTAGTGAAATAATCAATGACAACAATGATATAACCATGCCCCCCGTCCAAGCGAGGGTTACATGTCATGAAATCAATACCCCATTTAGAAAAGGGGCCGACAATAACAACTGAGTGTAGGGGTGCGGGTGAGGCACACTGTTTACAGTTGTAAATCTAGCAGGTGTGACATTTTTGGACTTCTAAAATGTAATATTTAAATATGGAAGGCCATAAATAACCGACATGAAGGAATTTCTAAGCAGTATCATACCCGGACATGTGACCACCACAAGCCCCAAAGTGGAAATCATTGAGGACTCTCTCATCTTCTTCGAGTGTCAAACATCTATGAAGGATAGAATTGACACCAACATGGTACAAAGTATCACTAATGATTTGATATAGTTGAGACTGATGTCGAATGCAATGACGTTCAGAATTGGACAACTTTGATCGAAAATTTTGGGTCTAGAGATATACAATAATATCCCCGTACCATGGGTTAAGAGTGCTAATGATAAAGAGAGTCTTGTCAGGAATGAGCTCACCAAAATACATAGATGTGGTTGTGGAGGGAAGGTCACAAATTAATTCAGCAAAAACCAATGATTTCTTTGATTTGGCTGTAGAAAAATCCAAATCAAATTCCTAAAGGATAACAATCCATTTATAATATTTCCCCCCATCAACTGATGAGTTTGAATGTAGGTCATGGGGTTTCAATCGTAAATCACAGTGATTTCTCGTAAAAGAATATAGTGGCGAAAGTGTTGAACAGCGTGAAATGCTGCTAAAGCAAGTTTCTTGACATGGGAATATCTAGTTTCAGTATCAATAAGATTCTGGCTTAAGTAGTAGATCACATGTTCATCCCCACCATCGTCTTATTGCACCAGTACCATGGCAATAGTATTGTCGGCTACGGCCAAGTACAAGAATTAATCGCAGTGATAGTCGGGAGGATGCAGCATAGGAGCACTAATGGGGGTGTTCTTTAATGCATCAAAATATTTTTGAGAAATTTCATCCCAAATAAATGGGATCCCCTTTTTCAGCAAACAAGTAAATCCCTTGGCAAGCTCAGCATAATTGGGTACAAAATGATGAAGGAAATTAGCTTTCCCTTGCAAGCTCTACAACTAATGTAAAGATGACGGAGGGGGTAAGTTTACAATGGCCTCAACTTTGAGGGGGTCAATCTAGATGCCTTATTTAGAAACCAAAAACCCTAGGAGACGACCAGATTCAACGTCAAAGACACACTTATGTGGATTTAAATGAATATTGTATTGTTTTCAATGAAGAAAAATCACTCGTAGGTGGTCAGGATGATCACAACGCTTAACAGAATGAGTTGGTAAGTCATCAAGATATGGTTGAACGATGTGTTTAATGTAATGAAAAGCATAGGGCATCGCTCGTTGGAAGGTAGTGCCAACATTTTTCAGATCGAAAGGGAGTTTCTTATAGGCAAAGGTTCCCTATGGACAAATAAAAGCCATTTATGTTGATGGGCGGGAAGAATGTTAATCTGGTTGTAGCCAGAAAAATCATCCACAAAAGAAAAATTCTCACTCTCGACACATTCATCAATGATTTGATCGATAAAAGGAGTTGGATAATTGTCTTTGGGACATGCTCAATTGATATCATGGTAATCAACACAAATGTGGATAGTCCCTTGTTCTTTTATCACGGGGACAATGTTTGAAACCCAATATGTCAATGAAATGGGGTAGATGAAACCAACCTTTAGAATTTTTTCAACCTCTCCCTTTATAGCGGCTACCTTTCTAGGGTGCACTGGACGAAGTCATTGATGAATAGTCTTCACATTTGAATAAGTAGGAATTTTGTGCACAACTATACTCAGATCAATGCCATGCATTTATTCATATGACCAGGCAAAGAAATCACAGAATTCCTTTAAAAGGGTAGCGTAAATATTGATCTCATTAGGAGAACAAGAAACCCCAACATGGATGTTCTCGACAATTCATGGTTTAATAGAAATGTTGATAGGCATGGTAGCAATAATATTCCCCATGTTTCCCTCACACAAAACTTCATGCACCAAGATGGGCATTTGAAGTGGATGGGTGAGTGTGTGGGAAACAAAGTTATCCAGACACGATGAAATCTCTCCAAGACTTGGGAGAAACAAGGAATGCTAATGAGCATCATTCCAGGGAGTTTCCTCAAGAGACATAACCTCGGTGATACTCTCATTCGTGGGGAATGTCTCGTTCAAGGAATCGAGAGAATCCCAATAACAAAGCCAAGGGGAATATGAATACGTGTCTAGATGCATACTAAGAGTAGTATGACTTTCAAAAATGGCCACTGAAGCCAAAACAACAGCTTGATAAGCTTGTTTTGTTGGGCTGAGTGGAATGACATCGCCAAAAGAATCAACCTAATCAGGAGAAGGAATGATCCAAGGATAATAAGAAGTAGAGATCATGTTGACAAAAGTGACATGAGGAGGTGGGAGAGAAAAAGTTCCCATAAGAGTAGAGTCTTTAAAAAGACCTGTCCCAACACTCTCGTAAGGAATGTCAATATTTCCCACATATGGCACGTTTCCATTCGAAGAACCAGAAGAGAAAAAGGCTAACTGATCAACGATGACTATTTCCCCTTCATGAGGAAAATGGAGCACACAAAACAAAGAAGAAACCACCCAAAACATAGTATGAGTCCAACTTCATCCAAGTAGAAGGTTATAATTCAAACTTGCATCAATGACTTCTAATTCTAAGTTAATAGTTATCCCTTCCAACGTGACGGGCAAACTTGTGAGAATAACATAAGGATGAGATCCTTTGCCATCAAAGGCTTCTAATGTGTTCAGAGACTGGTTGAGAGGTGGAGAGCTGATATATTTCCAGCATGAAATAGACATGATACAGGTGGAAGCACCCTCATCAATCAAAATTTGATGAATAGTCTTCCCTTTTTATGATGACTTGGATTAAAAATACAAGTTGATGGGGAAGTTCAGGAACATGATTTTCCACGTCAAAAGTGATCAAATTCGAATCTGTAGGGTCATTTCCTCCTATAGTGGATAGTAATGCTTTTCGTTGCGTTGGAAAAGTTCGAAGAACTTCCAAGGCAAACATCGTCCAAGGTGCTTGAGCCAAATCCTTAACAATATTGTAATCTTGGGCAGCTCGCGCATTCAGATTGCAAGATGATTTCTAAAGGACACCCTTGGGAGGCAGGCAGATAACAGAGTCATTACTAGGTCTCTCAATATGAAGAGGACCGGAATTTGGCATGGTAGAAGTAGAGGGTGTATCAGTAACTTATTTCTCCACAGTCTGTTTTGGAGGAGTTTGATAGTCTTTTGACCTAGTGTCAACAGAAATAGGCATTGTTCCACTCATGTAAACCTAAGAACCCAAAGATGTGGAAGATTGTGTTTGTTCTAGCAATTGGGTCTTCTATGATGGAAAATGTTCTTTCAGTGTAGCTGGTGTCCCTTGAGCGCCTTTTAACAAGCGACTAACTTCCACATGATGGGGGAAATCCTTGGTATAATGATCTTCCTAACAAATGAGGCAAGGATATTTGGGCTTATGTTTAGATGCGTCATCAACTTTGGAGGATCCTATTTTGGGGTATCAAATTTTTCTTTTCTTTTTCCCTTATTTTTAGGTTTAGAGGCTTTGTCTTCCACAATAGACTGAATGGCATTAACCTCAGAGGTTTTACCAGGATTTGGAGAGGGTTTCGAAGGAGGATTGGATACAAAATTTGAAATGAATTTTTGCTTCGAAGAAGCTTTACTAGAAGTTTGAGACACTTATCCAATAATACCATCAACAAGTGGTACATCGGGAGGTTTAGAAGATGCTAGATCCATAGATGGTCTCGAAGCATCAAGCAAGAGATCATATAACATGCCAGATTTGGAATACACCAAATCTAAATATTAGGCACGGGAAATGGCTTGATATTTGGTTACACAACCTCCCATCGCTATGTATGTAGCAATTTTGTTGATGAATGATTTGGTAAACCATTCACTTAACAACTCATTAGGTATATCAAACTTGATAAGGCGGCGCCGACATCTCCATTTATGGATATGATCAGAGATGTTGGTAGTAGTATTTTGTTTCAAATACGTAAGTAGATGGGTACCAATTTCATAGCGAATCGATAACTGGAAGTGAGTAAGGAAGGCCATTTCCAAATAATTTAAGTCTTGATAAGCACCTCGAGGCAACTCGATGTACCATTTTGTGGTAGGACCTATAAGGGTGCACTAAAAAAGACATAGAAGAACATAATCATCAACCTAGGAATTAGATGAACACCATAAATGGTAAGTCATGACGTGGGCCTGGGGTCTTCTCCAAATTTTCCTCTGAATTTCGGACAATCACTAGGAATCTTAGTGGGAACTAGAGGCCAATAGGGTGAATGAAGTATTGGATTATTAGTGAGCCTTGACATGTTCGATAGTTCCAACATTGCTAGAAATGGCAATTGTGGGTTGAAAGGCACATTGGGAGGCCTTTGATAAGGCCCAACTCACGGATTCCATCCTTGTTGGTATGGGTTCTGCCCCCAAAGTGGCAGATTTTGACCATAAGGAGCTTGATATTACCCCCATTGAGGGGTATTCTGACCATACAAAGGTGGATTCTGCCCCCACGAGGGTGGGTTTTGACTAGGGTAAGGTTGATACTAACCTGCCATAGGTCATTGACAACCATAAGTTGGATAAAAAACTTGCGAGTCATATGGATTATAAGGTTTTTGTTGCATCTACTGACCCTAGTGGTAAAATTGTTAGCCCTGCTACTACAGGGGTTGACCTTGTGGCTACAAGGTTTGACTTTGTTGATATAAGGGTTGGTTTTACTATTGCAATGGTTGTCCTTATTGCTGCAACGGTCGTTGGTAAGGTGCTTGTTGCAAATAAGGTCCTTGTTGTACAAAAGGTTGTTGTTGTACATAAGGTTGTTTTTGTTGAAAAGTTCCTTGTGGAATTTGTTGAGTTCTAGGTTGGTTTTGATAAGTCCCAACTTGAATTTGATCAGATGCCCCAAATGAGGGATTTGAACCAGGCTACATTTGGGGACCTACCTGTTGAGTATAGTGTGGATTTTGAGACTGTTGAGTGCCATGCAGAGGGGACGTTTGATGGTAGGATATCTAAGCTGAAAGAGGTTGTTGATACGAGATCTAGCCTGATCCAAACATAATTGATGATCCACCAGGATAAGGTACACTGCCAATATTTTGACTAGATCCAGTAGCGTGAGTTTGAGGTGCACTCACATAAGATCCACCAGAAACAGGAGGTACATAAGGCGGCGGTGGTTGTTTCCCCCCATGTTGTGGGATAGGCAGTGGCACATATTTTCCACTTAATGGAGGACCTGAGGAACTTATAGGGACATTAATCACCCCAACCATAATTGTCAGTTGTATAGGAACTGACGAAACTGCAGTTGGTACAGAAATTTGAGAGGCCACGTTTGAAACAAATGGACTAGATGTAGGCATAGTGCCTGATGACCAAATGGGATTGTGATAAAGTGAAGACGCACTTGGAGTACCTGACATCAATGGAGCCAAAGATGTATAACCATACAGAAACAAAGGCTCATTGCTTTAAGGGGTGGTGGATGTGAAACACTTCCCACATATGGATAACCTTCAGGTGGAAAGTCGTATTCAGAATCATTGTCAACACTAGGAGTATGAGTAGTTGAGACTTATGGAGGACCTTGAGAAGAGGCTAGAAGCTCACCTTCTAAAGCCATGGGCAGAAATAGTTGACGAGGAGGAATTTGATATGGTCTATTGGAGATAACTCCAAAGGTATACTAGGATTATCGTATGGACTATAATTTTGTTGAGGAGATATAATAAATCGATCAAAAAGTGGATTCGGAGGAAATAAAACAAACCACTGCGGACTCTCAAGGGTTTCTGGATCATATTCTTGAGATGATGATGAGTCTTGAGACAGAGGACGAGAAGCAACGGGTTGGATACTTGGAAGAATTCCAAGTTCAAGACCTTGGGCTTCAAGTCACTGTGAAAATTTAGGATGAACTCCTTGTGATGACCCTTCAGTGTCAAATGATGAAGGGGAAATGTAAGGTGAACCCGGTGGTTCAACCACGATGACCTTTTCTAAAAAACAATAAGGGGTGGTTGATTTGAGCCTACAATTAAAATTTACTATTAATCAGACAATGTGAGGCCAAGGATAACTACATAGGTAAGTCACGTTATCATGGGAAATTAAATTTTATAACTTAAAAATAAGAAATAAATAAAAAGGGGTGTACTAGGCAAGAGGGTTTACCAAGTATCCGTGAACCATTATATACACCTTAGCTGAAACCAAGGACTTAACGTACAATGACTGATCTCCCTAAATGTTGTGTTCAGTGTATCATGTTTACAAGGTGGCTGACTTGGTTACCTGTGGCTAAAGGATAGCAACCTAGTGGGGTCTCCCAATATATACTTGATGATATATGGAGCACAAGTCCATTTTAGCGTTGTCTAATGCATAATCGTTTGGTGAGAGTGTTCTGATATACTTATCATAATAGAGTGTTGCTGATATACCCTAGAGTATTGGAGAACCTCTAATATACTTCCATACTGGAATGAGATTTCACTCCCGAGATATAATGCAAACAGATAACGATAGCTACTAGGTTTATAGACGTCATAACACATCTCTAGTCTAGACCTCTAAAAGTTTGCATTAAGTTCCAAATGCTCCTTAGGTTAATTCAGTAAATTTTAAAGTATTTCTTGAATTAGATTTCAATTTTGGGCTCAAACGATGTCACCTGAATCCTAGAATGAAACTATATGAGAAAAAGGAAACCTTTCGTTTCAATGAATTCTATACTAACATCGAAAGAGAGTTCAAGAAATTAATGCATCAAACAAGAGAATGCATCAAACAATATGCCTCCACTAACTTTTCCAAATGCAAAATGCAAGAGAAAAACTAAACTTCACTTTCACTAATGAATATGCAATCTATTGAAAGCAAAAATGATCTTCACTTCACTAAGATGCACTTTACTTATATGATGTTCACTTTGATTTTCAAATGCTCACATGAAACTAAGCTTCAACTAAAGCAAAAATGAAGATTTTGATTCAAAATACTCCTGATGCAAACAAGGAATCAATCAAAGTAACACCAAATTCAAAAGCACTCAATGAAAATGTCTTTCACTTTCTCTTTCAAATAGATAAGAAAATTTGTTCATTTCAGTTTGCAAACCAAACATTGTAATCTATGCTTGATAAATGACAAAGATAGATTTCAAATGCAAGATGACCTAGTACGTATGAAAAAAAACTTTGCATAATACAAACCGAAATCAATGTAAGTCAATGTTTCAAGTGATTCCACCAGATGAACAGACCTAATCATTCAACAAACTAGAGACCCAAAGACACTCACAAGCGGCAAGTGACAACCAATCGACCTATAAACCCTAAAATCAATCAAATTGCACTTAAACACTTAATATTTCAAATGAATAATAATTTTCCAATAAAATGAGGTAATCAATCAAAACACCAACAAAATCTAGTAATGCAAGACAAAATAGGACCTCAGGGGCTCATACACACTGGGGTTTGATAGAGAAACCCTAGTTTTTTTCCAATCTCAGGTATCAATGCAGCTGTTAAGGCCAAGCTAGCACTGAACAACGAATCAACATGACTATTATAATAAAACATGTGCTGACAGTGCAACTGTCAGATCAAAAATTGCGTTGGGCGAGGAATAAGGAAAAAAATAAAAACAATTTCACAAACACTTCCAGACTAAGCACTCTAAAATAGAAACCAATGATTTTGCAGACCTATATCAACCCAAACTAACTGAGAACATGATGGTTGGTCAAACTAATCAAGAGATTAGTCGAGAAAGGAGGATGAACAGGCTATAGCCTCCCTAGTGGAGTCGTCATTTTGTTGTGAAGGAAAATCCCCTTTGTTGGGCATTGGATAATCCAGCGCTCCCCATGTGTTTTGTGACATGGACTAACCACCTCTCGAGGATCCATTAACTATGGCAATGCATCCGTTTACTAACACCTGCGGGTTTTGGTGTAACGAAAATCGTGATCCCAACAAGTGGTATCAGAGCCAAAGGTCTCGAGTTCGAATCACACCCGGCTCGCACTGGGAGGGAGATTGTTGGGCATTGGATAATCCAGCGCTCCCCGTGTGTTTCTTGACATGGACTAACCACCTCTAGAGGATCCATTAACTCTGGTGATGCGTCCATTTACTAACACCTACGGGTTTTGATGTAACGACAATCGTGAGCCCAACACCCTTTGTGGACAGAGGCAATCCCTCTAACCCAATGAGTGGGTCTAGAAACAAACTAAAGAATCTAACATAAACTTTCCTAGATTATGTTTCACAAATACAGAAGGAAGGAGAAACCTACCCCATTTTGATGATAATCGCTCAATCCTTGGAGATGGCTTTGAATCTTTCACTCCAAGCCTCGCTCCTTAGTTTTTCTTCACATCCGGGTACCTATAAGTAATATCAAAGTACTATGAAAGATACGAGAGCATATATGGCATACATGAACCATAAACTACTTAATAGATCAAGGAACATTAAGCTAATAACATAAAAATTTACCTAATTATGGAAAGTGAACATCATATGTACGTATTAATAAGCTAAAAAGGGAAGCATACAACCTATGCCTTGATTTTGGAGACCTCCTTTTGGTGGATGTCCAAGTCCAAGCAAAGATAATTCAAGCACTCCTCCAAGCTAGAATGGGTAGCATGTAAGCATAATCTCAGGATAGGGATGTAGCAATCAATAACCAACCATTTTGGGATGAAAGGGAGTGAATTTATAGGAAGGGGGAAGGCATTAAGGATCCACAAAAGAGGGAGGAAGGTTGACATCTCAAGGGCAAAGCCCATGCTGATAAGATAAAGAGGCCCAAATGAGAGAGCTCGACCATATCAACAACAACCAATATCCAACTCATTGTTCTCGGAGGTTCTAGTGAGCAAAGCTTACCCTCCAGTTTGGGAAAACCTTCCAGAAGAGGTTGTGCATGAGTTTTCCTATGAAAACCTGCACTGGCAGCACAAGTGTATAACTAAGAAACCTACCATCAACATGGGCAAGAAGTGTAGAAAAATGCACTAATGCCAAAAATTAGGTTTTTAGGCAACCTTCTCCATATGGATTCAGGGTGGTTTTCCTTTGATTCTTCAAGGAGGCTATGGTCTGTATATCATGATGGATATGTTGCATAGTAGTCAATGTTTTGGAACTTCCATATATGGAACAAGAAGTGAATAAGAGGTATTAAAAAATATTGTGTAACAAGTATTTTTTCAAATATTTTCATTTGTATCATTATTTCAATGTTACTTTTCATTCCTAAAAGTTTCATGGAGTTTTGGGCAGTGGACTGATTCCTAGCCCTAAAAAAGTGGCACAAAATCTAGGGTTGTGGTGAGCACCAGTATTGCAAGAATAATGCTGCAACTCTTGTGCTGCCTACCTTACTCTTATCAACCTGGTAGTTCATAACAAACTTGGAAGCGTCAGTGTTGTATGCACAAGTACTAGTTCTCAGGTTGTCACTTGGTCAGCCGATGCAATATCACTAGGAGCTCGAGCCAACTTCTATGGATTCCAGAAGAGACTTTATATGTGATGAAAGGAAAGATAGATAGATGCTATTCTAATCTGCAAAAAGGATAAAGACTGAAATGCAAAGCAAACCTAGTAAACCTTAATTAACCAACTAATTATACTTTTGCATAAAGCACTATGAAAACCATGAAAGGAATGCCATTACCTATTCAAGAAAGTGAACAACATCTAACTATGCTACTTCTGGAAGTAAATAAGCAAAAAACATATTTTTGGATTTTTATGTGAATTCGACATGCATGTAATTTATTGTGTGTGAGTGTAGCAACGAATAGGTGGCGTTGAAGGGTGGTCTTGGGACTTAAGAAGATGTAATATGGTGTGGATGGGTCCTAGGAGGTCTTAGGTGGCCTTCTAGAGGCTTTTCCCACACTCGGCCTTCAAAAGAAAGCCTACAAGAAAATCTACAGGAGGACACAGGATATCTACAGGAGGAAAACGAGGAATCTACATGAGGCCTACAAGAGGAGGCCGAGAGCAGTTTTCACTGTCTTGAGGGTATGAGAATGGGTGGAAAAGGTGGATGAATGCTAGAATGAGGTGTTAGGGTGCCTAAGGTCTACCATGGATCACCAAAAGAGAGAAAGATGATTGGGTTTGCTCAAGGAGAGAGAAAGAAGTTCTATGGAAAAATGCAGGAAACTAGGGAAGAATTGAGGTGAGATTTGGGAGACCTATAGGGCATGGATAAAATGGAGGGTGTGATTTCTAATAATCTAGCCTACTGCTGGAAGAGATCTACTGCATAGCAACTGACAATCAACCAAGGAAATCAAGCAACAAGTGAAATGAATGCATTTAGGAAAAACAGAGTTATGCATAAAAATGGTCTAAACTATGATCTATGAAAGGAAATGCTGAGAAATGCTATAGGAAAGGAAAGCATGAAAGAATTCTATTGCAAATCAAGAAGTGAGCATGATGAAGAAGATCTAAAGCAAAGCAAAACTGGACTATTAACCTACTAAAAAGCTACAAACACTAGAAGTCCTATGAAGGAGGAAAATCTGTATTTTTGGGGCAGCAAGAGGGTCTTTGCCTCAAATCATGGTCCCAAAGGGAAGAAGAGAGGCCAAGGCACTGTTACTAGCCTTTTGAATCTTTGTTGATCACTATTTAACTTGTTATATAAAGCACAAATGGAAGCAAACTACTGAATCATCAAAAGCAACCTATTCTTAACCATAAAAGAAATACTTCTAATAGCAAACTAATCTACAAACTGAAACAAAGCATACAAATACAAGCAAAGAGGAGCTTGGCTGCTTGTATTGGGCCCTAACTCAAGAGCTTCAGCCCTCTGAGGTAACTTAGTGCTAGCTCAAAAAGGATTCCATCTTTATTATCAAAACAACAACAAGATTACATGAAACTGTCACAAATAATAAGCTCGAAGTTTGAGCAGAGTTTACATAAGCAAAAATCCAAAAAAATCCCGACCCTAGTGAGGCCCTAGGCCCCTCTAATTATACAAATGAAGATACCAACAACTTCCTTAAAATCAGGGAGGCTTGGCTCCCAAAACTCGAGATAATCATCAGTCATCCTCCACTTGCTCGGCTGCCTTCTAGTGCATGATCCATCTGCTTGTACTCCGAGCTGAATGAAGGGGAATTCGAAGTGAGGAGTAATAAATGAGGGGGATTCCCTCCTATAATTCCTCTCCTTTTTCCACTTCGAGTTATTGCTACCATTTTTCCACTGGATCCTTGACTTTGACCTCGAAACTCATCAATAATCTGCATTAAATACATGTTAGACC
Organism: Pinus tabuliformis; assembly: GCA_031772625.1. Lineage (NCBI taxonomy): Eukaryota > Viridiplantae > Streptophyta > Pinopsida > Pinales > Pinaceae > Pinus > Pinus tabuliformis. The sequence continues at coordinate 1,937,407,355 of CM062818.1, read as the reverse complement.
ACATGACACAATAACTAACTCAACTCACTCTATAAGTATAAATATAATTAGAAAATAATACAATAAGCTAACAGAATGGTTGATTTGACTAGGTTAGGAAGTAAAATGAGCCCATATAATTACCCATTTATGAGGCTCATCATCATCCCCCTACTGAAAGTGTTGCTCATCCTCTGAGAAACTTAGTCAATCTCCTCATCTTTTATGGCCCTGGTGGCCTCCCTAGCATCCCAGGCTTCTGATGTGGTTTGCTCTTCTTTGCCATAGAATCCTACCTTCCTATCTATCTCCTTCCACTACTCCTCCTCTTCTTCTTCTCTTCTGCCTAACAGCAGTGGGGGACTCAGTTTGAGGCCATTCCAGTTGACCTTCAGCCTCCACATGGAGTTCTTATACATTGGCACTCTTTTCAATGCCTCCTTTAGCCTCATGGGGGAATGATATTCCCTGATTTGCAAACTGTGTGGTAAGGTGTTCCATCTCCTCATGCATGTGTGCACACAGTCATCCCCAAGTAGCCTTTGCATATCCTTAAAGTAAGCAATGGCTTGTGCCTGATTGGTGAGATATCTAGGGGCAATTTGAGGGTCATGAGCAAGCAAGTTGTGTGTGCTGATGAGTGCCATAGGATCTGATCACTGAGCTCTTATCATTAGTGGCTCATTTTGCTCCTTTACCATCAATATTTTTATTTCTATTGCCCTCAATTCTTCATGGTTCATCCATGAGGCCATGGCCATTAATTGCAGGTCCCCTACCTTGGTATTGGGGTCCCACACATTCATGTCTGTGAGGGCCATGTTATGTAGGTATAATTTTGCCATCTTTTCCTTATCCTCTAATGTGCTTTGGTCACACAGATACATAAACTACCTATAATCTTGGAAAGACATTGTGCCTATTTGTGCCAAAGTCTTTATCTGGAATTGTGATCATTGGTCCTTGAGATAGAGGCCATAGGATTTTGCTGGTGTTCTACATTGCAATGCCTCCATGGATAAGCTGGCCATGCATGCCAGCTAAGTTTTTTTCTCTTGCAGCTACCTCCTTAACAATTCATTTTCAATTTCAAGGTGGCTTCTTGTAATTGCTTCCCTGTCTATAAGAGCACTCAACTCTCTGCCCATTTCTCTGAGTTTGTTTTCCATATGGCCAACATCCTCAACTCCTTTGGATTTAGCTATTTGCATCCACCTATGTGTTCTTATTCTTTCTTTCTCTAATTTAAAGAATAGTGGAATTGCAAATTTTTGTGGGATTATCCTTCCTCCCTCAAGTAGATTGTAATAGGAGGCAAGACTAGGCCAGGGATCAAGTTCTTGTGGCTTGTTTCTTCCTCCTTTACCTGTGGCTATCCTTCCATCCTGTTCTCAAGCTTTTGGGTCTCCTGTAGTTTTGACAGTGTCTCCTGTAGAACTGTTTGAGCTTCTTGTAGGACTGTTTTTGGGTCCTGTAGTACTACCTTTTTGCTCCATGTGGAAGATCTAAGAGTCCCCCTTCCATATGTGATAGGTGTCTTGGAAGGGGATTCTTTCCCTTTGGCAGGGGTGAATCTTCAATTGTAATTAGCACTTTTAAAGAGGGCTGAGGTTTTCCTATTTTGATTCTTGTGCTCTTCCTAGCCCTAAAATACACGGAGGCCTATCTTTTCCTCTTTTGCTTTGGCTTGATTGGTGTATTGAGGGCAGTGAGGGAAGCTGTTGCCTCCCTTTCTAGAGTCTCAAGGGACTCTTCTCCTTGTTCTACCTTTTCTGCCTCTTTTTCTCCTCCTTATGTCTCTTTCTCTGTCTCTTCCTACTCTGTTTCTTCAGCTTTCTCCTCCTCTATTTCCGTTTCTTCCTCCTTCCTTTCTTGTTCTTCTAAGTCACCAATGGCTTCAGCTTCTCCCCCTTGCTGCTCTTCCTCCTCACTGCCAGTAGGACTGACATCATAGGTTAAGGCCTTTATGTCATCCTCAACTGTCATGTTTCGGTAAACTTCCCATGCTATAGGGAGTGTAAAGGTATGGAGGGCTTCCTCCACTAGGATTTTGATTAAGCCATGGTGAGCTAGCTGCTCTGAATTTCCTGCTTGAACCTTAGTTCTGGAGTCAATGAGGGACTGCAAGAGGAAGTAGGGGATACTGAGCTTCTGAGGTCCTGGAATGTCCATGCCATACCTTAATTCATGGAGGATTCTAAAGTTATAACCATAGACAATGCTGTACCTCCCCTCATAGGAAATGTATTTGATTATTTGATAGCTAACCTAATCCCAAGGATATGGTATGCTATCCCTTCTAATGCCATTTTTATCCTCTACAAGGGTTTCATTGTTTTGGAAAACGTTTTTCTTGACAGCCTGGCCAATTGGTTTCTCATCCTTGCTCCAAGGTAGCCCAAGAGGAAGGGTAGTGACCCTACTGATAAATTTAGGGGTTATCTCCATGGAAAGACCTCTAAAGGTGAAAGTGGCATGAGTTCTTGTGTGGGGTACCAGAGAGAGAGCAAACTCTTGGGAAATTTCCTCATCAAACCCTTGGAATTTCTCAAAGAAATTCATCCAATTTTCCCTTGTGAAGATGTCCACCACTTGTGGATGTGCATGGAGCATAGAGGGGTTAGTGGGCTCCTTTCTCAGAAACCCTCCTGTCATTTTGTTTATACTCTTTTGGGAAACCAACTGTGGAGATGGAGACAACAAATTTTGAAAAAACAGAGAAACAGAGGAGACTGTGTTTTTTAAATAAGTAGATTTTATTATTATTATTATTATTATTATTATTTTATGTATTTCCTCCTCTCCTAAAGACTTATTTCCTCCTCAAATTGAGACCACTTCTTTCATATATTGTTATTCAACAGGGGGCATGCATGAACCCTGCCTCTTCAGACCGAAAATCATGCAAAAAACCGAGTTTTCTCCCTTCAAAACGACTCACTACCCCTCCTGTAGAAGCCTGTTGTCCCTCCTGTAGAATTTCTGTAGGTGCTCCTGTAGAACCTGTAGGTGCTCCTATAGAAAATGCCGAGAGTAGGAATATGGGAGAGATCGATGGAGGACGATGGTTACGAAGCTATGGGTGCACAAGGAGACTGATTTAGCTGAGTTACAAGGAGAGAATGAAGGAAAAGGTGGTGAGAATGCTCGGGGAGGAGTACTTATTACCCTTTATGGATATTTTCGGTGATGAGGGGTGAGCTAGCAAGTTATACGTTGGCTACATTCGGACCGTTGGTCCCCACCTACTTGGTCATCATGGATTCTCCTTGTAATCATCTCCCATCATTGCATTGGAGTTCACACCTCCTCCACTACTTTTCCTTGGCATCTTGTGCTGGAGTTGACTGTCCGCATGTGTGGGTGACATCTCGGATGAGTGGAGTCAACTAGATGAAGGTGGCCAAGTTAACTGGCCACCTTTCCCTTGTTCAACCTCAACCATCTCATTGCTTTTGCATGACTTCTAATTACACAAATGCAAATAGAGGAGTGATTTAGTTACTTACCTGTGATCCGAATGTATTTGTTGTGAGGTGCTGTGGCTCTCTCTCTACTACATGCCTTTATTTATTTTGATGCATGTTTTCTTCTTGCTAATGTGTGGCTGTGTGCTTGTGCAGGTTCTTCTCTGGCTAGGTCTGAACTTTAGGTGCCTTCTCAACCTTCATGTGTGCATTCTCCTGTTGTTGGTGCTGGGCTTTGATGGGATCAGTTGCTACAGGAATTTCCTACAGGAGCTCCTGTAGCTGCTTCTCCCCTTGGAACTTCAGCTTCTCCTTATGCCTAGAGCTTGAGGATGATGCCATAGGTATAGATAATGACGGAGAGGTAGTAGGTAGGCTTCAGGTGAGGTGGATGGTGCTACTTCCTCTCTTTTTCTTTTCTTTTCCTTTACTGAAAAACTATTTTTTCTGTGTTTTTCTTGGACAGGAAGAAAAATGATGCTTTGGGACTGATGTAGGCTTGGAAATGATGGCAAGGAGGTTTGAAGACCGTAGGAGGGTTTATAGGTTCTTCATGAAGCTTCCTTGTCCCTCAAACTGCCTTTTGTATCCATTTCTAGCTCTTTGTAATTCCTACAGGAGCCTCTTGTAGAAAACACAAAGCCTCATATAGAAAACACAGTTTTTGAAAAAGAAGCACAGTGAGGTGAAAGAAATGCCAAAAATGATGGAGAAAAGTGTGCAGAAGATGAGATGGGTGCTGGTATGAATGTCAGGGTCCCCTTGGCACCTTCTTCTGCTCCCTGTAGTCCTCCTGCAAACCTGCAATGCAACAAAAAAAATTCTCCTTTTTCTCTTTTTTCCTTTGTTTTTTGTTTGTTTTTTCTTGAAAACAACTAGGGCGCCTCAGAGAGGTTTTCACCCTAATTTCCTGCCCTAGGTGCCTCCAAGGGAGGTTTTCACCCAAGGATCCTATTTTTGTCTCCAATTTTTTTTTTTCATCACTGAGCCACCTCAGAAGAGGTTTTCAACCCAATGATGGGATTCAAGCACCTCATGGAGGTTTTCACTTGAGTCCTTATTATTTTTTTGATCGCTTTTCTTCAGTGAGTGGATGAAGTGGAAGCTGAGACATGCTCCACTACCATCATTGTTTTATTCAAATATTCAATAAAGTCTCACTTGGAGAGGGGTTTATTGTAAACTTTCAACCGATGTCCATTGACAAGCGTCGAGATGGCTTCATCATCAATGGTTCTAATCAGAACTGAACCATTGTCATTGCATTTCTCCACAGTGTAGGGTCCCAGCCATCTTGTCCTCAGCTTGCCTTTGAAATATTTGCATCTTGAATCATAGAGTAGTGCCCAATCTCCCTCTTGGAATTGCTTCTCCTTGATATTTTTGTCATGCCATATATTTCTTTGAAGCTGAACTACCTCAGTATGGAGAAGGGCTTGCAATCTATATTCATCCAATCCATTGAGTTGAAGTAATCTCTCCTTCTGTGCATGGCTAAGGTCTAGGTCTAGATGAGTTGCCATCCTTAGTGTATTGAACTAAAATTCTATTGACAGCAAAGCCTTCTTCCCATAGACAAGTTCATAGGGTGTGAACCCTATGGTGGTCTTCCATGTTGTGTTGTAGGCCCAAGTGGCCTCAACTAATCTGTCTACCCAGCCTTTTCTGCTACTTCTCACTACCTTGGTCAGGATCCCTTCCAATGCTCTGTTAGTGACCTCCACTTTCCCATTGTCTTATGGATGATAAGGGGTGGAAGTCGTGTGCTTGATTTTATGATGTGTGAGCAGGTCTTCAATCAAATTGGAAGTAAACTAACTGCCTTGATCTGTGACCAACTCTCTTGGATACCCGAACTTGTAGAATATGTTTTCTCTCAAAAACTCAACTACTTTTTCCTTTGTCGCTTCTTTGATTGCTTTTGTCTCTGCCCACCTTGTCAGGTAATCGGTGCACACAATTATGTATTGTTTCTGCTTTGAAGGAGGGCTGATAGGACCCACAAAGTCCATGCCCCACTTCTTAAATGGCTCAAAGGTCACTTGAGGTTGCATGGGCATCTCATCCTTTGGAGTAGGTTTCCCCATCCTCTGACACCGATCACATTGGCTGGTATATCTCCTCACATCCTGATGAAGAGTGGGCCAGTAGTAGCCTGCTTGCAATATCTTGAAGGCAGTTCTTTTTGCTACAAAATTACCTCCATGAGGCCCGTCATGATAGGTCAGGAGGATGTCAAAGACTTCCTCATCCCTGACACATCTTCTTAAGATCTGATCTGGGCCAAGTTTGAAGAGATTGCCCCCAATCTAGGTGAAAGGGGCACTTTTCCTTACTATCTTGCTCTTCTCTTTTGAGGACAAGTGTGGTGGGAATTGTGCTGAAACCAAGTAGTTTGCTATATCAGCAAACCATGGAGAGAGTACTGAGATAGCAAAAAGATGTTCATCTGGAATTTGGTCAGCCACCATTCCTTCTTCACCTACAAGCAAATTTACTCTAGACAAAAAGTCAATGACAACATTTTCTTTACCAGGCTTATCAATAATGGTCAAATCAAAATGCTACAGTAAAAGCAACCATCTAATAGTGCAAGCATTTACATTTGGTTTGTTCATTAAATATCTAATTGCAGCTTGATCAATGTGCACAAAGGTTTGATAGCCTGTGATATAATGTCTGAATTTGTTAAAGGAATGCATGACAGCTAGGAGTTCCTTCTCGGTCACTGCATAGTTTAACTCTGCCGTTGCCAGGTTTTTTCTTATAAAGTATATGGCATAAGGTAAATTTTCATCAATTTGTCCTAAGGCTGATCCTATTGCTTTGTTCGAGGCATCTGTCTGAATATGGAAAGGTAGGGCCCAGTTTGGGCCTCTGAGAATCAGGGCAGTCACTAACTTGCTCTTCAAGGTATCTATGGCTTCTTGAGAGTTTTCTGACCATATGAACTCAACATCTTTGCCTAAGAGGCCAAACAAAGGAGAGGTTAGCTTGCTGAAATCTTTAATGAATCTCCTGTAATACCCAGCTAAGCCTAGGAAACTTCTGACATCTCTCACCTTTTGAGGAGGTGGGACCCTTTGGATGATGGCAATTTTGTTGGGGTCCACCTGCAGTCCTTGCTGAGATATTGCATGACCTAACATTGTCCCTTCAGTCATCAAAAATTCACATTTTTCTAGACTGAGGGATAGGTTCATCTCAATACACTTGTCTAGAACTTTTCCTAGGTTAGATAAAGCTTCCTGAAAGTTAGAACCATAAGGAGTAAAGTCATCCATGTATATCTCTACTGCATCATGAACTAATTCATAATAAATACTCAATACCATTCTTTGGAAAGTGGCTGGAGCATTGCATAAACCAAAAGGAAGGACCCGGTATGAAAAAGTACCCCAAGGACAAGTGAAAGTGGTCTTATCTTGGTCTTCAGGGCTTATTTGAATCTGATTCTACCCGCTAAACCCATCTAGGAAGGAGAAAAACTTTTTCCCTCCCAGACCGTCTAACACTTGATATATGAAAGGTAAAGGAAAATGGTCCTTTTTAGTGGCTTTGTTCAATTCACGATAGTTGACACAGATTATCCACTTACCATTTTTCTTTGGCACTAGCACCAAAGGAGAGACCCATTCACTGTCAGAGATGGGATAGATGATTCTTGCATCAAGCAATTTCTGCAGTTCTTCCTTAACAATATCTTTAAGTGCTGGATTCATCCTCCTTTGAGGCTGCCTGACTAGTTTGCAATCATTCTTGATGTAAATATGATAAGTACATACTGAAGGGTGCACTCCCTTCATCTCCTTATAACTCCAGGCGAAGGCATCTAAATGTTTTCTCAATAAGCTGCACAACTCTTTCTGCTGGGAAGTAGATAGGGATGGATTTATTTTCAAGGTAAGTAGATGTTGGGGCAAGTAATATGTCCATTAGTTGATGTCGACATCAATGGCACCATGATCCCGCATACCTTGATTGATCTGGGAGCTTCCATTAATGTGATGACAAAGGACACAATGCAAGTAATAGGGTTGGGGCATCTCTCTTGCGCCTTCCTGGATGCCTAAAGAACTTCTCTTTGATCAACCTATTGTAGATAGGCACATCTTTTATGGCTTGGAGAAGTGGTATCTTTACACATAAATGTTTCAATTCTCCTAAGATTTCAGTCTCTTCTGGGGTAGGTTGGACTGTCATGGATAGTCTCTCAAGAAAGGGTGGATTTGCTTTAGGTTAACTTTCCTCTTTATCTTCCTCAACCTCCCTAGGTGGAGGCTAGCTATCTAGGATAACTTTCCCAGATCTCAAGTTAATTTCTTGAATCTCCTTAGCATAATTTGGGCATGATGGTTCCCCACTATATACTTGTTGAACCTGTCTATTGTTCGGGTTCGGATTTGGCTAGGTAGGCATTTGGGGTTTCTTTGGTGGAGCAGAAGGTAGTGGTTGTGGTTGGGTAGGTGGTGGAGGCAAAAGAGCGGGAAGAGAGTTGTATTGGGGCCTCCACCCCTGATGAGATGCATTCCACTGAGGTTGTGGCTGAGCATAGGATTGAAATGAATGGGTGGCTAGTTGGGCATGATATTGAGATGTGAAGGACCAAGGAGGAGGCATGGACTAGGAAGGATGAGTAGGAGGGCCCCAAGAAGGTATGGAAGTGACTTGGTTGGGGTTGTAGTATGCCTAAGATGTCCCTTGCATCCCCTGCTGGTATGGTCTAGGTCCATGCGGCCTTCTTTGGTTTATGTAATATAGTTGTTCAGTGACTTCCTCAGCCCCTTGATATAAAACTTTAAGTCCAGGTAAGGAAGGTCACTTATCTGTAGAATGATTCTCTTCATAGACTGAACAAACCTCTATGGAGTTCAATGAGCATTCATTCCTAGGATGCCTCCTGGTGCATCTAGGGAAAAAAAATGGCCAAAGCCCTCTCCGCTTCCTCTTGTTTCCTTTTGATATGTAAGGTATCCATTTGCATGGCAAGAGTCTGCAACATCTCACTCTTGAAGTCTTCCAGCATGTTTCCAATTTCTCCTTTAATGGATGAGTTAGAGGAAGAGGTACTAGCTATGGGTGACTCCCCCTACCTTTCTTTCTCGCTACTCTAGAATGGTTTCTAAAAATAGTCTTTATGTCCTCATAGGATAGTTGGTAGATGTCTCCCCTGGCCTGTAGATGGAGGGTGTCTAAAAGATCTTCCCGAATTCCCCCTGAGCAGGACCAACTTCAGAGACTCAAGGTCAAGTGTACACCCGGCCTTTTTGTAACTAAGCTGGAACCTCTCTTCATAGTATTCTAGAGACTCATCACTTCCTATGGTCATTCAGAAAATTTCTTCTTTAGTATCTTTTAACCTACAATAGTCTCAATACTTGTTGTTAAAGGCTTGCTGCATCTGAGCCCAAGTTTTTATTCTATTGCTAGGTAATCCCAAGAACCAGGGCAATGCTACATCCTTGAGAGTATAAGGGAACAATTTCAACTTTTGCTCATCTTCCACATAGTCATAAGTTCGACAAATGACAGCAAACTCGAACAAGAAGGTGTCAGGATCTTATGTAGTCAAACCATGGAAATGAGGTATGACAGAAGGGCTTATATTCTTCATTTTGGTGTCCCCATTGGTCTCCCGAATGGGAAAGGTACCCTCTATTCTCTCTCCATTCCCCCTAGCATTTCTGTTTTCAACCATCGGCTCAAGAGGAATGTTTTCTTCTTCTTCTTCCCCTATAGGTTCTTCAAATATGTCTGGTTGTTCACCTAAGGGTTCTTCTTGATTGCAGCCACTGAAGAAGAGAGAAGGTTGGCTATGTGAAATAGTGGGGGTGTTGGGAAAATATTTTCCTAAGTTATCTCTATTCCTACGAGGCATGAAAGGAAATATTTTTGGTTGGTTTTTGTTTCTTTTTCCCCACACTAAAAGTACTTATAGAAACTAAAATTTTGATTGAACAAAAAAAATTGCAACTACTGAAATGAACTTGCTAAAATGAAATTTGCAAAATTGAAAAGGAAAGCAAGGAAATGCAAAACTTGAAAGAAAAGAAAGGACTAGTCTACTTTTGCTGAAATAAACTATTAGTAGAATGTTGCAATAAGAAATAGAAGAAATAGTAATCACATAATACTCTAACGCTTCCCCGGAAACGGTGCCAAAAAAAGTGGTGAGCACCAATATTGCAGCAATAATGCTGCAACTCCTAGGCTGCCTACTTTACTCTTATCAACCTGGTAGTTCGTAACAAACTTGGAAGCGTCGGTGTTATATGCACAAGTACTAGTTCTCACTACAGGTTGTCACTTGGTCAGTCAGCACAAGATCAGTAGGAGCTCGAGCCAACTTCTATGGATTCCAGAAGAAGCTCTATATGTGATGAAAGGAAAGAAAGATAGATGCTATTCTAATCTGCAGAAAGGAGAAACACTTAAATGCAAAGCAAACCTAGTAAACCCTAATTAACCAACTAATTCTACTTTTGCAGAAAGCACTATGAAAACCATGAAAGGAATGCCATTACCTATTCAATAAAGTGAACAACATCTAACTATACTACTTCTGGAAGTAAATAAGCAAAAAACATATTTTTGGATTTTTATGTATTTTTATGTGAATTCGACATGCATGTAATTTATTGTGTGTGAGTGTAGCAGCGAATAGGTGGTGTTGAAGGGAGGTCTTAGGACTTGAGAAGATGTAAGATGGTGTGGATGGGTCCTAGGAGGTCTCATGTGGCCTTCTGGAGGCTTTTCCCACACCCAGCCTTCAAAAGAAATCCTATAGGAAAATCTACAGGAGGACACAGGAAATCTATAGGAGGAAAATAGGGAATCTATAGGAGGCCTACAGGAGGAGGCCGAGAGCAGTTTTAACTGTTTTGAGGGTGTGAGAGTAGGTGGAAAAGGTGGATGAAGGCTGGAATGAGGTGTTAGGGAACCTAAGATCTACCATGGATCACCAGAAGAGAGAAAGATGATTAGGTTTTCTCAAGGAGAGAGAAAGAAGTTCTATGGAAAAATGCAGGAAACTAGGGCAGAATTGAGGTGAGAATTGGAAGACCTATAGGGCATGGATCAGATGGAGGGTGTGATTGCTGATAAGCTGGCCTACTGTTGGAAGAGATATGCTGCAGAGAAATTGACAGTCAACCAAGGAAATCAAGCAACAAGTGAAATGAATGCATTTAGGAAAAACAAAATTTTGCATAAAAATGGTCTAAACTATGATCTATGAAAGGAAATGTTGAGAAATTCTATAGGAAAGGAAAGCATGAAAGAAGTATATTGCAAATCAAGAAGTGAGCATGATGAAGAAGATCTAAAGAAAAGAAAAACTGGACTATTAACCTACTAAAAAGCTGCAAACACTAGAAGTCCTATGAAGGAAGAAAATCTGTGTTTTTGGGGCAGCAAGAGGGTCTTTGCCTCAGATCATGGTCCCAAAGGGAGGAAGAGAGGCCAAGGCGCTATTTCCAGCCTTTTGAATCTTTGTTGATCACTGTTTAACCTGTTATAGAAAGCACAAATGGAAGCAAACTACTGAATCATCAAAAGCAACCTATTCTTAACCATAAAAAGAAATACTTCTAACAACAAACTAATCTACAAACTAAAACAAAGCATACAAATACAAGTAAAGAGGAGCTTGGCTGCTTGTATTGGGCCCTAACCTAAGAGCTTGAGCCCTTTGAGGTAACCCAGTGTTATCTCAGAAAGGATTCCATCTTTATTATCAAAACAACAATAAGATTACATGAAACTATCACAAATAATATGCTCGAAGTTTGAGCAGAGTTTACATAAGCAAAAATCCAACAAAAATCCGACCCTAGTGAGGCCCTAGGCCCCTCTACTTATACAAATGAAGATACCAACAAATTCCTTAAAATCAGGGAGGCTTGGCTCCCAAAACTCGAGATAATCATCTGTCATCCTCCACTTGCTCGGTTGCCTTCTAGTGCATGATTTGACCGCTTGTACTCCGAGCTGAATGAAGGGGAATTCGAAGTGAGGAGTAATAAATGAGGGGGATTCCCTCCTATAAGTCCTCTGATTTTTCCACTTCGATTTATTGCTGCCATTTTTCCATTGTATCCTTGACTTTGACCTCAAAACTCATCAATAATCTGCATTAAATACGTGTTAGACCACATGGCACAATAACTAACTCAACTCACTCTATAAGCATAAATATAATCATAAAATCATACAGTAAGCTAAGAGAATGGTTGATTTGACTAGGTTAGGAGGTAAAATGAGCCCATATAATTACCCATTTATGAGGCTCATCAGGTTGCAGGCTCAGAACTAACTGAAAAAGACCCCAGTCGCTTGCATGCCCATGTTGTGAGAGTGACTAGAGGTCCCCAATCACATGCATGCCCATGTCATGGGAGTGACTGAGGCTCTAGTGAAGGGAAGTGTCAATTTGTAACAAGGATTGATCACTTGGAAGGGTTGGTTGGCTCCTGTAGGTTTTGTGGTATGTGTAGAAGGTCATATTGGTTGTGTTGTGTGAGTTCCACTTCCTTAATTGTACATGGGGATTTGAATCATATTGCAGTTTACCTGAGCGAACGGTTAACTTGGGTTAATGTGAGAGGAGAACGTTAAAACAAAGGGTTTATGTGGGTGATGTTGATATATGAAATAGAAATTCTAATCGATCAACTTTTTGTAACACCACCTCCCATACCTACCCACTTTCACTGGATTGTTAGAGTAAACAAGAGTGAAGGGCTACTATAACATGACTCAAATCCCTAAGTGCAGGTAAAAAAGTGGAATCGACAAACCAAAACTTTATTGACCTCCCTCAGGTGCCACAAGACCCCCAAGAGCTAACCAACCATTCAAAGTGCCCAACCCTTGAGTTAACTTTCTTTTTAGTGAACTAGAGCCCCATTCACTCCCATGAGAAGGAAAACCAGTGACTGTAACCCTCCATTCATTCCCATAAGCCTGCATCCTAGTGACTATAGTCTAATTTACTAAGTTTTGTACCAGTGACCCCAAGATCTCAGCCACTTTTTCAGGGCTAGGATCCAAACCTCTGCCCAAAACTTAATGAAACTCTCAAAAAGTATAAATAACACAAATACAAATCATTTTACATAAAAATTGATCTAGGACTCAACCTAGACAATCCTAACCATGGCAGTCATTCCATCAAATACATATAGAACATGTAATCTACCTTTCATGAATGCATATCTGAACATAGAGATCTAAAACTTATATGAGGTTTACCATGAAGGACTAATTCCCTCTCACAATATCTATGATCAGATCTATTAGGTCATGCATTTAATAACCATTCATTTATCAATCCACACATGTTAAGAGTCATAACTTGAATCTGTCATAAAACCATGCTTATAAATAACATATAACTATAATAATAACAATGATAAAACAACCATCAAAGCCACATAATAACAAGTAAATTTACTCATAAAATACAAGAGGAAATGATCTCTTATTGACATATGTAAAAGCTAACCAAGTCAGGGACTTCCACGTACCACCTAACCATAGATTAGGCTGAAACAAATCTTTATTTCAGCCATTCACCCCCACTCCATATTGCAAGCATGAATGTGGCATCTCAAGGGATAAAACAATCTGTTGTCACTCACTGCATTGTGGGTTTCAGTTGGTCAAGGTTTCCCAAGAGAAGTGAAGCTTTAAGTCAACTTCCCATTCCACATAAGATCTCAGAGCTAAATCAAACCCTCCCCATTGAATAGTTCCCGAAACGAACTTTCCAACGGTATATAGAAGTCCCAAAATGGACTTCTGGATCAGAAGATATGGCCTATTGAAGATCAAGATTTCTGTTGCCCTGAAATGAAGGAAAAGAGCTTATCAGAGGACCCCAAGCATAGCAAGTCAAGCATATTGGGCAGCCCACAGTCCTGCACCCTACAGTTCCACATGGCGCCTGCAATACCTGATGGGCCATCCTTAATGAATTGTGGGGGGGAATAGCCGATGTAGTGTTAAATCATCAAGGAGAGATGATTTCATTTAACAAAGGAATTCAAAGAAAAAACAAAGGTCAGGCCACCTCCTTCTCTCCCCTCCACGTGGTGGTATGACATATTGGTGATGGGTGATCCCGCAATCTCACATCCTGCAATCCCACACTATCGACGGAACATAGGGGATACCACTCCAAAACCTTGCGGGGTTATGATTTTGCGATTTAGTATAAAATTGTCGAGGAAGGCCGAAATTATTTAACAAAGGAAACCCATGCAAAAATAGGGTTGGGTAGGCCATTTTCTCTCTCTTCCTGGGGGCCACATGGTGCAATATGATTGGTCCTAATGGCTGACATGGCAGCTAACGTCATCAATGACGTGGCAGTATGAAGGACACATGTCAAGAAGTTTCGACGTTTTCAGGGGTCCTATAGGCGCATTTTCGGGTGACATGTGTCACCACTCACAGGGTGACACATGGCAACGATGACATCATTCCACATATTGGTGATCGTATCTACCTAGGGGAGAAACTTAAGGGAAAGTACATTCAGTGCCAGGATGCGGGATTCCGAGTAATAAAGAAAAAGGACCCTGGATGTGATGTTTCATAGGTCATATTTCATAAATATTTCGTGTCCAAGATATCAGTCGATGCGATGTAAGGGGCAATCAAAGGTGTTTCAAGTTACAAAGGAAAAATTCCCCCAAGCAGTAGTTAAAAGCCTTAGTGCCCGAAGGGCTAAGCCCTTGTTTCCAGCCCCCGGTCATATGAGGAATGTCACACAAGGCGCTATAATAAAGGGGGGATAAGGGGGGAATAAAAAAGTGCCTATTTCGCCTATGTTAGAGGTAAAAATCCTGTGGCTGAGAGACTTCATTGTTACACTACATCAAGGCACTGATAGTGTAGGACAGAGGTTTAAAGGGTGTGATGGGGTGACAACTATGGTTTTAAGAAGAACAGGTGGTGCATTCAAAACACGGGATGGGCTGATCCTGAAGAAGCCCACTGTGACATAGGTCCAAGAGTCAACACCAAATGAAATAAAGGCAGAAAATATAGAGGTTGGTGAAGGAGTGCAGGAATCCATGACTTAAGTAGAACAACTCTTGCAACAGAGACAATCATGAGATGGGCAAGGAGCTCTTCGTATATTTTGCATCTTATAGTTATTTATTTGTTGTACTATAACATGCCTCCTTTCTTGAGGCATTTAATTCTGTGATATTTTGGTCCACATAGTCATTTATGATTGAGTTAGCTAGTCGATCTGATAGCTGAGTCTAGACTAGAGATAGTTTGTTGTAATGAACGTTCTTGCTCCCCTCTCTAGATAAATACGGGAAAGCAAGACTTAGAAAAGGTTCAAAAATTCTATAGAAAACACTACATGCTATTTTCATACTGTATCTCTTTGTAACACAGATTTTTTAGAATATCAAGGGAATGGTGATGTTCCCTCTTCAAGAATTACAATATGTGTTCCCTTTGTTAAAACCCATTTTGTGTTCATATTTCTTCTCTGTATTCTTGTAATTATAGATTCTAGAAATATTTCAAGCTTCCTCATAGATTTATTTGTATTGATATGTGAATGCAAGTGCCTGTACTTATATCACAGATTCACTTGTCTTAATACTATTGATGTGTATACCTATGTGGACTATTAAAATCATATCTTTAAATATGCAACACATGAATCATAGAATTCAGCTCCTCCTTCATCCATTATTTCTGCTTTTAACTCAAACAAGTATAGAAATCCTTAATGCCTCAAGCTCTATGTGTTAAGTGTAGAAGTCTTGAAGCCTTATGCTCTATGTGATGGGTTGCTCCTTCTCTTTGTCCTCTCTCATCTTCCCTGCAAAAGCTTATTAAGTTGTAAGCCCTTGAAATACTCAGCCTCCATTATTTTTATGCATATTTCTAAGATCTAAACCTATGAAGAAGTACCAGAAATCCATGTCTTATTTCTTTGGATAAATGAACCAACCCATTTCCTATAAATATATGTATCTATAGCACATAAGTGATGTCTCCAGTTTCCTGTAAATCATTTGAGACACACAAATTTAGATGTGCCCAATCAATGGTCTTGTAACCAACCCAAGTTTGTCTCTGGGAGCTACAACACAATCCATAAAAAAAAGGGAATCCAAAGGTTAAACCACATCCACCCTCACATTATCGTGATCTCACGTAAACTAGTATCGAGATTACAAAACCAAATTGAGCTTGGATGCCTCAGAATTCCTTCGCCATACCTTGAGGAATTTTCCTGTCTCCACCCACCTATTGAGGGCTTCCTGGAGAAAACCATCTCCACCCCTAACCCTGGGTATTTTCCTAAGACTACCTCACTCGGATCCAGAACCTTTCGGAAATCCAAATCTCAACCAAGAATGAATCCCCTTGGAAATGGAAAGGCAAGGCTGAAACCATTGTTGAAACCTGGAAAAACACATGACAATGACATCAAATGAACCAAATACACATACATATACCATGCATGCCAAAACCAGCTAGGAATCATACATGCAACCTATTACCTACAAGTATTCATGTTTTAGCCACTTGATCCAAGTTTTACTTGCTTGATCCTTGCTCTCCTTATCCTTCCTTTGCTTGCTTGCTTTTCCTTCTCCTCTTTGTGGCTCTTCTCCTCTCTCAAACTAATTCTAAATCTCAACCGACTAAAGGCATCAAACTAATGCTCTGATGTCTTTTTATTATTAATGCCTCTAATTTCTTCATTTTCCCTCTACTTTCCTTCAATTTCCTCCTCACATGCAACCTGTCACCTTTCACCTCCTTTTTCTCATAATTTCCTTTATTTTCATCAAATAAATGCTAATAATGTATTTTTTCCTTTTTAAAGACTTTTCCAATGCCTTTTCCAATTTCCCCTTAGTCATAATAAACAACAGGTGATGCCCACTAGGATGCTTTGACCAACATTCAGCTTGGAATATGTGTCCTATTATCACTCTGTAATTTCTTAAGGCTGTGAAAGAAACCCAGAGGTAACCACAGAACCACTTTTAAGCTTAGAATCTAGCCCTTCTAAACTTAGAGAGGGATCTCTCTATTGGATTTAGATTTGTTGTTCTGGGATTTTAGGCTAGTTATTAGGTTCAAAGTTTGTTCTTTTGAAATGTTTAGTTGAAACTGCAAGGAAAGGCCACCGGGCAATGGAGTCAAAGTCTTAGGGTGATCAGATACAGAAATATTAGAACAGACTGAAACAGGGCAAGGTAGCTATGCTATTGGATCTTTAAAGCTTTGTGGAGTGAAAAGGAGGAAAATATTCAGATTCAATTAAACATAGAGAATTTTAACATGAATTCTATATTTAATCTCAATTTGAAAACATATATATTTCTTATAAGCCAAGACATAGTGTAATTAAACAAGTTCAGCCCTTTATATTCTTTTAAACAATACAGTTAAGAAAGACATATGAAAAACAAAGATATAACAAGTTTACAAGAGAAAAAACATCACCAATTTTCCTGACACATGAATCCAAGAACGATCTTCTGTATTAATGAAAATTATCACTTTTAGCTCAATGAATAGCTTTACATCAAAGTATGCTTTGTTTATACAAGTCCCAACATTTGTACTTCGATTTATGGAGTATTTATAAAAAACTTAACAAAATATATTGATTTGAAATATCAAGATTTATTACAAAATATCTTTAAAAAAAATTGCAAAAATAGTACAGAAATGTAGGCAACTAAAATTGTTGTAGTCCTCTCGCATGATCTTCAACGATTGTTGGTAATGACTCGGCCTGAAAAAGTGTTGCTTTATTGTTGAAGGTGAAAATTAGTTTTACCCAAGCAATTGGCAAAATTTGTCCCATCTGTCTTCATCTGGGGTGGATTATTAACTAGCTTTCTGTATGTTTCATCCACCTCAGTGTACTTTTGAAAAGTAGGTTTGACAATGAATAAATGCTTTATCTCATGTTCAATAAGCAAGTCGAAATCCAAAGGTTCCATGAAGGCTTTTCCTGTGATGCTTCCTTTGATGGTAGAAAACTTTGAATTATCCCTTGCTATGGTATATAACTTATTGTGATAATATTCTATCTTAATCAACTTATCTCCAATTCCTATCAAACCTGGCAACCCCTTCTAATTCAATATATTGAATTTCTTGTGAAAATTCTGAATGTTGGCCTCTAAATTGTGGCACTTTTTTACCAACTGTAGTTTCAGGTTCCTTTTTGTGAGGACCCTCCTCACCTCCAAAATTGTATTTGTCATGTCTACAATTTCAAACTCCTCCAATTATTCCTTGGTATTCGAATTCAAAATCCCAATTAAAGAAGTGGCTTCACCTGAATTCTATCCTAAATCTTCTTTCACCTCTTCAATGACTTCTTTAGATCTCTATACTAATTCCTCCTACTCAAAAATAATCTCAATAGAGGGCCATATATCATTCGTGGCCTCATTTATTTTTATCCAAATGTTTTCCTTTTCCTGTGCAAGCGTTTGTGCCATGGAAAACTCATTTTCCAACTGTTCAATCCTCTGGGTTAACCTATGAGTCTTTTGAAGCTCTTTTCTATACACATTATCAATATTTAATTTATGTTCTTGGAGATTGTTTATTTGATCTTTCAACTTCTCAATTTCCTGTCCTCTGATAGATAGGTCCTTCATTGCTTTAACAAGTTCTCATGAATAATCTATAGATTGTGCCTCGACTATGATGGTTGTTGAAGTGGATGCCCCTGTTTTTGTTGTAGAAGCAATAGGAACTTATGTGAGTGGAATGGCTACCAACTGTGTTGACTGTTCTCTCTCCTTCAGCAATTTCTCCATCTCAATTTCCATTTATTTGATTTGTCCACTTTGTTCAATAATAATTCTAAACATGTCTTCCTTCTCTTTCTCTAACTGTCCAACTTCTTTTATCTGTGGGTCTTCAGTGCATGGAAACTTGAGTTGTTTCTTGAGTGATGCAATGTCAACATTCTTCCTTCTAATGATATCCTCTACAACTTTCACATTGCTGGGATCATATCCCAATTTAATTACTAGATATTCTAAAGACTTTATTTTTGTGTCTTTAGCTATAGAAGAGACCTTCTCTAATTTGAGTTGTGATTGAATGTTGTTGACAGAAGCTTGTAGCCTAGAAGCTTCCATTGCTGAAGTTGTCAAGGTCGAATACAACATCTCCCATGTTTGCTTATGCAAGTCTATTTGATCAATTGGATGAATTTGGTCAACATTGAACGAAAATATGGATTTCTTGTAATCTTCTAGAGTTTTAGGGAAAGGAAATTCAACCTGGAGGAAGGCTATCTGCATCTTTCCTTTCTCTGTATAAAAAGTAGAGAGAAACCTATGTTGTTAAGAGGTTTTTTGCTTTCAAAAATGTGTATAGGTTGTAGCTTTTAACATCTCATTTTTCTTCTTAATCTCTTTATACTTGGAAAATATGTTTGGTTCAACTTGGTCATGAACCAATTCCCTTGACTGAGAGGAATCCAATGGCTCTTTGGAGGCCGAAGAGGATGGATATCCTACAAAATATATTCAGTTCTAGTAGAAGTATGGGGACCTATCAAAACAATGGTGGACTGTACATTTTCGTCCTCAAAAAATTCTCCTACTGGATTAGTCTTTTGCCTCTTCTTGTAAATTTTGAATTCCTTTCCCTAGATTTCTGTGATTGGAGGGGAAGGATATTCTCTTGGCCTCTTGACATGCTTCTCCTGTGGTGTTGGAGTCTGTGATATTGTTGTTGAGAGTGTCTTTTCTTTTGCCTCCTACAAAGTATTCTCCTGCCATTGATCTTGATTCATATACTTTTCTATTTATGGCCTAGGAGTATGAGTGTAGGGAGTAGTCTTCTATTCTACTCTCAGCTTTGAAAATATTCCCAAGGGGTCATATGACCAGGTGAAACTGAACTTAAAATTCATCTGCTTGAGGAGGATATCTCCTTCTTTGGTTTTTTTCCTGGTATTGTAGATAAATGGGCCAACCTGTGTTTTATTTTAAATTGATATTTCTTCTTGGTTGCTACAAAGTGCAGCTCATCCATGTTAATCATGTGTCTGATATACTCTAGTGAGAAAATTCTCTTTGGGATAAACTTGGGCAGCCTCTATGGTGGCAATTCACATCCATACACTCTAAGTTTTATATAATTTTGGTACGGGTAACAGTCACCTATCTTGGTCTGCTCACTGAGATGAAGAAATCTTTTTATCTCAAGTCCTATCCTAGGTTCAACATTACTATTCAATAGGCAAGAGACTATATATAAAAATTGATCAACATACTCACTGAAGGTAAATTCATTGGAATGCTTCCTTACCAAGGAAGTCCAATGAATTATAGATTGGGCATTTCCTTGCTCATCCAATTTCTGTAAGGGAAACTGAAATATGTCTACGTGATGGAATAAAAATAAATAAACTAGAACTAAAGCATACTTAAAAGTTCCCTCTATAGAAAACTTTAGGAACTTCTCATGGATGGCATCTGCTAGAAACTCACTGTAGTTGAAGATGATGGAGGGTTTTTCACCTGTTGAGAAAACTAACAAAAATCCTATGATGGCCTCATCAACCCACTGATCAGATTGATAGCCCAGTAAACAAGAAACAATGGAGATAATCTATTTTGTCATCTCAGGGAACATGGAGGATGAATATGGGGGATTTTTCTTAGGCAATTGAGCATCCTTAGGGAGAAATGTTTCAAAGATCTTTGCTCTGTGTGGGAAAGTGAGGTTCTTGTAGAGTTCCATGAGGGAATCTACTGAAAAAGGTTTCAAAGGGGTAGAGTTTTGAATTTGGAGCATTTGGGAAATGGAATCAAAGGTAACAGTGAGAAGGATATCATTGTTTTGGGCCACAATTTCCCTCTGACTAGGAATGTACCAGAAGTGGCACCATGAAATGAATTCAGGGAAATGGTAGGTCTAAGGAAAAATGAATTGGGGTAGGAAGGAGTCCCACAAAATAAATTCATCACTAATATCAATAAATTTCAATTTTAACCAGTTGTGGAGTTCGTAGAGGTCGAACTCACAATAGGTTTTAAGGATTTTATATTCTTGTTCTATCAGTGGTTGGTGGTCCAAACCAATTACAGTGGGTAGAAG
Source organism: Pinus tabuliformis (assembly GCA_031772625.1). Classification (NCBI taxonomy): domain Eukaryota; kingdom Viridiplantae; phylum Streptophyta; class Pinopsida; order Pinales; family Pinaceae; genus Pinus; species Pinus tabuliformis. The sequence continues at coordinate 1,937,386,776 of CM062818.1, read as the reverse complement.
GGGGCTTTCATCTATAGCCTTAGATTTTCCTTTAGGAGCCATGTTAGGAAAAAAAAGAACAAGGAAGTTGGAGTTACCCAGGAATCAGCTGGCTGAAGGGTAGTGACTGGTTACATAGGTAATTCACTTGTTGATTGGTCATTCTAAGAGTTTCTGATCTACTGACTGGGCATTGTAACAGGTTCTGCTCTCTAATGTCTCGGAACAACAAAGGAAAGAGTGAATGAATAGGTCCAAGCTTTATTAATGAATGAAATAGATTATCTTTTTCATTAGGTCGTTTAACGGAGCAGGCCCGTTGATATGGGCTAAAACAATTACATGATGAGTGGAGACATGCCATGTGGCGGGGACTCATTGGATTGGAGCAGGGAAGGATGTGACGACGATGGGAGAGAAGTGGATGCAGAGTGCTAGGTGGATGAATTATATTGGAGAAGAGTGGGGACCGGAGGCACCACTTGGTAGAATAGGAGTGGAGCGAGGGAGTGCGAGGTCAACGGTCCTTTTAGGTGGGAGGGAGAAAAGTTGTTTTCAGAGGGGGGGAAGGATGCTCAGCGGTTTTAGGCATTAGGAGAATTTTGAGGTAAAAAATGGGCCTCCTAAGGAAAATGTACAACCGAAATAAAATTTATAAGAACGAATAGGATTCAAGATGATGATGTCAACCATGGGGGATGATTCGCCATTTTTGGAGTAAAAAAGTTAAAAGATTAAAAAATAATAAACTAATAAAACTACTTTTTCAACTCATATTTTCAACTTATCTCCCTAAGGTTTTACTCAAATTTCGAGTGGGAATACTCGTTGGATGCAAAATTTAATTCCTCATCCAAGGACTACCCATGTTGCATACTTTTGATGGACCCTGCTACACAAAAAATGAGAAATACGTGAAAAAAATATGATTGCAATCACATTTTTCATGTAGCAAGTTCCATTGAAAGTATGAAACATGGGTACTCCTTGGATGAGGAATCAAATTATGCATCCAATGGGTGTTTCCGCTCGAAATTTGAGTAAACCCATAGGGAGATAAGTTGAAATTACGAGTTGAAAAAAATAGTTTTTTTGTTTTTTCCCTCTAAAATTTGATGATGAAGTGTAATCTTATTTCATCATTTTCACTATTATTTTATAATTTCTTTTGGAGCCCCAATTTAGACCTCAAAATTCCCCTAATGCGGGGGGTGGGGTGCCTGAAATGTGCGTAGGGATGACACGTTGCAAAAGTGATAAGCAGGGAAACAACTTTTTGGACCACCCCACAGCCCCCCCCCCCCCCCCTTGGTTAACTATCAGAGGGGCGTGGGGGGGTGTTCGAAGTCATCACCCGCCATTGATCCGGGCGGGTGAGATCGCAGCCTTTCAATTGAGTGCGAACTTTATTAGAAACGACAAAACATGTTGTGTCACAAAATTTTATTAAACTGTTAATCGTGGTTATACAATGTGATTTGACTAATTAAATAACTTAATTAAAACTAATTTGACTGTGTTTAGACTCTGCGATCAAATACTGAATTGTAACTAAACACACTTTATTTACAAGTCTAATCATGCTTAAATGGTGTGATTAAACAATGAATCCTATTTACTTATTTAACTCTAATGTGGCATTTAGACTAGCTGCATATTATTTTAACTTTCCAAATGTATTTCTCATCACCTTTTTCATTTTTTTGGAATGAAGTGGCATTTAAATTTTCTCACTTATTTGGGGGGTATTTCCATTTTTTTCACATTCTTTATTTCTTTCCTTTTTTCTCACATATATATTTTTCTTTTGTATCCCCTTTCTTTTCTTTTCTTTTTCTATTTTTCTTTTTCTTGGAAATAATTTGCAGAATGAAACATTAATTACAACATCTCATATAAAAATCAACAATTACAACATCTCATATAAAAAGCAACAGATAATCATCAATTGATCCTATAAATTATAGGACCCTAACAATGGCTTCAATGGAGATGGCATCCTCCTTGTGAGATGTTAAGAACGTTGTAAATCAGTAGCCTTTATCCATTCAGAAAGTTATCCTTATTTTGTAATTGAATTGATTTAACTATTGTTATTCTTAAATATGGTCAATAAATCACTAGAAGCTTAGGGCCTTCTCTTCGAGCTTCAATTCCTGATGTTAGCCACCCTCTCTCTTGCAATAGAATGGTAAAATGATATTTAGAATGATTCTAAGTGAAAATTGATCTATTCTTGAGGAAAGTAGTGTTTGAGAAGTCTGCCATTAACAAGTCCACCTGGCAGTCCTTCTCCAGTCAAGTCTTTCAACAAGAATGCATTGTTACCTCTGAAAGTCTCAATTTTATAGGGCCTTTTCCATAGACTGTCAAATTTACCATGCTTACCTTTGTCTTCATTCCTTGAGTCCCATTTTAACACAAGATCATTTATTTGGAAGTCATCGTCTTTTGTCCTTCTATCATGGATCTTCTTAATTTTATCCTGAATGAGTTGAGTTTTGTTGTAGACCTCCTCCCTAGACTGCTGCAACTGTATGGTCTGATTGATCCTTCTCTGTAAATCATTTGTTTCCACTTGTGATTCCTATAGTAGTTTTAGCATAGGGATTCCTAGGGAAGTAGGAAAAATTGCATCTACTCCATATACTAATTGAAATGGAGACATCCCGATAGATTTATTAATGCTAATTCTCACGGCCTAAAGGGCATTAATCAACTTCTTATGCTATGATTTTTTATTTTCCTGTAATATATTTTTTATGATGTTGACTAGACTCTTATTAGAAGACTCGTCTAACTCATTCCCTTATGGATAATAGGCAGTAGAGTGTCCTAATTTTATATTATACTTATGGAAAAAATCAATCATTCTATTTGATTTTAACGCAACAACATTATCAGTGATGATCTTATGTGGACATCCAAACCTAGACAAAATATTACCTTCTAAAAACTGAATGATTACAGTGTTTGTTTCCTGTCTGGTTGGAATAGCCTCAATCCACTTGGTGAAGTAGTCAGTGGCTGTCAAGATCCATCTATGTTGACTTGAAGAGCTTGGATGGATTTCCCCAATAAAATCCAAACCCCACTGTTGAAAGGGAACCTCAACTGAAATGGGTTTCAAAGGTAGAGGCAAAAGCTTTCTCTTGCCTTCAAAGATTTGGCACTAGTGGCATGTGGTAACTTTCTTATGCACATATGAAAACAAGGTAGGCCAGTAAAAACCAACCCTCGGGATTTTTTTGGTTGTGGTCTTCTAGTATAAATGTCCTCCACAATCTCCTTGATGAAATTCTTCCATGACCTTGTCAGCTTCATCCTTCAACAAAAAATTTAGCAAAATACCTCCAACATCTTTCCAATATACAATCTGATCTAAAATGCATAATTTTATAGCTTTCAACTTAAGAAACCTAGCTTTTGTTTTTTTAAACCAGGAGAATCTTGTAAATTTTGTAATACAAAGATAATATATACATACCAAGGAGAGGTAGAAAAGTCTTCTAATACCCATGGAGTCGTCAGCGCTTCATGTTCATTAAGTGCAGTTATAAGATTAATATCTAGTACATGAAAGTTGGACTTATTCATTAGCTTAGCCAATCCCTCACCTTTGATGAGCTTGGTAGGTCTTATCTCAATGTCTATTCTAGGATAACTGCAATCCATTTGCCTCTTCTCCCATATGGGTCAGTTTGTGTAAGGATATATTTTACCACAACACTTAGGACAAATGCAATGATATGGGAATGTAGAATGTACACTCTAAAATATTTCAATGCCTTCACCAAAGAAAAGGCTTGTTTATCCATGATGTTATACTTTAATGGGGCATCCCTTAAAGCTCTACTGAAAAAGATATAGGATGTTCATGTCCTTCACTGTTTTTTTGTAACAAGATAGTTGGAATAATATGTTCAGATGCAAAAGAAAAAATCATAAAATCCTTTGTAAAGTCAGGGCTAATTAAAATAGGGGCAATGGTTAAAGCTAAATTTACTTCACTAGAATATTTCTTAGCTTTAGTATTCCATTTTATTTCAATATATTTCTTTAGCATGTTTGTAATGGCTCTCAAGATCTCGGCCATATTTGGAATAAATCTCCTGAGGAAATTTATCCTACCTATGAAGGATTGAATTTCTCTCTTGTTTCTTGGAGGGTTAATTTTCAGTATGGATTCAACTCTATTGGGGTATATTCTGATGCCTTTTTGTAAAATAATATAACCCAATAGTTTTCCTTCCTCTAAACCAAAAAGAGTTTTATACTTCTTCAATGAGATACCATATTTTCTGCATTTTTCAAAAACCTTTCTCAAGTGTAAAAGGTGGTCTTCATCTATTTTAGAAAAAACATTAATATCATCCAAGTAAATGACAACGAACCTATCTTTCTCATCAGAAAATGCAATATCCATTGCTATCTGGAAAGTAGCTCTTGTATTCATAAGACCAAAGGGCATTTTTATATACATAAAAGTCCCCCAAGTTTAGTAAAAGTTGTTTTGTGTTGATCATTAGGATGAACCAGAATCTGGTTGTATCCTAAGAAACCAACCACAAAGAAAGTCTACTTGAACCAACTACTTTTTGTAATATGTGATCCATTTTAGGTAGAGGGTAGTTGTCCCTGAGAGAGACTTTGTTTAGATTATTAAAATATACACGGAGCCTTATTTATCATGTTTTCTTTCTTATAGGTACTAGATTAGAGACCCATTTTGAAAATCTTAGAGGTACAATGATTTTTGCATCAAAAAAAAAAATTGACTTCTTTTTTTTATCAAAGGTAATAAGATTGGATTTACTCTTCTCAATTTCTATTTGAAGGGTTTTTTATCTTCCCTTATGGGAATGGTATGCTGTATGATACTAGTATCATATGATTTTAAATCTTCATACCTCCAAGCAAACACATCAAAAAATTCTTTAAAGAGTTCAATGTACTTTTGTTTTTCTTTAGGAGGTAAGGATTTGGACGGTTTCACAATTTTAGGACTCTCTTCAGTTCCTATATTACAGTCCTCTACCTTAGCTCCTATTGGTTCTATTTTTGTCTTCTTGGCTACATCATTGAAATAAAAAATCTCTTCCAATGGCACCAATCCTCTTGGTAGCACATTGTCCTTTAGTTGAAAAAGCTCAAGTTCTTCTGGATTGTCATAAGTTTCATTTAACACTATTTCCTTTTTATTCTCATCTACATTATTATTTGTGTCAATATGTGCACACTCAAATTCATCTTTCAACTGTAAAAAAAATTCTACCTGGTTATCACTACCAAAAACCTGCCAATATCTTACATTATCTAGAACAATTGATTATCTTACAATATCTTACATTATCAGCTAAAATATTCTAGCCTCTAAGAATAAGAGACAATTGATATTTAGGAAAACATTGAAGAAAATCTAAAACTGCATTTCTGTAAGCTCTTAATCTAGCGTGTTTGGCTGAGTACTCACCTTTAATCTGGTTAATGATGAGTTCTAAATCCCCATGCACAGAATTTTTTTTTGACACTAACCTCTTTAAAAGTTGTAGTCCTAATATTAATGCTTCTTATTCAACTATATTGTTTGTACATTGAAAATTTAACTTGTAATAATGTCCCTTAGCTATATTTGTTTATGAGTTTACAATGAAAACACCCACCCCTGCCCCTTCCTTTCTCACAACCCCATCAAAATCCATATTCCATAGGGATTCTCTCTATCCATATTGTTTCTCGGTATCTAATTTTATATCCTCTGTCTTACTCAATTCAGCTTCCAAGTGTGACACTTTCTCCTCTACACATCCATCATTATACAAAATAAAGGAGTCTAAATTTGAATGCATAGAGTACAGGAGGTAATTGTTTGGTTTTTATTGGCTACTAACCATGTACTTCATTAATGTCTCCTTGTATAATATTCTCTGCTAACCAAAAACAGGAATGGTAGCATAGGTCATATCCATTTGCAAAGTACCCTGTAACTTTTCTCCCCCAGATCTTGATAGTAACATTCCATACTTAGGAGGTATGTCTGCTACTACAATGTCCATGACTAGACTCTTTGTTGGTATTTGGACTAGTGTGATACATAAGTCTTTAATGAGGCCTAAGAATCTCACTTTGCTATATTCAAAATAATAAAATCTTTGTAAGGTCTTGTTATGTCTAATCCTAACTTCACCATGATACCTCTCGGCATCAAATTGTGAGAAGCACCAGAATAAAGCATTGCATTGTGTAGAATTTTGTCATGAATGTTTAAACTGATATGGAAAGGTGGATAAATGCCATCCTGAGACTTCCCTTCAACTTCAGGTCCAAACAACAGCGCAGGTTAGTCATCATTCAAGTTGACTGTATCTGTCCCTTCCCCTACTTTTAGAGCTTTCACGACTTGAGGTCCATATGCATTTTTCTTGATTAATTCTATGAGAGGAATAGAAATTTTCACCTTAGCCAATTTATTTTCAATACTAAAAGATGTATGAGGTTTGTCTATCTCTTTGATATTTTGATCATGCTTTTTAGAAGAATCCTTTTGAGAATCACCTTTTGACTAACTAGTAGAAGGGATGTCATTATGAATTTTCTTAAGATGATTTTCAGCGGTGTTTTTACTTCTCATATTGTATTGCTTATATACCTCCATGATAGCAATTTGGTATCCTTTTTTATAATCATTTGACTCTAAAGGGAGGAATTCTAGTTGGGAAACCAAGAACTGGTCTTGCTCCTCTTTGGTTAAGAAAATGTGGTCAATTTCACTTTCCTCAAATAAGTTTATTTGACTTTCTTCATGATCCTCTGGTAACTCAGATTCTTCATCTGCATAATTCTCTTAGAAAGGAGGTATAATTTGTTACTGATCAGTTTTGCTTCTCTATTATCTCTATTTGATTTGAGGGGGGTTTCTCCTAAAACCAGATTTCTAATTAGAGGGCCATCTTGATTTTATCTTGGAGGAGTCCTATCAGTTAAACTTATCATTTCCATCATTTTCTCCATTGTTTTAACTAATTGTTATAGCTCCATTTACCACCCTTGTTATTTGTGATGCTTGGTTTGTGGCCTAGGGAAATCCCTCCTTCCAGACTTGGTCCAAATATTTTAAAAACAATGTTTTATTCCCTGTATGCTACTTTTCCTTGAGATAAAAGCGTGTACATGCGGGTTAGTCAATACCCAACCCACATATATGTGTTAAAACAATTAAAAAAATTAAATTTCCTTAATTATGGGTGGAGTTCATGGGTTTTACCTGTTGATTACCTGCTAGTGCCTGTGGCCCAACTGTTTCCCAACTAAAAAACTAATTGAGAGAAATATAACTAGACTTCTATGGGAAGGCCTTAAGGGGGAGAAGAGATAGAATTATTATACTGAGATTATCCCTAACTGTGTCTGAAGTATACCTGTGCTTCAAGCACTTCCCAAAGTTTCAAGAAACCCTTGTTTCCTTGAGTGTTGATATTCTCCCACTTGCTTGAGAAATCATGGTATTGGTTATGGAAGGAGGCTGTTGAAGACTGGGATTGGACAGATCTGGAGGACGGTTCCACTTGGAGCTGGAAGAAGAAGGCTCAGGTGAATTCTCTCCATGTTAGTTATGGCTTTCTACAATAAAAAGAAATGATGTCTTGTTCCTGAGATTAACTTTGTTTATGCATTAGATATTGTTGTAATTCATATATGAATGTTATTTTGATGTATAACTAATCATTTTCTTATATGATATAAAGTTAATTTCATTAAAATGATTTATCTATATGCTATTATGTATGTTCAATTGGTTGATTTGCAGATTCGAAGATTATCAGGAGTTGCAATGGGTCTGAACCTTGCTGGAACTATCCAAACGAAGGACATCTGGGTATGGTCACTATTGCATAGTTTGTTTATATAAGTGTTTCAAGAATATTTAGTGTTCTTGGACAAACACCTAACCCTCTGATCTAGTAGCAGGTCTAGAAACAACCAACAAAGTAATCTTAATCTTTTTCTATAATCAACAGATAAAACAAAAGAGGAGAGAAACCTACTTGTCGTTTTCGCTAGCTCCTTGTCTCCCTTGACCGATCTTGCTACTCCTTTCCATACTTAAATCACTTGGAAAGTACCTGCACAACTACAGAAACAATGACCCATCAAGGAAAAATGATAATGATCTATTGCTTATAAATAACATGGAATTGAGAACATGATATACATATGAAAGCATTAACATGTAACACAAGAATAAGGAAAAAGTCTTGAAAACTTTATTGATAAGAGGAAACATTACAACCCACATGATCTCGATCCAGCAGCACTCTTCCAATTCAAATTCTCTTCACCTCATGAAAAGCAAGACACTCCAACACTATAACAATACTTGCACTCAATTCTAATCTCATATCACCAGCATCTCCTTACAACTCAATATTTTTCAGCCCTGATCTCTTAGATGAGTGATCTATTTATAGGTGAGTGAAGGAGGTTATGCCATCAATGGTGATGATGAATGCATTTCTAAATTTAGAAATTAGTTCCATGGAAGAAGGGATAGGGGATTAATGTTTCCTAATTCCCTTTCTCATCCAAATGCGAACTCAAAGGAGTAGGTGGCATTGAGAAACTTCTAGAGGCTTCCAATGGATAATGAATCTTCAAGCCATCATGGAAATTTGCTCAAATTCGCTCAGTGCAGGCTAAAGAGGGACCAAGTGCACTGCATAACACCCTGTCAGTGTATGGTTTGCATTGCAGCACACCCTAATGAAGGCCTGCCTACGCTGATCTTCATAGAGGTAGTTTTTGGATGTTTTCAGTGATGGAACTTCTTTGGGAGTGAGGCATTCTGATGACTAACTTCTTTAGAGCATGTATCAACTGCACTAGGGGTTGATGGGCCCTAATAATATTAATCTGTAATTTGGGGTTGGATGTGCCCAAATGGATTTGTAACAGTTGCCCCCTAAAGCATGAAGTCGAAAATATATATGTCAGGTGAAATGCTTTATCACGAGGAGAGGAGGTTTCGAACGGAAGGTGACCTGCATCAATTACAATACATATATCATGATAATTTGATTTTTCTCATGAACTAGCTGAGGGAGGCATACCCATGCTTAGCTTATAAACTTTCATTACATGTACAAATATAGTCGTCTACGGATGTAGACCCATGAATGGTTGACCACGAATGTAAGGCCATTTTACATTTGATTTAGTACTCCCGAATATATCGCAGCCTGGATGGATGAAACTAGATCTGGGGTCTTCAATATCATTCAATCTTTTGCTCAAGTACAAGTCTAACCATGTGAATAGATGTTCTGAAGTCGAACATAGAAAGACATTGTCTGATTACCAGCCAATGATGTAAGCCGTTAACAGACGCGAGAGGAATCATCGATAATGTTAATGACCCTCAAGGTACTACAGTACATTTTGCATGGTGTGAATAAATGATTTGATGTCAAACACCATACAAAGTCTTTCGGTCGAAGGCCATTGATGTCAACCTATCGCTGAAAGTGAGAATCCTGCCATTGATGTATGCAAGATTCAAGGTACTGAAGGGGTGTTTCTAAGTCAACTTCTTGGATGATGTTCTGATGTCGACAAGAAACAACCCATCGTAGGAGGGCCTTGATGTATCCCACATCTACGATACGAAACGAGGTAAACGATTTTGGAGATAAAAATCGACTGACGACACAAGGTTCAGGAATGGCGGTCATGAAAATGAAGGTTTACGGTATTGCAAAGGATGAAGTTTGAACTGAATGACTTCTCTTGAACATGTCAGCGACACTAAAATGAATTGGTAGCATTGACCCACAACAAAGTAATGGATGGTATGATAGACCAACAGCGTGATAACCATTAAGCTGAATGACCCAACCCACATAGTCACGGTGATGAGGTGAAAGTGTCATACTCAAGAGCGACTTGCTACCATAAATTTCTCCCAACTTTTTCCATTTTCCCCAGTCATTTATGACCAATACCTCTTTATTTTTTATCAATCTTGAGGAGGATAGCATATGCTTATTGTATAATTTCACCCTTTAGGTGAATCCATCACTATTTGATGTTTTAACGAGTCTAGCGAAGGTGAAACTCGCCCTTGTCTAGATGGACAAGTTTGTCGCTATTTGATGTTTTTAACAAGTTTAACGACAAAGAAAACTCGGTCATTTTCATGTTTAGAGAGTTTTAAAAGGGACAAAAAGGAAAGTCCACAAGTTCTTTTTCATAAAATAATCTCTCAAGTCTGAAAAAACGTAAAATAATACAAGAGAGATGTCATTTCCAATCCTTTAACGAGCTGGAATAGACAAGCGCTCGACAATCTTTTCATATTTAGAGAGTTTGAAAAGAGTTTAAAGAGGACTCTAAGAGATTTCAATGGGGCTTAGCGGCAACGACTCGCTATGACCATCAGTTTCAAAGTAGTTGGAAATCTTCGTAGAATCAGATGATGTAGAAGAAATCATGTTCAAGTCTCTACTCTTGCCACTTCCGCCAAACCAGATTGTGGCGGGAGGGTAAAAGTGCCTATCAAAGAAGGATCTTTAAGGAGACCTACTCCAACACTTTGAAGTGACAGTGGGTTTCCGTGTATCAACAGAATGTTTCCTGTAGCCTGTGAACTATTGGCAAAGAAGGTTAGCTGATCAATGACTGCGATTCCACCCTTGAAAGGAAATGCAATTGTACAAAAGTACGTGGAAATGACAGCAGCCATAGCATATACCTAAGGCCTTCCTAGTAATATGTTGTAATCGAGGAGTTCGTCAACTACCTCGATGTCAACAGTAACTATCTTTCCCCCTAGTTCGATTTGCAGATTACTCAAAATCCCATACGGAGTATATGTCCTTCCATCAAAGGCTTTTAACGTAGTTGGTGATCATGACAATGGCGATGAACCAAGTGTTTTCCAGCAGCTCATGGACATAATGCAAGTAGATTCCCCCTCATCAATAATAGTTCGGTGAACATTTTTATTAAGAGCTTTTACTTGTATTAGTAAAGCTAATTGCGCTGGCAACAGTGGTGAATATCCCGCATGGTTAAAAACCACAAGATTTGAATCCATAGGATCTATTCCACCTATTGCTGACAATAAAGCTTGTTTCTTAGAGGGACAGTTTTGCAACACCTCGAGTGTTGACATAGCAGAAGGTGATTGAGCTAGATCTTCCACTATATTATAGTTTTGAGTTGCTAAAGCACGAGGATTGAATGTTGATTTGTGTACAACTCCCTTTGGTGGCTTTATCGTCAATTCAGGTACAATTGGTGGAACGACTTTTGATGAAGTCGAGGTCGAAGTACTAGGTTGATCAGTGGCCTGGTTATTCAATGACGATGGATTTCCATAACCTTTGTTCCTTGTTGACACCAAAACATCGTTCTTCGGATTTGTGATGGATAACATGAGTACTTGGGATGTGGAAGCATGGTCAGTTGCAACCAAATGTGTCTTTGGGGTTGGAAATGGATCTGTCGACATTGCCAATGTGGTTGAAGTCTTTAAAAGTTCAGAGACCTCATAACGATGTGGACAATCCCTTGTATAATGCTCATCATTACATATCAGACATGGATAACGATGTTTCCTAACCACGGTAGGGGAATCAGATGATTTCTCTGCAGTGGAATTTTCTTGTTTCTTTTTGTTATTCTTCCCCTTCTTCTTACCTCCTGGTTGCTTTGGATTTTTGCCTTTGTTAGATGACACCACATTAATCTCAGAGGCATGAGTGTTTTCTGATGCATTTGTAGCTTGATTGGAAATAGCAAGAGTTTGACCAGATGGTCTTCCTGCTGTCCGTGTGCTTGAAGAATCGATCACACCCTCACCGACATGAGAGTCCTTACTCGATTGTGGGGGTTATGGAACTGTGTAAGTTGGTCTAGGTGCAGTAGGAATTTTATCATAGAGCGTGTCATATTGTGTGTAAATCAAATCCAAGTATTGGGCACAAGCGATAACTTGCTCTTTTGTGACAACTCTTCCTTTTGCCACATCCTCGGTGATTGATGGCAACAAGGAATTTATGAACCACTCAGCTAAAAGCTGATTGGGAACGTATGTCTTAACCATTCGACGATGATGCCGCCACTCATGAATATGATCTGATATATGGGTGGAGGTAGTCTGTTTAAAGTTGATCAAGAGTTCCATTCCAATCTCGTATCTGATAGGTAACTGGAAGTGGGTCGAAAAGGTTGTGGCTAAAGTGGTGAAGTTACCGAAAGAAGCTCTTGGTAATTCAATGTACCATTTAACAGCTGTACCAATAAGTGTTCTTTGGAAAATACGAATTCTGATCAAATCATCATTCAAAGTGTTGGATGAACACCATAAATGAAAGGTCATAACATGATTCGATGGGTCTTTTCCAATATTTCTGTTAAACTTCAGAATATCAGATGGTAACTTGTGCGGAATTACCAACCACTAAGGTACATATGCAATTGGATCATTCGTGACCCGGTTCAAATCTAGTAATTCTAAAGTTGCTACGAATGGCAACCGTCAATTCAAATCAGGTTGAGCATACCCAGGATATGATGGAATTGCCTATGCAATAGGTCTTTGCAGACCATTGTAGGGAATCTTCACTTGGTGACCTTGGTATGGTTGTTGAAAAAAACTAGTATGAGGTGGTTGTTGATAACCAGATTGAAATTGTGGTTGTCCATAACCTACAAAGCCTTGTTGCCCAAGTCCTTTGTAAGCTTGATATTGACCAAAACCAGGCTGAGCTTGTGAACCATGTCCAAACTGAGGTTGGGACTGTTGTAATTGGGGTTGTTGGAATTGTGGCAGCCACAGTTGATCAGGTTGTGAATCAACTATACCAATATAAGACTAGGTCAATCCAAATAAAGGTATACTAACCTGAGGTTGTTGCTGAGCTCTAGAAACAAGTGGTTGTTGTATAAAAACTTGAGAAACTTGAACCTCTTGACTTGAAACTTGTGGTTGCAAGGGAGAAGGATCAGTTTACACTGGTTGAGATACAACAGTTTGAGCTTGTGACTATGGCACAGTAGTAACAACAGGTGTAGTGGGAATAGTTGACATAGTTTGCATTGGTTGTGTTGGATACACAAGCCTTGGTTGAGTTGGAATTACTGGTTTCCATTGAAAAACACTAATTCCAGGTTGACTTGAATATTGTGGGAAACTACCATATGGTTGTCCTTCGGAATAAGGAGGATATGGTGAATAAGCATATTGCTCTCCATATGGAAGAAATCCAATATTTAATGGATACACAGGTCTTTGTTGACTTGATTTCCTAGCATGATACTGATGTGCAGGATCAAACTGTTGAGCTCCCATTAGAGAAGAACTAGGTAGAATTCCGGTTGAGGAAATGGGTGATGACCATGGTGTAGAAGCAACTGTGAGTGGGTTATAGACAATTATTGGTAACCAATCGGGACAGACGATTCACCATACAAGTGTGACTCAGGTGTGGTAGAAAACATAGATGGATTTACAACAGAAGATTCTGCTGCAGCTGCATAAAATGGTACAGTCTTGGATGTTAATGGTTGTTCAGCCATAGTTAACTGGCCCAAAAGTTGTCCTAAATATTTGACAGGAACTTGCAAGGAAGCAGGATCAGATGAAGCAAAGTAATCAGGAGTAGTAGGGTAAAGATTAAGCCCAGTTCCAAAGTGAAACGGGGTTCCAGGTGTGGAATCCTCTACTAATTCCTCCTCTATGGCAATCAAATATGGTGGAAGAAATTGACCGTCAGGTCCATAAAAGATTTCTGGTGTTGATGGAAGTGTAGTTTCAACAGTGACTGATGTCTGAGGGGTAACAACTTTTAAATGTTGAAATTCGAAGTCCAGATGTTCAGGTAAATGAACAACAGTTTCAAAGGGAGGTTCCTGAACAAATTCAGGTTCAGATGTAACTTCTATTTGAACTGGGATAGATTCTGGACCAACTCCTGGTTGAGCTGTTTCAAGATCAGAAGTAATTTCTAGTTGAACAGTTTCAAGTTGAGTATCAACTTGTTGTTGGACAACCTCGGTTACTATTACGCTAGGATCAATGCTAATGTCCTCAACTAATTGTGAAACTTCTTCTTTAGGAACAGATGTACCAGAAATAGTCGAAGTAACTGGAGTCTCTGTAGCTACTAAAACAAATGTTTCAGGTAACCTAGATGAAGAACTAGGAGTTCTTGATGTACTAGACTCAGTTAAACGAGACTGATTTGTCCAAATTGGTGTCGCTTTGGGAGGCAAAGGCAGTTGGCTTACTATTCTCCGCGAACGACGGGGTTTGGGTTGATGTTCCTCCATGATTGCTGATTAATTTTATCATCTTAAAATCAACTAAGGAATGAGGATGTTATTCGTAGTCAATTAATTTTTACGACACTGGAACACAACTTTGCTTTTTCATTTTTAAGGAGTCGAGAAAAAACAAAAGATGACTCTAGTCGCCTTCTATTTTTAATGAGCCTAAAAGGACAAGTGCTTAGATGATCCTTTTACTTTTAAAGAGTCAAAAATTAACGAAAGTGACTGCTCTGGAGATTCTAGAAAAGAGGGTTTACCAAACAAATCGCAAAACTACAATATACACCTTGGTGATAAATGAAAGAGAAATGACCAAGGACTTTATGTATGGTAGTCAATCTTCTCGAATGTTGTGTTCAGTGCAGTGCGATCGATAAGGCGGCAGACTTGGCTTCCTAGGGATAAAGGATTTCAACCTATTGGGGTCCCCCACTATATACGCGACGGTACAGGGAGCACAAGTCCATACTAGCACTTATCGAATCAGAGAGGAGGAATCACCCAACCTTCAGTGAAAACGACAGCCACTAGGTTTAAAGACACCGGAACACGTCTCTAGCCTAGACCTATAGATGTTTTTTGTTAAGTTCCAATGCGTTTTTAGATTAATTGATGTAAATTTTAAGTTGATCTTGCTTAAAATTTGTCTTTCAAGTTCACCGCGTGATGTGTTCTGAAATTCCTAAGAATGCAACTAGAATGAGAAGCACTCTTTCCATTTAGTTTCAACAATGAAAATCCTAGCTATGAGGGATAGAGCATACAAGTACTTTTTGAACAAGAAACAAAGAGCACAAACTAATGCAATTCCCTAAACCATTCCTTTTAAACACACAAAATCAAGCTCTAAAATGCAAATTGCATGTATTTCTTTTCAATTTCTCTTAATGTGAATGATGCAATAAGAAAAACTAATGCACAAATGATTCAGAACTCTTTTCATAAAAAATGACGATTTGTAACAATTTCTTTTAAAAGGGAAAGGAAGACTGTACGACACTTTCAATTTTAAAGAAATGAAGATTTTCGACACTTTAAAAGAAAATACAAATCAAATGCACAAATAAATCAATCGATTATTTATGAAGGAAGATTTTACGACACTTCATTTTTTCGAAGAAAATTACGATTTTACGACACTTTTCTATCAACAAAACAATCGACCAAAACTACCTTTCGATAGTGGATTGCAAATGATAAAAAAAATACATAAAAAACATCCAACAATCTAGTCTAATTAGGGCCAAATTAAGGAGATGAAAAAACTTATTTCAGAGAAAAAACATCATTGACACTCAGCAACTCATTCAAACAAGAGAAAATTGGCAAAAAATTTCAGTTCCTAGATGGGAAACTGACCCTAAAGGGATCAGCGCAAGTAGCAGTTCGAGACAGTGCGATGAATCACACTGAATCTATGCGGGTAGTGCACCATAGTGCATTGTGTCCTTCATTAGACTGCACTGATTATAGTAAGAAATTTTGAAGGCAATTTTGTCATAGTTTCGACTCAATTTTCAATGAAAGAGGACTGAAATAAATAAACGACCACAAGTACAGTATGTAGAAATGTCTTAAGAGGATGATAAGATACTAAGATGGACAATCTGTTCCCTAGAGGTGTCGCCAATTTGTTTCGGGAATATTTAGTGTTCTTGGACAAACGCCTAACCCTCTAGATCTAGTAGCAAGTCTAGAAACAACAGACACAGTAATCTTAATCTTTTTCTATAATCAACGGAAAAAACAAAAGAGGAGAGAAACCTACTTGTAGTTTTCGCTAGCTCCTTGTCTCCTTTGACCGATCATGCTGCTCCTTTCCATACTTAAATCGCTTGGAAAGTACCTGCACAACTACAGAAACAAAGACACATCAAGGAAAAATGATAATGATCTATTGCTTATAAATAACATGGAATCAAGAACATGATATACATATGAAAGCATTAACATGTAACACAAGCATAAGGAAAAAGTCTTGAAAATTTTATTGATAAGAGGAAAGATTAGAACCCATATGAGCTCGATCCAGCAACACTCTTCCAATTCAAATCCTCTTCACCTCATGAAAATCAAGAAACTCCAACACTATAACAATACTTGCACTCAATTCTAATCTCATATCACCAACATCTCCTAACAACTCAATATTTTTGAGCCTTGATCTCTTAGATGAGTGATCTATTTATAGGTGAGTGAAGGAGGTTATGCCATCAATGGTGATGATGAATGCCTTTCTAAATTTAGAAATTAGTTCCATGGAAGAAGGGATAGGGGATTAATGTTTCCTAATTCCCTTTCTCATCCAAATGCGAACTCAAATGAGCAGGCGGCATTGAGAAACTTCTATAGGCTTCCAATGGATAAGGAATCTTCAAACCCTCACGGAAATTTGCTCAATGCAAGCCAAAGAGGGACCAAGTGCATTGCATAGCACCCTGTCAGTGTATGGTTTGCATTGGAGTGCACCCTAATGAAGGCCTACTTGCACTGATCTTCTTAGAGGTAGTTTTTGGATGTTTTCAGTGATGGAATTTCATTAGGAGTGAGGCATTCTGATGACTAACTTCTTTAGTGTCTATAACAACTGCACTAGGGGTTGATGGGCCCTAATAATATCAATCTGTAATTTAGGGTTGATGTGCCCAAATGGATCTGTAAAAATAAGCATGTTGCCTGAGTTGTATGAGTGTTTCTTACTCTAGTTTGCTCTTGCTCTGTTGGGGTTTCAACCCAAAGCCCCAGGGTACTTATTCCCATAACAGAATTGGTAACTCCACTGTGGATAACAATCTTGTTATTCCTAGTTTGGATTGTTCAGTGTCAATCAGGGCTCAGTTCTTAGTTTACTTGTTGTGACAGTATCATTTGGTCCAGTAGAATCTTAGACCTTAAGTATGATATTTTTGATCTGGCTTTATTTTTTATTTTTCTTGCAAAGATTTGTATACACACTTTTGTCTGTTTGCAGTAGTCTACACACGCTTGTTTCTCTGAAGTGAACCCACGTATATGCGAGTTTCCTTTATCAGAAGCATGTGTACACGCCTCTGTGCTTGAGCACAGTGGAATATACCATTTTTTGTAATTTTTTTTCAAATCTCTTTGCCCAAAAAGATGTGTTTCTTGGTCTGTTTGGTCTCTGAGTGGTCAATTTTTGTCTTTAGAATTTTATTATTCAGTGAGCTTATTGTTTTGAATTCTCTTTCGCTTTGAAAAGTTTTGACCTAGGTTTGCTTTTGAGTGAGTTTTATGATTTGTGTTTTGGCACACAAGACTTCTTATAGAGCTTCTTGATTGTTTTGATCCTTCAGAACAACATATTTTTTTCAATCTTAGTGTCAAGCTCAATTATTGGTCTACTTGCTTTGCTTTCCATCATTTTGTGGCCTTACACCTTTTCTTGCTTTTTGAAAGTTTCTTTTTGACAAATTTGAAAGTGTTTATTTCCTGACTTCTTGGTTAGTTTTTCAAAGCTCTTTGTTGCTGTTTGAGTCATTTAGTACAAGTTGAAGCCCTTTTTGTTCAAGTTTTCATTCGTTGTCGAATTTGTGACCTGCAAAGTTTCCTTGTGCTCTTAATTCGGTCTTTGAGTCTTTGGTGGAATTTAGAGTGCTTTCAAAAGGTTATTTTCATTGCTTCTTGAAAAAGAAAGGTTCTTAAAAAACATTGTTTTTGTCTTCTTTTTACAAGTTTGATTTTGGTTTCTTTTGATTTTTTGAGAGTGAATTGTGATCTTTTTGGATTTTTCCTTCTTGTTTGGAGAAGATTTTGTATTCAAAATTTGTATTCTTTTCAAACAGTTAAGTTGGCTTATTAATAAGTTATAAACAATTACTTTCGTTCCTTTTAGAGTAATCTAGGATCTTGCATCTTCATGTACACCTTGCATTAGGGTAGTTTTGCATTATTAAAGCATCAACACTATTTTTAGTTTTGTGAGTGTGAAGTGTGCTTTAACAAAAGAAAAGAATTTTTTTTTGCTTTATAGAAGTTTCGTAGAACCCAAGTAGAAATTTCTTTTCATTGAAGAACAAACGATTGCATTTATATAAGTTATTTTTTCATTAATTTCTTTTGCGTCATAAAAACACCATTGGTTTCATTTCCATTTATCCCTTTGACTTAAAAGAAAATCCATTTAAAATCAAGCGGTTAAGAAAATAAAATAGACCTTTTTGTATTGTCATCAGAATACACCAACAAGTTTAGGTTTATTTAGGGCCTTGGATTAGGCAAGAGGAGTGTAAACTCTCCAAGGCCGCTCTAAATTGTAAAACATAGAAGTTTGATTAAAGAGAAAAATCCAATAGCGTTAGGGAGACCGAGAAAGCTCTGTGACTAGGAGTTAAGCACGAGGGTTCGTGAAGATAAGGACGAGAGATACCGCCTCTCTTACTTGTCGGATCCTACCTCACAACTGTTCCGCCCAACTTCTGATACAAGTTAGTGTCCATAGTTGCCTATCCCAGGAATCCACACAGGTGGCTGTGGAGGGGAATCCCGTGGCACCTGAGGTTTACATTGTATCACGTTCAACAGTACTTCTGGAGGGAACCCTTGCAAAGCTTGGGGGCTTGCACTGACAAAGGTTGTTGTCTGGTGGTCAGCGTAACTACCTATGATACCTTCGTTAGTAGGCCTAGGGTGTAATTACCCCAGTCTATTTTCGGATGGCCCTTACTATTAACTTTCTTGTATTTGGTGTCCGATCCTAATCACCCGAAGAAAAAATACTTGGAAGTCGTTTTGATTTCTGATATCTTTAGGGACATTTTAGTGAGTGTTCAGTGCTCCTAGTTGGCCTAGCTTTTAATTTTCTTGAGTCTTTAAGTAGATTTTATAAAAATAATTCAAAGTGGTTGACCGACCATCTCGATGGTCCTGGAGACTTCCTAGGATTTCACCTATGAGTCCAGAGCCTTCTCCTAGAAGGTGTAGGTGCGATTCTGCCAGCGGTTTTCAACCAATGGCAGCAGGCGCATCGGAGATTGATCCTCTGCTTGGGGGCATTAGTTCACAAGTTAGACCTGGTGCTACTACAGAGTTAGAGAGGAACACACCAGTTCTTTCTTGAGTACTCTTCCAGTCAAAAGATAGTATTGAAGTAGAAGAGCTTTTAGAGTCGGTTGCGACTCTGAATTCTCCTCTCCCTCCTGATCATCCAGATGTTTTGTTATATGTTGGAACTCTGACTCACAGGCCTTCGAGCCCAGGTCCACATACATCTATCCCTTCGATGACCACTGCTGTAAGCATGGCATCCATGACGAGTGTTACGAGCATGTAGATGCCCATATCTATGCAAGGGGGAGGAACTATTTCCATCTCTTCTAACACTTCCAGCACATCATTATTTGGGTCTACTTCCATTCCGTCGACAAGTGGAAGTTTTCAAGCTAATGCATCCAGTTTTGGATTTTTCCCTTTTGAAATGCGCTCTCAAAGTATTCCTTCAGTTCCTTTGAATATACCATCAATTGCCTCTACATCCATGATGAGTGGATCAGCTTATTTTTAGGTTTTCCCATTTGGAAGTGGTCATATACCAAATTCCAATCCAATAGTAGGATCAATGCCTTTTCCTTCTACAAGTCAAGGTAGTAGCCCCTTTCAGAGTTGGAAAAACCCTACAGTTAGTGGGATAGGAGCTAGGAATCAATTCTTCAGCCAACAAGGGAATGTGTTGTATTCCTCGGTTAATTCATTTCAAATTTTTTTACCCTTTGTCAATGCTTGGAACCCTTATCAGGGGCTGTTAGCTCCTTTCAATACTTCATTAGGGGGTAACTTCACCAGTTACAGAAGATTTTCAGCAGGAGTTGGTCAAACTCTGATTTTTTTTGGACCACAAGGATCACCCTTTGGTTCAGTAGGATCTACGAGTTACTTCAGGAAACCTAGTGCCTTTCAAAATCCAGGTCATTCTTTTTAGACCTACGGTAACCCCGCCCAATCTAGATGGAATTCCCAAGGTCCTCCACAACTTCCTTTTCTGGCCACGCTTAATTTTCCAAACTTGACTAAATTGATGAATGATCCAATTAGGTACAATCTAGCTTGGCCTCCGGTCCCAAATAAACTTCCATCGGATATTCCAAAATTCGAAGGGAAGAATGGTGAAGACCTGGGAGACCATGTGACCACATTCCACTTATGGTGCTCGTCCAACTCCCTGATAGATGATTCAATCAGGTTGAGGTTATTTCAGCGCACCTTAACCAGAAATGTGACCAAATGGTATATAGGGTTGCTAGGGGGCACCTTTACTTCTTTCGCTGACTTGGCTAATATTTTCTTAAACCATTTTTAGTTGCCTATCCGCTATGAAGCCAGAACTGAGCTTCTGGCTAGTTTTCATCAAGACATGGCAACGCACATTTTGGATCATATCCAGGAATGGAGATGGAGAAAGGGGCTTATCAAAACCAAAATTCCACTAAAGTTCCATCTTGAATGGTTTCTCAAATCTTTACAACCTAAGATCTCCAAGGATGTTTCTATTTCCGATGTTTATTTGAAAGAGTAGGCTATTTTTCGAGCCCAACAATTAGAACTGATATATTCTCAGTCTAGGACAATACAAAAAATCCCACCTGATGCTCCTAGATCCAAGGTTGATTTAGCCAAACTGAAGCCCAGCCCTCACGCTGATGGTATAGTTGGATCAATTGACGCAAATACAGTGAACCTTTTGAACCAATTGCAGTAGTTGTCTCTACAAACTTCTTCTTCTAACGAGACAGCACTGTCTACATCTTCGCCCTCCCAACCTACCTCCATTAATGTCATCCAGGCTTCTAACCCCAAAGGAAATCAACAATCCGATGGGAAGAAGAAGGGACGAGGTAAGAAGAAGAACCAGGAAGGGAAGGGTAATGCGAACAAACCTGACAGCGGTGCCGGTGAGGGTAGAAATGAGTCTAAGAAAAAGGTTAAATTTCCATGCAAGTTATGCAATGGAGATCATTTGACTCACCTCTACCCTCAGATTTAAGATTCCCAGCGCTTGATAGTACAACAAGGGTCCTCTAGCTCCCAAGCTATCCTGACGAACCCTTTTCCCCATGAGAAGCAATTACTTGCTGGCGCAAACTTGAATGCTGGTACCTCTGCAAGCGGCAACCAAGAAGGGGAAAATTCCTCAAATGTTTATATGATGAACTCTCATGTCGATGTTGTCACATGAGCACGCAATTATTGTGAAATGGAAACATCTAAGGCAAAATCTGTTCCCAAAACCATAGGCCCACTTCATATTGAGCGACCCTCTGTTGAGTCTATACCTTGGATACAGAAAGGTTTCGCTAAGCACTCAACTATTAACCCTAATGCTAGGGTAGCCTAGAACTACTCGATTGTAGAAGATCTGGCTCAACGTCTTTGTGCTATGTCTGCATTGGAGGTACTCCAGTTGTGTCTTGCTCAGAGAAGTGCTTTGCTTTCGGTAATTGGGGCAGTAGATCCAAAAAATTCTTTAGTGCTCACTTTTGATATGTTGAATGTCAAAAAGAAACTTCCTCACCATATAGCTTTCCAGATAAAGTCTACTTACCAAAAAACCAATATTTTTCAGATAGTTATAGATGAAGGAGCTTCCACATGCGTAATGCCTATGTCATGTTGGAAGGCCATTAGATCACCTTCAGTTGTTCCTTCACCAACTCTCTTAATAGCATTTGATGGTCATTCTCATAGGCCACACAGAATTATCCTGGCTTTTCCTATTTGTGTTGGAGGAAAGGTCACTAATATTGAGGTAGAAATCATTGATGCCAACTTGGATTAAAACCTCATCTTAGGAAGGAATTGGATTTATGAGATGGATGCCATAGTTTCATCTCTATTTTGCATCTTTTGCTTTCCTCATGAGGGGAGAATTGTTAAAATTTCAGTTAGTTTATTCCCCAGTGTCTCTCAATCAACTTCAGATTCTACTGTTCCATTGGTGGATAATCCCCATCAACCTATAGAGAATTTAGGAGTTGGGATGTACATTTGACCTTCCCCCTCCTAAAGCTATAGAATCAATGAAATTTCATCCTCCAAGGGGCCTTCACGGAAAGAGTTCTTTCAAACTAATTATTTTTCAAACCCTTGGACCTTACCTTCATCTATGACCACATTAGATGGAGGCCAGGTTGGTGGAATGGCATTTCCCATGTCTACAGCAGAGCTTAGCTATCAATCTATCGTTAACTCTACAGACAACCATCCCAATCCTTTTTCAAAGGATGAGTTAGATGGTGATGTGGCTCCAGCTTGGACCCTTGACTCTACTTCTGCTCTGGATTGCTTAGATACATTTTTACCACCTGACGAAGCAATTTTAGAAGCGATGATGGGTGTAGATCGACCTTGGAAAGATTTACATCATCGATCATATTTTCTTCCACCATTGCAAGAAGTCGAATACAGGTTCTCCAATCTGCTTACTAGCGATGTTTGTACAGTTTCAAACCCTTATCGAAGATAATATGTCAATTATCTAAAAAAATATACCTATAAACATCTCTCGGATCTGATTGTTCCCCTGAAGAGATTCAAATTTACACTGACATCTTTAAAGAGTTTCGAGATGTGTTCACTTGGTCTTAAGAGGAAATGCCTAGTATTGATCCATCTATAATCCATCATGAGATCAAGATGTACGAAAACGCCAAGCCGATTTGTCAGATGCTTCAGCCAGTTAATCCTAGGAGAGCAGAATATATTAAAGCTAAAGTTGAGAAGCTGCTTAAAGTGGGTTTCATATACCCCATTCCTCTAACAGAGTAGATTTCCAATCCAGTCCTGGTAGATAAAAAACAAGGAACGATCCGAGTCTGCATCGAATTTAGGGATTTGAACAAAGCTTGTCCAAAGGATAATTACCCCACACCGTTTATTGATCAGATAGTTGATGAATGTGCAGGTAATGAAATTTTCTCGTTCATGAATGGAGTCTTTGGTTATAATCAAATTTCTATCCGTCCAAAGGACAAGCATAAGACAACTTTTATTTGTCCCTGGGGTAACTTTGCATACAAAAAGATGCCTTTTGGTCTTAAAAATGATGGAGCTACATTTTAGCGGGCCATGTCTTATGCTTTCCAAAACATCAAACATGTAATCGAAGCATACTTGGATGATTTAGCTACTCATTCTTGAAAGAGAATCGATCATCCCAGCCACCTTCGGTTAGTTTTTTAGAGATGTCGATTTTACAAAATTTGGTTGAATCCGAATAAGTGCGTTTTTGTGGTCACATCTGGCTGGTTGTTCAGATTCATTGTATCAACTGAAGGGATTGTAGTAGATCCTTTGAAGGTAGAGGAAATAATTCAATTGCCTCCCTTGTCTTACATCTGACAACTTCAAAGTCTCCAAGGAAAGGCAAATTTCTTGAGAAGATTTATAGCAAACTACGTTGAGATAACTAAAGGATTTATGTGTTTGCTGAAGAAAGGAGTTCCATTTTTATGGGATGACTTTGCGCAAAGATCTTTTGATGCCTTGAAGCAGGCATTAATCTCTGCCCCATTGTTGAGTCCAACAGATTATGGCAAATATTTCCTTTTATATCTCGCAGCGAGGGAATCAACCATTGGTATGGTTCTGGTTCAGGAGGATGATGTTTTCACAGAGCATGTGATTGACTACTTGAGTCGAGGCTTATTAGGTCGTGAACTACGCTATTCTACTATCGAGAAATTGGCCTTAACAACTGTCCATGCTATCCAGTGGCTTCGTCATTATATTCTGCTACGCAAAACGTTCATCTTAGTGGTTGTCAATCCTTTTCATTTTTTCCTCAGTAGGCGAGTGATTGGGGGCAAATACAATCAATGGATTGTTATTTTTCAAGAATTTGATCTCGAGTTCTTGTCAGACAAGTCTAAGAAGTCATTGGCTTTTACATAATTAATTTTCGAGTTGCCTTGTGAAGAAGACATTGTTTATGAGGAAAATTTCCCAGATGAACATTTATTCCTCATCTCTTCACAAGATCCTTGGTATGGAGATATCATCATATATCTCTAGACTTCGAAGTCCCTGCCTGCTTCCTCTAAGGATGAACATCGAAAGTTACGTCACCTTGCTAAAAAATATGTTATCATTGGTGATACATTATATCATCGAGGGGTTGATTC
The DNA here is from genome assembly GCA_031772625.1 of Pinus tabuliformis. Lineage (NCBI taxonomy): Eukaryota > Viridiplantae > Streptophyta > Pinopsida > Pinales > Pinaceae > Pinus > Pinus tabuliformis. The sequence goes on along the minus strand of CM062818.1, from coordinate 1,937,362,333 downwards.
AATGCTTAGGCATTGTTTAACTATGGAGGAAGCAGAGTCTGTACTTAATGATTGCCACAATGGAGCTTGTGGTGGTCATCTATCAGGGCTTGCAACAACCCAGAAAATTTTGCGTGCCGACTAATTTTGGCCTTCAATTTTCAAAGATTGTATTGAAGCGGTCAAATGTTGCCACCCTTGTCAAGTCTATACTCAGAAGATGCATGCACATCCAACTCCTCTTTTTCATGTTATCACTGTCAGTCCATTTGCTAAGTGGGGCATTGACTTTACTACTTGTAATCTTCATTCGGCGGCAAATCACAAGTATATTATAGTGGCTGTAGACTACTTTACGAAGTGGGCTGAGGCCATGCCTACTTACAAAAATGATAGTGAAACAACCGCCTTGTTTCTATTGAATCAAATTATTTCATGTTTTGGTATCCCGAGAGAGATTGTCACTGATCATGGCAGTCACTTCTAGAACCAACTGATGACCGAATTGGCTCTTAAGTTGGGCTTCCGACAGGAGCATTTGTCTCCATATTATCGTCAGGCCAATGGCAAGTCGAAGCCATGAATAAGTCCCTCAAGGCGATCCTGCAAAGGAAAATTGACAAAAATTGCTCCAATTGGCACATCATGCTGTACCCGGATCTCTGGGCATATCGAACCTCGGTGAAGACTGCCATCAGTTTTACACCTTTTAAATTAGTTTACGGGCTGGAATCCATTTTTCCTATTGAATGCGAAATTATGTCCCTTAAGCTAGTTATGGAGCTTCTTCCAGAGACGTATAGTCTCGAAGAATGCCTCGTTCATTTGGAACATCTCGATGAGCAACGTCAAGACGCTGCCATAATAAACGATGCCCATAATAAAAGGGTTAAAACTCAGTATGATAAAGCTTTCTATCCTCGAGTCTTTTCTGAAGGTGACCTTGTCTTAGTCTATGACCAAGATAAAGACGCCTTGGGGGTAGGAAAATTCAAGTCTATGTGGTATGGTCCCTTTATAGTAAAATGAGTTTTGGGAAAAGGGGCTTATGAATTAGTCGATTTTGAAGGGAACAAGTTGGCAGAGCCCCGAAATGGGCTCTACCTTAAGAAGTATTTTGCTTAAGTTCTGGCCGAGCAATTGCTTGTTTGTATATATTGTATCTTTGTACATATTTTGTTGGGAATTTTGTGATATCGACATTTTTTTCGATCTGATTTGGCAGGTGTTGATGGATGACTTGATATATTTTGGATTCGCCGACAGTGCTAGTCGGAACACTCGGAATCTTGCTTCCGCAGCTTGGGTGATTTATTATCCATTTGGTCAATTGATGGTGTCAAGGGGAGTATGTATTGGTCCTGCTTCAAATAACATTGCTGAATATACTGCCATTATTAATTTACTATCCGAAGCTATTTCTTATGGAATTGATTCATTGGTAGTGTATCTTGACTCATAGCTGGTAGTGTCACAATTAAATAAAATTTATCAGGTTTGGGATCCTTATTTATATCGCCAATTTTTGAGAGTGAGAGTGTTGCAACGATCATTTGTTGATATTACATATGTGCACATTCCACCATCTGAGAGCTCATTAGTGGACTCTATCACTAATCAAGCATTAGATTTGCATATCAATCATTCATCAAATTAAACAAACATCAAAAATTTGGATCTGTATATATATCATAAAACTACCTGTGTATACATAAAGTGTTCAAAAAATAATAATATACAAAATTGGGACTAAAATTCTCATAATCATGTCCATTCTATCTATCGACCTAGCTCAATGAGCGGCTAAGAAGTTAACTACTGCATTGGCCACACGCCAAAGTATGCGGACCCAATCTCGTGGTACTCCTACCATGCAGCGCTACATCTCCTCAAGTAGGTCCTCTATGGCTATCATCAGTACCTGGTGAGTCAATCTCACTAAGTTTCTTTGGACTGCATATAGGACCCTCTCTATCTCAGTTGCTACCTCTTCAGCACCTCTTCTGCAACGCCTGTGCCTCGGAAATTCATCTGGTCTCACTGGACCCACATTTGGAACATGGTCATTTTGTCAGTATTTTGACCCATCAAAAATATTTCTAAGTTCATTTCATATTTTAAAAAAAGAAAAAAATCTTAAAAATTTACAAAAACTTAAAAAATTGTTACCTATGTCTCCCCATGCTGCGTTTGGTGGCAACACTAAGTCTAGATCTCCTCGGAAATCCATGCCAGCATACAGGTAGTCATCGACTACGATGATCTGTTGGTCCCACCAGGTGAAAAAATCATCATCAAAAGTTGTCCTCGACACATCCTCGCCTCCAAGACATTTCATTAAGTCAGACCATCTACCCATCAGTGGATCTCGTGGGCTACTGATAGAGACAGATACCTTGGGACGTAGCCCAAGTACCCTCTCAAAGAAGAAGGAGCATAAAATAGTCCCATATCCAAAGTTTTTTGTCTGACCTTTCTTAATGGAGGTCAGCTGGCTCTTAATGTTGGTTAGAAGAGGTGTGCACCAATCAAACACAGTGGTTAGGCATTCCACTACCAGGCTCATGGACACCCGTGAAGCCTGATGTAGTGAAGCTGATCTGTTTACCCTCGTAATGGTAAACAATAGAATCCTCAGAGATAAACTATCCACGTGTTTGATTGGAATATGACTTCTAATCTTTTCCAGATGCCCAGGACAGTATATGTGTACATAGTATTCTACTGAAAGACTACTCCTTGTCCTACCGGTTGAATGCACAACCTCCCCTCTTTTGGAGAGACCTGTAATAAAATAGATTTCTTCCACCTCAATCCTTAGAGGCATCTGATCTATCATGAAGGAATCATCCTATACACTCTAGTAGTGGATCAATAATTTGAGCAGGTGTGTGTTGGCTTTCATGTTCAGCATTTTGAAGAATTCAACAAGTCACACCCTCTCAACACATCTAATGCAGTTTGGTCTTTCATTACCTCATTATCAATTGTGGTATGCTCTCTCTCTCTCTCCATTTGATGGTCATCCTGAAAAAAAAGAGTTTCAACCGTTAGATTTTGTGTTTGAATTTCAACTCACGTACACGTGGGTTCCCTTTACACACAGTCGCGTGTAGGGCCATCGTATACGTGGGTTGGTCACAGCCAACCCTTGTGTACACAAAGTTGGATTTTTTGGCATGAATTCCCACAGTCAAATCTTAATAAAAACTTCTAAAAACTATCACAAAACATTGCAAGCATGATTTGAGGGTTACCTGGTAACTTTGGCGCAATTTGAACAGTCGAATTCTTCAAAGGAAAGTTTGTTCCTTTTTTGATCCACAACTTTTTTCCAAATAGAAATGAAAATTTTGTGAGTCTAAAAGTCAATATATAGCTTTGAAATTTCAAAAAATTTTCTCAAAACTTGATTTTTCGTCTCATGAATTTTTTGACTTGTGGGCTTGGATTGTCGAGAATGGGTTATTGTTTCATGATATTTTGGACACTTCTTCAAGTCGAATCTTATTTCAGTCCCATGATTGCTGACTCATTAGGTATCGTTCAATCACTGGCATATAGGTTAGGGAAAACCATTTTTTCCATTGCATCTTGCATACTAGCCTCTGTTCAGGGATACATTAGCCACAGGGTCGACCCCATCATGTCTTGGTTAGCAAACCATTTCACTTGCCGATTTTTTAAATCATGATGCGATGGTAGAGCCATCCTTTACATGGGCATTGTAGTTAGAACCTCACAGACATTGGTTTCCCATGTTGTTATACTGAGTAGGCTCGAGAGTCCTCTTTAGTCCTGCCATGACTTATGCGTTGAAGACACATTCTCCTTGCTTCTACGCTTATTTCTAGCCTTATACCCTAGAGGCTCCTTTGTGTTGAGTTGTAGTGTTGCATTGCATTTTGACTATTTGCACCTTTTGGCCTTGAGCCAGCTTCACTTGGACTTGTGTTTAAGCCACTTATTTTACCATGTCTTCTGCAAAATCAACCATGCAATCACTTAGCTTCTGCAACTTTACATATCCTTTGACCCATGGAAGGAAAATTCCTTTGAGTGTCCTTGACTAGTTTTGTCTCCTGGCATTGAGCATAGGATTGTTCCCATCCCAAGAAATATATCATTTGTTTCTTTGACACTCATTATTTCCACTGTACTATAGCATTCTTTTATTCTTTTTCTAGCTTAAAGAAAAAGACAAAAAAATTATATATTCAAAACAGAGAGGGAACGGAACAACATTTCCATATATTGTTGGCAACTAGAGTCAGTCGTGTCGCCCTTGAACAAAGCACTCAAAAGAAAGTCTCTCCTCCATTTTGGGTGGGATTTAGTTTGACTTAGGTACACCTTAAACTTGTTATTGAGTTAGTTCTCCTCCAATTGGTTACCTCTTCCAATCATATGGAGACTTCGCTCGTGCCTCTTGCATGACGAACTTATACAGAGTTATCATATGCTGCCATATAGTCATCATTGAGTCGTGCTTTTGTTCAAGGGAAGTAAACCTGAGTCAGCCTCTCTGCGGTGTCTCTTGACCTATTTTTCAGTCAGCCATCCCTGGTTGTCAGTATCATGTTTTTCATCACATTAGTTATATTGGTCCTTTGCTCGTGCTGGTTTGAGAAGGTCTCCATTGACTTCTTGCTGGTGGGTCTTGTCCTTATCGACGACGACATATTGCTCTGAGGGCAGGCCTAGAGCCGCACCCTAGCCCTATTTTCATTATTGATAGGTCACCTTGTGCTCAGCATCGATCAGTATCATGGGTCTTTGACTAAGTGGTTTCCCTTGTGTTTGACATCAACTTTCATTATCACACATTGGGATTCGTGTAGTGCCTTGGTTTCCATTTGACCCTATCAGTGGATTCCTCACCTTTATGTCAGCTTTCATTATTGGGGGTTTCTATTGTGCGCTAACTACATCTTGTGTACATCAGAAACATGCTTCGGTTGGGTTACTACATCTTTTTCGTCCGATTCCTTCCACATTATTGGCCTACGGGTTACACTCGCACTAGAGTGATGAAGGATGCCTTAATGCCTTCCTTCTAGTGAATTTTTTCCTATCAACTATGGCTCATAGCTCTGGGACAAAGATCTAGAGTCCATTTGGTAGTACCTTAGGGTTTACAGTCATTAGTGGCAGATTCCTTCGCTATCGATAGTGGTAAACCATCATTGTCCCCTGATTGATAGACTTCCAGGTGTTTGACTTCAGCTCATTCATTCGCACTTGTTAGATTGTACTGGGTAACTTGACTCTCATTATAATTATCGATGAGTAGTCTCGCGTTTGTTAACGATATACATCAATGACCGGTAATCAAATGATTTCTCACATGTTTGACTTTAGATCATTTATTCCCATTGTGTAGAAATGTAAAACGGCGGTCGGTGAAGACCTCAGGTTGCATCAGCATGTTTTGGTTCACTTGTCAGTTGCTCCTTTACTGCTAGTCGATGCCATCCACCTTATATGTTGCAATCCTTCACAGCGACATCTTATATGCTGGCATCTGAGTTGCGACGTAGTATCATCTTATTCCATCATATTCATTTGGTACTATTGGGATCAGTTTTTGACATCACTGATCAGCTTCATCTTTCAGCTTCATTGATCATCTTATTATATGTGATATTCAGACATGTACTTTTTTTATCACGATCATATGATCCATTATGTACTTTGAGTCCTTTATACTTGTATACATAGTGGATCCACTTGCACTTGATATGTAGACATGCTTTACTTTATCTAAGCATGGGTATGCCCGCCTCAGACATCAGTTTCTTTCTGATCTCTTTTTGATGGCTTGGCAAGTTGAATTCTGGTGAAGTCCTTCTTAGTCTCGACAGGATTCCTTTCCATATACTTAATACATTTTGGCCATCATGTACCCCTTTGACCTCATATATTAGGGGGCATCTGTTATAGCTCCATTTACCACCCTTGGTATTTGTGATGCTTGGTTTATTCCCTATACGCTACTTTTCCCTGAGATAAAGCATGTACACATGGGTTAGTCAATACCCAACCCGTGTATATGTGTTAAAACACTTAAAAAAAATAAATTTCCTTAATTATGGGTGGAGTTCACGGGTTTTACCTATTGATTACCTCCTAGTTCCTATGGCCCAACTGTTTCCCAACTAAAAAACTAATTGGGAGAAGTATAAATAGACTTCTATGGGAAGGCCTTAAGGAGGAGAAGAGCTAGAATTATTATACTGAGATTATCCCTAGCTAAGTCTGAAGTATCCCTGTGGTTCAAGCACTTCCCCAAGTTTCAGGAACCCTTGTTTCCTTGAGTGTTGATATTCTCCCACTTGCTTGAGATATCATGGTATTGGTTATGGAAGGAGGTTGTTGAAGACTGGGACTGGATGGATCTGGAGGACAGTTCCACTTGGAGCTGGAAGAAGAAGACTCCGGTGAATTCTCTTAGTGTTAGTTATAGCTTTCTACAATAAAAAGAAACATTGTATTGTTCCTGAGATTAAATTTGATTATGCATTAGATACTGTTGTAATTCATGTATGAATGTTATTTTGATGTATAACTAATCATTTTCTTATATGATATAAAGTTAGTTTCATTAAAATGCTTTATCTATATGCTGCTATGTATGTTCGAATTAGTTGATTTGCATATTCGAAGATCATCAGGAGTTGCAGAGGGTCTAAAACTTGCTGGAACTACACAAACGAAGGACATTCGGGTATTGTTGCTATCACAGAGTTTTTTTATATAAGCATGTTGCCTAAGTTGTATGAGTGTTTCTTATTGTAGTTTTCTCTTACTTTGTTGGGGTTTCAACCCAAAGCCCTAGGGTACTTATTCACGTAACACTAATGTATTCAACTTAGCATCTGATGAGGAAGAAGAACGTTATTCAACTTAGCATCTGATGAGGAAGAAGAAGAAGGCTTCTACATTGACCTCATTTCTCTGTGTTTCCTCAAGGATAGCAGGGTTTCTCTCTCTAAGTTGGTAAGACATGTCTGGATCAAATCCATCTGGGAATTTGATCAAAGCTAGTCCTGGTGGGGGTTGTATTGTAGTTGGGATAGAATTGTAAATGTTATTAAATATTGTGAAATAGTCTTGGACTGTTTCACCAGGGGCTCTCTTTATACTCTCATATTCAGCCAATATTTGGAGAGGATTCTTCTTTACTTCCCATCTTCTGAGGAAAGTTTGGTTAAATTGTGTGAGATCTAGGATAGAGGCAACTGGCGATTCTTTAAACCATTTCTTAACTTCTCGTGTGAGACTTTGGGAAAATAGTCTCAACTTCACATCATCATCATAAATTTCTTGCAAATCTAAATAATCATTCATTTTTTCTACATGTTGTTGAGCAGTGATTTGCAATGTCCCATCAAATTGAGGTATTCTACTCTAGTAATCTTGTGGCATGGAATTGAGTTGTCCAAGTAAAACCAGGGGGGCATAATGAGCTGCCATGATAGGTAAATGAGAGGAATATGTAACTACAATAGATGTGGATGTGGAAGGTATTAAAGGGTGTAGGATGGTAGTTTGTTGCATTGGTGTAGTGGTGGTAGGGATAGTAGATGAAATGGGTATAAATTACTGGAGTAGTAGAAATAGGGGTAATATCTAGAGGTGTAGTAGAAATAGGGGGAATAGCTGGAGGGGTAGTAGTACTAGATGAAATTACTGGTCGGGTTGGGGATGAAGTAGTAGAAGAAGAAGGTGAAAATTTAGGTGATTCAAGAGATTTATGCACAACCTAATCTAATTCAGATACCAACACTTCAATCTTATTAAATTGTTTGATGACATCTTCATCAGAGTCTGGATTAACAGTTTGATGCTTTGAAATGTAAGGTTTTAAAATGTTTTCATCAAAAATAGTTTGAGGTACAAAGTTGTTAGATTTAGTACAAAAGAGGTTATGTTCAAAAGCTAAATCAAACTCAATATCCTCTACAGTTACTAAATTTTCAAGAAGAGAAGTAAGTCTGGGTAGTGGATTATTACTTGATTGGCTCTCAGTTAAACTCTTCTTTCTGAGAAATTTTTCAAGGTTATCTACAATTTTTGGTGGTTTAGGATCTCGATGAGCTCTAGTATATATCTTCCTAGGAGCCAAATCTACAATAGTATATTTACAAATATAAAGTATGCACAACTCATAAGTGGAAAACAACCTTCATTAGATCTATTTATCAAACACAAACCTAGAAATGGCTTTAAGCTCTAGAGTAAAAAATAATGACCACGGAAAATTTAATTCAAATCAGATTTGTTTGAAGTCCCTAGTAATGTGAATTCAAATCAGATTTAATTCAAATTTAATGAGCTTCATGTATGTTTCATCCACCTCGGTGTGCTTTTGAAAAGTAGGTTTGACAATGAATAAATGCTTTATCTCATGTTTGATAAGCAGGTCGAAATCCAAAGCTTCCATGAAGGATTTCCTATGATGCTGCCTTTGATGGTGGAAAACTTTGACTTATCTATGGATATGGTATATAACTTATGGTGATAATATTCTATCTTGATCAACTTATCTCCAATTCCTATCAGACCTGGCAACCCCTTCTAATTTAGTACATTGAATTCCCTGTGAAACTTATGAATCTTGGCCTCTAAATTGTGGCACTTATTCTCCAACCATAGGATCACGTTCCTTTTTGTAAGAACCCTCCTCACCTCCAAAACTGTCTCTGTCCTATCTGCAATCTCAAACTCCTCCAATTCTTCTTTGGTCTTCAAATTTAAAATCTTGATTAAAGCAGTGGCTTCACTTGGCTTCTGTCCTAAATCTTCTTTCACCTCTTCAATGACTTCTTTAGATATTTGTTTTAATTCCTCCTTCTCAAAATTAATCTCAATAGAGAGCCATATTTCAGTCATGGCCTGATTTATTTCTATCCAAATGTTTTCTTTTACCTGCGCAAGTGTTTGTGCCATGGTAAACTCATTTTCCAACTGTGCAATTCTCTGAGTTAACCTATGAGTCTTTTGAAGCTCTATTATGTACACATTATCAATATTTAATTTATGTTCTTGGAGATTGTTTATCTAAGCTTTTAGCTTCTCAATTTCCTGTCCTCTTATAGATAGGTCCTCCATTGCTTTAACAAGTTCTCTGGAAGAATCTGTAGATTATGCCTCAATTGTGATGGTTGTTGAAATGGATGCCCCTATTGCTGATGTAGATGTAATAGGAACCGATTTTAGTTGAATGGTTGCCAACTATGTTGATTGTTCTCTCTCGTTCAACAATTTCTCCATCTCAATTTCCATTTCTTTGATCTATCCACTTTGTTCAATAATAATTTTGAACATGTCTTCCCTCTCTTTCTCCAACTGTCCAGCTTCTTTTGGTTGTGGGTCTTCAGTGGCTAGAAGATTGAGTTGTTTCTTGAGTGCTGCAATGTCAGCATTCTTCCTTCTAATGATCTCCTCTGCAGTTTTCACAATGTTGGGATCATATCCCACTTTAATTACTAGATCTTCTAAAGACTTGATTTTTTTGTCTTTAGCTAGAGAAGGGATCTTCTCTAATTTGAGTTGTGCCTAAATGTTGTTGACAGAAGCTTGCAACCTAGAAGCTGCCATTGTTGAAGTTTTCAAGGTCGAATACGACATCTCCCCTAAATTCTTATGCAAGTCTATTTGATCAATTGGATGAATTTGGTCAACATTGAAGGAAACTTATGGATTTCTTGTAATCTTATGGAGTTTTAAGGAAACGAACTTCAGTCTAGAGAAATTTTATCTGCATATTTTATTTCTTTGTATTGAAAGCAGAGAGAGGCCTATGTTGTGAAGAGGTTGTCTACTTCCAAAACTATGTATAGGTTGTAGCTTTTAGCATCTCATTTTTCTTCTAAATCTCTTTATACTTGGAAAATATGTTTGGTTCAGCTTGGTCATGAATCGATTCCCCTGACTGAGAAGTATCCAGTGGCCCTTGGGAGGCCAAAGAGGATGGATATCCTACAAAAATATCTTCATTTCTGGTAGAAGTATGGGGACCTATCAAAACAATGGTCGACTATACATTTTCGTCCTCAAAAAATTCTCCTATTGGATTGGTCTTTTGTCTCTTCTTGTAAATTTTGAATTCGTTTCCCTGGATTTTTGTGACTAAAGGGGAAATATATTCTCTTGGCCTCTTGATCTGCTTCTCCTGTGGTGTTGGAGTTTGTGATGTTGTTGTTGAAAGTACCTGTTCTTCTACCTTCTATAAAGTATTCTCCTACTATTGATCCTGATTCATATACTTTTCTATTTCTAGCCTAGGAGTATAACTTTAGGGAGTAGTCTTCTGTTCTACTCTCAGCTTTGAAATTATTCCAAAGGGGTCATATGACCAAGTGAAACTGGACTTAAAATTCATCTGCTTGAGGAGGATATCTGCTTCTTTGTTGTTATCCTTGTATTGCATATAATGGGTTGACCTATGTTTTTATTTTAAATTGAGATTTCTTCTTGGCTGCCACAAAGTGAAGCTCATCCATTCTAATCATCTGTTTGATATACTCTAGTGAGAAAATTCTCATTGGGACAAACTTGGGCAACCTATATGGTGGAAATTCACACCCATACACTCTGATTTCTGTATAATTCTGGTACAGGTATCAGTCACCTATCTTGATCTGCTCACTGAGATGAAGAAATCTGTATATCTTAGGTCTTATCCTAGGTTCAACATTATTACTCAATAGGAAATACACTATATATAAAAATTGATCAACATACTCACTGAAGGTATATTCATTGGAATGCTTCCTTAAAAAGGAATTCCAATGAATTATAGATTGGGAATTTCCTTGCTCATTCAATTTTTGTAAGGGAAAATGAATATGTCTACCTGATGGAATAAAAATAAATAAACTAGAACTGAAGCATACTTAAAAGTTCCCTCTGTATAAAACTTTAGGAACTACTCATGGATGGCATCTGCTAGAAACTTATTGTAGTTCAAGATGATGGAGGGTTTTCCACCTATTGAGAGAACTGACAAAAATCCTATGATAGCCTCATCAACCCATTGATCGGATTGTTAGCCCAGTATATAAGAAACAATGGAGATAATGTGTTTTGTCATCTTAGGGAACATGCAGGATGAATATGGGGGATTTTTCTTAGGCAATTGAGCATCCTTAGGGAGAAATGTTTCAAAGATATTTGCTCTATGTTGGAAAGTGAGATTCTTGTAGAGTTCCATGATGGAATGTACTGAAAAAGGTTTCAGAGGAGCAAAGTTTTGAAGTTGGAGCATTTGGGAAATGGAATCATAGGTAATAGTGAGAAGGATATCATTGTTTTGGGCCACAATTTCCCTTTGACTTGGAATGTACCGGAAGTGGCACCATGAAACAAATTTAGGGAAATGGTAGGTCTGAGGAAAAATGAATTGGGGTAGGAAGGAGTCCCACAAACCCAATTCATCACTAAGATCAATAAATTTCTATTTTAACCAGTTGTGGAGTTCATAGAGGTTGAACTCATAATTGGTTTCAAGGATTTTATATTCGTGGTCTACGAGTGGTTAGTTGTCCAAATCAGTTACAGGGGTAAAAGGGGGTTTTCATATGTAGCCTTAGATTTTCCTTTAGGATCCATGTTGGAAAAAAAAAAAATAGGGAAGTTGGAGTTACCTGGGAATCGGCTGGATGAAGACTTGTGACTGGGTACATAGGTAATTCGCTTATCGATTAGTCATTGTAATAGTCTCATGTATACTGACCGGGCATTGTAACAAGTTCTGATCTCTAATGTCTCGGAACAACAAAGGGAAGGGCAAATGAACGGGTCCAGGCTTTATTAATAACTGAAATAGCTTACCATAATGATTAGGTCATTTACGGAGTAGGTCCCTTGATATGGGCTGAAATGGTTATATGACGAGTGGAGACATGCCATGTGGCAGGAGCTCATTGGTTTGGAGCGGGCAAGGATGTGACGGTGATGGGAGAGGAGCAGATGGGGAGTTCCAGGTGACAAAATTATATTGGAGTGGAGTGGGGACTGCTGGCGCCACTTGTTAGAATAGGAATGGAGCGAGGGAGAGCAGGGTCAATGGTCATTTTAGGAGGGAAGAAAAAAAGTTGTTTTTGGAGGCGGGGAGGGATGGTAAGTAGTTTTAGGCAAGGGGGTCTGAAATGCACCTGGGGATGATACGTTGCAAAAGAGGTAGGCATGAAAACAACTTTTCAGACCCCCCCCCCCCCCACTTGGTTAACTATCAGAGGGGTGGGGGGATCTGAAGTCATCATCAGTCATTTATCTGAGCAGAAGAGACAACGGACTTTCACTTGAGTGTGAAATTTATTACAAACGACAAAACATGTCGCTTCACAAAATTTTATTAAACTATTAATCATGGTTATACAATGTGATTTGACTAATTAAATAACTTAATTAAAACTAATTTGATTGCATTCAGACTCTGTGATCAAATACTTAATTGTAACTAAACACACTTTATTCACAAGTCTAATCGTGCTTAAATGGTGAGATTAAACAATTAATCCTATTTATTTATTTAACTACAATGTGGCATTTAGACTAGATGCACATTATTTTAACTTTCTAAATGTATTTCTCATCACATTTTTTTCATTTTTTTTAATGAAGTAGAATTTATATTTTCTCACTTATTTGGGGGTATTTTCATTTTTTTTCTTATTTTTAATTTCTTTCATTTTTTCTCACATATATATTTTTCTTTTGTATCCCCTTTCTTTTCTTTTCTTTTTATTTTTTCTATTTTTCTTTTTCTTGGAAATAATTTGTATAATGAAACATTATTTACAATATCTCATATAAAAATCAACAGATAATCATGAATTGATCCTATAAATTATAGGACCCTAACATGTCCCATGACCTTGGTCTTATTTTTATTTTATTAACTTTATTACATGAACTTTTAACCTGGGATTGTTACAGACCCTTGCCCCTTAGGAGAGCACCATCCTCGGTGTTCCATGACACCTACAACCAGCATGACTACTGAAACCAAAACATACTACCCATGGATCTTTATAACTTAGCTCGATGTAGTATTTACAATGAATGACCTGCTCAAAACAAAAACCATCATGATAAATAGGACAATATAACAACCATATTAATTATTGGATCCTTATAACATAGATCATCGTGGTATTTACAATGTCAACCATACATAGGTATGTACATATACCAAAAACTCATTTTTCTCCACCATAAAATAATAAAGGATTCATAGCTTGCATCTGATCAGTAATCTTCCATGTAGCTTCTTTGGGCCCAAAGTAATTTCACTGCACTTTAACTTTCTCAATTACTCTGTTTCAAAGCATGAGTTATTTCCACTGTAATATGCACTTAAGTTCCACTGGAATTATCCTTCTGGCTCCACCTGCAATATAGAGAAATCAATCACATGATCAACATATTTTACATATCTTTTAAGCAATGAAACATGGAAAACATCATGGACATTCATCGTCGGAGGCAATGCTAATCTGTAGGCCACTGGACCAATCCTCTCAAGGATCTCGAAAGGCCTACAATACCGAGGTTCCAACTTGTTACATGATCCAATCCTCAAGTAGCTCTTCCTCGGCTTCATGTCAAGTACACATGCCCACAAACTAAAACTTCTTAAATTCCCTGTGTTGATCTGCATAAATCTTCTCTCTATCATGTCTTTCCTTAAAATTCTTCTTGATAAATCGCATTTTGTATTCCATCTTAGCCAACATGTCTGGCCCAATCAGTACCCTATTCACTGGATCACTCCAAATGGTGGGAGTGTTACAAACCCCCCCATAGAGTTCCTCAAATGGACTCATCCTCAATGACTCTTGATAGCCATTGTTGTAAGAAAAATCAACTAGTTGAAGGTACTCCTCCCACCTCCTATGTTGGTGCATGATATACATCCTCACCATATCCTCTAGTATCCTATTGACCATCTTTGTCTGTCCATATTTTTTAGGATGATAAGTTGTACTAAAGGATAAATATATACCCAAACCTACAAATAACTCCTTGATGAGTACCAGTATTGTAGCAAGAATGTTGCAACTCCAGGGGCTACCAACTTTACTTCATCAACCCAAGGTTCGTACAAACTTGGAGGTAACCGTGATGTATACACAAATAGATGTAATGGTCTACTCTTTGTCACTTTTCAACTAGGGCGATAGACCACTAAGGTTTCTCAAACCAGTATTTTATTGACTAGAATAAGTCTAACTACTAAATGGAGAAAGGAAAATTATCCTTAATGAAAGAAAAAGAATGTTGCCTACTTTAAGGAATGAAAGACTGAATTGGAAGATGCTTGTAAAGTGACATGAAATCCTTTATCTACTCATTGACACCTTTTTCTTCCAAAATAAACCTAGCTTATCCTTATTTATAACACGTGATGATCTAAACTAACTGAGCATGGACTTTGATCTAAACTAACTGAGTATTATAACTGCTGCATGCATGTGCTAATTTAGAAGTTGTAGAAAAAGCTCTTTTTTTTATGTTTTCATTTTATAAATGTAAATGCTAATCTTTACTTGTTCTTTGGTAGGGGAGACAGGTATGGGGGAAGAGGTCTAGACTAGTCTTAAGGGTATAGAAGCCAAGTGGAGGCCTAATACAAGCTTAAATGACAATTTTTCTAAATTCGGGCTCAAAAAAAGCTGCTACATAGTTTCCTGTAGTACTACTACATGATGTCCTAGTTCTAGTATAGGATGCCCTGTTGTACTACAGGAAACATGCCAAAATCTTAGGGGATGGTAGGAAAGGTGAAATGAAGTGTGGGAAAGGTATATGATGGGGGAATAATGTATGAAGGAGGTGAAAACGATCCAAGGTTCAATCAAATTCTTTAAGATGGTTGGATTTTCTCAATGGAAATGGCAATTTTGCTTACAAAACAAGAATTCAGATTTAGGGTTTAGTGGACTTTGGCAACATGGGTGGATAAGGCTTGGATGAGGCAAATGAGATGAGGTCTCCCTGCAATTTAGAAGATCCTACAACAACATACATTCTCGTATGCATTTATGCACAAATTCATTTATACATGGGAAAGATTTATTAAATGGAAGAAAACAAAGTTATTACCATCTAGTGGCTAAGTTCATGAATGGAAGTGCTTTGAAACTAATGCAAAACTTAAGAGATCAAAAATTACAATTGTAACTCATCCTAAGAAACTCAAAGACAATGACCTACTCATCAAGAAACCCTAGATTATGCAACAAAGCAAGAAATATGTTTTTGGGTTGGATGAATAGAACCCTCAAGTCATGATCCCATAAGGGAGATGAGGTGAAATCCACTATCACCTTCTTTTCTAGAGTGTCTTCTATCACTATGATACAACTAATCTAACTATCCACAAATGGAAGCAAACTAATTAATCATCCCAATACTTGAAAATTAATAAAACCTAAATGACTTCAGCAGCTAACTATGAATGTAATCTAAGCATACATATACAAAAAGAGGAACCTCTCCTACTAGGGTTAGGCCCTAACCCAAGAGCTTCAACCCTATGATTCAACTTAGTGTTGGATTAAGGGAATTCTTCTCATTTTCATTAAAATATCAAAAATACATAAGAGTCATCAGTCACAATGTCTTAGCTCGAAAATGCCTCTTGGATACAATAACAAAAAAGTTGAATCCTAATGAGGCTATAGGCCTTCTTATTTATACAACTAAGGTTATCAACAACTTCCTTAAATTTAGGGAGGCCTGGCTTCCAAACTCGAGATCAAATGGTCTTCAACTATCATTGGCTTGGCTGCCAATGATCTTAATGGCTCGATTGCTTGGAACTTCGAGCTGATGAGATCTGGTGGAGGAATCTTCAAGTGAGTGAGGAGTTAAGGAGGGAGATCCAATCTCCTAAAATCCCTCTTGCTCATCTACTTCAAGTTCCTGCACTTTAATTAGCCAAAATTTGCTCCAAAACCTGCAATCAATACACATTAGACCACAAGACATGACATCTCATCTTTACCCTTCTCATTAAGCAAAATATAACAAAACATGTAAAGAAATGTGAGAAAAGTTGATCTTAGTAAGCTAGAGAGTGGCATTAAGTTCCATATAATTTACCCATTGATGAGCCTCATCACTCTTTCCAAAACTTAGAAGTGAACTTGGCATCTATGTCCAACACAATCTTCTTCAGAGCACCGTGCAATCTCACTATCTCCCTGATGAAGACATGTGCTACCTCACTAACTGAATAAGTAGTCTTCACTGGAATGAAGTGAGCTACCCTGCTCAACCTATCAACCACAACCATGATGGAATCATTTTTCTTCGATGTCCTCAGCAAACCTGTAATGAAATCCATGGAAATGACCTCCCAATTCCACTCTGGATTAAGAATAGACTTTAACAAATCAACTAGGTGTTTACACTAAAATTTCACCTGCTGACAATCCAAGCATCTAGCAACAAACTTTGCCACTTCCTTCTTTAGATTCATCCAATAGTAGAACTTATTAACCGCTTTCAACATCTTCTGATATTCCAGGTGACCTGAATACGACTTGACATGAAACTCCCTCAAGATAACCTTCTTAAGCTCACTGTCATCCAACACATAGTTATTGTCCCTAAATTTGACCAAACCATCCGATGTGAGATGATAGTCCACATACTAGTCACTTGTACCCTGTTGTAACATGTGCCTAAGCTATTAATACTTGTCATCATGTTGTCCTACCTATAATATATGATCTTGTAAAGTTGTCCCATAATAGCTCATAGTTACAACATGATTTACCCTCACTCTCCTACTGAGAGCATCTACAACCATATTCTCCCTTCCTATAATGTACTTGATCTCGAAGTCAAACTCCTTAATCATGGCCAACCACATAGCTTACCTAGAATTTAGATTCAGTTGGGAAAACAAGTACCTCAACCCACTATGATCACTCATCAACAAAAACCTCCTTCCAAGAAGATAGTGCCTCCACATCTTCAAAGCATTAATGATCACTGCCAAAATCAATATCATGTGTCACATAGTTCTGCTCATGCTTATTCAATTGCCTTGATTCGTAACATACCACCTATCCCTCCTACATTAGGACTCCACTAAGTCCTCCCTTGCAAGAATATTTCCACACCACAAACTCTTTACCCAGATCTTCAATCTTTAGAACTGGATAATTTGTCAACAACTGTTTCAACTGCTCAAAACTTGTTGCACATTCCTCTATCCATTCCAATTTCTTTCATTTCCTCTATAAGGATGTAATAGGATATCAAATCTGTGAGAAGTTCTTGATGAGATACCTATAGTAACCTGTTAGCCCCATGAATGATCTGACATCATCCACATTCCTAGGATTTTCCCACTCCATGATAGCCCTTATATTTTTTGGATCCACTACTATGCTTTCCTTGGAAACAACATGTCCGAAGTAATGTAACTCTATGTGACATAATTTACATTTACTAATCTTGGCATATAACTGATACTCTCTTAACAATATCAACATTTATAATAAGTGTTTAACATGCTCTTCCTCATTCTTATAATATATCAATATATCATCAATGAATACAATCACAAACTTTTCCATATAAGGATGCAACACACCATTGATCAAGCACATAAAAGTAGCTAGAGCATTAGTCAAACTGAAAGGAACCATGAGAAACTCATAATGCCCATACCTGGTCCAGAAAGTAGTCTTGTAGATGTCGTCTTCTTTGATGTGTACCTAATGATATCCTAATCTCAAATCAATCTTCAAGAACATTGTTTCTCCCTTCAATTGGTCAAACAAGTCATCGATTCTCGGTAATGGGTACATGTTCTTAATTGTCACCTTGTTCAGTTGCCTGTAGTCAATGAACAATATGATAGTACCATCCTTCTTCTTCATGAATAACATTGTTGCACCCTAAGGTGATACCCTTGGCCTAATGTATCCTTTATCAAGCATTTCCTTCAGCTGCAACTTTAATTCCACTAACTCTGGAGTGCTCATCTTGTACAGTGCCTTTGATGTTGGTGCTGCTCTTGGTACCAACTCAATAGAAAAGTCCACTTCCCAGTGGGGAGGAAACTTTGGAATCTCTACAGTGAATACATCCTGAAACTACTACAAGACAAGGTACCATTTGAAGATTGATGCGTCCTCAACATCCTTATCCTTATCACTGGAAATATTAACTGCAAATAATACACACCCTTTTTTGCAACTGTGTTTTCCCTACAAGATTCTCTTTTCCCCATTATCATCCAGGTTCTCAAGAGCCTTGTCATAACAATCTACTTTGGTCCTATGGAGGTACAACTAATACATGCCTAAAATCATATTATATGATCCCAATGGAAGCACATTAAAATGTGTATATGTAGGAATACCATTCATCTCAAATGCACAAGCTCTTACCTAGTGATGAACTCTCTTCTTAGTGCCTATAGCCAACTGCACCAACCAAGACTCTACATGCTCTTCTTTTCTCAAAACACACTTATCCGCTAGGTCAATATTAACATAACTATAATTATCTAGGGTCAATAAAAATAGAAACAATTCAACCATAGATCTTACCTTCCATCTTAATAATGGATGTCTATCAATATGCTTACTTGTTTTCCACAACTGCATAAATCCGAGGAATGCTATGACCAACATTCCCACCTGTCTGTGTCTCCCTAGCACTATATATCTGAGGCCTGCCACCCTGGTACAATGGAAAATCCTTCTTGCAATTATCTTTTCCACATATCCAACACTACAATGATCCCCTACCATCACCTTTTTTCTGTTGCTCTCCAGGTTGTGACCCATGTCCCTTCTCAACTGCATAAAACTTCTTGTAAGGAGAAAAATTTTATTTCTCACCCACATCTTGAGGTCTTCCCCGCTTTGGTGGCCACTTCCCTTTTACTTTCTCATTCCCTTTCAATTCATCCTTAGGCTCAACTTTACACTTTGATTACTCATAACAATGCTTAAGTTTCTTGATGGATTCCTCCAACGACCTAGTGTCATCAAAATCAATCCAGTATCTATATGTTGTTGGAAACCCGATGATGAACCATTGAATCTTTTCTTTCTCATCCTTGAGGTAAGGTACATACCTCAACAGTGCCAGGAACCAGCCAGTGTACTCATCATCTATCATGGAACCCATTCGCAACTCATAAAACACCTTAGCTCTGTCATCATAATACCTCTCAAACATGTACTTCTTGAATATTCTATCAAACTCATCCCAAATCAACTCTTCTTCCTAAATGTGCTTGACATTCTTCACATCTTCCCACCAAATGTTTGATTTCCCTTTAAGACTAAAGGTATCTATTTTGGATTTCATGTTCTCTTAATAGTTATGCAATTTGAATAACTTCTTCGTCCAAAGAAACCATGCCTCTACATCTTTTCACCTTTTCATCCCTCCATCAAATGTAGGAGGCTTGACTTTCTTGAACTCCTCAGGAAAGTACTCACTCCTCCTATAAGGATGATGGTGGTGATGATGGTGAAGATGTCTCCTATATGAGGAACTAGAATGAAACCCATACATACCAATCCTCCCTGTTAGGTATATCCAATGATCTGCCACCTCTGACTATGTCCCCTCTATCCAACCTCTATTTTGACTAAGACTTGCTACCATATGCCACATTAGTCTTCTATCTTCTTGTTCTTGACTAATCCTCACTTGTCCCTGTCTCTAAAAGTCTGATAAACTCTAAAGGATCACTACATTTACCACTACCTTATTTTCTTGAGCCCTTGAAAACATTTCCTAAGCCTCAACCAACCTGTCATTGTCTACCTTACAACTTTTGATATCTTCCCTCAAACTCCTCAATGTATCTGTTCTACCAGGAGAATACTCATCTTCTTGTTGCCCAACTAATCTGTAGGGAGAGTCACATGAATTATAATCTACCATTTCACTCATCATATTTTATTCTCTTCTTCCTGCAAGCATGCCATGTCAAATAAAGAAAATAGATACCATAACCAAAAGAATACCTCAATGACATTTAGGGGAGGCTTATCTCATCTACAAAATTAATCCAAATTAGCACAATACATGTATAATCATAATCACATAAATATGCCAACATCATGCATGACAATACCAAATGCATACCATGACCCCATGCATGACAACCATAACAATGACAATGCATGCATAACTACATGCATCTATCCCGTCAGGTCCAAGTGTTTGAACCATGCTCTAATACCACTCTGTAATGCCACCTCCCATATTTACCCACTTTCACTTGACTGACAGGGTAAACATGAACAGAGGGCTACAATAACATGACACAGCTCATGTTTACGGTGTTGGACCCACCAACATGTCAGGGGATCTCCCCGGTAAGAAGTCCCAACTAGACCTCAGACCATTTGGGGTAGGAGTCCTAGCAGTGGGTCATATGGTATCACCTTGACCGTGGTTGTGTGCAGAGGCAAGTAAGATTTCCTTGTTGGTAGCAAGTGTGTGACATGTGCAACAAGCCAAGGACATGTGCAACAAGCCAAGGAAGGTGTATGAACGGTTCTAACACATGGAAAGTGAGGTGAGTGCGCCCCTTGGAAACCTGTGGAAGCACGTGGCTTGGAAGGGAACACATGAGCGAAGATGCATCACAAACTAGAAATCAAGTAAGCTAACAATCCAAAGTTATGGTTAAACCAACAACACATCTCAGTAAGATTCATACATACTTATACAAAAAGTGTCCATACAGGCATGCGTAAGAAAACAAATACATATATCATTAGAGTAAACAAGATAGATGAAATACAATAACAACATATGCATGAAACGTGTTGGCTCTATTATATTAAGAAGTGAAACTTCCAATCATACAGTACAAACACGACAAACCACTAGTCCCGGTAGCAGAACATTACAGTTACTGCCGCCTACTCCTCTAAAGAGATGTACTAGCTCTCCACTATGGAGAAGTCAAGGCTCATTACAATACTCTCCAAGCTTTCTCTAAGATACTCCTATCAAAAGCTTGGCTTTGTGATTGTTCATCTACCCTCATGACTCTTCAACTACTCTATGATTGTTAAATTTGACTATCGACTCTTGAACTTCCACTTGACAAGATGTTACATACAATCTACACATGTACCCATGTGAGACAAAATGGGCTTGACCAAGCCTGCAAGCTATCACTAACACTCAGATAGTCGTGGTGAGACCAACTCTTTGACATCCTTGCGATGATCAACAGTGGTGAACTGATGCCAAGCTTGGTCGTCCGTGATAGTGTTCGTGCGCTCAATGGTAACATCTTGTTGAAAGTGAACTCTTGTTGTTGTTGCATCTAGGTACACTGATATGGCTCCTCTGTCCAACTCGTCTGATAATATGTGCATAATCACCTTAAGTGTAGCTGGACCAACAACATACTAATGCATATTCTTTTGTTGATCTCCAAGTGTGTGTTGGTGACCATGCGCAACAACTTGTCGAAATACATGTTTAGCTTCAGTCATACTTTCTTCTTGTCTTCACTTTGGTGAGTGTGCCAAATGCATGGGATCACATGCATGTGCACAATGGCATCCATGCTCTTGAATACCCTTGCATGTGATCAAGAACACTACTCACCTTGTCTACTCCATGCGAGTTGTTGGATGGGTCCATAACCTGTATGGGTGCAATTTCATCAGTCTGTGCATGTTGCACCTCCTGTTGTGCATGTTCCTGCTTTAACTCCTTCTTCCTTGAGTTGTCGCTTCAGCGCCTCTAACTCCTTCTTTGTTTCTCTCTCTGCCTTTGCGAGATCATCTTTTCATGTCGTCACCTCGTAGCCTCAAACTCCAAAGCTACTTTCATCACAAGTGGATCTGCTTGAGCCTGCAACTTTGTTTCCCCTTTGCACTATCAACAACCCTCCTCTTGCATTTGTCGCATGCCAGTGTGCTACCTTCTGTTTTTGTTGATGGTGCTACTCACTGTGACACTGCTTCCATTTCATCTTGATATCCTTGTCCATGAACAACTTGATGTCTTCATAGATAGGAAATTTCATAGACACTTGATTGACTGCATCTCTAGTTGTGCTCTAAACGGTGTCATCGAATTTGCTCTCCTAGAAGCCATTGTAACTGTGCTGCTGAGAGGCAGATGAACACCTGTGATACCTAGAGACATAGCAACACTCATGACAAGAAATATTTCAATCAAAAACCCGAAACAAATTGGAGGATTGACATGCAACATACCTGTGTGACTGTCTGTAATGATTATGCAATTTTCACTGGGAGGTTGGGAGACTAACTTCCAGAGCTACACGAGGCATAGTCTAGGCTGTTGGGAGGTTGACTAACTACTGGAAATATGCAATGCATAGTCCAGCCTAGCTTGCTAAGGACTGAAATTGCACAATGTGCAATTTTAGTCAGCACTGACATGCAAACTAGCAAACTGCATTGTGCAGTTTCTGGGGCTAGCAAGGCACTGCCTCCCAGAATTGCAAAATGCAAGCTTGGAGGTCAGTGTTGGGCCAGACTTGCACAATTTCTGGAGGGAAGGTAGAGTATTCACTTCCAGAAATGCGTGATTCTAGCCGAGCAAGGCAAGATCTAGGCCAAGGCAGCCTAGACCTGCCGACAGGTGACTGAAAACATGAGAAGTCTGAATGCATGGTGATACTGAGTGTAAACAAGAGTGAATGATCATGCATGCAAATAGAAAGTGCATGATTCAGAAAATAGGAAAACATGCATGTGTATGAAACAGGTCGTCGCAACGGCGACCGTCGATGCAAAAACAGTGAGATGTGAATGAAAAATGAAACAATGCTTCTACAAGCTAGCATACATTGAAACGAAAACAAGCTCTCATTGAAATCAAGAAGACATCACTCACACAAAGTGACAAAAACGCAACACAAGACATGAAAATCAAACTTACCCTTAAACAACTAAGCTGAAAGTGTCGAAGACTCTTGGATGCAATGTGGGATGTCCGAGTTGCAAGATCGTTGTGAGGAATGAGCTTTGCAGCATCTAGTTGATGAGTTTTAATAAGATCAAGGTTATGACGCGCATGCCAAAAATCTAGGGAAAAGCGAAACTTGGTGAAAGGCTTCTAAAATGAGCTTTGCATGTAACCTCCCGCTGCTAAAAATAGATCCCTATATCTAGGGATGCATTTTGCATGCTTCCTATAGGCACATGCGACAACCTGCTTGACTTAGAGAGGGATTTGTGCAATTTCTGAGAGGAACTAGGTTGGCTATCCCAGAGCGATTGTACAATTTTTGGGAGAATCAGGTGATTGCTACCCAGAATTGCATAATTTGTAGGAGGAGCTAGGTTGGATGTCCTAGAGGGATTATGCATTTTCTGGGAGGAGAAGTTAACTACTGCCCAAAATTGCACAACTTCTAGGCTGAGCTGTAGTGCTGGGCCAGATTGCGCAACTTTAGCAAGGAAGATTGTATGAAAATTTTGCGCAATTTCGGAGCCCAGCAGGCTGCTTGGCCGACTTGCGTAATTTTTGGAGGGAAGGTTGGTTCCCCTCCAGAATTGTGCAATTTTCTGGGGGAGTGTCTTAGCCAACAACTAGCCCAAGTTTGGAATGGCAGCCTGTGAGGGGAGAGAAGCAAGCTAACATGCACAGGCTGGCAAGATGCTGAAAAACCAATGAAGCATATGTACTTGATAGTGAAAGACATGCTGCTAAGGATGGTTGGTAGGGAGGCTCCAAATCGAAGCTAAGGAAAAATTTTGGAGGGTGGTTGTAGCTGCTACAACACTTGGCGACACACTAGTAGAACTCCAGCTCTCTGAATGGACCTTGTTCGTGAAAAACAAGTCTAACCCTCCGGAAGTATTGTTCAGTTCTCTGTTCGTCTTGCTTTCCACATTTGCTTGATTGTAAGATGTAGCATATGCCAAGCTCTTGGTCGGTCAACACACATTCCAAGCCAAACCAACATAGTTTTTTCATTTTGGATGAGGAGTATATTGGTGCACAAGCCGTATGGTGATCATAGTTTTAGGTTCATCTCTGGTGTTGCTCTGCTACTAGCAGGCCTGGAAAGTACCCCGGCGGAGTCATGTAGAAACACAAGCATCGCTTTGTTCTTAGCAAGCCTAATCAGTACCCCAGCAGAGTTATTTGCATCACCTCTCTGCACAGGAAGCCTTTCTCTTCTTTCTCCTTATTCATTTTTCACTTTTTCAAAAATTTTCACATTTTCATTTTTTTCATTCTTCATTTTTCATAACTGTGCATAGCACTTATTCATTTCAGAGGCGGAAGAGGGATCCCAACTTATTGAGAGAAAAATATTATTTTCCTTCAGAGAAGTAGTTTATATATACCTCTGACGTGCTTGTTAAGGTTTCCCCCCTCACCTTACTCTACTTGACTAAGTTTTCAACGGTTAACCCAAAAACAACTGACTAGAGTAGGTGACATTCATTAGCGCGCAAGCATTGTGTTTTCACCAAGGCTCACTTCAAACAGTATGTATTTTCCATTGATGTATCATGCACTGAAGACAACAAGTTCTTCATGCAGAGGCAAGATGACAGATAACCAAGTATTGATAGCTGCACAAGTCCTCTTGTATTTTATCCAGTAGGTTTCAAGAGTTACACACGGTTTCATGCGAAACTAACCTACAGATGGAAACAATCATACAAACAACAAAACAAAACAAAATCAGAAGTCAATGCATAAGAAAAGCGAATAAGCAAACAAGCATGAAAGCAAACAAGCATGCAAGCAAACAAACATGCAAGGTAAGACACAAACATACATGAAAGTAAACAAACCAAATGCAAACACTACTCCTACTCCTAAGCTAGCGGTGCATGGGTCTGCTCACATGAAGTGATACTTCCAATGCAGCCACTGGTGCATTGGTGGACCCATGTTGGTGAAGTCATGGTTTGCGAACAATGTAGTTGTGTGAACCAGAAAACATAAAAGATATAACGATGAAGACAAACACACTTCAGGCTTAAGTGCATAAGAAGTAAGTGAAAGCGCATGACATGCACTCTTTGGACTTACCATGGTATTGTGCTACACTACGTGTAGATGTTAAGCATATGCATTCTCTTCACTATGACATGCAAGAAAGCATGAGAAAGGTAAACCACTTATGTTGCACAAATGTGCTTGTTGTGTATGATTCCTCCAATGCATGAGTGATAAGATCATGTAGTTCAAGTGGAGGAAGCAAAATCTGGGTGTTTGGTTGATCTTCAATGCAAAGTAGAGAGTGATGAGGAGCCTTGCGTGTTTCAACAATTTCCTGATCAGAAGTGAAACCAACCTCAGGACAGTGAGGACATGACATAACTATCAGCTCGGATTGAAGTGCCTCAATAGCCTATGGGGTTTCGGCTTCATTGATAGGTAGATCATCGAAGACTAGTGTCTTAGATAGATTAACAATGATTGAATCAACTTCATGATCGATGACGAAGTAGAGAGATCATGACAACCAAGAAGAGAAAATTAAGGATGTTTTTCACCATCCTCATGATTTGATGAATCATGCAGAGAGGTAGATGAGAATCAAGCATGTTCACCCCCTATCTTTTTAGAAATGACGAATGACAAATTGGATGGATTTTCAGAGGAAGATGTGTCCTCTCCGCAGTATAATGATAGACTGACATCCAACGTGTCATGTGAACGATTGGAAGTAGAAACATCCGAAAATGAGTTTTCATAGGGGAAATAAACAATGGCAGAATCACAGGGGATGTCAGGATAGAACGGGTGAGGCACAGATGGAAGGGATTCATCCTTCACCACAGGTTCTTCTTTAGATTCCCACACACACTCATCATGAATGATGGCATAGGTTGGCTACACAACACCAACTCCGTCAACAGCTTGATCCTCGTTCACAACAAGTGTGGAGTCTTGAATGAAAGACCACAAGATAGTACAATCCAGAGGATCAACAAAACACGGGGACAAAAGTTGATGGAATGAATCCACGCTACAAATAGCATGCTTGGAAGCCAAATATGCCCAAATATCAGAAGCAGGTGGGGTGGGAGGATGTGACAGTTCAACAGATGCTTGTGCATGTTCTCCCACATCACTCTGCGGTGGTGGAGCTATTCGATGAGGTGAAGGCATACAATCACTTGTGACAACAATTGTGCCTGCCTGTGATTGCGCAGCTTCATCAACGAAGTGTGCTAAGCGAGGTTCGGATGATTTCAAGAATTGTGTATATTCAAATATGTGAAGAATATACTCAAATCTTCCATCGAGAAATTCCCAATCAATTTCATCTTCGAGAAATCGATATGCAAGATTACAAAAGCGTGTGTGAAACTGTTCAACGGATTCATCAAGTGCTTTTCGTAATTCCACAATTTCTTTGTTGAGTGCTTTATGGTTAAAGTGATTGAAAGCACATTCTATCTCTATGACCAAATGAGAAAGAGAATGAATAGATTTTTCAGGCAGCATGGCACACCTATGCGTTGGGTGCCCTCGAAGTGTGTAGATGAACAGCGGGCAGGTCATGTATTCTTCAAAGATTCCATGTCTTTTGCATGAGCCTACAATGTTGACTGCATGGATAATCAAGGCTACGTAGGCTCCACCATCGTATGTTTTATATGACAAGTTATCCCACAGCTCTTCCAAGATTTCAAAGTTGTTTCCATAATACATACACTCCGAAAGAGAAACTCTGTAGTTAGTCATGATAGATATGAAGAGATTGGAAATAGATTTCGAGGACTCAGCTTGTCATCTGGCCCTCCTTCTAGCACCAAAATGTTGACGGTGCTAGACCTGCCAACATGTCAGGGGATCTCCTCGGTAAGAAGTCCCAACTAGACCTCAAACCATTTAGTGTAGGAGTCCTAGTAGTGGGTCGTATGGTATTGCCTTAATTGTGGTTACGCGTAGAGGCAAGTAAGATGTCCTTCTTGGTAGCAAGGGTGTGACATACGCAGCAAGCCAAGGAAGGTGTAAGAATGGTTCTAACACACTAAAATTTAGGTGAGTGCGCCCCTTGGAAACCTATGGAAGCATGTGGCTTGGAAGGGAACACCCAAGCGAAGATGCATCACAAATTGGAAAGCAAGTAAGCTAACAATCCAAAGTGATGGTTAAACAAATAACACATCTTAGTAAGATTCATACATACTTATACAGAAAGAGTTCATACAGGAATGTGTAAGAAAATAGAGACATATATCATTAGAGTAAACAAGATAGATTAAATACAATAACAACATATGCATGAAACGTGTTGGCTTTGTTATATTAAGAAGTGAAAGTTCCAATCATACATTATAACCATGACCAACCACTAGTCCCGATAGCAGAACGTTAGAGTCATTGTCCCTTGCTCCTCCAAAGATATGTACTAGCTCTGCGCTGTGGAGAAGGAAAGGCTCATTACAATACTCCCCAAGATTTCTCTAAGATACTCCTATCAGAAACTTGGCTGGATAAAATCCTTTACAATGATTTATGAGTTACTATATATAGCAAAGTGTGGGGTGACCCCTGACATTCCCCTTTGTGATTTTTCATCTACCTTCATGACTCTTCAACTACTCTATGACTATTACATTTGACTATCGACACTTGAACTTCCACTTAACAAGACATTACATACAATCTTCACATGTACCCATGTGAGACAAAATGGGCTTGAGAAAGCTATGCAAGCTATCACTAACACTCGAACAGTTGTGGTGATACTGACTCTTTGACATCCTTGTGATGATCAACGGTGGCGAACTGATGCCAAGCTTGTCCATTCATGATGGTGTTTGTGCGCTCAATGGTGACATCTTTCTTAAAGCGAACTCTTACATTCGTTGCATCTGGGTACACTAATATGGCTCCTCTATCCAACTGATCTGATAATATGTGCATAACCACCTTGAGTGCAGCTGGACCAGCAACATACTAATGAACAGTGTCTGTGCTGATCTCCAAGTGTGTGTTGGTAACCATGTGCATCAACTTTTCGAAATACATGTTTAGATTCAGTCAGACTTGCTTCTTGTCTTCGCTTTGGTGAGTGTGCCAAATGGGTGGGATTGCATGCATGCACACAATGACATCCATGCTCCTAAATACCCTTGCATGTGATCAACAACACTACTCACCCTGTCTACTCCATGCCAACTACTGGATGGGTCCATAACCTGTATGGGCACAGTTTCATCAGTTTAAGCATGTTGCGCCTCCCGCTGCAACTCCTTATGTTGTCTGTGTAGCTCCTGTTCGTCCTTGAGTTACCACTTCAGCACCTATAACTCCTTCTCTGTTTCTGTCTCTACCTTCACGCCATCCTCTTGTCGTGTCATCGCCTCATAGCCTCAAACTCCAAAGCTACTTTCATCACAAGTGGATCTGCTTGAGCCTGCAACTTTGTTCCGCCTCTGCACTATCAACAACCCTCCTCTTGCATTTTTCGCATGTAGGTGTGCTGCCTTCTATTGTTGCTGATGGTGTTGCTTGTTTTGATGCTGCTTCCATTTCATCTTGATATCCTTGTCCATGAACAACTTGATGTATTCATAGATAGGCAAGTTCATAGACACTTGATCGACTGCATCTCCAGTTGTGCTCTGAACGGTGTCATCGACTCTGCTCTCCTGGAAGCCATTGTACCTGTGCTGCTAAGAGGCAGATGAACACCTGTGATACCTGGAGACATAGAAACACTCATGACAAGAAATATGTTAGTCTAAAACCCAAAACAAACTGGAGGACTGACATACAACATACATGTGTGACTGTTTGTGAAGATTGTGAAATTTTCATCGGGAGGCTGGGAGATTGACTTCCAAGACTGCACAAGGCACAATCCAGGCTATTGGGAGGCTGACTGACTACTGGAACTATGGAATGCATAGTCCAGCCTAGCATGGTGAGGACTAAAACTATGCAATGCACAATTTCAGTTAGTAGTGACATGCAAACCAACAAACTACATTGCATAGTTTCTGGGGCCAACAATGAACTACCTCCCAGAATTGTGTAATGAAATCCTAGAGGTTAGTGTTGGGCCAGACTTATATAATTTATGGAGGGAAGGTAGAGCCTTCACTTCTAGAAATGCACAATGCTAGCTGGGCAAGACAAGATCTGGGCCAAGGCAGCCCAAACCCACTGACAGGCAACTAAAAACATGAGAAGTTTGAATGCATGGTGATACTGAGTATAACAAGAGTGAACGATCATGCATGCAAACAGTAAGTGTAGGATTCAGAAAATGGGAAAACATGCATGTGTGTGAAACAGGTCGCCAAAACATTGACCGTCGGTGCACAAAACAGTGTCATGCATGCGACAACAGTGAGATGCGAACCAAAACTAAAATGGTGCTTCTACAAGCTAACATACATTGAAATGATAGTAAGCGCTCATTGAAATCAAGCAAAAAACACTCACATAAAGTGAAACACAAAAATCAACAAAAACCTAGCGCAAGACATGAAAATCAGACTTACCCTAAAACAGCTAAGCTGAAAGTGTCGAAGACTCCTAGATGCAATGTGGGATGTTAGAGCTGCAATATCGATGTGAGGAATGAGCTCTGCAGTGTTCAGTTTATAAGTTTTGATAAGATAGAGGTTATGACGTGCATGCAACAAATCTAGGAAAAGGTGACACTTGGCGAGAGGTTTCTAAAATGAGCTTTGCATGTAACCTCCAGCTGCTAAAAATAGATCCCTAGATCTAGGGATGCCTTTTGGAGGTTGCCTTTTTCTATTTCAGGAAGAGCATTCCATGCCTACAAATTAGTTTTTCTTGGTCCCGAAGGGAACCAGTCAACTTGAAGGCACATGTGACAGCCTGGTAGACTGAGAGAGGGATTTGCACATTTTCTGAGAGGAACTAGGCTGGCTATCCCAGAGGGTTTGCGCAATTTTTGGGAGGAGCAGGTGACTACTATGCATAATTATTTCTGGGAGGAGCTGGGTTAGTTTTCCTAGAGGGATTGCACAATTTTTGGGAGGAGCAAGTGACTGCTACCCAGAATTGCACAATTTTTGCGCTGAGATGCGATATTGGGGCAGATTGCACAATTTTTACAAGGAATCCTATCTGATTGTTCTACGTAATTTTGGAGCCCAGCAAGCTGCCAAGCTGATTTGCGTAATTTCTGGAGGGAAGGCTAGTTCCCCTCTAAAATTGTGTAATTTTCTATGCGAGTGTCTTGGCCAGCAACTAGCCCAAGTTCGAAATGGTAGCCTCTGAGGGGAGACAAGCAAGTTAACATGCACAGGTTAGCAAGTTGTTGAGAAACTAATGAAGCCTATGTACTTGACAGTGCAAAACATGCTGCTAAGGATGGTTGGTATAGAGGCTCCAAAATGAAGCTAAGGAAAAATTTTGGAGGGTGGTTATAGCCGCTACAACACTTGGCGACCTACTGGTAGAACTCCATCTCTCTGAATGGACATTATTCATGAAAAACAAGTCTAACACCTCCAGAAGTATTGGTCAGTGCTCTGTTCGTCTTGGTGTCCACACTTGCTTGATTGTAAAATGTAGCATCCTCCAAGCTCTTGGTCGGTCGACACACATTCCAAGCCAAGCCAACATAGTTGTTTCATTTGGGATGAGGGGTATATTGGTGCACAAGTCATATGGTCATCATAGTTTTAGTTTCATCTCTAGTGTTGCTCCGCTGCCAGCAAACCTTGACAATACCCTGACGGAGTCACACAGGAACACAGGCATCGCTTTGCTACCAGCGAGCCTGGTCAATACCCCAGTAGAGTTACTTGCATGACGTCTCTGCACAGGAAGCCTTTCTCTTCTTTTACCTTATTCATTTTTCATTTCTTCGAAATTTTTTCACATTTTCATTTTTTTCATTTTTCAATTTTCATAACTGTGCATAGCACTTATTCATTTCAGAGGCAGAAGAGGGATCCCAACTTATTGAGAGCAGAAGAGGTTTTTCCTTCAGAGAAGTAGTTTATATATACCTCTGACATGCTTGTTAAGGTTTTTTCCCCCCTCACCTTACTCTACTTGGCTAAGTTGTCAAGGGTTAACCCAAAAACAATCGACTAGAGTAGGTGACATTCGTTAGCACGCAAGCATTGTGTTTTCACCAAGGCTCAGTTCAAATAGTATGTATTTTCCATTGATGTATCATGGACTAAAGACAAAAATTTCTTCATGCAGAGGCAAGCCGATAGATAACCAAGTATTGATAGCTGCACAAGTCCTCTTATATTTTACCTAGCAAGTTTCAAGAGTTGGACACGGTTTCATGCGAAACTAAACTACGGACAGAAACAAACATACAAACAACAAAACAAAACAAAATCATAAGTAAATTCATAAGAAAAACAAATAATCAAACAAGTATGCAAGAAAACAAACATGCAAGGTAAGACACAAACATACATGCAAACAAACAAACCAAAAGCAAACACTACTCCTACTCCTAAGCTAGTGGTGCATGGGTCTGCTCACATCAAGTGATACTCCCAATGTAGCCACCAGCGCATTGGTCGACCCATGTTGGTGAAGGCATGGTTCACGAATAACACAATTGTGCAAACTAGCAAACATAAAAGATATAATGATGAAGACAAACACACTCTGGGCTTAAGTGCGTCCACAGAAAAGAAGTGAAAGCGCATGACATGCACTCTTTGGACTTACCATGGTATTGTGCTACACTATGTGCAGATGTTAAGCATATGCATTCTCTTGACTATGACATGCAAGAAAACGTGAGAAAGGTAGACCACTTACGTTGCACAAGTGTGCTTGATGTGTAAGATTCATCTAATGCATGAGCGATAGGATCGTGTAGTTCGAGTGGAGGAAGCAAAATCTGGGTGTTTGGTTGATCTTCAATGCAAAGTAGAGAGTGATGAGGAGCCTTGCATGTTTCAACAATTTCCTAATCAGAAATGAAACCAACCTTAGGACAGTGAGAACCTGACATAACCATTAGCTTGGACTGAAGTGCCTCGATAGCCTGCGGGTTTTTGGCTTTGTCGATAGGTAGATCATCGAAGACTAGTGTCTTAGACAGATTAACAATGATTGAATCAACATCGTGATCAGATGAAGAATTTGAGAGATCACGACAACCAAGATCAAAAAATTTAGGATGTTTATTGGCATCCTCATGATTTGATGAATCATGTAGAGGCGTAGATGTTATAGACATTTTTGGGTACTACAACCCCAATCATATACGTCCATAAACCAAGGGCTTCTGAGTCCCTAAAAGTGTTGTTTCATGCACTAAAGGAACAAGGTCAGCTGATTACATCATCTCCTAGAAGTTCTCCACAGGAAACTACTCAGAACTGGTCAAAACTGGACCATACAGGTTGCTCAGTGCTAAGGGTGCAATGCATCCCACCTGCCCAGTGTAAAAGGTGCGATGCATACTGGAAAACCCTTCTATAGGGTGCGATGGGCGAGAATGGACAAACGGCAGAGACAGTTTGCGAGGTGGATGATCATGGAATCTTCCAAAAACTTCTCCTGTGACACTTGCCTCTCTGAATTCACCCAAGGATGAGTAAGAGACCATCAATCTCCAAGTGGAATCAAGAACTATCAGAGAGAAGACACTAATCAAAATCCCAGAAGCTGACTGTTATGAAACCAGCTCAAGAAAAGATAGATCAACGCCTTAGAATTCAGCCTCTTCGAGGGGGCAACCTCCTTTACATTACATAAATGAACAATTCTTGGATGATACAAATGACAAAACCTCCTTTCTATATATAGGAGTCTAAGGAGTCACAATATAATCCAGCCGACCTAACAATAATAATATAAAGCCACAAAAATAACAATAGAGGGATTCTATGCGGCACAGAAATAATAATATGGGGGTAATAGGGGCACAACAATATAATAAGGGATATAACTACAATAGTAATGGGGTAATCACTAGTATTATAAGGACCCAACATGCCCCTCTCCTTCAAAAAATTGTTGTCCTCAACGCTTGAGTAGTTCTGGATACTTCTGCATAAAATTCTCATCCTCCCATGTGGAATCTTCAGCGGATAAGTTCTTCCACTTGATAAGATACTCTGAAATTGATCGATTTCGTAGCTGTCGAGTTCTTGTTTCTGTGACTGCTTCCGGTTCCAATATAATTTTTCCTTCCTCGTCAAGTTCTGGCAATATTGTTTGAACTGGGAGCTTTTCGCCTATAACCTTCTTTAAACATGAAACATGGAAAACTGGGTGCAATCGAGAAGCTGCAGGAAGCTCCAATTTGTATACCATAGTACCAATCTTTTCCAACACCTTGTACGGACCATAATACTTTGGTGATAATTTATTATCCTTCTTAGCTTGCTTTAGGGACATTTGCTTATATGGTTGTAGCTGTAGGAATACCCAATCACCTACATCAAAACTTCTTTCGCTGCGATGTTGATCTGCCTGTTGTTTCATTCTATTTTGTGCCAACACGAGGTTATCCTTTAAGAGTTGGAGGACTTGTTGTTGATGTTCGATGTGATGTTCCACTGCTTGAACCTTAGAATTTTCTCTTAAATATGATGTGATTGATGGTGGTTGGTACCCATAAAGTGCCATAAATGGGGTCATTTTTGTTGCTGTATGGAAGGAAGTGTTATACCACCATTCAGCCAGAGGCAACCATTTGACCCATTGTGTCTGTTTATCAGATACAAAGCAACGAAGATATCCTTCCAAACATTTGTTTACTATCTCAGTTTGCCCATCAGATTGAGGATGATAAGATGAGCTATGAGCTAACTGAGTACCTAGACAAGAAAATAATTCTGTCCAAAAATTTCCAGTGAAAATGGGATCTCTATCACTTACAATAATCTTTGGGTTTCCATGTAGCTTTTGAACTGTTTCCATAAATGCAGTAGAAACTGTACTGGCTTTAAATGGATGTGATAATGCACAAAAGTGTGCATACTTGGTAAGTCTGTCAACTACCACCATGATGACACTCTTTCCCTCAGACTTGGGTAAACCTGTGATAAAATCCATTGAAACCTCCTCCCAACGTTGGCTTGGAATGGATAAAGGTTGTAATAGACCCGGTGTCTTAATTGTTTCAACTTTATTTTGTTGGCAAACCAAACATTCCGCCACAAACTTTTGAATATCTGATTTAAGGCCATCCCAAAAAAATTCCTTCTTAACCCTGTGGTAAGTTTTTAAAAATCCTGAGTGCCCTCCTAAGGGAGAAGTGTGCAATTCCATAAGAATCTTTTGTTTTAGCTGGGAATTCTTACAGAGGTATAAGCGATCTTTGTACCATAACGAATCATTTTTCCAGCTAAATGAATCAGAAGTACTGGAATCTTGTTGTAGCTTTCGAATAAGTGCCCACACTTCTTCGTCATTCTTCCATTCCTCCTTTGCTTCGTTTATCCAATCTGGTTGGATAATAGAAATGGCACACAACAATGCTTCCATATCCTCATCCTTTCTTGAGAGTGCATCTGCCACCACATTTTGCTTCCCTTTTTTGTAGATGATTTCAAAGTCATAACCCAACATCTTTGTGACCCACTTTTGTTGCTCTTCAGAGGATAATCTTTGTTCTAAAAAGTATTTAAGGCTATCATGATCCGTTTTTACCTTGAAGTGTCTTCCCATTAGGTAGGGTCGCCATTTCTTAAGTGCATGGAGTATTGCCAACATTTCCTTCTCATAAATAGCTTTTCTTAAAAACTTTCCCTTGATTGGACGACTTTCAAAAGCAATTGGTCTTTCATCTTGCATTAGAACAGCACCAATTCCATTTCCTGAAGCATCACATTCCACAATAAAGGTTTTTGTGAAGTCCGATGTAGCTAAGACCGGTGCTTGGCACATTGCCTCTTTAAGATGTTTAAAGGCCTTTGTTGCTTCCAGAGTCCATGAAAATGAATCTTTCTTCAATAATGTTGTTAGAGGTGCTGCTATTCTCCCATAATTCTTAACAAACTTGCGATAATACCCTGTCAACCCAAGAAATCCTCGCAGATGCTTTATGGATGTGGGGATTTTCCATTCCTTAATGGCTTTAATTTTGCTAGGGTCTACCTTAACTCCTTCATGAGATACAATATGACCCAAATATTCCACCTCCTAGACTCCAAAGAAACATTTGGATCTTTTTGCATATAATTGTTTCTCCTCCAATAGTTGTAGCACCTTATCAACATGTTCAACATGATCCTTCCAAGACTTGCTGTAGATTAGTATATCATCAAAAAATACCAACACAAATTTTCTAAGGAATGGTTTGAAAATTGAATTCATCAAACCTTGAAATGTTGAAGGTGCATTGGTAAGGCCAAAAGGCATGACCAAAAATTCATAATGACCCTCATGAGTTCTAAATGCCGTTTTCGGAATGTCTTCAATCTTCATTCTGATTTGATGATATCCCGAACAAAGATCCAGCTTGGTGAAGTAAATTGATCCATGCAATTCATCCAGTAATTCATCAATGACAGGAATGGGGAACTTATCTTTAATAGTGAGCTTGTTGAGCTCCCTATAATCTGGACACATGCGCCATGATCCATCCTTCTTGTGCACCAATACTACTGGAGCTGAGAAAGAACTTTGACTTGGTTGAATTATACCAGCCTCTAGCATTTCTGCAACCATACGTTCAATTTCACTTTTTTGGACATATGG
This sequence comes from Pinus tabuliformis, assembly GCA_031772625.1. NCBI lineage: Eukaryota > Viridiplantae > Streptophyta > Pinopsida > Pinales > Pinaceae > Pinus > Pinus tabuliformis. The sequence continues at coordinate 1,937,326,699 of CM062818.1, read as the reverse complement.
ATATCTGTACGGCCTGATATTTGGAGGAACACTTCTTGGAATCAGATGAATAGCATGATCATGATCATGCATAGGTGGGAGACCTTTGGGAGTCTCAAATACCTTGGAATGATTGTCCAGGACTTTTTGGAGATATGGAGAAATAGATGATTCCAATGTGGAAACATCTAGCGAACATAATTTTGCAATTACACCTCTTTGCTCCTTTTTTAGAAGCTTTGTCATGCCATTAGAGCTGATTATCTTTCCTGGTTTCCCTGCAATACCCCTTAATTCAACTTCCTTTCCTTCCACAGAAAATTTCATGAAAAGTTCTTGAAAATTAAAAGCTATTGTACCCAAGGATTGTAGCCATTGGACTCCTAGTACAACATCAGCACCTCCCATTGGAATGGAAAGCATTGGGCTAGTCAATACATATTCTCCCATGGATAGCTTGATATTATGGCACTTTCCAGAACAATTTATTGTTCCTCCATTTGCAATCATCACTTGACACTCTGGTGCTGGATATAGGAAGCAATTCAATTCTTTTGCTACCCTACAATGAATAAAATTGTGGGTGCTTCCTGAATCAATCAACACTATTACCTTTTTCTTCTTGATTTGTCCTTCTATCTTGATGGTTTGAGGAGTGGTAATTCCCGCCAATGCATTACAAGATATGGTCGGATTTATTTGTTCTTCATCTAGTGATCCAGATTTAAACAGGAACGCAATAGATTACAGAGATAACCATAAATACAGAGATGCGATAACCATAAAAACAAAGATGCAGCGGAAATAATACTTCATTTCATCAATGGAGAATACTGAAATATGCTTACAAATAGAAATAACCCAGCTAGGGCGATGGTAGCTTATCTCTGAGAAGAGATGTGTCAGCTACATGCCTCTGAACTGTTTCAAACTATGTTACAATGAGGCTCAAAGGCCTATTTATTGTTGAGAAACAATGGAAAACCCTTAACATTCCGAAATCTAACCCTAGAAGATGAAACGCCAAATTGTGGGCCCCGTTTGGGTAAATAGGTACATCAATTTCCCGGGGTCGTAACTTTGGCATACGATCTTCGTTTGACGCGTACGATAGCTCGTTAGAAAGATCTATCCGAGTACTACCGCTTTGGGAGGCAACATCGGTCCATGGACCCATGTTGCCCCAGATTCCCAAAAAAACATCGTTTAGGGCCTCAAAACGGCTCCGGAAGTTCAGGACCCGAAAAACTACTAAAAATAGTAAATTGTGCTACAATTTAGGAAACTGAAAAGACTGAAAGAGACAGTTGTGGGGGTCCAAATGGGTTGGTGGGTGGCCACCAACATCCACCTGGATCATTCCTCCCCCCTTAGGAAGCAATGGTCCCCATTGCGTTGAGTTCCTCCATCTACTGAACTTGTCCTGCAATCTCTGATGTGTCCAGTGATGGTGGGAAGCATGGTCGACGATGGTCCACATTGAACATTTGGTCCAGGCGAAGGAATGGAGGAATGATGTGCTCCAAAGCATTGTTCCCCATAGCCTTGGTATTGCTGTATGGACCATGTCGGAGTGGTCTGAGTTTCTGATGGGTTCTGGTAAGGTGTTCTCTCTGCATATGCAACCAGACTTTGTCGCCCACTTGAAGCTTGTGTGGTACCCCTGTGCGTGAGAAGTTGTTCCTGTGTTCTGTCATGACCGTATTCCTTTGCTGCTGCTGCGTAGAGGAACCCTTTGCAGGGGTCATGGATGTAGCAACAATCTTCCCCTTACTTTGGGAGTGGACCAGACAGATGAATTTCCTGGTCTGTGATATGAGCTTGCTGCCTTTCTTAGCAGTGATCAAAGATGTGGCAGTAGGTGGGGCTACCTCCGGTATCCTGTATAATGAATTATTTAAAGAAATAATGACAGCACGAGGCCTTGACTCATACACAGCATGTCGCCTCCACAAGTATGGTTGGCATAATAATACATCACAAACATCCAGAGGTGTAACATCACACAATACCTCGTCTGTGAAGGGCTTGATGCTGTAGGGAAGGCGGCACTGCTGGCGAACTTTTAGATCTCGTCCTTCGTGAAGCCACCCGATACTGTACGGTTGTGGGTGCGATGTAGTCGGTAGGCCCAACCGCTTCACGACCTCTGCTGAAATGAGGTTCTTTTGGCTGCCACTATCGACAATGAATTGTAGCGGCGAACCCTTCACCCACATCTGTGAGTGGAAAAGACGCCCCCCTTCCTCTGGATTTTCGGGCTCATCTTTCTGGATCTTGGCAGTGGCAACAGTGGCGCTGGGATCCGCATCAATGATCTGCTTCCCTTTGCAATTCCCCTTGTCGGGTTCTGGCTCAGGGTCGGAACATGCATCTGATTCGGAAGCCTTCAACTCAGCCACCAGTGACTGCTTGGTCCAACACTCACTTGTGTTATGAGTGGGACTCTTGTGGAACTCACACCACTTCCCTGTGTCCTTCTTCGGCTTCATGGTGTTGTTCTTTTCTTGCGGCTTCAACGGGTTGTCTTGGGTCACCCCGCCTTGGCTTTGTCCTTTGGGCTTCGGATTTGCAGATCCAAAGTCTCGCTTCTTCTGTTTGAACTTTTGCTTGATTTTGACAGCGTATCGGTATGCTGTGCCGAGTGAGGAGATGTTCAAGAACACCATCTCTTCCTGGATGTATCTGTGCAGGAAGCCACGGTATTTGAGTACCAGATGCAGCTCAGAATCTTTGATACCCAACTGTGTGCGAAGGGTATGAAAAATGTTTGTGAACTCCGGCACATCTTAGTCTCGTCCCTGCCGCAGTGTGGTCCATTTGATGTATTTGTCCTCATAGCTTCCGACAGGGTAGTACTGCTCCTTGATGGCATCCCGAAAGTCATTCCAAGTGGGTGCGGCTGAAAATAGTGAGCTTGTACTTTCATCCTTCTGCTCACAGTAGGTTTCCCACCAGTCCTTGACGTGGGGGGCTGCTTTGAGAAGAGCGAAAACAATCTTTTCCCGACTTGAAAATTCATGAACAGAAAAATACCCATCTAGCAGATTTAACCATTTATCTACGGCATCTGCGTCTATTTGACCCTCGAATATGGGGATTTCAAAATTAACTTGTACCTTAAAGGGCGTGGCATTTCCATAGTAGCTGTTGGAAGCCTATGCGTCACCTCTGGGTAGCCGCTGAAGGATCTGCGCAAAGCTATCCATCATCACGTTCCGTTGTCGCTCGAGGGCTTCTTCCAGCAAGATTTTGATAGGATCTCCTGCCCCCTCGTCTTTCTTCTCATCCGCCATGGGAGGCCGTCGGGATTTTCGAGGCTGGTCTTGCAAAGGTTCGACCAGTTCAAGCCCTAACTCCTTATATCCCGACCTCGTTGGGGACATGCAAATAAAAACAGAGGAAAAGCAGACCGCTCTGATACCACTGATCCAGATTTAAACAGGAACGCAATAGATTACAGAGATAACCATAAATACAGAGATGCGATAACCATAAAAACAAAGATGCAGTGGAAATAATACTTCATTTCATTAATGGAGAATACTGAAATATGCTTACAAATAGAAATAACCCAGCTAGGGCGATGGTAGCTTATCTCTGAGAAGAGATGTGTCGGCTACATGCCTCTGAATTGTTTCAAACTGTGTTACAATGAGGCTCAAAGGCCTATTTATTGTTGAGAAACAATGGAAAACCCTTAACATTCTGAAATCTAACCCTAGAAGATGAAACGCCAAATTGTGGGCCCCGTTTGGGTAAATTGGTACATCAACTTCCCAGGGTCGTAACTTTGGCATACGATCTCCGTTTGACGCGTACGATAGCTCGTTAGAAAGATCTATCCGAGTACTACCACTTTGGGAGGCAACATGGACCCATGTTCTCCCAGATTCCAAAAAAAATGTCGTTTAGGGCCTCAAAACAGCTCCGGAAGTTCAGGACCCGAAAAACTGCTAAAAATAGTAAATTGTGCTACAATTTAGGAAACTGGAAAGACTGAAAGAGACAGTTGTGGGGGTCCAAATGGGTTGGTGGGTGGCCACCAACATCCACCTGGATCATCTAGGCTTTGTTCCTGGAATATATTCTCTTCTTTTTGACCTTTCTTGCTCCTTTTCTTCTTCCTCTTCACAATCTATGTAGAATAATTTCTTCTCAGCACACTTATGACCTTTTGTGTAGTTGCTATCACAATTGTAACAAAGCCCTTTTGCACTTTTTTCTTCCAATTGTTGTGGTGTCAACCTTGTAGGTTGTGGAAGACTATGGGCAACAACACTTCCGTATTTATAGTTGTGAATGGTATGCTTCCTAGTTGCCATAATTTTTCTTTCCATTTTTCTTGCTAACCTGAATTCCTTCTCTAATGAATCAGGTTCCCAAAGGCGCACATCATGTTGGATATTATCCTTTAAAGACCCTATGAACACATCAATCCTATGCTCCTCTGGAATATCTTTTACCCTTATGTTCAATTTTTGGAACTCGTCAATGTGCTCCATTATTGAACCCTTTTGTTTGAGACTTATCAATTGGCTAAAAAAAGTGTTGCTTTTTGTATCCTCATAATGTGCTATCAATTCTTCCATAAAAATTGCCCAAGTGATAAATTGTTTACGAGAACAAAGCCATTGATACCATACAAACTGATTTGGTTCCAAATATAAAGTTGCCATACGTACCTTTTGTGTGTTTTGCACATTATTGAGATCGAAGAATTGCTCCATATGTAATATCCATGTGGTAGGATCCTTGCCATCAAACTTCCTCATATCTATTTTTGGAATGTGGTGATTCTTCGATCCAACATTAGTGTCTATGGAATCATGATTAACATTTCTTTTGTTCTCATCATGAGTTTCCTTTACTACCTTTTCACCATTAGTAAGTATTTCTTGTAGAAAATTAGTCAAATCTGTCTTCAAATCTGCCATGCCTGTCTTCAAATTTGTGTTCAAATCTATCTTCAAATTGTCCATCTTAGCTTCCATGCCATTCATCTTAGCTTCCACGCCATTTATCTTAGCTTCCACGCCATTTATCTTAGCATCTGTTAACTTTTGTGAGCGTGACATTTGTTGCACTTGTTCTTGTAATTTTGATATATCATGTAGCATTTCTTCCTCTTCTTCATGAGTCATGCTAGAGATTTCAGGTTCCTTACTAGGTGTTTTCATTTTCTTTCCTCGGGGCATCAGTTACCGATAATAATGCTCTACTATGCCCTTTGAATTCCTTCACAATAAATTTTCAAACCAAGCTTAAGCAAAAATTTAAAAAATCTACACACCTTTTTTCACTTTGTAGGAGCTCGATATTGCCTCTGATGTATCTATGTACTTTCCAGTCATCTAGTTCTGAACTTGTGACCTATAGTAGCTCTCTATTTCTTCTTTCCAATGCCACAAGTCTGACCCAAATTGGATTCTCCAAGGAAGAGTTATGCGAAATCTCCCACAGTGACTTGATTATAGACTAGTTCAGTAGAGCTAACTTGTACGACGTGCCGCGAGTCACTGTTTCGACCTTTGGATCTAAAAAACACCCACAAGAAACTACAGTCCGTCCTCTTTCTGTACCTTTTTACGAAATTTCAATCCGATCCTCAGAGAGAAAGTTATGACGATTTTCCCCAGGTCACCTGTTTTGAATGTAATTCAGGAGTCTGCCAAAAGACCAACTTCCTCAGATCATATCTCCGAAAATATCGCGCGAGAAGCTCTGAAATTCAGACCCAAGGTTCAGCGCCAATTCTTCTCAAATGAATTTTTTTTGCGACTTCTGAAATGTCACAGAAAAAAAGTTATAGCGAAAATGCCACGATGACCTGTTTGGAGCAGCGAAACCCTAGAATCCAAAGCTCTGATACCAAATGTTATGAAACCAGCTCAAGAAAAGATAGAAAAGATAGATCAACGCCTTAGAATTCAGCCTCTTCGAGGGGGCAACCTCCTTTACATTACATAAATGAACAATTCTTGGATGATACAAATGACAAAACCTCCTTTCTATATATAGGAGTCTAATGAGTCACAATATAATCCAGCTGACCTAACAATAATAATATAAAGCCACAAAAATAACAATAGAGGGATTCTATGGGGCACAGAAATAATAATATGGGGGTAATAGGGGCACAACAATATAAATAAGGGGTATAACTACAATAGTAATGGGGTAATCACTAGTATTATAGGGACCCAACACTGACTCACCTCCCCGCAATCATCTATATATGGATCCCTCATCCCAGAGATCTAGAGGCTGGAATTTTGTATCTTGTAAGGAAGTGTTGTTGGTTTCCTGGTGGAATATCATAGTGTTGGGTGATCTAAGCTTTTCATGAGGTGAAGAAGGGCTTTCATGCTAGGAGGATGACGCTGGGTCAGATCAATGGGTTGTAATCCTCTCTTCTAATATTTATATCAATAAAGCTTTTCAATTTTTTCTCCACATTCTTGTATGTCTGACAATATATGCATTTGTGTGGTCAATATATATCTGGTCCTATATTGTTTATGATTGTAGATCTCTGCACTTTGAAGGTATTATGCTGCTTTGACTTTACAGGTACTCTTTGAAGCAGAGTGGTCAAGGGAGAAGCGGCAAAGACCTGTCGGTGAGGAGAAGGAACAAGCAAAGAACCAAGCGCAAGATCGAGGTTGGTATTCTTTGATCCTCTCTTATCTACTTCTCATAAAGGAAAACGAAAGTAACTTTAATCTATTTGTTTCTAAGATAGCTACCCATCTTAGTGGGACTAGCAGCTCTGCATAGACACTAGATTTCCCGATAACAAAATGGCGACTCCACTGGGGAGTGAATAGATTGTTTGCTTGTCTATACTTGTTTGCTTTATAAACTTACAGACGAAGCCTAAAGTTAAGCTAGCTAGCCTTCGAACTGCATTTGCTATGCAAGTGCAAAGTAGATCAATGTTGCTTCAGTCTATCTCCAGGTTTTTTTATAAACTGAACAATTGATTTCCAAACATCCTAATTGCCCTAGTGGTGGCTCTAGTAACCTCATTAGATCAGCCCCTGTTATTTCTATTTACTGACTATCATTAGCTCAGCCTAAATCCCTGAACTAAGTTGCAAACTGTGACGAAGAACCAAGTTGAAGTCTCGTCCCTGGACCATCACACTTTCTCCTCTTGGGAATCTAGATGCATCGCACCTCCCGTGTGCAGTAGGTGCGCTGCATCGCACTTTCCCTATGTTGTAGGTGCACTGATCAGATAAGACCTATTCTGCTTCCAGATTTTTGTTTCTTTGTTCACTCTCTTCAACTTTATTCAAGAGTTTTGCTGTTTGTGATCAGTATACCACTGTGGAAACTCCCTTCCTTTTCATGATTCCACCTCCATAGTACAAAGAATTGTGAATTTTTTATGTATTGTGCGCCATTTACAGTTCTCTTTTACAAAAAGTAGCGTAATCAAACTGTTGTCTTTTGATTTGGAAGTGTCGCAAGTGTCATTTTCAGTCAAAGAAAAGAATCCTATCGTTCTTGATGGTCGATTGTACAGTTACTCTTGTATTTGATTTGAATTAGTAGTTTTTCAAGTGTCGAAAGAAGTTTTCAATTCAAAATCACAAAGTGTCGTCATTATCTTCCTTTCATTTTTGAAGAGAAATTTGTTAGTACTGTTGCTTTGAAAAGACAATTCAGATTTGTACTTAGCATTATTCTTGTCATTCACACATTAAGAAGGCGGAAAACAAATACATGCATGTGCATTTGCATTTAGACTGCTTGTTGGTTGGATTTAGGACAGTGCATCTAGTGTGTGTTGAAAAGTGTGCAACAAGAAATGCTTGTTGAGAATGCAACAAGATGATGGAGCTTAGTGGAAAGGAGTGGCCTTCACTAAGTGGGCCCGCAGGGTATTTTTGGCGCAAAGTCTATTTTTAGACTATGTCTATTTTTAGACATATGGATCATGTCTATGAGTTGCAGGATGTTCTTTATGGATGATTGGTCATGTTGGGAAAAATAGATGGACTTCTATTTTTGGATCACAGTAGGAGTGATCAGAGTCTATTTTTAGACTGCTAGTCAAAAATAGAAAAGTCAAATATTATTGTCTCGTAATAATATTTAGACTATAAACTTTATCTTATCCTCTTGGAGCACTTCAGTTTGAGCTACAGATGTGGCACATGTAGCTGTCAGAAGGAAATACGCTTTCTTTGTGGGTCAGTTGAGTTGTTGCATGCAGGACTTCAGTTAGAACTCAAGCAGTTGAGTTTGGTGGAGTTGATTGTGGAGTTGATGGAGTTGTGTTCAGTTTGACTTTGTTAAACTAGTTGTAATTAGTCTAACTGCAAATAGACTAACGATGAGTTGTTAAACTAATTATTAACTCATAAAGCAACTAAAGAATACATCAGTTAACTCAGTTGCATGTCAGTGCATGTACAGTTCAACAGGGACAGGTGTTAGAGGTTGAGATTTCTATCAGTTGTGACTATAGTTGTGCATGAGGATTTGCACAAGCAATGTATTGGGTATGCCCATGAGGATTGCACAACATATGCCCAGTAGAATAGCCTGTGAACACGTGATTTCTAGTGTGAGTGATTTTCACAAATTAAATAGGAGTTTGGATCAGCCATTCATCATTCATTCTCTTGCAGGGTTGTGCAGTGGAGGCAGGCAAAGCAGTGGAGGAGATTTGAGCAGTGATTGATCAGATCTGAGCTAGTTTTGTGTGTAACAGGTGGAGATAGTGCTGGATACTTGTGAGGAGTATTGTACTATGTAATGTTACATGTTCTCAATCATTAATATACAGATAGTGTGGGGTTTTCAGCTGTAAGTTTTCCCTGGGTTACATACTGTGTTGATGTGTGCATGCGATTGATGTTTCATTATTTTTGATGCTGCTAGATTGTTGATCAACGTAGAGGAGCTTATGTATTGTGCATGTGTTCCACAATAGTGCATGATCAGGATAATCTTTGTTGAATATGTGTTTATTATTCAAAATTTCTACAGTGTGTTCTCTCTGCTCTATGTTGAAAGAATATCATCTCTCTTTCCTTAGTAGCTAGGATTTTCATTGCAAAAAGAAGATTAAACAATTGTATATCATCTTAGATTGCATTTTAGGAATTATATATCTACATCACACGGTGAACCTGCAAGGCAAATTTCTTAAGAAAGATCAACTGTAAAATAAATTCAATGAACATAAAAACACTTTGGAACTTAATGCACAACATTTAGAAGTCTAGGCTAAAGACGTATTTCAGCGTTGTAAATCTTGGTAACTATTGCTTTCATTGTTGGTTGGGTGATTCCTCCTCTTTGAGACGAAAAGTGCCAGTATGGACTTGTGCTCCCACGTACCGTCGAGTATATATTGGGAGACCAAAATAGGCTATATCCTTTATCCATAGGAAGTCGTGTCTGTCGCCCTATCAATCGCAATGCACTGAACACAACATTTGGGAAGATTGACTACCGTACTGTAAAAAGTATTCTGTAGTTTTGCGATTGGTTTGGTAATCCCTCTGTCTAGATTTCCAGAGTAGTCTCTTTCATTCCTTTTCAGACTCCTTAAAGGAAAAGGTCCATCTGAGCACTTGTCACTTCAAGCTCATTAAAAATCAAAGGCGACTAGAGTCATCTTTTGTTTTTTCTCGACTCTTAAAAATTGAAAAAACAAGTTGTGTCAAAGCGTCTAAAATTCATTTAATTCGGAATCATTTTCCCCTTTATTTTTAGTTGATCGAGTAATCCGAAATAATAGAGGAAATTCAATCAAAACCCCGTCGTTCGCGAAGACTTACGAGTCAACCGTCTTTGTCTCTGGAAACAAAACTATTCCGGACAAAGCGAACTCGTTTAACCGGATCAAAGTCCCCTAGTTTGGTTGGAACAAGTGTTCCGACACCCTCAGAGACTCCGGTTACTCCAAACATTTCTGTTATCCCTGCCTCTACAGAAGAAGTTCCACAGTCACAAGAGGACAGTAGAACTGATCCTACTATGAAGGTAAACACTTCTATTCCTGAACCGGCCCCATCTACAGCTGATTCGGAAGGTGTTATTCCCCAAACATCTGTCGTTGCAGAATCTATGCCTTCTTTGGCACCGGAAATATTTTATGGACCTGACGGTCTACCTCTTCCACCTGGATTGATTGCTATATTAGAGATTGTGGAGGATCCCCCATTTAGTACTCCATCAATTTTTGGAGTTGGGATCACCCTATATCCTTCTTCGTCAGAAATTAGTCTCCCATCATCGGAAGTTCCTGTAGAATCGCTAGGAAATCTTTTGGATAGACTAGATGTGTCTAAAAAATTGTCGACATCTAAGACTGTGTCATATGACACAGCAGCGGCAGAAATTCCTACTGTTACTCCAACAATGTTCGCTGGCGTACCGTCTGTCCCAACTAGCTCTCAATCGCTAGATGGCATCCATCCAGGGACTGTTTCGACAGTATGGTATGTTCCCGTTTGTTTGTCTGGAATAATATCTGGAATCTCTTATGTTGAAACTCAGCGAATTGATCCTTCGCAGTGTCAATTTGGGCAGTCCGGTCCTCAAAGGCAGATCATTCCTTTGGGTACTGGATTTCCGCCTTATGGGGGGCAATATACCCTTTCATTGTCTCCTCTGGGAGAAAAAACATACGAGAGTTCACAACAGAATTCAGGTTATGCTGGAATTACATCCAGTGGTTGGGTGCCAATACTGCCTCAACAACCAAGAGTTGTATACTCAATGCAACAAAGTCTACCTGTGTCAAATATCCCCACTACACTGGCTATTGTGACGGTGTCACAAGTGCAAGCGTTGCCTGTTATATGCCAACCTCAAGTCTCTCAGGTCGCAATTCAACAACCTCTTATCTCTACGACGCCACCATAATCATCGATTAGTGGCTGCTTAACTATAATGACCCAGGCTCAAACGGGTATCATCATCCCTCATCTTGGTCAAACGGCCAGTATTGGACAACAGAAAATGGTTTCACAACCATGGCTGGTGCAATATAAACAACCGCAATTCCAACAAGTTTACCAAGGATCTGAGCACCAAATCTTTGCAAGTAATGGGTAGCCGTATATTCAAAACGGTCAACATCAACCATTTCATAATGGTTATGCCCATCAACCTTACCAAAGTTATCAACATCAAATGCACTATGTTGGTATGCAAAGACCCACTGCTTAGGCAATCCCATCTTATCCTGGGTATGCTTCGCCAAACCTGAATCAACAGTTGCCCTTCGTGGCAACTTTAGAGTTACCAGATGTAAATCAGCTGACAAACGATCCAATTTCTTACGCCCCTTGGTGGCCAGCGATTCCACATAAACTTCCATCAGATATTCCTAAATTTAATGGAAATCCAGGTGAAGACCCGTCAAATCATGTGATGAACTTTCATCTATGGTGTTCATCTAACACTCTAAATGATGATTCGATTAGGCTTCATCTTTTTCAGCGAATGTTAACTGGTCCGGTAGCAAAACGGTATATCGAATTGCCTAGAGCCTCATTCGATAACTTCAGCACCCTAGCCACAACCTTTTTAACCCATTTTCAGTTACCCATAAGGTACGAAATAGGAACAAGCTTCTTACCAATTTCAAACAGACAACATCCACTCACATATCTGATCATATTCATGAGTGGCGACGTCATCGTAGAATGGTGAAAACATATGTCCCTGATCAGCTGCTAGTTGAATGGTTTATTAAGTCATTATTACCTTCTATTATGGAAGATGTGGCAAAGGGAGGAGTCATCACTGAAGAGCAAGTCATTTCTCGTGTGCAATATCTAGACTTGATATATACTCAGTCTAGCACGCTCTACGATAAAATCCCCGATGCTTCTAGACCGGAATTCTCCATTCCTCCCCTTCCTAAATCAAGCAAAGACTCTCATGCCGGCGATGGCGTGATAGGTGCGACTAGCACGAAAACCATAAAAGCTACATCAAAGAAGGCTTGTACGGTTTCAAGTCAAAATGCAAATGAGGAGCTTCTCGCCTCAGAGGTAAATGCCGTGTCGACTGACAAAGGCAAAGAACCAAAGCAACTAGGGGGCAAGAAGAAAAAGAAAGGGAAGAAGAAAAAACAGGAGTCGTCTCTTGAAAAATCTTCTGCAAACCCTTCTGGAGATAGGAAACCAAGTCATCCATGCTTCATATGTGATGAGGATCATTGGACGAAAGATTGTCCACATAAAGCCGAGCTTAGAAAATTCTTTAAGAATTCAAAAACCTCGGTGGTATTGACTGATCCGTTTCCAAATGCAGGAACAAATCTGGTTGCTAGTACCGATGCTTCCCCGTCCCAAGTGCTAATGTTGTCTGTTTCGAAGTAGCAAAATGATGCTTTGATATCAATAAGGAATAAAGATTACGGGAATCCACAACTGTTAGACAACAAGGCTAATGATCAACCTAGTAGTTCGACAACAACTTTGACCGAAGTTGTGCCACCCATCATTCCTGAACTAACGATAAAGCCGCCAAAGGGAGTAGTACACAAATCGACATTTAATCCTTGTGCCAGAGCAGCACAACATTATAATATAGTGGAGGATCTGGCCCAATTGCTGTCCGCTATGTCAACACTCGAGGTACTGCAAAATTGCCCCTCCCAAAAGCAGGCTTTATTATCAGCAATAGGTGGGATTGACCCAACGAATTCCAATCTTGTGGCCTTTAATCATAAAGGATATGACCGTCAGTTACCAGCTCAAGTAGCTTTCCTTATCCAAGTGAAAGCCCTCAACAAAACTGTTCATCAAACAATTATTGATGAGGAGGCATCTACATGTATTATGTCGATGAGTTGTTGGAAAACTTTAGGATCTCCACCCTTGTCGCAATCTTCGACGACATTAAAAGCATTTGATGGACGAACATACACCCCATATGGGATTTTAAGTAACTTGCAAATCGAACTGGGGGGCAAGACAGTAGAAATTGATGTTGAAGTGATCGACAGAAACCTCGATTACAACATACTGTTGGGAAGGCCCTGGATATATGCTATGGCTGCCGTTGTGTTGACCTACTTCAGGAAGATTGCATTTCCCTTCCAAGGAGGTATTACAATCGTCAACCAGCAAACATTTCTCCCCAATAGTTCACAAGTTACGGGAAGCATTCTGATGATCCATGGAAGCCTTCATTCGCTTCAAAATATCGGAGTAGGCCTACTAAAAGACCCTATATTAATGGGGACTTTTTCCCTACTGCCTCCAATCAATCTGGCGGAAGTGGCAATGGTGGGAACCTACAATATGATAGCTTCTATTCAAAAGATGTCTAAAAATGATATTAGCATGGACCATCTGTAGGTATTGCCTCCAAGCCCAATAGAAATATTGTAGCAATCAATATTTTCAGCATGGGAGGCAAACCCAAATCAATGCTCATCAAGCGTTTGGATAGATAGGTCTAAGGAATATGGCACCCATTCAGATCCTTGGTCGCAAGTACATACTATAGACGAAGGAATTGTTCAGCCAATGATGATTGATGGGGCACCATGGGAAGATTACCACCATCGTTCCCGTCTTCCGGATTACAAGGAAGATAGTTCCAGTGACCTTCATCATCCATCAGTTTTTGATTTTCTATCAAATATTGTAAAAATGGTGGATTCCGAATGAAACTTGTCCAATATTGAAGAGACTATTGCCATAAATATCTCGACCAAAACAGATGTTGTAGAGAATATTCATGTCGGCAAATCTTTTTCTTCTTCAGAACTGGAAATATATTACACTCTTTTTCACGAGTTCAGAGATGTCTTTTCCTGGTCGTATGATGAAATTCCAAGAATTGACTCTAGCATAGTTGAACACGAAATTAAGATGTATCCAGATGTCAAACCAGTATGACAACGGCTACGGCAGGTGCACCCTAAGAAAGCCGCTGCCATCAAGGCAGAAGTTGAAAAACTTCTCCATGCTGGTTTTATTTACTCGATTCCTCTAACCGATTGGGTATCGAATATTGTTCCTGTAATGAGAAAACAAGGAACGATTAGAGTGTATGTCGATTATATGGATGTAAATCAAGCTTGTCCGAAAGACAACTATCCTACACCCTTCATTGACCAGATAATTTATCAATGCACCAGATGTGAAATCTTTTCATTTATGGATGGATTTTCCGGGTATAATCAAATTAACATCTGCCCACAGGACTAGTCAAAGACTGCATTTATTTGTCTGTGGGGCACATTCACATATCGCAAGCTACCCTTTGGTTTAAAGAACACAGGGGCAACATTTCAGAGGGCAATGAATTATGCCTTCCATGACATAAAGAACATCATTCAACCATATCTCGGTGTTCTTCCGGCTCATTCGCGAAAGCGGACCGATCATCTGTAGCATTTGAGAGCGATATTTCTATGTTGTTGAGACTACAAAATATGACTCAATCCACACAAATGCATGTTTTGTGTCAGTTCTGGTCATTTACTTGGCTTTGTGGTCTCAAAGGATGGGATTCGTCTGGACCCATGTAAGGTTTAGGCAATCATTGATTTGCCTCCACCTTCAAATTTGTTTCAGATTCAGAAACTCCAAGGGAAAGCAAACTTTCTGAGGAGGTTCATTCCAAATTACGCCGAACTTGCTAAAGGTTATACTCGTCTATTGAAAAAAGAAGTACCCTTCATCTGGGATCAGGTCGTGCAAGCTTCCTTTGATGCTTTAAAGGAATCCATAATAAAATTATCATTAATGTATGCTCCCGATTATCAAAAAGACTTTAACCTGTATCTGGCTGCAACAGATACAACCATCGCAATGGTTTTAGTTCAAGGAGACAATGGAATTGAGCATCCTATATATTATTTGAGTAGAAACTTAAATGATATAGAAAGAAAATACTCCTACATTGAAAAGCTAGCTCTCACAGTTGTTCAAGCGATACAGAGATTTCGACACTATGTCCTCTTTCGAAAAACTACCATTTTGTCAGATTGCAACCCCATGACTTATATATTGTCGTGACAGTTGCTGGGGGGAAAATATTCAAAATGGATAGCAATTTTACAAGAGTTTGATCTAGAATTCATAAAATCCAAATCGAAGAAAGCCCTGGTTTTTGCGGAGTTACTATGCGATCTCCCATTGTCGTCCAACGATGCCACATCAAAAGAGGCGATCGTGGATGAATCTTTGTTTCTGATATCTTCAAGCAATTCGTGGTATGGAGACATAATAATCTATCTCCAAACCCAAACATATAGGTCTTATACCTCTCGCTCGAAACAATGACGCATTTGATACCAAGCAAAGGAATACATGATCGTCGGTGATACGCTTTACCGTCGTGGTGTCGATACAGTTCTGCAGAGGTGCCTCACCCACGAGGAGGCTGAAAAAGTCCTGAATGATTTTCATTCAGGCGCGTGTGGGGGGCATCAATCTGGTTACGCTACAGCGCAAAATATTTTATGAGCAAGATACTTTTGGCCAACAATCTTCAAAGATTGCATAACAGCAGTCAGAAGTTGTCATGCTTGTCAAATCTTCAATCACAAAACCAAAATACCACCCGCACCTCTGCAACCAGTAGTTGTTGTTGGGCCATTCGCCAAATGGGGCATAGATTTCATGACCTGTAACCCCACCTCGGCCGGGGGCCATTGTTATAGACATTTTTGGGCACTACAAACCCAAGCATAAAATGTCCATAAACCAAGGGCTCCTAAGTCCCTAAAAGTGTTGTTCTAACCCCTAAAGGAACAAGGTCAACTGATTACAGCTTCTCCCAAAAGTTCTCCATGAAAAACTGCTCAGAATTGGTCAAAACGGGATCATTTCAGCTGCCCCATAAGCAAAGTGCGTTGCATCTCACCTAAACAGACTGTGTGGGTGCGTTGCATTTCAAAAAGCCCTTCTATGGGGTGCGATGGGAGAGAAGTGACAAATGGCAGTGTCATTCCGCGAGGTGGAGAGGCATGGAAACTTCCAGAAACTTCTCCTGTGACACTTGCCTCTTTGAATTCGACCAAGGATGAGTAAGAGATCATCAATCTCCAAGCGGAAGCAAGAACTATCAGAGGGAAGACACTAATCAAATCACAAGCTGACTCATCTCCCTTACATATATCAATATATGGATCCCTCATCCCAGAGATCCAGAGGCTGGAATTTTGCATATTGTAAGGAATTGATGTTGGTTTCTTGAGACAACATCAGATTGTTGGGTGATCTAAGCTTTGTATGAGGTGAAGAGGGGCTTCCTTGCTAAGAGGATGATGTTGGGTCAGAACAACTGGTTGTAACTCCCCTTGGCTCTTTCTTATTTATCAATAAAAGCTATTCAAGTTTTCCTCCATACTCTTGTGTCACTTATGTTTACTGCATTTGTATGGTCAATTTACATATGATCCTAGATTGTTTATGATTATAGATCCATGTTCTTGTATAGTGCTATGCTACTGTGATCTTACAAGTACTCTGTGAAGCTGGGCGTGCAAGGGAACAAGTATCGAAAGACTATCAAGAGAGAGAGGAATCGAACCAGGAGATTAGCGCAAGACAGAGGTTGGTCTTCTTTGTTCTTCTCTCATCTATATTTCATAAAGGAAAAACAAAAGTAGCTTTGCTTTGTTTGTTTCTAAGGTAGCAATCACACCTTAGTGGGATAAGCAGTTCTGTGTAGACACTTTTCCCTGTAACAAAATGGCGACTCCGCTGGAGACGAATTAGTTTGTTTGTTTATCTCCCTTGTTGTCTATTTTATAAACATACAGACGGAGCCTGAAGTCGAGCCAGGTAGTTTTCAAACTGCATTTGCTATGCAAATGCAAAGTAGATAAATGCCGCTTCAGTCAATCTCCGAGATTTGTTTATAACTTAAACAACTGATTCACAAAATCTCTGATTGCCCCTTGCGGTAGCTCTTAGATGCTCCTTAGATCTACCCCTGATTGTTGCATTACTGATTACCATTTTCTCGGCCAAAACCCATGAACTGAACTGCAAACTGTGACCCAGAACCCAAGAAAAGTCTCGTCTCTGGCCCAGCGCAGGTACTATTCTGTGAATCTGAAATTCAGCGCACTTCCCGAGTGTAGTAGGTGCGCTGCATTTCAAATTCCCTGTGTTACAAGTGCGCTGATCAGACTAGGCATTGTTCAATTTTGGTTTTTGTAGTTCATTCTTTCCAGTTCTATTCATGAATTTTTCTTCCTGTAATTAGTATATCTCTGTTTGAAACCCCTTTTCCTTGCTATTATTCCGCCTCCTTTGTACAAAAGAACTGTAAATGTTTTTGTGTGTTTGTTGGGCCATTTTCAGTTCTCCTTTGCAAAAGTAGTGTAATCGTACTGTCGTCCTTTGATTTGAAAGCGTCACAAGTGTCATTTTCAGGCATAGGAAAGAGTTTGATTGTTGTAGATAGTCGATTATCCTGTTACTATTGTATTTGGTCTGAATTTGTAATTTTTTAGTGTCAAAAACAAGTATTCATTTCAAAATCGTAAGGTGTTGTGATTGCCTCCATTTTTTATTTCGAAAAGAAACTTGTTGATAACTGTCGCTTGAAAGTAATTCAGATTTGTGCATCAACTTTATTTTTACCATTTACATACTAAGAAAGTCAAAAACAAATACATGCATGTGCATTTGCATTTAGACTTTCTGATTGGTTTGATTTAGGAAAGTGCATTTAGAGTGTGCTCTTTGCTCTTTGTGAAAGAATTATGTCTTTATTTCCTTAGTAGCTAGGATTTTCATTGCACAAAGAAGATAAAAAGATTGTTTATCATCTTAGATTGCATTTTAGGAATTATACTACATCTCACGGTGAACCTGAAAGGCAAACTTCAATAAACAAGATCAACTATAAAATAAATTCAATGAATCTAACAACGCTTTGGAACCTAACGCACAACATTTAGAAGTCTAGGCTAGAGACGTATTCCGGCGTCATAAAGCCTGGTAACTATGGTTCTCACTGATGGTTGGGTGATTCCTCCACTTTGAGACGATAAGTGCCAGTACGGACTTGTGCTCCCACATACCGTCGAGTATATTTTGGGAGACCACAATAGGCTTAATCCTTTATCCATAGGAAGTCGTGTCTACCGCCCTATCGATCCTAATGCACTGAACATAGCATTCGGGAAGATTGACTGCCGTACCGTAAAAAGTATTCTACAGTTTTGCGATTGGTTTGGTAATCCCTCTACCTAGATTTCCAGAGCAGTCCCTTTCGTTCCTTTTCAGACTCCTTAACGGAAAAGGTCCATCTGAGCACTTGTCACTTCAGGCTCATTAAAAATCGAAGGCGACTAAAGTCATCTTTTGTTTTTTCTCGACTCTTAAAAATTGAAAAAACAAGTTTTGTCAAAGCGTCTAAAATTTATTTTAAACGGAATAAAAATCACCCTTTCCTACGTTGATCTTAGGTTGAAGAAAATGGAGTCCACCAACCAAGGAGTTCCCCTTGCAGGAAATCCTAGTCCCTTCTCCTCTTGGGGAGATGTTGGTGCACCCCATATGGCCACATTGTCGCTTCCAGGACTGACAATCGGCTTGCCCGTATGGCTCTTCTCAACCTCTGTCGTTCAAAACACCGCAATTCCTAAACAATCGAGTCAGCAACTAGATGAATCCAGAGTCACCCCCCAACCCTCTACTTCCTCCAATTCTTCCTCTCCTCCTTCCTCTTCGCTTGATGGGGTTGGTAAAGCCAAAAATCAAGTACCTGAGAAGAATAAGGAAAAGAAGAAGAAAGAGAAGAAGAAGAAGGAGCCAAAAGCGAAAGGGGGCAACCAAGTGTCGTCTAGCGAAAATCCACACACTGCACCGACCAGGCCTAAATCGCCATGTGTCATTTGCAAAGGAGACCACTATCATATAGATTGTCCTTGCATCCCTCAGATCTTAAGGGACTGGTCTCCTCGTTTGCACAACACGGTGTCATCAACCTCTGATGATCATGTTGAAAACACACCGTCGACTAATGAAAGTGAAGCCCCAGGACAAAAAGGAAAATATAGATTTCCTTGTAAACTGTGCGAAGGCGACCATGCCATCCACCGTTGTCCCTTCTTAGACGAGGCTAAAAGAGTTTTGGACGATCGTCCGTTTCACCGTTACGACTTCCTCCTGGATATAAAAAACTCTTGCCGAGTCTGTCACTAGTTGAAAAACTGGCTGACCCACCCAGATGGTCGGCTGAAGCATCTATCATTGAAGACAAACCATTTGAACCCATACCAGATGAAAGTCAAAAGGTCGAGGCGGCAGTTGACCCAGTCTTGCCTTCAGAGGTTCCGTCTTCAGATGATACAATCACAGAAGAGAATAAGGATGACACCGTCAAAATTCTTTTCGTAAGCACAGACTCTGATGAACATGGGGGAAATTTACCCATTCCTTTACCGCAGGAGGGAAGTTCGTCAGAGTCGTACCCGTTCGTCTATTCGGTCCCACCTCCAAGCAACCTAGTTGTTTCCTTCGACTGGAATCAACTAGGCAGACCCCGTTTACCAGCTAGTGTACCATTCTGAATTATTGTTCAAATATATAGAATGGTTATGGCCAGTACCATCATAGATGAAGGGGCTTCTGTGAGTATCCTTTCCTCGAATGCTTGGAAAGCACTTGGCTCGCCATCGCTTTTGCCTGAAATGAGAAATCTAACAGGCTTTGACAAAGGAACCAGTCGACCGTTAGGGATCCTTCCCAATGTGCCCATAACATTGAGGGGGAAAACTGTTCAAATGAACGTAATGGTAGTTCAAGGACCCCTGGATTATAATCTACTTCTTGGACGAGACTATATTTATTGCATGGGAGCGATTGTCTCCTCACTCTTTAGAGTAATGTGTTTTCCGCACGAAGGAAGAGTGGTCAAGCTCATAGACCAGCTTTCATTTCCCAGATCACACAGAGCAAATAGTCATATGCCATCCCTGAATGGTCTTTTCACACAAGGAATGTCTCATCAATCCCCAGTCCGTCCACCTGATGAGCGCGAGTGATTCGGGGGACATGACTGAATCCCAAGGGGCATGCACCCTGGTCTGCTTCGGCAGGAAAACTTCAGGTATAGGGTAGGTTTCCGCGAGAGATATATGACTAGTCTGTACTCCTGTCCGTGATTGGAAGAGGGGGTTATTCTGGAATAAGATTCTTTCATCAAAGTTATGTGAGTGGATTGTCTCACCTTTGTCTATTTCAGTAGACATCGCCGAAGAAGTGTTTTGTTTGCGGTGTGAATAGAACAATCCTTGGTAACCTGAAAGAGGTATACTTTTCTTGATAAAAAAAATGTTTTGTTGGTGATTTGAAAGGTGACCTTGAAACTCTGTTTTATACCTGGGGGCATGCAAACCTTTTGGCATGCAAGCGAAGAACGACTATTTTTTTTTTTTTAAATTTGTAGGTCCTCTAACCCTTTAAACTCGTAGGATTGGTCGTTTCCTAACTTGCATAAAGAAAGGATGTGGGGAAAAACTCTAAAAATTGACGTTTTTAAATGGGACATTCTTATTATACGACTGGATTAATCGAGCAGTTTTAGCACATATTTCAAGCTTGTTAAAAAATAAACATAAGTCATGAGAAAATGTTTCTCCCCGCGTTTAAGCTCATTAAAAAATGAACTATTTCCCGGTAAATCATCATCGTGAATGTAGTACTTCAGCCTTTAAAAGCCTTGGTCGTGTTCTCATCGTCACCTCCCCTTTGTATTGGCCGATCATTCACCTCCATTTGATTGTTTACCCCTTTTTGAGGAACAGCTGCGAAGAGTGATCTCACTAGCCATCCTTGTAACACTGTCGTGATTGGAAAATTCCAAACCTTACCTGGAATCAGCTGCTACCCAATTTATCACTCGCTCCTCAAAAGACGAGTCTCCTTTAAGCTCTTTTCAACTGACTCGTAAAATATGAAAAGATTGCCGAGCCATTGGCCTCTCCAGCTCGTTAAAGGGACAGGGAGTGCTATCCCTCCGTTAGATTTTAATCTTTTTGGACCTGAGGGATTATTACACAAAAAGATCGAGTGCTTGTTTTATTCGGCTCGTTAAACGGATCGAAAATTCATCCCTTCTGTATTGTTTTATACTTTTTCGGACTTAAGGGATTAGATGACGAAAAAGGAATTTTGGAGTTACCTTTACATTCCTTTTTAGACTCTCTAAAATTGAAAAGGACCGAGTTATCTTTGTCGTTAAACTCGTTAAAACTTAATAGCGACAAACTTGTCTATAGACGAGAACGAGTTTCACTATCGCTAGGCTCGTTAAAACATAGCGATGGGTTTGCCCGAAGGGAAAATTATAGAACAAACATATGTTATCCTCCTCAAGCTTGACAAAAATAAAGAGGTACTGGTCAGCAATGACTGGGGAAAATTGGGAAGAAAACTTGAAGAAATTTTGTTGGTAGCAAGTCGCTCTTGAACATGACACTTTCACTCCGCATCCAAGTCGGGTTGGGTTGTTTCATTCACCGGTCACATCACCATGGTCCCATCACACCATCCACATTTGGGGTTAATGCTACCAATCCATCACGTCAGTGTCGCCGATATGTTCAAGAGAAGCCATTCAGAGAATTCACCTGTGTCTCACCCGCTACAATACATTCATACTCCATTCTTTCATGACCGCCACCCTAAACCGTATGTCATCAGATCGTTTTCACCTCCATTAAAATCATTTGCTCCATTCCGTGTCATTGATGTGGGATTCATTAAGGCCCTCCTGTGACGAATCGCTTCTTGTCGACATCAGCTCATTTTCCAAGAAGTCGATCTAGGAACACCCCATTCAGTACTTTGAAGCTTGCATGCCTCAATGGCAAGTTTCTCACTTCCGGCGACAGGTTTACATCAATGACCTTCGATCGAAAGATTTTGCGTGGTGTTCAACGCCAAGTCCTTTATTCACACCACGTGAATTGTACTGCAGTACCTTGAGGGTCATTATCATTATCGGTGATTCCTCTCGCGCCTGTTAACAGCTTACATCATCGACTGGTAATCAGGCGGTGTCTTTCCATGTTCAACTCCAGAACATCTCTCGCATGGATAGACTTGTACTTTGAGTGAAGATCGAACGAGATTGAAGACCCCGGATCTAGTTTCATCCATCTGGACTGTGATATATATTCAGGGAAATAAAGACATCAAATGTACATCATTGCTGCACAGATAATCATCCAATCAAAGGGATGATGACTCTACCAGAATCATCAGTCTACACTCAGACGATTGTCTGTCCTATGTACATGAAAATGAATTTATAAAGCTGAGCATGGGAATGCCCGCCTCAGCTAGATCATGAAAATATTATGAAGATAATGTATTGTATTGTATCTTATTACAGGTCTCCTCCCAGCTTGAAAGAACTTCGGATCCTCATAATAAATCATTTCACCCGACATCAAAAGATTAACGACCTCATGCTTTAGGGGGCAACTGTTATAGACATTTTTGGGCACTACAACCCCAAGCATGAAATGTCCATAAACCAAGGTATCCTAAGTCCCTAAAAGTGTTGTTCTAACCCCTAAAGGAACAAGGTCAACTGATTACAGCTTCTCCCAGAAGTTCTCCATGAAAAACTGCTCAGAATTGGTCAAAACAGGATCATTTCAGCTGCCCCATAGGCAAAGTGCGTTGCATCTCACCTAAACACACTGTGTGGGTGCGTTGCATTTCAAAAAGCCCTTCTATGGGGTGCGATGGGCGAGAAGTGACAAATGGTAGTGTCATTGCACGAGGTGGAGAGGCATGGAAACTTCCAGAAACTTCTTCTGTGACACTTGCCTCTCTGAATTCGACCAAGGATCCACGTTCTTGTATAGTGCTATGCTAATGTGATCTTACAGGTACTCTGTGAAGCTGGGCGTGCAAGGGAACAAGTAGCGAAAGACTATCAATAGAGAGAGGAATCGAACCAGGAGATTAGCGCAAGACAGAGGTTGGTCTTCTTTGTTCTTCTCTCATCTATACTTCATAAAGGAAAAACGAAAGTAGCTTTGCTTTGTTTGTTTCTAAGGTAGCTGTCACACCTTAGTGGGATAAGCAGTTCTGTGTAGACACTTTTCCCTGTAACAGGCATGGGTATATCATAGTCGCAATAGACTATTTTACCAAATGGGTCGAGGCGATGCCTACATTAAACAACACCGATGAAACAACTACCCTCTTCTTTTTCAATCATGTAGTCTCCAGATTCGGCATTCCATAGGCCATAGTCACAGATCATGGATCACATTTTCGCAATCACATGATGGTTGAGTTGGTTGCCAAATTAGGGCTATCCCACGATAGCTCTACTCTGTATTATCCACAAGTTAACGGACAAGTTGAGGCAATCAACAAGGTCCTGAAGCGGATGCTACAAAGGATGATTGGAGTCCATAAAATGAGTTGGCACCTGATCCTGTACTTGGCCTTGTGGGCATACCAAACATCGGTGAGGAATGCAACCGGGTTTACACCCTTTCAACTGGTGTATGACCTGGAAGCAATCCTACCAGTTCAATGCAAAATCTCGTCCCTCAAGCTTGCAGTCGACCTTCTCCCCGGAACTTCAGAAGAAGAGGCTCATTTCTTGGAACTAATCCGATTGGATGAAACCTGTCATGATGTCACTTTTTCTAACGAAGCCCATAAGAAATGAGTCAAGGCGCAGTTTGACAAGAATGTCAAACCCCGTGTCCTCTCAGAAGGTGACCTGGTCTTACTTTACGACCAGGAGTCCGATAAATTGGGAGCAAGTAAGTTCAAGTATTTATGGATGGGCCCCTATATTGTTAAGTGTGTACTAGCAAAAGGAGCCTACGAGTTAGTGGATTATGATGGGATTCCACTGGCGCAACCTCGCAACAAGTTGTACCTTAAGTGTTACTATGCTTGACTCAAGATAATAACTCCTATGCTTTTGTTACATTTTTGTTTTCGCTAAGGGTAATTGTTTTGGTTAGGTGATCCACTTTTTCATTTGTTACAGATGTCAAACCTATTGGAATCATTTATTTGATATGCTGGCGGAGAAAGTCGTAGTTCGCAGAACCTATCTTCTGCACCTTGGGCCATCTTCGATCCAAGCGGTGAGTCAGTGAGTTTCAGAGGGGTATGTATTGGTTGGTCAACAAACAACATTGCTGAATATAGCGCGTTGATAGAACTCCTCTCTGATGCCATCACACATGCATACATTGACTTCTCGTCAGGCCAGACTCACAACTCGTCATTCTACAGCTCACCGGTATCTATTCCGTACGGAATCCAGCTATCTATCGCATGTTCCTAAGGGTCAAGATTTTGGAAAGGCAGTTTGATTCCATTCAATATCAGCATATTTCCAGAAACTTAAACACATGAACAGACTCATTGGAAAATTATGTGTTAGATAGACATTTGCAACATTTATAAAAAGAAGCATTTCATCAATATTTGCATCAAGATCATGTAACTTAACCAAAATAAAACTCTGAAAATCAAAAATATATATATAACTGTTTATGGCTTATACATAATGTTCTCTAATCAAGACAAAATTGGTTAAATGACCCAAAACTCAAAATGCTAGGGGGCGCCCTAGTCTAATGATGCTGGTGATAACAAGTCACCGCCTGTGCAATGATGCATAAAATCCTAGTCCATCGACTCAGAAAGCCAGTAGTATGTTGCTCCAACCTCAGAGGAAACTCGTCGGTCCTCACATCCAGAATACCAAGAGTGATACCTTCGACTTGATCCTGCAATGCTGAAAGAGTCTCGGCCACATCAAGGTCGCGAAGGATAGCCCTCCCCACAGCCTCTCCTGCTGGAACGGCAGCTGGTGCTCTCAGACATACTGCTAGCCTAACTGGTCCAATATATGCATGAGCACATGGTTTTTGATTAGTCTTGATAGAAGAAAGCACGAGAGCATTATAAAAAACAATAAACAGAGATACGGTCAGAGATTTTACCTATAGCACCCCACTGCTCACCAGCCAGCAGCACCAAATCCGGGTCACCCTGGAAATCCATACCAGCATATGGACACTCGGCAAAAACCATCTCCTGACGGTTGAACCACTTGAAGAAGGTATCAAAGAAGGAAACCTAGGACTAACCAGCATATCAGTCCATGAGGTCAACCCATCTCTGCATCTGTGGCTCAGTCGGTGGAGGTAAACCAAGTGAAATGTACTGCGGCTACATCGGTGGGATCTTTTCCAAGGTGAAAGCAGTCAAAATAGAACCATAGCCAAAATTCTTGGATCTTCCACTTTTTACCTTGGTCAGTTGTTCTTTCATCATAGGGAGTACTGTGTCACACCAATTGAACACCTTTGGTTCAAGGCATTCCATGGTGTACTGCATATAAGACCTGTTAGCCATGTGAAGAGCTGCACTACTAGCCAGTCTAGCAAAAGTGAACAGAATGGTCCTCAAGGACTGGTCAGTGACATCTCAGATGTTGATCTTGTCATCCCTACTCGGCTGAGATCCCTCTCTACAATACCAGCGAATGTAATCTCTCACGGATTCGCCCCCACGAGCGGAACCTGATAATGAGAGAGGGGCACCATGCCTTGATAAACCAGTCAAAAAATAGATGTCCACGACAGTCAAGGGGATGGATTTGCCTCTGATTTGAAACACTTGGTTGGTAGGATCCCATGCATCGAGGAAATATTGCAACAAGTTGATTTGTTTCCTCATGCTAGATATGCGGAAAAACTTGAGCAGGCCACAGTTCCGCAATGCAATTACTCTACCTAGATCATGTAAAGCAACCATGTCCTCTTCTTCATGTTCGCGTTCTTGCCATGTAACAACCATTTTGTTCCGATGAATGTCTGCAAAACAAACAAGAGAAGAGTCAAGGTCCTGATTTGGCAAAAAACAGGCAAAAATTCCATGAGAAAAAAGTGCAAAAGTTTCCTTTCTTGTGCTCATCGCACCCCAACAGTGTACTGGGTGAGATGCATATTGACTGGCCAATGGCCAAGCCAGTATGCATCGCACCTTTCGATATAGGAAGGGTGTGATGGAGCCAGGGCGAATTTTTCAAACCCCAGAGGCTCATAAAAACAGGGAAACATGCTCAGAATTCAAAAGGAAGGAATGCAACTGAAGAGTTCAGGTTTAGATCCTACCTGGTCCAAACGGCGCCGAGAATCATCCACAGAATCTCCCGGAATCAGCTAATGAAAATCAAAGGGGGGAAGGCACCTCTAGAGCTCTAACAAACCAAAGTTCAAATGAAATGGTAAAATGAGGGGTAAAAACCACTTTTAAATTACTTTTCACATAATTCAAGTAAAGTATTAGTGTTTTGACTCATTTTTCAAGCATGTATTGTTCATTTCTAATCGGTTTGATGAAGCAATTGAACAGGCAGTACGACCGTCGAAGGAACAAAGTGTTAGCGGTGAAATCAAATAATCAATGACCATTATCACGAGTAGTTTTTATGTGAAGTTCAAGCTCATTAAAAATTAAACCTAAGCAATGAGCAAATGTTTCCCCCAGAGTTTAAGCTCATTAAAAAATGAACCAATCTGCAGTAAATAACCATTGTGAATGCATTATCATCAGCTCCTAAGCCTTGGTCGTGTTCTCATCATCACCTCCACTTTGTTTTAGCTGATCATTCACCTCCATTTGATTGTTTACCCCTTTTTGACGAACAGCTATGAAGAGTGATCCTATTAGCCATCCTTGTGGCACTGCCGTGATTGGAAAATTCCAAACCTTACCTGGAATCAGCTGCTACCTGAAATTGTCACTCGTTCCTCAATAAACGAGTGCCCTTTAAGCTCTTTTCGTCTGACTCGTAAAATATGAAAAGATTGCCGAGCAGTTGGCCTCTCCAGCTCGTTAAAGCTACCGAGAGTGCTATCCCTCCTCTAGATATTAATCTTTTTGGACCTAAGGGATTATTACACAAAAAGATCGAGCACTTGTTTTGTTCGGCTTGTTAAAATTATCGAAAATTCATCCCTTTCGTATTCTTTTATACTTTTTCGGACTTAAGGGATTATATGACGAAAAAGGATTATTGGAGTTTCCTTTACGTTCCTTTTCAGACTCTCTAAAATTGAAAAGGACCAAGTTATCTTTGTCGTTAAACTCGTTAAAACCAATAACGACAAACTTGTCCATATAGACAAGAACGAGTTTCACTGTCGCTAGGCTCGTTAAAACATGGCGACAGGTTTGCCCAAAGGGAAAATTATAGAACAAGCATACGTTATCCTCCTCAAGCTTGATAAAAATAAAGAGGTACTAGTCAGCAATGACTGGGGAAAAATTGGGAAGAAAACTTGAAGAAACTTTATTGGTAGCAAAGTCACTCTTGAACATGACACTTTCACTCCATGTCTGAGTCGGGTTGGGTTATTCTGTTCACCGGTCATATTACCATTGGTCCACCGTACAATCCATCTTTGTGGTTAACGCTACCAATCCATTTCAAGTGTCGCCGATATGTTCAAGAGAAGTCGATCAAAGAATTCACCAAGCCATCTTGTGTCTCATCCGTTGCAATACCTTTACGCTTCATTCTTTCATGACTTCCAGCCTGAACCCTGTATCATCAGATTGTTTTCACCTCCAAAAGGCATTTTCTCCGTTCTGTGTCATAGATGTGGGATTCATTAAGGCATTCCTACGATGGGTCACTTCTTGTCAACATCATCTCATTATCCAAGAAGTCGACCTAGGAACAACCCTTTCAGTACTTTGAAGCTTGCATGCCTCAATGGCAAGTTTCTCACTTTCGGTGACAGGTTTACATCAATGACCTTCGACTGAGAGATTTTGTGTGGTGTTCGACGCCAAGTCTCATTTTCAAACCACATGAATTGTACTGTCATACTTGAGGGTCATCATCATTATCGGTGATTCCTCTCACCCCCATTAATAGCTTACATCATTGGCTAGTAATCAGGAAATGTTTTTGCATGTTCGACTCCAGAACATTTTTCACATGGATCGACTTGTACTTCGTGCAAAGATTGGGTGAGTTTGAAGACCCCATATCTAGTTTCATCCATCCAGGCTACGATATATTTACGAAAATAAAGACATCAAATGTACATCATTGCTACACAAATGATCATCTGAATCAAAGGATGATGGCTCTATCAGAATCATCAGTCTGCCACGCAGATGGTTGTCTGTCCTATGTACATGAAAATGAATGTATAAATCTGAGCATGGGAATGCCCGCTTCAGCTAGATCATGAAAATGTTATGAAGATAATGTATTTTATTGTATCTTATTACAGGTCGCCTTCCAGCTCGAAAAACCTCGGATCCTCATGATAAAGCATTTCACCCGACATCAAAAGATTAACGACCTTATGCTTTAGGGGGCAACTGTTATAGACATTTTTGGGCACTGCAACCCCAATCATATATGTCCATAAACCAAGGGCTTCTAAGTCCCTAAAAGTGTTTTTTCATGCCCTAAAGGAACAAGGTCAGCTGATTACATCATCTCCTAGAAGTTCTCCACTGGAAACTACTCAGAACTGGTCAAAACTGGAACATACAGGTCGCTCAGTGCTAAGGGTGCGATGCATCCCACCTGACCAGTGTAAAAGGTGTGATGCATATTGGAAAACCATTATGTAGGGTGCGATGGGCAAGAATGGACAAGTGGCAGAGACAGTTTGCGAGGTGGATGATCATGGAATCTTCCAGAAACTTCTCCTGTGACACTTGCCTCTCTGAATTCGCACAGGGATGAGTAAGAGACCATCAATCTCCAAGTGGAATCAAGAACTATCAGAGAGAAGACACTAATCAAAATCCCAGAAACTGACTCACCTCCCTACAATCATCTATTTATGGATCCCTCATCCCAGAGATCCAAAGGCTGGAATTTTGTATCTTGTAAGGAAGTGCTATTGGTTTCCTAGTGGAATATCATAGTGTTGGGTGATCTAAGCTTTTCATGAGGTGAAGAAGGGCTTTCATGCTGGGAGGATGACACTGGGTTAGATCAATGGGTTGTAATCCTCTCTTCTAATCTTTATATCAATAAAGCTATTCAAGTTTTCCTCCACATTCTTGTATGTCTGACAATATATGCATTTGTGTGGTCAATATATATCTGGTCCTATATTGTTTATGATTGTAGATCTCTGCACTTTGAAGATATTATGTTGCTTTGACTTTATAGGTACTCTTTGAAGCGGAGTGGTCAAGGGAGAAGCAGAAAAGACCTGTCAGTGAGGAGAAGGAACAAGCAAAGAACCAAGCGCAAGATCAAGGTTGGTATTCTTTGATCCTCTCTTATCTACTTCTCATAAAGGAAAACGAAATTAACTTTAATCTGTTTGTTTCTAAGATAGCTACCTGTCTTAGTGGGACTAGCAGCTCTGCATAGACACTAGATTTCTCGATAACAGTAGTTGAGAAGGAAGGATGTTCACCCTCTGTGTTTTCAAAAATGATAGATGACAGACTGGATGGATTTTTAGAGGAAGATGTGTCCTCTTCGCAATGTAATGACAGACTGACATCCGACATACCCTGTGAACAATCAGAAGTAGAAACATCTGGAAATGAGTTTTCACAATGGAAATCAATAATGGAAAAATCATAGGGGATGTCAGGATAGATTGGGTGAGGCGTAGATGGAAGGGAGTCATCCTTCATCATAAGTTCTTCTTTAGATTCCTGCACACACTCATCATGAATGATAGCACAGTTTGGCTGCACAACACCAACTCCGTCAATATCTTGATCCTCGTTCACAACAAGTGTGGAGTATGGAATAGAAGAGCACAATACAGTACAATCCATAGGATCAATAGAACACGGGGATGAAGGTTGAGGGAATGAATCCACGTGACAACCAGTAGGCTTGCAAGCCAAATCTATGGAAATATCAGGAATAGGTGGGGTGGGAGGATGTGACAGTTCAACAGATGTGTGTGCATGTTCTCCCAGATCACTCTGTGGTGGTGGAGCTATTCGATGAGGTGAAGGTGAACAGTCACTTGTGACAACAACTATGCCTGCCTGTGATTAAGCAACTCCATCACCGAAGTGTGCTGAGCGGGGTTTGAATGATTTCAAGAATTAAGTATTTTTGGATATGTGAAGAAGATACTAAAATGTTCCATCAAGAGGTTTCCAATCAATTTGATCATCAATAAATCGGTATGCAAGATTACAAAAGCATGTGTGAAACTATTCAATGAATTCATTGGGTGTTTTTTGTAATTCCACAATTTCTTTGTTGAGGGCTTTACGGTTGATTTGGAATTTATCCAGGACAAAGAATGAAAGGCATTACAGACTCATGTGCATGGATGAGCCTATGTTGCTTATGCAACAGATCGATAAGATTGCTAGAATACATAGGCACTGAGGCAATCAGAGAAAACATAACAGTCAAACATGTAAACAAAACAAGTTTAATAAGGAGTTCACCCAATGCTATTGGGCTACGTCTCCTGGTCCAACCTTTCAGTAGTGGCCTCTCTATTATGTTTTCAAGCAGAGTTTATACAACAGTGATCTCGATTCGAGACTCACTAAACAGAATGAAGTTAGTAGGAATGGAGTGCACAGACTCTCCTTACTAAAACTCAACCTCTGAGGGTCACAGTAGTATGACAGGCCTATGTTGAGGAGTTTGCTTGAACCTCTCAAGCCTTCAATGGAGTACATAGACTCTCTGACTCACTCTAGCTCTGTTTGGCTCAATGTTGCCTTCAGGTTAGGTCGGCTTCTACTCTCTGTTCTCTGCTATTAGCTTTCTGCTTCTCTTTGTGTTGCCCATCTCTACTTCTGTCAGTTCATGGCTTTAAAGCCAGTTTGTTCTTTGACTGCTCATTTCCACTTCCCGACCTTCTAGTTTGCTTTCCTTTGCCCGTTCAAATTCCTCTACTCTGCGTCATCATCACTGGTAACGCCTCGTAGGGAGGTGGCCACCTATTTGCTAACCAACTGGGTGTCAGATTCCCTGAATCATATTCGAATGGCCATTAAATCTGTTTTCTTCAAGATCGCCCATGAACACGAATCGTTTGCTAACTCATCATCCATGTCGGACTTCAAATCCCCTGTCATCTTGCTTTTTGACCTGTCAAATCCAATCAGTCATGATCCAGGTGGATGTTGTTGGCCACCCACCTATCCCATTTGGACCCCCACAACTGTCTCTTTCAGCTTTTTCAGTTTCCTAAATTGTAGCATAGTTTACTATTTTTAGCAGTTTTTCGGGTCCTGAACTTCCGGAGCCGTTTTGAGGCCCTAAACGACGTTTTCTGGGAAATCTGGGGCAACATGGGTCCATGGACCGATGTTTCCTCTCAAAGTGGTAGTGCTCCGATAGATATTTCTAACGAGCTATTTTACGCGTCAAACGGAGATCGTATGCCAAAGTTACGACCCTAGGAAATTGATGTACCAATTTACCCAAACGGGGCCCACAATTTGGCATTTCATCTTCTAGGGTTAGGTTTCGGGATGTGAAAAGTTTTCCATTGTTTCTTAACAATAAATAGGCCTTCGAGCCTGATTGTAAGACAGTTCAGAGGCATGTAGCCACCACATCTCTTCTCAGAGATAAGCTACCATCGCCCTAGCTGGTTTATTTCGATTTCTGGTTGTAAGCATATTTCAATATTTTCCATTAATGAAATGAAGTATTATTTCCGCTGCATCTTTGTGTATATGGTTATCTATATAATTTGTTGCATTCCTTTTTAAGTCCGAATCAAGTCATTAGGACGTATCTCCACCATTAATCTGGACCCCCCAGATCCTACAGTCGTCCTTCATATCGGGCAGACAAGTCGCATGACGTTTACTCGTCTGATGCAAGCATTTTTCTCTCTCTTCCGTCGGACGCATGTCACTCAATGTGTGGCCTTGGGCAGGACTCAGTCAAAACTGCTTACCACCTCGAAGCCTTCCGATATCCTGCCGGTTTTGGGGAATCCCACGCTATGGAACCAAAACAGTTACTTTTCCAAATTTTATAACATTTTTAGGTCCCCGCGCTTCGAGGCTTTCCTTCACTGAGGGGGATGCCCTGCGATACATGATTAGCTCTTATCAGAATCCACCTTTGTTTCTTTATCTGGCCTCCAGTTTTGCCAGTTTGGTGCCATTGCACTTTACCATGGGCCAACAGTCTGCGCGCTCGACCAAGGGTCCTCGTTGCTCTGCTCTGGCCACAACTACAATTGTTATGAGGATTCCTTCTGATAGCTTTGGATTTTCTAAGACTTGAATCTTTTAGCATAATTTGAAATAATCATGAAAAATTAGATAGTTTTTAGGATCTAATTCGAAACATGGCCTTCCCACTGAAAAGGCTTTTAGACCACCAAAAGTTGGTTTTCTTTTAAGCATTAATCAAGTGAGGGTATTGCTTCCTCGCTTGCTCAATTTCTATCCATTTCGCACTGCTTCGCTTTGAACCTTTGTGTCGGATCCTGAGGTACTCAACATCCCCTCTGTGTGTAGTTCTTACCTTCCTGTCTAGAATTGTATCTTCCTGCAACTCATTAAGATATTCAGGTAACAGATCATCAATAGAAGGCAATTGACTCTGCTCTTTGGGATCTTCAATTAATGACGGTTCAAATAGTCTCAAGTTGTCTGCATTAACAACTGAGTAGATGTGCATGTAAGCTGGTAGATCAAGGCGAAAATCATTCTCACCAATTTTCTCAAGTATCTTGAAAGTACCATACCTTATTAGCTTTAGCTTCTTTCCTTCACCTTGCATTCTGTCTTTGTTGATATACAGCCAGACTGGGTCACCAACTTGGAAACTATGCTCCATCTGATGCTTGTCGTGCCTTACCTTGTACTTGGCTTGGCTCTTTTCCAGTTGTTACTATACTGCCTAGTGAATCTATTGGATTTGTTCCATGAACTTGGTTACCTTGTCCACATCACTGTGTCCCTCAACTGCTATGTCTTTACCAAAGACAAAATCCAAGGGAGACCTTGGTGTGAAACCAAAATAGGTCTCAAAAGGAGATCTCTGTGTAGAAGAATGTTTAGCTCGATTGTAAGCATGTTGCACATAACATAAATGTTCATCCCAAAGTTTGGGATGCTTGCTGTAATAGCCTCTGAGCAACTGGATCATTGTCTTGTTGACCACTTATGTTTGGCCATCTGTTTGCAGGTGAAAAGCTGTGCTTTTCTTCAGCCTGGTGTCCATCAATTCCCACAAACTTGACCAAAATTTCCCAACGAATTGGGTATCTCGATCAGATATTATGGAAGTGGGTAATCCAAAATGAACCCATACATGCTGAAAGAACAACTTTGCAGTTTGTTCAGCTGTAATCTATTTGTTACAAGGTATTAAAATAAAGATTTTGCTAAACCTATCCACAACAACATATAAATATTCATGACCTTTCCTAGATTTTGGTAGTCCTCCAACAAAGTCCATGGAAACACTTTCCCAAGGATGATAAGGAATTGGTAGTGGAGTGTAGAAGCCTAGTTTTCTATTGTTGGGCTTGCTTTTAGCACACATGGTACATCCTCTTACATACCTAGAAACTGTCTCATTCATTTTTGGCCAATAACAAAATATTTGCAGTTGTGCAACTGTTTTAATTACACCAAAGTGACCTGATTTTAGAGAAGTGTGTACTTCTCGAATTATCTTTACTCTTTTAGTTTGTGGAATGCATAGCTTCCCACGGTGACACAAGAGTTGGTCCTTAATATGATAGTCCAATTCTTCTACTCGTTTTCCTTGACTTAAAGTTGCATATACATCTTTAAAATCTATATCTTGAGCATATTGTTCAATGTAGCTCTCGTGCAATACTGAATTATGCTTAAGTATAGTAGATGCATTTATAATTGATCTAGATAACACATCTGCAACTTTATTGTGTATGCCCTTTTTATATCTAATGACTAAATGAAACTGTTGTAGAAAACCCATCCATCTATAGTGTCTTGATTGCTGCAACTTAGTTTGGGAGTGTAGATATTGAAGTGGTTAATGAGCATTATGTATAACTGTCTCTTTTCCCATTAAGTAATGTTTCCACTTTTTCACACTCTGTACTAATGCATACAATTCTTTATCATATGTGGGATAGTTAACTACTGCAGAATTAAATGTCTCAGAATGATAACATATGGGTTTACTGTGTTGCATCAACACTGCTCCCATGGCATAGTCACTAACATCTGTTTCAATCTCAAATGGTCTTTTAAGATCGGGCAGTGCTAGTACTAGTGTTGTACTTATCTTTTCTTTCAAGGTGTCGAAGGCTTTCTGCTATTTGCCTCCCCACTGAAACACCTTGTTCAATCCTGTTAAAGCATGTAAGGGAGCTACAATTAAGGAAAAGTTAGAAATAAACTTTCTCCAATATTCTGCTACTCCTAAGAAGCTTCTAACTTCTATAGCAGATTTGGGTTTAGGCCAGTTTACAATGATTGCAACCTTATAGTGATCTATCTTCACCACTCCCTACTATATGTCCCAAATAATTCAAAGATGTTTTTCCAAATTCACATTTTGAGAGTTAAACATAAATTTTTTCTCTTTTCAAAACATCTAGTGTCTACTTAACATGCTTTAAATGTTCTTCCCACGTTTTGCTAAATATAAGAATGTAATCCAGATATACAATAACAAAATCATCAAGAAAAGGTTTGAGTACATCATTCATTACTCTCATGAAAGTAGCAGGAGCGTTAGTTAAGCCAAAAGGAATAACCAGCGACTCATACAATCCCTGCTTTGTTTTGAAAGCAGTCTTCCATGCATCTTGCTCTATGACTCTGACCTGATGATAGCCACTATGCAAGTCCAACTTAGAAAAATAAACAACTTCTTTCAACTGATCTAATAGATCATCTATGCGAGGAAGGGGATAACGATTTTTTATTTTTATCTTATTCAGTGCTCAGTAATAAATGCACATTCTCCATGAGCCATCTTTCTTTCTCACCAAAACAATTGGAGATCCACATGGTGATGTGCTAGGTTTGATGAACCCCTTATCGAGCAGCTCTTGTACCTACTTCTTGATTTCTGCATTCTCTAAAGCAGACAACCTGTACATTCCGATGTTAGACAATGGAGCATCTTGCTGCAAATTAATATCATGCACTATTTCCTTTTTGGGTGGCAGACCTTTAGGTTCTTGAAACAATACATCATATTCTGAAACAAATTTTTCTAAATCAGCTTGCTGTTTAGCATCACAGCCCTTAAATACATTGGTTTTATCATGTTTCTTTTCCTTTACAACCATTAGTAAAAATTGTTTGCATGAATTTACAATTTGTTTCATCTACCCTGAGTTTATGAGAGTATAATTATTCTTGAGCTTATGAGCTCTTACAATATATTTGATTCCATGTTTAACGAGTAGATACTTGTTCTCAGCTCTATAGAAAATAGCTTTTCTATCATACAAGTAAGGACTTCCTAAAACAATTCCACATATATCCAAAGGAACTATCTAACTCAACCTCATATACAAGTGCTGACTCAAAAGAAAACTTAAGTTTACATTGTCTAGTCACTTGTAGTTTTGCTTTATCACATAGCCAACCTAATGGATATGGTTTCTTGTGAGGTGTGGTTAGTAATCCCAACTTCTTTACAATTGCTTCAAAAATTAAATTTACTTGTGAGCCACTATCAAAAAAAGTATCAATCTTTAAATGATTGGAAATAACTCAAATATGAAAAGGCTCACGTCTTTTTCTCTCATGTTCTTCATTATCAGTAGATTGTGCAGAATTACTAGTTGATACTTTAGAATTTTTACCTTTATACAAGTGGCTGCGATTATTGCTTCATCTCCTGAGTCTGACCCCGAATCCTTTTAAATAGTTGCAACAATATTCTTCTTCTTTCCCTCGAACTTCTTAGGTTTCAACTCCGAATGCAGAATCCAGCAGTGTTCATCGTCATGCCCATCCTTCTTACAATGAGTGCATGAGGACTTGCTCTTTTGTACAGTGATTTTCTTCCTCTCTTTCCATTTCTATTTTCTGTTCTCCTTATTTTTGCTCGCAGTGGGTTGGGATGATCCCCCATCTTCTGGGTTACCATTCTTACATATGGCTTCTAGATGCATAGCCTGAACAGATACCTCATCTATGCTAGTGGGATTAAACATGAGGATATTGTGCCTCATGTAGCTGTGTAGACCACCTATATACTTCAACAGAATCTCGGGTCAGTCTAAAGAAATTCC
This sequence comes from Pinus tabuliformis, assembly GCA_031772625.1. Taxonomy (NCBI): domain Eukaryota; kingdom Viridiplantae; phylum Streptophyta; class Pinopsida; order Pinales; family Pinaceae; genus Pinus; species Pinus tabuliformis. The sequence goes on along the minus strand of CM062818.1, from coordinate 1,937,290,512 downwards.
TAGAATCAAATCTCTTTTCCTAAATTCTTGGGTGTAACCTTGTACACTTTGCCCTTTTAGTTGTCAAAGAGTTTGCCAGCTCATCATGGCTTGTTGCATGTAGACTAGTGGATAGAATTTCTTTTTAATTGTAGAAACAAATTCACTCAAGACAGAAAGAATCTTACCATGTTTCTTCATGTTATCTTGTGTCCTGCCTTCCCACCATACCAAGGCAGTGCCTCCCAGACATAAGCTGGCTAGCTAAATCTTACTCTTGTCTGAGTCAATGCTCTACACTCTACAATAAACATCAATCTGTCTGATCCAATTATCCAGCTTCTCTGCATTCAACTCTCCATCATATATTGGTAAATCAAATTTAACATCTAATTTAATCAAAGATGTCTTGTTTTTATTTTCGAGGCTATTAGGAGGCGTGAGAAATTTTTCTTCTTTCCCTTTGCCTTTAGAGTGGTCATGGAGGAGAGATTCTTCTACTCCTTTGTCTTGTTTGGAGCTTGATGAATCTTCATCTCTATGTTTCTTAAAGTCCCTATACATTTCATACACCATGGATCTGAGGGCCATAAAACTATCCATGAACTGGGGGTCTGATTCCAAGGGATTTTCTTCTCGCATTTTCCTATTAGAATAGACTCTTCCAATTTCTAGGTTAGTTTCAGCCAATTATGCTTCTCCTAATTTAATCTTTGATCTAGTTAGCATTCAACAACAAAATATAGCATAAGCTTGTCTAACCTTAGTAACCCTAAGCTCTTATACCACTTGATCTAGAATTTATCTAGGACAAAGAATGAAAGGTATTACAGACTCATGTACATGGATGTGCCTATGTTACTTATGCAACGGATCGATAAGATTGCTAGAATACATAGAACTAAGGCAATCAGAGAAAACATAACAGTCAAACAGGTAAACAAAATAAGTTTAATAAGGAGTTCACCCAATGCTCCTGAGCTACATCTCCTGGTCCAGCCTTTCAGTGGTGGCCTCTCTATTATGTTTTGAAGTAAAGTTTATGCAACAGTGAGCTTGATTCGAGACTAACTAAACATAATGAAGTCAGCAGGAATGAAGTGCACAGACTCTCCTTACTGAAACTCGACCTCTGAGGGTCATAGTAGTATGACAGGCCTATGCCGAGGTGTAGGAATTTACAAGGTAAGTTCCTTAGACAGAACACCAAAAGACACTGCTCACAAACAGATCACAGATCAATACACCAGTACTTTTGACATGGTTAAAACCCTCAAAGAGGGAAACAGTCCACAGCCTGAGCCAACACGGCCACTTCAGGCAATTTATTAATAAAAGAATGAAAATTTACATAAGCTTCTCTCATGGATGGTTAACCTACAAATGACCCTCCATGCTCTTTAAATAGAGATCATGGACCAACATTTGTTAAGCCACGGATCAAGTTTCTGTAATACCGAGGAGAGAATGAACCTTCGGATCACTACATATCGTGACCGTCGGATTGTAAGTTACAAAATGTACATAGTAAAGAAACACACTTTACCTAACTCTATACTAGACCAAGTTATACTTAACTATTTCCTATGTGTCGGAATATCCTAACATCCCCCCTTAAGAACAACTTGGGATAGGATTGAAGGATTTACAAATATGACACAATAGGAGAAGGAAGGAGGCACTAGAGCCTATCCCCTCTTAGTGACAACTTCCTGAACTCCAACCATAAATCGAAGTTTAGTGAACTTCACCTCTGTGAGAGCCTTTGTAAAGATGTCTGCAGCTTGATCATCTGTTGAACAATATTGCACTTCAAGAACATGGTCATGAGTGAGATTTCTAATGAAGTGCATGTGCAGTTCAATGTGTTTGCTACGCTGATGTTGGACTGGATCTTTGCATAGTTGAATGGCACTTTGATTATCACACCAAAGTGTAGTCAGATGCTGCTGCTGAAAGCCAAACTCTGATAGGATCTGACAAAGCCACAAGGCTTCCTTACTGGCTTCTAGAGCACCACGATACTCTACTTCTACTGAAGAAAGAGAAATGGCACCTTGTTTCTTGCAAGCCCATGTAATAGGTCCTGAACCAAGAGTGAACATATAACCTGCAGTAGACTTCCGATCATTAGGGTCACCAACCCAATTGGAATCAGTGAAACCAAACAATAGAGGAGATGCTTCGGCACTGTAATGAATCCCAAACTGAACTGTACCTCGAACATAACGAAGTATTCTTTTAGCTTCTTTCCAATGACTTTCACGTGGGTTTTGCATAAACCGAGCAACAAGGCCAACAACAAAGGAAAGGTCAGGACGAGTATGGGTTAGATACAAAAGTTTTCCTACAAGTTGACGGTATAAGGTAGCATCAACTTCAGGTGAAGTACAAGTGACTGAAAGTTTGACTCCAGACTGAAAGGGAGAAGGGGCTGGCTTACAGTCTTCCATGTGAAAAAGGCGTATAATATCACAACCATACTTGGACTGGGAAAGGGAAATACCTTCCTTGGATTGCAAGACTTGAAGACCAAGAAAATAATGTAAGTGTCCTAAGTCTATCATTTCAAACTTCTTTTTAAGGTTGGACTTCACATGGTTGATAAGGTTGGGATCACTACTAGTCAGGATAATATCATCAACATAAAGAACAAGAATGATAAGAGACTTGCCCACTTTCTTGGTGTAGACAGTATTGTCAGAATGACACCTAGAAAAGCCATTTTCTAAAAGAAAGCTATCCATTTTGGCATACCAAGCTCAAGGAGCTTGCTTGAGACCATAAAGGGATTTCTTAAGCTGACATACAAGGTTGGAGTCTGTTTGTATAAAGCCAATAGGTTGTTCCATATAGATTTCTTCATGCAAGTCCCCATGCAAGAAGGCAGATTTAACATCCATCTGATGGACTTCCCATTTGAAAGAGGCAGCAAGGGAAAGAACAAGGCGGATAGAGTTCATTTTGGCAACAGGGGAGAAGGTTTCAGTGTAGTCAATGCCTTCAACTTGTGAAAAACGCTTAGCAACAAGATGAGCTTTATGTTTATCAACTTTCCCATCTGGTCCATACTTGGTTCTGTAAACCCATTTGCATCTAACAAGTTTTCGTCCCTTTGGTAGAGGAACAAGATCCCATGTATCATTTTCCAATAATGAATGATATTCTTCATTCATAGCTGCTTCCCAATCTGGATGGCCTGAAGCTTCTGCAAAGGTGTCAAGATCATAATTCACTGAAGCTTGAGCCAATAAAGAAGAGGCTCTATCGAACTGAGAACGTGTACGCCGCTGATCTGTAGGATCACCGGCAAGATCACCTGTTGTATCCCGAGTAGCACAGACCCATTTTGGAAGATGAGGAGCTGAAGGAGGATCCTGAGAAGGTGGGGGAGGATTTTCATCCTCACTTTTATCATCTGAAGAAGGAATATTTTCAAAAGTAGAAAAGAAAGGGAGAGGTGGCACATCTGCCGAACTAGGCTCGTAGGCTGATATATTTTCAGCAAACTTTACATCTCTTCTAATGATAATATTTTTGGACTTAAGTGGAATAAGTCTATATCCTTTGACATCTTCAGAATATCCAACAAAAATACATTTTTCACTCTTAGGTTCTAAAGCTTTATGTTTCTCATCTGGAATATGGGCTCATGCTTCACTTCCAAAAACACGAAAGTGACTTACATCTGGTTTAATTGAGCTCCATGCTTCTTCTGGAGTGATATTCTTTAAAACCTTAGTAGGAGTACGATTTATTATGTAATTTTCACAGTTAATTGCTTCTGCCCAATAATTAAGACTAAGTCCTTTAGATTGAAGCATACAATTAGCCATTTCCTTTAAGGTGTGATTCTTCCTTTCAGCTACACCATTTTGTTGTGGAGTATATGGAACAGTATGTTGCATTTGAATTCCATTCTCAGTGAAAAAGTTGATGAATTTGTTGTTAACATATTCTCCTCCATTATCATATCTTAGCTTAAGAATTTGATGTCTAGATTGTTTTTCAACAAAGGCCTTAAAGGCCAAGAATATGTTAAATACTTCACTCTTGAGTTTTAAGAAGTATACCCAAGTGCGTCTGGAGAAATCATCAATGAAAGTTAAGAAATACTTGTAGCCAGAGAATGAAACAACTGGAAGTGGACCACATAAATCACTATGCACAAGCTATAAAGGGGCTGAGGCGTGCCAAGAGGCACGTTTTTGAAAACTGTCCCGATGATGTTTTCTGAGTACACATCCGGAACAAACACCATCTCTGCAAGATACCATTGGAAGACCTGTCACCATATTTTCTTTACATAGATTTTGAAGAGAGCGATAGTTTAAGTGACCAAATCGCTCATGCCAAAGTTTGCTCACTTCATCATTATGAGCAACAAATACTGAGGGAAGATTTGATGACCCAAAGTTGTGAAACTTATACAACCTTGTAGAATCATCAGCAATGCCAGTAGCTAAAATCTGTCTAGGATCTCTTAGGTCCTTAATTACAACATCGTGAGGTGAAAGTTCAACGATTTTACCTTCACCTGAATGAGTTATCTGATATACAGATAAAAGGTTGCAGGATAAGGTTGGAACACATAATACATCATTAAACTGACCATTGTCTATATGAACAGTTCCAGTCCCTACAACACTAAGAGATCTATCATCACCAACATATATATTTTTGGTGTTACAATCATTTAAAGAAGAAAACATGGCTTTGCTTTTGCCCTTGTGATAAGAAGCTCCAGAATCAATGAGCCACTCATGAGAATGAGAAGAAGAAGATACATTTAGTGCATAGTCAGACCGAGATTCTTGACAACCACATGCAGAAAGTACCATTCCCTGAAGATGAGGTTGAAGTTGAAGAGTGCTCCAAATGGATGTTATGCTTCTTCATTGCTGCTTCCAAGGCTTCCATATTCTTAAAGCATTTGGATTCTAAGTGGCCATCTTGATTACAAAAGTTGCAATGTCTATCAGTCTTCTTCCCTTTGTTTTTATTTGTCTTATCATTTTATTTAAATGATTTTTCATTTTGAGGCTGAGATTGCTTAGGACCCTTGTTTGGTTTAGGACCATTCCTTTTAGGATACAACTTCTTAGGATTCTTTGGATTTGGTTGTTGCTGGGCGGCTAATTCTTTCTTGGAAGAGTTTCCAAGATTAAGAAGACCAAGGTGTAAGATGTTTTCTTGTTCTCTTATTAAAGAATCACAAAAAGAATCAAAGGAAGGGGACTTGTAGTCTTGTCCTTGAGAAATGAAGGTTTCTCTTGTAGAATGGAAGGTGGAAACAAACACAGAGTAGGCTAGTCCCAACTTAGTAAGAATGGAATAGATAAGGTTACTATCTTCTTTCTTAACCTTAACACCTTCCAAGAGAAGTCTAAGGGTCTTGAACTTGGACAAAAAATCTTCAATGCAAGAAAAATTATTGGGGTCCAATGTAAGCAACTCATTTTCAAGTTGATGGGCTCTAAGTTCATTGTTTATTCCAAAAACTTTAGTAATCTGTTTCAATGCTTCATCAGGAGTATCAAGTTCTGCAATATGGAATCTAAGATCTGGAGAAATAGACATCCCTATCAACCCACGTGCTTGATCTTTCCTATTTTCCCATTTAGTTGCATTATCTTCATCTTTCGGTATGGTTTCTTGGCCTGAGGCTATTCTGTAGAGACCTTTACTTCTAAGTAAATCCACAATGTAGGACCACCATTGGAAGTAGTTGGTGCTGTCAAGAATAACTTGGCATGGACTTTCCATTTTAACAAAAACTGAAGCTATAGATACTAAAACTAAGTGTTCCAATGGAAAGATCTCGAAAAATTAGGCTGTTTCAAAAAAAACGGTTCTGAAAACGGCTTCCGGATGAAGAAGTTATGGCTTTTTGAAGAAAATTTGATGAAGTCGCCGACGAAGTGCAGGAATGTGCGGAAATGAAAAATCCGCCCCCACAAAAAGGAGACTTGAACTCAAGACCTCTACTCTCATAAATTAGCTTTGGACCAAGTGAGCTATACAAAAAGTTTGAGAGAGAGAGAGAGAGGGGGGTTGAAGCTTTGGGTTGCGTGCTTGCTTTGAGAAAGCTCTTTTTCCCTACAAAACAAAAAACACAAAACCCAACACTGACATACAAAAAAAAATGAACCTTGCGGCTCGAAGTTAGCTTTAGCCGGAAACTAAATATTTTCCTCAATGTTTCTGATTTTCCGAGATCACACTAAGGTGCAACGGAAAAGAGCATAAGCATGAGAAAAATCCTTCCTTTCTGTTTCTGATTTTCCAGATCGCACAGAGTCGTGGGGCAAAGAGAATACGCAGAAATGAAAGGTATAGATCCGGTAATAAAAAAGGCTAAATAAACCAAAACCGAAATAAACAGAGAGAAAATAACTATAAACTGCAAATAAACACTGTATACCTCCAGATCTTAAAAATGACGTAGCTAGGGCTACCGGTAGCCTTTTCGCATGAAACGAAAGGGGTTCCTCACTGGAACAGATTCTCCCAACACAATAGAGCAGTCCTCTTGGCCCGAAAGTAGTCAGAAATAGTAGATCTAGGAAACAACAGTCAGATGCAGTTCTACCGGCTTCAGATTTCTATCACCAACGGACGCGGCCCTCAAAAAGCTCTGATACCATGTAGGAATTTACAGGGTAAGTTCCTTAGACAGAACACCAAAGGACACCGCTCACAAATAGATCACAGATCAATACACCAGTACTTTTGACGTGGTTAAAACCCTCAAAGAGGGAAACAGTCCACGGCCTGAGCCAACACAGCCACTTCAGGCAATTTATTAATAAAAGAATGAAAATTTACATAAGCTTCTCTCATGGATGGTTAACCTACAAATGACCCTCCATGCTCTTTAAATAGAGATCATGGACCAATCGGGTGTTAAGCCATGGATCAAGTGTCGGTAATACCGAGGAGAGAATGAGCCGTCGGATTGTAAGTTACAAAATGTACATAGTAAAGAAACACACTTTACCTAACTCTATACTAGACCAAGTTATACATAACTATTTCCTATGTGTCGGAATATCCTAACACGAGGAGCTTGCTTGAACCTCTCAAGCCTTCAATGGAGTACACAAAGTCTCTAACTCTCTCTGGCTCTATCTAGCTCGATGCTGCCTTCAGGTCAGCTTGGCTTCTACTCTTTGTTCTCTGCTATTAGCTTTCTGCATCTCTATGTGTTGCCCGTCTCTGCTACTATTAGTTCATGGCTTTAAATCCAGTCTGTTCTTTGACTGTTCTTTTCCTCTTCCCAGCCTTCTAGTTTCCTTTCCTCTATCCGTTCAAATTCCTCTACTCTACATCATCATCACTGGGTAACACCTCGTAGGGAGGTGGCCACCTATTTGCTAATGAACTGGGTGTTAGATTCCCTGAATCATATTCGAATGGTCGTTAAATCTATTTGATTCAAGATCGCCCGTGAACATGAATCGTTTGCCAACTCATCATCCACATCGGACTTCAAATCCCCTGTCATCTTTCTTTTTGACCTGTCAAATCCAGTCAATCATTTGGACGTATCTCCTTCATCGATCTGGATCCCCCAGATCCTACAGTCATCCTTCATATCAGGCGGAAAAGTCACACGACGTTTACCCGTCTGAGGGGGGAGATTTTCTCTCTCTTCCACTGGACACGTGTCGCTTGATGTGTGGCATCAGGTGGGACTTATTCAAAACTGCTTAGTGCCTCAAAGCCTTCCGATATCTTGCCGGTTTTGGGGAATCCTGCACTATAGAACCAAAACAATAAATTTTCCAAATTTTATAGCGTTTTCGGGTTCGGGTGCTTCAGGGCTTTCCTTCACTGAGGGGGATGCCCTGCGATACATGATTAGCACTAATCGTGAATCAGAATCCACCTTTGCTTCTTGATCTGGCCTCCGGTTTTGATAGTTTGGTGCCATTGCGCTTTACCATGGGCCAACGGTCTGTGCGCTCGACCAAGGGTCCTCGTTGCTCTGCTCTAGCCACAACTGCAATTGTTATGAGGATTCCTTCTGATAGCTTTGGGTTTTCTAAGACTTCAATCTTTTAGCATAATTTGAAATAGTTATGAAAACTTAGAGAATTTTTAGGATGCAATTCGAATCAACGGTTAAAGTCATTGAAAGCATAATATATCTCTGCAACCAGATGATAAAGAGAATGAATAGATTTTTCATGCACCATGGCACACCAGTGCATTGGGTGCCCTCAAAGCGTGTAGAGGAACAACGCGCAGGTCATGTATTCTTCAAAGATTCCATTTCTTTCACACAAACCTACAATGTCGACCACATGCCTAACCAAGGCTACATAGCCTCCACCATCATATGTTTTATGTGACAAATCATCCCAAAGCTCTTCCGAGATTTCAAAGTTGTTTCCATAAGACATACACTCTAGAAGAGAAACTTTGTAGTTAGTCATGATAAATATACAGAGATTCAAAACATATTTTGAGGACTCAGCTTGTCATCTGGCCCTCCTTCTAGCACATAAATGTTAATGATGTTGCACTCGCCAACATGTCAAGGGATCTCCCCAGTAAGAAGTCCCAACTAGACCTCAGACTGTTTGTTGTAGGAGTCCCTGCAGTGGTTCGTATGGTATCGCCTTGACAGCGGTTACACACAGAGGCAAGTAATATGTCCTTCTTGGTAGCAATGGTGTGACATGCGCAACAAACCAAGGAAGGTGTATGAATGGTTCTAACACATGGAAAGTGAGGTGAGTGCGCTCCTAGGAAACCTGTGGAAGCACGTGGATTGGAAGGGAACACAAGAGAAAAAATGCATCACAAACTAGAAAGAAAGTAAGCTAACAATCCGAAGTGATGGTTAAACCAACAACATATGTTAGTAAGATTCATATATACTTATTAAGAAAGAGTTGATATAGGCCTGCATAAGCAAAAAAATACATATATCATTAGGGTAAACAAGATAGCTGAAATCAATAACAACATATGCATGAAACATATTAGCTCTATTATACTAAGAAGTGAAAGTTCCAATCATATAGTACAACTATGACCAACCACTAGTCCCGATAGTGGAACGTTACAGTCACTGTCACCTGCTAATGTACTAGCTCTAAACTACGGAGAAGCCAAGGCTCATTATAATACTCTCTAAGATTTCTCTTAGATACTCCTATCGGAAGCTTGGCTGACCAAAAGCCTTTACAATGAGTTATGAGGTACTATATATAGAAAAGGGTGGGGTGACCCTTGACATTCACTTTTGTTATTGTTCATCTACCCTCATGACTCTTCAACTGCTCTATGATTGTTACATTCAACTATCGACACTTGAACTTTGATTTGACAAGACGTTACATACAATCTGTACATGTACCCATCTGAGACAAAATGGGCTTGAGAAAGCCATGCAAGCTATCACTAACACTCGAATAGTTGTAGTGAGACCAACTCTTTGACATACTTGCGATGATCGACGGTGGTGAACTGATGCAAAGCTTGGTCGTTCGTGATGGTGTTCGTGCTCTCAATGGTGACAACTTGTTGAAAGTGAACTATTGCCTCTATTGCATCTATGTTCACTGATATGGCTCCTCTGTCCAACTCATCTGATAATATGTGCATAATCATCTTGAGTGCAGCTAGACCAACAACATACTAATTCATAGTGTCTGTGTTGATCTCCAAGTGTGTGATGGTGACCATGCACATCAACTTGTCGAAATACATGTTCAGGTTCAGTCGGACTTGCTTCTTGTCTTCGCTTTGGTGAGTTTTCCAAATGGGTGGGATCACAAGTGTGTGCACAATGACATCCATGCTCCTATATACCCTTGCATGTGATCGATAACACTGCTTAACCTGTTTACTCCATGCCAGCTGCTAAATGGGTCCATAACCTGTATGGGTTCAGTTTTTTCAGTATGTGCATGTTACGCCTACTGTTATGCCTATTCCCATTGCAACTCCTTATGTTGTCCATGCAGCTCCTATTCTTCCTTGAGTTGTCACTTCAGATTCTGTAACTCCTTCTATGTTTCTCTCTGTTATAGATCCATTTGGGCACATCAACCCCAAATTACAGATCGATACTATTAGGGCCCATCAAACCCTAGTGCAATTATTACATGCCTAAAGAGGTTAGTCATAATAATGCCTTACTTCCAAAGAAGTTCCATCACTGAAAACATCCAAAAACTACCTCTAGGAAGATCAGTGCAGGTAGGCCTTCATTAGGGTGCACTGCAATGTAAACCATACACTGACAGGGTGCTATATAGCACACATGGTCCCTCTTTGGCCTGCACTGGGTGAATTTGGGCAAATTTCCGTAAGGATTTGAAGATTCCTTATCCATTGGAAGCCTCTAGAAGTTTCTCAATGCCACCTGCTCCTTTGAGTTCGCCTCTGGATGAGAAACGAAATTAGGAAACATCAATCCCCTATCCCTTCTTCCATGGAACTGATTTCTAAATTTAGAAATGCATTCATTATCTCCATTGATGGCATAACCTCCTTCACTCACCTATAAATAGATCACTCATCTAAGGGATCAAGGGGCTGAAAAAGATTGAGTTGTAAGGAGATGCTGGTGATATGAGATTAGAATTGAGTGCAAGTATTGTACTAGTGTTGGATTGTCTTGCTTGTCATGAGGTTGAAGAGGATTTGAATTGGAAGAGTGCTACTGGATCGAGCTCATATGGGTTTTAATTTTTCCTCTTATCAATAAAGTTTTCAAGACTTTTTCCTTATGCTTGTGTTACATGTTAATGCTTTCATATGTATATCATGTTCTCGATTCCATGTTATTTATAAGCAATAGATCATTATCATTTTTCTCTAATGGGTCTTTGTTTCTATGGTTGTGCAAGTACTTTCCAAGCAATTTAAGTACGGAAAGGAGCAGCAAGATCGATCAAGGGAGACAAGGAGCTAGCAAAATCTACAAGTAGGTTTCTCTCCTTTCTTGTTTTATCTGTTGATTATAGAAAAAGATTAAGATTACTTTGTCTGTTGTTTCTAGACCTACTACTAGATCTAGAGAGTTAGGCGTTTTTCCAAGAACACTAAATATTCTCAAAAAAAATTGGCGACTCCACTAGGGATCATTTATCCTTCTTAGTAGCTTATCAACCTCTTAAAAAATTTCTACATACTGTACTTGTGGTCGTTTATTGATTCTAGTCCTCTTTCATTGAAAATTGAGTCGAAACTGTGACAAAATTGACTTCATAATTGCTTACTGTCATCAGCACAGTCTGATGAAGGACACAATGCGCTATAGTGCACTTCCCACATAGGTTCAATGTGATTCATCACACTGTCTCTAACTGCTGCCTGTGCTGATCCCTTTAGGGTTATTTTCCCATCTAGGAATAGAAAGTTTTTGCCAATTTTCTCTTGTTTGAATGAGTTGCTGAATGTCAATGATGTTTTGTCTCTGAAATCAGTTTTCATCTCCTTAATTTGGCCCTATTTAGACTGGATTGTTAGATGTTTTTTATGTATTTGTTTTATCATTTGCAATCCACTATCGAAAGGTAGTTTTGACCGATTGTTTTGTTGATAGAAAAGTTTCGTAAAATCATCATTTTCTTCGAAAAAATGAAGTGTCGTAAAGTATTCCTTCATAAATAATCAATTGATTTGCTTGTGCATTTGATTTGTATTTTCATTTAAAGTGTCGAAAATCTTCATTTCTTTAAAATCGAAAGTGTCTTATAGTCTTCCTTTCCCCTTTAAAAGAAATTGTCATAAATCATCATTTTTTGTGAAAAGAGTTCTGAATCGTTTGTGCATTAGTTTTTCTTATTGCATCATTCACATTAAGAGAAACTGAAAATAAATACATGCAATTGGCATTTTAGAGCTTGAGTTTGTGTGTTTAAAAAGGAATGGTTTAGGGAATTTCATTAGTTTCTGCTCTTTATTGCTTGTTCAAAAAGTACTTCTATGCTATATCCCTCATAGTCAAGATTTTCATTGCTGAAACTAAACAGAAAGAGTGCTTCTCATTCTAGTTGCATTCTTAAAAATTTCAGAACACATCACGTGGTGAACCTTCAAAGGCAAATTTTAAGCAAGATCAACTTAAAATAAACATCAATTAATCTAAAAACGCATTGGAACATAACGAAAAACATCTAGAGGTCTAGGCTAGAGACGTGTTCCGATGTCTTTAAATCTAGTTGCTGTCGTTTTCACTGAAGGTTTGGTGATTCCTCTTCTCTGATTCAATAAGTTCTAGTACGGACTTGTGCTCCCTGTACCATCGCGTATATAGTGGGAGACCCCAATAGGTTGAAATCCTTTATCCATAGGAAGCCAAGTCTGCCGCCTTACCGATCGCAACACACCGTACACAACATTTGGGAAGATTGACTGTTGTACATAAACTCCTTGGTAATTTCTCTTTCATTTATCACCAAGGTGTATATCATAGTTTTGTGATTTGTCTGGTAAACCCTCTTGTCTAGAATCTCCAGAGCAGTCACTTTCATTCCTTTTTGACTCTTTAAAAGTAAAAGGATCATCTAAGCACTTGTCCTTTCAGGCTCATTAAAAATCGAAGGCGACTAGAGTCATCTTTTGTTTTTTCTCCACTCTTTAAAAATGAAAAAGCAAAGTTGTGTTTCAGTGTCGTAAAAATTAATTGACCATGAATAACATCCTCATTCCTTAGTTGATTTAAGTTGATAAAAGTAATCCACAATCGTGGAGGAAAATCAACCCAAACCCCATCGTTCATGGAGAACAGCGAGCAAACCGCCTTTACCTCCTGAAGCGACACCAATTTGGACAAAGTGGTCTTGTTTAACTGAGTCTTGTACATCAAGAACTCCTAGTTCTTCATCTGGGTTACCTGAAACATTTGTTTCAGTAGCTACAGAGACTCCAGTTACTCTGACTATTTCTGCTACATCTGTTCCTAAAGAAGAAGTTTCGCAATTACCTGAGGACATTAGCACTAATCCTAGTGTAACAGTAACCAAGGTTGTCCAATGACAAGTTGATGCTCAACTTGAAATTGTTCAACCAAAAAGTACCTCTAAACTTGAAACAACTCAACTAGGAGTTGGTCCAGGATCTATCCCAGTTCAAATAGAAGTTACATCTGAACCTGAAGTTGTTCAAGAACCTCCCTGTGAAACTATTGTTCATTTACCTGAACATCTGGACTTCAAATTTCGACATTCAGAAGTTGTTACCCCTCAGACATCAGTCACTATTGAAACTATACTTTCATCAACACCAGAAATATTTTACAGACCTGACGGTCAACCTCTTCCACCAGATTTGATTGCCATAGAGGAGGAATTAGTAGAGGATTCCACACTTGGAACCCCATTTCATTTTGGAACTTGGATTTATCTTTACCTTACTACTACTACTGATTACTTTCCTTCATCTAATCTTGCTTCCTTGCATGTTCCCGTCGAATATTTAGGACAACTTTTGGGCCAATTAACTATGGTTGAACAACCATTAACATCCAAGACTGTGTCATTTGATGCAGCTGCAACAGAATCTTCTATTGTAACTCCTTCGATGTTTCCTACCACACCTGAGTCACACCTATATGGTGAATCGTCGTTCTCGAATGGTTACCAATCATTGTCTTTATGATTTACCTGCTCATTCGCGAAAATGGACTGATCACCCACAACATTTGAGAGCAATATTCTTACAATGTTGACACTACAAAATAAGACTCATTCCACATAAATGTGTGTTTTGTGTTGGCTCTAGTCAATTGCTTGGATTCGTAGTTTCGAAGGATGGAATTCGCGTAGATCCCATTAAGGTTCAGGCAATCCTTGACTTGCCTCCACCTTCAAACTTGTTACAGATACAAAGACTTCAAGGGAAGGCAAACTTTCTAAGGAGGTTCATTCCAAACTATGCTGAATTAGCTAAAGGTTATACATGTCTATTGAAGAAAAGGGTACCCTTCAATTGGGACCAAGTTGTGCAAGCTTCTTTTGATGCTCTCAAAGGTTCCCTAATTAGAGCATCATTAATGTATGCCCAAAACTATCAAAAATACTTTTACCTGTATCTCGTCACTGTAAATACAACCATTGGTATGGTTTTAGTTCAATAAGAAAATGGAACTAAACATCCTATTTATTATTTGAGTCGTAATCTCAATGATACAGAAAGTAAGTATTCATATGTCAAAAAGTTAGCCTTGGCAGCAGTTCAAGCTATGCAGAGATTTCGTCATTACATCCTCCTTCACAAAACTATCATTGTATCAGTTTGCAACCCTATGACATACATTTTGTCACGTCAATTGCTAGGGTGCAAGTATTCTAAATTGATAGTTATCTTGCAGGAGTTTGATTTGGAATTCATCAAATCTAAATCAAAGAAATCTCTTGTCTTTGCTGAGTTACTTTGCGATCTTCCCTCATCCTCCAATGATTTAACATCAGAAGCATCAATCTTAGATGAGTCTCTGTTTCTTATCTCGTCAAGTGATCCATGGTATGGAGATATACTGATCTATCTCCAGATCCAAGCTTTTCAGCCTAATACCTCTCACTCTGAATAACGACGTACTCGATACTAAGCCAAAGATTATGTGATCATTGGTGATACACTTTATCGTCATGGTCTCGATACAATCTTACATAGGTGCCTTACTCATGAGGAGGCTAAAAAACCTTTGAATGAGTGTCATTCAAGTGCTTGTGGGGGGCATTTATCTGGTTACGCAACTGCACAGAAAATTCTATGAGCTGGTTACTTATGGCCAACCATATTCAAAGATTGCATTCTTGCTATTAGAAGTTGCCATGCTTGCCAAATTTTTTACTGTAAAACCAAATTACCACTTGCAACACTGCATCCCGTCATTTCTGTTGGCCCATTCGCAAAATGGGGCATTGACTTTATGACATGTAACCCCACCTCAGCTGGGGGGAATGGGTATATTATAGTCGTTGTTGACTATTTTACCAAATGGGCCAAGGTGATGCCAACATTGAACAATAGTGGCGAAACAGTTGCTCTGTTTTTTCAACCATGTGGTTGCCAGGTTTGTTATACCACAAGATATAGTTACAGATCATGGGTCGCATTTTCGAAATCACATGATGGTCGAATTAACTGCCAAATTAGAACTGTCACATAATAGTTCTACTCCATACTACCCGCAAGCTAACGGAAAAGTTGAGGCTATCAACAAATTCCTAAAGCGCATGTTGCAAAGAATGATTGGAGTTCATAAAAGGAATTGGCATTTAATCCTGTACTTGGTTTTGTGGGCATATCGAACCTTAGTGAGAAATGCGACCGGATTTACGCCTTTTCAGTTGGTGTATGTTTTGGAAGCAGTCTTACCAATCCAATGTGAAATCTCGTCTCTCAAACTCGCGATTGACTTGCCACCTGACACTTCTAAAGAAGAAGTGTGTTTCTTGGAGTTAATCCATCTGGATGAAGCCCGTCATGATGCCGCAGTGGCTAATGAGATGCATAAGAAACGCATCAAGGCACAATATGACAAAATTGTTAAGCCTCGTGTCTTCTCAGAAGGTTACCTGGTCTTGCTTTACGATCAGGATTTTGATAAGCTTGGAGCGAGAAAATTTGAACTATTATGGATGGGCCCTTATATTGTTAAACATGTGTTAACAAAAGGTGACTATGAGTTAGTGGAATATGATGGGATTCCATTGTTGTAGCCCCGGAACGGGTTGTATCTTAAATGTTACTATGCTTAGTTAAGTGTAGTAAAACTCACTGTTTATATGATTTGTTTGCATTTATGTGTGTTAGTTTCTTTAGAGTTTTTATTGGTTAGGTAATCCACTTCGCATTTGTTGCAGATGTCGAACTTTTTGGAACCATTTGTTGGGTATGCTGATGGAGCTAGTCATAGTACGCAGAATTCATCTTCTGCAGCATGGGCCATTTTCGCTCCAAGTAGCGAGTTAGTGAGTTTTAGAGGGATATGTATTGGACAATCAAGAAAAAATATCATTGAGTATAGCGCGTTGATTGAACTCCTCTCTGATTCCATTTCACTTGGCATACGTCGAATCATCATTAGGCTAGACTCACAACTTGTTGTACTATAGCTTACTGGCATCTATACCATCCATAACCTAGCAATTCATCAATTTTCTTAGAGTTTGTATTTTCGAAAGGTATTTTGAGTTTATTCAATATCAGAACATTTCAAGAAATCTTAACACATTAACTGACTCTCTAGCGAACTATGTGTTAAATAGACATTTGCGCATATGTAAAGTAAACATTTTCAATTCACATCATCATTTGAATAGGATTGCATCACTTAACCATAATAAAACTCTAAAAGTCAAATAGATAGTTGTAGATAGTTGTATATACGTTTTTACAAATAGTTTGTGTCCAAGACAAAAATTGGTCATCTGACCCAAAAAAACTCAAAATGTATGCAAAAAATATCCAAATAGAATAGTGATGCTCATGGTAACAGGACACAGCCCGTTCTATCATGTGTAGGAGTCTCATCCAATGACTTGGCATGCCAATTGTATGGCGCTGCAATCGCATAGGTAACTCCTCAATCCGGACATCCAGAATACCCAAGGTTAAACCCTCTATGTGATCCTGTAGCTCGGCCAAGGTCTCTGCTAAATCCAAGTCTCAGAGAACTGCCCTCCCAACAGCTCTCTGTACTAGTACACCTACCTCCCATTAGCGTCCCATAGGTCAAACAGATCCAACATTTGCATGCATATAAAAATGTTTGTTTAGTCTTGGCAATAATCGAAAAAACACAAAAAAGTAGAAACTTTAAAAAGAAAAAACACTGTGGTCAAACAGTTTACCAATAGCACTCCACTACATTCCAACTAGGAACACCAGATCTAGATCACCACGGAAATCCATCCCAGAGTATGGATATTCTACGAAGGCCATATCCTGACGGTCAAACCACTCAAAGAAAGTAGAGGTAAACGAGATCAATGACTAGCCAGCATGCCTAGACATAAGATCTACCCACCTCTGCATCTGTGGGTCTCTAGGTCCAGGTACTCCTAGTGAGATGTATTGTGGTTGCATGAGTGGGATTCTCTCCAAGGAAAAAGAAATCAAGATAGACCCATAACCAAAAATTTTTGTGTTTCCATTCTTTACCTTGGTCAATTGTTCTTTCATTAATGAAAGAATTTCCGCACACCAGTTGAATACCTTTGGCTCTAGGCACTCTAAAGGACACTACATATATGACCTGTTTGCAAAATGTAAAGTTGCACTGCCAGCCAGTTTGGCGAGGGTGAAAAGGATTGTTCTTAGTGGTAAATCATTAACATCTCTGATATTGATCTTTCTGTCTCTGCTAGGTTGAGATCCTTCTCGGTAGAACTACCGTATATAATCTCTCACCGATCCACCTCCTCTGGTAAATCCTGATAATGAGCTGTGAGCACACTGCCTCGACAGTCCAGTCAGAAAGTAAATACCCTCAATGGTAAAGGGGATCATTTTTCCCCTAATGTGAAAAACTTGATCGGCAGGATCCCAAGAACGAACAAGATACTATAACAGTTCAATTTGTTGCCGCATGCCAAATAATCGAAAATATTTCGGTAACCCACAATTCCTAAGGGAATCAACTGTTCCCTGATCATTTAGGGCAACCATGTCTTGTTCCTCATGCTCTCATTCTCTCCATACAATCACCATTTTGATCCGATGAATGTCTGAAATGCAACCATTAGACAAATTAGGATCCATTTTTTGCAAAAAAACAGTTTAAAATTTGGTAGGAATGATCCAGGTGGATATTGGTGGCCACCCAGCAAGTCCACTTGGACCCCCACCATGGTTTCTTTTAGATTTTCAGTTTCCTTAATTGTAGCATAGTTTACTAATTTTAGCAGATTTTGGGGTCCTGAACTTCTTGAGCCATTTTGAGGCCCTAAATGATGTTTTTTGGGAACACTGGGAGCAATAAGGGTCCATGGACCAATGTTTCTCCTCCCAAAGTTGTAGTTCTTGGATAGATATTTCTAACGAGATATTGTATGCGTCAAACGAAGATCGTATGCCAAAGTTACGACCCCGGGAAGTTGATGTACCAATTTACCCAAACGGGGCCCACAGTTTGGCATTTCATCTTCTAGGGTTAGGTTTTAGGATCGTTAGGGTTTTCCATTGTTTCTCAACAATAAATAGGCCTTCCAGCCTCATTGTAACACAGTGCAAAGGCATGTAGCCACCACACCTCTTCTCAGAGATAAGCTACCATTGCCCTAGCTGTTTATTTCCATTTTCTGTTTGTAAGCATATCTCAGTATTTTACATTAATGAAATGAAGTATTATTTCCATTGCATCTTTTTGTTTATGGTTATCTCTGTAATTTTTTGTGTTCCTGTTTAAATCTGAATCAGTGGTATCAAAGTGGTCTACTTTTTCAGTGTTTTTCTTTGCATGTCCCCAACGAGGTCAGGATATAAGGAGTTATGGCTTGAACTGGTCAGACCTTTGCAAGACCAGCCTCACAAAATCTGACAGCCTCCCATGGCGAATGAAAAGAAAGACGATGGGGTAGGAGATCCTATCAAAATCTTGTTCAAAGAAGCCCTCGAGTGACAAAGGAATGCGATGATCGACAACTTTTCCCAGATCCTTCAGCGACTATCCAGGGGCGACGCATCTGCTTCCCACAGCTACTCTAGAAACGCCACACCATTTAAGGTACAAGTTAATTTTGAAATCCCCATATTCGAGGGTCAGATAGACGCAGATGTCGTCGATAAATGGTTAAATTTTCTAGAGGGTTATTTTTCTGTTCATGATTTTTCCAGTCGGGAAAAAATTATTTTCGCTCTTCTCAAAGCAACCCCCCACATCAAGGACTGTTGGGAAACCTACTGCGAGTAGAAGGATGAAAATACCAGCTCACTATTTTCAGCCGCACCTACTTAGAATTCATTTCGGGATGCCATCAAGGAGCAGTACTACCTTATCAGAAGCTATGAGGATCAATACGTAAAGTGGATCACGCTGCGGCAGGGAAGGGACCAAGACGTGCCAAAGTTTACCAATATTTTCCATACCCTTCGTACAAAGTTGGGTATCAAGGATTCAAAGCAGCATTTCATATTCAAATACCATGGTTGCCTGCACAAGTACATCCAGGAAGAAATAGAATTCCTGAACATCTCCTCGCTCAGCACGGCATACCGATATGCCGTCAAGGTCGAGCAAAAGTTTAAACAGAAGAAGCGAGACTTTGGATTTGAGAATCCAAAGCAAGGGAAAGGTGCCCCCAAACCACAGAACAAAGGACAAAGCCAAGGTGGGTTGGCCCAAGACAACCCGCCAAAGCTGCAAGCAAAGAATAGTGCCACGAAGCCGAAAAAGGACATGGGAAAATGGTGTGAGTTCCATAAGAGCTCCACTGACAACACAAGTGAGTGTCGAGCCAAGCAGTCACTGGCGGCTGAGCTAAAGGTTTTAGAATTAGATGCATGTTCTGAATCTGAGTCAGAACCTAACAAGGGGAATGACAAAGGGAAGCAGATTATCGATGTGAAGCCCAACGCCATCGTTGCCACCATGAAGATCCAGAAGGAGGAACCCGAAGATCCAGAGGAGGAGGAGCGTCTCTTCCACTCCTAGATGTGGGTAAAGGGATCCCCACTACAGTTCATTGTCGACAGCGGGAGCCAAAAGAACCTCATTCCAGCAGAGGTCGTGAAGCAGCTGGGCTTACTGACCACAACACATCCACAACTGTACACCATCGGGTGGGCTTCACCAAGGACCGGATCTTCGCGTGAGCCGGCAATGTCACCTTCCATACAACATCAAGCCCTTCACGGATGAGGTATTGTTTGACATTGCTTCCCTTGAAGTTTGTGATGTATTATTAGGACAACCATACTTGTGGAAGCGACATGGTATGTATGAATAAAGGCCCCGTGTTGTTATTATTACTTTGGGAAATAAGTTGTACAATATACCGAAGGTAGCATCGCCTACTGCCATCTCTTTGGTTACTGCAAAACAATGCAGTAAGCTCATTTTAAAAACCGGAAAATTTGTTTTCCTGATGATACGCCCTCAAGGAAAGAAGAAGATAGTGGCCACAACCTCCAGACAGGGCCCCTCCGCACGACAACTTCAAATGGACAAGTTCGTGGAGGAGTACGAGGACATCTTCACCTCCCCAGCAGGGGTTCCTCTGCACTGTCAGGTCAAACACTCCATCGATCTGACCCCAGGTGCGCCGCTACCCAATGGACCAATCTATCGGCGCTCTGTTCTGGAGAACAATGAAATCAAGAGGTAGATTCAGGAACTGCTACAAAAATGTCACATATGTCTAAGTTCATCAACCTGTGGGAGCCTGATCGTGTTGGTACAGAAGAAGGATGGGACTTGGAGACTCTGTATTGACTATCGGGTGCTGAAAAAGATCACTGTCCATAATAGGTACCTGATCCCATGGATTGATGACCTCCTGGACCAACTGAAGGGGGAAAATATTTCAGCAAGATCGATTTGAAGTTAGGATATCACCAAGTACCGATCAAACCCTCCAATGTGTGGAACACTGCCTTCAAAGCCAAGGAGGGCCTTTTCGAATGGTTGGTTATGCCTTTTGGATTGACGAATGCTCTTGCAACCTTCATGAGGCTAATGGATGACATATTTCAGCCATTCACCAACTCAGTTGTAGTGGTATACTTGGATGACATCCTGATCTTTAGCCAGAGTTGGGAAGAGGACCTCTACCACATCCGATAGGTTGTCCAAACACTGCGGCAACACAAGTTATGTGCCAATTTGGAGAAATGCACTTTTTGCATGACCTAGTTTCAATGTCTAGGATACATTATTGATGAATAAGGGGTGCATGTGGATCTAGCCAAGATCCAAGTCATTCGAGATTGGCCCTCTCCAACCACTCTAATGAAGCTCTGTAGCTTTCTAGGTCTTGCCAACTTCTACTCAAGGTTCGTGTTGGGATTTTCTCATATCACTTGGCCCTTGAGTCAAGTCACCAAGGGAGGAGCGAAAGCAAAATTATTTTTGTCTGAATATCAACAGAAGGCATTCACAGAGTTGAAAGATCACCTCTTCTCGGCACCAGTGCTCGCATTGCCAGACTTGCAACAACCATTTGAGGTCGAGACAAATGCCTTTGACTATGCTATTGGGGCAGTCCTTACTCAACATAGGCATCCAGTGGCATATCACAGTGAGAGACTTTCAAACACAGCCCAGAAGTATCCCACTTATGACAAAGAGATGTATTCCATTGTGCAGGCTTGCCGACAATGGAAACATTACATTTTGGGGAAGGAAACGGTCAGCCACACAGGCCACTGACCCCTCTAGTTCATACAGAACCAAGGGAAATTGCAGAATGATCGCCATCATAAGTGGTCCACATACCTACAATAGTTCCATTTGAATATCAAGTATAAGAAGGGCAGCACCAATAATGTTGCAGATTGCCTCAGTCGACCACCGATCATGTCAATGACCACCATGCTCAACTCTTGTGGGCACGAAACTTCTAATTGGCCACTTCTCTACAAAAGCGACCTAGAATTCGGCCACACATACTAGACACTCTTGGAGGGTCAGCACGTTCTAGATTTTCTCCTCCAAGATGCCTTGTTATGCCACCTGGGTCACCTTTGTGTTCCTTGAAGCGAGTGTGCCAAGATGATTTGGGAAGCACACTATAGTTGAGCTACTAGGCATTTTGGGGTCCAGAAAATGGTGGCAGTACTGTAGAAGTATTTCTATTGGTCGAATCTTCAACAGGATGTCGGGAAGTACATCATATCATGCACTGCCTACGCCATTGCCAAACCAAAAGTCAAGAAGCAAGGCCTTTATACCCCGCTGCCTACCCCTAGTCGACCTTGGGAATCCATCTCCATGGATTACATGTCAAGCCTTAGTTCCACTAAGCATGGAAATGACTGTGTTTTTGTGGTTGTCAACAGGTTCTCGAAGATGGCCATTATGGCGGCCTACAAGAAGAATATCACAGCAGAAGCCACTGCCAAACTCTTCTTTGAACGAGTGTGGGTACACTTTGGGATCCCACGGTCTATCATCTTAGATCGGGACATCAGGTTCCTCATTACATTTTGGTCTAGTCTCTGGTCTATGCTGGACACCAAACCCACTAAGTCCACAGCCTTCCATCCTCAAACTAGTGGCAAGAAAGAGGTTGTCAACAGGATGATTATACACATTCTGCTCATGTACAACTCAAAGCATCCATGCACATGGGACAAGAGCCTCCCCTATGTTCAGCACAGCTACAACCGGGTTCTCCACAGCTCGACTGGCCACAACCCTTTTCAGGTGGGCTTGGGATTCCAGCCACTATGTCCCATTGATGTGGCCATGCCATTTGCAGCTACTCACACAGATTCGGCTCATGTCCAATCCGAAACAGATAAGGAAAACAACTTCATTGAGCACATCCAACATATTCGCCAGCAATTCCATGACATTTTGGAGAAATCAAATGCCAAGTACAAGCAACGACATGATCAACATCGGGTGCCACACAAGTTTCAAGTGGGCAATGAAGTCTGGTTGCATTTGCAAAAGGAACGCCTTACCAGAGCCTATTGGAAACTCAGACCACTCTGATATGGTCCTTACACCATTACCAAGGCTATGGGAGACAATGCATTTCAACTCAACATTCCCCCATTCCTTCGCCTGCACCAAGTGTTCAATGTGGACCACCTTCGGCCATACTTTCCACCATTACTAGACACATCTGACATTGCAAAACAGCTCACACCCACAGAGTTAAATCTAGATTGCATGGAACAAGCTGCAACTAATCGGATCATGGACACATAGATCAAGCACACTCACCAGCAGAACATCCAACTGTATCGAGATCTCAAAGCAGGCCAACTCCTTCACAAGGGAAAGTGGCTCACCAAGGACCAAGTTCAGCAAAAGTTTCCTCATCTCATGGAGGAACTCAACGCAATGGGGACCATTGCTTCCTAAGGGGGGAGGAATGATCCAGGTGGATATTGGTGGCCACCCTCCGAGTCCACTTGGACCCCCACCATGGTTTCTTTCAGCTTTTCAGTTTCCTTAATTATAACACAGTTTACTAATTTTAGTAGTTTTTCGGGTCCTGAACTTCCGAAGCCATTTTGAGGCCCTAAACGACGTTTTTTGGGAAAACTGGGAGAAACATGGGTCCATGGACTGATGTTTCTCTTCTCAAAGTTGTAGTTCTTGGATAGATCTTTCTAACGAGATATTGTACGCGTCAAACGGAGATTGTATGCCAAAGTTACGACCCCGGGATGTTGATATACCAATTTACCCAAACAGGACCCATAGTTTGGTGTTTCATATTCTAGGGTCAGGTTATTGGATGTTTAGGGTTTTCCATTGTTTCTCAACAATAAATAGGCCTTCCAGCCTCATTGTAACACAGTTTAGAGGCATGTATCCACCACATCTCTTCTCAAAGATAAGCTACCATCACCCTAGTTGTTTATTTCCATTTTTTGTTTGTAAGCATATCTCAGTATTTTACATTAATGAAATGAAGTATTATTTCTGCTACATCTTTGTGTTTATGGTTATCTCTGTAAATTTTTGTGTTCCTGTTTAAATCCGAATCAAGAAAAAAGCTGTCAAAATTTGGTTTTTGCGCCCATCACACCCCTCCATTAGAGACAGTGTGCTACAATGCATACTGCCTTCTAGGTGTATGCAATGTAGCACACCTTTTGATATTGAAAGGGTGCGCTGATCCAGAGTGCGCAAATTGAAAGCCTAGGGGCCTCAAAAACCAAAACATTTTGCTCAAAACTGAAAATAAATGGAATTAAATGGAAGAGAATAGGGATATCTCCTACTTGGTCCAGACGACACGAGAAATGGTCCACTGAATCCTCTGCAATCAGCTAGTGAACTTTGAGGTAAAAAACTGCTCCAGAGCTCCAAAGTCAAATGGTAAAAGTGAAATGGTGAAAATGAATAATACAACTTGTTTTTATGTTTATTTCTTGCATATTAATCAAGTAAATGTTAGTTTTTTATTCATTTTATCCATGAACATGTATTTTTAATCCTCTTTGATGGAGTTTTGAGCAGGTTTAACAACTAAAAGCAAAATTCAATGTGCTTAAGTGTAAATTGAACATATTTTACCATAAAGCAAACTTTTGTTTCTTTTTCGAGCTTTGTTAAAAATGAAAATAAACCCCCATAGATTCCTCTTTAAACTCTTTTTAGACTCTCTAAATATAGAAAGATTGTCGAGCGCTTGTCTATTCCAGCTCGTTAAAGGATTAAAAATGACATCTCTCTTGTATTATTTTACGCTTTTTTGGACTTGAGAGATTATTTTACGAAAAAGAACTTACAAATTTTCCTTTTCGTCCCTTTTCAAACTCTCTAAACATGAAAAGGACCAAGTTATCTTTGTCGTTAAACTCGTTAAAAACATCAAATAGCGACACACTTATCCATCTAGACAAGGCCGAGTTTCACCTTCGCTAGACTCGTTAAAGTATCAAATAGCGATGGATTCACCCAAAGGGTGAAATTACATAACAATCATATGTTATCCTCCTCAAGCTTGATAAAAAATAAAGAGGTACTGGTCAGCAATGGCTGGGGAAAATGGAAAAAGTCGGGAAAACTTTATGGTAGCAAGTCGCTCTTGAACATGAGACTTTCACCTCATCACCATGACTATATGGGTTGGGTTATTAAGCTTGATGGTTATCACACCATTGGTATATCATACCATCCATGATTTTTTTTTGGGTCAATGGTACCAACTCATCTCAGTGTCGGCGATATGTTTAAGAGAAGTCACTCAGTGAAAACTTCATCCTTTGCAATACCGTAAACCTTCATTTTCATGATCGCCATTCCTGAACCTTGTGTCATCAGTCAATTCTCATCTCCAAAAATCATTTACCTCGTTTCGTGTCATAAATGTGGGATACATCAAGGCCCTCCTGCGACAAGTTTCTTCTTGTCGACATCAACATATCATCCAAGAAGTTAACTTAGAAACACCCCTTCAGTACCTTGAAGCTTGCATACATCAATGGCATGTTTCTCACTTCCGACGATAGGTTGACATCAATGGCCTTCGACTGAAAGACTTTGCATGTTGTTCAACATCAAATCATTTATTCACACCATGCGAAATGTACTATAGTACCTTGAGGGTCATCATCATTATCGGTGATTCCTCTCGCGTCTATTAACAGCTTACATCATTGGCTAGTAATCAGACGATGTCTTTCCATGTTCAACTACAGAACATCTATTCACATGGTTAGACTTGTACTTGAGCAAAAGATTGGACGATATTGAAGACCCCAAATCTAGTTTCATCCATCCAGGCTGCGATATTTTCAGGAGTACTAAATCAAATGTACAATGGCCTTACATTCATGGTCAACCATTCATAGGTCTATATCTGTAGACGACTATATTTGTACATGTAATGAAAGTTTATAAGCTGAGCATGGGAATGCCTCCCTCAGCTAGTTCATGAGAAAAATCAAATCATCATGATATATGTATTGTAATTGATGCAGGTCACCTTCCGTTCAAAACCTCCTCTCCTTGTGATAAAGCATTTCACCCGACATATATATTTACGACTTCATGCTTTAGGGGGAAACTGTTACAGATCCATTTGGGCACATCAACCCCAAATTACATATCGATATTATTAGGGCCCATCAAACCCTAGTGCAGCTGTTACATGACCTAAAGAGGTTAGTCATCAGAATGCCTTACTTTCAAAGAAGTTCCATCACTGAAAACATCCAAAAACTACCTCTAAGAAGATCAGCGTAGATAGGCCTTCATTAGGGTGCGCTGCAATGCAAACCATACAGTGACAGGGTGCTATGCAGTGCACTTGGTCCCTCTTTGGCCTACGCTCGGCGAATTTGGGAAAATTTCCGTGAGAGTTTGAAGATTCCTTATCCATTGGAAGCCTCTAGAAGTTTCTTAATGCCACTTGCTCCTTTGAGTTCACCTTTGGATGAGAAAGGGAATTAGGAAACATCAATCCCCTATGGAACTGATTTCTAAATTTAGAAAGGCATTCATTATCTCCATTGATGGCATAACCTCCTTCACTCACCTATAAATAGATCACTCATCTAAGGGATCAAGGGGCTAAAAAAGATTGAGTTGTAAGGAGATGCTGGTGATATGAGATTAGAATTGAGTGCAAGTATTTTACTAGTGTTGGAGTGTCTTACTTGTCATGAGGTTGAAGAGGATTTGAATTGGAAGAGTGTTGCTGGATCGAGCTCATATGGGTTGTAATATTTCCTCTTATCAATAAAGTTTTCAAGAATTTTTCCTTATGCTTGTGTTACATGTTAATTCTTTCATATGTATATCATGTTCTCAATTCCATGTTATTTATAAGCAATAGATCATTATCATTTTGCCTTGATGGGTCTTTGTTTCTATAGTTGTGCAAGTACTTTCCAAGCGATTTAAGTACGGAAAGGAGCAGCAAGATCGATCAAGGGAGACAAAGAGCTAGTGAAATCTTCAAGTAGGTTTCTCTCCTTTCTTGTTTTATCTTTTGATTATAGAAAAAGATTAAGATTACTTTGTCTGTTGTTTCTAGACCTGCTACTAGATCTAGAGGGTCAGGGATTTGTCCAAGAACACTAAATATTCCTGAAACACTCTCTCTGCCTTCACACAATCCTCTTGTCGTGCCTTCACCTCATAGCCTCAAACTCCAAAGCCGCTTTCATCACAAGTGGATCTGCTTGAGCCTGCAACTTTGTTCCACCTCTGCACTGTCAACAACTGTCCTCTTGCATTTGTCGCATGCAGGTGTGCTACCTTTTGCTGTTGCTGATGGTGCTTCTTGCTGTAACACCATTGCCATTTCATCTTGATATCCTTGTCCATGAACAACTTGATGTCTCCATAGATAGGCAAGTTCATAAACACTTGATCAACTACATCTCCAGTTGTGCTCTAAATGGTGTCATCGACTCTACTGTCCTAGAAGCCATTGTACCTGTGTTGCTGAGAGGCAAATGAAAACCTAAGATACCTAGAGACATAGAAACACTCATGACAAGAAATCTATCAGTCGAAAACCCAAAACAAACTGGAGGACTGACATGCAACATATCTATGTGACAATTTGTTAAGATTACACAATTTTCACCAAGAGGATGGGGGACTGACTGCCAAAGTTGCACAAGGCATAGCCCGAGCTGTTGGGAGGCTAATTGACTGCTAGAACTGTGTAATGCATAGTCCATTCTAGCCTACTGAGGACTGAAACTGCGCAATGCGCAATTTCAGTCAGTAGTGACATGCAAACCCGCAAACTGCATTGCGTAGTCTCTAGGGCCAGCAAGGCATTGCCTCCCAGAATTGCGCAATGCAAGCCTAGAGGTCAGTGTTGGGATAGACTTGTGAAATTTCTAGAGGGAAGGTAGAGCCTTCACTTCCAAAAATGCACAATGCTAGCCAGGTAAGGCAAGATCTGGGCCAAGGCAGCCCAGACGTGCCAACGAGCCACTGAAAACATGAGAAGTCTGAATGCATGGTGATACCGAGTGTAAACAACAGTGAATGATCATGCATGCAAACAGAAAGTGCAAGGTCCAGAAAATGGGAAAACATGCATTTGTGTGAAATAGGTCGCAGCAATAATGACCGTTAGTGCAAAAATAGTGTCATGCACGCGAAAATGGTGAGATGCGAACGAAAACTAAAACGGTGCTTCTACAAGCTAGCATACATTGAAATGACATCAAACACTCATTGAAATCAAGTAGACAGCACTCACACGAAGTGAATCACAAAAAGCGACAGAAACATAGCACAAGACATGAAAATCATACTTACCCTGAAACATCTAAGTGGAAAGTGCCGAAGACTCTTGGATGCAATCTGGGATGTGAGAGTTCCAAGATCAATGTGAGGAATGAGCTCTGCAGCATCTAGTTGATGAGTTTTGATAAGATTGAGGTTATGACATACATGCCACAAATCTAGGAAAAAGTGACACTCGACGAGAGGTTTCTAAAATAAGCTTTGCATGTAACCTCCAGCTACTAAAAATAGATCCCTAGATCTAGGGATGCCTTTTGCATGTTGCCTTTTGCTATTTAGAGAAGAGCATCCCATGCATGCAAATCAATTTTTCTTAGTCCCGGCAAGAACTGGTCAACCTGATGGCACATCTTACAGCCTGCTTAACTGAGAGATGGATTTGTGCAATTTCTGAGAGGAACGAGGTTGGCTATCCCAAAGGGATTGTGCAATTTTTGGGAGGAGAAGGTGATTGCTGCCCAGAATTGCTCAATTTTTTAGAGGAGCTGGGTTGGTTGTCCCAGAGGGATTCCGCAATTTCTAGTAGGAGCAGGTGACTGTTATCCAGAATTGCACAATTTCTGGTCTAAGATGCAGTGCTGGGCCAAATTGCACAGTTTTTGCAAGGAATCCTGTCTGACTATTCCATGCAATTTTGGAGCCTAGTAGGCTGCCTGGCTGATTTGCGCAATTTCTGGAGGGAAGGTTGGTTCCCCTCCAGAATTACGCAATTTTCTGGGGGAGTGTCTCAACCAGCAACTAACCCAAGTCTGGAATGGCAGCCTGTGAGGGGAGAGAAGAAAGCTAACATGCACGAGCTAGAAAGTTGTTAAAAAACCAATGAATCCTATGTAATTGACAATGTAAGACATGCTGCTAAGGATCGTTGGTAGGGAGGCTCCAAAACAAAGCTATGGCAAAATTTTGGAGGGTGGTTGTTGATGGACCTCCAAATTAGACATAAATTAAAGCCCATACCTCTAAATTAAACATAAATTAAGGCCTATGACCATCCTTATGATGAGCCCCAGAAATGGGTAATTATATGGGCTCATTTTGCCTCTTATTTTGACTTAATCCACCATGTTATTTCCAGTCCTCGCAGCCTGTCACCAGGGATCAACATGAGCTCTTACTATGTCTGGTTTTGTTAGATGTTTTGCACATGATGTTCAGCACAAAACATGTCACAAGTGTTTCCATCAGAAGAAGCTCAGAAAAATATTTCCAATGGTATATCATACTCCCGTAACTAGCTCTCGGATTAGAAGATATGATCAAAATGGATGAGTGATTCTTGGTTATGCATGTTTTGAGGTCAGTTGCTGCACATAATGACAAGTCTAGTACAAAATCAGTTTCTGAAATAATGGTAAGGAATTTTTCAAAAGTGAAAGAGTTTTTTGTTCATCACATACAAAATAACGAAAACCTCATTTAGGTTATTCACAGGTACTACTATGTGGGAAATATACAGTGATATTTGAAGCCTACATTAAAACAAAGCACATTTTTCATATTTTTTACTGTTTTAGTCATTTTAGTGTGAGGACATTTTACAACAGATGGAAAGTAATTTTGCAAAACCCAAGGAGTTTTTTGTTAACCATGAGCCATAAAACATAATCTCTTTCATTTTATTCACAGGTCTCACGAATTGGGATATGTGACTAGATCTTTACAGCTCATTTTCACAGATTTAAATTTTTAATGATTTTCTATTTTAGAGATGATTTTGTGAAACAGATTTCGAGCAACTGGAAACGTATTTCCAAAATTTGAGAGAGGTTTTTCTCCAAAATGACCTTATCTACAAAAACATATTTCAATTTTGTAACACATGCTATGGTTTAGGAGATACTAGGTCATCTTCAACACCTATTTTCAGAAATTCAACCCAAGTTTAATGTAACTGATTCTATTTTGAAGAAAATGGTTGAGCTCAATTCCCTTAGTAAAAGGATGAGAAAATGTATATATTTTATGAATTTCATAGTGTAGGGGTTGGAATTTGACAAAATGTTGGACTCTTGGGAAAGCTTGGAGCTTATTGTATACTCATTTCAGCAATTTTGGCTAAAGAATAGACCAGTGGTTTGCAGCACTCTATGGGATTCCTGTGG
The DNA here is from genome assembly GCA_031772625.1 of Pinus tabuliformis. NCBI lineage: Eukaryota > Viridiplantae > Streptophyta > Pinopsida > Pinales > Pinaceae > Pinus > Pinus tabuliformis. The sequence goes on along the minus strand of CM062818.1, from coordinate 1,937,260,560 downwards.
CATGTTGCTTTGATATTGTGTTTCCTTCTATGAATGTAAGTTTATATGTGTTTTATGTATGCCATTATCTCTCTTTCTTCTTCTTAACTAAAAAAAACAAGGATAAAGGTAGAATCCATTGAAATTGCAGTGCTCTACCTGGGGTTTGCTTAGTTATTGATGTTTTCAGCTGTTTGAAGAGGATCCCTGAGGCTTTCTTGCCCTCTTCAACCCCTCACCTATCTAAATCTCTCCATTTCATTCAATTTGAAGTATCAAATCACTTGCCTACCTTGCCCCACTGAGACTTTTGCAAAACTGAGCCTCATTCCCAAGACCCAAAAACTGCCTTTCCATTTGAGCCAACAAAACATCTTTAAATTCAATCAAACTCTTTTGCACACATACCTAGCCTAAGATTAGTATTCATATTAGTCATCTCAAGCCCTCATTGATCATTTTTGCTGAGATTGACCGGAGAGAGCCCCCTCCCAACCTAGTAGGGCTAGCTACCAGGTTAAGCGTGGTTTGATGTTACCCTAGATCCTACCTTTCTCAGCCTGAGGTAGATTTAGGCCCTAACACACCATTCTCATTAGTTTAATTCATTTTTTTGAATATATTTATGCTAATAGAGTGAATTGGGTTAGTCACTTTGCCATGTAGTCTAATGTGTGTTGTATGCAGATTTTTTGGCCAATTTTGGACAAAATCAAGGGATTTATGAGCAAATGGCAGCCAAAACTCGAGGACAAAAAGGAAGAGGATTTGTAGGGGGGTGCCTCTTTCATTTATGACCCCTTTCCTCGAATCCTCCATCAGCAACTCGGAGCACAAAGGTCCACATTAATGATTCCAAGGGGCCACCAAGCAAGTAAAGAAGGACTGTTGTTTATCTCCAGTTCTAAGAAGCCGAGTTCCTCAATTTTAGGAGGACTGTTGAAGGACTCCATTTGTATAAATAATGAGGCTCAGAGCCTCAGTAGGTTAGCCAGTTATTAGTTGATTTTCGCTCTTTTGTGCAGCATTGTGTTTAGCTCATTTTCAAGTTCCTTTTGAGAACAATTAATGTAATGTAACTGCTATTTTTGATAATGAAGATGAAACAGTTTTTGAGCGAGCACTAATCTCTTTCAGAGGGCTGAAGCTCTCGAGTTAGGGCCCAACCCAAGCTGCCCAGCACCTCTTACTTTGTACTTATATGTTTTTTCTTCAGTTCATAAGTTAATTTCTCTTGCATAGATTCATTTTACTTTGTTAGATTAGGTTGCTTTTGATGGTTAGCATAGTTGTTTTTATTTTAATTACTCAAGTAGGTTACTACAGTGACAAAATAAGATTCAAAAAGAACAATAGTAGGCCCTAATCTCCTTTCTCCCTTCCCGAGACTATGATTTGAGGTCAAAGCACTTATGCTGCCACCAAAAACACAGTTTTTGCTCTTCCATGCAACTGCTAGTGTGATAACTTGATTTGGAAAGATTGATATATTGGTTCAGATTTAGTTGCTTAGATCATTTTCTGTTCTTTTACCATAGTTCTCTCTGCATGCTTTTCTATTCACAGGTTACTGTTCAACATTTTCTGTTTGTAGGTCAGAAATTAGGTCAAGCTAGAAAAAGTTTTGTTTTCATGGTATAGTTAGTTCTTTCTTTGATCAGTTTTGATAAGTAAATGTGTAGATCTCTTGTAGGACATCTCAGCTCACCATCCATCCATAAAACAGCTAGCACCAGCTCACTTCTCATATATTTCCCAAGTCATTCACAACATTTCGCCAATTTTCCCTAATTTCTGTGTTTTCTCCATAAGCTTCTTTCTTGCCCTTTGAACAAATCCAACCATGATGTTCGTTCTTGATATTCCTTGACAAGTTCTAAACACCTCAACACCTTCATCTAGCCTTCGGTTCCCCTTCCCTATCATTTTTTTCACCTTTAAAACTCCAAAAATAGCTCTCAGCCTCCTCCTGTAGATCCCTTGCAGCCTCCTGTAGAATTTCCTGTTAGTGATTTTTCGAAGTCCAATCACTATGAAAGTATTCAAAAGGGTACTAGAGGCTTCTTAGGACCTCTCCACACCTTCCTCCACCTCTACAAAAACCAACTCCACCTTCCTTCGCCACCAACCCTCTGCACAATCACAAGCATAATAATTTCACATAAAAACACCCAAAAGCACAAAAAGATGTTTTCTTCTCATTTCTTTCAGAAGTAGCTTGAATAAATGCAATTTACCTTTTCAGTAGTCAATGGCACTCATTTCATTAGTTTCCATCTCTTTTCTGTCAAAAGTAGGGTTAGTCGGTAAACTAGGGTTTGCTAGGGTTTGCGTTTCATTTCAGTTTTCTTTCTCTTTTTGCAAATAGAATAGCCTTTGTAGAGTTAGCTTTCTTTCATCACAGTTAAAAGCTTCTTCTGAGAAATCATAGAAGTTGGCTTGAGCTCCTAGTGATCTTGCACCAGCTGACCAAGTGACAGCCTGCGGTAAGAGCTAGTACTTGTGCATACAGCACCGTTGCTTCCAAGTTTGTTATGAACTACCGGGTTGATAAAAGTAAAGAAGGCAACCCTAGGAGTTGCAGCATTATTGCTGCAATACTGGAGCTCACCATCTTTTTGGCGTTGTTTCCAGGGAAGCGTCAGAGTATTTTTTGATTACTACTTTTCTTCTATTTTCTATTGCAACATTCTGCTAAGTAGTTTATTTCAGCAAAAGTAGAGCAGTTGTTTCATTTCAATTCTACAATTTCCATTTCTGCAAAAGTAGAGTACGCATTTTCTTGCTTTCATTTCAATTCTGCAATTTCCTTTTAGCAAGTTCATTTCAGTTTGTTGCAATTTGTTGTGCGATCCATTTCCATTTTGTAGGTACAAGCAGAGAAAAAAAAAAAATATATATATATATATATATATATATATATATATATATATATATATATATATATATATATATCCACCCAAAAAGAGATTTCCTTTCATGCCTCGTAGGAATAGAGACAATTCAGGAAAATCCCTACCCAACACCCCCACCACATCACTAAGTCACCCTTGTCTCTTCATTGGTGGTAGTGATCCAGAATAACCTATAGGTGAACCACCAGAGATATACAAAGATCCTATACCAAAAGAAGAGAAAGAAACCATTCCTCCTGAGACCATGGCTGAAAACAGAAAACGTTATAGGAAATGGGGAAAGAATAGAAGGTACCTTTCCTATCTGAGAGACCAATGGGGACACTAAAATGAAAAACATAAGTCCTTCAGGACCAATGGGGACACTAAAATGAAAAACATAAGTCCTTCAGCCTTACCTCACTTCCATGGATTGACTATTGAAGATCCTAATACCTTCTTGTTTGAATTTTTTGTTCTGTGTCGAACCTATGACTATGCAGAAGATGAGTAGAAGTTGAAGCTGTTTCCTTCTGCCCTCAAGGATGCAGCATTGCAGTGGTTCATGGGGTTACCTAGAAACAGCATCACAACTTGGGCTCAGATGCAGCAATCCTTTAACAATAAATACCAGGACTACCGTAGGTCAAAGGATACGAAGGAAGAGATTTTCTGAATGACCATGGGAAGCGATGAATCCTTAGAAGACTATGAAGAGAGGTTTCAGCTCAGTTATAAAAGGGCCAGGTGCACACATGACCCTGAATCTCTGAAGTTGGTCCTTCTTAGAGGGGTCTCAGAAGACCTCCTAGATACCCTCCATTTGTTGGCTAGGGGATACATCTACCAACTACCTTATGATGACATAAAGATTGTGTTTAGAAACCATTCTAGGGCAGCCAGAAAGAGAGGTAGGGGAAGTCAACCTTTAGCCAATCCATCCTCATCCACTTCATCTCTTAGAAGTGAATTTGAGAATCGGCTGGAATATTTCAAGAGTGAGATGAGCCAGACTCTTTCCATGCAAATGGATACCTTGCATATCAAAAAGAAATAAGAGGAAGCCGAGAGGGCTTTGACCATCTTTTGTCCTAGGTGCACTAGAAGGCATCCTAGGAATGAATGTCCATTAAAATCTATAAAAGTGTGTTCAGTCTGTGAAGAAGACCATTCTACGAATCAGTACCCTTCCTTGCCCAGACTTAAAGCTGCATATCAGGGGGTCAAAGGAGCCATTGAACCACTCTATTTCATGAACCAAAGGAGACCACATGGGCCCAGACTTTACCAGCAGGGAATGCAAGGGACATCATAGACTTATTACATCCCCAATCAAGCCACTTCCATGCATTCTTGGGGTCCCCCTACTCATCCTTCCTGGTCCACACCCCCTCCTTGGTCATATCCATCTCAATACCATGCTCAACTAGTTGCTCATTCATTTCACTCTTATGCTCAACCACAACCTCAGTGGAATGCACCTCATCAGAGGTGGAGGCCCCAGTGCAACTCTCCTTCCACTATTTTGCCTCCACCACCTGCTCAACCACAACCATTGCCTCCTGCTCCACCAAGGCAACCTCAAATACCTACTCAACTGAACCCAAACCCCAATAACAGACAGGCCCAGCAGGTATATAATGGAGAAACATCATGCCCAACCTATGTTGTGGAGATTCAGGAGATTAACCTACAATCTGGGAAGGTTCTGCCAGATAACCAACCTTCCCCTAAGGAGGATGAGGAAGAAAAACAGGAAAGTGAACCAAAAGCCATTCCACCCTTTCCTGAGAGATTAACTGGAACCACAAAACCGACCCCAGTTAAAACCAAACTTCTTGGAGAATTAAAGCAGTTATGTGTAAAGATACCACTTCTCCAAGCCATAAAGGATGTGCCTATATACAAAAAGATGATCAAGTTGAAGTGCTTCAGACACCCAAGCAGGCGCAAGAGAGATGCTCCAGCTATCAACGTCATAGGACAATTGTCCGACCTGATGTTGGGGCAGGTAATCTGTCTGAAATATCTAAACCCTGGAAGTCCTGTAGTCAATGTCCACATCAATGGCACCGTAATCCCCCATACCGTGATTGATATAGGGGATTCCATTAATGTGATGACCAAGGACACTATGCTCAAGCTCAACCTTCAGGGCTCCCTGAGAAATACCACAACAGTACTGCAATTAGCAGACCGCTCCACCGTGACCCCTGAGGGGATTGTGGAAGATGTAATGGTCTCCATCGATTCTTGGGAGTACCCTGTTGATTTCCTGGTTCTCTAGCCAAAGGAAAACCTCACTAGGTATCCTCTCATCCTGGGAAGACCTTAGTTGGCTACTGCAAATGCTTACATCAGTTGTAGAGCTGTGAACATGACAATCAAGAATGGGCATATGTCCAAGCAGCTTGTCCTATATCCTCCTGCCCAACCTTTGTTAGAACATGATTTACCTCTCTGGTTGGAGGAGGAAGATGAGGATGAAGTCTATTCCGTACCACTGTGTGCAGTAGAAACTACCATGGGGGGCCCACAAACTGAGGATGATATTATTGAAAACTTGATTCAGAATCTACCCCCCAGTGCATTTCCATTAGAAGAGATGGTGGACGAAACCCAAGACAATGCTTTAATTGATCTCTATGTGGCTGATCTGACCTCTCTCCAAGTTAATAATGTGGAATTCGGCCCAGAAAGAACCTTGAAGATCAACTCATCCCTATCCACCTCTCAAGAGAAAGAACTGTGTAGCTTATTGAAAAACCACTTGGATGCTTTTGCTTGGAGCTATAAGGAGATGAAGGGAGTCCACCCTTCAGTATATACTCATCACGTTTACATTAAAGAAGATTGTAAACCAGTCAGGCAACCTCAAAGGAGGATCAATCCAGCCCTTAACGACATTGTCAAAGAAGAACTACAAAAGTTGTTGGATGCAGGATTCATCTACCCTATCTCTGATAGCGAATGGGTCTCTCCTTTAGTGCTAGTGCCAAAGAAAATTGGGAAGTGGAGAATCTGTGTCGATTATCGAGAACTAACAAGGCCACCATGAAGGACCATTTTCCTTTGCCTTTCATAGATCAAGTGTTAGATGGCCTGGCAGGGAAGAAGTTCTTCTCCTTCCTAGATGGGTTTAGCGAGTACAACTAGATCCAAGTCAGCCAGGAAGACCAAGATAAAACCACTTTCACTTGTCCTTGGGGTACCTTTGCATACTGGGTCCTTCCCTTCGGATTGTGCAATGCTCCCGCCACTTTCCAGAGAGTAGTACTAAGTATATTTGCTGAACCGGTTCATGATTCTATGGAAATCTATATGGATGACTTTACCCCTTATGGTTCTAACTTCCAGGAAGCTTTGACTAACCTGGGAAAATTTTTAGACAAGTGCATTGAAATGAACCTGTCCCTCAGTCCTGAAAAATGCGAATTCCTGATGACTGAGGGGACCGTGCTAGGTCATACAATTTCTCAACAAGGATTACAGGTGGACCCCAACAAAATTTCCATCATTCAAATGGTTCCACCTCCTCAAAAGGTAAGAGATGTTCGAAGTTTCCTAGGGTTAGCAAGGTATTATAGAAGATTCATTAAGGCTTTTAGTAAGCTAGCCTCTCCATTGTTTGGTCTTTTGAGAAAAGATGCTAAGTTCATATGGACTGACAACTGTCAAGAGGCTTTGGATACCTTGAAAAGTAAACTAGTGACTACCCCAATTTTGAAAGGTCCAAACTGGGCCCTACCTTTCCACATTCATACAGATGCCTCGAACAAAGCGATAGGAGCAGCCTTAGGGCAAGTTGATGAGAAGTTGCATTATGCCATATATTTTGTAAGTAAAAACTTGTCCAAGGTAGAATTAAACTACACTGTAACCGAAAAAGAGCTCCTAGCTATAGTCCATTCCCTAAATAAGTTCAGACACTGCATCACCGTCTATCAAACATTCGTACACACTAATCATGCTGCAATTAGTTATTTAATGAACAAACCAGATGTAAATGCTCGTATTATTAGATGTTTATTTTTATTGTAGCAATTTGATTTAACCATTGTTGATAAGCCGAGTAAGGAAAATGTTGTTGCTGATTTTCTGTCTAGACTAGATCTGCCTACAGCTGAAGAAGGAAGGGTGGATGATCGAATGCCAAATGAACACCTATTTTCTATCTCAATACTCTCTCCATGGTTTTCTGATATAGCAAATTACTTGGTTTTAGCACAGTTTCCACCACACTTGTCCTTAAAAGAGAAGAGCAAGATCGTGAGGAAAAGTGCCCCATTCACCTGGATTGGGAGCAATCTATTCAAACTTGGCCCAGATCAGATTTTGAGGAGATGTGTCAGGGAGGAGGAAGCTTTTGACATTATCCTAACCTGTCATGATGGGCCCTGTGGGGGCCATTTTGCAGCAAAGAGGACTGCCTTCAAAATTCTGCAAGCAGGTTACTATTGGCCCACTCTTCATCAAGATGTCAGGAGATATATCAGCCAATGTGACCAATGTCAAAGGATGGGGAAACCTACTCCAAGGGATGAGATGCCCCTGCAACCTCAAGTGACTTTCGAGCCATTTGAGAAGTGGGGCATGGACTTTGTGGGTCCTGTCAACCCTCCTTCAAAGTAGAAATCTTACATCATTGTGTGCACTGATTATCTGACAAAATGGGCAGAAACAAAGGCGATCAAGGTAGCAACAGAAGAAAAAGTAGCTGAGTTTTTGAGAGAGAATATCTTCTACAAGTTTGGCTATCCAAGAGAATTAGTCACAGATCAAGGGAGTTAGTTTACCTCCAATCTAATTGAAGATCTGCTCACACATCACAAAATTAAGCATAGAACTTCCACCCCTTATCATCCACAAGCAAATGGATAGGTGGAAGTCACTAACAGAGATTTGGAAGGGATTTTGACCAAGGTAGTGAGCAGCAGCAAGAAAGATTGGGCAGATCAATTGGTTGAGGCCACCTAGGCCTATAACACCACCTGGAAAACGACCACAGGGTTCACACCCTATGAGATGGTCTATGGGAAGAAGGCTTTGCTGTCAATATAATTTGAATATAACACACTAAGGATGGCAGCTCAGCTGGACCTAGATCTTAGCCATGCACAAAAAGAAAGGTTACATCAGCTAAATGGATTGGATGAACAGAGATTGCAGGCCCTTCTCCACTCAGAGGTAGTCCAGCTTCAAAGGAAAATATGGCATGACAGACACCTCAAAGAGAAACAATTCCAAGAAGGAGATTGGGTGTTGCTGTATGATTCAAGATATAAATATTTCAAGGGCAAACTAAGGACAAGATGGCTGGGACCGTACACAGTAGAAAAGTGCAATGACAATGGTTCAATTTTGATCTGAACCATCGATGAAGAAGCCATTCCCATGCTCATCAATGGGCATAGGTTGAAGATCTACAGGAAGCCTCTCTCCAAGCAAGAATTCATTGAGAATCTAAGTAAAACAGTGTTGGTAGTGGAGCAGGTCTCTGCCTCCACTCAACCCACACCCTAAACACAAAAAAAAACCAGAAAAGAAAAAAAAAAAAAAAGAGAGAATAAAAATCCCTGGGTGAAAACCTCTTGGAGGCGCCCAGGGCAGGCAGTGAGGGGGAAAACCTCCTGGAGGCGCCCCAACTATCTCATAAAAAAAGAGAGAGAGAAAGAAAAAAACAGAGAAGAAAGAGAAAAAGCAAAAAAACTAACTTCTGTTTAATGCATTGCAGATTGCAGGAAGGTCACAGAAGAAAAAGGGACATGGCCAGGCTGAATACACCCTTGATAGATCATTTCACCATCGCCATTGTCTTTTCCCAGGACATGGTCTCACATGTTCTGGAAATTATGCATCCTACAGGAAGCTCTGTGAATTCTACAAGAGACTCTTGTAGAAACCACAGATAGCTCGAAATCAAGTTCAGAAAAGGATCATAGGGCTAGAAATTTGTTCAGAAGGCCTGTGGACCTCCCTACAACCATTCATCCTCCCAACTCTCGATTCCATACCTGCACCATTGCATTTCCACTCACTTCTTTCCTCCCTGCACAGAAAATATAGAATCTTGTTTCTCTTGCTATTTTTTTTTAACTAAATAATAAATGAGCAGCACCCTAAACTTAACGCTTACCCAGTGCATGTAAACTGATTTTCCTTCTCCTTTAGAACCTTCCTCAGCTATCTCTCCAATCCCTCCTCAAGCCTCAGCCAAAGTTTTAGAGGGAGAAGCAGTTATAGGAAATCCTGCAAGATTCTTGTAATAGATGATCCCCTTAAAAATTGAGCTCCAGAGGCAAGCTCAATGCAGCCACAGAGGACAGAACACACAAGGAACCAATCTTGATCAAAGATCACTAGCACAAGGTAGCTAAGCCACTAGTTCAAAAGTCACGGGCACCAACAGCAGCAGCAATACATGAACATAGTACCAAAGTCTGAGCATGCAACAGCATGGTAGCGACTCACAGGTAAGTGATGAAACCCGTTCCTCTGTTGCATGAGTATAATCTAGAAACTACATGAACAATTGAGATGGTCAAGATTAAATGAAATCGGTGGCTAGCTAACTGGCCACCATCGTCCAGTTCAAACAGAACCCCTCGTCTAATTCAAACAGTGCCTCGTCCAATTCAAACAACATTCAATGGGTGCAATCGGCACATGTGTTCAATCAACTCAGGACGAAAAACTCAAAACAGGCAATGGTAGTGGCATATAATGGGAATAACAGAAGTGATTGCGGGTAGGCAGCATGAAGTATCATAATGGCACTGGAGTGGGGACCAACGGTCCGGATGAAGGCAATGTACCCTTCCTGCCACCTCACCTCATCACCGCAGAACACGCCCATAAGCTTTTGTAAGCTTAAGTATGCTGCAGTCGATGCCTTCACCACCTTTGTTTTCATTTGCATCGACGAGTTCTCGGCTGCAACAACTTACCTACCACCTTCAGAACCTCGAAACAGTCACTCTCTGTCAATTTTGAAACCCTTCCGCTTATTGGGCTCTATAGGAGCAGAAACACAGTCTACAGGAGCCTTTCTACAGGAAGGCCAGTGAGTAGCTCTACAGAGGGAAAATTTGGGATTTTATGCCAAATTCAAGCAAAAAAGGTAGGTTCAGAAAACCCACTCTTCATGTTATATATCTTCAAAAGGCGGAGGGATTTACAGCGAAGTATTGAGCTGAAAATAAAGGAAAAAGTGAGGACAGAAGTATGCCTGTGTTTTTTTTAATTATACATACAGTCTCTTCATTTTTACTCTCTGCACTAAAATTCTGTCTCTTTCTCCTCCATGGTATTCTGCTGTGAAAAGAAAGGATGCAACCATAGAAAATCAAGCCTGTAAAAAAGTGAATTTGCATTGGGTAGTCTGTTTATTTTGTGAAAAAGAAAAACATTGTTCTGTAAACTCTTTGTTTTCTTTAAGATATTGTTTCCCTCAAACAGCCCAAGAAGTAAATTAAGGTTGAGAACAGAGTTTGAAGGGAAAGAAAGTTGAAATTTGTTTTTGTTAAAAAGGAATAACTTGAAAAACTCTCTCTGGTTCCAGAAAAAACCTCAGCTGCTCCTCTATTTTCGGGTTTTAAAATTTGCTGCCTTCCTCCTCACCTGAACCATTCCAGCAGTCTCTAAACATCATGACAGGGGGTTTTATGAGGAAGAAGCCTCTAAATTCAACTAAATTGCATGAACATCCAGAAGTGGCGGCCCTCTTTACGAGGGCAAATTGGATGCCTTTCTTTGAAAAACTTCATGGGTATGATAAGGAAGTCACAGAGGAATTCTTATTATCTTTAAGACCTCATTCAAAAACCCATGCCACAGTCAGTTTTAGAGGTCTAACCATAGAACTTACACCAGAGTTCATCAACAGAATTACAAGTCTTCCACTTGGGCTCCCCTGGAGCAAAGAAGAAAAACCACTAGGACAGGTTGCTAAGAAGACCTTTTTCCAGCCAAATGAACATCCCATGGAGGATAAGAATGGGATCAGGAGGACAAGTATGCATTATCCATGGGGTGAGGTCAGCTATCATATCATGAAATATATCTCCTGTGAAGGAAGATACAACATAATTTATGGTTATCATTTCAAACTGTTACATGAACTAAGATATGGCATGGACCTGCCTGCATCTAGAAAACTCAGTCTTCTATATTTTTTCCTCCAATCCTTGATAGAGTGTAGCACCAAATTGAATGCAGGGGTTCTAGACCAGCTAGCTCACCATAGGCTCATTAAATTACTGGTGGAGGATGCCCTCCACACATACACAATCCCTATAGCCTGGGAGATTTTTAGGAACATGACTAAAGAAAATGACATTAAAACTCTCACTAATGACCATAGTCCATCTGGCAATGAAAAGGAGGAACCAAAAGAGGAACCTGTGAAAGAAATCCATGAAGAAGCACAGGGTATTCAATTTGAAGAAGAAAAAGAAGAAAAATAGAGAGGAGAGGAGAAACATGACACCACCACAGTTGAACCTAAATAAAAGAGGAAAATAGCATGAAAAGCATAAAAAGGGAAAACCACAACAGAGAAAAGGAAGAGGACAAGAACTGAAAAGAAGAAGCCCAAGACAACTCAGAAAAAATTTGCCATGGGAAGGGCAGAAACTCAGCAAGTAGAGGAGAAAACAACATCAGAGACAACAGACATTGGCAGAACAGCAGATGAAGAAGAAGAAAAATAGAAATAGGAAGTGTCTCTTGAGACACTAGCAAGAGAAGCAGTAGCTATTCTTGTTTCACTTATGACTCCAGCCAAGCAAAAAGGGAAAAGAAAAAGACAACCATCTATGTACTTCAAAGCTAGAAAGAGTACCAGAATCAAGATGGGAAGCCTTAGCCACCTTCAAAGGAACTGATCATCATTGAGGATGTACCTACTGTAACAAAATAAAAATCTCCCTCCAAAATCTCCATCACTTACGAGAGAGGAAATCCTAAGACCTATACCTGGAAAGAAAGGATCAAATTAATGGACTCTGAAGCAGTCCTATAGGAGGCACAGACCTCTCTACAGGAAACATTGGCAAAGCTCAAAGAAACCGAAAAACTTGAAAAGAAGGTAGAAGAATAGACACAGGAGGAAGATAAGGCAAAAGAGATACCAAAGCCTGGACCTCAACCTAACTTAGGCTCCTACTACAACCTTCTGGAAGGTGGGAAGATCATCCCACAAAAGTTTGCAGTGCCTCTTTTCTTCGAGCTGGAAAAGGAAAGAGTCAGGACCCATACATGGATGCAGATTGAAAAATCAAAAGGGGTAGAAGACATTGGGCACATGGAAAACAAGTTGGGAGAAATGGGTAAAGAATTGAGCATGGTTAGGCATACAGAAAGCATCAGAAGATCTCAATTGGAGAAAGAAAATGAAATGTTGAAAAGGCAGCTACAAGAAAGGGAACCTCAAGGAGGAAATGAACTGTCAATCTTAAAAGGACAGCAACAGGAAGAGGGACCCCAGACAGACAGTGAGACATTGATAAAACAACAACAGGAAAAAGAATCCCGGGCAGAAAATGAAGTGCTGATTTTGAAAAGGTAGCTACAGGAAAAGGAAGCCTAGTTAGCCTGCATGGCCAGTTGGGAAATGGAGGCATTACAGTGCAAACAGCCAGCCAAATCATATGTACTATACCTGAAGGATTAATGGCTCCAATTTCAGATTAAGACACTGGCTCAGAGGGGCACAATACCTTTTCAGGATTATGGCCAATTTATGCATTTATGTGATCACAGTTCAGCTAAGAACAAAGCAAAGCTATCCGACTTTTACTTGCACAACATGGCACTTACTGACATGAACTTGTGGGATCCAAATGTTGTGTTGGGAGACTTGCAGCTTATCGCTATGGCATCTTGGATGAGCCATGAAGAGAAAAGGGCAGTGGAAATCCAAAAAATGATGGCAAAAGAGTTGAGTGAGCCCCTGATGATTATATCAGAACTAGCAGACCCCTTAGCTCTCATCTATACCCACCAACACCTTGCAGCTAATCCTCAAGTTGTCCCAGACTATGTTGATAAGCAGGCCCAGGCCATTGCTCACTTCGAGGACATGGAGATATTGTTCGGAGATGACTGCATTCATGCCTGCATGAGAAGGTGGAATACCTTGCCACACAACCTAAGGATCGGGGAGTATCACTCCCCAAACAGGATGAGGGAAGCCATGAGGAGTGTGCCCCTATATAAGCACTCAATGCAAAATTTGAAGGCCAACTATATTAGCCTTAAACTCAGTCCTCCACTGTTGCTAGGACTGCTGGAAGCAGTAATAGAAGAGGAAGAACAGAAATAGTGGGAAGAAGTGGATAAGAAGGCAGGTTTCCATGATAAAGAGGAATATATCACATCAGAGGCATCGGATGTCAGGGAATCTGTCAGAGCCATCAAGGATGAAGAGCTAGATTAGTTGCTCAGAGGATGAGCAACCGATTCAGTAGGGGGTGATGATAAGCTCCAGAAATGGGTAATTATATGGGCTCATTTTGTCTCTTATTTTGACTTAATCCACCATTCTCATTATTTTAATGCATTTTTTTGAATATATTTATGCTAATAGAGTGAATTGGGTTAGTCACTTCGCCATGTAGTCTAATGTGTGTTGTCTGCAAATTTTTTGGCCAATTTTGGACAAAATCAAGGGATTTATGAGCAAATGGCAACCCAAACTCGAGGAAAACAGGGAAGTGGATTTGTAGGGGGGTGACTTCTTCATTTATGACCCCTTTCCTCGAATCCTCCATCAGCAACTCAGAGCACAAAGGTCCACATTGATGATTCCAAGGGGCAGCCGAGCAAGTAAAGAAGGACTGCTATTTATCTCCAGTTTTAGGAAACCGAGTTCCTTGATTTTAGGAGGACTGTTGAAGGACTCCATTTGTATAAATAAGGAGGCTTAGAGCCTCAGCAGGTTAGCCAGTTATTAGTTTATTTTTGCACTTTTGTGCAGCATTTTGTTCAGCTCATTTTCGAGTTCCTTTTGAGAACAATTTATGTAATGTAACTGTTATTTTTTATAATGAAGATGAAGCAATTTTTGAGCCATCATTGATCTCTTTCAGAGGGCTGAATCTCTTGGGTTAGGGCCCAACCCAAGCTACCCAGTACCTCTTACTTTGTACTTATATGTTTTTGCTTCAATTCATAAGTTAATTTCTGTTGCATAGATTCATTTTACTTTGTTAGATTAGGTTGCTTTTGATGGTTAGCATAATTGTTTTTATTTCAGTTACTGAAGTAGGTTACTGTAGTGATAGAATAAGATTCAAAAAGGCCAATAGCAGGCCCTGATCTCCTTTCTCCCTTCCTGGGACTATGATTTGAGGTCAAGGCACTTCTGCTGCCACCAAAAACACAGTTTTTGCTCTTCCATGCAACTACTATTGTGATAACTTAATTTGGGAAGATTGATATATTGGTTCAGATTCAGTTGCTTAGATCATTTTCTACTCTTTTACCATAGTTCTCTCTCCATGCTTTTCTGTTCACGGGTTACTGTTTAGTATTTTCTGTTTGTAGGTCAGAAATTAGGTCAAGCTAGAAAAAGTTATGTTTTCATGGTATAGTTAGTTCTTTCTTTGATCAGTTTTGATAAGTAAATTTGAATATCTCTTGCAGGACATCTCAGCTCACCATCCATCCATAAAACAGCCAGCACTAGCTAACTTCTCATAGATTTCCGAAGTCATTTGCAACATTTCGCCAATATACCCTAATTTATGCGTTTTCTCCATAAGCCTCTTTCTTCCCTTTGAACAAATCCAACCATAACGTTTATTCTTGATCTTCTTTGACAAGTTCTAGACACCTCAACACTTTCATCTAGCCTTCAGTTCCCCTTCCCTATAATTCTTTTCACCTTCAAAACTGCAAAAATAGCTCTCAACCTCCTCCTGTAGATCCTCCTGTAGATCCCCTACAGCCTCCTGTATAATTTCCTGTGAGTGATTTTTCGAAGTCCGATCACTAAGAAAGTCTTCAGAAGGGTACTAGGGGCTTCTTAGGACCTCTCCACACCTTCCTCCACCTTATTTCACCACCAACCCTCTACACAATCACAACCAGATAAATCACAAGCATAATAATTTCACATAAAAACTCTCAAAAGCACAAAAAGATGTTTTCTTCTAATTTCTTTCAGAAGTAGCTTGAATAAATGAAATTTACCTTTTCAGTAGTCAATGGCACTCATTTCATTAGTTTCCATCTCTTTTCTGGCAAAAGTATGGTTAGTGGGTAAACTAGGGTTTGCTAGGGTTTGCTAGGGTTTGCGTTTCATTTCAGTTTTCCTTCTCTTTCTGCAAATAGAATAGCCTTTGTAGAGTTAGCTTTCTTTTATCACAGTTAAAAGGTTCTTCTGAGAACTCATAGAATTTGGCTTGAGCTCCTAGTGATCTTGCGCCAAATAACCAAGTGACAGCCTGCAGTAAGAGCTAGTACTTGTGCATACAACATCGTCGCTTCCAAGTTTGTTATGAACTACCGGGTTGATAAAAGTAAAGAAGGCAGCCTTAGGAATTGCAGCATTATTGCTGCAATACTGGATCTCACCACCTTCAGCACATTAAACCTCTCTTTTTGCATTAGATAATGTATTTTTAACTTTAATATATTCATTATGAAGGTTTATGAATAATTGCATATTTATGCCTAATATTATTTATTTTTGTGGAATATTATGAGAATATTGGGTAGATTATGAAGATTTGAAGGAGGAGATAATTTAGGGACTTTCTCCCTACTACAGGAGGATCAATATTAAATAATAAATCAACAAAATATTATGGAATTATGGCACAAATTGTGGAACTCCAATGATTGAGAAAATCTAAGAATGTGTTCCCTACCATTTAACACATATTCCTAGTAATAGGAACTAGAGCCACTAATCAAGGGATTTTGGTGGGGAAAGCTTCCTCCTTTCATGGGGAATGATTCCTAATCATTTTTTATAAGTTTCAAGTCGAATTTTTCTCTAGGAATAGATTTTCATTAGTGTTCTTGTGGTGAGAACTCGTATTTATGCAGCTCCATTATATTTTCTTGCATGGATGTAATTGTATTGATCAAAATAATGAATATTGCTGTCATGTTCAGATTCTAAATATCATTCTCCTCTGTAGGTCTTTGATTTTCCCTGGGCTTGGCCATTCCAAGAGCCTCATATCCCTTTTGTATCATTTTCTTTCCTTCTTTTCACTTATTATTCACATGCATCTCTTGTTTTATTTCTTTCTATTTCTTCATTTAGTATAAATTATTTCTTGTTGTAGGATTGGGTTAAATGGTTGATGTAAGTTATTTTTCAGGATAAAAAGCATCATTTCATCCTTGTAAGATATTTGGAAGGTCATAGTAATCATTGAGCTACTTGGATTAGTCTTCTTATTCCCAAATCTAGATTTCTGGAACTCCTTTGTGGCAACTAGCAATAAATTTATCCTATTTTTTAGAGCATGCTAATGAGCTTCAATCAAGTTGATTCCACTTATATTAGATCAGAAAAACATTCTAGTTCATAAAAAATTTTACCCCATTGCATTTTCACTTGATTAGGTCATGCATTTTATGGATTTATTAGCTCACTAGTTCTCAAATTTCTAGATTTTCGACTAGTAATTTTCTGTTATATTTTAGTTTGGGTTAACAGAGGTCTTTTTTAGTGATTCCACTTGGAATGGGGACCTAAAACATCCTAGTCAATAAAAAAATTTGTACCATCCAATTTTTATTTGATTTTCTTGGTCATTCTATGAATTATAATTTCGTATAGTAAATCTGTAACATCTTGTAGTAAAACAAGGGATCTTGTAGGAGAACTAGTACATCCTGTAGGAAATCTTGTAGTAGCCTATTTTGAACCTGAATTAAGAAAAAACATCATTGAATCTGGGATAAGGCCTCTACTTGACCTCCATGCCATCAACACCATTTTAACCCTCTTCATCCATACATGTCTCCCCTACCAATGAACAAGTGAGTATTAGCATTTGCATTCATAAAACAAAAAGATTAAAAAAGAGTTCTTTTATATTCACACATGCACATAGCAGTTAATACTCCATAGATCAGACTCCATGCTCAGTTAGTTTAAATCATCACATGTGATAAATATAGTTAAGTTAGGTTTCTTTTACATTTAGTTCATTATCTTTATGCAATTAGAATAGGTTTCTTTCCTTGTACGTTATTTCTTGCAATAGGTTAAGGTTTCCATTTCGAGCATTTCATTTTCTGCAATTAGTTTAGGATTTGGTTTTAGTACATGCACTCCATTACATCATGAAATTAAAGGAAGGACACATTGTATGTTGCACATATAGTGTCAATACCTCTTAAGTTTGTACGAACCCCAGGTTGATAATTAAAGTTGTTAGCCTTGGGAGTTATAGAATTCTTGTTGCAATACCGAGGCTCATCACTTTTTGGCATCATTGCCAGGGAGGTGTCAAAGTATGCATTGTTTTCTTCCCTAGTTGATTCATTTCTTTTCACTTTTTGAAAAAAAGAAATTGCATTAGGCATATTTTATTTCAAAAACAGAAAAGTGCATTTCATTAGTGTTTTCATTCAATCATAAAAACAAAAAAAAATCTCCAACATCAACCCACACCCCAATTTTAACACATGGTATAGTAAGAGCCATATCACCATCCACTTTTGTAGGTAGAAGAAGAAGAAGATATGGAAAAGAATGTAGAAGAAATGGATGGAGAAGATAACAATGAGGAAGATCCTCTCGGATTCCCCATTCAAGATACTGATATCAATGTGCACATGAAGAACATCCCTCCATATTTTCTTCCAAAATTTAATGGTCTAAGATCAGAGGATCCAAGAACCTTTCTCTTTTAATTTTAAATTGTTTGTATATCTTATGGTTACTTATTTAAAACTCAAAAACTGAGATTTTTTCTGACAACATTGAAGGATAGAGCTCTTAAATGGTTCATGAATTTAGGGACTAATTCAATAATATCATGGAATGATATACAAAATATATTTCTATAAAAATATAAATATCGTGATCTTAAGGAAGAAATCTTTAGAATGAATCAAAGAGAAGATTAGAGCCTTAAGGATTTGATAGAGAGGTTCATGTATAATGTTAAGAGGGAAAAACTACATCATTTAGGATCCGACACAATAAAAACCCTCTTACATAGAACAATTGGGGATGAATGGATTAATCTCCTTGATCTCATGAGTATAGGTGATGTATATCAATTATCATTTCAAGAAATTTGTGAAACATGCAAACACATATCAAGAGGAAAGGCAAGAGTAGGTAAATCAGCATCAATATTAGTAAGTCAAGCTAAACTTGGAAATATGTTTAATGATTTTAAAATAGAAATTCTTAGCAATCTAACCAAACAAGTAGAAATCTTAAGAGTGCAAGATGAAGAAAAAGAAGATGTTGATATTTGTGTTGTCCATGCAGAATCACATGATGTTAAACATTGTCCATCGTTACCAAGGTTGAAGGAAGTTTACCAAAAGGAAAATGGAGCAAGTCAATTTCCAATGTAGCTATGTTATGTAGCTCCAAGAGGACCATGGCATCCTATTCAACTTGATATGATACAATAGCCTAATTCATAATTTCAAGCTTATGGACATCCATCTCAAAGTAATTGGAGCACACCCTTTTCTTTGCAACATTGCCCATCTGAACCCCAAAACCAATCTTGGAAACAAGGTTGGCAAAGAACTTATGGGAACCATCCACAATATCCTCAGTATTTTCTTCAATATCCTCCATACCCAACTCCATGTTATCCTTTCCATTCACCTCCACCACAACCATAACCCCAATCACATCCATCTCAAATATCCACTCCCACTCAACTACCTGTACCACCATTTCCAAACCCACACATTGAAGTAGCTCAGCCTACTTACAATGCTGAGGTACAACACTTCCAAACATCTCCTCTTGACCTAAATTGTATTTAACATATCTCAAGAAGGACATTACAAAAAAGTGATTCTCTTGATGCCATTGAGGGACAACATGCAGAAAAATAAGATTCGAAATAGAATATCAAAGAATCATGGGCTGCACTTGATGAAGAGCAAACATCAAAATCAGATATTGAGAAAGATCCCTCGTGGTTACCGTCAAATCCTCCATGTATTCAAGAGATCAATCAACAAAAAGAGGAATACTTGAAGGTCATGGTAGAAGAAGACATCCAAGATGATCCAAATCAACAAGTGGACCAGAGGCATCAAAACTATATTGAAATATGGTTCCACGCAGTCACTAAGTTGTAGCAATACTCTCTTCTTCAATTGTTCTTGATATCATCAAAGTCAAAGTATTTTATCACTCAAATCTAGGTACATGTCAAAGCATACATTTCAAGCCTACACATCATGTTGTTTTTCATCTTGATGTGCACATGGCTCCATTGGAAGTATTCTTATGCTTGAAAGTGATTTTGTTTTTCAAGTAGGGTAGGGTAGAAAAAAAATGAAAAATAAGAGAAAAAATAAATAAAATTCTCAAGTGAAAACCTGTTTTGAGGCGCCTCAGATTATATCATTGATTGAAAACCTCCATAGTCAATGGGTTGGGAAAAAAGAAAAAAGAGAAAAAAGAAAAGAGCCTAGGTGAAAACCTCCTTTGAGGCACCTAGGCAGACCTACTAGTTGAAATCCTCCTTGAGGTAGCTAGTAGGCCTAAATAAAAAATAAAAAATAAAAACTTGCTCCATGTATCTCTTTGATGAATGTGGTGCTCTCCAACATCTATAAGGAACAAAACCAAGTTGCCACCAAAGAAAGAAAAAATAGGTCAAAGCTAGTCAAAAGAAGTCAAATTTTGACTTTCTCCTCCTTTGCTCAAATGCTACAACAAGGCCAAGTCCATGCCAATCCATCACCCTCATCTATTTTCGCCATCCACCCATCATTCTCAAGCTTTTCCCATTCAGTTTGCTTATTGTCCTAAAAAACTACAGTAAGGCTCTGTTTTACTATAAGAAACAAAAATACATAGAGCAAAAATTTGTTTTTTCCATAACTTGAAAACCATGCATCCATTTGCCAAGCTATTTCAGGGGGAGATGCATATGGATAGTAGTAACATTCTCAAGCAATTTCAGCAAATTCCAGTGCACAGTTTTTGAGAAATTAGTCTCCAGCACTGTTATAGACATTTTTGGGCACTGCAACCCCAAGCATAAAATGTCCATAAATCAAGGGCTCCTAAGTCCCTAAAAGTGTTGTTCTAATCCCTAAAGGAACAAGGTCAACTGATTACATCTTCTCCCAGAAGTTGTCCATGAAAAACCACTCAGAACTGGTCAAAACAGGATCATTTCACCTGCTCCATAGGCAAAGTGTGTTGCATCTCACCTAAGTACACTCTGTGGGTGCGTTTCATTTCAAAAAGCCCTTCTATGGGGTGCGATGGGCAAGAAGTGACAAATGGCGGTGTCAATCCGCGAGGTGGAGAGGCATGGAATCTTCCAGAAACTTCTCCTGTGACACTTGCCTCTCTGAATTCGACCAAGGATGTTATGCTCTTAACCTGCAAAATAATACCCAGATACAGAATATGCACAGAAAATATACCCAGAACACAGAATATGCGAAGAAAAGATACCCAGAACACAGAATAGCAATGATTTTATTATTCAAAGAGCAATGTTCACATGCCTCTTCGAGGGGGCAACCTCCAATAGAGCAGAGCTCGATTACAAAATAAGACACGATGCTCCTCGCAGGGAGTCTCTATCCTTTATATATGACTCATACATGCAATACCATAGGCCAATATCGTGGGTTTTATTAATACCATATATCTAATACTACAGCCCATTTGCAACTAACTGTGGTCCCGTCACTAATTGCGGGTTAACCACTTACAAATATTAATATGGGCTTTATTGACTCTTGACTATGACATGATCCCATCACATAAATAAGGGGGTTAGGGTGGGACCCTAACATGCCCTCCCCCTTAAGACTAGCCTTGTCCTCAAGGCTGAAGCTGCGGAAACTGCTGAAGAATAGTGGCTAGTTCCCAAGTTGCATCTTCCGGAGAGGTGTCTTTCCATTTGACGAGGACTTCCTTAATCATGTGGCAACGCAGGTGCTTGTCTCGTGTGTCTAGAACCTGTTCGGGTTGAAGCCAGATTGACCCTTCTTCGTCTAATTCAGGTAGACTGGTTTAAACTCGGCAATTGCTCCCAATCACTTTCTTGAGGCACGATACATGGAAAACTAGATGGATTTTTGCCGTAGGTGGCAAAGCCAACTTGTAAGCCACTTCTCCAATGCGCTGAAGTACTAGGTATGGTCCATAGAATTTTGGAGAGAGCTTTTGACAACCCTTGTCTTTGAGTGATGTTTGCTTATATGGTTGCAGCCTCAAAAAGACCTGATCCCCTTCTTGAAATTGGCGCTCTGAGCGATGTTGGTCGGCCTGTTGCTTCATGCGGTTCTGAGCTTGATGAAGATGCTCGCGAAGATGGGTGAGCATGGTTGCGCGGTGTTGTAGGAGTTGATCCACTGCTTGTACTTTGGAGCACCCCTTGAGATAAGAAGTAGGGGAAGGCGGAAGTTGACCATAGACTGCTTCATAGGGAGTCATTTTGGTGGTAGCATGATAGTTGGTGTTATACCACCATTCAACCATAGGTAACCACTGTGCCCAAAGGTGTTGCTTTTCTGAAGTGAAACACCTAAGGTATGTTTCTAGACATTTGTTGACGGCTTCGGTTTGACCATCTGTTTGCGGATGATATGAAGTACTGAGTTTGAGTTGAGTGCCTTGTATTCTGAAGAGTTCCTGCCAAAAATTGTTGGTGAAGATCGGGTCGCGGTCGGACACTATAGAAGTGGGCATGCCATGTAATTTGAAGATCTGATCCATGAAAGATTGATCAACCAAATTTGGTGTAAACGGGTGGGGTAGGGCACAGAAATGAGCATACTTCGACAATCGGTCCACAACTACCATGATGACTGACTTGTTCCCTGACTTTGGAAGACCTGTAATGAAATCCATAGAAACCTTCGTCCAAATTGATGCCGGAATGGGCAATGGTTGTAATGTGCCTAGTGTGTTGATGGTTTCCCCTTTGTGGCGTTGACAGACATCACATTCTGCTACGAAAGTAAGGATGTCCTTTTTCATGCCTGTCCAAAAGAATGATCTTCTGGTGCGAGCATACGTCTTCTGAAAGCCCGAATGTCCTGCAATGGGAGATGAGTGCAATTCTGCCAAAATGCAACTTTTGAGGGTAGATGTTGGTGATATTACGACTCTGTCCTTGTAGCGAAGAATATCATTCTGCCATGAGTAGCCCTTGCTGGAATTAGGATCTACCTGCAATTGAGAAATGAGCTGGGAGAGCCCTGGGTGTGAAAACCATTCCTTGCGAGCCTCTTCAATCCAGTCTGGAATGGGAAGGGAAATTGCGAGCAGAGTACTTTCCTCCTCAAATTGGCGCGACAATGCATCTGCTACACTATTGTCTTTCCCTTTCTTGTAAATGATCTCATAATCATATCCCAGCATTTTGGCTAACCATTTATTTTTTTGTGGGGAGGATAGGCGTTGCTCCAAAAAATATTTAAGACTGTGATGATCTGTGCAGATTTAGAAACGTCGCCCCAATAAGTAAGGTCACCAGGTCTCGACTGCATGTAAGATGGCCATCATTTCCTTCTCATAGGTAGATTGGCCCAGATTCCTCCCACTGAGTTGTTGGCTTGTGAAGGCCAATGGTCGCCCTTCCTACATTAAGACCGCCCCAATACCTGTACCCGAAGCATCACATTCAATGACAAAGGATTTGGTGAAGTCAGGTAGTGCTAAGACTGGAGTGGAACACATGGCGGTTTTGAGAGCGGTAAATTCCTGTTGTGCTTCCTCGTTCCAGAAGAAGGAATTTTTCTTTAGGAGTTGAGTGAGGGGCTTCGCTATGCGGCCATAGTTGCGGACAAATTTACGATAATAGCCTGTGAGACCCAAAAATCCTCTCAAGCTCTTCAAAGTCTTAGGTTGAGGCCATTCTTGCATTGCCTGGATCTTTTTGGGGTCCACCTTGACACCTTCACGCCCCACAATGTGGCCCAAATACTCAACTTCTTCCATGCCAAACAAACACTTAGACATCTTGACAAATAATTTATGCTTGCGGAGCAATTGCAAGAGTAGATCTACATGCTGAAGATGTGCCGCCCAAGTGCCACTATAGGTGAGAATGTCGTCGAAGAAGACAAGGACAAATTTTCTGAGATATGGTTTGAGGATGTGATTCATAAGACTCTGAAAAGTAGAAGGGGCATTACAGAGACCAAATGGCATGACCAGGAACTCATAATGGCCTTCATGAGTTCTGAAAGCCGTCTTGGGAATGTCAACTTCCTTCATGCGAATTTGGTGGTAGCCGGAGCAAAGATCCAACTTAGTGAAGAATTGAGCCCCATTGAGTTCGTCCAGCAAATCGTCAACCACCGGAATGGGAAATTTATCTTTGACTGTCAACTTGTTGAGGGCCCTGAAGTCGGGACACATCCGCCACTCCCCATCTTTCTTGAGGACCATGACCACTGGGGATGAATAAGGACTAATGCTGGGACGAATGACACCTGCTTCCAACAATTCCTTGATGATTTTTTCTATTTCATTCTTTTGAGTGAACGGATATCTGTATGGCCGCACATTTGGGGGTTGGGCCCCTGGAACCAAGGTGATGCTATGATCATGTTCCCCTCTCGAGGGTGGAAGCTCATGAGGCTTGTCAAAGACCGTCCGATGGTTATTTAAAATCTGCTGCATCTCAGGATGAATTGGCAGAGACCTGGTTTCGACTACCTGGATGGCATTAAATTGAGCTACCACTCCATGATGGCCCTTTTTTAACAATTTTTCCATCCGATGTGAGCTGATGACAAAGGGGGCTCCCGCCTGGAGTCCACGGAGGGTATGTGTGGAGTTGTTCTGATTAAAACTCATATATAACTCCTGGAAATCCATTGTGATTGGCCCAAGAGTGCAGAGCCATTCAGCGCCTAGGACAATGTCGCAACCCCCCATGTGTATGGCAAACATGTGGGTTTTCAACTGATAATCCCCCATTTGAAGTTTGACATTTTCACAGCGGCCTTCACATTTCATTGTGCCCCCATCTGCAATTTGGACTTGGAAGTTAGAAACTACCCTTACAAAACAATGCGCTGCTTCGGCGATTTTTTTGATGGATGAAATTATGAGTACTTCCACTATCAATCAAGACTACTACTGGGCGATGTTTAAGAAAACCCCTGATTTTGAGAGTTTGAGGGGAAGAAATTCCTGCCAACGCATTTAGCGAAATAACTGGTTCGTCAGATACAATCTCCTTTTGGTTGTCTTCTTCGAACGCCTCCGGTTCCTCAAGTGCTGGATCTTCCTCGGTGGAGCTGTAGTCAGTGGCATCTATTTGAAAAAACTTGGGCTCCTTGCATTTATGACACGGGGAATATTTTTCATCACAGTAGTAACATAGTCCTTGCTTCCTTCTTCCGGCCATTTCCGCAGGTGACACCTTTTGAATCTTAAGTGTCTGAGTCGTGTTGGGAGCCTGTGGGGGACGACCTTTAGCAGGGAAATTGGGGCGGCTGTATTGGGCTGCTAATGCACGTTCCACCTTACGAGCTACCTGGCAAGCCTCTGTCCACGTGGGAGGGTGGTGAAGTAGAACTTGAGCTTTGATGGCTTCTTTAAGACCATTGATCAAACATTCCGTGTAGAACTCATCTGTGAGACCCTTAGTGCGGAAGGCTAAGGCATCAAAAGCGGTAATATATTCATCCACTATACCTGTCTGTCAGAGCTTAGTGAGACGCCCCAAAAAAGAGTCTTCCTGTTCAAAGCGATTTCGAAGAGCTTTGGTAAATTGTTCCCAATTCTGAAAAGGTGCATTGCAACGCTGATGCCATTCCGCCCATTGCCATCGTTCATTGTCCAAGTACATGGTCCCCACCATAAGCTTAGTCCAATCATCTAGGATATGATTCAATCTGAAATACTGCTCCATTTGTGCTAGCCATGTTGACGTGTGAGAACCGTTAAATTTATGCATATCCAACTTGGGAGGTCGCTGACTGGTTGGTGGATGGGTGTGCCAGACGTGAGGACCCTCATGGTATTCAGGGCCCTTATACGCCTCCTCGTGGGCTGGTTCCTTGCCCTTCGAGAGTGCTTCCTGTACCTGGAGAGTTAGTCCGCTAATCTCACGTTTGAGGGAGTTCATCGCAGTGTGGATGGTGTTCACAGTGTCTTCAAGTTTGTCCATCCTTTCATTGGCCATTGCTTGAGCTCTAGTTTCTACCATACACCAACCGGATGAAAAATTGGGACCGCCTAAAATTTTTTTCTAATAAATTGAATGGTACCACCTTGCTCAGCTCGCCGTCCTGATTCTGATGGGCTAGATCACCAATAAGCACCCCGGCAGATCTCAGACTCTTTTTTTTTTTTTTTTGGAAAACTCCTAACGGAGTTTTACTCCTTCTTTATCAATACTGCAGTCGCCAAATCCTCAAAATGTCAATGCTGCCAAAATTCCTGCGAAAAGTAGACCCCGGTATAGGAACCCTTCACAACAACTCCGATCTGGTGGATCTGAGAGATCTGAATGGTGGAACAACTACTGCTACAGATCTGATGGAGCTGCGAGACTGATGTCTGCTGTTGCGGCACGTCATTGCACACACGGATCTGGAATATATGATGTGTGATCCCCCGATAGAAAATGGAACTATGGTCTAGAGGAGTGTCAGGTGCTACAGATCGCAATATACGTAAGGGTCTGACAGTAGTACTCGGCCCAATGTTTTAGGGCTCTAACTAAGGAGGATCGACCGTAACCTTAGCCGTACAACCTGACTACCCTATCGTACGGGCGAGTAATCTCTCCGAGTGCTGTTCTCGGTGTACTGTAGCCACAAGACGGCCGAAGGTTTATCTATGGCGAGGTTTCAAGGAGCCTAGGGGGCTTCCTATATACCCAGAGGGTACGTGGAAGACAGTCCGTGCGCGGTTCTGTCTAATGCGCTACTACTCGAAGGGGTACCCACAGGGGTTACAAGGGAGTCCAACAGACGTGACCACCTCTTGTATTTCCTGCGTGCATGCCTCCCCAAATCCGTAGGTTTATGCGCTTAACGACAGATCTCGTGGTTTAAAGACGCCGGAACACGTCTCTAGCCAAAAAAAATTTGCTAAAAATTGGAGATCCCACCGAGCCCTGGAAAGTGCTCTGATACCACTTGTTATGCTCTTAACCTGCAAAATAATACCCAGATATAGAATATGCGAAGAAAAGATACCCAGAACACAGAATAGCAATGATTTTATTATTCAAAGAGCAATGTTCACATGCCTCTTCGAGGGGGCAACCTCCAATAGAGCAGAGCTCGATTACAAAATAAGACACGATGCTCCTCGCAGGGAGTCTCTATCCTTTATATATGACTCATACATGCAATACCACGAGCCAATATCATGGGTTTTATTAATACCATCTATCTAATACTACGGTCCATTTGCAACTAACTGTGGTCCCGTCACTAATTGCGGGTTAACTACTTACAAATATTAATATGGGCTTTATTGACTCTTGACTATGACGTGATCCCATGACATAAATAAGGGGGTTAGGGTGGGACCCTAACAAAGGATGAGTAAGAGATCATCAATCTCCAAGTGGAAGCAAGAACTATCAGAGGGAAGACACTAATCAAATCACAAGCTGACTCATCTCCCTTATAGATATCTATATATGGATCCCTCATCCCAGAGATCCAGAGGCTGGAATTTTGCATCTTGTAAGGAATTGCTGTTGGTTTCTTGAGACAACATCATAGTGTTGGGTGATCTAAGCTTTGTATGAGGTGAAGAAGGGCTTACTTGCTGAGAGGATGATGCTGGGTCAGAACAACTAGTTGTAACTCCCTTGGCTCTTTCTTGATTATCAATAAAAGTTATTCAAGTTTTCCTCCATACTCTTGTGTCATTTATGTTTTATGCATTTGTATGGTCAATTTACATCTGATACTAGATTGTTTATGATTATAAATCCATGTTCTTGTATAGTGTTATGCTACTCTGATTCTACAGGTACTCTGTGAAGCTGGGCATACAAGGAAGAAAGTAGCAAAGGACTATCAGAAGAGAGAGGAATCGAACTAGGAGCCAAGCGCAAGACAGAGGTTGGTCTCCTTTGTTCTTCTCTCATCTATATTTCATAAAGGAAAAATGAAAGTAGCTTTACTTTGTTTGTTTCTAAGGTAGCTACCACACCTTAGTGGGATAAGCAGTTCTATATAGACACTTTTCCCTGTAACAAAATGGCGACTCCACTGGGGAGTGACTAGGTTGTTTGTTTATCTTCCTTGTTGTTTATTTTATAAACATACAGACGGAGCCTGAAGTTGAGCCAGGTAGCTTTCAAACTGCATTTGCTATGCAAATGCAAAGTAGATAAATGCCGCTTCAGTCAAACTCCAGGTTTTGTTTATGAATTAAACAACTGATTTACAAACTCTCTAATTGCCCTTTGTGGTGGCTCTAGTAACCTCCTTAGATCTACCCCTGTTGTTGATTTACTGATTACCACTTGCTCGGCCAAAATCCCTGAACTGAACTGCAAACTGTGACCCGGAACCCAAACAAAGTCTCATCCCTGGCCCAGCGCAGTCTCTATTTTGTGAATCTGAACTTCAGCGCACTTCCCGAGTGTAGTAGGTGCGCTGCATTTCAAATTCACCGTGTTACAGGTGCGTTGATCAGACTAGGCATTTTTCCTCAGTTTTGGTTTCTATGATTCATTCTTTTCAGTTCTATTCATGAATTTTGCTGCCTGTAGTCAGTATACCTCTGTTTGAAACCCCTTTTCCTTGTTGTTATTCCGCCTCCATTGTGAAAAGAACTGTAAATGTTTTTGTGTATTTGTTGAGTCATTTTCAGTTCTCCTTTGCAAAAAAGTAATGTAATTGTACTGTCGTTTCTCAATTTGAAAGTGTCGCAAGTGTCGTTTTCAGTCGTAGAAGAGAGTCTGGTTGCTCTTGATAGTCGATTACCCTGTTACTATTGTATTTGGTCTGAATTTCTAGTTTTTCTAGTGTCGAAAGCAAGTATTCGTTTCCAAATCACAAAGTGTTGTGATTGTCTTCATTTTTTATTTTTGAAAAGAAACTTGTTAGTAATTGTCGCTTGAAAAGTAATTCAGATTTGCGCATTAGCTTTCTTTTTATCATTCACATATTAAGAAAGTTGAAAACAAATACATGCATGTGCATTTGCATTTAGACTGTTTGATTGGTTTGATTTAGGACATTGCATATAGTGTGTGCTCTTTGCTCTTTGTGAAAGAATACTATCTCTCTTTCCTTAGTAGCTAGGATTTTCATTGCACAAAGAAGATAACTGTTTATCATCTTAGATTGCATTTTAGGAATTGTACATCTACATCACACGGTGAACCTGAAAGGAAAATTTCTTAAGCAAGATCAACTATAAAATAAATTTAATGAATTTAACAACGCTTTGGAACCTAACACACAACATCTAGAAGTCTAGGCTAGAGACGTATTCCGGCGTCGTAAAGCCTGATAACTATTGTTCTCACTGTTGGTTGGGTGATTCCTCCACTTTGAGACGATAAGTGCCAGTACGGAATTGTGCTCCCACGTATCGTCGAGTATATTTTGGGAGACCACAATAGGTTTAATCCTTTATCCATAGGAAGCCGTGTCTACCGCCCTATCGATCGCAATGCACTGAACACAGCATTCGGGAAGATTGACTGCCGTACCGTAAAAAGTATTCTGCAGTTTTGCGATTGGTTTGGTAATCCCTCTACCTAGATTTCCAGAGTAGTCCCTTTTGTTCCTTTTTAGACTCCTTAACAGAAAAGGTCCATCTGAGCACTTGTCACTTCAGGCTCATTAAAAATCGAAGGCGACTAGAGTCATCTTTTGTTTTTTCTCGACTCTTAAAAATTGAAAAAACAAGTTTTGTCAAAGCGTCTAAAATTTATTTTAAACGGAATAATCATCACCCTTTCCTACGTTGATCTTAGATTGAGAAAATGGAATCCACCAACCAAGGAATTCCCCTTGGAGGAAATCCTAGTCCCTTCTCCTCTTGGGGAGATGTTGGTGCACCCCATATCGCCACATTGTCGCTTCCAGGACTGACAATCAGCTTGCCCGTATGGCTCTTCTCAACCTCTGTCGTTCAGAACACCGCAATTCCTGAACAATCGAGTCAGCAACTAGACGATTCCAGAGTTACCCACCAACCTTCTACTTCCTCCAATTCTTCCTCTCCTCCTTCCTCTTCGCTTGATGGGGCTGGTAAAGCCAAAAATCAAGTACCTGAGGAGAAGAAGGAAAAAAAGAAGAAAGAGAAGAAGAAGAAGGAGCCAAAAGTGAAAGGGGGCGACCAAGCATCGTCTAGCGAAAATCCACACACTGCACCGACCAGGCCTAAATCGCCATGTGTCATTTGCAAAGGAGACCACTATCATAGAGATTGTCCTTGCATCCCTTGGATCTTAAGGGACTGGTCTCCTCGTTTGCACAACCCGGTGTCGTCAACCTCTGATGATCATGTTGAAGACATACCGTCGACTAGTGAAAGTGAAGCCCCAGGACAAAAAGGAAAATATAGATTTCCTTGTAAATTGTGCGAAGGCGATCATGCCGTCCACCGTTGTCCCTTCTTAGACGAGGCTAAAAGAGTTTTGGACGATTGTCCGGTTTCATCGTTACGACTTCCTCCTGGATATAAAAAACTTTTGCCGAGTCCTTCACTAGTTGAAAATCCGGCTGACCTGCCTAGGTGGTCGGCCGAAGTATCTATCATTGAAGACGAACCATCTGAACCCATACCAGACGAAAGTTAAAAGGTCGAGGTGGCAGTTGACCCGGTATTGCCTTCAGAGGTTCCATCTTCAGATGATACAGTCACCGAAGAGAACAAGGATGACACCGTCCAAATTCTTTTCGTAAGCACAGAATCCGATGAACATGGGGGCAATTTACCCATTCCTTTACCGCAGGAAGGAAGTTCATCAGAGTCGTACCTGGCCGTCTATTCTGTCCCACCTCCAAGCAACCTAGTTGTTTCCTTCGACTGGAATCAACTAGGCAGACCCCGTTTACCGGCTAGTGTACCATTCCGAATTATTGCTCAAATATATAGAATGGTTATGGCTGGTACCATCATAGATGAAGGGGCTTCTGTGAGTACCCTTTCCTCGACTGCTTGGAAAGCACTTGGTTCGCCATCGCTTTTGCCTAAGATGAGAAATCTAATAGGCTTTGACAAAGGAACCAACCGACTGTTAGGGATCCTTCCCAATGTGCCCATAACATTGAGAGGGAAAACCATTCACATGAACGTAATGGTAGTCCAAGGACCCCTGGATTATAATCTACTCCTTGGACGAGACTATATTTATTGCATGGGAGCCATTGTCTCATCACTCTTTAGAGTAATGTGTTTTCCGCACGAAGGAAGAGTGGTCAAGCTCGTAAACCAGCTTTCATTTCCTGGATCACGCATAGGTTTCCGCGAGAGATATATGACTAGTCTGTACTCCTGTCCATGATTGGAAAAGGGGGTTAGACTAGAATAAGATTCCCTCGTCAAAGTTATGTGAGTGGAGTCGTCTCCGCCACTCGCCTTTGTCTATTTCGGTAGACATCGCTGAGGAAATGTTTTGTTTGCGCTGTGAATAGAACAATCTTTGGTAACCTGAAAGAGGTAGACCTTTCCTGATAAAACAAATGTTTTGTCGGTAGAACAAAAGGTGACCTTGAAGCTTTATTTTATACCTGGGGGCATGCAAACCTTTTTGCGTGAAAGCGAAGAGAGACTATTTATTTTTTAAATTTGTAGGTCCTCTAACCCTTTAAACTCGTAGGATTGGTCATTTCCTAACTTGCATAAAGAAAGGATGTGGGGCAAAACTCTAAAAATTGTCGTTTTCATATATGAGACATTCTTATTATACGACTGGATTAATCAAGCAGTTTTAGCACATAGTTCAAGCTCGTTAAAAAATAAACATAAGTCATGAGCAAATGTTTCTCCCCGCGTTTAAGCTCATTAAAAAATGAACTATTTCCCGGTAAATAACCATCGTGAATGTAGTACTTTAGCCTTGAAAGCCTTGGTTGTGTTCTCATCATCACATCCACTCTGTATTGGCTGATCATTCACCTCCACTTGATTGTTTACCCCTTTTGAGGAACAGCTGCGAAGAGTGATCCCACTAGCCATCCTTGTAACACTGCTGTGATTGGAAAATTCCAAACCTTACCTAGAATCAGCTGCTACCCAATTTTATCACTCGTTCCTCAAAAGACGAGTCTCCTTTAAGCTCTTTTCAACTGACTTGTAAAATATGAAAAGATTGTTGAGCCATTGGCCTCTCCAGCTCGTTAAAGGGACCGGAAGTGCTATCCCTCCTTTAGATTTTAATCTTTTTGGACCTGAGGTATTATTACACAAAAAGATCGAGCGCTTTTTTTATTCGGCTCGTTAAAAGTATCGAAAATTCATCCCTTCTGTATTTTTTTATACTTTTTCGGACTTAAGGGATTATATGATGAAAAAGGAATTTTGGAGTTTCCTTTACGTCCCTTTTCAGACTCTCTAAAATTGAAAAGGACCAAGTTATCTTTGTCGTTAAACTCGTTAAAACCTAATAGCGACAAACTTGTCCATAGCAGACAAGAACGAGTTTCACTATCGCTAGGCTCGTTAAAACATAGCGATGGGTTTGCCCGAAGGGAAAATTATAGAACAAGCATATGTTATCCTCCTCAAGCTTGAAAAAAATAAAGAGGTACTGGTCAGTAATGACTAGGGAAAAATTGGGAAGAAAACTTGAAGAAACTTTGTTGGTAGCAAGTCGCTCTTGAACATGACACTTTCACTCCGCATCCAAGTCGGGTTGGGTTGTTTCATTCACCGGTCACGTCACCATGGTCCCATCACACCATCCACATTTGGGGTTAGTGCTACCAATCCATCACGTCAGTGTCACCGATATGTTCAAGAGAAGTCATTCAGAGAATTCACCTGTGTCTCACCCGCTACAATACATTTACGCTCCATTCCTTCATGACGGCCACCCTGAACCTTATATCACCAGATCGTTTTCACCTCCATTAAAATCATTTGCTCCGTTCCGTGTCATTGATGTGGGATTCATTAAGGCCCTCCTATGACGGATCGCTTCTTGTCGACATTAGCTCATTATCCAAGAAGTCGATCTAGGAACACCTCGTTCAGTACTTTGAAGCTTGCATGCCTCAATGGCAAGTTTCTCACTTCCGGTGACAGGTTTACATCAATGACCTTCGACCAAAAGATTTTGTGTGGTGTTCGACGCCAAGTCCTTTATTCACACCACGTGAATTGTACTGCAGTACCTTGAGGGTCATTATCATTATCGGTGATTCCTCTCGCGCCTGTTAACAGCTTACATCATTGGCTGGTAATCAGGCGATGTCTTTCCATGTTCGACTCTAGAACATCTCTCACATGGATAGACTTGTACTTCGAGTGAAGATCGGACGAGATTGAAGACCCCGGATCTAGTTTCATCCATCTGGGCTGCGATATATATTCAGGGAAATAAAGACATCAAATGTACATCGTTGCTGCACAGATAATCATCCAATCAAAGGGATGATGGCTCTACCAGAATCATCAGTATACACTCAGACGATTGTCTGTCCTATGTACATGAAAATGAATTTATAAAGTTGAGCATGGGAATGCCTGCCTCAGCTAGATCATGAAAAAATTATGAAGATAATATATTGTATTGTATCTTATTACAGGTCTCCTCCCAGCTTGAAAGAACTTCGGATCCTCATAATAAAGCATTTCACCCGACATCAAAACAGATTAACGACCTCATGCTTTAGGGGGCAACTATTATAGACATTTTTGGGCACTGCAACCCCAAGCATAAAATTTCCATAAATCAAGGGCTCCTAAGTCCCTAAAAGTGTTGTTCTAATCCCTAAAGGAACAAGGTCAACTGATTACAGCTTCTCCCAGAAGTTCTCCATGAAAAACCACTCAGAACTGGTCAAAATAGGATCATTTCACCTGCTCCATAAGCAAAGTGCGTTGCATCTCACCTAAGTACACTCTGTGGGTGCGTTGAATTTCAAAAAGCCCTTCTATGGGGTGCGATGGGCGAGAAGTGACAAATGGCAGTGTCAATCCTCGAGGTGGAGAGGCATGGAATCTTCCAGAAACTTCTCCTGTGACACTTGCCTCTCTAAATTCTACCAAGGATGAGTAAGAGATCATCAATCTCCAATTGGAAGCAAGAACTATCAGAGGGAAGACACTAATCAAATCACAAGCTGACTCATCTCCCTTATAGATATCTATATATGGATCCCTCATCCCAAAGATCTAGAGGCTGGAATTTTGCATCTTGTAAGGAATTGTTGTTGGTTTCTTGAGACAACATCATAGTGTTGGGTGATCTAAGCTTTGTATGAGGTGAAGAAGGGCTTACTTACTGAGAGGATGATGCTGGGTCAGAACAACTGGTTGTAACTCCCTTGGCTCTTTCTTGATTATCAATAAAAGCTATTCAAGTTTTCCTCCATACTCTTGTGTCATTTATGTTTTATGCGTTTGTATGGTCAATTTACATCTGATCCTAGATTGTTTATGATTATAGATCCATGTTCTTGTATAGTGTTATGCTACTCTGATTCTACAGGTACTTTGTGAAGCTGGGCATACAAGGAAGAAAGTAGCAAAGGACTATCAGAAGAGAGAGGAATCGAACAAGGAGCCAAGCACAAGACAGAGGTTGGTCTCCTTTGTTCTTCTCTCATCTATATTTCATAAAGGAAAAACGAAAGTAGCTTTACTTTGTTTGTTTCTAAGGTAGCTACCACACCTTAGTGGGATAAGCAGTTCTATATAGACACTTTTCCCTGTAACAATCACCTACAACCATTTTTACGTTTTCTCGATATCCATGCATCCATTTAAAAAAACAAATCATGGGGAGATGCATATGGATGATGGTAACATGCCCCATCAATCTCAGAAAATTCCAATGCACAGTTTCCATGAAATCGGCCTCCATCAGCGTCAGCCATTTTTAGTTTTTCTTGAGATCCGTGCCTCCATTGACCAAATTTTTTTATGGGGATGTGCATAATGATGATGGAAACATGCTTAGAAAGTTTCAGGTTAATACATTCTACCATTTGCGAGACATGGACAAAAAAATTATGCTACAAGAGGTTGTCTTGAATCACTACACGAGTTTCCTATAGTACTACAGGAAGTTCTGAAAATCTACAGGAAAGGCAGTACGATGGAAAAATTATGATGCATGCCTGTTTTGGGATAGAAAAAAGGACATTGACTTCACCACATCTCAACCAACACCATTTATGACCATGTCACTCTATGGCCACACCTTCCACTCATTCCAATACCTATTTACCCTCCAACAGAGAAAGGACACAAACATTAAAAAAAAATGGCAACTACAGCAGCCTATTTGGAAGTAATAGCAGGCTCTAGGCCTAACCTTCAGCACCATGATGGAAAGAGGAGAACCATAGCTACAGGCACAATGAAACTCCTCCAAAGCTCAGTAGCAACAGAGGAAACCATCACTTGCACATCAACAAGAAGACAACCCATCAGCAAAATAAGATCAACAAAAAAGAAAAAGGCAGTCAAGAAGATGTACCTGAGTCATGAGAAGCACAACAACGTCAACTCAACAGTAGCATCCATGTCTGATCCGGATTTAAACAGGAACGCAACAAATTAAAGAGATAACCATATACACAAAGATGCAGCGGAAATAATACTTCATTTCATTAATGGAAAAATACTGAAATATGCTTACAACCAGAAATGGAAATAAACCAGCTAGGGCGATGGTAGCTTATCTCTGAGAAGAGATGTGATGGCTACATCCCTCTGAACTGTGTTACAATGAGGCTCGAAGGCCTATTTATTGTTGAGAAACAATGGAAAACCCTTAACATTCCAAAACCTAACCCTAGGAGATGAAACGCCAAACTGTGGGCCCCGTTTGGGGGTAAATTGATACATCAACTTCCCGGGGTCGTAACTTTGGCATATGATCTCCGTTTGATGCGTACAATAGCTCATTAGAAAGATCTATCCGAGCACTATCATTGTTGGAACGGGAAACATGTTGCCCCTGGATTCCCCAAAAAACGTCGTTTAGGGCCTCAAAATGGCTCCGGAAGTTCAGGACCCGAAAAACTGCTAAAAATAGTAAGTTGTGCTACAATTAAGGAAACTGAAAATGCTTAGAAAGACAATGGTGGGGGTCCAGGTGGACTTGGCAGGTGGCCACCAATATCCACCTGGATCATTCCTCCCCCCTTAGGAAGCAATGGTCCCCATTGCGTTGAGCTCTTACATGAGATGAGGAAACTTCTGCTGAACTTGTTCCCTGGTGAGCCACTTGCCCTGCTGAAGGAGTTGGCCTGCTTTGACAACTCGATACAGTTGGATATTCTGTTGGCGAGTGTTCTTGATCTGTGTGTCCATGATCCGATCAGTTGCAGCTTGTTCCATGCAATCTGGATTTAATTCTGTGGGTTTGAGCTGTTCTGCAATGTCGGATGTGTCTAGCAATGGTGGAAAGTATGGCCGAAGGCGGTCCACATTGAACACTGGGTGCAGGCCAAGGAATGGGGGAATGCTGAGCTCAAATGCATTGTCTCCCATAGCCTTAGTAATGGTGTAAGGACCATATCGGAGTGGTCTCAATTTCTGATAGGCTCCAATAAGGCATTCCTTTTGCAAATGCAACCAGACTTTGTCGCCCTCCTGAAACTTGTGTGGCACCCGGTGTTGATCATGTCGCTGCTTGTACTTGGCATTTGATTTCTCAAGAATGTCATGGACCTGCTGGCGAATATGTTGGATGCGCTCAA
Organism: Pinus tabuliformis; assembly: GCA_031772625.1. Taxonomy (NCBI): domain Eukaryota; kingdom Viridiplantae; phylum Streptophyta; class Pinopsida; order Pinales; family Pinaceae; genus Pinus; species Pinus tabuliformis. The sequence continues at coordinate 1,937,224,663 of CM062818.1, read as the reverse complement.
TGAAGCTGGTGGCCTTATCTGTTTCGGACTGGACATGAGTTGAATTCATGTGAGTAGCTGCAAGGGGCATGGCCACATCAATGGGGCATAGTGGCTGGAATCCCAAACCCACCTGAAAAGGGCTATGGCCAGTGGAGCTGTGAAGAGCTTTTGTAGCTGTGATGAACATAGGGGAGGCTCTCTTCCCATGTGCGTGGATGCTTTGAGTTATACATGCGCAGAATGTGCACAATCATCCTGTTGACAACCTCTGTCTGGCCATCAGTTTGAGGATGGAAGGCTGTGGACTTCGTGAGTTTGGTGTCCAACATTGACCAGAGACTGGACCAAAATGTGCTGAGAAACCGACTGTCCCGATCTGAGATGATAGACTGTGGGATCCCAAAGTGCACCCACACTCGTTCAAAGAAGAGTTTAGTAGTGGCTTCTGCTGTGATATTCTTCTTGCAGGCCATCATAATGGCCATCTTCGAGAACCTATCGACGACCACAAAAACACAGTCATTTCCATGCTTAGTGGAAGGAAGGCCTGACATGTAATCCATGGAAATGGATTCCCAAGGTCGACTAGGGGTAGGCAACGGGGTATAGAGGCCGTGCTTCTTAATGGTCGGTTTGGCAATGGCACAGGCAGTACATGATCGGATGTACTTCCCAACATCCTGTCGAAGATTCGGCCAATAGAAATAATTTTGCAGTACTGCCACTGTTTTCTCGACCCCGAAATGCCCAGCAGCCCGACTGTAGTGTGCTTCCCAAATCATCTTGGCACGCTCGCTTGAAGGAACACAGAGGTGACCGAGGTGGCATAATAGGGCGTCCTGGAGGTGAAAATCTGCAACATGCCGACCCTCCAAGAGTGTCTGGTATGTGTGGCCGAATTCTGGGTCGCTTTTGTAGAGAAGTGGCCAATCAGCAGTCTCGTGCCCACAAGAGTTGAGCACGGTGGTTAGCGCCATGATCGGTGGCCGACTGAGGCAATCTGCAACATTATTGGTGCTGCCCTTTTTATACTTGATATTCAAGTGAAACTGTTGCAGGTATGTAGACCACTTCTGATGGCGATCATTCTGCAATTTCCCTTGGGTCTGTATGAACTGCAGAGGTCGGTGGTCTGTGTGGATGACCGTTTCCTTCCCCAAAATGTAATGCTTCCATTGTCGGCAGGCCTGTACAATGGAATACATCTCTTTATCATAAGTGGGGTACTTCCGGACTGTGTCCGAAAGTGTTTCACTGTGATATGCCACTAGATGTCCATGTTGAGTAAGGACTACCCCAATAGCATAGTCAGAGGCATCTTTCTCGACCTCAAATGGTTGTTGTAAATCTGGTAACGCGAGCACTGGTGCCGTGCAGGGGCGATCCTTCAATTCCCTGAATGCCTTCTGTTGAGATTCAGACCAAAAGAATTTTGCTTTCGCCCCGCCCTTAGTGACTTGACTCAAGGGCCAAGAAATATGAGAAAACCCCAACACAAACCTGCGGTAGAAGTTGGCAAGACCTAGAAAGCTGCGGAGCTCTGTTAGAGTGGTTGGAGAGGGCCAATCCCGAATGACTTGGATCTTGGCCGGATCGACATGCACCCCCTGTTCATCAATGATGTATCCTAGATACTGAACCTGGGTCATGCCAAAAGTACATTTCTCCAAGTTGGCACATAGCTTGTGTTGCCGCAGTGTTTGGAGAACCTGTCGGATGTGCTGGAGGTGCTCTTCCCAACTCTGGCTGAAGATCAGAATGTCATCCAAGTATACTACTACAAAGGAGTTGGTGAATGGCTGCAAGATGTCATCCATTAGCCTCATAAAGGTTGCAGGAGCATTCGTCAATCCGAAAGGCATGACCAACCATTCGAAGAGGCCCTCCTTGGATTTGAAGGCAGTCTTCCACACATCGGAGGGTTCGATTGGTACCTGGTGATATCCTGACTTCAGATCGATCTTGCTGAAATATTTCGCCCCCTTTAGTTGGTCTAGGAGGTCATCAATCCGCGGGATCGGGTACCTATTACGGACAGTGATCTTGTTCAGCGCCCGATAGTCAATACAGAGTCTCCACGTCCCATCCTTCTTCTGTACCAACACGATCGGGCTCCCACAGGGCGATGAACTCGGACGGATGTGACCTTTCTGCAGGAGCTCCTGAATCTGCCTCTTGATTTCATCGTTCTCCAGAACGGAGCGCCGATAAATTGGTCCATTGGGTAGCGGCGCACCTGGGGTCAAATCGATGGAGTGCTTGACTTGACAGTGCAGAGGAACCCCTGCCGAGGAGGTGAAGATGTCCTCGTACTCCTCCACAACCTTGTCCATCTGTAGTTGTCGTGCGGAGGGGCCCCATTTGGAGGCCGCGGCCACTGTCTTCTTCTTTCCTTGAGGGCGTATCATCAGGAAAACAAATTTCTTGGTTTTGGAAATGATCTTACTGCATTGTTTTGCAGTAATCAAAGAGATGGCGGCAGGTGGTGCTACCTCTGGTATCCTGAACAACTTATTTCCCAATGTAATAATAACAGCACGGGGCCTTGATTCATACACAGCATGTCGCTTCCACAAGTATGGTTGTCCTAGTAATACATCACAAACTTCAAGAGGAGCAATGTCACACAATACCTCATCCGTGAAGGGCTTGATGTTGTATGGAAGGCGACACTGCTGGCTCACGCGAAGATCTCGTCCTTGGTGAAGCCACCCAATGGTGTATGGTTGTGGATGTGCTGTGGTCGGTAAGCCCAACCGCTTCACGACCTCTGCCGAAATGAGGTTCTTTTGACTCCCGCTATCAACAATGAACTGTATCGGGGAACCCTTTACCCACATCTGGGAGTGGAAGAGACGCTCCTCCTCCTCTGGATCTTCGGGTTCATTTTTCTGGATCTTTGCGGTAGCAACAGTGGCGCTGGGATCCGCATCAATGATCTGCTTCCCTTTTTCATACCCCTTATCGGGTTCTGACTCAGAGTCGGAACATGCATCTGATTCTGAAACCTTTAGCTCAGCCACCAGTGACTGCTTGGCCCGACACTCACTTGTGTTGTGAGTGGAGCTCTTATGGAACTCGCACCATTTTCCAGTGTCCTTTCTCGGCTTCGCGGCGCTGTTCTTTGCTTGCGGCTTTGGCTGGTTGTCTTGGGCTGTCCCGCCTTGGCTTTGTCCTTTGTTCTGTGGTTTAGGGGCACCTTTCCCCTGCTTTGGATTCGCAGATCCAAAGTCTCGCTTCTTCTGTTTAAACTTCTGCTCGTCCTTGACGGCATATCGGTATGTTGCGCCGAGCGAGGGGATGTTTAGGAATTGTATTTCTTCCTGGATGTACTTGTGCAGGCAGCCACGGTATTTGAGTATCAAATGTTGCTCCGAATCCTTGATACCCAACTTTGTGCGAAGGGTATGGAAAAGATTGGTGAACTCCGGCACGTCTTGGTCCCTTCCCTGCCGCAGCGTGGTCCACTTTATGTATTCATCCTCATAGCTTCCGACAGGGTAGTACTGCTCCTTGATGGCATCCCAGAACGAATCCCAGGTGGGTGCGGCTGAAAATAGAGAGCCAGTACTTTCATCCTTCTGTTCGCAGTAGGTTTCCCACCAGTCCTTGACATGGGGGGCTGCTTTGAGAAGAGCAAAAACAATCTTTTCCCGACTCGAAAATTCATGAACAGAAAAATAACCCTCTAGCAGATTTAACCATTTATCTACGGCATCTGCGTCTATTTGACCCTCGAATACGGGGATTTCAAAATTAACTTGTACCTTAAAGGGTGTGGCGTTTCCAGAGTAGCTGCTGGAAGCCGATGCGTTGCTTCTGGGTAGCCGCTGAAGGATCTGGGCAAAGCTGTCCATCATCGCGTTCCGTTGTCGCTCGAGGGCTTCTTCGAGCAAGATTTTGATGGGATCTCCTGCCCCCTCGTCTTTCTTCTCGTCCGCCATGGGAGGCCGTCGGGATTTGCGGGGCTGGTCTTGCAAAGGTTCAACCAGTTCAAGCCCTAACTCCTTATATCCCGACCTTGTTGGGGACATGCAAAGAAAAACAGAGAAAAAGCAGACCGCTCTGATACCACTGATCCAGATTTAAACAGGAACGCAACAAATTACAGAGATAACCATATACACAAAGATGCAGCGGAAATAATACTTCATTTCATTAATGGAAAAATACTGAAATATTCTTACAACCAGAAATGGAAATAAGCCAGCTAGGGCGATGGTAGCTTATCTCTGAGAAGAGATGTGATGGCTACATGCCTCTGAACTGTGTTACAATGAGGCTCGAAGGCCTATTTATTGTTGAGAAACAATGGAAAACCCTTAACATTCCAAAACCTAACCCTAGGAGATGAAACGCCAAACTGTGGGCCCCGTTTGGGGGTAAATTGGTACATCAACTTCCCGAGGTCGTAACTTTGGCATATGATCTCCGTTTGACGCGTACAATAGCTCATTAGAAAGATCTATCTGAGCACTATCATTGTTGGAACGGGCAACATGTTGCCCATGGATTCCCCAAAAAACGTCGTTTAGGGCCTCAAAACGGCTCCGGAAGTTCAGGACCCGAAAAACTGCTAAAAATAGTAAGTTGTGCTACAATTAAGGAAACTGAAAATGCTGAGAAAGACAATGGTGGGGGTCCAGGTGGACTTGGCAGGTGGCCACCAATATCCACCTGGATCAATGTCTCTCCAACAACCATCACGTAGGTATAGGTATGCAATATTCTTGACCTCTTCTCTTAAGCATATTATAATTAGAAATTTGTTGTTAGTGCATGAGAGATGAGGTTTTATAAGTTAAGGATGGGTCAGCAGCCTCAACCACCTTCAACTAGTTAATTGTTGCTCACCCCTTCACTCATGCAATGTTGAAAAGTCAAATTATGAAGGGTGATGATTTCAAGGAATGAGGACAACAGTTAAAAGAAGAAATTTTTGCAAAGGCCAAGTCACTACAAAACTCCAAGCCCTCCATCCACTTCATATTCACTATATATCCATCATTCATCCATCCCATTTCATAATTTCAAGAACAAACCCTATCACACCCTAAAAATTTCTTGAAAAACAAACAGAGCATCCTCTCCATTTTCACAAACCTATATCATTTCTCATCACTCCCATACAGTTAGAAGACTTTGAAGGAAGAAGGAATGACTGCTACAGGAAGGCAGAATGCTGCTACAAGAAGGAAGAAATAAATTGAGCTAAAAACCAAAGAAAGGCAGTGCCTAAGAGAGACCTAATCAAAACAAAAAAATCCAAGGCCATTAGGGAATCATCTCGGCCACAAAGGAAAAGAAGAAGGCAAGCTAATGGTCTCAAGAAACAATGATTGTTCTTTGCACAAATATGCTTATGTGCTTGTCCTTGCAGAACGTACAACCAAGATTATTAATCCATAAGAGAGAGGCCACCAGGGGCATGAATGAGGCACAATGAGGTCACTAAGTTGCTCAGAGGATGAGCAACACTTTCAGCAGGGGGTATGATGGGCCTTTAAATTAGACATACATTAAGGACATGAATTAAGGCCTATGACCATCCTTCAGCACATTAAACCTCTATTTTTGGATTAAATAATTTATTTTTAACTTTAATATATTCATTAGGAAGGTTTATGAATAATTGCATATTTCTACCGAATATTATTTATTTTTGTGGAATATTATGAGAATATTGAGCAGATTATGAAGATTTGGAGGAGGAGATAATTTAGGGACTTGCTCCCTACTACAGGAGGATCAATATTAAATAATCAATCAAAAGGATATTATGGATTTATGGCACAGATTGTGGAACTCCAATGATTGAGAAAATCTAGGAATGTGTTCCCTCTCATTTAATGCAGATTCCTAGTATTAGGAACCAGATCCATTAATCAAGGGATTTTGGTGGGGAAAGATTCCTTCTTTCATGGGGAATGCTTCCTTATCATTTTGTATAAGTATCAAGTCGAATTTGCCTCTCGGCATAGATTTTCATTAGTGTCCTTGTGGAGAGAACTCGTATTTCTACGGCTCCATTGTATTTTCTTGTAGGGATGTAATTATATTGATGAAAATAATGAATATTGGTGTCATGTTCAACTTCTAAATCTCGTTCTCCTCCATAGGTCTCTGATTTTCCTTGGGCTTTGCATCCCAGGAGCCTTAGAGCCCTTTTGTATCATTTTCTTTCCTTCTCTTCACTTCTTATTCACATGCATCTCTTGTTTTATTTCCTTCTATTTCTACATTTAGTATAAATGATTTCTTGTTGTAGGATTGGGTTAACGGTTGATGTAAGTTATTATATAGGATCACAAGCATAATTTCATCTTGGAAAATATTTGGAAGTTCATAGTAATCATTGAGCTACTTGGATTAGTCTTCTTATTCCCAAATCTAGATTTATGGAACTCCTTTGTAGCAACTAGTAGTAAATTTCTGCTATTTTTAGAGCATGCTAATGAGCTTCAATCAAGTTGATTCCACTTGCATTAGATCACCAAAAGAAAATAGTTCATAACAAAAATTACCCCATTGCAATTGCACTTGATTAGGTTAGGCATTTTATAGATTTACTAGCTCACTATTTCTCGAATTTCGAGATTTTCGACTAGTAATTTTCTACTATTTTTTAGCGTGGGTTAACAGAGGTCTTTTTTAGTGATTCCACTTGGAATGGGGACCTAAGACATCCTAGTCAATAAAAAAATTTGTCCCATCCAATTTTTATTTGGTTTGCTTATTCATTCAATGAATCATAATTTTGTATAGTAAATTTGTAACATCATGTAGTAAAACAGGGGATCCGATCGGAGAACTAGGAGATCCTGTAGGAGAACTAATACATCGTGTAGGAAATCCTATAGCGGCTTGTTTTGAGCCCGAATTGAGAAAAATCATCATTGAAGTTGGGATTAGGCCTCTACTTGACCTCCATGCCATCAACACCATTTTAACCCTCTTCATCCATACCTGTCTCCCCTGCCAAAGAACAAGCAAGGATTAACATTTGCATTTATAAAACAAAAATATTAAAAAAAGAGTTCTTTTATATTCACACATGCACATAGCAGTTAATCCCTAGATCAAACTCCATTCTCAGTTATTTTAAATCATCACATGTGATAAATAGGGTTAAGTTAGGCTTCTTTCACATTTAGTTCATGATCTTTATGCAATTATAATAGGTTTCTTTCCTTGTACTTTATTTCTTGCAATAGGTTAAGATTTCCATTTTGAGCATTTCATTTTCTACAGTTAGTTTAGGATTTGATTTCAATACATGCACTCCATTACATCATGACAACAAAGGAAGGACACATTGTTTGCTGCACACATAGTGTTGATACCTTTTAAGTTTGTACGAACCCTGGGTTTGATAATTAAAGTCTGTAACCTTGGGAGTTGCAACATTCTTGTTGAAATACCGAGGCTCATCAATTGTAGCTACTACAACAGCTCCCGAAGTGAAATTAAGGAAGTGGAATTGATAAACGAAAACTTTACTAGCCTCCCTTAGGTGCCACAGGACCCCCAAGAGCTAATCAACCCCTCCAAGTCCCCATCCCCTAAGTTAACTTTCTTTCAAATGAACTAGAGCCCCAATCACTCCCATGACAAGGATATCCAATGATTGTAACCCTCCATATGCTCCCATAAGCCTGCTTCCCATTGAATGCAATCTAATTTACTCAATTTTGTGCCAGTGACCCTGAGATCTGGGCCACTTTTTCAGGGCTTGGATCTATACCTCTACCCAGAACTTAATTAAACTCTTAGAAATGATAAATAACACAAGGACAAATCCTTTGACACAAAACTTGATGTAGGACTCAACCTAGCCCATTGTAATCACGACATTCATTCCGTCAAACACATTGAGAACATGTAATCTACAGGTCATGAATGCATATCTAAACATAGAGATCTGAAACTTATCTAAGATTTGACAAGAAGAAATAATTCCCTCTCACAATAGTTTTAATAACATCTATTATGTCATGCATTCAATAACCATTCATTTATCAATCCACACATGATAAGAGCCATACCTTGAATTTGTCATAAAACCATGCTTATAACCAACATATAACCAAAATAAAATCAATTATAGAACAACCATCAAATCCACATAATAACAAGTACATTTACTCATAAAATACAAAAGGAACTTATCTCTTATTGACATATGCAAAATCCAACCAAGTCATGGACTTCCATGTACCACTCTGTAGGGTCCCTATAATACTAGTGATTACCCCATTACTATTGTAGTTATACCCCTTATTTATATTGTTGTGCCCCTATTACCCCCATATTGTTATTTTTGTGCCCCATAGAATCCCTCTATTGTTATTTTTGTGGCTTTATATTATTATTGTTAGGTCGACTGGATTATATTGTGACTCCTTAGACTCCTATATATAAAAAGGAGGTTTTGTCATTTGTATCATCGAAGAATTGTTCATTTATGTAATGTAAAGGAGGTTGCCCCCTCGAAGAGGCTGAATTCTAAGGCATTGATCTTTCCTTTCTATCTTTTCTTGAACTGGTTTCATAACATTTGGTATCAGAGCTTTGGATTCTAGGGTTTCGCTGCTCCAAACAGGGCATCGTGGCATTTTCGCTATAACTTTTTTTCTGTGACGTTTCAGAAGTCGCAAAAAAAACCCATTTGAGAAGAATTGGCGCCCACCGTGGGGCAGATCAACATCGCAGTGAAAGAAGTTTTGATGTAGGTGATTGGGTATTCCTACGGCTACAACCATATAAGCAAATGTCCCTAAAGCAAGCTAAGAAGGATAATAAATTATCACCAAAGTATTATGGTTCGTACAAGGTGTTGGAAAAGATTGGTACTATGGCATACAAATTGGAGCTTCCTGCAGCTTCTCGATTGCACCCAGTTTTCCATGTTTCATGTTTAAAGAAGGTTATAGGCGACAAGCTCCCAGTTCAAACAATATTGCCAGAACTTGACGAGGAAGGAAAAATTATATTGGAACCGGAAGCAGTCACAGAAACAAGAACTCGACAGCTACGAAATCGATCAATTTCAGAGTATCTTATCAAGTGGAAGAACTTATCCGTTGAAGATTCCACATGGGAGGATGAGAATTTTATGCAGAAGTATCCAGAACTGCTCAAGCGTTGAGGACAACACTTTTTTGAAGGAGAGGGGCATGTTGGGTCCCTATAATACTAGTGATTACCCCATTACTATTGTAGTTATACCCCTTATTTATATTGTTGTGCCCCTATTACCCCCATATTGTTATTTTTGTGCCCCATAGAATCCCTCTATTATTATTTTTGTGGCTTTATATTATTATTGTTAGTACGGCTAGATTATATTGTGACTCCTTAGACTCCTATATATAGAAAGGAGGTTTTGTCATTTGTATCATCGAAGAATTGTTCATTTATGTAATGTAAAGGAGGTTTCCCCCTCGAAGAGGCTGAATTCTAAGGCGTTGATCTTTCCTTTCTATCTTTTCTTGAGCTGGTTTCATAACATTTGGTATCAGAGCTTTGGATTCTAGGGTTTCGCTGCTCCAAACAGGTCATCGTGGCATTTTCGCTATAACTTTTTTTCTGTGACGTTTCATAAGTCACAAAAAAAACCGATTTGAGAAGAATTGGCGCCCACCGTGGGGCAGATCAACATCGCAGTGAAAGAAGTTTTGATGTAGGTGATTGGGTATTCCTACGGCTACAACCATATAAGCAAATGTCCCTAAAGCAAGCTAAGAAGGATAATAAATTATCACCAAAGTATTATGGTCCGTACAAGGTGTTGGAAAAGATTGGTACTATGGCATACAAATTGGAGCTTCCTGCAGCTTCTCGATTACACCCAGTTTTCCATGTTTCATGTTTAAAGAAGGTTATAGGCGATAAGATCCCAGTTCAAACAATATTGCCAGAACTTGACGAGGAAGGAAAAATTATATTGGAACCAGAAGCAGTCACAGAAACAAGAACTCGACAGCTACGAAATTGATCAATTTCAGAGTATCTTATCAAGTGGAAGAACTTATCCGCTGAAGATTCCACATGGGAGGATGAGAATTTTATGCAGAAGTATCCAGAACTGCTCAAGCGTTGAGGACAACACTTTTTTGAAGGAGAGGGGCATGTTGGGTCCCTATAATACTAGTGATTACCCCATTACTATTGTAGTTATACCCCTTATTTATATTGTTGTGCCCCTATTACCCCCATATTGTTATTTCTGTGCCCCATAGAATCCCTCTATTGTTATTTTTGTGGCTTTATATTATTATTGTTAGGTCGGCTGGATTATATTGTGACTCCTTAGACTCCTATATATAGAAAGGAGGTTTTGTCATTTGTATCATCGAAGAATTGTTCATTTATGTAATGTAAAGGAGGTTGCCCCCTCGAAGAGGCTAAATTCTAAGGCGTTGATCTTTCCTTTCTATCTTTTCTTGAGCTGGTTTCATAACACACTCGACCATAGATTGGACTAAGCCAAATCTTTCTTTCAGCCAATCACCCCCATGCCATATTCCAAGCATGAATGTGGGATCTCATGGGATAAAACAATCCATAAACAACCAAGGGAATCCAGAGGTTAACCCACCTCCACCCTCACATTACTGTGATCTCACCTAAACCGGTCCAAGATCACAAAACAAAACTGAGCTTGGATGCCTCAAAATTCCTTCACTATCCCATAAGGAATTTTCCTCTCTCCACCCACTTGTTGAGGGCTTTCCAGAGAAAACCATCTCCACCCCAAACCCTTTGTATTTTCCTAAGACCATCTCACCTAGATCCAAAACCTTCCGGAAACCCGAAGCTCAACCAAGAATGAATCCCCTCACACCATGGCTATCCAAAAATTACAAGGCAAGACTAAAACCACCATTGAAACCTCACAAAACCCATGCCATTGATATAAAATGAACCAAATACACACATGCATATACCATGCATGTCAAAACTAGATAGAAAATCATACATGCAACATGTTACCTACAAGTATTCTCATTGTAGCCGCTTGATCCAACTTTTCCTTGATTGATCCTTGTTTTCCTTTGTTTTCCTTGTCCTTCCTTTGCTTGCTTACTTTTCCTTCTCCTCTTGGTGCTTTTCTCCTCTCTCAAACCAATTCCAAAGCTCAACTGACTAAATGCCCCAAATTTATGCTTTGATGTCTTTTATTATTAATGCCTCTAATTTCTTCATTTTTCCTCTATTTTCCTTCAATTTCCTCCTCACATGCAACTCGTGACCTTTCACCTCCCTTTTCTCCTAATTTCCTTTATTTTCATAAAATAAATGTCAGTAATGTCTTTTTTCCTTTTTAAAGCCTTTGCCAATTTCTCGTTATCCATAATAAACAACAAGTGATGCCCACTAGGATGCTTTGCCCAACATTCATCTTGGAATGTGTGTCCCATGACCTTGGTCTTATTTTTCCGTTATTAACTTACATGAACTTTTAACCTAGTGTTGTTACAACTTTTTTCAAATTGGTGTTGGGATAATCCAAGAAAGATGGGAAAGTTACCTAGAGTTTATATCCTTCTTGAGTATATTACAACTTCGAAGTAACTACCTAGTAACTAAATATAACTAATATTAATGTGGATATCCTAACCGTAAATCTATATTAGCCACAAATAACTATCACAAATTAGAAATTAGAAACAAAATTAAAGTGGTGAAATGAAGATAAATTACAAATATCAAACAAAAATAATTTATGACAAGAAATCAAAACATGTAAATACATTCATCTAAAACCAACCTCAACATGAAATTCATTGTCTATGCTTGAAATAGAAATTTATCAGCAAAAGAGATGTTATATGCAACACAAAAGACACTGAAATCAAGAAATTAAAGAAAATAAACAATAGAAATAGGACACGGGATGGTAAGATAAGATAAAGATCCTTCATTGAGTATACTTGAGCATATTGTTCAAATATAATAAACTCAGACTTAGTAGATTAAATTAATATGCAACAAGAATCTCCTTTATAGATGACTACTTCTATGAATCGTATAAGTCTAATGCAAGTAAAAAAGAACAATATGCCTTGGCCTTGTTGTAGTTGTCTTAGTGAGAAGTTTTGGACGCTAGTATGCTACTGCACAAAATGCCAATTATCAATATTGATAAATATACAACATTTTTAATATCATCAATGACCAAACTAAACAATATCTTACTCAACAAGATGTGATACTTTCATACCTCCATTCATTGCTACTATTTAAAAGGATCCCTGTAATAGGAGTTTATGAGACTCAAATATCTAAACAACACAAAACATTATCCCAAAACTAAAGTAATCAAACTAGATCATACCACACTTTATGCAAACTTTTGATCATGTTTTACTTCTCCAAACAAGTATTTGTATCCAAGCTTACTTGATACAGTTATGCAATTGTTTTATTTTACTTAAATCGGGTTTGTTTGACAATTTACATTGTCTGATTGATTTGTGGCACTTGGTATGTTGGCATTGATGTCAACTGGACTAGCATTGAGGTAGATTCTAGGAAGATAGTTTGCAGCCATGTTTCAGGTAGAAAATGGACTCAAAGATTGCATCAGACCTTCTCTGCTAGAAAGTGCTTTGAAAAATATTTCCAATAGTATGTGGAAGTCCATGAATGGATCTTGGGATCAAAATTTATTGTCAGTCGAAGTAAGGATCTTGAAGTCCTAAAAGAAGGCCAAATTTCGGAACCAGAGGGGAAGGCTGAAATTTTGGAGAGTTAGAGTTTTGGAGGTAGGAGTCTTGGGACCTCAAAAGGTCAGAAGCTCATGATGTCGGAAGGGCTAAATTTTTGAGGCCGAATTTTGGAACCAGGAAGCAAGCTGGTCTTTGGAACGTCGGAGGGTTGGAGACTTCAGGACCTCGAAAGGACAAAACATCATAACCCTTCAAAAATTCATTGTTTCATGATTTTGTAACTCCTTACAGATTTCATTTTTTGAAAAGCATCGAGGATTGCGAGGAGTGACAAATACAAAGGAAATCATTTGCAAATCAAGGACCAAGGGACCCTTTCTCTCTCCTTTGACAGGACACATGGCAGCAGTTGATTGGCCCTCACGAGCTGACAGTGGAAGATGATGTCAGCATGACATGGCAGTATGGAGGACTTGTGGCAGTCAGAATCAGAACTATTGGGTGGACTAAAGGGGAAAATTTCGGTGACACGTGTCACCATTAAGGAGAAACCAGGTGGATATGATTATGATGAGAGTGTGACATCATCTCGGCGGTTGAAATATCGAAGGTCAGGATTTCGTAACTCCTTTGTAATTGTAAGTTTGAAAAAGTTACGATGCTAGGGGCTTCCGATGTTGAATGGAACTTGGTCATGGAGACCCAAAGAACCAAGGGTGTAGAGAAGGATTAGCACCTAAGTGTTATAGAGATGCCACGTGGGTATTTCGAACCCTCGATATTTTGTAACTCTGTTCTAATTGAATTTTGAGAAATGTTTTGATGCTTGGGAGCTCTTATATTGGTGGTGCTTGGTTGTGCAAGCCCAAAGAACCAAGGGCAAAGAGTGATAACACAAGGAGATAAGCCTCCAATAGGTCCTGAAGCTCTTAGCACCTAAGTGTTGTGTCGTCGGTCACAACTCTCAGTCCCATGGAGGAAAAACAAGAAGGGGCTAAGAAAAAGGGGCTAAAGGCAAATCAAAATCCTGCGATTTCGTAACATAAATTTAATAAACATTAGGATATGTAGGGGCTCTGATATAACAGTACAAAGGATTATGAATCCGTTGGTCATAAAGCCTGGTCCCATGGTGGAAAACCAATAGGGGGGAAAGTGGAAGGGGCTAAAGGCCAATCGAAAGTTCATGTTTTCATAAGGTCACTTTAATAAAAGTTACAAAATGATTGGCCTATGATATTGCATACAAAGGAGTATGAAAGATGTATGATTTAGTAGCTAAGGAGTAAATGCGATTAAGAGATTTGGTAGCTAGAATAAATGGTGATTGTCAAGATTGTTTGAGAAGAGTGTTGGGCTTGTATCGAAGTTCAAATATGCTATCTCTGAACTCCCATGCACACCTCATTTATTTAAATGAAGAACAGAGAATCCATGTCGAAGAACCTATCAAGCTCTATGAGCCTTTAAAAAGAATGGAGAGCCTTGTTGGAGTGTGCAAGTTGACTAAGGATTTATTCTCAGCATGGAAACTCTTAAGAGCCCATTCCAAATGTTTAATGTGGTTGAAGAGATCATACTATTTAATGCAACAACAGCATGGATAACCATGGAAAATTACTCTTGGGCAATGTGAATTGCAGGTTAATGGTCAACAAAGGGAGAGCATTATTCTAACACTGGATATGATCAAAACATAGGAGCGTAGTTGGAAAAAGTTTGGCATGTAGTATTGTTGCACGTGTTGAAGAGGGTGGAGTCGAATATGCAAAATTTTAACAAATGGTCCAAGTGTTGAACTAAGGTAGAGTGTTGCAGAGAGTTGTCAGTAGGAGCTAAAGGAGTTGAAGGAGCAACAAGGAGCATAATTCAGAGACAAGGGGAAGAGTGGGCCAGTGTTATTGTGTGAGGTTGAGAGTTTTTATCGGAAAATCTATTGTCCATGCAGAGTTGCTAGTCCCACTAAGACTGGTAGCTATCTTAGAAACAAACAAACTAAAACTACTTTCATTTTCCTTTATGAAAAGTAGATAAGAGGGGAACAAAGGAGACCAACCTCTATCTTGCACTTGGTTCCTTGCTTGATTCCTCTCCCTTCTGATAGATCTCTGCCACTCGCTTTCTCGTCTACCCAACTTCAAAGAGCACCTGTGGAATCAAAGCAGCATAACACTATCCAAGAACAGAGATCTACTATCATAAACAATATAGGACCAAATATATATTGACCACACAAATGCATATATCATCAATCATACAAGAATGTGGAGGAAAACTTGAATAGATTTATTAATATCAAGAATAGAAAAGAGGATTACAACCAATTGTTCTAACCCAACGTCATCCTCTCAGCAAGAAAACCCTTCTTCACCTCATGAAAAGCTAGATCACCCAACACTATGATGTTACACCAAGAAACCAGCAGCACTTCCTTACAAGATACAAAATTCCAGCCTCTGGATCTCTGGGATGAGGGATCCATATATAGATGATTGCAGGGAGGTGAGTCAGCTTCTGAGATTTGATTAGTTTCCTCTCTCTGATAGTTCTTGATTCCACTTGGAGATTGATGATGTCTTACTCATCCCTGGGCGAATGTAGAGAGGCAAATGTCACAGGAGAAGTTTCTAGAAGATTCCATGATCATCCACCTCGCAAATTGACTCTGCCATTTGTCCATTCTCGCCCATCGCACCCCATAGAAGGGATTTTCAGTATGCATCGCACCTCCCGTGTGCATTTAGCTGGGATGCATCACACTTTGACCATGGAGTAGGTGAGATGGTCTAGCTTTGACCAGTTCTGAGTAGTTTTTCATGGAGAACTTCTGGGAGATGATGTAATCAGCTGACCTTGTTCTTTTAGGGGATGGAACAACACTTTTAGGGACTTAGGAGTCCTTGGTTTATGGACATATATGATTGGGGTTGCAGTGCCCAAAAATGTCTATAACAGTTGCCCCCTAAAGCATGAGTGCATTAATCTTTTGATGTCGGGTGAAATGCTTTATCATGAGGATCCGAAGTTTTTTCGAGCTAGAAGGCAACCTGTAATAAGATACAATACAATAAATTATCTTC
This sequence comes from Pinus tabuliformis, assembly GCA_031772625.1. NCBI lineage: Eukaryota > Viridiplantae > Streptophyta > Pinopsida > Pinales > Pinaceae > Pinus > Pinus tabuliformis. The sequence continues at coordinate 1,937,208,927 of CM062818.1, read as the reverse complement.
ATAATATTTTCATGATCTAGCTGAGGCGGGCATTCCCATGCTTAGCTTTATAAATTCATTTTCATGTACATAAGATAGACAATCGTCTGTGTGCAGACTGATGATTCTGGTAGAGCCATCATCCCTTAGATTGGATGATTATTTGTGTAGTAATGATGTACATTTGATGTCTTTATTTTCCTGAATATATATCGCAGCCCGGATGGATGAAACTAGATCCGGGGTCTTCAATATCGTTCGATCTTCACTCAAAGTACAAGTCGATCCATGTGAGAGATGTTCTGGAGTCGAACGTGGAAAGACATCGCCTGATTACCAGCCAGTGATGTAAGCTGTTAACAGGCGTGAGAGGAATCACCGATAATGATGATGACCCTCAAGTTACGACAATACAATTCACGTGGTGTGAAAAAGGGACTTGGTGTCAAACACCACACAAAATCTTTCGGTTGAAGGCCATTGATGTAAACCTATTGCTGGAAGTGAGAAACTTGCCATTGAGGCATGCAAGCTTCAAAGTACTGAAAGGGTTGTTCCTATATCGACTTCTTGGATAATAAGCTGATGTCGACAAGAAGCGATCCGTCATAGGAGGGCCTTAATGAATCCCACATCTATGACACGGAACGGAGCAAATGATTTTAATGGAGGTGAAAACAATTTGATGATATAAGGTTCAAGGTGGCGGTCATGAAAGAATGGAGCGTAAATGTATTGCAGTGGATGAGACACAGGTGAATTCTCTGAGCGACTTCTCTTGAACATATTTGCGACACTGACATGATGGATTGGTAGTGTTAACCCCAAATGTGGATGGTGTGATGGACCAATGGTGATATGACCAGTGAACGGAACAACCCAACCCAACTCGAATGCGGAGTGAAAGTGTCATGTTCAAGAGCGACTTGCTACCAATAAAGTTTCTTCAAGTTTTCTTCCCAATTTTTCCCCAGTCATTGCTAACCAGTACCTCTTTATTTTTTTCAAGCTTGAGGAGGATAACATATGCTTGTTCTATAATCTACCCTCGAGCAAACCCATCGCTATGTTTTAACGAGCCTAGCAATAGTGAAACTCGTTCTTGTCTGTATGGACAAGTTTGTCACTATTCAGTTTTAACGAGCTTAACGACAAAGATAACTCAGTCCTTTTCAATTTTAGAGAGTCTGAAAGGGACATAAAGAAAACTCCAATAATCCTTTTTCATCTTATAATCCCTTAAGTCCAAAAAAGTATAAAATAATACAAAAGGGATGAATTTTCGGTAATTTTAACGAGCCGAACAAAACAAGAGCTCGATTTTTTTGTGTAATAATCCCTCAGGTCCAAAAAGATTAAAATCTAGAGGAGGGATAGCACTTCCGGTCACTTTAACGAGCTGGAGAGGCCAATTACTTGGCAATATTTTCATATTTTATGAGTCAGATGAAAAGAGCTTAAAGGAGACTCGTTTTTCGAGGAACAAGTGATAAATTCGGGTAGCAGCTAATTCCAGGTAAGGTTTGGAATTTTCCAATCACGTCAGTGTCACAAAGATGGATAACAGGATCACTCTTCACAGCTGTTCCTCAAAAAGGGGTAAAAAATCAAATGGAGGTGAATGATCAGCCAATATAAAGTGGTGGTGATGATGAGAACATCACCAAGGCTTCAAAGGCTGATGATAATGCATTCATGATGGTTATTTACCGGAATTTGGTTCATTTTTTAATGAATGATCTTAAACTCTGGGGGGAAACATTTTCTCACTGCTTATGTTTAATTTTTAACGAGCTTGAACTCCACATAAAAACTGCTCGATCCAGTCGTATAATAAGGATGTCTCATCTAAGATGCCATTTTTTATGGAGCTTGCACCTTACAAAGCTTTGCCCCACATCCTTTCTTTATGCAAGTTAGGAAACGACCAATCCTACGAGTTTAAAGGGTTAGAGGACCTACAAATTTAAAAAATAAATGGTCGCTCTTCGCTTGCATACCCTCAGGTATAGTGAAGTAGAGTTTAGGTTACCCCTCAATTTGCAGACAAAACATTTGTTTTATCGGGAAAGGCCTATAATTTCCAGGTTACCCCTCAATTTGCAGACAAAACATTTGTTCTATCGGGAAAGGCCTACCTCTTGACAGAGGTATCTTATTCTGATCTAATCCCATATCAAACCAATCATATATCCTTCGCAGGAAGCTACCCTATGCCCAAGGTTTTCCTGCCGAAACATACTAGGGTGCATGCCCCCTGGGTTTCAGTCATGTCCTCCCGAATCACTCACGCTCATCAGGTGGACGGATTGGGGATTGATGAGACATTCTTGTGTGAAAAGACCATTTAGGGATGGTATTTGACTATTTGCTATGTGTGAGCCGAGGAATGAAAGCTAGTCTACGAGCTTGACCACTCTTCCTTCATGCGGAAAACACATTACTCTAAAGAGCGAGGAGACAATGGCTCCCATGCAATAAATATAGTCGCATCCAAGGAGTAGATTATAATCTAGGGGTCCTTGGACTACCATTACATTCATGTGAACGGTTTTCCTTCTCAATGTTATCGACACATTGGGAAGGATCCCTAACGGTCGACTAGTTCCTTTGTCAAAGCCTGTTAGATTTCTCATTTCAGGCAAAAGCGATGGTGAACCAAGCGCTTTCCAAGCAGTTGAGGAAAGGATACTCATAGAAGCCCCTTCATCTATGATGGTACCAGCCATGACCATTCTGTATATTTGTGCAATGATTCAAAATGGTACACTAGCCGGTAAACGGGGTCTGCCTAGTAGATTTCAATGGAAGGAAACAACTAGGTTGCTTGGAGGTGGGACTGAATAGACGGCCGGATATGACTCTGACGAACTTCCTTCCTACGGTAAAGGAACAGGTAGACTGCCCCCATGTTCATCGGAGTCTGTGTTTACGAAGAGAATTTGAACGGTGTCGTTCTTGTTCTCTCCAGTGACTATATCATCTGAAGATGGACCTTCTTAAGGCAAGACCGGGTCAACTACCGCCTCGACCTTTTGACTTTCGTCTGGTGTGAATTCAGATGGTTTATCTTCAATGATAGATGCTTCGACCGACCACAATGGCGTGTCAGTCGGATTTTCAACTAGTGATGGACTTGGCAAGAGTTTCTTATATCCAGGAGGAAGCCGTAACGGTGAAACCAGACGGTCGTCCAAAACTCTTTTAGCCTCGTCTAGGAAGGGACAACGGTGGACGGCGTGATCGCCTTCACATAGTTTACAAGGGAATTTACTTTTCCTTTTGTTTCCTAACGTTTTTCTTTTACTAGTTGACGATGTACTTTCAACATGATCATCAGAGGTTGTTGACACCGGATTGTGCAAACGAGGAGACCAGTCCCTTAAGATCCGAGGGATGCAGGGACAATCTCGATGATAGTGATCTCCTTTGCAAATGACACATGGAGATTTAGGCTTTGACAGTGCAGTGTGTGGATTTTCACTAGATGATGCCTGGTTGCCCCTTTTCGCCTTTGGCTCCTTCTTCTTCTTCTCTTTCTTCTCCTTCCCCTTCTTCTCCTTCTTAGTTACTTGATTTTTGGCTTTACCAGCTTCATCAAGCGAAGAGGAAGGAGGAGAGGGAAAATCGGATGAAGTAGAAGGTTGAGGGGTAGATTTGGTATCATCTAGTTGCTTACTTGATTGCTCAGGAATCACGATGTTCTGAACGACAGAGGTCGAGAAGGGCCATACGGGCAAGCCGATTGTCAATCCTGGAAGTGACAATGTGGCCATATGGGGTGCACCAACATCTCCCCAAGAGGAGAAAGGACTAGGATTTCCTCCAATGGGAAATCCTTGGTAGGTGGACTCCATTCTTCTCAACCTAAAACCAACGTAGGAAAGGTGATGTTGATTCCGATTAAAATAAATTTTAGACGCTTTGACACAACTTGTTTTCTCAATTTTTAAGAGTCGAGAAAAAACAAAAGATGACTCTAGTCACCTTCAATTTTTAATGAGCTTGAAGTGACAAGTGCTCAGATGGACATTTTCCTTTAAGGAATCTGAAAAGGAACGAAAGAGACTACTCTGGAAATCTAGACAGAGGGATTACCAAACCAATCGCAAAACTATAGAATACTTTTTATGGTACGGCAGTCAATATTCCCGAATGCTGTGTTCAGTGCATTGCGATCGATAGGGCAGTAGACACGGCTTCCTATGGATAAAGGATATAGCCTATTGTGGTCTCCCAATATATACTCGACGGTACGTGGCAGCACAAGTCTGTACTGTCACTTGTCGTCTCAAAGTGGAGGAATCACCCAACCAGCAATGAAAACAACAGGTACCAGGCTTTACGACACCGGAATACGTCTCTAGCCTAGACTTCTAAATGTTGTGCGTTAGGTTCCAAAGCGTTTTTAGATTCATTAAATTTATTTTACAGTTGATCTTGTTTAAGAAATTTGCCTTTCAGGTTCACCACGTGATGTAGATATACAATTCCTAAAATGCAATCTAAGATGATAAACAATCGTTTAATCTTCTTTTTGCAATGAAAATCCTAGCTAAAGAAAGAGAGATGATATTCTTTCAACATAGAGCAAAGAGCACACACTATATGCACTATCCTAAATCAAACCAACAAACAGTCTAAATGCAAATGCACATGCATGTATTTTTTTTCAGCCTTCTTAATGTGTGAATGATAAAAAGCAATCTAACTGCAAATCTTAATTATTTTTCAAAGAGACATTACTAACATGCTTCTTTTCAAGAAAAAATGAAGATAATGACAACACTTTGCGATTTGGAATGGAAAACTTGCTTTCGACACTTGAAAAACTACTAATTCAAATCAAATACAAGAGTAACAATGTAATCGACTATCAAGAACAATCAGATTCTCTTCTATGACTGAAAACGAAACTTGCGACACTTCCAAATCAAGAAACGACAGTGCAATTACGCTACTTCTTTGTAAGAGAGAACTGAAAATGGCTCACAATACATAAAAAAAAATTTACAATTCTTTGCACAATGGAGGTGGAATAATGGCAAGGAAGGGGGTTTCCACAAAGATATACTAACTACAGACAACAAAACTCCTGAATAGAGCTGAAAAAAGTGAAGAAAAACCAAAGTCTGGAGGCAAAATTAGCCTTTTCTGACCATCGCACCTGTTACACAGGGATTCCAGTATGCATCCCACCTACAGCACTCGGGAAGTGCGATGCATACTGATATCCTTGAAGAGAGGGTGCGATGGTATAGTGCGAGACTTTTGATCACAATTTGCAGCACAGTTCAGGGATTTAAGCTGAGCAAGTGATAATCAGTAAATAAATCACAGGGGTAGATCTAAGGAGGTTACTAGAGCCACCACAAGGGCAATTAGGATTTTTACAAATCAATTGTTCAGTTTATAAACAAAACCCGGAGATAGACTGAAGCAACATTGATCTGTTCGAAGGCTAGCTGGCTTGACTTCAGGCTCCATCTGTAAGTTTATAAAACAAACAAGTATAGAAAAGCAAACAAACTATTCGCTCCCCAAAGGAGTCACCATTTTGTTATCGGGAAATCTAGTGTCCATGCAAAGCTGCTAGTCCCACTAAGACTGGTAGCTATCTTAGAAACAAACAAACTAAAACTACTTTCGTTTTCCTTTATGAAAAGTAGATAAGAGGGGAACAAAGGAGACCAACCTCTGTCTTGTGCTTGGTTCCTTGCTTGATTCCTCTCCCTTCTGATAGATCTCTGCCACTCGCTTCCTCGTCTACCCAGCTTCAAAGAGCACCTGTGGAATCAAAGCAGCATAACACTATCCAAGAACAGAGATCTACTATCATAAACAATATAGGACCAGATATATATTGACCACACAAATGCATATATCATCAATCATACAAGAATGTGGAGGAAAACTTGAATAGCTTTATTAATATCAAGAATAGCAAAGAGGATTACAACTAATTATTCTGACCCAGCATCATCCTCTCAGCAAGAAAGCCCTTCTTCACCTCATGAAAAGCTTAGATCACCCAACACTATGATGTTACACCAAGAAACCAGTAGCACTTCCTTACAAGATACAAAATTCCAGCCTCTGGATCTCTGGGATGAAGGATCCATATATAGATGATTGCAGGGAGGTGAGTCAGCTTCTGAGATTTGATTAGTGTCCTCTCTCTGATAGTTCTTGATTCCACTTTGAGATTGATGATCTCTTACTCATCCCTGGGCGAATGTAGAGAGGCAAGTGTCATAGGAGAAGTTTCTAGAAGATTCCATGATCATCCACCTCGAAAATTGACTCTTCCATTTGTCCACTCTCACCCATCGCACCCGATAGAAGGGCTTTTCAATATGCATCACACCTCCCGTGTGCATTTAGGTGGGATGCATCGCACTTTGACCATGGAGCAGGTGAGATGGTCTAGCTTTGACCAGTTCTGAGTAGTTTTTCATGGAGAACTTCTGGGAGATGATGTAATCAGCTGACCTTGTTCTTTTAGGGGATGGAAGAACACTTTTAGGGACTTAGGGGTCCTTGGTTTATGGACATATATGATTGGGGTCGCAGTGCCCAAAAATGTCTATAACAAGAGTTCACGTGGAAGCGCAAAGGGCCAAAAGTAGAGGTATTATATTACACTAAATCATATTTGTATTTCTCTGTATATGTAATTTCCCTTGTTTTCAGTTTGAAAATTGTATGAAAAAGTACAACAGTGGGTAGAGCAGGTGGTCTCCTACATTCATAAGAGGTTGGTGCCTCTTGTCAAGTAGGTTATTACTCTCTTAAGGGGCTTTGTGCCTCCTGCGAGTGGATGCTCACAGAAAAATTGAGGTAATTAAATAGCTGCTTAATTTACATCATAATAACAAACATATTGGTGGTTTTTTCCCATTGGGTTTCCACATAAAAATACCTATGTAAATATGTGTATGCTACTCATGTGATGGATTATATGTACATGTGAATGACTTATCTTGTTAATCATTTATATTGCGTATGAAATCTCTCGCAAGTAACTGACCATAGTGAAAAGAGTTAAATACTTATACTGAAAATATGAAAGAAATTCACTATTATTGATTCACCCCCCTCTCAATAATTCCTAATTCCAACAATTGGTATCAAAGCCAATTTCTTTCAGGAACAGTCTAACCATTGGAAGGTAGATCCATAAGGAATTATGTCTAGGAAATAGAGTCAAGATGTTTACTCAAGCAAGATATCAGTCTTTGATGGGACAAACTATGCCTTCTGGAAAGTTAGGATGGAAGCTTATCTTATGTCTCTAGGAGTAGATGTTTGGAGCTCTGTACTAGTAGATTATGATGTCCCTGATGTCCCTCCCATTGATGTAAATGGTAAAAAATTGTATGGAAATAATGCTAAAGCCATTAATGCGTTCTCTTTGGGCTTAGTTAATCTGAACTCGTAAAGGTTATGCATTGTAAGTCTGCCAAGGAAGTGTGGGTGAAGCTCAATCAGATTCATGAAGGAGATGACAAAGTCAAGCAGGCCAAACTTCAAACCTTCAGAATGAGGTTTGAAAGCTTAAAAATGAGTGAAGAAGAAATCATAGTAGAATACTTCCTCAGAGTTGATGAAGTAACCAATATGATTAGAGGACTTGGTGAAGAAGTCAAGGAAGATATGATTGTTCAAAAGGTCTTAAGATCCCTACCCATGAGATTTAATTCCAAAGTCTCTGCTATTGAAGAAATGGTTATTTAAAGAATCACAAGTTTGACCAGTTTCTGCGTACTCTCACATCCTATAAGATTAGAGTATGAATTGAGAAGTCTGAACCCAAGGAGGGAGCATTCAAAGTGTCCAAGAAGGCCAAAGATCACAAAGATCATCAAGATTGCTCCAACTGTGAATCTGATTAGGAGTTGGCTCAATTTTCCAGGAAACTCAAGCATAGCTCAAAAAAATATAAAGGGAAGTTTCCCTTTAAATGCTTTGACTGTGAGAGAGTTGGACATTTTTCGTCCAAGTTCCCTTACAAAGAAATGATAGAAAAGGAAGATGATCAAAAATTTAGAAACAAATTTTAGAAACATCAAAAGAAGAAGTTCTATAAGAAAAACGGGCTCTACTCCAAAGAGGATAGTTCAGCACCAGAGTCAAACAATGAATACTCTTTAGAAGATGATTCAGATAAGTATTTGCTTATGGAATTTGGAGTAGACTCCAAGGAATAAAATTTTATTGAATCTAAAGAGGAAGAAGAAGAAGTTGTAGTAGTGGACTTTGAAGGGGGGCTCATCAATGCTCTTAATGAGTTAAAAAAGGCAAGGAGAAAGAACAAGCAACTAAAAAACAGCTACATTGTGTGATGAGGCTCATCAATAGGTAAATTATATGGGCCTTAATGCCACTCTCCAGCTTATTAAAATCAAATTTTCTCACATTTATTTACATATTTTATTATATTTTTCTTAATGACAAGGGTAAAGGTGAGATTTTATGTCATGTGGCCTAATGTGCATTAATTACAGGATTTGGAACAGTTTTGGGCTAATTTAAGTGTAGGAACTCAAAGTAGACAAGCAAGAGGGATTTTAGGAGATTGGGTATCCCACCTTAACTCCTCAATCACTCGAAGATTCCTCCACCAGATCTCATCAGCTCGGAGTTACAAGCAACCAAGCCCACCAAGTTCATTGGCAGTCAAGCCAGTGATAGTTGAAGACAAGTCAATCTCGAGTTTGGGAGCCAAGCCTCCCTAATTATAAGGAAGTTGTTGGTATCTTCAGCTATATAAATAAGAAGGCCTAGGGCCTCATTAGGATTGGACTTTTTATTGTAGCCAAGAGGCAATTTCAAGCTTAAGATATTATGACTGTTATTCTCATGTTATTTTTGATATTTTGGTGATAATTAAAAGGGTTTCTTTGATCTAGCACTAAGTTGACTTAGAGTGATGAAGCTCTTGGTTGGGGGCCAACCCTAGCAGCAAAGGTTCCTCTTTCTGTACATGTATCCTTAGATTAGAATCATATATTAGTTGTTGAACTTATCTCTGTTTTGTTTAATTTACAAGTCATTACATGATTGGTTAGTTTTTCTTCCATTAGTTGGATAAGTACATCAATGTTACAGTAGTGAAAGAAAAGACTTCAAAAAATCTTGTGATCGTGGCCTCATCCTCATCTCCTTCATGGGATCATGGTTTGAGGGCCCCACTCTCACAGCCCCAAAAATAGATTTATCTTTTGGTTATTACATAGCTTAGGATTTCTTGTTGAGTAGATCATTGTTAATGATTTCTTAGAAGCACCTACAATTTTCATTTTGGTTTCTTGAGGATTTTGTAGATTAGAAATCATTCCATTCCATAGATTTGATCCATTAGATATCAAAAAATCAGTTTCTCAAATTCAAACCATCTTTTCCACATTTACATAAAGTTGTGCATAAATGAAGAAATGAATATGTGTTGCTGCAAGAGTTGTTGATCTGCAGGGAGGAACTCATTCCAACAGCCTCATCTAGGTCTTCTCCACCTCTCACTAAATCATACCAATCACTAATTCAAATCTATGTTTTGTAGCCACCGTTCACAGCCACCTTGAGAAAATCCAACCATCTTGAAGAGTTGGGTTGCTCCTTGGGTAGTGTGCACCTTCCCCATACCTTATTCCACTAGCATACACCTTCCCATCACTTCCTTTCACCTTCCCAACACTTCCTTTCACCTTCCCTACCTTCCTACAACTTTCAGCTAAGTTTCCTGTAGTAAACCACAACATCCTGTAGTAACTACAGGAAATCCTATAGCAACTACAAGAAACCATGTTGTAGCTTGTTTTAGACTATTTTATGCAAAAATGATGATCAGAGCCTAGGGTAGGCCTTCAACTTGACCTTCATACCCCTCAAAAACATTTTTTACCAATATTCCCATACCTTCCTCGCCTGCAAAAGATCAGCTTGTTTAGTTTAACATTTACATTTCTAAAGTGAAAACCAAAAGACTATTTTCTACAAAATTAGCTAGTGCATGCAGACATCAATTTTAGCAATGTTAGGATCATTCCCATGCTTACTTAGTCCAGATAACTAGATGATAGAATACAAGGTTAAATTAGGTCTCTTTTGCAAGTAATGTGGTTAATTCTTAGCTAGGTAATTTCATGTCATTTCATAGCACTTTCTATTCAACACTTTCATTTCCTTAACATAAGCAAGCATTTACTTTCTGCATTAGAGGTATCTTTGCGTTCATTATCAGTATTCAACCTCCTTCTAGTCAATAGAAGATTGGTTTGAAAAACCCTAGTGGTCTATCGCCCCAGTTGAGAAGTGACAAGAGTAGACTGTTGCATCTGATGTGCATATAGAACTCTCACCTCTAAGTTTGTATGAACCCCGGGTTGATAAAGTAAAGTTGGTCACCCTAGGAGTTGCAACATCCTTGCTGCAATACTGGGGCTCATCACTTTTTGGCGCCGGTTTCGGGGAGGTGTCTAGGTGGATGTGATTTATGCTTTCCTTTGTATTTGACATTCAGTAAATAGATGCAATTACTACTTTCCCTTTGTTTTGTATTCAATAGATAGTTGCAATTTTTTTTTTCTTTCCATTTTGAAAGTAGTTCCATTTAGAAAATAGTTACAATTTATGCTTTCTTTCCATTCTACAAGTAGTTCTAAAAAATACCTAAAAAAACAAATTTCTTTCATGCCTCGTAGGAGTAGAGACAACTTAGGAAAATTTTTTCCAAATACCCCCACACCATCAAACAACCAACCTTCCCTCTTCTTCGATGGTTGTGAGATAGAGGACCCATTAGGTGAACAATCAGAGATCTTTGAAGAGCCTATTGGGGAAGAAGAAGAATAAATCATTCCAACAACCTACACCATGGCTGAAAATAAAAATGGGATTGAAAACAAAAATGGATCTAAAAATAGAACTGAGTGTGCTTTTCCCATCAAAGAAACTAATGGAGATGCTAGGATGAAAAACATAAGCCCCTCTTCCCTTCCTCACTTCCATGGGCTAACCTCAGAGGACCCTGATACCTTTTTGTTTGAGTTTGCTTCCATATGCAGAACTTATGATTATACCTTTGACAACTGGAAGTTGAAGTTGCTCCCATCCACCCTTAAGGATGCATCCTTGCACTGATTCATGGGTTTACTTGGGTACAACATCACTACCTGCGCTCAAATGCAACAATTCTTCAACAACAAGTACAGGGATTATTGTAGGTCCAAAGACACCAAAGAGGAAATCTTTAGAATGACCTTGGGACATGATGAATCTTTGGAAGATTACGAGGAAAGGTTCCAACTCAGCTACAAAAGGGCTAGATTCACCCTCGATCCTAAATCATTCAAGCTAGTACTTCTTAGAGGGTGTTATCACCCTAATTTTTTTTTTTTTAAACTTTGGAAAGTTTGCCTTGTTTCTAGTCATGGTTTTATAATAAGTTTTGAGTCATCGCATGCTTAGAGTCTAAGTCATAGGGTTAGAGTCTCATTTCCATCATCAAATAAAGTTCAACAACCTTGTTTTGCTCCTTATGGATCCCATATCATGTTTAAAGTTTCATGTGTCTAGTCATTTCAAAAATTTGAACGCGCTACGAAACTATCTAGGTGTTTTCGTAGCGCAAAGTCCTGAAATTACACTACATGCGCTACGAAATCGGGGATTCATAGTTAGGCGTTTTTGTAGCGCAAAACCCCGAATTTACACTGGATGCACTACAAAATCGGGGATTCGTGAACAATCATGTCTAGCTGTCAAATCCACCAAAATCCGTTAAAATTTCATCATCAGGTGTCAGTCCATGAACCTTACCTCTCACATGCAACCATTCATATCCATCATTAGATTTGTTAGGGGTCATTTGTCTGCAGTCATTTCAAATTTCAAAAAAAGGAAAGGGTTAGTTGATCCTGGTCATATCCGTGTTGATCTTGGTCATATTCATGCAAGAGACACTTGATGTTGTTCTTAAGTTCAAAGTAAACAAGCCCAAGGTGAGCAGAGACCAGAATTCTTCTGCAGGCTTCAAGCAAGGCAGCTCTTCATCAAATTCAAGCGAGGCAGTTCCTAAATTAAGCAAGGCAGTTTCTTCCAGGTCTTCTATCTACAGGGATTTCAAAGGAGAAATGTTGGAAGAAAGAAAGAGTCACAGGTCAGGCCAATGTCTAAGAACTGAACCTGAAGGCTTAGATGCTCTCACAAAGGATAAAACAATTGAAGAAGCCTTCAAAAAAGTAGGTTGCTGGAGGTTCTGTGAGAAACTACAGGGAGGACATAACCAAGTGACCAAGGAATTTGCTCTAAATTTCACAGGTTTACATACAAATATTGGAGTGTTAGAATTGCCAATTTCTCCTGAAGTTATATCTTTAGTCACAGAAATTCCAAGAGGTCAGGAAAAGTGGTTTAAGAATTTCAAGTTTGAAATGGCACCATGCAAGATATTCTTGAAGCCAGAGTTTGTAGACACAGATTTAACTAAAGCAGTGCCAAGGGGTTATGTCAAAGATTCATATGCCAACCTACTCTCATGCATACAAAGGTACTTCACCTATGAAGGAAGATACCACAAGGTGTATTCTTATCATTTCAAACTCCTATTGCATTTCACTAGGATAATATCTCTAGATCTACCTTTCTTTCTATTTCAGAGTTTAGGCAAGATGTCTGATAAAATATAGTTGAAGAAAGAGGCATGTGAAACATAATTGTTCCATCATGGCTTAGTTAAATCAATTTTCTTACATGAACTTCAGAAGGTAGATAGAGAATGGTCTTCATTTCTCTTCATGTCTGGTTTTAGAGCTGAAACAGGACTTAGCCCTAGGGCTAAGGAAATATCATCGCCAGTGATTAGTCACCATGCAGAAGAAAGGTCAAGCAGGTTTGTTAAATTGAAGGCCAGAAAGCAAGTTAAGGAGACAGTGACTAGAAAACCTTTGGCTATTCAAGGTACTCCTCAACATTCACAGAAGAAGAAACTTCAAATTAGGGAAGCAGCACAAGAGCAGTCCATTGGTGAAACAATCCAAAGAAGGGTAACTAGAAGTCAAATAGCTAAAGAAAAGGGTAAAACAGTGGTCAATGATGAAAGCCCAGCCTCGAAGGGCAATTTGAATGATCTTCTTCAGGCTATTGATATTAAAGAGTCCCCTCTGGTCCAAGCATACTTCATTGAATTAGGTGAGGGCAAGTCAAAAAGGATGAAATCCTCTAAAAAGCTACAGTTTGATGATCAGGTTTCAGAATTTGTTTTTAAGCCCAGAAGGCCTATGAATAGGTAGTCCAAAAGGTTACAGGAGGCAGAGCCGGAGGTAAGTGAGACAGGGGAGATATCAGGATTCCATGAAGAGCTCGTAGTTCTAGTAATGCAACCATCACTCATGCACGAAGATGACAGAAATAGAGTAGTCGATACTCAGGAATAAGAAAATAATTATGAGGAAGTAAAGAAGAAATTAAAGCTTGCCAATCTTGAGATTGCCAAACTTAAGAAAAGGGCAAGGAAACATGCAATTGAGAAAGCCAATTTCAAAAGAATTAAGGCCCTATGGGAAGATGGAAAAGTTTCAAAACCTGAAGTAGTTAGCAGAGATGCTCAATACTTCACATGGACTGTCCCTGCAATCAAGGAAGCAAGGTATATCAGAATGATCAATGACAGATTAAGAACTAATATCAAGGTGATGAGAAGACAAATTGAAGACCTAGAAATTCAGCTGAGTAAGTCTGGAGGTCAACCTCAGCACAAATGAACAAGAAAGTAAGTGATGAAAACCTAGTAACAATTTTCATTGAAACAAAGACATTACTTTTTAAATATGTTTCATGGATGGGTGATTTCAAGTGTATGTGGCATATTTACATAATGAAACAGCTGTGAAGAATCCTTAGAAGGAAATCTTTTGGAAAAAACTGTGTAAATTGATTCACACAGCAGTTTCGTAGCACGCTACGAAACTCTATAGCTGCAATTTTGTTCTTTTTGGTCAATCTTCAAAGGAAAGAAGGGGCTATTTTTGGAGAAGGATGCTATTAGAGAATGTGAGGAGGTCATTTGAGAAGGTTTAAAGCCCAAGTAAAGGAAAAACTCAAGGAATCAAAAATATATGCAAGGAAAAAGTTTTGCGCAACAAAAACAATAGTTTATTTCATAACACATCCAGATTGACTTTCTTCATGCAACTTCAAAGGAGTTTAATTTTGCACAAGTGTAAGAGCAGGGTTCTATGGCTAATTCAACATTTGTTATACGATTAAAGCGGTTAGTTTGGTCAGCAGGAGATTCGAGGAACACCATTGAAGACCAAGGCCACACTGCAGGGGACATTTTCATAGTTTTCAGGACAGTTGAAGGAGAAGTTATTGAAGGCCAGCTGGAGGGTTATGGACATCACCAAGGTCAAAGTTAAGGAGGAGCAGCTATCAAGCATCGAATTTAATTCCTAGTTTAAGTTGTTACTATCATAATAAGGAGTTGTACTCCTAATTGTATTAGGACTGTAAGACTGTTAGATAACTGCTACTTGTAATTAATAGTCTGTTGTAGGTATGAATAGGTGTCAAGCTAGGAAATTCGAATTCCCCTCATGTTGGATTAGGGAATCCAAGATTTTAATGATAATTCTAGAAAGGACAAGAGGTGGAATGACTCATGGTTGGCAATTTTCAAAAGAAACAAGCACACTATGTTATTGTAGCAGATTGTATGTTTTCATGTTAATACAGAGATATTGGCTTTACTACTTAGGATTCAGAGAGGGTTTTTAATGTTTTATTTTCTCATGGCTTTCTTCATTCACTTACTTGCAGTGGTATAGACACATGTTACTTAGAATTCATTGATAATGCTCTAACTTCCTTCATGTGTTTATAAACTGTGTTCCTTGTACTATGTCTCTCTTTTGTTGATATATTAAGACTCTTTATGCCCTGACTTCCATATTAAGCCGATCTTGTTGTTGTACTGAAACATATTTTGACTCCATAGCCCATAGGATGTTTGTTGATTGGCATTTCAACCATTTATACCTTTTTGTTTGATTTTTCCATAGAGTTAGCCATCTAATCCTTAAATTAAATCATTAACCTAGTGAGAGAGCCCTCTCAGGTTGAGGAGGCTAAGCCTCGGCCAAAATATTGGTTTGAAATAGTTACTCAGAGTCTTCCTGATCAGCAGCCTATCAAGGTCTAGTTTTGTGATAACAGAGGGATTAGGAAAGATCTCCTAAAAACCCTAAACATGTTTTCGGGAGGGGACATCTATTAGTTATCTTATGATGATATCAAGATAGTTTTCAAAAGTCATTCTAGGGCAGCCAGAAAGAAGGGTAAGGCTAGTCAAGCTTTGGCCAATTTATCCTCCTCCAACACATCCATCAAAAGTGAAATTGGGAACATGTTGGAAGACTTTAAGAGTGAAATGTTGCATACCCTTGCTCTGAAAATGGACACCATGCAGATCAAGAGGAAGCATGAGGAAGCAGAAAGAGCCTTAGCTATCGTTTACCCTAGATGCATTAGGAGGCACCCTAGAGATGAATGTCCATTGAATATTATAGAGATCTTCTCGGTCAGTGAGGAGAACCACTCCACCAACAAGTGCCTTCTCTGCCTGGATTGAAAGTTGTGTATCAAGGAACTGAAGTTTTGGTTGAACAACTCCATTATATCAACCAAAGGAGGCCTCAAGGACCTCAACCATACCAGCAGGGAATGCAAGGGGTGTCCTATTCATATTACAACCCTAATCAGAATGAATCCATTCCCCCTTGGTGTCCTCCTGCTCATCCTTCATGGTTCACACCTTCTCCCTACTCTTTTTCACCTCAATACCATTCCCAACCTGCCAATCAATCATTTCAGCCATATGCTCCCCCACAACCTCAGTGGAATACACCATCACAGGGATGGAGGCCCCCATACAACCAATATCTAGCCTTACTACCTCCACCTCCATCTCAACCATGTCTCCTTCACCCTACTCCACCTAAGCAACCTCAAATGCCTGCTTAGACAAATCCAAACCTGAAGAGGCACAACAGGTCTATAGTGGAGAGACATCTTACCCTACCTATGTTGTGGAAATTCAAGAAATCAACCTCAAGTCTAGAAGAGTGCTTCCAGATAATCAACCTCCATCTCTACCTAAGGAGCTTGAAGAGGAAAAGGAAGAGAGTGTTCCTCAAGCCAATCCACCTCCTTTTCCTAAGAGATTAATACATCCTAGCTAGCACACCCGAGAAGAGATTGAACTTCTGGGTGAATTGAAAAACATCCTGGAGGAGAAAGAAAGACACCCCTACCATTAATGTTATTGGACAGTTGTCTGACTTAATGTTGGGGAGAGTGATTTTCCCAAAGTATCTAGACCCTAGAAGTCCTGTGGTAGATGTGCACATCGATGGTATCATTGTCCCCCATACCTTGATTGACCTTGCGGCTTCCATCAATGTGATGCCTAAGGAGACTATTCTTCAATTGAATCTCCAAGGATCATTAAGGAAGACGACAACAATCTTGCAGCTTGCAGATAGATCCACGGTAGCTCCTGAGGGAGTTGTTGAGGATGTGATGGTCTCCATTGATTCCTGGGAATACCCTGTTGGCTTCTTAGTTCTCCAACCTAATACCAAGTTCAATGGTTATCCTCTCATCCTCGGAAGGCCATCGCTAGCCACTGTTAATGCTTACATAAGATATAGGGTTGGGAATATTTCCATTAAAAATGGGCATTTGTCCAAACAGTTGGTCTTGTACCCTCCTGCTCAACCATCTCGAGGGCATGACTTACCTTTATGGTTGGAAGAGGAGGAGGAAGTGTTGGCATTATGATACAGGTGTTGTCCTTGATGGAAACTGACTCAGATGACAGTTCACTATGCAGCAGGTCAACAACAAAGGATTACAGATCAGACTCCAAAGAATGAAGAAAGAGAGGTATACGCAGGTTCACCTTGTCCAAGAAGTGTATACACGTGAGTTAACAGAACAAAAGGATCGTATAATGTATACATGCACTTTCACAAGAGGAAAAGCGTGCACATGTTGGAAAACCAAGTTTTTGGTCCAAGGTATTGATCCAAGGTATTTGGTCCAAGGTATTGACTCTAGGTATTTGGTCCAAGGTATTGGTCCTAAGTGGCTTTGGTCCAAGGTATTGAGAAAGGCCTAAGAGTATATAAGGAGAAGAATATCATTAGGCAAAGTGTGCAAGTAATGAGATTCTAAGGAATACTTCTATCTGAAGTATATTTTATGTTGCAGGGTTGTGTTTGGGATTGGATCTAAAATATTTATGTGCACCTTGAGTTCAATGCTGGATCAAGATCATGAGACATGAAATAGCTTATTCTTGAATTATATGATATTGGTTGAGACTAGATCTAATGTTTTACGTCTGTTTTACTCGTTATCTATCAAGATATGGGTTTGTCTGAAGTCTAGAATTGCCGCAAAGTTCTAATTCAATATTTTCAGATCTGTACATAGGTTCATCTTAGCCAAAGAGCATATACATGCAAGTTCAGTTCTTTCAAGTAGCGTATACAAAAGAAAATCTTCTTTTTCAGATCTGACTGAACTATCTGATCAAATTCTGTTGTTTTACTGTTGTCTGTCAATGAAGTCTTCTTAGATCTGAATGTAAAACTGAATACATAAGGAGGATGGCATTTGATTGATTGATTGTATAAGTGAGAAGAAGTGATCTTTGTCCCTGCCTATGTAAAGCTCTGAAAGTTGATAGTAGATATTCAGTATATTGATAGTTGGTATAGACTTGATTCAAAAGTTTATGTTTGCAGTAGTTTTGAAGGTATACGCAGGTTCAATTAACGGAAGTACCGTATGCATGCAATTTGGGTGCAGCCAAGTAGCATATACATTCTAATGCATGATTTTTGAGGTTACAACTGGTTCTAAATGATGATGCAAGGTTTTGGGTTCAGTACAGTGTTCTAGTGTTAGTGATCTGATTGTTCAGATTAACTGAATATTGATTGATGCAATTTAAGTTTAAAAGCTTTGATGGGTCCAGTGTGAAAATTTGATGAAACGTGGCCTTCATATTGTGGTGTTGTGATCCAGGATTATTGTTATCAGGAAATCTAGTGTCCACTCAGAGCTGCTAGTCCCACTAAGACTGGTAGCTATCTTAGAAACAAACAAATTAAAACTACCTTCGTTTTCCTTTATGAGAAGTAGATAAGAGTGGAATGAAGGACACCAACCTTAGTCTTGCACTTGGTTCCTTGCTCGATTCCTCTCCCTTCTAATAGATCCTTACCACTTCTCCTTCGTCTACCCAGCTTCAAAGAGCACCTATGGAATCAAAGCAACATAATACTATCGAAGAACAAAGATCTACAATCATAAACAATATAGGACCAGATGTATATTGACCACACAAATGCATATATCATCAAACATACATGAATGTGGAGGAAAAATTAAATAGCTTTATTCATATCAAGAATAGCAAAGAGGATTACAACCAATTGTTCTGACCCAGCGTCATCCTCCAGCATGAAAGCCCTTCTTTCACCTCATGAAAAGCTTAGATCACCCAACACTATGATATTCCAACAAAAAACCAACAACACTTCCTTACAAGATACAAAATTCCAACCCTTGGATCTCTGGGATGAGGGATCCATATATAGATGATTGCAGGGGGGTGAGTCAGCTTCTGGGATTTTGATTAGTGTCCTCTCTCTGATAGTTCTTGATTCCACTTGGAGATTGATGATCTCTTACTCATCCCTGGGTGAATTCAGAGAGGCAAGTGTCACAAGAGAAGTTTCTGGAAGATTCCATGATCATCCACCTCGCAAACTGTCTCTGCCATTTGTCCACTCTCGCCCATCGTACCCTACAGAAGGGCTTTTCAGTATGCATCGCACCCTTTTCGCTGGGCAGGTGGGATGCATCTCACCCTTAGCACTAAGCAACCTATATGGTCCAGTTTTGACCAGTTCTAAGCAGTTTCCTGTGGAGAACTTCTGGGAGATGATGTAATCAGCTGACCTTGTTCCTTTAGGGTATGAAACAACACTTTTAGGGACTTAGGAGTGTTGGCATTATGACTAAAGTGTTGTCCTTGATGGCAACCCATTCAAGTGACAGGTCACTGTTCTTCAAGTCAGTAGCAGAAGTTGATGATCAGCTATCAAATATTGAAGGAAATAAGGAGGACGCAGGTATACCTTACAGAAAGTGCGTACCCGCAGGTACACCATGTAGAAGCCGCGTCCAAAGACGCAGGCCAGCCGTTCAGGAGGTGCGTCCACCCAGTGCACACATTTTGAGGCAGAGAAAAGCACACGTGGGGGTTTCTTGTGTTTTACTCTTAGTATCTAGCCGACGGTATTGTGTTATTATGGTGTCGGCTCGTGGTATTGTTCCATGTTTTGAGGAGGAGCTTGCCTATATAAAGCAAAGGAGATCATTTGGTTTGGGTATGTCTTGGGTTGAATACCTTATTGGGTGAGATCTGGTCTAGATCTAAAAGGCAAATCTACTAAAGGACTGAGATCTCTTTGGCGCAAGATCAGATCTGTAGATCTGACTGTTTGGGTTACACTTAAAGTCTTGAAATCATTCATACCCGAAGGGACGCAGGTACAGTGAAAGGAAAGCGCGCCGGGACGCAGTGCAGAATCTGGAGATCTGCATGGGGACGCAGGGCAGACGAAGTTCAGGTGCGTCTGGGACGCAGTTCAGTGACTGGAGATCTGCGTGGGGACGCAGAGCGATCAAGGTTCAGGTGCGTCTCTGAAGCAAAAGGACGCGGCGGGATAGTGTTTTTGGGTGCGTCTCTGTAGCAGAAAGACGCGGCGCGATAGTGTTTCTGGATGCGTCCCTGAAGCAACAGAACGCAGAACAGTTAAAGGAACAGTGCATCGGCACGCAGCACAGCAGAAGGATATCTGCGTGTGGACGCAGAGGAGTAGAAGGTTAACTGCGTCTGGTCGCAGGCCTCAGAACGAAAAACTGCGTCTCTGTCTTAAGATGTTCTGTTGATTGAATTTCTCTGTTGATAAGGTGTTCTGGGTTACTTCTGTTATTGCTGATCTGATATCTGTAGTGGACTGTAACTGTTATGTACTTGTTGATCATCTGATGCTTTATGAAAAGAGGTAGGGGGTTGTAGCTCCCTTCCAGGAGTAGACTGGAAAACGAGAGAGAGAGAGAGTTGTAGCTCTCTGCAAGTTGCAGCCTGCGTACTGGTAAAGGACTGCACCAGTACAAAATCATTGTAAAAGAAGTGTCTAATTTGAAAGAAGATAGAGACATATTACAGCAGGTGGTTTTCACCCACATTGGGTTTCCACCTTACATCTTGTGTTCTTTGGTGTGACTATCTGTTTTTCTTTGTTCATGCTCATTATTTTATGGTACTGACATGCAAAAATAATTCAAAGATCAAATAAGGAAGATTTATTAAATTGCTAGATAATACTGATTCACCCCCCCTCTCAGTATTATTTCCAACAATTGGTATCAGAGCAGGTCCTTCAGAGAAGCTTGATCGCTTGAAGGTAGATCATTCATCATGAGCAACTACGAGAGAGAAGCATCAATCAGGCCACCGGTTTTTGATGGGACAAACTTCAATTATTGGAAGGTAAGAGTTACTGCATATCTTCAATCTCTTGGTACAAAAGTTTGGGACATTGTAGAAACAGGCTATGCTTTTCCTTCAGCTACTCCTACAGATCCAGCTGAGAAAAAGAAGTATGAAACAAATGCAAAAGCAGTCAGTACTCTATTAGGAAGTATATCCCAAACGGAATTCATGAAGGTAATGCACTTCAAATCAGCAAAAGAGATATGGGACAAAATGGTCACGAGCTATGAAGGAGATGAACAGGTAAAGCGAGCTAAACTTCAAACTCTCAGGATTCAGTATGAGACTCTCAAGATGTATAATGATGAAAGTGTGGCTAATTATTTTCTTCGGGTAGATGAGATTGTTAATTGTATGAAAAATTTGGGTGAAGAAATAAAAGAGGCTATAGTAGTTGAAAAGATTCTAAGATCATTATCCCCCAAGTTTGAATCTAAAGTATCTGCAATAGAAGAAAAGGAAAATCTCCGAATTCTCACTATGTCTCAGCTACATGGAATTCTAACTGCTTATGAAATGAGAAAGGGAGGTCCATCAGACAGAAGGGAAGCTGCTTTCAAGGCATCAGGCAAAGAAGATTACTATGAAGCAAGCCATGTTCCAGAAGAAGAGGAAGAAAAATCAAATTTTGTCAGAAATCTTCAAAGGGGTTCTGGAAGGTTCAGAGGTAAGCTACCTTTCAAATGCTTTGCTTGTGGAAGAGTAGGTCATTATGCTGCAAAATGTCCTCATAAGGATAAAGGAAAGGAACCTGCTAGATGGAACAAGAAACAAAGTGCAAATAAGAAAAGCTACTACACCCATGAAGATAGTGATGGTCTATCAAACAGTGATGAAGATGAACGAGGTAATGAATATAAGTTATTAATGGCATTTGAAGATGATGATTATATGGATGCTATAGATGTGGATAACCTTTATGATGAAATCACTAGACTCAAGAGATGTATAGAAGAAAAGAATGTGATCATTGATACTCTACAATTTCAAATTGATGAAAAGGAAAAACATCTTGAAAAACTAGAAGGAGAAATTGTTGGTCTTAGAAAAGAGATTGAGAAAACAAAAGCTATTAATCTTAAGTTTGTCAAAGGATCTGAAACTTTGGATAAGATTATCAATGTGCAGCGGTCTCCTCTAAACAAGACAGGTCTGGGCTACAATGGAGAAACCTCTCAAGCATCCACCTCAAAGAGTTATCTTGATGCAGTAAGAAGAAATGAGCAAAAGAACAATGAAGATCATCAGGTAAAGCAGGGACGAATTACAAACAGAAACTATCAAGGGCAATCCATCTTAAGGGTGAACCAGCCACAGGTAAAATCTTCTCAATTTGGTCCAAGAATAGATGAAAATAGAAATTACAATCAGTTGGCTGGTAGATTCGATAACCGCAGAAGTTTCTTCAATGGACAATGCTTTTCTTGTCATAACTTTGGTCACAAAGCAGCTCAATGTGTTGCATATAAAACAATCATGACTAGGGAAGCTCAAAAACAAAGAAGTATGACAGGGATTACAAAAAGGACCTATAACAACTTTTCGGTTCTTGAAAATGAAGTCGAATGTTCTATTTGCAATAACTTTGGTCATGAAGAATCTGAATGCAGGAGCAGGTTTCAGCAGAAAAAGGAGCAAGCCCCAAGCACCAAAACATGGAGAATAAAGGAACCTCAAACAGAAAGATGTGGAATAGCATTTTATGCAGAGGGACAGGAAAATCTATGGTACATTGACAGTGGATGTTCGAAGCATATGACAGGTGATAAAGAAAAACTTGAATCTTATTCTGCTCTAGAAAAGGGAAAGAAAGTCTCTTTTGGAAATGATACTCCTGCAACTATAAAAGGAAAAGGCATTGCTCAGTTAAAAGAAAAGGTCAAAGCTGGAAATGTTTTGTATGTTGATGGATTGAAGCATAATCTTCTAAGTGTCAGCCAGATGTGTGATCAAAGAACCGAGGTTATTTTCAGATCGAATGGATGTCTTGTTCGTGATCTTGATACAGGTAAAACAGTACTCAAAGGCAAAAGAACTCCAAATAATCTGTACATATTTGAAGAAGGACAACAACAATGCTATCTGAGCAAGGATGAAGAGCACTGGTTATGGCATCGAAGGTTGGGACATCTAAGCTTCTCACAAATAAGGAAAGCATGCAAATATCAGGCAGTTCGCGATCTTCCAGATATCAAAATTCCTGACAACACCATATGCAGATCATGTCAGTTTGGAAAACAAACCAGAACTAACTTTCCAGAGAAAGAAGGATCAACTAGCATGCCTCTTGAGCTAGTACATACAGATACATGTGGTCCATTCAGGAAAAGAACATCTAGAGGAGAGGAATACTTGATATTATTTATTGACGATTTCTCTAGGTTTGTCTGGTTGGGACTTATGAAGCACAAAGATGAAGCATTCGAAAAATTCAAATCCTTCAAAGCCTTGGTTGAAAATGAATCAGGTCACAAAATCAAGTGCCTCAGATCCGACAGAGGTGGGGAATTTACTTCAAATGAATTTTTCGATTTCTGTGATGAACATGGGATAAGGAGAGAATTCTCTACAGCCAGAATTCCTCAGCAAAATGGAGTTGTTGAAAGAATGAACAGAATAATCCAACAAATGGCTCGTGCTATGCTTGATGAATCAGGAACTCCCGCAACTTTCTGGGGTGAAGCTGCACATGCTGCGGTCGTTCTTCTCAACAAAACAAATGTCCGGGTGAACAGCACTCAAACTCCTCATGAGCTTTGGAGTGGCAGGACTCCTTCAGTAAAGCACTTCAAAATCTTTGGGAGCAAATGCTATATCAAGAATACTGATGAGCAGCTTGGCAAACTTGAACCTAGGGCAGATGAAGGCATTCTTCTTGGTTACTCTCCATATAGCAAAGCATACAAGTGCTACAATAAAAGACTTGGCAGAATTGTTGACAGCATTGATGTAGTGGTTGATGAGAAGGGATACATTCCTAGGCAAGTCCATCATGAAGACATCGAAGAAGATGAAGGCTACCCTCAAAGACAGAATGATGAAGAAGAAGAACCTCAAGAAGAGCCAGAGGAGCAAACAAGAATAGAAGAAAAGACTCCATCCAGATATGTTCAGAAGAATCATCCAAAATCTCAGATTGTGGGGCAGAAAGAAGCAGGTGTACAAACAAGAAGAACAGTTGCAGAAGCCTCAAGCTATTTAGCATTACTCTCCTCTACTGAACCACAAAATGTGAAAGAAGCATGCAAAGATGAATGTTGGGTGAAAGCAATGGATGAAGAACTTGAGCAAATCGAAAAGAACAACACTTGGGAGCTGGTTCCTAGACCAAAGGATAAGAATGTTATCGGAACAAAATGGGTCTTCAAAAATAAATTGAATGAAAATGGAGAAGTAATTAGAAACAAAGCCAGACTTGTTTGTAAAGGGTATGCGCAGCAAGAAGGAATAGACTTTGAAGAAACTTTTGCTCCTGTTGCAAGACTTGAGGCCATCCGAATGTTCCTTGCTCTCTCAAGTTTTCAAAACTTCAAAGTATTTCAAATGGACGTGAAATCAGCCTTTCTGAATGGAGACTTGGAAGAAGAAGTGTACATTGAACAGCCAGATGGGTTCATTCTTGGAAATGATCCAAATCTTGTATTTAGATTGAAAAAGGCTCTCTATGGTCTCAAACAAGCTCCAAGGGCTTGGTACTACCGGTTGGACAAATATCTTCATCAACAAGGTTTTTCAAAAGGTTCAGCAGATAGCAATCTGTATATAAAAGTTGAAAATGTTAAATTGCTAATACTTGTTGTGTATGTAGATGACATTATTTTTGGCAGCAATGAAGAAGCTATGAGTCAAAGCTTTGCCTCGGTCATGCAGAAAGAATTTGAAATGTCCTTGCTAGGAGAACTGACATATTTCCTTGGTTTGCAAATCCAACAAAAAGAAGGAGGAATCTTTTTATCTCAAACCAAGTATCTCAAACAGATTTTGAAGAAATATGGCATGGAAGATGCAAAACCAGTATGTACACCCATGGTCACAGGATGTAGTCTCAGTGCAAATGATGAATCTGCAGCAATACATCAACCAACCTACAGATCTATGATTGGAAGTTTACTATATTTGACAGGTACCCGACCGGACATCATGCATGCAGTTGGAATAGTTGGAAGATTTCAGGCAAATCCGAAGGAGACTCATCTTCAGGCAGTGAAGAGAATTTTCAAATATCTTCAAGGGACTCAAAATTATGGCTTATGGTATCCTAGAGATACAGATCTTACTCTTCATGCTTATACAGATGCAGATTGGGCCGGAAGCGTGGATGACAGGAAAAGCACAAGTGGTGGTGCGTTCTTTATGGGTTCCAAACTGGTATCTTGGTTCAGCAAGAAACAGAGTTCGATTGCCTTGTCTACAGCTGAAGCGGAATATGTTGCTGCTGCATCTTGTTGCACCCAACTTCTTTGGATGATGCAGACTTTGCAGGATTTTCAAATCACTTGTACACCACCTATCCCCATCTTATGTGATAACACAAGTGCAATCAGCATCTCAAAGAATCCGGTTATGCATTCAAAAACCAAGCACATACCAATCAAGTATCATTTTCTCCGGGAACAAGTGCTTGAACAGAAGGTCAAATTGGAGTATGTTCCTTCTAAGGAACAAGTTGCTGATATTCTCACCAAACCATTGCCTAGGGACACCTTTGAGTACCTCAAGCAAAAGCTGGGGGTTGTTGATGCATCATCTTGTTGTTGAATCTTTTATGATTGATGGTACAGATTCAGGGGGAGCATATAATGCATTGTTGGCATTATGGAGGATGGTTAGAAGGAGGTCTTGGAAATAGCTGCAATATGTCTCTATCTCTTTCATGGTGGATTATGGTTCTTTGTTGCAAATCTGGTTCATATTCAGGGGGAGCATGTTCTTAGGGGGAGCATACCCCTTTTGCCCTTGATGTCAAAGGGGGAGAATGAAGCTGAAGTTTGTGAGGTTGCCATCAAGTCCAAAGGGGGAGATTGTTGGCATTATGACTAAAGTGTTGTCCTTGATGGCAACCCATTCAAGTGACAGGTCACTGTTCTTCAAGTCAGTAGCAGAAGTTGATGATCAGCTATCAAATATTGAAGGAAATAAGGAGGACGCAGGTATACCTTACAGAAAGTGCGTACCCGCAGGTACACCATGCAGAAGCCGCGTCCAAAGACGCAGGCCAGCCGTTCAGGAGGTGCGTCCACCCAGTGCACACATTTTAAGGCAGAGAAAAGCACACGTGGGGGTTTCTTGTGTTTTACTCTTGGTATCTAGCCGACGGTATTGGGTTATTATGGTGTCGGCTTGTGGTATTGTTCCATGTTTTGAGGAGGAGCTTGCCTATATAAAGCAAAGGAGATCATTTGGTTTGGGTATGTCTTGGGTTGAATACCTTATTGGGTGAGATCTGGTCTAGATCTAAAAGGCGAATCTACTAAAGGACTGAGATCTCTTTGGTGCAAGATCAGATCTGTAGATCTGACTGTTTGGGTTACACTTAAAGTCTTGAAATCATTCATACCCGAAGGGACGCAGGTACAGTGAAAGGAAAGCGCGCCGGGACGCAGTGCAGAATCTGGAGATCTGCGTGGGGACGCAGGGCAGACGAAGTTCAGGTGCGTCTGGGACGCAGTTCAGTGACTGGAGATCTGCGTGGGGACGCAGAGCGATCAAGGTTCAGGTGCGTCTATGAAGCAAAAGGACGCGACGCGATAGTGTTTTTGGGTGCGTCTCTGTAGCAGAAAGACGCGGCGCGATAGTGTTTCTGGATGCGTCCCTGAAGCAACAGAACGCAGAGCAGTTAAAGGAACAGTGCGTTGGCACACAGCACAGCAGAAGGATATCTACGTGTGGACACAGAGGAGCAGAAGGTTAACTGCGTCTGGTCGCAGGCCTCAGAACGAAAAACTGCGTCTTTGTCTTAAGATGTTCTGTTGATTGAATTTCTCTGTTGATAAGGTGTTCTGGGTTACTTCTGTTATTGCTGATCTGATATCTGTAGTGGACTGTAACTGTTATGTACTTGTTGATCATCTGATGCTTTATGAAAAGAGGTAGGGGGTTGTAGCTCCCTTCCAGGAGTAGACTGGAAAACGAGAGAGAGAGAGAGTTGTAGCTCTCTGCAGGTTGCAGCCTGCGTACTGGTAAAGGACTGCACCAGTACAAAATCATTGTAAAAGAAGTGTCTAATTTGAAAGAAGATAGAGACATATTGCAGCAGGTGGTTTTCACCCACATTGGGTTTCCACCTTACATATTGTGTTCTTTGGTGTGACTATCTGTTTTTCTTTGTTCATGCTCATTATTTTATGGTACTGACATGCAAAAATAATTCAAAGATCAAATAAGGAAGATTTATTAAATTGCTAGATAATACTGATTCACCCCCCCTCTCAGTATTATTTCCAACAAGGAGCCCTTGGTTTATGGACATGTTTGATTGGGGTTGTAGTGCCCAAAAATGTCTATAACAGTTGCGCCCTAAAGCATGAGGTCGTTAATCTTTTGATGTCGGGTGAAATGCTTTATCATGAGGATCCGAAGTTTTTTCAAGCTGGAAGGTGACCTGTAATAAGATACAATACAATACATTATCTTCGTAATATTTTTCATGATCTAGCTGAGGCAGGCATTCCCATGCTCAGCTTTATAAATTCATTTTCATGTACATAAGACAGACAACCGTCTATGCGGGAGACTGATGATTCTAATAAGTCATCATCCTTTGATTCGGATGATCATTTGTGTAGCAAAAATGTACATTTGATGTCTTTATTTTCCTGAATATATCGCAGCCCGGATGGATGAAACTAGATCCAAGGTCTTTGAACTCGTTCAATCTTCACTCGGAGTACAAATCGATCCATGTGAAAGATGTTCTGGAGTCGAACATGGAAAGACATCGCCTGATTACCAGCCAATGATGTAAGTTGTTAACAGGCACGAGAGGAATCACCGATAATGATGATGACCCTCAAAGTACTACAGTACAATTCACGTGGTGTGAATAAGAGACTTGGCATTGAACACCACGCAAAATCTTTTGGTCGAAGACCATTGATGTAAACTTGTCGCCAGAAGTGAAAAAATTTCAATTGAGGCATGCAAGCTTCAAAGTATTGAAAGGGTTGTCCCTAAGTCGACTTCTTGGATAATGAGCTGATGTCAACAAGAAGCGACCCACCGTAGGAGGGCCTTAATGAATCCCACATCTACGACACAGAACAGAGTAAATGATATTGGAGGTGAAAACGATCTAATGATACAGGATTCAGGGTGATGTTCATGCAAGAATGGAGCGTGAATGTATTGCAGCGGATGAGACACAGGTGAATTCTCTAAGCGACTTCTCTTGAACATATCGGCGACACTGACATGGATTGGTAGCATTAACCCCAAAAATGGATGGTGTGATGGACCAATGGTGATATGACCAGTGAACGAAACAACCCAACTCGACTCGGATGCAGAGTGAAAGTGTCATGTTCAAGAGCGACTTGCTACCAATAAAGTTTCTTCAAGTTTTCTTCCCAATTTTTCCCCAGTCATTGCTGACCAGTACCTCTTTATTTTTGTCAAGCTTGAGGAGGATAACATATGCTTGTTCTATAATTTTCCCTTCGGGCAAACCCGTCGCTATATTTTAACGAGCCTAGTGACAGTGAAACTCATTCTTGTCTGTATGGACAAGTTTGTCGCTATTCAGTTTTAACGAGTTTAACGACAAAGATAACTCGGCCCTTTTCAATTTTAGAGAGTCTGAAAGGGACGTAAAGGAAACTCCAATAATCCTTTTTCATCATATAATCCCTTAAGTCTAAAAAAGTATAAAATAATACAAAAGGGATGAATTTTTAGTAATTTTAACGAGTTGAACAAGACAAGCGCTCGATCTTTTTGTGTAATAATCCCTTAGGTCCAAAAAGATTAAAATCTAGAGGAGGGATAGCACTTCTGGTCTCTTTAACGAGTTGGAGAGGCCAATCGCTCAGCAATATTTTCATATTTTATGAGTCAGGTGAAAAGAGCTTAAAGGAGACTCCTTTTTGAGGAACTAGTGATAATTTCAGGTAGCAGCTGGTTCCAGGTAAGGTTTTGAATTTTCCAATCACGACAGTGTCACAAGGATGGCTAACAGGATCACTCTTCGTAGCTGTTCCTCAAAAAGGGGCAAACAATCAAATCGAGGTGAATGATCGGCTAAAACAAAGTGGAGGTGATGATGAGAACACGACCAGGGCTCAAAATCTGATGATAATGCATTCACAATGGTTATTTTTACTGGAAATTGGTTCATTTTTTAATGAGCTTAAACTCTGGGGGAACGTTTGCTCATTGCTTATGTTTAATTTTTAACGAGCTTGCACTCCACATAAAAACTGCTCATGATAATGGTCATCGATATAATTTCACCATTAATCACTTTGTTCTTTCAAAGGTTGTACCACTTGTTCAATTACTTCATCAAACCGATTAGAAATGAACAAGATATGTTTCAAAATGAGTTAAAACACTAATATTTTACTTGAATTACGTGAAAAGTAATTTAAAAGTGGTTTTTTACCCCTCATTTTACCATTTCATTTGAAATTTGGTTTGTTGGAGCTCTGGAGGTGCTTTTCCCCCTTGATTTTCATCAGCTGATTTCGGGAGATTTTGTGGATGATTCTTGGCACCGTCTGGAACAGGTAGGAGCTAAACCTGAGCTCTTCAATTGCATTCCTTCCTTTTTGAATTCTGTGCATGTTTCCCTATTTTTCTAAGCCTCTGGGGTTTGAAAAATTCACCCTGGCTCCATCGCACCCTTCCTATATTGAAAGGTGCGATGCATATTGGCTTGGCCATTGGCCAGTCAGTATGCATCCTACCCAATACACTGTTGTGGGTGCGATGGGCGCGAAAAGGGAAATTTTTGCACTGTTTTCTCATGGGATTTTTGCCTGTTTTTTGCCAAATCAGGATCTTGACTCTTCTCTTGCTTGTTTTGCAGATATTTATTGGAGCAAAATGGTTGTTACATGGCGAGAACGCGAGCATGAAGAAGAGGACATGCTTTCTTTACATGATCCGGTTACAGTAACTGCACTGCGGAATTGTGGCTTGTTCAAGTTTTTCCGCATCTCTAGCATGAGGCAACAAATCAACTTGTTGTAATATCTTCTCGATGCATGGGATCAACCAACCAGGTGTTTCAGATCAGAGGCAAATCTATCCCCTTGACTGTCGTGGACATCTATTTTTTGACCGGTTTATCGAGCTGTGGTGCCCCTCTTTCACTGTCAGGTTCCATGCGTGGGGGCAAATCCGTGAGAGATTATATTCACCGATATTGCAGAGAGGGATCTCACCCGAGTAGAGATGGCAAGATCAACATTCGAGATGTCGATGACCAGTCCTTGAGGACCATTCTGTTCACTTTTGCTAGACTGGCTGGTAGTGCGGCTCCTCACGTGGCTAACAGGTCCTATATGCAGTACGCCTTGGAATGCCTTGAACCAAAGGTGTTCAACTGGTGTGACGCAGTACTCCCTGTGATGAAAGAACAACTGACCAAGGTAAAAAACAGAAAATTGAAGAACTTCGGCTATGGTTCTATTTTGACTGCTTTCGCCTTGGAAAAGATCCCACTGATGCAACCGCAGTACATCTCACTTGGCTTACCTCCACCGACTGAGCCGTGAATTCAGATATGGGTCGACCTTATGGCCCGACATGCTGGTCAGTCCCAGGTTTCCTTCTCTTATACCTTTTTCGAGTGGTTCAACCATCAGGACATGGTTTTTTTCGAGTATCCATATGCTGGTATGGATTTACGGGGTGACCCGGATTTGGTGTTGCCGGCTGGTGAGCAGTGGGGTGCTATCGGTAAATTCTCTAACCATATCTATGTTCATCATTTCTTTTTATAATGTTCTTGTGCTTTCTTCTATCAAGACTAATCAAAACTCATGTGCTCATGTAGATATTGGACCAGTTCGGCCAGTAGTACGTCTGAGAGTACCAGCTACCGCTCCAGCAGGAGAGGCTGTGGGGAGGGCTATCCTTCGCAACCTTGATGTGGCCGAGACTCTTTCAGCAGTGCAAGATCAGGTCAAGGGCCTCACTCTTGGTATTCTGAATGTGAGGACCGACAAGCTGCCCCTGAAGTTGCAGCGACATACTATTGGCGTGCCGAGTCAATGGACTAGGCTTTTACGCATGATTGCACAGGCGATGACTTGTTATCACCAGCATCATTAGACTAGGGTGCCCCCTAGCATTGTGAGTTTTGGGTCATTTGACCGATTTATTCCTGGTTACAGAACATTATGTATGAACCATAAATAGTTTATATATATTTTTTATTTTTGGAGCTTTATTTTGGTTGAGTTACGTGATCTTGATGCAAATATTTGATGAAATGCTTCTTTTATAAATGTTTCAAATGTCTATCTAACACGTAATTTTCCAATGAGTCTGTTAATGTGTTTAAGTTTCTAGAAATATGCTGATATTGAATAGAATCAAACTACCTCTCCAAAATCTTGACCCTTAGGAACATGCGATAGATAGCTGGATTCTGTACGGAGTAGATACCAGTGAGCTGTAGGATGACGAGTTGTGAGTCTAGCTTGACGACTAGTCGGCATATGCCACGCGTAATAGCATCAGAGAGGAGCTCTATCAATGCACTGTATTCAACATTGTTTGTTGACCGACCAATACATACCCCTCTGAAACTCACTAACTCGCCGCTTGGATCGAAGATGGCCCAAGCTACAGAAGATAGGTTCCGCGAACTATGACTCGCTTCGTCGGAATATCCAACAAATGATTCCAATAGGTCCGACATCTGCAACAAATGTAAAAGCGGATCACTTAACCAAAACAATTACCCTCAGAGAAAACAAAAATGTAACAAAAGCATAGGGGTTACTATCTTGAGTCAAGCATGGTAACGCTTAAGGTACAACCCGTTGCGAGGTTGCACCAGTGGAATCCCATCATAATCTACTAACTCATAGGCTCCTTTTGCTAATACATGTTTAACAATATAGGGGCCCATCCATAAGGATTTGAACTTACATGCTCCCAATTTGTCGGATTCCTGGTCGTAAAGTAAGACCAGGTCACCTTCTGAGAAGACATGGGGTTTGAAATTCTTGTCGAACTGTGCCTTGACTCGTTTCTTATGGGCTTCGTTAGCCAAAGTGACATCATGACAGGTTTCATCCAATTGGATTAGTTCCAAGAAACAAGCCTCTTATTCTGAAGTTTCGGGGAGAAGGTCGACTACGAGTTTGAGGGACGAGATTTCACACTGAATCGGTAAGATTGCTTCCAAGCCATACACCAATTGAAAGGGTGTAAACCCAGTTGCATTCCTCACTAATGTCCGATATGCCCACAAAGCTGAGTACAGGATCAGGTGCCAACTCCTTTTGTGGACTCCAATCATCCTTTGCAGCATCCACTTCAGGACCTTGTTGATTGCCTCAACTTGTCCATTAGCCTGCGGATAATACGGAGTAGAGCTATCATGGGATAGCCCTAACTTGGCAGCCAACTCAACCATCATGTGATTGCGAAAATGTGATCCATGATCTGTGACTATGGCCTGTGGAACGTCGAATCTGGAGACTACATGATTGAAAAAGAAGAGGACATCTGTTTCGCCGTTGTTGTTTAATGTAGGCATCGCCTCAGCCCATTTGGTAAAATAGTCTACTGCGACTATGATATACCCATGCCCCCCAGCCGAGGTGGGGTTACATGTCATGAAATCTATGCCCCATTTGGCAAATGTCCCAACAACAACTACTAGTTACAGAGGTGCAGGTGGTATTCTGTGATGAAAATGCAACAAGATGATGGAGCTTAGTGGAAAGGAGTCGCCTTCACTAAGTTGGTCCGCAGGCAATTTTTGGCGCAAAGTATATTTTTAGACTATGCCTATTTTTAGACATATGGATCATGGTCTATGAGTTGTAGGATGTTGTTTATGGATGATTGGTCATGTTGGGAAAAATAGATGGACTTCTATTTTTGGTTCATAGCGGAGTGATCAGAGTCTATTTTTAGACTGCCAGGCTAAAAATAGAACAGTCGAATATTATTAGCTCTTAATAATATTTGGACTCTAAACATTATCTTATTCTCTTGGAGCACTTCAATTTGAGCTAAAAATGTGGCACATGCAGCTGTCAGAAGGAAATACGCTTTTCTTGTGAGTCAGTTGAGCTATTGCATGCAGGACTTCAGTTAGAACTCAAGTGATTGAGTTTTGGTGGAGTTGATTGTGGAGTTGATGGAGTTGTGTTTAGTTTGACTTGGTTAAACTAGTTGTATTTTAGTCTAACTAAAGAATACACTAGTGATGAGTTGTGTGAATTAAATATTAATTAATTCACTAATTATTAACTCATAAAGCAACTAAAGAATACATCAGTTAACTCAGTGCATGGACAGTTCAGTGGAGACAGGTGTTAGAGGTTAAGATTGCTATCAGTTGTGACTATAGTTGTGCATGAGATCTTGCACAATCAATGGGATTGAGTAATGCCAATGAGGATTGTGTGGTTCAGCCAAGGAAATACGAGTTTGCTTCATCCATTCATCATTATTCTCATGCAGGATTGCGCAATGGAGGCAGGCAAAGCAGTGGAGGAGATTTGAACCTGTGATTGATTCAGATCTGAGCTAGTTTTGTGTGTAACAGGTGGAGATAGTACTGAGTACTTGTGAGGAGTATTGTACTATGTATTGTTACATGTTCTCAACCATTATAATATACAGATAGTGTGGGGTTTTCAGCTGTAAGCTTTCCCCGGGTTACATACTCTGTTAATGTGCGCATGCGATTGACGTTTCATTGTTTTTAATGCTGCTAAATTGATGATCAACATAGAGGAGGTTATGTATTATGCATGTATTCCGCAATAGTGTATAATCGGGATAATCTCTGTGAATAAGTGTCATATTATTCAAAATTTCTACATGGTATTAGAGCTGTTGATCATTAGATCTACTATTCAGAAAGTGTTTACATCTTATTTCTTCAGGCGGAATCTGTAATCGGGCCAGGTAACCCCTGGATTCATCCTTCCTTTGGAAGGTGAGATATCCAGTAAAAGCCCATTCAATCAATCTCTGTATGAGAAATACCTTGTTCTCACGAATTCTAGATCAGAGGCGGTTGAGTTTGGAGCTGGTGGAATTCGAATTTGCAGCAATGTTTTCTTGGTATCAACATGGCAATGTCTTTCAACAGATTGCAATTGGAGTATGCTCTTGAGGGAAGCTCGAACTATATTGCATGGAAGGACAGGATGGAGGCAATGTTAGATGATAATGGGCTAAAGGATTTCATAGAGGCTGAGGTCCCAAAGCCTACTGATGTTGCCGAAGCTGAGGTTTGGCAAAAGAAGACAGCAAAGTGTCGAAGGATTCTGTTGGAGGGCGTGAAGGATCACATTGTGTCTAGCCTGCATGGAAAGGCTTCTCCATACTTGATGTGGAAAGTGTTTACATATATATTCCAAAGCAAGAGCGATCAGAGGAAGCTGGCGCTCAAGGATAAACTCAAAAACATCAAGTGTGAGAAGGGAGATAGTATGCCCAAGTATCTCACGAAGTTCACTCAATGCCGAGATGAGCTGGGAAGTGCGGGGGTGACTGTCGATGATGAGGACTTGGTGAGCTTGGCTCTCCTTGGTCTTCTGAAGAGTTGGCATTCCTATCAGGACTCTGTCAATGGTCGGGAGAAATTGCCAGGATGGGAGAGACTTTGGTCGGATCTTGTGCAAGAGGAGATCAGATGGAACACCAGAGATAGTTCTTCATCCATGCATGATGAGGAGAACTGTGCCTTAGCGAGCAAAGCAAAGAAGGGGAAGGAGAAGGGTTCTCTTTCCGAATCCAGTTCTTCCAATGATGGGAAGAAGCTTGACAAGTCGAAGGTGAGATTATTTCTTTTTCATGAGTTGGGCCATTATGCTACTAATTGCCCAAAGAAGAAATCCAAGAAGGGATCCAGGGAAGGATCTGAAGGTGAGGCACTTGCTTCACAGTTTGAGTTGGATTTCACACTCTTCGCATGCATGGTTTCATCCATGATGGGAAGTGGTTGGTTTCTTGACAGTGGAGCTTCTTTCCATATGACCGGTGACAAAAGGTTGTTCAGTACTTTGGAGAAGAAAGATCTCCAGATACTCATAGCGATGAGTAATGATGAGAAGTATAGTGTCTCAGGTGTAGGCACGGTTATTTTTTAGAGGGAGCGTGGAGCTTGCCTTACCTTGACCGATGTCAAGTATGTACCAAGACTGAAGAGAAACTTGGTGTCGATCGTAATGCTGGAAGACAGAGGCTATGATGTAGTCTTGAGTAACGGAAAGGTTTTCCTTAGACACATCATCACTAGACAGGTGAAGCAGATTGGTTCACGGGTCAAGAACCTGTATGCTCTTGAGGTTCAAGATGCATGCAAAGCCGAGCAGTGAGGCAACTGATGGAGACTTGGTGGTTGAGAGGGAGTGTATATTACCTCTCAACATGCAGAGCCAGAAGAAGTCTCAGACGATTGTGGAGGAGCCACGATTGGTGCAGCAGCTTCAAGAGGTTGTGGAGCAGCCACAACAAGGGAAGCTGAGAGGAGATCAAGTAGAGACATCTACTCATGCAGAGACCTCCAGTAGGGGGAAACTTCGAGCGAGGGGGGTTGAGGGATCGCATGCAGCCATACCTCCAGGTAGGAGGTGGGGTGATGTGGATTGATTGTCCCAAGGAGGAGGGGCAGGATCCTTGAGGTACCCAACCTCTTGGATGAGACCTTGCTACGGGAGCCCCGATGTGGAGTAGCAGGAACTAACTGATTGGGTAGAGACAGATGTGGATGGAGCTACAGTGTAGGGAATCCTAGGGCAATGCATAGCTAGCAAGCTACAGCAATGCGAGAGGCACAAGTGTTTTGCATAGTGCTAGTTGGCACAGAGAAGTGTGCAATGGTGCGAGATGCATGGAGATGTTGCAGTAGCACAGATGTCAGAGAGGGAGCACTTGTCAGCAGCAGGTAGAGCTTCAGCATCAGAGTATGTTCCCAGCCCAATAGAGTGGTTAGTTGGGAGTGTTTTTGTTTCAAGTGTTGTTGGAGCAAGTGGACCGGGCAAATGTGTTGCATGCAGAAAATTCTAGAGTTGTAAGATAGGGGTTACAGATAATCCATATCTTGTTGAGAGGGAGTGTTGAAAATGCAACAAGATGATGGAGCTTAGTGGAAAGGAGTCGCCTTCACTAAGTTGGTCCGCAGGCTATTTTTGGCGCAAAGTCTATTTTTAGACTATGTCTATTTTTAGACATATGGATCATGGTCTATGAGTTGCAGGATGTTGTTTATGGATGATTGGTCATGTTGGGAAAAATAGATGGACTTCTATTTTTGGTTCACAGTGGAGTGATCAGAGTCTATTTTTAGACTGCCAGGCTTAAAGTAGAACAGTCGAATATTATTAGCTCTTAATAATATTTGGACTCTAAACATTATCTTATTCTCTTGGAGCACTTCAGTTTGAGCTACAGATGTGGCACATGCAGTTGTCAGAAGGAAATACACTTTTCTTGTCAGTCAGTTGAGCTATTGCATGCAGGACTTCAGTTAGAACTCAAGTGGTTAAGTTTTGGTGGAGTTGATTGTGGAGTTTATGGAGTTGTGTTCAGTTTGACTTGGTTAAACTAGTTGTATTTTAGTCTAACTAAAGAATACACTAGTGATGAGTTGTGTGAATTAAATATTAATTAATTCACTAATTATTAACTCATAAAGCAACTAAAGAATACATCAGTTAACTCAGTGCATGGACAGTTCAGTGGAGACATGTGTTAGAGATTGAGATTGCTCTTAGTTGTGACTATAGTTGTGCATGAGATCTTGCACAATCAATGGGATTGAGTAATGCCAGTGAGGATTGCATGGTTCAGCCAAGGAAATACGAGTTTGATTCAGCCATTCATCATTATTCTCATGCAGGATTGTGCAGTGGAGGCAAGCAAAGCAGTGGAGGAGATTTGAACTTGTGATTGATTCAGATCTAAGCTAGTTTTGTGTGTAACAGGTGGAGAGAGTACTGAGTACTTGTGAGGAGTATTGTACTATGTATTGTTACATCTTCTAAATCATTATAATATACAGATAGTGTGGGGTTTTCAGCTGTATGCTTTCCCCGGGTTACATACTATGTTAATGTGCGCATGCGATTGATGTTTCATTGTTTTTAATGCTGCTAAATTGATGATCAACGTAGAGGAGGTTATGTATTATGCATGTATTCCGCAATAGTGTATAATCGGGATAATCTCTGTGAATAATGTCATATTATTCAAAATTTCTACATTCTGGTTTTTCGATCAAAGATTTGACATGCATGGCAACTTCTGACTGCGGTTATGCAATCTTTAAACATTGTTGGCCAGAAGTATCCTGCTCGT
The DNA here is from genome assembly GCA_031772625.1 of Pinus tabuliformis. Classification (NCBI taxonomy): domain Eukaryota; kingdom Viridiplantae; phylum Streptophyta; class Pinopsida; order Pinales; family Pinaceae; genus Pinus; species Pinus tabuliformis. Next base: position 1,937,171,813 of record CM062818.1, on the reverse strand, counting down.
AAAATCTTTTGCGCCGTAGCGTAACCAGATTGATGCCCCCCACACGCGCCTAAATGGCAATCATTCAGGACTTTTTCGGCCTCCTCGTGGGTGAGGCACCTCCTTAGAACTGTATCGACACCACGACGGTAAAGTGTATCACCAACGATCATGTAGTCTTTTGCTTAGTATCGAATGCATCATTGTTCCGAGCGGGAGTTATTAGACCTATATGTTTGTGGTTGGAGATAGATTATTATGTCTCCATACCACGGATTGCTTGAAGATATCAGAAACAAAGATTCATCCACGATTGCTTCTTCTGATGTTACATCGTTGGACGACGATGGGAGATCGCATAGTAACTCCGCGAAAACCAGGGATTTCTTCGATTTGGATTTTATAAATTCCAGATCAAACTCTTGTAGAATTGCTATCCATTTTGAATATTTCCCCCCAGCAACTGTCGCAACAATATATAAGTCATGGGGTTGTAATCTGATAGAATGGTAGTTTTTCGAAAGAGGATATAGTGTCGAAATCTCTATATCGCTTGAACAGCTGCGAGAGCTAGCTTTTCAACGTAGGAGTACTTGCTTTCTGTAGCATTTAAGTTTCTACTTAGATAATATATAGGATGTTCAGTTCCATTGTCTTCTTGAACTAAAACCATTGCGATGGTTGTATCCGCTGCAGCTAGATACAGGTTAAAGTCTTTTTGATAATCAAGAGTGTACATTAATGATGCTTTTATTAGGGATTCTTTTAAAGCACCAAAGGAAGCTTGCGCGACCTGATCCCAGACGAAGGGTACTTCCTTTTTTAATAGATGAGTATAACCTTTAGCAAGTTCAGCGTAATTTGGAATGAACCTCCTCAGAAAGTTTGCTTTCCCTTGGAGTTTTTGAATCTGAAGCAAATTTGAAGGTGGAGGCAAATTAATGATTTCCTGAACCTTACATGGGTCAAGACAAATCCCATCCTTTGAGACCACAAAGCCAAGTAAATGACCAGAACTGACACAGAATACACATTTGTGTGGATTGAGTCGTATCTTGTAGTGTCGGCAACGTAGAAATATCGCTCTCAAATGCTGCGGATGATCGGTCCGCTTTCGCGAATGAGCCGGAAGATCATGGAAGGCATAATTCATTGCCCTCTGAAATGTTGGTCCTACGTTCTTTAAACCAAAGGGTAGCTTGTGATATGAAAATGTGCCCCACGGACAAATAAATGTAGTCTTTGACTGGTCCTGTGGGTGGATATTTATTTGATTATACCCAGAAAATCCATCCATAAATGAGAATATTTCACATCCGGCGCATTCATCAATTATCTGGTCAATGAAGGGTGTAGGGTAGTTGTCTTTCGGACAAGCTTGATTTACATCCCTATGATCGACGCACAGTCTAATCGTTCCCTTTTTTTTCATTACAGGAACAATATTCGATACCTAATCGGTTAGAGGAATCGGGTAAATAAAACCAGCATGGAGAAGTTTTTCAACTTCTGCCTGGATGGCAGCGGCTTTCTTGGGGTGCACCTGTCGTAGCCGTTGTCGTACCAGTTTGACATCTGGATACATCTTAATTTCGTGTTCAACTATGCTCGAGTCAATGCCTGGCATTTCATCATACGACCAAGCAAAGACATCTCTGAATTCGTGAAAAAGAGCGTTATATATTTCCAGTTCTGAAGGAGAACAAGATTTTCTGACATGAATATTCTCTACAACATCTATTTTGGTCAAGATATTTATGGCGATAGTCTCTTCAATATTGGACAATTTTCGCTAGGAATCCAACGTGTTTACAGTATTTAATAGAAAATCAAAAACTGAGGGATGATGAAGGTCACTAGGAGTATCTTCTCTGTAATCCAGAAGATGGGAACGATGGTGGTAATCTTCCCATGGTGCCCCGTCAATCATCATTGACTGAACAATTCCTTCGTCTGTATAATGTACTTGCAACCAAGGATATGAAGGGGTACCATATTTCTTAGACTTATCTATCCAAATGCTTGATGAGCGTTGATTTGGGTCTGCCTCCCATGCCGAAAACATTGATTGCTACAAGATTTCTATTGGGCTTGGAGGCAATACCTGCAGATGATCTGTGTTAATATCGTTTCCAGAGATCTTTTGAATAGAAGATATCATATTGCAGGTTCCCATTGTTGCCACTTCTGCCAGATTGATTGGAGGCAGTAGGGAAAAAGTCGCCATTAATATAGGGTCTTTTAGTAGGCCTACTCCGATATTTTGAAGCGAGTGAGGGATTCCGTGGATCATCAGAATGCTTCCTGTAACTTGTGAACTGTTGTGGAGAAATGTCTTTTGGTCGATGACTGTAATTCCTCCTTGAAAGGGAAATGCAATCTTCCTGAAATAGGTTGAAACAACGGCTGCCATATCATATATCCAGGGCCTTCCCAATAGGATGTTGTAATTGAGGTTTCCGTCAATTACTTCAACATCTATTTCTACTGTTTTTCACCCCAATTCGACTTGCAAGTTACTTAAAATCCCGTATGGGGTGTATGTCCATCCATCAAATTCTTTTAATGTTGTCGAAGATCGTGACAAGGGTGGAGATCCTAAAGTTTTCTAGCAACTCATCGACATAATACATGTAGATGCCCCCTCATCAATAATTGTTCGATGAACAGTTTTGTTGAGGGCTTTCACTTGAATAAGGAAAGCTAGTTGAGCTGGTAACTGAGGGTCATATCCTTTGTGATTAAAGGACACAAGATTGGAATCCGTTGGGTCAATCCCATCTATCGCTGATAATCAAGCCTGCTTTTGAGAGGGGCAATTTTGCAGTACCTCAAGTGTCGACATAGTGGATGGCGATTGTGCCAGATCCTCCACTATATTATAATGCTGTGCGGCTCTGGCACGAGGATTAAATGTCGATTTGTGTACTAGTCCTTTTGGTGGCTTTATCGTTAGTTCAGGAATGATGGGTGGCACAACTTCGGTCGAAGTTGTTGTCGAACTATTGGGTTGATCATTGGCCTTGTTTTCCGACAGCTATGGATTCCTGTAATCTTTATTCCTTGTCGATATAAAAGCATTGTTTTGCTGCTTTAAAACCGACAACATTAGCACTTGGGACGGGGAAGCATTATCACTAGAAACCATATTTGTTCCTGGATTTGGAAACGGATCAGTCAATACTGCCGAGGTTTTTGAATTCTTGAAGAATTTTCTAAGCTCAGCTTTATACGGACACTCTCTTGTCCAGTGATCCTCATCACATATTAGGCATGGACGATTTGGTTTCCTATCTCCAAAAGGGTTTGCAGAAGATTTTTCAGGGGACAACTCTTCCTATTTCTTCTTCTTCCCTTTCTTTTTCTTCTTGCCTCCTTGTTTCTTGGTTTCTTTGCCTTTGTCAGTTGATACGGCATTTACTTCTGAGGCGAGAAGTTCTTCATTTGCATTTTGACCTGAAACCATACGAGCATTCTTCGACTTAGCCCTTACGGTTTTCGTGTTGGTCATTCCTATCACGCCGTCCCCAGCATGAGAGTCTTTGTTTGATTTAGGTGATGGAGGAATAGAAAATTCTGGTCTAGGAGCATCAGGGATTTTATCGTAGAGCGTGCTAGACTGAGTATAGATAAAGTCTAGATATTGCGCACGAGCAATTACTTTCTCTTCAGTGACGACTCCTCCCTTTGCCACATCTTCCGTAATAGAAGGTAAAAACGACTTAATAAACCATTCAGCCAATAGTTGATCAGGAACATATGTTTTTACCATTCTACGACAATGTTGCCACTCATAAATATGATCGGATATGTGAGTGGCCGTCATTTGCTTGAAATTGGTAAGAAGCTCTGTTCCCGTTTCGTACCTTATGGGTAGCTGAAAATGGTTTAAAAAGGTTGTGGATAGGGCACTGAAGTTATCACATGAAGCTCTAGGTAATTCGATATACCATTTTTCTGTCGGACTAGTTAACGTTCGCTGAAAAAGGTGAAGCCTGATCGAATCATCATTTAGAGTGTTAGATGAACACCATAGATGAAAGGTCATCACATGATTCGATGGGTCTTCACCTGGATTTCCATTAAATTTAGGAATATCTGATGGAAGTTTATGAGGAATCGCTGGCCACCAAGGGGCGTAAGCAATTGGATCATTTTTTAGCCGATTTAGATCTGGTAACTCTAAAGTTGCCACGAAGGGAAACTGCTGATTCAGGTTCGGCGAAGCATACCCAGGATAATATGGGATTGCCTGAGCAGTGGGTCTTTGCATACCAGCATAGTGCATTTGATGTTGATAACTTTGATAAGGTTGATGGGCATAACCATTATGAAATGGTTGATGTTGACCGTTTTGAACATATGGCTGCCCATTACTTGCAAAGACTTGGTGCTCAGATCCTTGGTAAACTTGTTGGAATTGTGGTTGTTGATATTGCACCAGCCATGGTTGTGAGACCATGTGTTGTTTTCCAATACTGGCTGTTTGACCGAGATGAGGGGTAATGGTACCCGTTTGAACCTGGGTCACTCCAGTTAAGGAGCCACTAACCGATGATTGTGGTGGCGTCACAGGGATAAGGGGTTGTTGGATTGCGACCTGAGACTTGAGGTTGACATACAATAGGTAACTCTTGTACTTGCGACACTGTCACAATAGCCGGTGTATTGGGGATATTTGACATAGGCATACTTTGTTGCACTAAGTATACAACTCTTGGTTGTTGAGGCAGTATTGGTATCCAACCACTGGATGTAATTCCCGCATAACCTGAATTCTGTTGCGAACTCTTATATGTTTGACCTCCCGGAGGCGACAATGAAAGGGCATATTGCCCTCCATACGGCGGTAATCCGGTGCTTAAGGGAATTATTTTCCTTTGAGGACCGGACTGCCCAAATTGACATTGCGAAGGATCAATTTGCTGAGACTCAACATAAGAGATTCCAGATATTATTCTGGATGAACAAACGAGAACAGACCATACCGTCGAAACAGCCCCTGGATGGATCCCATCCAGTGATTGAGAGCTATTTGTGACACATGGTACGCTGGCGAACATTGTCGGAGTAGCAGCAAGAAGTTCTGCCGCTGCTGTGTCAGATGACACAGTCCCAGATGTCAACGGTCGTTCAAACATATCTAGTCTATCCAAAAGGTTTCCTAGCGATTCTACAGGAACTTCCAATAATGGTAGACTAATTTCTGATGAAGAAGGATATAGAGTGACCCCTACTCCAAATTGCGATGGAGTACTAGATGGTGGATCCTACACAATCTCTTCTATAGCAATCAAACCGGGTGGAAGAGGTAGACCGTTAGGTCCGTAAAATATTTCCGGTGCCGAAGAAGGTATAGATTCTGCAGCGACTGATGTTTGGGGAACAACACCTTTCGAATCAGCTATAGATGGAACCGGTTCAGGTATAGAAGTGTTTACCCTCACACTAGGATTAGTTCTACTATCCTCTTATGGCTGTGGAACTTCTTCTGTAAAGGCAGGGGTACCAGAAATGTTTGGAGTAACTGGAGTCTCCGAGGGTGTCAGAACACTTGTTCCCACCCGACCAGGGGACTTTGAGCCGGTTAACGAGTTCGCTTTGTCCGGAATAGTTTTGATTCTGGGAACAAAGACGGTTGACTTGTAAGTCTCCACGAACGACGGGGTTTCAATTGACTTTCTTCCACGATTGCAGATTACTCAATCAACTAAAAATAAAAGGGAAAAATTTTTCGAATTAAATGAATTTTAGATGCTTTGACACAACTTGTGTTTTCAATTTTTAAGAGTCGAGAAAAAACAAAAGATGACTCGTCATCTTTGATTTTTAATGAGCCTGAAGTGAAAAGTGCTCAGATGGACCTCTTCTTTTAAAGAGTCTGAAAAGGAATGAAAGAGACTACTCTGGAAATCTAGACAGAGGGATTACCAAACCAATTGCAAAACTGCAGAATAATTTTTATGGTACGGCAATCAATCTTCCCGAATTTTGTGTTTAGTGCATTGCGATCGATAGGGCAGCAGACACGTCTTCCTAAGGATAAAGGATATAGCCTATTGTGGTCTCCCAATCTATACTCGACGGTATGTGGGAGCACAAGTCCATACTGGCACTTGTTGTCTCAAAGAGGGGGAATCACCCAACCAACATTGAAAGTGACAGTTACCAGGCTTTACGACGCCGGAATACGTCTCTAGCCTAGACTTCTGGATGTTGTGCATTAGGTTCCAAAGCGTTTTTAGGTTAATTAAATTTATTTTACAGTTGATCTTTCTTAAGAAATTTTCCTTTCAGGTTCACCACGTGATGTAGATGTACAATCCCTAAAATGCAATCTAAGATAATAAACAATCGTTTAATATTCTTTTTGCAATGAAAATCCTAGCTACTAAAGAAAGAGAGATGATATTCTTTCAACATAGAGCAGAGAGCACACACTAGATGCACTGTCCTAAATCAAACCAACAAGCAGTATAAATACAAATGCACATGCATGTATTTGTTTTCAGCTTTCTTAATGTGCGAATGACAAGAAGAATGCTAAGTACAAACCTGAATTATCTTTTCAAAGCGATAGTACTAACAAATTTCTCTTCAAAAACAAAAGGAAGATAATAACGACACTTTACTATTTTGAATTGAAAACTGCTTTCAACACTTGAAAAACTACTAATTCAAATAAAATACAAGAGTAACTGTATAATCGACCATCAAGAACAATAGAATTCTTTTCTTTGACTGAAAATGACACTTGCGACACTTTGAAATCAAAAGACGACAGTTCGACTATGCTACTACTTTGTAAAAGAGAACTGAGAATGGCAGAAAATACATAAAAGCATTCATAGTTCTTTGCACAATGGAGGTGGAATGATGGAAAGGAAGGGGGTTTCCACAGTGGTATACTGATCACAGACAGCAAAAATCCTGAATAGAGCTGAAGAGAGTGAACACAGAAACCAAAATCTGAGAGCAGAAGAGGTCTTGTCTGATCAGCGCACCTGTAACACAGGGAAAGTGCAATGTAGCGCACCTACTGCACATGGGAAGTGTGATGCATCCATATTCCCAAGATTAAAAGGTGCGATGATCCAGGGATGTGACTTCAACTGGGTTGTGGGTCACATTTTGCAGCTCAGTTCGGGGATTTAGGCCGGGCAAGTGATGTACAGTAAATAGAAATCACAGGGGCTGATCTAATGAGGTTACTAGAGCCACCACTACGGCAATTAGAAAGTTTGCAAATCGATTGTTCAGTTTATAAACAAAACCCGGAGATAGACTGAAGCAGCATTGATCTACTTTGCACTTGCATAGCAAATGCGGTTCGAAGGCTAGCTAGCTTGACTTTAGGCTCCGTCTGTAAGTTTATAAAACAAACAAATATAGAAAAACAAACAATCTATTCGCTCCCCAGCGGAATTGCCATTTTTTTATCGGGAAATCTAGTGTCCCCTCGGAGCTGCTAGTCCCACTAAGACTGGTAGCTATCTTAGAAACAAACAAACTAAAACTACTTTCGTTTTTCTTTATGAGAAGTAGATAAGAGTGGAACGAAGGACACCAACATCAGTCTTACGCTTGGTTCCTTGCTCAATTCATCTCCCTTCTGACAGATCCTTGCCGCTTCTCCTCTGTCTACCCAGCTTCAAAGAGCACCTGTGGAATCAAAGCAGCATAATACTATCGAAGAACAAAGATCTACAGTCATAAAAAATATAGGACCAGATGTATATTGACCACACAAATGCATGTATCATCAAACATATAGGAATGTGGAGGAAAACTTGAATAGCTTTACTAATATCAAGAATAGCAAAGAGGATTACAACCAATTGTTCTGACCCAGCATCATCCTCCAGCATGAAAGCCCTTATTTCACCTCATAAAAAGCTTAGATCACCCAACACTATGATATTCCAACAAGAAACCAACAACACTTCCTTACAAGATACAAAATTCCAGCCCCCGGATCTCTGGGATGAGGGATCCATATATAGATGATTGCAGGGGGGTGAGTCAGCTTCTGGGATTTTGATTAGTGTCCTCTCTCTGATAGTTCTTGATTCCACTTGGAGATTGATGATCTCTTACTCATCCCTGGGCGAATTCAAAGAGGCAAGTGTCACAGGAGAAGTTTCTGGAAGATTCCATGATCATCCACCTCGCAAACTGTCTCTGCCATTTGTCCACTCTCGCCCATCGCACCCTACAGAAGGGCTTTTCAGTATGCATCACACCCTTTTCACTGGGCAGGTGGGATGCATCGTACCCTTAGCACTGAGCAACCTGTATGGTCCAGTTTTGACCAGTTCTGAGCAGTTTCCTGTGGAGAACTTTTGGGAGATGATGTAATTAGCTGACCTTGTTCCTTTAGGGTATGAAACAACACTTTTAGGGACTTAGGATCCCTTGGTTTATGGACATGTTTGATTGGGGTTGTAGTGCCCAAAAATGTCTATAACAAGTATCCAGTCTAAAAATTGATGAAACGTGGTCCCTGGTGAAAGATTGGAGCTTTCTGTAGGTTGGCACCTATGTACTAGTAAACATATTGGCTAGTACAGGAGCTAGGGGGTTATAGCTCCCTTACAGTAGAAGCTGGAGAACGAGAGAAGGTTGTAACCTTCTATAGGTAGAAGCCTGCGTACTGGTATGAGTTTGCACTAGTACAAGATTGTAAACATATTTTCTTATTATTAAAGGAAGACAGAGATGACAATAGCAGGTGGTTTTTACCCACATTGGGCTTCCACCTTAAATCTTGGTGTTCATGTGTGTTGCTTATGTGTGATGCTTTATTCTAATTTTACTGCACTGTCTAATAAATCTTTGATATATTGGTTTAAGCTCAACACATGATAATTATCTAAATCACAAGTTCTCTGCATATAAGTTGGTTTCTTTAAGCATAATCGCGTGTAGACGCTAGTTCACTTCACTAAAGTAGTGTATATAAATCTGTTTGGGAAATAAAATTATTGCTCTGATAATACTGTTTTAGCCCCCTCTCATTATTATTTCCAACAGGAAGATGAAGTCTACTGTGCCACATCTTGTCCAATATGTACCCTAGATGCTACTATCAGAGGGGGGCAACCTGATGAAGACGACCTGATTGATCAAATCCTCCAGAATAATCCCCCCAATACCATGTCTCTTCTTGAGTAGTTAGTAAAGAAAGCTTAAGATAAACCTTGGAATGATTTGTGCCTAGCTGACTCAAGTCCTACTCATGTCAATATGATATAATTTGGTCTAGCTAGAACATTGAAAATCAACCCCTCTCTCTCTGCACATCAGGAAAAGGAGTTATGTGACATGCTAAGAGAGCATTTGGATGCCTTTGCCTAGAGTTATAAGGAAATGAAGGGAGTGCGCTCTTCGGTGTGTACTCACCACATTTAAATCAAGGAAGGCTGCAAGATAATGTGCCAACCTCAAATGAGAATGAACCTAGCCCTCAAAGACATAGTTAAAGAAGAACTGCAAAATTTGTTGGATGTGGAGTTCATTTACCCCATCTCAAATAGTGAGTGGGTGTCTCCTCTAGTTCTGGTCCCAAAGAAGAATAGAAAATGGAGGATCTGTGTGGACTACAAAGAGTTAAACAAAACCACCAAAAAATACCATTTCATCTACCTTTCATTGATCAAGTCTTGGATGGACTTACAGGATACAAGTTCTTCTCTTTCCTAGATGGATTTAGTGGTTACAATCAGATCCAGATCGGCCCAGAGGAATAAGATAAAACCACCTTCACTTTTCCTTGGGGTACCTTTTCTTATAGGGTGATTCCTTTTGGATTATGTAATGCCCCTACCACTTTTCAGAGGGAAGTTCTTAGCATCTTTGCAGAGCTACTCCATGACTCTATATAAATTTATATGGATGATTTCACTCCCTATGGGTGTGATTTCCTAGAGGCTCTCTCTAAATTGGGGAAAGTATTAAATAAATGCATTGAAATGAACCTATCCCTTAGTCCTGAGAAGTGTGAGTTCTTAATGAATGCAGGGACTATTCTAGGTCACTCAATATCCCAATAAGGACTGCAAGTGGACCTGAATAAAATTGTTATCATAAAGAGGGTCCCTACTCCTCAGAAGCAGAGGGATGTCAGAAGTTTCTTGGGCTTAACTGGATACTAAGGAGATTCATAAAGGACTTCAGTAAAGTAGGCTCACCTTTATTTTGACTATTGGCTAAGGACTCTCAATTTTTTTGGTCAGAAAGTTGCCAAGAGGCCCAAGAAACCTTAAAGGACAAGTTGAATATTGCACCCATATTCCAAGGTCCAAACTGGGATCTTCCTTTCCACAACCATGTTGATACCTCTAACAAAGCTATAGGAGCAGCTTTAGGCCAGATAGATGTCAATTTTCCTTATGCCATTTTTTTCATCAGCAAAAATCTGTCTAAGGCTAAATTGAACTATACTGTGACTAAAAAAGAGCTTCTAGTTGTTGTCCATTCCTTGAATAAATTTAGACATTACATCACTGGCTACCATACCTTTGTACATATTGACCATGTTGATATTAAATATTTGATGAACAAGCCTGATGTGAATGCCAAAATTATTATATGGTTTCTTTTATTACAACAGTTTGATCTAACTATCAATTATAAGCCTGGTAGAGAAAATGTAGTTGCATTATTTTTGTCTAGACTTGCTTTACCTGTGGGTGAGGAAGGACTGGTTGATGATTAGCTGCCAGATAAAAATTTATTTGCTATTTCATTTCTCTCTCCATGGTTTTCTGACATAGCCAACTAAGTAGTGGCTTCACAGTTCCCTCCAAATTTGTCCTCTGAGGAAAAGAGAAAAATTATAAGAAAGAGCGCCCCATTCACTTGGATTGGAGGAAATCTCTTCAAGCTAGGCCCAGTAAAATTTTAAGGAGATTTGTCGTGGAGGAGGAAGTATTTGACATCCTGTTATCACTCAGGTTGTCCTTAAGCTCCGGAAAAGGATACGGCCGAGGTAACCACAGACCAACTTTGGACTGCAGGTTCTAGCCAACCTGCAATCAGAGAGGGCTCTCTCTTTTAGATTTAGCTTTGTTTTTTTAAAAAGGATTTTAGGCTAGGTCTTGAGTTCAAAGGGTTTTTTGTTTTGTTTTTTGGTGGGAAGATTGATGTTTTCAGACAGAGAGGCAAGGCATAGTCTGGAAGTTTCAAACCATTGGGCGTGGAGTCAAGGAGTCAGACTGCTAGTGCGTTTTCTTGGTCACAAGAGAAATAAGGAGCAAGGTAGCTACTCATGAAACAACACTTAAAGCTTAAAAGGATGGAATGACGGATAAGGAATGAGAGGCAACAAAGAATCTCTCACTATGCTTAAAGGAGGAAAGTGAATGAGCTCTATCTAGGAGCAGTTAAGAATTCCTAGACAACTGTCAAAGATGAATGGATTAGGGGAAATATGAGCCGAAGGGAATTCATATTCATGACTGATCCAGAGGAAAACATAAAGAAACAACAGAAATTGAGCATAGAGAGTATTTAAACTAATTCTAAGCTATTCTTTCTTCCTGCTATTTAGATGGTATATCAATGGAAAAAACAGAGATAGGAAAACTTATTGAGTCATGTTCCAGCACATGAATTCCAAATTCACTTCTTGAAACCATTAGACACAGAGCAGACAATCTTTCCTCCAAGCTTTTCAGCAGTCTTTGATTACATAAAACATATCAGGTATACAGTGCGAGTCTCCACTGAAAAACTATCAACCAACCGACCCTTTAAACAATACAGAGGGTGGTATATATAGGGAAGATTTTTCCAAAATTATCTATTACAACCGACCTAATAGGTCTGACAGAAAATTGATTACTTTAACCTAATCCTATCTAGAAATAAATGCCAGAAAATATCTTTGAGCTTTGCTGGGGGCAGCTGTATCAAAATGAGTTAATATCTGTCCTGGTGGCTCTGTGCTCTTCATTTGTTATAACTGTGCATTGTTCTTTGCACCCTTGCTGTTCAGTGGTTTTAAATGCCTCTGACTATGATTTAAGAGCTAGGATGGGCTTACTCCTCTTGATTTGACTTTCTGGGGGGCTCATCAATGTTTAAGTGCTTCGAGCCCTTCAAAAAATCTTCGACTGATACTCTTTGGCTCTCCTTCTTCCTCTGATACCCTTTGGCAATAAATTGATGCTGTTCTGAGGTGTTGTGGGTCTTATTCACAAATAAATGGCCGCTGTTCGGCCTCTGTTTCTTTCGAAACTGTTTTCTGCCCCTTCCGGCAAGCTTCGCGAGGAAAAATGGGTCATTCGGCGTCTTTCGGGCTTGCTGGGGGCCGCAGAATGAAAAGATTCCCTGAAGATTCCCCATTCAAGCCCAAAAAATCTAGCTAGCGCAAATTGCTCATCAAAAACTGCCTCAGAATCGGATTCCGGGGCTCTGAAGTGCGATTTTCGCGCCTTTGCGCCAAAAAGATGCTGATGACGTCAGCATGATGTGACATTGTACGGTGGGTGACATCAGCAGGACGATGTGGCGGGATGACGTCAGCATGACGTCATCATGTACGGATGGTGACGTGGCAGGTACGGTGGCAGGGATACGTGGCAGTGACGTGGCAGGAGGCCACGCAGGCAGGTGACTCGACATAGTGACTGGGCAGGGGGGTGACGTCACTGGGCAGGCGGGTGACGCAGGCAGGGGCGGTTTCCAGTTTTGTGGCGCACCGCTTATGGTCAACGGTGGTTTCGGGGGAGAGGGCTCCGCCACGGCCCAACGCTTGACGCGTGGCGGGAGGTACGGCGGCAATACCGCCCATCTCCCGGACGCTAAAGCTCGGGCGTTTTGGAGATGGGACGGCCCGCCCACCGTCGATCTGCGGGGCGGAAGATCCAACGGTTGGCGGTAGATGCGAGGCAGCGGCGGGTTAGCGGGCGGGGATATTCACGGGAATATTCCCATTTAAATATAGCGCGCGGTGGGTTTAGACTTAGGAAATGGCGGGTTTATGGGTTTTTTGAGCGCGGGTTAGCAATTTATATGGGTTTTTTGAGCGCGGGTTAGCAATTTATGCCCAAAACTTGGGGTAGAGGGATAAAAAGTGGGTTTCTGAGGGTTTTTGAGTTTAAGGAAGAGGTTATTAGTCTGACCAGGTGTCAGATTAATCCATGTTGTGACTCGGATGGGCTAAAAACAGTCCCAGATGGACTGTGATTTCCCGGACTCATTAGAATTATGACTATAATGCCCAAGAGGGAGTATTTACATAAGGGAGTTTTATATACATGATTTTAATAGGGGAAGGGAAAAAACTGATAGGGAGTTTATATAATAAAGTTAGTAGTTAATATGGAGATGAACAAAGGGCGCTAAGGTATGAGACCTTAGGCTTTGTTGAGAAAAGAAGGCTCACAGAAGATGAGTGAGGAATCTTTAGGTGAAGCAAATCCTCACCAAGGCGAATGTCATGGAAATGATGAAACTGAGAGGCTCAAGCAGATCTTGACCTCTTTGGGAAGTTAGTAAGTGGCTTTGGGGAGTTTAGAAGAAAGGGGAGTTAGTGATTTTCACCTTTGAGCCCTTTTGCATAAAATTGCCTGCACTGTGATCTGAAAAGATAAAATACTTTGTACCACAAAACTGATCACACATTATCATTCTGCAACCACACAGCTACCTACCCAGCCTACTTTTCTAACATTTTTTCTTCTTTTTTTATGGGTGGGTGCATTTAGACTTTCAGACCCAGCTTTACAATTTTTCTTTTTTCAATTTTTCCTATCTAAATCTACACTTATTTCTGCCAGGGCCCAGATTAAACAGTTGGGTCCCTTTGATTCTCTACTTATCTACAAATCTGCCAAGATTTAACTGTTTGGACAGATACCTTCTCTATATTCTACAACAGGAAATTGAAATCTAGGGAGACCAAGATTTAGCTGTTTGGCATTCCCTTAACTGAAAAAACTCGTCACAAATGGAATACAGCAGTGGCATTTGGACCAGCACACTTTCATTGCTTCTTGTGGAAATATGGAACACTATAGCTTACAGAGTATGACATATTTGGTATGTAAAAATGTCAATCATGAAAAATGAATCCCTGCTGCAGCAGGAGGCTAACAGTGGCTCCACTTGGAGATGGCTTTTCCTTGTGAAAAGCCAAGAACAGCAAGTCAAACTGCCTTGTTTTCAACTGCTGCTGTATTCTGCAAAATTTTCTTGGCCGGTTGCCTTATTAATCCTACCTACCTACCCTAACCAGTACTTTCTTGCCGTTAGGTGAAATGAAACAGCCAATGCAGCCACTTAAGCATTATAAATATGAATGGCCCCTGCTGCTTATGCTTACTGTTACCTGAAATGGAGATCTTGCAATCTGATATGGCTTTATTAATCTTTGAGAAGATCAGGAAGCTGCTGACCTTCTTTGCTGAAACAAGAAACTGTACAAAAGGGTCCTGTAGCATATATACATTATTACTGGACTGAACTAAAGAACTGTACAAAAGTTTGGGAGAGCTATCATGCTTTAGAATTGAGGGATCATCAACCACTTGATACCATGGTTCGCAGCCTACTAGCGGAGAAGAGCAGTGTTTTACCTCATCACGCAGTTTACCATCAGATGAATTCTGCAAAACATGGGATGGTAGCTGTAATTCTTTGAAAGCTGGCTCAGATGGCACTTGGTAAATTTGTGCTGACTGCTCCTTTTCTTCTTCAAATATCTGAGATGGTTGCAAACCCGATGGCAGGGAATCTAGTTGGATTATCTGGCCACATGCTGCCATTTCTGAGTCGTCCTCAATCTGACATTCACTGGCACTTTGGGGCTGCAAATCTAGTGTTAATTCTTTAGGAGCAGGGCCTGGATTTTCCTCTAGCTGATCAGTAACAGAACATGGTGACACTTGATTATTAATAGCATGAAAATTTTCCCTAATAAACTGAAAAGACTTGAAACAAAATGGTAAAGTTCCTTCACTGAAATCAACACATTCTGCACTTTCTTCCTTTTCTTCATGGCTGAGATGGTCATTCTGATCATTGGGTTCAGGTAGTTGAACCTGAACTGAGCTTTCTGCCAGAATAATGTCTGACTCCTCTGTAAGGTTGATTTGGTCGTTAGGCTCACAGTCATCATCATACCGGTCATATTTGGGCAGACAGTTGAAAGAAGAGAAGCTATTATATTCATACATTATATCAGCAGACTGCTCCATTAAGTATGGAGGTATGAATATGTCATCTGTTTTGTGGCAGGTTTGTGCATGTATATCATTACTTTCCTTTTGCAAAACAGATCTGTTCTGGTGCTCTAAACGTTCAACTTCTGTTGTGCAAATCTGCTTTAATTCCTCTGCTTTCTTTATAAAGATATCAAGTTCATCCCCTTTTTCTGCTTTCAACTTCTCCTCCCTAACTTTCAGATTAACCTCTACATCTACTGCCATGTTCTGCATCTGTTGCATAGTAGAGGGGCTCCTTTCTCTCAGATGGAATTCTATTTCTGGATCAAATGCTGCTTGATAATGTAATAGGGCCAAATCAGGGGGAGGTCTTATATTCAATGGTATAGAATGATAAACTTGATTGAATCGGTCAGAAAATTGCTAAACAGATTCATTTGGAATCCTTTTTAACTGATTATATTCTTCTATGAGTGTGAGGAAATTAACTTTGATCATCCATCTATCAAGGAAGAGTTTGAATAACTGCTGGAGATTTGAGATGCTTGCCTCAGGCAATGCTTTAAACCAAGTCCTAACTTCACTTTGCAAAGAAAGGGCAAACAACCTAAGACTAACATCCTCATATTCTACTTCAAAAATGTTTAAATAATCATCAAAAGCCTAGATATGCTTTTGGGCAGTAACTCCATTCTCTCCATCAAATCTTGGGAGATACATGGGATGATTTTTGGGCAAAGGATTAAACAGAGGAGGCAAAATGAGTGGCTTATATCTATTAGGAACCTTACGATGTAGGGGATTGTGTACAGGGGCTAAATGATTGGGTTCGGTGTGAACAGGGATAGGATGATTTGATTTGACAGTAGTGTCCCCCTTGACTATAAGGTGAGCATCAGCAGCATTTAGAGGTTGTTGTTCTAATGTGCAAGGAGGGCTTTCTTCAACATTTTCTACGGGAAAAACATAAAAGTCAAGTTCAAACAATATGTACAGCAAAATTTTATGGAGGAGAAAGAACATGACCTCTTGGATAATAATCCAGGTCAAAAGCCTGATCTGCTCATAAATTTCTTTTGGGTTCATTTCTCCAGTGGAGTCTTTATTATGAGGATGATGTGGAGTCGCCAGGTGGATATATTAACTTTGAGTGCCTGATCTCTGTCCACCATCAAAGATCAGAACTAGACTTGAAAAATGGTTGTGAAGGTTTGGTTCCTCCTAGTGGAGCTTTCCAACTTTCTTTGTGACACTTTGTGAAATTATCTGAGGAAGGTCCCCAGTGGAGTCGCCATTATGTTATCACTCAGGTTGTCCTTAAGCTCCGGAAAAGGATACGGCCGAGGTAACCACAGACCAACTTTGGACTGCAGGTTCTAGCCAACCTGCAATCAGAGAGGGCTCTCTCTTTTAGATTTAGCTTTGTTTTTTTAAAAAGGATTTTAGGCTAGGTCTCAAGTTCAGAGGGTTTTTTGTTTTGTTTTTTGGTGGGAAAATTGATGTTTTCAAACAGAGAGGCAAGGCATAGTCTGGAAGTTTCAAACCATTGGGCGTGGAGTCAAGGAGTCGGACTGCTGGTGCGTTTTCTTGGTCACAAGAGAAATAAGGAGCAAGGTAGCTGCTCATGAAACAACACTTAAAGCTTAAAAGGATGGAATGAGGGATAAGGAATGAGAGGCAACAAAGAATCTCTCACTATGCTTAAAGGGGGAAAGTGAATGAGCTCTATCTAGGAGCAGTTAAGAATTCCTAGACAACTGTCAAAGATGAATGGATTAGGGGAAATATGAGCCGAAGGGAATTCATATTCATGACTGATCCAGAGGAAAACATAAAGAAACAGCAGAAATTGAGCATAGAGAGTATTTAAACTAATTCTAAGCTATTCTTTCTTCCTGCTATTTAGACGGTATATCAATGGAAAAAACAGAGATAGGAAAACTTATTGAGTCATGTTGCAGCACATGAATTCCAAATTCACTTCTTGAAACCATTAGACACAGAGCATACAGTCTTTCCTCCAAGATTTTCAGCAGTCTTTGATTATAAAAAACATATCAGGTATACAGTGCGAGTCTCCACTGAAAAACTATCAACCAACCGACCCTTTAAACAATACACAGGGTGGTATATATAGGGCAGATTTTTCCAAAATTATCTATTACAGCCGACCTAATAGGTCTGACAGAAAATTGATTACTTTAACCTAATCCTATCTAGAAATAAATGCCAGAAAATATCTTTGAGCTTTGCTGGGGGCAGCAACAGAAAAACGGATAATATTAAGTACTAAATATTTGCTCATTTATCTGATGGAAGATTATGCGAAGTTTTTGTAAAAACCCGAACTATGAGAATCTAAATGTGCATATAGAATATTTTCTTCTATTTTTTTGGCTTACAAAATAAAAGAGGAGGAAAAACACCTTTTATTCATTTTCTTTCATTAGGAACAAACCCTATCAAAAGTTTTATAGGTTTTTTTTTATGAGTGATATTGCCCCTTACTTGTCTGCTCTTCCTTCTTTAGGAATTTTCAGCATAACGTACAAAATAATCTTCAAATTACGAAGGAATTGACGAATAGGACAAGATCGGAAACCCAATTAGTTCTTCATCAAAATGAGTTAATATCTGTCCTGGTGGCTCTGTGCTCTTCATCTGTTATAACTGTGAATTGGTCTTTGCACCCTTGCTGTTCGACGGTTTTAAATGCCTCTGACTGTGATTTGAGAGCTAGGATGGGCTTACTCCTCTTGATTTGACTTTCTGGGGGGCTCATCAATGTTTAAGTGCTTCGAGCCCTTCAAAAAATCTTCGACTGATACTCTTTGGCTCTCCTTCTTCCTCTGATACCCTTTGGCAATAAATTGATGTTGTTCTGAGGTGTTGTGGGTCTTATTCACAAATAAATGGCCGTTGTTCGGCCTCTGTTTCTTTCGAAATTGTTTTCTGCCCCTTCCGGCAAGCTTCGTGAGGAAAAATGGGTCATTCGGCGTCTTTCGGGCTTGCTGGGGGCCACAAAATGAAAATATTCCCTGAATATTCCCCATTCAGGCCCAAAAAATCTAGCTAGCGCAAATCGCTCATCAAAAACTGCCTCAGAATCGGATTCCGGGGCTCCGAAGTGCGATTTTCGCGCCTTTGCGCCAAAAAGATGCTGATGACGTCAGCATGACATCAGCATGATGTGACATTGTACGGCGGGTGACGTTAGCAGGACGACGTGGTGGGATGACATCAACATGACATCATCATGTACGGATGGTGACGTGGCAGGTACGGTGGTAGGGATACGTGGCGGTGACATGGCAGGAGGCCACGCAGGCAGGTGACTCGACATAGTGACCAGGCAGGGGGTGACGTCACTGGGCAGGCGGGTGATGCAGGCAGGGGCGGTTTCCGGTTTTGTGACGCACCGTTTATGGTCAACGGTGGTTTTGGGGGAGAGGGCTCCACCACGGCCCAACGCTTGACGCGTGGCAGGAGGTACGGCGGCAATACCGCCCATCTCCTGGACGCTAAAGCTCAGGCGTTTTGGAGATGGGACGGCCCGCCCACCATCGATCTGCGGGGCAGAAGATCCAACGGTTGGCGGTAGATGCGAGGCAGCGGCGGGTTAGCGAGCGGGGATATTCGCGGGAATATTCCCATTTAAATATAGCGTGCGGTGGGTTTAGACTTAGGAAATGGCGGGTTTATGGGTTTTTTGAGCGCGGGTTAGCAATTTATGCCCAAAACTTGGGGTAGAGGGATAAAAAGTGGGTTTCTGAGGGTTTTTGAGTTTAAGGAAGAGGTTATTAGTCTGACCAGGTGTCAGATTAATCCCTGCTGTGACTCGGATGGGCTAAAAACAGTCCCAGATGGACTGTGATTTCCCAGACTCAGTAGAATTATGGCTGTAATGCCCGGGAGGGAGTATTTACATAAGGGAGTTTTATATACATGATTTTAATAGGGGAAGGGAAAAAATTGATAGGGAGTTTATATAATAAAGTTAGTAGTTAATATGGAGATGAACAGAGGGCGCTAAGGTATGAGACCTTAGGCTTTGTTGGGAAAAGAAGGCTCACAGAAGATGAGTGAGCAATCCTTGGGTGAAGCAGATCCTCACCAAGGCGAATGTCATGGAAATGATGAAACTGAGAGGCTCAAGCAGATCTTGACCTCTTGGGGAAGTTAGTAAGTGGCTTTGGGGAGTTTAGAAGAAAGGGGAGTTAGTGATGTTCACCTTTGAGCCCTTTTGCATAAAATTGCCTGCACTGTGATCTGAAAAGATAAAATACTTTGTACCACAAAACTGATCACACATTATCATTCTGCAACCACACAGCTACCTACCCAGCCTACTTTTCTAACATTTTTTCTTCTTTTTTTATGGGTGGGTGCATTTAGACTTGCAGACCCAGCTTTACAATTTTTCTTTTTTCAATTTTTCCTATCTAAATCTACACTTATTTCTGCCAGGGCCCAGATTAAACAGTTGGGTCCCTTTGATTCTCTACTTATCTACAAATCTGCCAAGATTTAGCTGTTTGGACAGATACCTTCTCTATATTCTACAACAGGAAATTGAAATCTAGGGAGACCAAGATTTAGCTGTTTGGCCTTCCCTTAACTGAAAAAACTCATCACAAATGGAATACAGCAGTGGCATTTGGACCAGGACACTTTCATTGCTTCTTTTGGAAATATGGAACACTGCAGCTTGCAGAGTATGACATATTTGGTATGTAAAAATGTCAATCATGAAAGATGAATCCCTGCTGCAGCAGGAGGCTAACACAACCTTCTGGCCTATCATGATGGGCCTTGTGGAGGTCACTTTACAGTCAAGAGGACAGCCATCAAGGTACTACAAGTTGGCTACTACTGGCCCACTCTCCACCAAGATGCAAGAAGATACACCAGTCGATGTGACCAGTGCCAAATAATGGGGAAACCTACTCCCAAGGATGAAATGCCTTTGCAACCTCAAGTGACTCTTGAGTCATTTGACAAGTGGGGCATGGATTTCATTCGGCCAATTGATCCACCATTAGGGCAGAAAAAGGACATAATTGTGTGCATTGATTATTTGACAAAGTGGGCTGAAACAAAGGCTGTCAAGGTAGAAACAGAAGAGAAAGTGGTTGAGTTCTTAAGGGAGAATGTATTTTACAAGTTTGGGTACCCTAGAGAGCTAGTCACTAATCAGGGAGCTCAATTCACCTCACACCTGATTGAAAATCTGTTGAGGCAGCATAAGATCAAGCACAAGAAGTCAATTTCTTATCATCCTCAGGCCAATGGACAAGTAGAGGTTACCAACAGAGCATTGGAAGGAATTCTCACCAAGGTTGTGAGCAGCAGCAGAAAATATTGGGCTAACAGACTAGTGGAGGCCACTTGGGCCTATAATACAACCTAGAAGACAACCACTGGCTTCACCCCTTATGACTTGTTCTATGGGAAGAAGGATCTGCACTCCATTTAGTTTGAGTACAACACTTTGAGAATGGAAGCACAATTGGATTTGGATGTTACAAAGACATAAAAAGAGAGGTTGCTCTAGCTCAATGGTTTAGATGAATTCAGGATGTAGGCCCTCCTACACACAAAAGTTACTCAAGTACAAAGAAAGGTTTGGCATGAAAAAAACATCAAAGACAAATTTTTTCAAGAAGGTGATTGGGCTCTGCTATATGACTCTAGGTTCAAGGACTTCAAATGAAAATTGATGATCAGGTGGTTGGGCCCATATCTGATAGAAAAGTGCCATGACAATGGGGTTGTGCAAATAAGGACCGTTAATGAAGAAGGTATCCCCTTGCTTGTCAATGGATACAGATTGAAAGCCTATAAAAGGCCTCTATCAAGGGAAGAGTTCATCAATACCATCAGTAAGGAAGTTTGCTTGGAAGTGTCTCAGCATCCAGCTCACCAAATTCTTGAAGACTATTCTTATTTTTGAAAAAAAAAACAAACAAACAAACAAATAATAAGGGACCTAGGTGAAAACCTCTATGAGGTACTTGAGGCCAACTTTTGGGTTGAAAAAATCCTTGAGGCAACCCAAGAGTGAAAAAAGGAAAATAAAAAGATCATTGGGTGAAAACCTCCCTTGAGGCGCCTAGGGCAGACAAACGAGTTGAAAACCTCCCTTGAGGGGCCTAGGACAGACAGACAAGTTGAAAACCTCCTTTGAGGCAACCTATGTGTCTTTCAAAAAATGGAAGAAAAGAGAAAAGGAAAAAAATGACATGGTAGGGACCTCAAACCTGCACACTAATAAAATTCTATGATTTTTGTAGACTTTTAAAGGAAACAAAGGACTCAGAGTTCAGAGGATAGAAAGCCAAGAATCACCCCATTCTTCCTCCATTCACTTCATATCTCCCATGCCTACTATGTCTCCATCATCCATCCTCACTTCCAGACATCAAAAACTAGTTTTTATGCAGTTTTCTAACTTCTACAGGGTTTCCTGTAGTTAGTAAAGGAGTTTTCTGTAGTACTACAGGAGTTTCCTGAAACACTACAGGAATTAAATTCTGATTGGAAAATTATGATTTGGGGATGTTCTAGTTTAAAATAAGGGACCATACACCTCACCACCTCTCACCCAACACCAGCTCATGACCATACCAACCTCTTTGGCCATCAAAACCCTCTTAGAAAAAATAAAATACAAAAAATACAAAAAGAGAGTTTGAGGGCCATGCCATCATTGGCCTCACTCACCTACCACTCCATCTCCTCCATTGCATCCTTCCACCCCTACATCACCACCCATTCCTCCTCCAAGTGAAAACAAAAAACAAAAAAAATGATGAAAAAGTCAGCTACAAGGTTTCTTGTAGTAACTACAGGAAACCCTATAGCAGTCTATGTTCTCACAGCATTAGTTTCTCCATGCATTCTCTTTCAACACCCATAGAAGAAGACAAATCTAGCACCCCTGTAGACACTATGACTCCCATCCATAGCTCAGTAGCAATAGCAGAGACCAAGCACATGTGCACAACAATAAAGAGGACAACCACATCAACAGGAAGAAATATACAGAAAAGTGACCAAGGAAAAGAACTTACTTGAACAAAAAGAAGCACAGTAGATTCACCCTCCATGCATCAACCAAGCGAAGGAAGGCACAAGTATGGCACCTCATCTGAATTCTTCCCTAAGTACGATATCATAAAAGTGTAGGAATATGAAAAAGTTCAATTTTATAAGCTGGAGGTGTCCAGTTAACTTGGCCACCTTGAGCTTGAAAACAAAAAGTGAACTCCTAGCCAGCCTAACATGTGGCAACATCACATCAAGAATAATGAGTTGAAAAGGTGGTAAGGTTAATTTGTGTGAGAGTGGGTGATGATTACGAGGGGAGGATGCATGATAACTAATGGTGGGCCAACGATCCCAAAGAGGAAATCTCGTACATAGCCAGCTACTACAACGCTCCAAGGAATCAACCATAAATAGCAAACATTCCAAATTTGCATTCACCATTTGTTCATTTCGAGATCAGAGAGGACCGGGACCACCTTAGAGATCCATCGAGGAGGAAAACTTGTTTCAGCCACCCTACAGGAAACAGAAGTACAGGAACAACTACAGGAAACGCAGGGAGATATAGGAAACAATGAAAGTTCATAGAGAACATTAAAAAGGTGTGCATAGGGTCTAGATGTTCCAAAATTATCCTCATCCAAAGCATCACAACGAAATTTAGGTGGCCCGTATCTCCTATGCTTTGAATTGATAGCTAGGAACAGAAAAATCTAAATTTTTAAGTGATTACAGTGGGCCTGGGAGTTTTAAAAAAATTGTGAACAATTTTAAATTTGTGTGGAGATAGGGAGAAATTGTAGGCATCCACCACTATTATAAACTCTCAGTCACCCTAAAAACTAAGGATAGTCTACCAAACTCCCTACAGTCAGCCAACCAGAAAAGAGACATGACAAGATGGTTTAATAGAAGGGAACCCACAGAGACATCCAGGATACACCTCCATCCCCCTGTGGTAGAAATATTTAGAAGCCATAATTGGTTGGGATTTTTTTAGTTGCTCAGAGGTATGATGATGATGTAGCTCAAGAATTTTCCATGGCACTTGTTGGGCCTCCAAAATGTCTTCAAAATGACATCCACTTTCACCTTTATCACCACCATTTCACTCACGTGTCACAACTCCATAACCATATAACCTTTCATTAGCCACCATTTTCATAAATATATGGGTTAGGATCCTTATTTACCAAAGTTATTTATATTATGTGTTTAAAGTTAATTTATGATTAAAAACTACGAAATTAACATGGTTTCATGTATCTATATATGTGGCTTGAGTTTCATGACATGTGTAGGTCATTTGGAAGCTTCCAAGGCACCCTTATGTGGCCTCCAATGCTCAAATTCGAATTCCCTTCAAAGGAGATTTGGATAAAGGTCAAAGAAGGATATGTGTCCTATTTGGATTGTAACTCTATGAGGTGTCTCATCATTTCTTATTTGGATTAGAACTCTATGAGACACTTAGGGGATATGTGTCTCATTATGAGCTATTTGGTTGTAACTATATGAGATTTTAGTGGATCTTCATTAAATAGGGTAGTTACTTATGTACTTGTATAAATAGGGGAGCCTCTCCTCTAAAAACTGGTGTGTAAAGTTGGAGAAATGCTCATGTTTTTAATAGAGAATTTGGAGCTTATACTTGGAGATTTGAAGATTTAGTTTTTCTTGCATATGGAGCTTCTTCACTTTCCATCCTCATACACCATTGGAATGGCCATCTAATGATTGTGAGATTGTATTGCTTTCATAGATTAATATTTACTGCTTTCATAGCTTAGATTTATGAATGCTTTCTAGGTTTGATTTTGGTTTAATGAATATCTAATAGACCTGACTACTTGCTCATATGAAAGGTTCACCTTTTCCACGATTGAGTAACATTGGGATGTTAGAGAAAGACATTAAACTTTAGTTGATTTTACTTTGCTTTAATAGATTTGATTTTGGTTTAATGAATATCTAATAGACCTGACTACTTGCTCATATGAAAGGTTCACCTTTTCCATGATTGAGTAACATTGGGATGTTAGAGAAAGGCATTAAACTTTAGTTGCTTTTACTTTGCTTTGATAGATTTGATTTTGGTTTAATGAATATCTAATAGACCTGACTACTTGCTCATATGAAATGTTTCACCTTTTCCACGATTGAGTAACATTGGGATATTAGGGAATGGCATTAGACCTTAGTCATTGTATTTGTTTTCTACCCCATTTACGCTTTCCTAGATTAGATTTATCTTTCGAAATTGAAATTAATCTCTAGCACATATAGTGCAAGTATGCCTCACAAGTCCATGGACCCCTGGGTTGATAATTTATGTTAGTAATCTAATGGAAATTATTTTGCTCAACATTTTGGCGCCATTGCCGGGGAGGCGTACATAGGGATCAACATTTGATTTCAAATTTTCATTTAAGTTTCTTTGCATTTGCATATAGAAAACATAGAACATCCACCCCCATTCATTCACTCAAAAATAATCAAAAACAAAAATAAAGATCCATTTGCAACAACAATTTTTCATGATCATATCCAAGAATTCACCAACTTGGATATGAGTTTACTCATGATCTTGTTGCGCAAATGGATGCATTGGAAATTCTCTTACACTTAAGGGAATGTTCATGTTTTTTTAGTAGAATAGGACTAACCAATAAAAATAAGTTTTTGAAATTTTTAGGATAAATTTGATGTTTTGTGGTGGCCACCCATTTACTGACCCTTGGCAGGAAAAATTTCAATAAAAGCAATTGTGAATAAGGAGCACAAACGAAAATGGATGAATGACAGTTTGAGGTAGGAAATCGATCATTTTCATGTTATGTTAAAAAAAAATCTTCAAATAAAATTAAAACTAAAAAGTCCCACGCATATGCATGAGGCCTGCCTTTGGCTTGGCCTTGTGCATATATGCAAGCCATAGCCAGCCACACAACCTACGGTCCAGCCACACATCATTCTTGATTGTCGAAATCAAAGAGCCTTCATGGAGTCTGGCTAAGCGTTTATCAAGGGCATGGCTCCTCCTGGCTGTCCTGGCAATGGTTCAATAAATGTCTGCAATGAATCATATCGTCGATGGCAATAGGGGATAGAACCTTGGCCTTTAATAAAAAAACCATGATGCATATAATAAATACTGGGGGGCGCCTTTGCCACCTACTGATGATTATTCATTTCATGCCAAATCTCCACATGTAGCAGTCGTTCTAAAAAAATACCCGGTAGAAACATTTTCTAGAAAACGCAGAACTTTAAAAAACTTCATTTTCAAAACATAGATTCTGAGCAAACCATAATAAATTTCGAAAAACTAAGACATGGGTTTTTTTTCATAATAGGTCGATTTAAATAATCTAAAAACGGTTTTTTCAATTTCACAACTGTTTGATAGAAATCTGAGATTATCCGGGACTTTGTTTCGTTGACTACGTGAGGAAAAACGATTTCTAATTAATACACTGTGCATTGTTTGAACATGGCACATTGAAGAGGGAAGAATTCAAATTAAAAACAAACTCTATTGTAGCATTCGATCCACATGGCACGTTGAAGAGGGAAGAATTCAAATTAAAAACAAACTCTGTTGTAGCATTCGATCCACATGGCACATGATCTAAGAATCCAATTTAATTCATACCCACTGCGCAGTTAGTAGATCTCACCGAAGCCACGGGTGTTCAAAACGTGCACGCATTTATCACTAATTTCCTCCTCTCTCTTTAGTGCAGAAGCTGCCACTGGAGCTGATATCAATTTCATAGACCACCAAAGGAGGTAGATCTGCCACTCTCGCCTACTCAATCACGTGGCAATTGCATCAACACTGGCCATTTCTTCCTCCATCAACGCTGTTGCAAGCAAACCTCAAAGAAAAACCTCACACGCTGTTTGATTTTTATAATTCGATTTTTTTTTTAATGGTGGTGTCATTATTACAAATGATTTTGTAAATATTTTTTCTTTTTCATGTTGTTTTATAACATCATCTTTAATATATAGTTTTAATTGTAAATATTTTAAATATCTTTGCCATGAGGAAAATAGTTTTGGAAATTAAAAAATAAAAATAAAAAATAAAAATATTTGTAGCAAATCGAAAGGTTTTTTTCTGATACAGGGTCAAAAAAAAACTGATAGGGTGCTTCATCTACAAGACTGCGGATACCCACAATGCCTTAACAAGAATCCTGTAGATGGCAGGATCGAATCTTGTGGACATGCATTTTTTTTTATGAAGTATTTTTATATAATCACGAGCCTTGCAGATACAGAAGCCAACAGCATCGCGAAATGAAAAATCTTATGCCATGGCACAACCAAAGAAGATTGACAAGATTTTAGCTACAGAAATTGTGCACATTCTGCAACTAAACAATGATTCTGCAGCTAATCGACAATTCTGCAGCTGAAAAACAATTCTGCAACTATGCATTTAACTCAATGATTTATTTGTCAAACAATGCATTCTAACCATAAATTCATGATCAACATGCCATTTCATCTGCTTACATCATCTTTCACTGTAGCATCATGTTCCCATGCCACATTTTACATGACAATTTTCATTATTTCATAAAAATTTCAAAACAGTCTAACTTTCTCATACGACATCGGAATTCGATGATTCAAGCATCATTGGAAATATCTCGACGAGATATAAAAAATGTGGAAGCTATTATCAGATTTTGAAACAGTAAAAAATGAAGAAATTGCTGAAAAGAAACAACAGGTAACTTGAGGCACTACTTTTGACACAGGTATAAACTCTTTTGGTTTTCTTTCATGAACTTGTTTAACAGTACCGATTCTTAATTTTTTTATGTAAATGTCATTAACAGAGAGATTGATCACCTCTTTCTTGATGACCTTACAATCCATTGGAGAAGAAATACTAGTTTTTACAGGTTCCAGGAGGAAGAACAAATGACCATAAGAAAATAGTGTCTCTCAAATACCACATTTATTTCACAAGAAAATGATCAGAGCAGCAATAGAGATGAAACATCAATGCATGAGCACATGCTAATGCATATCACATCCAGTAGTTGCAAGCCTTTCAGATGCCAATGTTTCCATTGCATCCATACTCCTTCAGTCAATAAAACCTTCATCTCATTTCCTTTGCAGTCACATTACAGTTCTCTTAGTCAGTCAATAAAATTTTCATCTCCTTTTCCTTCACTGCTCATTTTTATTCATAGAAACTATATTTTCCTGCATTGCTTTCACTAACTCATAACCCATTTTCATAAAGACATTCATCTCGCTTACATGTTGATTTGTCCTTTTACTTTCCATTCACTTTTCATTTTCCTTTCCGTTAAATAAACCTTGATCCAGTGTAAAATTTTCCATTCATAGTGCTTCAAAATCATTGTTTCATGCTCGTGTTAGATGATGGAGGATTCCTTAAGGCCTTCCTTCTAACAATCCTTCGCCTATTAACATCGACACATTATCTAGGTCCAAGGCTAGAGTCCTCATTAGTACCTTGAGGCTTGTATGCCTTAATGACAGGCTCTCTCACTAGCAATTATGGGCATACATCAATGTCCCTTGATCGTTGGATCTTGAAAGTAGCTCGACGTTGGCTCATTTATTCGCCCTTCACAAGATGTACTTAGGTACCTTGGCACTCGTTGACATTAATGGCGAGTTTGCCTCGCATTGGTTAACGACATTCATCAATGGTCGGTAATCCAATGACCTCTCTTCATGCTCAACACCAACACATTTATTCACATGATTAGAGTTGTACCATCATTTTTATAGCGATTGAAAACTATATCATTTCAGCATTTTGCAGTAGATACAACAGATTTAGCAGCAGAAATAAAGAATCTGCTTCACAACCTCATCCACCATTTATGCAACCAAGAAGCAGAGGAACTCTACATTTCATTCCATGATCCAGAAGCAACCACACTCTTCAATTTCCATAACTCATGCACATTGAAGGTAAGTGAAGGCATGTGGTTTTCTAATTTTTAGTCATGCAATTCCTTAAAATACTAAAATTGTAACTTTGGGAAATTCCTCACTTCCTCTTTCACATTGTCATATCTTTAGTTGGGGGGAAGGGACATCATTTCATATTCATATATCATACACCATCACACATTTTCATTTCATTCTAACATACTTGTCCCAATCAATTATGATTGCATTATGGTTCAAAAAGTTATATGATTTGCAAATAATGCCTAAATTATGAGCACACTATATGGATGATTTTAAAGATGCATTCTTAAATATGTTCATTGAATCTTGCTGCAACAGAAAGAAATAATGTATTGAAACACAAGAACCAATACCAATTAGAATTTGGTTGAAACACAAGAACCAACCAAACATGTTGCAATTCAACGTATGACAAGGAATACTTTGCAAAAATAAATAAAATTGTCAAAATTAAAGTTTAAGGACATATGGTATAAGCCAAGCTCATTCAAAAGCAAAGACGTTGCAAGAAAATCAAAGGAATTAATGCAATATTTGCATGAGGACATGCAATTACTCTAGTTGGGGGGTATGTTGGGCCTCCAAAATGTCTTCAAAATGACATCCACTTTCACCTTTATTACCACCATTTCACTCACATCTCGCAACTCCATAACCATATAACCTTTCATTAGCCACCATTTTCATAAATATATGGGTTAGGATCTTTATTTACCAAAGTTATTTATTTTATCTGTTTAAAGTGAATTTATGATTAAAAACTACGAAATTAACATGGTTTCATGTATCTGTTAGGTTCCTATACCAATAGGTTTCATTTTTCATGATTGACTATGGAAGTGCCAAATATGTTCATCTTTTCATGCTGCAAAGGTTCCATATTTTGTAAAGAAATAAAGAAAATTAAAAAATGTAAAGAGGGTATGCCCTAAAAGAAAAATCAAAGGGCAAAAAGAGTAAATTGGTCAGAAAGAATAAAAGAAAATGAACCCCAAAGAAAGACCAGGAAAGTGGCCAGTCAAAATGCCACTACTATCTTATTTGTGCAGAGCAAGTTCACAATGTGCAAGTATTGTTGTTTATCACACTTGATGGATGGCCCAATAGTTCAATATGGACCACTCCGTATTTAAATTTGTTGTTGTAGAATAGAGAATGAATATCTGTCCAAACAGTTTAAGCTTGGCAGATGAGTAGATAGGTAGAGAAATTAAGGAGCCCAACTGCTTAATCTGGGCCCTTGGAAGAGATAAGGGTAGACTTAGATAGGAGGGTAGTCAAAGGAAAAGAGGAACTTCAGGGTTTGCTAGTCCAAAAGCACCCAATCAAAAGGAAGAAAAAATGCTAGGTATAGGCTGGATAGGCAGTTTGAGGTTGCAGAAGCAAGTGTGTGCTCACTTTTTGTCTTGTCAAGAAAGATTTATCTCATCAGTGACACAAATACCAAGGCAGTTATTTGGTTGGAGGACAGTGGAAGCATGACTAATTTTCCCTTTCATTCCCCCAGAAATCATTTATTAACATCCCCTCAAGGACCTTGGGATCTGCCCAATAGTCCTGTTTCACTTCATTTTATGAGAAATGCTAAGTCAAACTTTGAGTTTACTTAACGAAAAGAAGCCACATTTCTTGTGTAAAAATGATCATTCCATACTCCTTTTATTTCTCTATCTCTAAGTTTCACTCTATAAACTTAGCATTCACTCATGTTGTTTCATTCCACAAAGTCATACTAACCTCTAACTCTATTATTTAGCTCCCTCAAACATTTTCCTACCCCTATTCTACAAAAAACTATATAAAAACCCAAAAAATGTAAATATCCCCACCCCTTGGCACTATAGCCATACAATACAAAGTTAGGGGAATACTAGGTCCATTTGGGGCCTTGGTATTAACCCTTCCGCGTATAAACCTTCGGAGTTTATTTAGCGCCAGGTTAAATAAATAACCATGTTAACCCCCCTCCTAAAACCATACTACAAGCCCACGCGCATATATATAATGGGTTTAGTTTAAACATTTGGTTAAACCAATAACCATATCTGCCCTATATAAACCATATAACATGCCACAACTAAATTTTATTACCCCCAGCACGTTAACAAATAATAAAATATTTCGCGGGTCCCGCGCCCAAACTACTCGCCGTCCATCGTCGCCCATCCGCCTTCTGATCCAGAGCCTTTAATCCAATGGTGGGCGGCAATATCACATGCCCTGATCTGCCAAAGATTAGCATCCGGGGGATGGGCAGTATTGTTGCCATACCCTCGCCACGCATCAATCTCCCGGCGTGATCGGAGCCCCCCCTGCAATACCACCCCGGGCCAAAAGCGGTGCGGGGAAAACCGAAAACCACCCACCACCTGCCCGATGACGTCAGGTCCCCGTCACCATATGACATTGCATACACGTCAGCCCTCCGCTGCTCTGTACTATTACCACATCACCCGCTGACCTCAGCGCCCCGCCACCATGTCACATACCACGTCACCATACGCGTCAGCTGCCACGTCACTCTCCGTACCCACTATGCGCCAAAAATACATCATGCTGACATCATCCCCGAAAAGCGCCAAAAGCGCTAAAATGTCCAAAATTCAATAAAAAGTCGTGAAAATGACTATTTTGGCTTATTTTCTATTTTTATGCTAGCGAAGAACGTGCATGCGGTTTATGAACAATATGCCACCAAATGCGCATAATCCGTCAACCTGCGAATTTGGCTCCATAGCCCGACCCTACTGCTCGAGTTCTACCCGCTAATTGCCTTCGGCACCATTAAAACAGGTATTTACCCATCTGTTCACCTGCAAACCCTGTTTTTCCGCAGTTTCTCCATCAAAGTTGTTTTAATATCTGCAAATTCAAACTAAAAGGCACACAAGCACTTGAAATTCCACCTGTAAACTCACTCGTTGACCCCCTAATCAAGAGCAACCTGGCAACTTGCCCTCCTCTGCAAATTCACTATTAAAACGCATTTTAAGTTCGTTTTCATCGGAAGAGTCTGCGAACTGCCCATGCATCCACTCCCTTTGTCAAAATCCTCTGCAAAACCCTCTGCAGTTTACCCACAGAGCCTATCAATCCAGTGAATTCATTTAAAAGCTTGTCTAAATTCTGTAGAATTTGCTCTTTTACCATAAAAATTTACACAGTGGGGCCACATCTATATCAAGGTCTAGTCTGCTAGCTCCCTTACAAAGCTTCAAAGACAAGTTTTACTGTTCAGTTATTACACCAATCCAAGTTCCAGATTACAGACTCAGATTCCAAAATGGCCACTCCAGCAACCTTGAACATCACTCTTCTCAATGCACCTCATAAAGAACTTGAAGCATTACCTCTGGCTGATAGGGACCACTTATTTCAGGATTTGGTTGGTGATAGAAATCACTTTCAAAACTTCTGTCAGCTAAGGAACAGTTACCGGAACAACAGTGACATTTATGGCATTTGGGAATCAAATTTGCCCATCTACTTCCTCCCTTCTGTCAATATTTTCCCTGAAATCATTCGCCTCTGCTGTGAAAACTATGACCCAACACAAAGGGCAGTCAAGTCTCCATCTGGGAGCATCCTCTTTCAGATAACTCCTGACTCCATTAACCAAATGCTAAACTTCAAGCAAACTCAGCTTCTGGTCCCTCTCTCTATGAAATTCCTACTTGATGAAGGTCCTAAACTTTCCAGCTCTGAGATAGCCCGAATTGCCAAAGTATTCATGAGAGCAGATCGCCAGCCAACAGGGCCACCTCCTTTTCTCTATGTGTGCTTCAATGAAGTGGGCAAGTTACTAGTTGATATGATATCCTATGTACTAGGTTTCAAAACAAGTGAGCACATTGATGAAACTATACTAGTCATGCTGTCTGCATTTAGCCCAGGACAGCCCCCTGCTGTCAAGTACAATTATTCCAAATTCATCTCCAATAAGATACATGATCAACTATTGAAGCTGGATAGGGAGGGAGTATTCAAATATTCATCCTATATCTATCATTTTTTCATGTACTATCAGCCAGACTGCTTCCAATGCCCCATCAAAAGATTGGACTCTAAAGGAGAAAAGAGGTCTGTGATTTTCTGGACCTCAGTCTTCCATGAAGTCCAGAACTCCCCCTACTCTTACTCTGAGTTTATTAACCTGTTTTTCTATCAAGTCTCTTGTCTCCTGAGGAGAACTCCTCCTGCTAGGTTATCCTATGACATGCAGAAAATATTGCAGCTTTCAAAGAACTACAAAATAGGTGACTGGTACTTTTACCAGAATCTCACTGTCATTAGGATATATGGCTGTGAGCTCTATCCCTACAGGCTGCCCAGATATGTACCAATGAGACTATTTTCCTTGGAGTATTATAGGCAACTCATTAATTCAGATTTAACTCATTTTCATAGTGCCAAGAAAAAGGCTCACCTGAAATTCAAATACCAACTAGGCCCCTTTGTCATGAACAAGAAGGAAGGTTGGCAAGATGCTGATCAAATATTGGGGGAGAAACTCAAGTTGAAAAGGAGTTTTTGGTGGGTCCCTTATGACCCAGATGGCTTCATTAATGCCAAAAAAATAAAATATAGGCTGTCAGCGTATGAGCATTGTAAAATCCCACAGATTGAACAATTTGCCAACCAAGATGAGTGGGTGGCAGGGACACTAGTTGAGGAATTCACCCAAGAAGAAATTATGGAGAAAAATGTAAAATATTTGGAAAAGACTCTTGACTTGGATTCTTTTGAGCAGGTAATATTCAAACTACCACAACAAGTCGGAGAAGGCACATCAACCGCTGCAGCTTCACAAGCTGCCCAAGAAAGATCTACACCAACAACAGGTACAACAAAGGGAAAGGAGGTAATGGATGCAGAACAGGAAACAGTGACAGAACAGCCTACCACCTCAAAGGAGCAGAGTCAAGGGCAGGCCCCTCCACAGCAAACTGAGGCACTACAAGTGCCAGCTTTACAGACTCCTCTTAATGAGGAAAGAGGTAAAAAGAGGGATAGGGAAGAGACCACACCTCCAAGTGGGTCAATACAGCAACCAGAAGCCAAAAGACAGAGAGTTGATCCTCAAGTTGAGGAGGAAATAAGTGAAGAAGTCATAGAAAGCCCTAGGAGGGGAAGAGAAACTAGCCAGCAAACACCTACTAGTTCATTCCAGCAAGAGCAAGAGAGGCAACATGGTATGGAGGTGTCTTCTTCAAGGCAGCAAAGCAGGCAGCCGCCTGGCATTAAAGGAACTTTCATGGAAATCAAGGCTCAAAATGAATTGTTAAGAGCACAGTTGTATGATCAATTTCTCAACACAACACCCTCCAAAAAGCAGAGATTAATGGCAGCTTATGACTTTAAGGAGGAAAATATGATTCTGAGTCATTTCAAGCCTAAGATACCACAGCCCCAGACAGCTGCAGATTATATAAAGACAATCTTAGAGGTCCTCTCCAAGGACATACACCCGATGGACCAAATAGAGCTGCACAAGCAAACAGGTGAGATGGTCTATGCCACCCTAGCAGACAAGGCCATGCTGGCCCATCAACTGAAGGAATCATTGAAAAACACAAACACTCAATTGGATTTGGAAAGAATGTCTTCCTCTACCAAAGATAATAGAATAAAGACATTGGAGGAAATCATTGTGGAATTAGGACATGATCCTAAGAAGGATTCTAAAGCCATCCAGGCCCTCATAAAGAAAAAAGAGGAAGATATTGCTGCACTGAGAAAGCAATTGAGGCTGCCTGCAACTATGCACCCTCAAACTGTAGAACTTGTACAAGAAAAGGAGGGAGAAGATACCATGGATATGCTAATGAAGATGAACCAAAGAATAATTCAGATGGAGGAAGAATTGGAGAGAGCATTGCAAGGCAAGCAGGGAGAGTTGACCTCCCAGCCACCTCAAACAGCTCCAACTGTTGCCACTGTTCCTCCCACACAAGCTACAGCAATCCCTCCTGTTATCCCAGCATCCACAACAGCTACATCAACTACAGATGCTACAGTAGCAACAATAACATCACCAGAATCTAGCATGAGCATGGAAGAGATGATGAAAGCAGTCAAAGAGCTAGAAGTTCAAGTGACAGAGGTGAAAGAGGCCAAAGAAAATTTGGCCAAGCTGGAGGCAAGCTATGACAAGTCCAAGATGACAGTGGCTGAGAAACAAAGAGAAATAAAATCCTTGGACAACAAAATAAAGGCCTTAGAGAAGGAGCTTACTTTAGACAAAACTCTAGCTGAAATCAAGAAGATTTTGTGGGCCAAAATTGGCCAGTCAATCACTGACCAATGGCGATCAATTCAGGCCATACATGAACAAATAGAATTGATAGGCCTAGCTCAATTTGAAACTCAAAGGGCTAGAGTAGCATTGAGAAATATGCCTAAGCAGGCCAATAAAATGATTCACTTCCTGAACACTCATACTAAACAGGAGTTGGCAGCATTAGATATCAGTAGCAGGACAGATACTATTCTGACAGCGAAAAAGGTGCTGACCCTAAGAAATTTTGTGCAAACTCTAGAAAGAAAGTGTCAGGAAATGCAGGCAGAAATAGATGATTTCAAGCTAAAGCTTGCAGCATTGTAGAGTAGAGGGTTGCCCAGCCTATTAACCAGCGCTGGAAGACTACTGACCCGTGAGCAGTATACTACCAGGATGAATAACTATGTTTCAAATCAGATTACAGCATCCTCAAGTACCTCAGAGGAAACAGGGCCTCCCTCTGGACAGACTCTTTATGACAAATTAGAGAATCTATTCTATATTGAACATGAAATAAATCATCTGTTTGAGGTTCAGCCCAATTTTTATAGATACACTGAAGCTGATGAAACACTCATAAAGATACAAAGACATCAGCTGCCTACAGAGGATTGGTGGCAGGCAATGCTGGAGATTTTACCAAGGTAATTTCGGTCCTTTTCCCTCTTTTGATCAGCTTCATATTTTTAACCAGCTACAGGTCAACAAATTTGGATACACGGGCCACCTGTTAAAGAGTAAAAACAGCAGAAAGAAAGGGTCAAAATATGACTGTAGCTCATTAATAAAAGACCAAGTATGGATGCCAAGGCCAAGACAACAAAATTAGTGACGCAACAAAGCACCAAGACAGCAAACACAGGAACCGCATATTAAAGACGCAGCTCCAGCCATCTCATTCAATCTAGAAAGTTAAATATGTCTGACAGATTGGACAGCTAGCACACCAACAATTACTGCAGCATTTATTCTCTTATTTACTTCTTCTGAAGAGTTGGTAAAGAAAGTTATTGCATGAAGACTTATCTACAAGATATTTTGTATATCATTTTTGTATAAATACCTCCCCATAGAATGTATTTGGGGTTGGTGATTTTCTCTCTAGACTGCGTTGTAATTTTTGAGACTCTCTAATACAAATGGTTGTTGAAGTTCATGGTTTCTGCACCATCTGAAATTGCAAATGATGTTCTGGGACCTGCTACATAATTCCTGTGTCATTCAATGGAACAATAAGTTATTCTAAATTGTGTTTTATGTTTTCTATGTTTGCAAATTTCATATATGTTCCATGATCTTGGTAACAGAGAAGAAGAATAGCCCAGGATTTGTTTAAATGCACCCCGTGTTCAATCTCTACTATTAATTATGTTTTCTTCAGGATTAGTCATAAATATGAATTCTTAATTTCTCATGTTTGCACTAATTCCTTTATTTTGAATACTATTTAGGAATTCTTAATTGCTCCTGGATAATATTCATGCACTTCCCTCTGCGAGCATAATGAAAGATTCTTGATTTCCTTTCATTCCCTGACTTCATTCCATCGATTTCCAGATTTGAAAATTGTTCCTAAACTGCCTATCTTGCTCTGTAGCATTTCCATTTACCCAAGAAACACTTTCAGCAGTACACCATCATTGACTCCATTGCCCAATAGTATACACTCTTTTGGACTTTGCATCCCAGCTCTGCCTGAAATCACCATCCAACAAAATTAAAACAAAACCCTGTGCATCATAACTAGCCTAAAATTCTCCAAAAACAAAGGTAGGCTAGGACCTGCAGCTAAAACATTGGTTAGTGGTTACCTCGGCCGTATTCCCTTCAGGAGGCAGGGAACAACCTGAGTGATAACAGTATCTATATATGTGGCTTGAGTTTCATGACATGTGTAGGTCATTTGGAAGCTTCCAAGGCACCCTTATGTGGCCTCCAATGCTCAAAGTCGAATTCCCTTCAAAGGAGATTTGGATAAAGGTCAAAGAAGGATATGTGTCCTATTTGAATTGTAACTCTATGAGGTGTCTCATCGTTTCTTATTTGGATTAGAACTCTATGAGACACTTAGGGGATATGTGTCTCATTATGAGCTATTTGGTTGTAACTATATGAGATTTTAGTGGATCTTCATTAAATAGGGTCGTTACTTATGTACTTGTATAAATAGGGGAGCCTCTCCTCTAAAAACTGGGGGTGTAAAGTTGGAGAAATGCTCATGTTTTTAATATGGAATTTGGAGCTTATACTTGGAGATTTGAATATTTAGTTTTGCTTGCATATGGAGCTTCTTAACTTGCCATCCTCATAACCATTGGAATGTCCATCTAATGATTGTGAGACTGTATTTCTTTCATAGATTAATATTTACTGCTTTCATAGCTTAGATTTATGAATGCTTTCTAGGTTTGATTTTGGTTTAATGAATATCTAATAGACCTGACTACTTGCTCATATGAAAGGTTCACCTTTTCCACGATTGAGTAACATTGGGATGTTAGAGAAAGGCATTAAAATTTAGTTGCTTTTACTTTTCTTTGATAGATTTGATTTTGGTTTAATGAATATCTAATAGACCTAACTACTTGCTCATATGAAATGTTTCACCTTTTCCACGATTGAGTAACATTGGGATATTAGGGAATGGCATTAGACCTTAGTCATTATATTTGTTTTCTACCCCATTTACTCTTTCCTAGATTAGATTTATCTTTCAAAATTGAAATTAATCTCTAGCACATATAGTGCAAGTATGCCTCACAAGTCCACGGACCCCCGGGTTGATAATTTATGTTAGTAATCTAATGGAAATTATTTTGACTAAACATCACTTCACCCTCAAGCTAGAATCATTGCTACTATTGTGGTAAGAGAACTGTCAATTACAATTACTCCTGAAGTAATTAGTAGGATCACTACACTTCCTCAAGGGATGCCATGGAGAAAGGAGGATAATTTCGCAAGAAATTTTTCAAAGAAAAACTTCTTCTTAAGGGATGAAGAGCCTGTTGAGGACAAAAATGGGATAAGAAGGGAAAACCTTCCCTACCCTTGGAATGCGGTGAGCTATCATATTCTCAAATATATCTCTTGTGAAGGGAGGCTCAGTATAATATATGGCTATCAATTTAGACTCCTCCATGAGTTGAGATTTGGATAGGAGATACCCATTGACAAAAGACTCAGTGCACCCTACTTCTTGCAACAATCAATAATAGACATGAGCCTAAAGGTCCAAGAGGGAAAACATCAGCAATTGGCACACCACATAATTATTAATCTAATACTAGAGGATGCCTTGAGCTAGTTAAGAATCCCCATTCAATGGTCGGAATTTAGAGAAATGGACAAAGAGGTTGTGATTGAAATAGAATCGCTTGAATACGATAGGGACAATACCTCTAGTGGTGAAGAGGAGGCAGAAGAAGATGAAGAAGAACCTAAAGATGAGGCAAAAGAAGATGAAGAAGAACCTAAAGAGGAGGCAGAAAAAGATGAAGAAGAACCTAAAGAGGAAGAAGAAGAACTAGAGGAGGAAGAGGAGGCAGAATAAGAGAAAATAGAGGAAGAAGAAGAAAAATACGAAGGAGAAGAGAAGAAAAGTGAAGAGAAAGAACATAAGGAAGAAACAAGCCCTGAGGAACACACTAAGGAAAGGGAGGAATCTCCAAGTTTGTGTCCTAAATCCATTGAAAGGGAGGTAGCTACTGCCTTGAGTTCCCTAAGCACACTTGTCAAGTCAAAAGGGAAAAGACAGAGGTAGAATTCCCTCTATTTAAAAGCAAGGAGGAGCACTAGGATCAAACAAGGGAAACAACAAACACCCACTAGGACTCTAATCATAATTGAGGACTAACCAAAAGAGCAAGAAAAGCTAGTTTCCCTAAAAATAAAAGGTGAATAGGGCACATCAAAAAAGCTTCCCCAAAGTCTCACGTCAGCTACGTTACGAGGCATATCACTAAGTCAAAATCAACAAAGCAAGACAAGGCACCTTTGACCCCATTTCAAAAAATAAATATCCTTCTACAAGATCCTTAGACAGTCCTACAAGAAACTCTATCAGCACTACAGGAAACATAGAAAAGAAACAAGAAGTACAGAAAGGACAAAGGGAAGGCAAGGAAGTAGCAACACAAGTGCAGGAGGGGGAAGTTTCTCCAAAGACATATAAGGGAGAGTCCCAAGAGCTGTAGAAACCTAGCCCACGGCCCAATCTGAGCTCTTATTACAGATTTGTTGAGGGAGGCAGAGTAATACCACAGAAATTTTCCATCCCTCTCTTCATTAAGCTTGAGAAGGAGAGAGGAAGGACACATCATTGGATGAAATTTTCCAAATCAAATAAGGTAGAGGATATGGGCCATATGGAAAAAAACTACTAGTGATGGGCAGAGAGTTGAGTAGGATAAGAGACAGGGAATGAATTATGAGATCTCAACTAGAGGTTAAAAACACAAGGCTAAGGAGGTAGTTATAGGAAAAAGAGATCAAATTGGCCCCCATGGCAAGCCTCTCCATGGAGGCACTCCAATGTAGGATGCCATCAAAATCATATGCCTTGTACTTGAAAGATCAATGGCTGTAATTTTAGATAAAGACACTAGCTCAACACGGGACTATGCCTTTCCAAGACTATAGGTAGTTCATTGAATTATCTGACAAAAGCACCCTAGAGGATAAGGCCAAGATATCTGAATTCTATTTGTACAAATTGGCCTTAACATACTTGAATGTGTGGGACCCCAATCCAAAGTTGGGGGACTTACAATTAATGGCCCTTGCATCATGGATGAGTCATGAGGGGGCCAAGACTAAGGAGGAGAAGAGGGTGTTAGAAGGAGAAGAAAGGGAGCCCTTTTACATCAAAGCAAAACAGATAAATTAAATGGTTGTCATTAGCACCCACAACATCATCGCCAATGATCCCTAGCTTGCACCAAGATACCTAGCTACAGAAGAGAAAGCAATCACACATTTTGAGAACACCTTGAGATTGATAGGGAATGAAATCCAACAAGCATGCCATAGCAGATGGGCACCCTACCATACAAACTAAGGATCAGGGACTATCATTCCCCTGAAAGGATGAGAGATGCAATAGAAAGAACCCCACTGTATAAGAATGCACTGCAGTGACTCAAAATCAATTGGATTGGTTTGAAACTCAGTCCACCCTTGCTATTGGGTGTTCTAGAAAGTAGAAAGGAGGGAGAGGAAAGAAAGCAGTGGGAGGAAATAAAAAAACA
The DNA here is from genome assembly GCA_031772625.1 of Pinus tabuliformis. NCBI lineage: Eukaryota > Viridiplantae > Streptophyta > Pinopsida > Pinales > Pinaceae > Pinus > Pinus tabuliformis. The sequence continues at coordinate 1,937,132,106 of CM062818.1, read as the reverse complement.
TGCAAGGTTTTATCCACAAGAGGAAATTCCATCAACAAAGGCTTGGGACGTCAGATAGGCCACAAGAGCTATGAAAGGTATGGACATAGACTAAGTTGCTCAGATGATGAGCAACACTTTCAGTAAGGGGTGATGATGAGGCTCATCAATAGGTAAATTATATGGGCATTAATGTCACTCTCCAGCTTATTAAAATCGACTTTTCTCACATTTCTTTATATATTTTATTATATTTTTCTTAGTGAGAATGGTAAAGGTGATATGTTATGTCATGTGGGCTAATGTGCATTAATTGCAGGATTCGGAGCCGTTTTGGGCTAATTTAAGTGCAAGAACTTGAAGTAGACAAGAAAGAGTGATTTTAGGAGATTGGGTCTCCCTCCTTAACTCCCAAATCACTCAAAGATTCCTCCACCGGATCTCATCGGCTCAGAGTTACAAGCAGCCAAACCCACCAAGTTCTTTGGTAGCCAAGCCAGTGATAGTTAAAGATAAATAAATCTCGATTTTGGGAGCCAAGCCTCCCTAATTTTAAGGAATTTGTTGATAGCTTCAATTGTATAAATAAGAAGGCCTAGGGCCTCATTAGGATTGGACTTTTTATTGTAGCCAAGAGGCAAATTCAAACTTAAGATATTGTGATTGTTATTCTCATGTTATTTTTGATATTTTGGTGATAATGAAAAGGGTTTCTTTGATCCAACACTGATATTACTCAGAGGGCTGAAGCTCTTGGGTTAGGGCCCAACCCTAGCAGTAGAGGTTCCTCTTTTTGTACATGTATCCTTAGATTAAAATCATAGATTAGTTGTTGAAGTTATCTTTGTTTTGTTTCATTTACAAGTCTTTGCATGATTGGTTAGTTTTTCTTCCATTAGTTGGAGAAGTAGATTAGTGTTATAGTAGTGAAAGAAAATACTTTAGGCAATCTTGTGATAGTGGCCTCATCTTCATCTCCCTAATGGGATCATGGTTTTAGGGCCCCACTCTCACAGTCCAAAAAATAGATTTATCTTTTGGTTATTACATAGCTTAGGACTTCTTCCTGAGTAAATCATTGTTAATGATTTCTTAGAAGCACCTGCAATTGTGATTTTGGTTTCTTGAGTTTGTTATATATTGGAAATAATTCCATTCCATATATTTGATCCATTAGCTATCAATAAATTAGTTTCTCAAATTTAACCCTTCTTTTTTAGATTTACATAAAGTTGTGCATATATGAAGAAATTAATATGTGTTGCTGTAGGATTTGTTGATCTGCAAGGAGGAACACATTCCACCAACCTCATCTAAGTCTTCTAAACCTCTCGCCAAATCCTACCAATCACCAATTCATATCTATGTTTTGTAGCCACCGTGGACAACTACCTTGAGCAAATCCAACCATCCTAAAGAGTTGGGTTGATCCTTGGGTAGTGTGCACCTTCCCCATACCTTATTCCACCATCATACACCTTCCCAGCACTTCCTTTCACCTCCCCTACCTTCCTACAACTTTCAGCTAAGTTTCCTATAATAAATCAGAACATCCTGCAGTAATGATAGGAAATCCTGTAGCAACTATAGGAAACCCTGTAGCAACCTGTTTTAGACTTTTTTGGGCATAAATGATGATCAGAGCCTAGGGTAGTTTTGACGGTGCTAAACCTGCCAAAATTCAGGGGATCACCCTAGTATGAAGTCCCAAATAGGCCTCACACCATTTTGTGTGGGAGTCTCATCTGATATGATGTCCAGTTGCCATTTCCTTAAGGATTTGCCTCAACTATTGCTTGTCAGCACATGAGAGTGGTTTGCTTTGTCTTTGAGAAGTGAGGTTCGCATGCTTGGTGAGTGTAAGTGTACTTGTGTCAATGGTTCTTTCACTATAAGGGGAAAAGGTCAAGGTGAGTTCCAGGTTGAAAGGGATAAGTCCGAACTCGGCTAGGAACACACAACACAAAGGACATACACAGCTTCCGGTGGAGCAGTCCACCCGAATGCAGTAGTCACAACATACAAGGTAAGATAATACGTACAGCACTCACATATCAGTATGAGACAAGTGCAATGGTTGTTACAGCAAGGTTCATGTGAAAGGTCTATTTGATGACTGGCAGAGCAGTCGACATGGACGGGACAACATTAATAGCATATACAACACATTTCCATTAATAGATTATGCCTTACAACAAATGAATCAGTTCCTATGTAGAACACAGGTTAAAGCAACATGCATTACAAGTATTAAAGATCAGTCTTACAACAAATACAATACATGTGTGAAAACGTGTTGGCCTGTTAACAGGCTTCTGAATTAAGAGAAAGTTCCAAGGCACATCGTTACACCATACATCACTAACCCCATCAGCGGGGCATTGGAGCCACTACTTACTCCTCAAAGAAAAGATTACAGACTCTCTTGGCTATGTGGGAGGAGCTGAGATGAAAATTCCCTTCATGTACAAATGAGGGGGGTATTTATAGCCAAGTGTGAAACTGACCCTTGTGGCTGTTCGACTACCCTCTTGACCATTCTACTTCCATGACTTTTTGACTTACATGACTCTATGTTCAACAAGTGGGTCTCTTGTACTTCCATGTTACATCACATTGATTAGCAAAAATCCCATAGTGGAGATGTGGGCAACATGACTTGTGACTTGACTTGACATGACATGAGATGACAATGTTGGTACATTCGTGTTGTTGCTGGAGTGCATGTCGAGCTACAGTGTTGCTAAGTGGTGGATGTCTTCATGGTGTATCATAGCTTCACCTCCACATGGTGAAGTGCGTGGAGTCTTCAATGGTCCTTAGTTTTCTTGATGAAGCTTTAGCATGTTGTTCCTTGCTTTCATGTTGGAAGGCTTGACAGGCTCACTTGTTTGCAAAGGTGCATGTTCGTCACATTCGTCTGCTTCACATGCTTCATTCATTCATCCATTGGTGAACCTGTCCATCTGCATGTGCTCCCTTCATTCATCCCGTTCGTCACCTTGACATGTTTGTTGGTGTACATGTACCTGGAGTCACTCATGATGAGATGACATCAAATCCAAAAACTCCTAGTCTACTATGACACATGATCATTCAGATGCAGGTGACCAGGAGAGGCAGTAGGGCTGTGATGTGAGATGATGGCTCCAGGAAACTGCTAATGAAAACTGCACAAGAATCACTGAGAGATGGAGATAGGCTATCTAAGTTGACAGTGACTATCTACAAGCTCTGGCTTGGCTGGGAGGAAAAATTGCACAAATTTTGGGAGGGACAGTCTGGGTTGCTGGAAGGTAAGGTAAACATGCTCTACGCATTTTTCAGAATGAACAGTTAGTAGGGGCTAGATAGCTAGATTTTCACAATTTTCCAGAGGAACGGGTCGAGCTGCATGAATGGTCAACAGGCAGGGATAGAGTAGTTTTTCTGGGGAACTGCCCGGGAGACTAGCAGCCAAAACTACGTAATTCCCAAAGGGAACTGGCAGTTGGTTGCTAGGATCACTGGAAGCTAGAAATATGCAATTCCTAGAGGGAAATTCCAGTTGGCTACTGGGGTCACTAGCATCAAGAACTGCGTAATTCCCAGAGGGAACTGCCAATTGGGTGCTGAGTCACTGGCAGTAGAAACTGCGTAATACCTGGAGGGAATAGGCAGTCTGTTGTTGGGTGTTGTTGGCTAGGAAAGTTGCACTAAGGCCGGGAGGCTGACCTGCTGATCATCTCTGCACAATTTCTGAGCTGAGTCGACTGATGGGCCGTAGGAGGCTTGCTCATGAGCACTACTCAATTGTTGATTTGCTTGCAGGCAGCACTGCTTGAAAGAACTAGCTTGGTGCTTCTGTGTTGTTCTGGTTGTCAGTTGATCAAGTCAAAAGAAAGGTGATGGTCCGATTCTCAATGAGGATTTTGGTCGTTAGAACTTCAACAAAAATGACTAAGTGTGTGAATAGTAGAAAGATGCATAGGTTATCAAACGAACACACACTCGCATGACTTGACGAAGAAACAACCGAACCATCCAGACACACATGTTCAACATGACTAATCGACGATGCAAGCGACAAGTGCGGCACTCATGATTGATCGTTCATGATCGAGAAAACGCTTGCGCGACAGTGAATGTGACTCCGTGTGTGAGTGCAATAGGTGTTTTCATGGTGAGCACAACAAACACATACGAAGCAAAGACTTTGAGCATAACCAGAACATGGTAGCAAGCATGACTTAGACATCAACATGCAGAGACTTGAGTGAAATAAACAAGAAAGGCGAATGTAAATACTCAAACGAGCTCACGGAGTGAACTCAAGTGTGTGCAGTCATCAAGTGAAACTCTCCAAGGGAGGCTCCGAAATTGGTGCAAGCCAAAATTTTGGAGGGTGGTTGTAGCCGCTACAACACTTGGCGACACACTGGTAGAACTCCAGCTTCTCTGTTTCAGTTCATTGCTAGCATAGGGCCTTGGTCCTTCGAGGAGTATTGAATCAGTTTGCATGTTACTTTAGTTTCCCAATTTACCCCATGGACATACATGGTTCACCCTTTTCCATCTCATCCAAACACAAAAAGTTCAGCTTAGATCTCAGTGTTTTGAATCCGGGAAGGGTAGTTTAGCTCATGAGTTGAAGATTTTCATAGTATAATTTTTCATCTCTGGTGTTGCTCTAATGCTAGCAGGCCTGGACAGTACCCCAGTGGAGCCAAGCAAGAACACACACATTGCTCCACTACCAGCGAGCCTAGTCAGTACCCCGATGGAGTTGCATGTTTTACCTCTCTGGGCAGGAAGCCTTTCTCTTCTTTCGCCTTTGTATATTTTTTAAGAGAACTGTGCTTAGGAACTTATTTACTTTTGGAGTGAAAGAAGGATCCGACTTATTGAGAGAAGAAGAGGTTGTTCCTTTAGAGAAGCATGTAAGACCCCTGACATAGGTTTTCTCATTTATATTTTTCCCCTTATTTGTTTCTACTAGTTGGATTATCTTAAACACACAGAGCCAAAATCTGACTACAAGCATGGGGCTTCCCAGTGTGGACACAGGTTCACGGTTGGACCAAAGCTTCCCTTATAGACGGGTCGTATTTTCCGTCAGGACTTCAGTAGTCGAAGGTTGTAACCAAGCATAGAGAAAATGGACACAAGATTGGACCAAGTGTTGTAGTGTCACAAGTCTCTTCAAATTTCAGCCACATACTCTATTCAAAAGCTAGAACGTAGTAGTTGGCAACACTTATTTTCGGAAACAAAAATAGTAATATATCAAACAAACAAAATGAACATGAACAAAAATAGTAAGCATAATCAAGACAAGCAAAAGCAAAGATAATAATCAAAACAAACCAAATGAAAACAACAAGTAGCAAGTAGACTACGTACATGGCACAGGCGCGGCCCGGCCTATTAAAAATATTGCTTGAGATCTTGGTCGTTGACGGAAAGGTTGTTAATCCTCCCGTCGAGTGATCGCAAATGATACGTCTATGGGTCAAGCTTCTCGTGAACTGTGTAGGGGGGAATCCATAGGGACTGGAACTCTGTATGTTTCCTTTATCTTCATGGGGTTTATCCCATTTCAGAACTAAGTCATCCACATCGAAGCTAGATTTCCCTGCAAAATTCTTATCGAACCACCTCTTGATACAGTTCTAAGGGAGCGTGAATTTTTCTTATGCTTTCATCCTTTATTCCTAGAGCTTATGGAGAGCATCCATCCTACGCCGAACTAGCTGGCAAGGCATGCCTTGGGATTCCTGGGAAAGTTGAAGAGCAGGCAAGTAGATATTTAGCATGAGGATGGTTTCTTAACCGTAAACCAGCAAGTGCAGTGAGGTGTTTCGAGAGGTCTTAGGTGTTACACGACCAGCCCATAATGCATTCTTCAGGGCAATATGCTAGTTACACTACTCAGAGAAAATGTTCTTCTTTATTATATGGATGAGGTTCTTGTTTGTAGACTCTGCTAGATTGTTTCCTTGCGGATAGTAATTTATGAATGCTTTAACACAATTCCATTCTATAATTCAAATTCATAGAGTTTCAAAGACGAAAAATAAGTTGCATTATCAAAAAAAAGTGATACTGAAACACCGAAGCATGATATGATATTCTATTGGAGGAAGTTGATGACCTCTTGGTCGTTCACTTGTTTGAGCGGAACTACCTCTGTCCACCACGTAAAGTAGTTAGTTGTTGTCAGGATATAGCGGTGTTTCTTTGATGAATGAGGGACAATTTCCCCAATAATTTCTAGGCCCCACTGTTGGATTGGTTCAATCATTGCAACAGGGTGTAGTGGGGTTATTGATCTTCGTGTTCTGTCGGCGCATCGCTGACAGATCGGGAATTTGGGGGCATAGGCATGTGCATCCTTGAATAATGTGGACTAGTAAAAATCATCTCACATAGCCTTGTGTGCTGTGGTATTTCCTGCAAAGTGACCCCCGGCGGGTCCGTCATGCAGATCTTGAAGTACCTTCTCTGAATCTTGTGCCTCCAGGAACCTGAGAAAAACTCCATTACTATGCTTTCTGTAAAGCACACCATTCACCGACTAACATGCTAAGGCTTTTAGGCGTAATGCCCTCTTCTATCTGATAGAAAAGCGAGAGGGTACGGTGCCATGCTCAAGGTACTGGCATACATTTGCGTACCAAGAGGTTCCATTTTCAATGGGATTTGCTCGCCTTATTTCATACATTTCAATCTCCTGCTCCCAACTCGCGAGATCTTCTTCATTCTCTAGAGCGTGTACTACTTCAGCTACAAGTCTACATATTCCATGTCCTTTGATTATGTGTACTGGTTTTATTTCAAGTTCATATTATTGCAAACCCGTCATCTAGTTCGCATGTCATTCTCCCATCTCTTGTTGTACTAGAAATGTATGAATTGTTGGGTGGGGAACGAAGACTATGCAGTGGTTCTTCAGCAAATAGGGCCTGAAGTGTTTCACCTCCTTGTAAACTGCATAAGCCTATTTGTCAATGGAAGGGTAGTTAATCTCTGGTCCCTACATGCTTGCACTCATGAAAGAGATGGGATGTTCATCATTAGCTTCGTATTTCTGAGTGAGTACTGCAACTAGTGACTTATCGGAAGAAAAGGTGTATAGCAGGAAATCCTTTTTGAAATATGGGTTGTAAAGTACAGATGCCTCAGTGATGCCTCGCTTAATCTGGGTGAATGCATGCTTTTCTTTCTTGCCCCAGGTGTACACTACATCTTTCTTAATCATGTCCTGCATGGACTTGACTATTTTCGCATAATCCGAGATGAATTTCCGAAGGAAGTTTATCTTGCCCAAGAAGGACTACATAGCTTTGTTTTTTACTGGGTGAGGAATCCGCGTGATAGCTTGGACTGGGTCTGGATCCACCTTGATCTCTCTCTTGACAATAATGTGTCCTAAGAGATTCCCCTCTGACATGGCAAATATGCTCTTCTTGGGATTCAAGGAAATCCCATATCTTCAACATCGCTCAAAAAATTTCTTAAGATAGTGTATGTGGTATTCTCGTCTTCTTGAGAACACAATCACATCATCAAGGTATACCACCACGCTCTGCCCGATGAGTCCATGAAAGGCAATGTCCATAGCATGCTGAAACGTTGTGCCTGTGTTTACAAGCCCAAATGGCATTCATCTATATGCGAACGTACCCCACTTGGTACGAAAAGTAGTTTTGAGTCTGTTAGGCTCAGCTACCAGAACCTAATTATATCCTAGAAAACCGTCAAGGAGAGAGAACATATGTGCCCCAAATACTGTTTGCAAAATATGGTCCATAGATGGCGCGGGGTATTTGTCTTTGTCCGAGGCGTGGTTAACGTTCCGAAAATCGACACATAAGCGTATTTCCCTGGACTTCTTTCATACAGGCACAAGGTTTGAGACCCAAGTAGAATGACGAACTTTATATATGATCTGTGCATCCAACAATTTAGTAAGCTCTTTTTGTATGAGGGGCTCAAGCGATGGATGTACTCTTCTCAGCTTTTTTTTATATGGCTTGACCCCTTCCTTGATTGGGATGATATGTTAGATGATCCATGTGTCATAAGTTTTCAAGTCATCATACATCTACGCGAACACATCTTAGTACTTTTTGAAGGCTTGTCATTCTTGTTGTGTACAACATGTAGCAAGATTAACAAACTTTGGATCCTTTTATGTTCCCAGGTTTATCAATTCATGCCTCATGGTGGAACTATGGGTCTTGATATTCCTTGGTCCTTGGAACCACTCTTGCAAGTCATATAGCTTTTCCAGTGAAACCACACCTTTTGTGATAATGTGTCCTTTCATGTCATTAACACCTGCTTGCAGAGAGCGCTCATGCTCATCGTCGTCTATTTTTGCATCTTTGAAAACATCAGCGTTGGCCATAAAATGTAGTATCTGTTGATCATCATTAAACACACGTAAGTTAGTTATGTTGTCCAAGATAGATGGTTTGTACAAGATTTCAATAGTGAATCTATCCCTAATCGATGACATTCTTGAGGTTGCATTTGCTAGTGCATTGGCAATTGCATTACGTGTATGCGGCATAGCAATGATATTAAATGATTGGAAGTTTGAGATTAGTTTCCATACCTCTTCTTGGTAGTTTTTTAGATGTGGTGATAAACAGTGAATGGTGTCACATACCTACCGTACCACAATCTCTGAATCACCTACCACTTTAAGCATGACCACTTTGAGGTTGATGGCCTTTTGCAAGCCCAACACGAGTGCTTCATATTCTGTTACATTGTTTGTGCACTCAAACTCCAAGCGGTTTGACACCAGATGCTTCCTGTTGCAAGGGTCGATCAGAACACACCCAGCTCCTAAGTCATCCTATGTCTTTGATCCGTTGAAGTAAAAATCCCACAACCCATCTATACGCGGACCGCTTGATGTGCTAGTATTGCTTCTACTATTGTTGTTGCTACTACTGCTATTATGGGTACAATGTGATGTACAAGTTTCATTACCATCAGTTGGGAAAGGAAGGAGTCCTAATTGTGTGTCTGGTGGGGTTGGAGCTGGCCGTGCAGGATAACACCCCAACTTTGTCTCAAGGAGGCAGCTGCCGAACATGAGTTCTGTGAGAGCCAACGATTCATTCTCACCATTGATGGGAGTGACATTATGCTTCATGTACCTCTCAGATTCTACCCAGATTTGGTTGCACTTTCCCTTGTATGAAAGCCACATATGGGATTAGTCTGTAGCAAAATATCCATCTAGCTTGCTAGACCAGTCTCTGCTAAGCAATAAACCATATTCTTCTGGTATGTCCACAACAACTATGTTGATGCATGGGTGGACTTGACTATCATGGGATACTCATATGTTCACATCTCGTAGTTCACCAATGGTTGGTACCGAAGTTCGATCAAGTTGGATGATTCACACGGATGTCTCGCTCCATTGTGCATTGATCTTCTTAGCAATGGAGAGTGGCGTGACATTGGCTGTTACACCCAAATCAACCAAGTAGTTGTGAACATTGTAGTTAAAAACTTGAAATGAAAGTAGGAATGGAGGGAAACCTGAGTTTTCTTCATCCATCCAGAGCGTATTGAGCACTGTTGAAAGTGATCCAGGAGGAGTGCTTACTCCCCGGCTGGTAGAAGCTGCACTGTTTATTATTGTCTGTCCCAAAGTGCGTAGCAGGATATCTCATTGACTTTGGATCTTAGCCAACTTGAAAAAGTTGATGTTCACTCAAGTTTTCTTCATGTCATCAAAAATGTTGTAGTCCACAAGTGGTTGACTCACCGAGGTGTCCGGGGTGGAACGGATGTTTGTGTTATCTGGCGGAGTGTTTCACAACTTGTTGCTCATGGATGTACTCTTATCTACCGTTGTCTTCCTGGACTTGCTTTGTATTTGTTGCTTTGAGGGAGCTGGTGGATCGATCTTCCTTATCAACAGTCTGACCTTTTCTTGCATCTCCCTCAGTGTGGGGGGAGCCCCTTGTTGGGCCGTTAATATGTCATTATTATTATCACTTTTGAACGCCTATTCCACCCATTTCTACCATTCTTTATCACGTCATTTATCATAATTTATCATGTAATTCTATTTTATAATTATTTATGCTCTTATGGATGAATATTATTTCTTCTCCTTTATTTTTAATGAATTGATGATTATGCATGTTTTTACCAATGATGGTTTATTAATAAATTTGTTCACCATTTTAGCCTCCAAATATTTTCTAGATTGAAGATTTGATCATTAAATGTGCCAACTCAGAAATTCGTTGGAACAAGAAGTGACAATTTTGTATTGAACGGTTCGAGCAATTGGAGACGAATCTAGAAAATCCGAAACATGGGTTTTGCCAAAACGGACCAAATTAGTTTTTCAATGAGCATTTTTCCCAAATTTGGCCCGTACTAAGAGAAACAGAAGGTTCTCTGAAGACGTTTTTCTCATATTTGCTGTTGTGGCCGTTTTCCAAATTACCCCAGTTGCAATGCCAAATTTGACCTATTCTTGTTGAAAAATTGATGGAAAGATATTTTAGATATGATCTTGCTTGAGAAAAATCCAATTTTGTAATAGAAATCATATTGTAATCATATCTGCGGTAACTTCTCTCTGCTCTCTATGAATTTAAATGAGAACAGAGATCAGAGAAAGGGAATTATGGATTCATGATGGATGATTAGAGAGAGAATTATATGGATCATTAGATTAGAGATAGATAGGATAGGATAGGAGGAATGGGAGAATTACTATTGAAAAATTGTAACTGATATTGTTGACTCTCGTTGTTGAAGCAGATAACGAAACTATTGTAATGTTTATGCAATGATTAACATATAAAAACAGTTGCAATTCCTTCGCATCTCCTGAAGTAATCTGACGGTGCTTCACTAGCGGCTAAGGGCCCAGCCCTGGTGGATCCACTTGCTTCTTGTATCATTATTTTACAGTTCCGTGTGATGGTTTGATTTCCTTTTCATTTCTTTAATTTGTTTTATTCAGTAATCTTTTGTTTCTGAACATTTCACTGAATCGCCCTGTTATATCAAAATCGTGATTGGATTGCGTTGATAGCAAGATTATTATTCATAACTTAAAATGTCATGTTGTTCATTCTGAAATAATATTGCGTTGTCTAATTTAGATTCTGTTGTTCATTTACAGTTGCGATTGTTGTTCATTTAACTACAGTTCACTTACAACTACGATTGATGTTCACTTAATTACCATTCAATTATAACTGCGGTTGCCATTCCTATTATACCTATGGTTAATGTTCATTCTGCTAGGATAAGATTGTTGATTCACTTTAATTTACAGTTGCTATGTGTTTCCACTTAATTAGCTCTACTGTTTCGTTATATTTCAGATTGTTATTCATTTCCATTAATTTAGCTTTGTTGTTCATTTCCATTAATTTAATGTTGTTGTTCAAATAGGCTTTGTTGTTATCTCTTTCATGCAAGGATTTGATTTCACCTTTTAACTGATATTGAAGCAAGTGTGTTTTAGTGAGCATTTCCAATTGAATTTCCATTTCCAGTTATTTGCTTTAGTGTGGATTGAAAGATCAACAACTATAAAGGACACTGACTACCATTGTCTAAGTTCTCAGATTGGAAATCTTGCCTATGATTGATTTTCATTTGCATCAGTTTACGGGGGAGAGAGTTATCATTACTCAGTCCTTGACTGATGATTGTTTGAGAAAATGATTTAGTTACAGAACATTTTAATTTCTTGTTGTTCCAATTAGATTTTGTTTCCAGCATTCATTTACTTTTGCATTTTAGGCACTATACTACAAAACATTACTCTTGAGCAAGTGACCTCCTCAGATTGAGTACACTCTTGAAATAAAAAAACGTCCCTGGGTTGACAATTAATGTGAAGATAATTAGGAGTTAAAAATACACCTTTTATCACCCAACATTTTGGCATCATTGACGGGGAGAGTGTAGCCATTTCTAAAGAGTAGTGTGCATCTGATGGGTGCCTATTAGGAAAGAATTGGGTATTAAAAACGGAAGGTAAGAACCTATGTACGGAGCATGTAAAAGCCCTGCTCCCCTGCCTGCTTTCCAGCAGAATTGTTAAATAACTTAGGGTAGAAATAAATGTTTGAATTTCTGTATGAATGACTAAAAAAAAAAAATAGAAATTTTGAAAAACAAATCTCATGATTTCACTCAAGTGGTGATGTAAGCACTACCCATTTCACTAACCGATTGACAGGAACATTTAAAGAAGGAGCCTCAAAGAAACACATGAAGAACAACTTCTATTATAGTAAGAAATGGCTCACATTTCTACTTTTGAATTCCTTATCAAAAATCTAGGAGATGTGACACATATGCATATAATTCCCCCATATTCTCTACCAAATTTTCATGGCTTGACAAATGAAGATCCAGATACATTTCTATTTAAGTTCGAAATACTTTGTAGAGGATATGATTATTGTACTAATGATCAAAGGTTGAAAATGTTTCTTCTTACTCTAGAAGGAGTAGCTCTCCGATGGTTCATGAGCCTAGGTGGTAACTGCATCCAAACATGCGAGGACATGAAGAACATATTCTTGAAGAAGTACCAATACTATTGCAAATACAATGAATATATTTTCGATATGATACAAGGGGAAGATGAAAGCTTGGAGGACTATGTAGAGTGATTTCAATATAGCCTTCAAAAATAAAAGCATAAGTATTTGGAAAAAGAGATGTTAAAAACACTCCTACTCAAAGGAATCAAAGATAAATTTTTAGAACTCTTAAATCTGATAGGAAAAGGTGATGTTTTTCAGTTATCATATGATGATGTTTGTGAATTGTGCATAAGGTATTCAAGAGGAATCTCCAAGGCTGTTAAGAATTCTAGATATGTTTGTTCTTTCTTTTCCAAATCTGCTACAAGAACAGGAGACATAAGAGCTGAAATCAATGTTTTATTTGAAAATTTCAAAGTTGATTTTATTAGCTCTCTAATTTCAAAATTGGATGTTTTGCAGGTTCAGAAAAATCAAGAATTTGAAGAAGTGACTTGCCCTCATTACCGAAAGGAGCATCCCATATATAGTTGTTCTTCCTTATCTAGGATGGAAGTATCATATCAAAGAGAATAGGAAGCTGCAACAAGGTCAAAACCATGGAAATCATGGCATAAAGGTATGGTTCAAAACACTTCTTCTCCATTCTCTTACTTTCATAATCCATTATGGAATACTAATGTGTTAGGGTAGCCATGCCAATCACAATATAACCACCACCAATCTTGTCTACAAATTTGGCATGGTTCATCTTATGATTGTCTGACTACTCTCCCTCATCTTGTAGCACAAACACATTATCCATGTTCTTCATTAACTCTTCCACAACATCTTGCTTGCCTATCAAAATCATCCACTCAACCTAATCAACTACATCATCAAAATGCTCCATTCCATACACAATTTCCTGCTCAACTCATTCCACACCCTCATCATAATAAACCATTACAACATGCTTACAGTGTTGAACTGCAAAATTTATCCACCCTTCCCACCCATACTATCTCACATACACCATTGAAGAAAACATACAATGAGATTTAGAATGTTTCAAATTCAAAAATTGTAGAAGTTATGGAAAAAAATGAGGTTTCTTCTAGTTTGCATCAACAAGCCATTTTAAAAACTCAAGAACTTCATGATATGATGGCTTTGGGAAATCAAAAAAGTAAATGATATATTGAAGATTGGTTTCACTCTATCACTTGTTTGTATCATCACTCCATACTTCAACAATTTTTGACACCATCTTTTCAAGGGAAGTTGGCTTCTCATACCCTAATATTCATTAATATGAATTTTTCAAATTTTGGTATGTGCATACATGAAGCCTTGTTTCGAAAATGGTTCCATTGGAAGTACTCCTGTACGTAAACATATTCATTTTTCAAATCAGAATAGGTTAGTGTAGAAAATAAAATAAATAACGAAATAAAATAAACACATTTTTTTAATGTAAGAATAGTGTTTTTGTTGCAACACGATGTGAAAATCAACATTGGTGATAAATTTTTTAATCCATTTGTGTATGTAGATAAATTATAATGGAAACAACAGTTCTACAAACACTCATATTCATTTTTATCACCAACTTGGAAAAAATGCCTGAATATCATATTTTTTAGCTTATGGGCTTGATGAAATTTCTGAAAACATAGTCAGGACAGACATGTTTTGAAGGACAAAAAGGGAATATTTTTAAAAAAAATTTCTATCCTAAGTAGCTCTTGATATCTAGTTTCCAACCCATTTTGAATCACTCAATTTGGATTTGAAACAAAAAAGTTAGAACCAAAACATTGACAAGGTGTCTAGCAGGCAGCTCAAGAACAGAGTTGGGACAATCCGTTTTTGAAGGCCTAAATAACTATATTTTGAAAACATGTTTCTATGGTATATTTTCTTATGAATCTAGTTTACAAGTAAATTTGAATCACTCATTTTCGATATCGTATGAAAAAGTTATGACAAAAATACTGACTGTCTATTGTAAATCAGCACTCTTAAAACTTTATCTTTCCATTTGACCTATCAATTCTTCTTGTCTTCAAAACCTGTTTCTATTGGAGATAAATAAATGAATCTACTTTCATTTCCAATTTGAATCATTCAAATCCAACATCAAACGAAGAATCTATGCTTAAAATATCCATTATTGTTCTAAGTGGGGTAATCGAAAATGACTCTGTTATGCAGGTTGTTCTAAGTAAAACTGACATATCATATCATTTAATTTTTAAAACTTGTTTCTATTGAAGATATAACTTTGAATTAGCTCTCATCTAACTTTAGAATCACTCAATTTGGGAAAAAAACAAAAAAGTTGTGATTAAAACATTGCAAGTTAGCATGATTGGCCACTGCTCTCCCGCAAGTGACAAATAAATTTTACTTTGTTATTTTCTCTATGGATTTGTTATACAGAGTAACTACTTCTTGTTTTTTTCCATAATTCTTGGATTAGGGGAGCCCGATCACCTCTCTTTCTCCATGATTTAATGTTTTATTGCAAGTAGACACTCGTTTTTTTTACAAGTCCCAGGAGAATAAAGAAGGTCAATTTATGGACAAGCGATTCTTGAAATAAATTTTAATGAAACAAAGGAATTTCATCCAACTCATTACTCAACGGATTCATAACACAAGAAATGAAGAATTGATTTCTAGTTGAAGATTCATGTCATGTCACTGTTGCCAATACATTTTTCCAAAAATATCAATTTTTTTTCCTTGCCTTAAGAAATAACATCATAGCTATTGTAACTTAATTTATTTATTTACATACTATTTTTAAATAAAATGTTGTTTCTTTTCTGATTTCTCTTATATTTTTTTGTTTCAAGTGTTGCTTCCTTCAAATTGTAACCCATCCTCAGCATCAATGCAGTGAACAACTAATTCATTTTTTTCGTGCCTGCATTTGTTGTGTTGTTCCTTTTAAAGGAACAGTTGTTGTTCCTCTAAAGGAACAGCAGTCATCCCTCTTTAGGCACAACAGTTATGCGTACTTTATAATTTTGCTATTCCTTTCAAAGAAACAGCACTTTCATATGATTGTGCATTTTTTTTGTTCCTTTCAAAGGAACAGCACTTTCACATTTATGCTATTCCTTCCAAAGGAACAACATTTTTTCATTTCTACTATTCCTTTCAAAGGAACAACACTTTCGCATTTCTAAAAGAAACAACATTTTCGAATTTTTGTTGTTCCTTTCAAAGGAACAGCATTTTCGCATTTCTGTTGTTCATTTTCAAAGGAACAACACTTCCGCATTTTTGTTGTTCCTTTTCAAAGGAATAGCACTTCTACATTTCTGTTGTTCCTTTTCAAAGGAACAGCCCTTCCATATGCACTTCTGCATTTTTGTTGTTCCTTTTTAAAGGAACAAAACTTTCGCATTTTTGTTGTTCCTTTTCAAAGGAACAGCACTTTCGCATTTTTTTTGTTGTTCCGTTTAAGGAACAACACTTTTTCGCATGCATTTTTTTGTTGTTCCTCTTAAGGAACAACACTTTTTTGTGTGTATTTTTGTTGTTCCCTATAGGGAACAACACTTTTTGGCGTGCATTTTCTTTGTTGTTCCCTATAGGAAAAAAAACATTTTTGCATGTATTTTTCTTTGCTATTCCCTACAGGGAACAACACTTTGAAAGTATTTTCAAAAACAACCCTTCCTTCCTCTTGTGGGATTATTCCTAGTTCATCTCAACCACATTTTACTTATTCCCTTTCATGGCATGATGTACACTACTTTATGAGGATAAGAATTATGGATTCTATTGAAGCAAGTTAATATCATTCACATTATGATCTTTAACATGATAGTTCCCTGATTATAGATTATTTTCAAAAGGGACACAATTATTTATATACTACTTTACTGAATTATTTTCTGATGTACATGATACTAATTGATCATGTTAATACCATGATGGTTCCACCCTTCTTGGTTATAATCTTCTCTGTCTGTAATAAATGATATTATGGGTATATTTTTTTCTATTAACATGTGCAACTTCTTCCACCATCCCTGCTCTTAAGGAGTACTGAACCTCCCTCTTTTTATCATAAAAATGTGTAGTAATAGCAAAATTTTGTTCGCAGATGGAGGATAGGAGGCCTCATTACGAGCCAGCCTACCATGTTCATATGGCTGTAACAAAGTGACATTCCCATTATGGCCACCATACAAAGGTTATGATCCATTAGATAGCCAAATTATCCTTGGAATAGGAGGTCTCATCACGAACCGGCCTAATCACTTTTGCTACATCCCAGTGAATTGCAGTGTGGTTATCTGGTTACCAAGCCAGCGCACTGATCTCTTCTGTAGAACAACACTGGAACTTTCCATTTATAAATTGAGGATCCTCGCTCATATGGGTTAAAAAGCAACCCTGCCGAGGCTATGGACGCCTGCTAGCAGCAGAGGCTCTGCTTATTGTATTGAAGTTATATCTTATCGTCAATTATTACTATAATACCCCTTTTTATTCTTTCTTTTTATCAAATAAGTTATTTCCTTAAATTTTTCCCTGTTTTGAACCTTTACACATGAAAAATTGTTTTCCGATCAATCGCATCATTTTCAGCTAGAATACCATCAGCAAAACATTTTTTTGGCATATTGTTGTCCTTTTTATTTTTTTTATCTTATCATCAATCCAAAGCGTCCTATCTCTTATTCATAACTATGTTTACACATTATGCTCTCATTATAACCATACCTCTTTCCGTCCTATTAATGATGTGTACTTTGCTTCATTTATTGTTGTGTTGTTCATTCCCTTGCCTTGTCGTTAGCACAACACCTTTCATATGATTTATGGTCATGGAATTCCTTTTCCAATTAGAGGGGGGGATGTATGCATTATGAGATAGCATGCGATATAATTATTGCACTCTGCCATAACTTGTTGATTTGACAAAATATTAGTATTCCATGTATACAAACATTTTTCTGATTGAAATTTTTGCATGCATCTTATCTGTTGCTATTCGAAACTAACATTGTGGATTCAAAAACATTATATGCAAAATAGTGATTTGTTTATAGGAGAACAACAAGTATGGGAGGAAACTCTACTCGCAACATGACCACATTATTGCAACTAACAGAAGAGGCTTGAGCAACTCACGAACGCGAACAATTGTTCAAGCATGATGTGCTTGCCTAGATTCCACCTTTTGCATCACTTTCAGTATCCACTCAGCCTACCTCTGCTTCAACCAATGCCAGTCTATACATGTCATTCCGCTTTTTTCTTTTCAGAGGTAAAACTTGAGGTAAAATAGCATAATTTTCTAATTTATTATGAATTTAGGAGAATTTTATGAAAATCCATTGAGCATTATTTACAATAATTCATTCCACATCTTTACCACTTTCCATTGTTTTAAAGACATAAGCTTCTTTCAGTTTGGGGGAGTGTGTATTTCATTTATTTATTTATTATGACCATGCCATTTATATTCTTTATCATCCATTGATCTTCTTATTCATTCTCAACACCTCCCTTATTGCACGTTGTGTTACACCAAGCATCGATTTCAACAGATGGTAGCGACCACCTCAATTTGTTTTCTAGCATTGCATGAGGGCATGCTAATTCTTTAGTTTGGGGGAGGAATTGCTACGCATGATGGATGTTTTCTACTTTCTTTCTCATTTAAGGCATACAATTTCGTTTTTATACAGTGCAGAAATTAATTTTCATATATTTTTAAAACTATGAATTCAATTCTTGTGATTTCTAGAAAACACAGACATATCATTAAAATACACAAACTTAGATAATTTCAAGTTAAATTAGTTCATAAAATTTTAGAAATCATGCACTATCACCTACAACCATTTTGTTTATATCTCATGATCCGTGCATCGAAACGATCTGATTTTTGGATCATAGAAGCATTAATATATTCTAAATCTACTTGTAAAATTTCAGCAAAATCTGGTTTGTAGTTTTTGAGAAAATGGTTAATGAAGTTTGTTGTTACTTATATCATATTTTGTTGCAACTTCATATACACATAAGTTGAACGTCAATGTAAAAATTGTTACACCTTCATCAAGATTTCTAAAATTGAATATTCAGTAAGTAAGGAAGAATTCATTTGCTCTATCCATTTCATGAGCTGGGATGAATAATTTTTGTATTATTGCACAGAGTCTTTGGGTTGCATGAGGACATGCAATATATTCAGTTTTAGGTTGCATGAGGACATGCAATATATTCAGTTTCGGGGTATGTTGGTCCGTTAATATGTCATTATTATTATCACTTTTGAATGCCTATTCCACCCATTTCTACCATTCTTTATCACGTCATTTATCATAATTTATCATATAATTCTATTTTATAATTGTTTATGCTCTTATGGATGAATATTATTTCTTCTCCTTTATTTTTAATAAATTGATTATTATGAATGGTTTTACCAATGATGGTTTATTAATAAATTTGTTCACCATTTTAGCCTCCAAGATATTTTCTAGATTGAATATTTGATCATTAAATGTGCCAACTCAAAAAATTGTTGGAACAAGAAGTGACAATTTTGTATTGAATGGTTCTGGAAAATGGAGAAGAATCTAGAAAATCCGAAACACGGGTTTTGTTCAGAATGGACCAAATTAGTTTTGTGATGAGCAGTTTTCCCAAATTTGGCCCGTACTAAGAGAAACGGAAGGTTCTCTGAAGACGTTTTTCTCAAATTCGTTGTTGTGACCATTTTCCAAATTATCCCAGTTGCAATTCCAAATTCAACCTGTTCTTGTTGAAAGATTGATGGAGAGATATTTCAGATATGATCTTGCTTATCAATTTAGTGAGAACAATCCAATTTTGTAATAGAAATCATATTATAATCATATCTGTTGTAACTTCTCTTTGCTCTTTGTGTATTTGAATGAGAACAGAGATCAGAGAAGGGAAATTATGGATTCATGATGGATGATTAGAGAGAGAATTAGATGGATCATTAGATTAGAGATAGATAGGATAGGATAGGAGGAATAGGAGAATTACTATTGAGAAATTATAACTGTTATTGTTAACTCTCATTGTTGAAGCAAATAATGAAACTACTGTAATGTTTATGCAATGATTAACATATAAAAACAGGTGCAGTTCCTTCGTATCTCCTGAAGTAATCTAGTGGTGCTTCACTAGCGGCTAAGGGCCTGGCCCTGGTGGATCCACTTGCTTCTTGTATCATTATTTTACAGTTCCGTGTGATGGTTTGATTTCCTTTTCATTTCTTTAATTTGTTTTATTCAGTAATATTTTGTTTCTGAACATTTCACTGAATCGCCCTGTTATATCAAAATCGTGATTGGATTGCGTTGATAGCAAGATTATTATTCATAACTTAAAATGTCATGCTGTTCATTCTGAAATAATATTGCGCTATCTAATTCATATTCTGTTGTTCATTTACAGTTGTGATTGTTGTTCATTCAACTACAGTTCCCTTACAACTACGATTTTTGTTCACTTAATTACCGTTCAATTATAACTGTGATTGCCATTCCTACTATACCTGTGGTTAGTGTTCATTCTGCTAGGATACGATTGTTGATTCAGTTTAATTTACAGTCGATGTGTGTTTCCACTTAATTAGCTTTACTGTTCCGTTATATTTCACATTGTTGTTCATTTCCATTAATTTAACTTTGTTGTTCATTTCCATTAATTTAGTGTTGTTGTTCAAATAGGCTTTGCTATTATCTCTTTCATGCAAGGATTTGATTTCACCTTTTAACTGATATTGCAGCAAGTGTGTTTTAGTGAGCATTTCCAATTGAATTTCCATTTCCGGTTATTTGCTTTAGTGTGGATTGAAAGATCAACAATTGTAAAGGACACTGACTACTGTTGTCGAAGTTCTCAGATTGGAGATCTTACCTATGATTGATTTTCATTTGCATCAGTTTACAAGGGAGAGAGTTATCATTACTCATTCCTCGACTGATGATTGTTTGAGTAAATGATTTAGTTACAGAATATTTCAGTTTATTGTTGTTCCGATTAGATTTTGTTTCCAACATTCATTTACTTTTGCATTTTAAGCACTATACTACAAAACATTACTCTTGAGAAAGTGACCACCTCAGACTGAGTACACTCTTGAAATAAAAAATCATCCTTGGGTTGACAATTAATGTGAAGATAATTAGGAGTTAAAAAGACACCTTTTATCACTCAACACCCCTTTGCTTCTAAGACTATAATGGTCAGTTTGCTTCTGGGTTGCTTCTCGGTGTTCGTCTTTGCCATTATTTGCGAGCACTAATACGTGTTCACCACATGCTCAAAGCTTGATGGCTCATCAGGTGCAACCTATTTCATCATTGCACATGTATTCTGGTTTCTCCTGCATATTGCTTCCCGCCTTGAGTGTACGACTGTAAAAAGTATTTGTGACTCACTTCTAACACGAACAAGAGTTCTCAGGATGATGTTCTTCATGGAAAGAATAGAATTTCAGGTTTGCACACTGTTCGAGCTAGAACACAAGCTTTTGCGTAGTTTTTGGAACGAACTGGCTACTACTTGATGTGTTGCTTTCCTGTCTCTGCCTAGGTGGGTGACTGCTTTCAAATGTGTCTGATCTACGTTGTTTGAGTTCATACATTTCAATGGACAAGCTCTCGACAAGACGAGTGAGGGTCTCAATGTCAGTTGCTTCCTTGTCTCTACCCTTGCTTGTCGTTTCTTGGGACTGCCTGCTTGCATCCTTGGATTCCTTCATCAATTGATCATCCTTCATGACTCCAACTGCGCGCAAGTCTTTCTCAACATTGATAGGCTCTTCACAGTTTTCCAATAGTGTCGGTCTCACAGCTCGCTTGACGAATTGCGCAATGTTGGTTGGCAGTGCAGACATGTAGTAATCAGTGGTGATGGAGTCATGAGGCTTGGTGTCTACTGGGAACCTATTCAGTATACGCGTAAACCTCTGATTGAAATCTTTCACTTTTTCTTTTCCCTCCATCTTGAGGCTTCCCAACTCTTTGAGTAGCATGGCTGGGGTCTTGTCATCAATGAACTTCTCAAGAAACAAATGTTTGAAAGAACCCCAGTTCTGTATGGAGTTAGGTAGAAGGCTGTGATACCAAGAAGCTTCCCGATCATCCAAGGTACATGGAAATAATCTACATGCTACATCGTCATAATGTACCTCAAGGGTCTGTAGTTGTAGGTAGAAGTTGTCTAAGTGGTCTTTTGCCTTCATCGCACTATCAGGGTTAAACTTGATGTTCATTCTCTCTGCTTTCTTCGACATTTTGTGCAGAACAGCTGGGAGAGCCAATCATCCCTGAGTCATCCATACAAGATTTAGGTCAGCCATCTCTTCATCTTCTTCATACTCTTCCTCTCCTTTAGAGCCTGATGTGTCTGACTCTATGTCTATTGATCCATCTCTACCTCCAGCTCCTCCGCTGCCTTCCCCTCTGCCTCCTATAACCAAGCCTGATCTCGAGATCACAAGAGTGACTTGTTCACTTTGCCAAAGAATGGGATATTTCTTTCCATCTTAGATAGCTTCTCTTAGACCTTAAAGTGTGGCAAGGGTTGCTTCTTCCACTGAAGATACGGCAACACTCGTGGGAGTGGCCTTTGGCTTCCTCACTGCGTGTGAAAGATGTTGTCTGTCTGGGATCACTCTGACGGCTTTCGAGAACTAGCGAGTGATGGGATGATTGGAGAGAAGGTGTTGATCTCAAGTATCATGCTCAACACTAGGAGGTGAGGAGTAACCAACCACTGAGTCACATGTAGGTGAGAGAGAGTGCGAGTTACTGCCTTGACCATATGTTTGTTGAATCAGTGTGAGAAGAATTTCAGCCATGTACAACAGGCTACCCTCCTTCTAGCACCAAAAATGTTGATAGTGTTGGACCCGCTAACATTCAGGGGATCACCCCGGTATGAAGTCCCAACTAGACCTCACACCATTTGGTGTGGGAGCCCCATATGGTATGATGGCCTAGTTGCCATTGTCTTAAGGATTTGCCTCAACTCTTTCTTGTCAGCACAGGAGAGTGGTTTTCTTTGTCTTCGATAAGTGAGGTTCACATGCCTGGTGAGTATAAGTGTACTTGTGCCAATGGTTCTTTCACTATGAGGGGAAAAGGTGAAGGTGAGTTCCAAGTTTAAAGGGATCAGTCCCAACTCGGCTAGGAGCACACAACATAAAGGACATACACAGCTTATGGTGGAGCAGTCCACTCGGATGCGGCAGTCACAACATACAAGGTAAGATAACACGTACAACACTCATGGATCAGTCCAAGATGAGTGCAACAATTGTTATAGCAAGGTTCATGTGAAAGGTCTGTCTAATGTCCGACAGAGCAATCGACACGGACGGGACAACATTAATAGCATATACAACACATTTCCATTAATAGATTATGCATTACAATAAATGAATCAGTTCAGATGTAGAACACGGGTTAAAGCAACATGTATTACAAGTGTTAAAGATCAGTCTTACAACAAATAAAATACATGTGTGAAAACATGCTGGCCTGTTAATAGGCTTCTGAATTAAGTGAAATTTCCAAGACACATCGTTACACCATACATCACTAACCCCATTAGCGGGGCGTTGGAGCCACTACTTACTCCTTAAAGAAAATATTACAGACTCTCTTGGCTATGTGGGAGGAGCTGAGGTGAAAAGTCCCTTCATGTACAAATGAAGGGGGTATTTATAGCCAAGGGTGAAACTAACCCTTGTGGCTGTTCGACAACCCTCATGACCGTTCAACTTCCATGAAGTTTCGACTTACATGACTCTATGTTAAACAAGTGGGTCTCTTGGAATTCCACGTTACATCACATTGATTGAAAACAAGCCCATAGTGGAGATGTGGACAACATGACTCATGACTTGACTCGAAATGACTTGAGATGACAATGCAGGTACATTCGTGTTGTTGCTGGAGTGCATGTCGAGCTACATTGTTGCTGAGTGATGGATGTCTTCATGGTGTATCATAGCTTCACCTCTGCATGGCGAAGTGCGTAGAGTCTTCAATGGTCCTTGGCTTGCTTAATGAAGCTTTAGCATGTTTTTCATTGCTTTCATGTTGGAAGGCTTGACAGGCTCACTTGTTCGCGAAGGTGCATGTTTGTCACATTCGTCTGCTTCACATGCTTCGTTCGTTCTTCCATTGGTGAACCTGTCCATCTGCATGTGCTCCCTTCATTCATCTCATTCTTCATCTTGACATGTTTGTTGGTGTACCTGTACTTGCAGTCACTCATGATGAGATGACACCAAATCCAAAAACTCCTAGTCTACTATGACACATGATCATTCGAATGCAGGTGGCCGGGAGAGGCAGCAGGGCTGTGATGCAGGATGATGGCTCTGAGAAACTACTGATGCAAATTGTACAAGAGTCACTGAGAGATGGAGACAGGCGATCTGAGCTGACAATGATTATTTGCAAGGTCTGGCTCAGCTAGGAGGAAAAATTGCGCAAATTTTGGGAGGGACAGTTTGGGCTGCTGGAAGGTAAGGTAGGCATGCTCTACGCATTTTCTAGAACGAATAGTTAGCAGGAGCTGGATAGCCAGATTTGCATAATTTTCTAGAGGAATAGGTCGGGTTGCATGAAGGCTCAGTAGGCAGGGATTGCACAGTTTTTCTTTGGAACTACCCGGGAGACTGGCAGCCAGAACTGCACAATTCCTAAAGGGAACCGCCAGTTGGCTACAGGGGTCACTGGCAACTAGAACTGTGCAATTCCTAGAGGTAACTGCCAATTAGCTACTGGGGTCACTAGCAGCCAGAACTGCACAATTCCTAGAGGGAACTTCTAGTTGGTTTCTTTGTCATTGGCAGCAGAAACTGTGCAATTCCTAGAGGGAATAGGTAGTCTATCACTGGGAGATGCTTGCTGGGAAAGCTGTACTAAGTTCAGGAGGTTGGCCTACTGATCATCTTTGTGAAATTTCTGAGCTGAGCTGACTGATGGGCCACAAGAGGCCTACTCATGAGCACTGCGCAATTTCTGAGATGAACAATTGGTCGACTGTCCAGGTGGCCAGCATGAGTGCTGCTTGAGTTGTTTGTGGTGAGCGGTGCTTGAAATAACTAGCTTAGTGCTTCTACATTGTTTTGGTTGTCAGTCGATCAAGTCAAAAGCAAGGTGATGTTCCAACTGTCATTGAGGAGTCTGGTTGTCAGAACTTCAGCAAAAATGACTAAGTGTGTGAACAGTAGAGAGATGCATAGGTGATCAAACAAACACACACTCGCATGACTTGATGATGAAAAAATTGAACCATCCAGACAGACATGTTCAACATGACTGATCGATGGTGCAAGCGAAAATCAAGACACTTTTGATTGATCGTTCATGACTGAGACGACGCTTGCGCAGCAGTGAATGTGACTCCATGTGTGAGTGCGACAGGTGCTTTCATGGAAAACGTAGCAAACACATACGAAACAAAGACTTTGAGCATAACTAGAACACGGTCGCAAGCATGACTTAGAAATCAACATGCAGAGACTTGAGTGCAATAAACAAGCAAGGCGAATGTAAAGACCCACAGGATCTCACGGAGTGAACCCGAGTGTGTTCAGTGATCAAGTGAAACTCTCCAAAGGAGGCTCCGAAATTGGTGCAAGCCAAAATTTTGGAGGGTGGTTGCAGCCGCTTCAACAAGTAGGCCTTCATCTTGACATCCATACCCCTCAATTCCATTTTTGACCAATTTTCTCATACCTTCCTCCCTTGCAAAAAATCAGCTTGTTTAGTTTAACATTTACATTTCTAAAGTGAAAACCAAAAGACTCTTTTCTAAAAAAATTAGCTAGTGCATGCATATATTAGTTTTAGCAATGTTAGGATCATTCCTATGCTTACTTAATCTAGATAACTAGATGATAGAATGAAAGGTTAAATTAGGTCTCTTCTGTAAGTAATGTGGTCAATTCTTAGCTAGGTAATTTCATGTCATTTCATAGCACTTTCTACTCAGCACTTTCATTTCCTTAACATAGGCAAGCATTGACTTTCTGCATTAGAGGTAGCTTTACATTCACTGTCAGTAGTCAGCCTCCTTCTATTCAATAGAAGACTGGTTAGAAAAACCCTAGTGGTCTATCACCCCAGTTGAGAAGTGACAAGAGTATATTGTTGCATCTGTTGTGCATATAGCACTGTCACCTCCAATTTTATACGAACCCTGGGTTGACAAAGTAAATTTGGTCACCCTAGGAGTTGTAGCATCCTTACTACAATGTTGGGGCTCATCCATGTGTTGGAGAAGGTATCTACAACTCCGAAAATGAGGAGTTTGTTTATCAAAAAGAAAAACTTGAAGAAGTCATTAAAATAAAATATATTTTAGCCTTTCTACTAGAATAAAAACAAGTAACATGTGAGAAACTAGAAGAAGAGAACAAGAATTTAAAACAGAAGTTTCTCAAGGTAAAGGAGGAAATGATATCAAAAAGATGAAAAGATGAAAAATTTTCCTTGAAATTCAAATTAGAAGAAGCTAAATGAAAGGAACAAGTTCTTCAATATTTGATCCATGAATGGGAAGAGAATGTTATGTAACTAGCTCACAAAATAGAAGAAATGATAGATCAACGACTTCAAAATCAACCTCTTCGAGGGGGCAACCTCCTTTACATTACACAAGTGAAAAATTCTTGGATGATAAAAATGACAAAACCTCCTTTCTATATATAGGAGTCTAAGGGGTCACAATATAATCAAAGTCGACATAACAATAATAATATCAAGGAACAACAATAATAATAGTGGGCTTCTATGGGCCACAATAATAACAATATGGTGACAATAGGGGCACAATAATAACAATAAGGGATACAATGACAATAGTTATGGTGGAATCACTGGTATTATAGGGACCTAACATGCCCCTCTCCTTCAAAAAAGTGTTGTCCTCAATGCTTGAGTAGTTCTGGATGCTTTTGTATAAAATTCTCATCCTCCCATGTGGAATCTTCAGCGAGTAAGTTCTTCCACTTGATGAGATACTCTGAAATTGATTGATTTCGTAGATGTAAAGTTCTTGTTTCTGTGACTACTTCAGGTTCCAATATGATTTTTCCTTCCTCGTCAAGTTTTGGCAATATTTTTTGAATTGGGAGCTTGTCACCTATAACCTTCTTTAATCATGAAACATGGAAAACTGGGTGCACTTGAGAAGCTGCAAGAAGCTCCAATTTCTATGCCATAGTACCAATCTTTTGCAACACCTTTTAAGAACCATAATACTTTGGTGATAATTTATTATCCTTCTTATCTTGCTTGAGGGGCATTTGTTTATATGGTTGTAGCCATAGGAATAATGAGTCACCTACATCAAAACTTTTTTCGCTGCGATGTTGATCTACTTGTTGTTTCATTCTATTATGCGCCAAAGTGAGGTTATCCTTTAAGAGTTGGAGAATTTGTTGTTAATGCTTGATGTGATCTTCCACTGCTTGAACCTTAGAATTTTCTCTTAAATATGATGTGATGGATGGTGGATGATAACCATAAAGTGCCATAATGGGTCATTTTTGTTGCAATATGGAAGGAATTGTTATACCACCATTCAGCTAGAGGCAACCATTTGATCCATTGTGTCTTTTTATCAGATACAAAGCAATGAAGATATCCTTTCAAACATTTGTTTACTATCTCAGTTTTCCCATCAGATTGAGGATGATAAGATGAGATATGAGCTAACTGAGTACCAAGACAATAAAATAATTATGTCCAAAAATTTCCAGTGAAAATTGGATCTCTGTCGCTTACAATGATCTTTGGGTTTCCATGTAGCTTTTGAATTGTTTCCATAAATGCAGTAGAAACTGTATTAGCTTTAAATGGATGAGATAATGCACAAGAGTGTCCATACTTGGTAAGTCTATCAACTACCACCATGATGACACTTTTTCCTTCGGACTTGGGTAAACTTGTGATAAAATTCATTGAAACCTCCTTCCAACATTGGCTTGGAATGGATAAAGGTTGTAATAGACCTGGGGTATTAATTGTTTCAACTTTATTTTTTTGGAAAATCAAACATTCCGCCACAAACTTTTGAATATCCAATTTAAGGCCATCCCAAAAAAATTCCTTCTTAACCCTGTGGTAAGATTTTAAAAATCCTGAGTGCCATCGTAAGGGAGAGGTGCACAATTACATAAGAATCTTTTGTGTGAGTTGGGAATTCTAACATAGATATAAGCGATCTTTGTACCATAAAAAATAATTTTTCTAGCTAAATGTATATGATGTACTAGGATCGTGTTGTACCTTTTGAATGAGTGCCCACAATTTTTCGTCATTCTTCCATTCGTTCCTTGTTTCATTTATCCAATGTGGTTGGATAATAGAAATAGCGCAAAGTAATTCTTCCAAATCCTCATCCTTTCATGAGAGTGTATCTGCCACAACATTTTGCTTCCTTTTTTTGTAGATGATTTCAAAGTCATAACCAACATCTTTGTGACCCATTTTTGTTGCTCTTCTAAAGATAATCTTTTTTCTAAAAAGTATTTAAGACTATCATGATCCATTTTTACCTTGAAGTGTCTCCCCGTTAGGTAGGGTTGCCATTTCTTAAATGCATGTAGTATTTCCAGCATTTCCTTCTCATAAATAGCTTTGTGTAAATACTTTCCTTTGATTAGACGACTTTCTAAAGCAATGGTTCTTTATTCTTGCATTAAAACAACACCAATTCCATTTCCTGAGGCATCACATTCCACAATAAAAGTTTTTGTGAAGTCTGGTGTAGCTAAGACCGGTGCTTGGCACATTGCCTCTTTAAGATGTTCAAAGGCCTTCGTTGATTCTGGAGTCCATGAAAATGCATCTTTCTTCAATAATGTTGTTAGAGGTGTTGCTATTCTCCCATAATTCATTCTTAACAAACTTGTAATAATACCCTGTCAACCCAAGAAATCCTCACAAATTCTTTATGGATGTGGGAATTTTCCATTCCTTAATGGCTTTAATTTTTCTAGGGGCTACCTTCACACCTTCATGAGATACAATATGCCACATATATTCCACCTCTTGTGCTTCAAAGAAACATTTGGAGCTTTTTTCATATAATTGTTTCTCCTCCAATAGTTCGAGCACCCTATCAACATGTTGAACATGATCCTTCCAAGACTTGTTGTGGATTAATATATCATCAAAAAATGCTAACACAAATTTTCTAAGGAAGGGTTTGAAAATGGAATTCATCAAACCTTGAAATGTAGAAGGTGCATTGGTAAGGCCAAAAGGCATGACCAAAAATTCATAATGACCTTCATGAGTTCTAAAGGCTATTTTTAGAATGTCTTCAGTCTTCATTCTGATTTGATGATATCCTGAACAAAGATCCAACTTGGTGAAGTAAATTGATCCATGCAATTCATCCAATAATTCATCAATGACTAGAATGGGAAATTTATCTTTAATAGTGAGATTGTTGAGCTCCCTATAATCCAAACACATGTGCCATGATCCATCCATCTTATGCACCAATACTATTGGAGCAGAGAAAGAACTTTTACTAGGTTGAATTATACCAGCCTCTAACATTTCTGCAACCATACATTCAATTTCAATCTTTTGGGCATAGGGATATATGTAAGGCTTGATGTTTGGAGAAACACTTCCTTGAATCAAATGAATAGCATGATCATGATCACGAATAGGTGGGAGGCATTTGGGAGTCTCAAATACCTTGGAATGATCGTCCAAGACTTTTTGGAGATCTAGAGAAATAGATGATTTTGATGTGGGAACCTCTAGCTAACACAATTGTGCAATTACGCCTTGTTGTTCTTTCTTTAGAAGAGTTTTCATTCCATTAGAGTTGATTATCTTTCCATGTTTCCCTGCGATACCCCTTAATTCAACTTCCTTTCCTTCTGGAAAAAATAAAAAATAAAAAATAAAAAATAAAAAATAAAAATAAATAAATAAATAAATAAAAATAAAAAATAAAAAATAAAATAAATAAATAAAAATAAAAATAAATAAATAAAATAAAAATAATAATAATAATAATAAAAAAAAAAAAATCATGAAAAGTTCTTGAAAATTAAAAGTTATTGCACCCAAGGATTGTAGCCATTAGACTCCTAGTACAACATCAGCACCACCCATTGGAATGGAAAGCATTGAGCTATTCAATACATATTCTCCCATGGATAGCTTGATATTATGGCACTTTCCAAAGTCATTTATGGTTCCTCCACTTGCGACCATCACTTGACACTCTGGTGCTGGATATAGGAAGAAATTCAATTCCTTGGCTATAATATAATGAATAAAATTATGGGTACTGCCCGTATCAATAAACACTATTACCCTTTTCTTCTTGTTATGTCCTTCTATTTTGATAGTTTGAGGAGTGCTAATTCCAGTCAATGCATTACAAGATATGGTTGGATTCATTTATTCTTTCTCCAAGGTTTGTTCCTGGTGTATATCCTCTTCTTTTGACGTTTCTTATTCCTTTTCTTCCTCCTCTTCACAATCTATGTAAAATAATTTCTTCTCATAACACTTATGACCTTTAGTGTATTTTCTATCACAACTTTCACAAAGCCCTTTTTCTCTTTTTTCTTCCAATTGTTGTGGTGTCAACCTTATAGGTTGTGGAAGGCTAGGGGAAAAAACACTTCCATCTTTATAGTTGTGAGTGGTAGGCTTCCTTGTTTCCATAATTTTGCTTTCCATTTTTCTTTCCAACCTAAATGCCTTCTCCAATGAATCAGGTTCCCAAAGGAGAACCTTATGTTGGATGTTATTCTTTAAAGTCCCTATGAAAACATCAATCCTATGCTCCTCTAGAGTAGCTTTTACTGTTATATTCAATTTTTGGAAGTCCTCAATGTGCTCCATCATTGAACCCTTTTGTTTGAGATTTATCAATTTGCTAAAAAAGGTGTTACTTTTCGTATCCTCATAATGTGCTATCATTTCTTCCGTAAAAATTACCCAAGTGACAATTTGTTTACTAGATAAAAGCCATTGATACCATACAAACGGATTTGGTTCCAAATATAAAGTTGCAATGCATACCTTTTGTGTGTTTTTCACATTATGGAGATCGAAATATTGCTCCATCTATAGTATCCATGTTATGGGATCCTTGCCATCGAACTTCCTCATATCGATTTTCGGTACATGGTGGGTCTCCAATCCAACGTTAGTGTCTATGAAATCATGATTAACATTTCTTATGTTCTTATCATGATTTTCCTTTACTACCCTTTCGCCATTAGTAAGCATTTCTTGTAGCAACTTTGTCAAATTTGTCTTCAAATCTTCCACGTTGCCTTTAAGCTTTTCTTTTATACCATCCATCTTAGCTTCCACGTCATTCATATTAGCTTCCACGCCTTTCTTTAAGCCATCTATCTTAGCTTCCATGCCTTTATTTAAACCATCCATCTTATCTTCCATGCCATCCATCTTAACTTTCACGCCTTTCTTTAAACCATCCATCTT
Organism: Pinus tabuliformis; assembly: GCA_031772625.1. Classification (NCBI taxonomy): domain Eukaryota; kingdom Viridiplantae; phylum Streptophyta; class Pinopsida; order Pinales; family Pinaceae; genus Pinus; species Pinus tabuliformis. The sequence continues at coordinate 1,937,101,076 of CM062818.1, read as the reverse complement.
AGCTTCTGTTACTTTTTGTGAGAGTGAATTTTTTTGCACTTGGTCTCATAATTTTGATATATCCAGTTGCATTTCTTCCTCTCCTTCATGAGTCATCCTAGAGCTTTCAAGTTGTTTACTAGGTGTTTCCATTTTATTTCTTCGAGGCATCAATTAATGATAATTATGCTTCACTATGCCCTTTCAATTTATTCAAACTAATTTTTCAAACCAAACTTATGCAAAATTAAACAAAAAAAAACTACACACATTTTTTCACTTTGTAGGAGCTTGAAATTGAATCTATTTTATCTCTATAATTTTGGATCTCCAAGGTCTGAAATTGCTTCTTGCGGTAGCCCTCTGAGTCCTCTTTCCAACCCTGCAAGTCTAATCAATATTGGATTCTCCAAGGAAGAGTTATGAAAAATCTCCCATGATGACCTGATTATAGACTAGTTTAGTAGATTGAACTTGTATGAAGTTCCACATGTCGCTGTTTCGATCTTAGGACCTGAAACTAATACACAGAAAAATAAAAGCTATCCTCTTTCTATAAATTTTTACTAAATTTCAATCTGATGCTCAGAGAAAAATTTACGACGATCTTACCCTGGTCACCTATTTGAGATATAATTCAGGAACCTGCAAAAACCCTAACTTCCTTGGATCCTAGCTCCGAAACTATAGCGAGAAAATATCTGAAATTCGGACCTGAGGTTCATCGAGATTTTGGCTCAAATGGGTTTTAATTTCAGCTTCTAAAACATCTTAGAAACAAAGTTATAGTGAAAATTCCATGATGACCTATTTGGAGCAGCAAAACCCTAGAATCCAAAGGCTCTGAAACCAAATGTTATGTAACCAACTCACAAAATAGAAGAAAAGATAGATCAACAACTTCAAAATCAACCTTTTCGAGGGGGAAACCTCCTTTACATTACACAAGTGAATAGTTCTTGGATGATACAAATGACAAAACCTCCTTTCTATATATAGGACTCTAAGGGGTCACAATAAAGTCAAAGCCGACATAACAATAAAATATAAGGGCATAACAATAATAATAGTGGGCTTCTATGGGTCACAATAACAACAATATGGGGACAATATGGGCACAATAATAATGATAAGGGCTATAATGACAATAGTGATGTGGGAATCATTAGTATTATAGGGACCTAAGAGAGAATTGTTAGGGTCTTGAGGCAAAGGTCATTTCTCTGAGAACAGACCTTGAGACGATGAAGATTGAGAAGATGAAGATAGAGAGAAAGAGTTTTTTTGGAGGAGATTTGAGATTTGTTTCCATGAGAAGTACCTATCTAAAAGGTATTATGACAATAGGGTTAAAGAGTTTGATGAGCACAAATTAGGACAACTTACAGCTAATGTTTACACTAATATGTCCTTGGAGTTGTTGGGGTATGTGCCTTATATCAAAGATGAGAAAGTAAAGATTCAAAAATGCCTCAGTGGACTACCATAAGCTTACATGGATAAAATTGACTTTTATGAGTAAAAAAAATGGAGGAAACTATCTGAAAGGTGAAAACTATGAACAGTCCATGCATAAAAATGAGTTCTGAGCTAATTGGAAAGCAAGAGGTAGGCCCAATTTTAAGGGAAAATGGTAGAAATATTCAATACATCAGCTAGGGGGGAAAGAATTTGAAGTTCACCACTCATGTCAAGGGTGATTTTCAACAAAGATATGTTATTTCCAATATATATTGACCCTCTAAAACAATGAGAGAAGAATCATAGGGATTCAAAAGAGGACCCACATAGTGTTGGACATGTGGAAAAAACTACATGCGGAAAGATTTCCCTCAACAATAGCAAAATGGACCAAGGTTGTATAATGTGTAAGAGACAGAGATAGTGAATGATGTGGCTAAAAACATGCCACGAATCGATGCCACGTTGGATAATAGGTAGGCCAATCATCAAGTTTCATTGATCGAGACAGAAGGTATGGTCGATAACTAACCTATTTCAATTTTAATTGAACTACACTCTAAATTCCATCATGTTATGCCAAAGCTCACAAAAAGGTGTGCAATGCATAAGAAATCCCATGAAAAGACATGGTTGGATTAGTTATCTACTGGAACCAAAAAGCAAGTTGTAGACATGGTGGAATCATGCCCAACTGTGATAAACGCCATGCCCACATCAATCAACTTAAATATGTTGTCGTTGGGTTTGTATGATGTGTTAGTCGACATGGGATGGTGACCCACAAGAAAAAAATTGATTGCTATAATAAGTCGTTGGAATGTCTCGGTGACCAAGGATAAAGAGTGACAATGCATGGAATAAAGAAACCAATCACTGTCAGTAAAATATCAGTGCTACAAATGAAAATATACAGTCAAAAAGGGTGTGCCTTATACACAATCTAGGTGACCAATGAATCATAAAATAATGGGGGGAAAATGGAAAATCATTTGATATTAAAACAATTTAGTGATATATTTCCTCAGGAAATACCAGGATTTCCACAAAGAAGAGAAATTGATTTCTCAATTGAGTTATTGTGAGGATCAACACCAATGTCAAAAGCTCCATACAGCATGAGAATGTTGGATCTAGTGGATATGAAATTATAATTGAAGGAAATAATGGAAAAGGGATATATCAGGCCCAAACTATTTCCATGGGGAGCACCGTCACTATTTGTGAAAAAGAAAGATGTCACACTAAGACTGTGCATAGACTACAAGGAGTTAAATTAAGCTGCAGTAAAGAAAAAGTATCCTCTTCCTAGGATTTATGATATGTTCGATCAAATGAGAGGGGTTGTGGTATTTTCAAAGGAATATTTTAGATTTAGTTACCATTAGGTCAGGATTAAACATGAATACATCCACAAGACAACCTTTAGAACCAGGTATGGACATTATGAATTTGTGGTGGTGTCATTTAGTCTTGCAGATTCTCCAACCACATTTATGTGTCTAATGAACAATTTCCTTAGCCATATTTGGACAAGTATGTGTTGGTCTTCATAGATGACATCTTGGTTTACTCTAAAACCAAGGAAGAACATGAAGAACGTTTGAGCGAAATGTTGCAATTGTTGATAGAGCACAAGATATATGCCAAGCTTATTCCTTGAATCACAAGTTCAATATTTGGGACATATTGTCTACAAGGAAGGAGTGGTAGTAGATAATAAGAAGATAAATTCTATACCCCTCAAAATTTTATAGAATTTAGATCCCCCATGGGATTGGCTAGATATTATTGGAGGTTCATTCAAAATATTTCAAATATTGGACATCCAATCGTAGCCTTATATAGGAAATGAGTTAAGTTCTAATGGACATAAGAGTATGTTAGGTCCCTATACTACTAGTGTAACCCCTTATTGTTATTAGTACAACCCCCTTATTATATTGTTGTGCCAATGTAGTCCCATATTGTTATTATTGTGCCCCATATAAGCCCACTATTGTTATTATTGTGCCCTTACAGTATTATTGTTATGTCGGCTCTGATTATATTATGACCCCTTAGACTACTATATATAGAAAGGAGGTCTTGTCATTTGTATCATCCAAGAATTGTTCATTTGTGTAATGTAAAGGAGATTGCCCCCTCGAAGAGGCTTATTTGTAAGGCGTTGATCTATCTTTTCTATATTTTTGTGAGTTGGTTTCATAACATTTGGTATCAGAGCTATGGATTCTAGGCTTTCGCTACTCCAAACAGGTCATCATGGAATTTTCTCTATAAATCTTTCGCTACAAAGTTTCAGAAGCTAAAAAAAACCCATTTTAGAAGAAATCGGTCTGAATCGTGCTTCCGAATTTCAGATCTTGTCTCGCTATACTTTCGAAGATATGATCTGAGGAAGTTAGGGCTTTTGCAAGCTCCAGAATTTCATCTCAAACAGGTCATCGTGAACTTTTCACTATAATATTTGTTCTACGAAGGTTCATACTCTAAAATTAAAACCTATTTGAACCAAAATCTTGGTGAAGCTCGCGTACGAATTTCAAATCTTGTCTCGCTATATTTTTGGATATATAATCTGAGACATTTAGGGTTTCTGCAAGCTCCCGAATTACATCCTAAACAAGTGACCTTGGGAAAATCATCATAACTTTTGTTCTAAGCATCAGATTGAAATTTCGTAGGAAGTTTCAGAAAGAGGACTGCCTATAGTTTTGGCTACATACTCATGTATAAATTTTGTACATGATGCTAAGAATATGTTGATTTATTTGTGATATAGGTGGAATCTGAGGGAGAATTCCAACCAGAACCATAGTTCATTTTGGACCAAAAGTAGATTGCGTTTCATAATTGAGTAATAGAGAAGGTCAAGGTGCAATGGACGCACTTTGGACTAGATGAAGTCACCTAGGAAATGGTTAAATATATGAGGTATCATACCCATTTTTTTTATTATTTAAATGAATGTAGGGAGTTGTAGATATGTAAATCTCATGGTTGTATTTTTCGTTCTGTATATGGAACACTAAGTAGGGTGTTCCTTTAAGGGGTGGGGTATGTAACAACCATTTTTGCTACCCCCCATGTAAGAAATAAATGTGAATTTAAAATACAAAATGGTTGAGCTAGAGGACTGGACATAGGTTCAAAGTTTTGAGGACGTAGAAGTTACTTATGTTATGTTTAAACATAGAACAACACCCACTTCATATATTTTTCCCGTCTATATCCCTAACAAATTAATGGTTTGTTGGTGTAAGAATTGGAGTTTTGTATGGGTGGTTTGAAGCAAAGGACGAGGCCCCATATTTTCCTTGTCCTCGAGGTACATGTTGGGAAATTAAAAATGCAAGAGAAGGGACAAAGGAGTTGATGATGATATAACATGGAAATAGGAAAGTAAATGAACACGAGAGCGAGTACGAGAACACATAGAGGGGTGAGGATGAAACACATAAGAGAAGAGAAGAGAAGAGAGGAGAAGAGGAGAGGAGAAGATTGGATGTCATTCCCTATGATTTTGGTGTGGCTAATGTTGTTTATCAGTGTTTTGATGGGCCAATGAAGACCCAATCGAGATAATGACTCTCTCATGCTTGTTGTCTCATCTAATAAGCCTTTATGTTATTTCCTTAGGGTTGATAAATCACTTAGATGTTGCTTAATGGGGTAATAAACCACTTGGGTAGTTATTAGAAGGATGATAAACCACTTGGCATGATGAGACACTCAGGTTCTTGTTATCTTAGATGATAAACCTAGAATTTCTTGCCTTGGGGCTAATAAACCACTTAGAGCTTGTTGAATGGGCTGATAAACCACCTGGATAATGGACTCTAGACTCCTGCAGAGCTTTCCTTGAAAATCCAACCGATAAACCACCCTTAGAGTGAGATAGTTCTCTTGACTAAGAAAAACATCACTAAGCCTTCGGTGAATCCTTGTGATCTATTTCAAAGAGGCGAAAAAGTCACTACAGTGCTTACCACATGAGGCAGTTGATAAACCACCTGGATAGTGCACTCCCTCTTTTGTTCGGTTGACTTGATATCAGTGTAAAATTCCCTTGAGAAAATAACTCATCATCCTCTGAATCTGGCTTTAGGGTGGTTAGTTATAAGAAATATTACATTGTAGCTGGACCACGGTTGGGTGGAGACTTGAAGTCCCTCCTTCAGTTGCCAACCATTCATTTTAATCATATAAGTTTATTTACTTGTATATGTCTATATTTGTACCATGGATCGATGATCAATTTCTTGTATATGCAATGGTGTATGGATTTGTATATTATGTGAAAGGTTACTAATATATCTATATGTTCATGTGAATGTCTTTCTTTATGTGTCATCATGGCTATGGTGACTCTTATAGATCTATGTGTTTGTTGTTCATCTCATGAATTACAAATCTAATTATATGAATATGCATGATCGCGAGATGTGCTTTAGCTACTTTATTGTAGTGTGTGAATTTAATGCTCATAGAGGAAGTATGTTACATGAATTCTTTGTGAAGTCTGACTTTTAGATTCTAAATTTTATGTAGGCTCAAGTATGAATCAATTCTGCTAGACCCCTTTAATATTGTCATGGTTTATGTTATATGGCTTGGCTGAAATTTGATCGGGCTTGGGATTTCATCATTGAGAATTTAGTACTTTGGGCAATGCCCCGCTTTAAGGAAATTCTACTATAAATCCTTATAGTTTCCCTTCATGCAAGTTTTGGTAGAATTCTACACATGTATCTTGGGTCATATTATTCTTGGGTGAACACCATATTTGTCTCGATGTATTTCTACTTTTCTATCATTAGTCATAACCATATAGGAAAAGGGTTTGATATCTATAGGACTAGAGAATGTAACCAAATATTTGGGCATCCAACTAACCATCATTTATGCACTATCAAATAGGACCGAATATGTGATTGTCTGAATTTTAGAGGTGGGGTAGTTTATCCTGGGTTTGATGCATTAGCACATTGTCTTATAGCCCCATATGTCTATGGAGCTAGATACTATATCAAAGTATTTGTTGGGTTTGGAACCTAATGATCTATAACATACCTTAGGTAAATATTTCTCTCCATGTAAATAATTGTAATTATTTAAATGACTAAGAGAGCGATATAAATTCCATTGCTTGACGAAGGATATTACTTGAGGGAGTTGTAGTTTTAAATATAAGCCATGGGTTGGATGAGAACATTAAATGAGATAATTGTGCATTAAATTTAACTTAAGAAATGAGGATAAGTCCATGTGTCCTTTAGCCCCAACCACAAGGAAGAAGAGGGAAAAATTTAAAGATAGGCATGGGCTGCATTGTTAGGCAGTTGACAGTTTTGCAATCGTGGGGAAAGATGGGTAGTTAGTCCATTCAGAAAAAGGAGGAGGACCTTCATACATTCATACTCTATCAGATATGTGGTCTCATATACACTCTTATTCATGCAAATAGGTATAGCATCCATAGCTATTGTGGAAGAGGGAAGAGCTAAAAAAAGTGAAAAGTGATGTCTCCCATTGGACTCACTCAGAGCACCCATTGAGGAATCCTCTAAGAGAGGCTTGCTAGGTAAAATATTACAGAGAGTGGAGAATTTTCTAAGGGCTGAAGAACCCATCAAAAACTTGGGATTGAAGAACCTATTGTATTAGGAAGAATCGCTTGGGTGCATGTGAGATTGGTGAACCACCAAGAGTTTCCTTGGGGGAAAAAGCTCTAGTGCTTGTCTCACTAATGAACGACTTGGAGAGGTGACTTATTCCACATTTAAGTAGTTTATCCACTAATGAAACTTCCTTGGTGTGGACTCTCTTCTCTTGAAAGTGATTTGAACTCTTTGTATTGTGATATCCTAGCATGGATGTTCATAATGTATGAAAATTTTGAGAGGACTGAGGGAAAAATTTATGTAGTTGGTGGATGAAGGTAGAGTGGCCTTGAGACATCCTATTTTAGGTGTTGCTTTGGTTGAAGTTCCCTCTTAAAGCACTCCACCTCAAGCTTTGGAATCTAGCTTGGGTGTGACAGCTGCAAGTAATAATGGTTGTAGCTCATCTATGGTTGAGCAAAGAGTTGTAGTTTGGATCTCAGTTTCCAACTCTAGTGTTGAACTCATATAAGTGTTTGTAAATGCATTTCTCTTTATTGAGTTCATGTTGAAGTATTCCATTGGTGTTGCATTCATTGTATGAATGATTTTTGGTTCACTATGATTTGAATGGAAATTCTAATGAATGTGTTCCTTTTTGCTATAGTGTTGCACTAATGCTCTTTATGCAGGAAATACACAAATTTAACCACCTATATGAGTGATGTATGCACTAAATAACATCATTATATGTAGGATGAGCATTGGATGTTTACTCTGTAGCTCAGGCCTATCGTAATCAATATTTGATGACCATATCTATGGACTATGTTTCAAAATTGGACTAACATGAATAGGAGGATTGTAGGCTTCTCATAATGTTATTCATGTGCCTTAATGTATGGTATGTGCTTATGATCAAACTTAAAAGGGGGATTGCCTATTTGTTCATGGAATGTTAATTTCCTTGTGACGTTTTGGGGCACTGTATGCTTTCAAGTTGCCTTTATAATTTTTATTATTCTTATTCGTTCCTTAAAATAGACCTACAAATCTATGGAACAATATCAATGTTGGGCATGGAATCCCCCCAAGCCATGTTTTTGGACTCAAAGCCCAAGTTTTGACCGAATATTACTATAAAGCTTAGCTAATTGCGAGCGAGGGGCGCGAAAGTATGATAGAGTCACAGGGTTGTTCGCCCTAGTTTTGTAATGTAACGTTAGCTAGATAGACCTACCCATGGTCCGCGGACCATGGGATTATATAAATAGAGCGAGGCTCTAAGTAGAGAAGGAGGAGAAGTAGGAAAAATTCTAAGTGACTGAGTCGAAGTGAAAAGTGTGTCTTTGGGTCGTAGAGTAGGAGAAGGCTTTGCAGCTGAGTGCGCAGAGGCCTAGTAGTCCGCAGCTGAGTGCGCAGGACGAGTCGAGTCTGTAACCAAGGAAGGAATTAATAAAGAGAAGTTTTGTCATAATTTTGGGTATATGTTCTTGGGTTAATGCATGTTTGTTATGATTTACAAATATACTATTTATTTACTGCACACACCTGTATGAATGATTTATCTTGTTAAGTATAACTTAAAGCACGCAAGTAGGCTAAGATAAGAAACTAACATTGGAATACCAGTAAGGTCTTGGGTAATAACACAGAAGCATGGTGTTCAGCCCATGGGTAGGGATGCGCTAAGGCATTATATCAAACTACGAGGTATGGGAAAGTGCGCGAAGAAACCTGCGCACAAGGTCAACCTGTGGACCACCTGAACTCATCAAACATCTCCAGGGTGTGGAAACCTTGTTCTAGCACCCTCCCATACTACTTCGGGTGAGACCTCAGTCCGCGCCCCGCGGACTGTTGCCGAAAGGGCCAGTAGTACCGAGATTTGTTTGGCTAAATTAACTCCAAACCTGGGTCAAGCCCCACTAAGCCAACAATCGACATGTTTCCACAAATAATTAAGATTCAAAGGGATCACAGACATCTAAGAGGCTGAATGGGTGATTCCATGGACTATGTTATGCATTTTGGTCATTGTTAACACAGAAAAATCATACACACATTTTTACAATCCAAATGACACCCAAAGTCATCCAGCAGAATGTACAGGTGAAGACTTTCCAGCTGAAAAAAATCATGAAATACAAAAATAAAAATTTCTCCCAAGGTCTAATTATAAATTCTACTCTTGTGGATCATCCAAAGGCAGAAATTAGTGACCGCGTGGTTGTTTCTTAGATAGTCATGTGGTCAAACAAAATTCTAAGTCAGCAATCTGGGACCACTTCACACACTTGGAAGATGGGATTCCCTAACATGTACTAGTCAAGGACAGTAGATTTCGAGTTTACTTGGATATATACATCCCTTAAAGGATCCTCTTGTCCTACTCATAAGTCATTTTCTCATTAATGAACCAAGAGAGGGAAGAGGAATTCAAAATTCTATATAAAAAGACCATTGGAGAACCAAAAACAAGAAGTAAAGAATTGTTATGCTAGCATAATTGCTCCTCGACAATCCAACATTCTAGTCGGAAGAGGATTTCACCATTGAGAGAATCTACATACTTCTTTGAGAGAGAGAAGAAGCTTGCAAGAAGATTGAGGAAAGGAATTTCCTTATTGAGGATTTTTTAGCACCATTTCTCAAACAATTCTCTCCAAGCATTTTATTATTCATCTATTGTATCTCTTCTACATTTAGCAGTTAATAAAGGGAACCCTTTTCCATTACTTTGTTGATGTGTTCGCTTCATCAAGCATTTTTTATGTGTTTGTTTCTTAAGTTTTAGTTTATGTTTATGTATGCATTATTTTCACTATTTACAATGCTTTGTTTACCCAAGTTTGTCCACTAACAACAACCAATTCTCTATATTTTCTTTGTTGGGAACAACCAACTACAAATGTGTCTTTAATACTCCATAGAAACAAACACACCAATACAGATTTGGTGACTCCACTATTTTCCTCTCTTTACTCTAACGGTTGTTGTTGCATAACCTTCTCTATGCATTATCACTCCACTGTGCATTTATCACCTCTCTGGAATTTTTACAGGACCTTCTGGACATGTTTTCGGCCTATAAGCTTGATTGTTCATTTTTTTCATCCAGTTGCACGGCTTTTGTCGCAGATAGATGCGTCGTCAGCATGCCTTTGCATAGCAAACAAATGTGTGGTTTATATAAAGCACAATAAACCATTGTAATTTTTCTTTCCTAGGTGATTGGCAACCTTTAGTGAATTTCCTTCACCTTTGCACATTTTTTCCAATTAGTTCAAATTGCCTAGTTGCTTTACTAATCACTATTAGTAGAGTAATTACATCATATTTTATTTTTAATTTCATTTCTCACATAGATTAATTAGGGGGAAAAGTAAGTGGCCACATTCCACATATATTTTTCAAATTATTTTGTTATTTTTCACAAGTCACATAGCTTAATTAGTAAAGGAGTAAGTGGCCCATTATCCACATATCTTGTTACTAACCAAGGAATTTTTGTTTCATTAGTTTATGGGACTAGGACAAAGTGTTACTATAGAAAGCAAGTAATCTATGCTTCCCTTGCATATTTTAGATGAACCTGGGCTTGCATATGAAAGATTTCTTAAAGAACTTGTGTTTTGCATCTCTCTTTAGGCACACATAGTGTAATAGGAAAAAAGTGAGTAGCCCACTATCCACATATTATTTTTTTTTCATGCAAGGAATAATAAAAAACTAGTGTAATTAGAGGATATTATAAAGGATCATTGAATATCCACATCTTCTCACACTTTGTATGTTCAGTTTTCCACTTGCACACACATTACATGTCACACACTAAGCTTTTATAAGCTTTGTACAAAAGGGCATCCAGTTTCCAAAGATTTTTTCACCTAGTTTGTTTTTTCTTACATTCCACACCATTAGTCAAGTAAGACTCCTAAGAGAAAACATAACTTGAACCAACTAAATTTCCCCACAAGGGCCATAAAAGAATTTATAGTTCAGGTTAGGATCATTGGGTGTAGGCATCCCATAAGCCGCCATGGTCATGTTACATCTTTGAAACATAGAAGTTTACTTTTAGTGTGCTTCAAATCCTTCATCATCCTACTGAAAAGACTACCCGAGCACATCAGAGACCCAATTCAAAGGGGGTTCAGCTCAGGTCCAGTGCATGCGGTACTATATGGGGCTACCTGACCTGTATAGTGCTCGGTACTGGTAACTGATTACCAAGAAGCTAAAAACTGATTGTTCATGTGGTATGAAGGTATCTTAGTGGCCAATATTAAGTCATCCTTTCTCTATAAGTGGAGGTGCGGGAAGCACCAAAGCCTCATTCATTACCTTGTTTGATTCTTTTGGTTGTTGGAAGCATCACCAATTCTTTTGGGACATAGCCCCAGTACCTATCATAAAAGATATCTCCGCAAGGCCCAGTTACTTTGAGAGTGGTAAGGACGAATAGGTATTCATAGGATATTTTATCATACGCAAAGACAAATGAAAACCAATTTTTGTTTTATTGATCACATAGCATAAATTAAAGGGAAAGTAACCATTTTTTTCGCTTTGTTTTATGTATGTGATTTACTTGCTTTGATACTTATCTCCTTCCCTCATCAAAAGAAGTGAAACACACTCTAATTGACACCATAGGGGATCCCAAGGCTCCCCGTCACTTTAGGAACTTCCAAAACCTCCTCCCATTATCGGGAGGTGTGACAAGTCTCTTGCCATTTAGGTGCAGAAGACACCACACAACCATTGTTATAGGATCATCCTTTATCGATGCAATTGTTTCGGGTAGAATTACCCTACGGCCTTAGGTTGGGAACCCCAACAGAGCGGAGGGCATACAACATAAAGAGACACACAAACAAGCAGTCCTAATACTTAAACAGTTAAACTTGGTACAGAAGGTCTTACCCGTAGGTCCTATGTTTGAAGTCATTCCCGTAGGGTTCAAACCCTCTGCTTCTTCCTTGTGCTTTAAGACCTGCAATTCATTCAAGGCAAAGCATATACACCAAAAATAACTGAAAGCATGTTCATGATATCAAGGTTAGATCATATAAGCATGTAAGAAAATAAGCATTAACGTGAGATTCTATAAAAAAATGGTGACATAAATTAATGCATAAAGACCATAATCATCAGGAACAAGATAGTGCCTCTTTATTAATGTAATCTAAATCAAATATGGAAGAACTACAACCTGAGTCATCTGTTGGCTCTAAGAAAAATCGTCCTCTGAATCTGTCCTGCCTAGGCCTCAGCAATCCTCCTCCATAAGTATACACAAGGATGTCATGAAGGGATGATGAACATCTCAAGAAGGAAACAGGGGTTTCCTATGACTGGGAGTGCAGAAGGCACAGGGATATCTTCAGACTTGATCAAGGATGTAATCGACTATAATATCAATATCTAATCCTTCCTCCTCTAAGCCTTCCCATGGAGATGTATTTATACTTCTCTAAATTAGTTTTTTCAGTTGGGAAATAGTTGGGCCACGGGCTATAGTAGGTGGGTATCCGGTCAAACCCGTAAACCCTGCCTGAATTAAGGGAGATTATATATTTTTTAATGTTTTAACACATATACACAAGTTGGGTATAAGCTGACCTATGTTTACATGCGCTTTAGGTAGGGCGTAATCGCATATGGGATTTAAAACATTGTTTTTTAGAAAATGGACCAATTCTGGTAGGGAAGGGTTGCCCTAGGCCATATCATAGAGCCTCAAATCTAACAAGGGTGGTAAATGGTGCTATAACAGATGCCCCCTAATCTATGAGATTAGAAGGAGTACATGATGGCCGAAATGTATTAAGTTTATAGAAAGAATCATGCGAGGACCTGAAAGGAGCTCACCATATTTTAGCCTGCCAAACCAATGGAAGAGATCAGAAAGAAAGATGTTGTTTGAGGCGGGCACACCCATGCTCATAGATAATAAAGCATGTTTTCATATGAAATACAAAAGTGGACCCAATATGTATACAAGTATAAAAGAACTAAAAATACATAGTGGATCATCTAATCATATCCATAGAAGTACATGTCACAATATCACATATAAATAACTAGTCAATGATGTTGAAGTAGAACGCTGATCATTAAAGTCATAAAGCTTATCCAAAAAGTACCAAGTAAAATAGTGGAACAAATGGTACTGCATGCAACTCGGGTGCCAACATTGGATGTCAATGTGATAAACTACAACATATAAGGTAGATGGTGTCACTAGCAGAAACAGGAGGAACTGGCAAGTGAACCAACACATGTTGATGCAAACCCGAGGTCTTCACCGACCGTCGTGGTACATTTCTACATAATGGGAATAAATGATCTGAAGTCAACCATGTGAGAAATTTTTTGATTATCGGTCATTGATGTATACCGTTAACAAACGCGAGACTACTCACTGATAATGATGATGAGATCCAAGGTACCCAGTACAATCTAATAAGTATGAATAAATGATTTGAAGTCGAACACTTGTAATAATCTATCAATCAGGAGACAATGATGTATTTCCACTGTTCGTAGCAAAGGAATCTACCACTGATGACTGAAAACCCTAAGTTACTTCCAAATGGACTCTATACCTTATTCCCAGAGTAATGAGTTGAAGTCGATGGGAAAAGATCTACTGGAAGGAAGGCATTAAGGCATCCTTCATCAATCCAGTGTGAGTGTAACCTGTAGGCCAATAATGTGAAAGGAATCAGATGAAGAAAGATGTAGTAACCAAAACAAAGCACGTTTTCGTTGTACACAAGATGTAGCTAGTGCACAATAGAAACCCTTTGTACCAACCAATAATGAAAGCTGACACAGAGGCGAGGAATCCACCAATGAGGTCAAATGGAAACCAAGGTACTGCACGAATCCCAATGTGTGATAATGAAAGTTGATGTCGAACACAAGGGAAACCACTCAGTCAAAGACCCATGATATTGATCGATGTTGAGCACAAGGTCACCTATCAATGATGGAAATAGGGCTAGGGTGCCGTTCTAGGTCTACTCTTAGATCAATTTGTGATAGTCGATAAGAACAAGACTCGCCAGCAAGAAGTCAAAGGATACCTTATCAATCTAGCATGAGCAAAGGACCAAATAGTTGATGTGATAGTGAACATGACTCTGACGACCAAGGATGGCCGACTGAAAATAAGTCAAGAGACACTGCAGAAAGGCAGACTCAATTTTACTTCCCTTGAACAAAAGCACGACTCAAATGTGACAATATGGCAACATATGATAACTTTGTATAAGTTTGTCATGCAAGAGGCACAAACAAACTCTCCATATGATTGGAAGTGATAACCAACCAGGGAAGTATTGACTCAATAACAAGGTTAAGGCTCTCCTAACTCAAACTAAAGCCCATCCCAATGGAGGAAACACTTAATTTTGAGTGCTTTGTTCAAGAGCAACACAACTGACTCTAGCTACCATCAATCATGGAAGTAATCTCCTATTCCCGTTCTTTTTGGAATATTTATTTTTTTTTCTTTTTCATATTTAGAAAGCCCGAACAGGAATAAACGAATGGCTATAATACAGTGGAAAGAAAGAGTGTTGAAGTACAGATGTTCTAGTTCCTAGGAGTGGAACATGCCTATGCTCAATGCAAGGTGATGAAACTGGTTAATGACACCCAAAGGAATGTTATTTCCATCGATAAGCAAGTGTCAAGTTACAAAGACTAAATGATTGCAGGGTTGATTTCATAGAAAGGTCTAGCCAAAAAAGAGGCTTAAACACGAGTCTAAATGAAGCCCGCTTGAGGCCAAAAAGAGGCAAATAGTCAACATGCAATGCAGTGCTACAACCCAAAACAAAGGAGCCTCTAGGGTATTGTTGTCACTCACTACTTCATTAGTCTTCAGTTGCTTAAAAAGTCAAATAGCAGTTATTTTTTATGCTAATTTTTGGGCCACAGAAGCTATCATAGCTTAATCAGTCCCTCTCCATTGCCTAGTGCTCAGAAATAGATTTTCAATTGTATATGGAAGTACAAAAATGGACTCCTGGAGTAGAAGTTAAAGCATTTTTAATATTCCCTTGGAAAGCTCATAAAATAAAAAAATGGGTAAGTATGAGGAAAAAATCGCAATCAGGACGTGAGAGGCTCATTACCGATATCACATATCGGAATTCTGCAAGTCTGGGTGGAGTATATATCACAATCGGCCATCAATGGAGTCCTAGGGCTCACACTTAAGGATTATTGAGGGTTCTAAATGCCAAAGGCCAATATTGTAGTCCCACAATATCGGTGATCGGCGTATCGGCGGGATTTTAACTTAAGGACCTGTAAGACCGTTGACCATGCAATAAAGTAGTGCATTGCTAGGGAGCCAAGGAAACCAAATACAAAGGAAAGTGGAAAAAATAGGAGGGGTTTTCCCCCCTTCTCTATCCTCCATGTGGTAGTATGGCGGTATCAGCGTTCGGCAATCAACGGATTGGCGGTGTTTTGAACTCCAAAAACCATGCAAGGGCCGATTTTCGATAAAGTGTTATATGATCGAGGAAGGCTGAAATTCATTAACAAAGGAATGGCTTGCAAACAAGGTTGGGCAAGCCTTTTTCTCTCACCTTCAGGGGGCCACGTGGTGGCATGCGATTGGTCTTTAGAGCTAGCAAGGCAGCTGATGTCAGCAGTGATGTGGCAGTATGGTTGATGACGTGGAAAAGGACATGTGTCACCCCTTTTAAGTGTTTTCGAGGGTGACATGGGACCATTTCCGGGTGCCACATCTCACCACTCACAAGGTGACACATGGCAATAATGACATCACCCTGTATATCGGCGATCACAGTGGCTAAAGGGAAAAATCTTAATACATTGGTTCTGAGCGATTGCGATATGCGGGACTTCCCTTCCGGACGTGATAAAGTATTATGGCAGGGTTTATAAGGACCTCGCATCTAGACTATCGGCCCGTTCTAAAGAAAATGGTAAGGGGCCTTCTCCTCCAGCAAGCAATCGAGATATGCGGGCACTCCCCCTTGGACGCAATAGAGTATTACGCTATGGTCTATATGGACCTCGTGTCCATACCATCGGCCCGCCCAGAGGAAAAGGGTAAAGCAAGGTTTAAAGAGACGATATACAGGATTTGAAATAACAAAGGAAAAGGCCCCATATGTCATATTTCATAAGCCACATTTCATAAAGTTTTCACATCTGGGAGATCGGTCGATGTGGTGTAAGAGGAAAACAGAGGCAAATTCGAATTATAAAGGAAAAGGCCCATCGCATGGTTGCTTAAAGCCTTGGCGCTCAAAAAGACTAAACCCTTGGTCCCAGCCCCTGATTATATTAAGGAATGTCACACAAGGGGCTATGATAAAGGGGGCCAAAGGGGAAATTAAAAACACCTGCCTGTTCGTCTGTTTTTTATGTTAAAGGCCCGGAACCGTGTTGCGCAGAGAGCGTTGTCACAGAGATTTAAATGGGCGGATGGGCTGGCAGCTACGGAGCAGTATGGGTGGAACTCAAGAAGACTTAATGGCACGTCATTGTGCTCCATTCCCTCTACATAGAAAAGGACTGCTTGGACACATGCCTTTCCCACTCTGCTCCCTATTCCACCAAACAGGTCACTCAGGCAATTAAGGCAGAATTGATAGAAACCAACCAATCAACAATGAACTACCTCAAGTAGTTGAAAAGAAGCCTGACGATAGCAAGGATGTGGCTCTATCCAAGGCCTCCACTGAAGCAGCAAGGGGACACCTCCTCTTTCCTCTCTCGATTTTCTTTCTCTGTGCATTTATTTCTGCATTTTTTCCAATAAAGGGATTCAATCCCTGTTGTAATATTTAGGTAGGTGGTAAAAGAGCCTTACAGAGCCGAGACAGCTAATCCAGCATGACAGCTGGGGCTCGAGCTCAATATTTTGATTGTAACTCAAAGCTCTCCCCCTCTTCTTATAGATAGGGGGATGAAATCTATAACAGAGGTTCCAAAATTTCTCAACCGAGAGAGTTGAACTCTATGATGCCATTTTGGTTCTAATTTTCTTGTTCATGGGGGTTTCACTGATATCATTGCTGAGTGTATGGACTGGTTATTGGACCCTTTGAGTTAAATGGTATTTTCCTGTTGATTCCTAACATGATTAATGTGCAGTAAGTTTTCCCTTATGTAACCTCATTTCATAAGTTGTTTTTCCTTCTCTGAAATAGTGTAATGAGATTGTTGGTTTCTCCTTGGTTCATGGATTTACCTTGGCTGCTAAATAGAGAATAGCGACTTTGTGTATTGCAGATTTACTTGGTTTTTTAATAACCTATAGTACATGTATGAGCACAGCCTTTCTCACACTCTTTTGTGATAGAGGTACCCATGTCATAGGCTTGAAACCTCAATAATTTCTTTGACGTTTCTATCACTCCATCTCCTCCATCTTTCATATTTCTATTGGAAAACCGTGGTTTAGGATTATGTGTTGTTTACAACCCTATCCATCGGATTCCACTTCTGCTAGAACACTGTTGTTTAGGATTTTTTTTGTTACAGCCATAAGAATCTATTTCCCTCCTTCCTTTCCTCCTCTCCATCATTCCTACGACTTCAATTTTAAGTTCTCTCATTTTCGTGTGTCAGCCACCAGAAGAAGAAACAATTTCTCTTTGAGATTGCCCCATATACCCCCAACATTTGGATCCATGAGTTGGCTCGAATCTACCTCTTTGAAATCTAATTGAACCAACCCCCCTCATACCTTTTTATTTACGTGACAATTAGAGTGTTGCAACCCCCTCACATATAACCTTACAAGCACTCCTCTATTTAAGATGTCCTAGGCACTGGTCTACAATCAACCCAGAGGTTGTCTCTAGGGGGCTTTCCTTGCTTCTTGCTTCACTTGTGCTACTGGTGCAAGATTTAGTGACAATAGGTATAAAGCCAGAAAAATAGCAAAGAAGTAAGAGAATGAAGCTTCAATGCACAAGTCATGGCGGGACTAAAGAGGAATCTTGAGCCTAAGAAAAAAATTTCAGCATGGATGCCAAGTGACAACAAGGTACTATCTAGGGCACCCATGAGAAGGTAGGCTCTACCACACAAGTTATGATACTTCTAAGAAATGATAAGGTTATGTGTCATATCTTGGTGGGGTCGATCCTAAGGCCAAAATGGGAAAGGAAACTGACAAATGCACAATGCAGGTGAAAAACCTATCTTGTATGCCATTTTCGAGAACCAATACCTGTCAAGAGTGGATCAACCATAAAAATTCCCAAAGGAGAAGTCTTCCAAGTTCTATATACATAATTAGGAACACTAGACAAGAATTTAATACATCCCATATATAAATTTCAGATAAAATCTTGTGTTATAGAATACAAAACTTGAAAATTTGTACCTTATATGTACAATATGGTACAAGGAACCACGCAGGCTTGCGGCTTACACATAATAGTTCTTCAAGACAAGCCCCTTGCAGGGTTCAGGCCAAGGACTCATTTGGTAGTTAAAACTCATGCCTTGAAAAAGTTCCTCCTATGAAGGCAACTCAACTTCCAAGAAATCATGAGAAATAGAAGGATCAAAAGAGGGAATTAAGGGGTCCCATGTCCCCATAGGAGAAATCACTCAATCAAGTGTCGAGACCAAGTCCCAAGAAAGAAAATAATAGTTCAAAGGATCCTTCTCAAAATCAATTTAACATTGAGGATACAATGTCACATAGTTCACCTGTGACCGGGTAGAGTTTACCTAGACACTTGGAACATACCAAGGGGTATTCTATAGTAAATTCGAATTAGGGGGTGATTATCAGATGCAAGCTGATCGATAGCGACAATATTTTCGTTATGAGGAAAATACATCACTCAAAAGAGTGAAGACACCGTAGCATTCATAGCATAGACAAAATCATGCCCAAGTAGCATATTAAAGTCTAAAGGGAGATCAGCCACCATCATATCAATTAAGACATTCTTCCCACCTAAAGTAATAGGAATTGAGGAAGAACACCCATAGATTCACCAGGTCTTAGGTCACAAGCTAACAACTAATTATCATTTGGAAACAACTTTGGAGAACCAAAATCTTTCCAAGTCAAGGAGGATATAATACTTGCAAAGGATCCTTCATCCACTTGTTGGGTTGTGTTATATTCTTTCCACGACTAGCCCACGTAGTTAACAGAGGGGTTAGAGAGGGGGTGGAGCCCCCCCTTTGATGTGCCGACTGCATAGTGGGTGGGTCACAGGGGGGACAACAACCCCCCCTGTATGAGGAGTTTGAGGGGGGTGGTTAGGCCCCCCTACAGGGTTCGGGGCAGCACCCTGGGGAAATTTTTTTGGGACCCTATATTAGGTTGGGCGGACCTACCTATGGTTTTGTGCATGGTTTTCGCACATGGTTTTGGATGCAATGGTTTTTGGTCCATGGTATTGGATGCTTCTACATGTATAAATATGTATTGTAACATTGAAAGGAACATAATGAAAATCAAGCTGGTAGTCCCAATTTTGGGATCCAGGGGAAAATATCTGTGTATATGTGTTTTATGTGTTATGCTCTCGCATTGTTTATTTTATGTGTTTTAGAATTCGTATGCAGGTAATTTCTATACGGGGTTAAAACCTACACCACCATACATGAATAGACATTTGTGTAATTAACTCTAACCCTTATCTGGAAAGGTGCAACAGAAGGAAGACGAGGCTCGACAAGATTATCCCAATCAAAGGAGACACTTCTAGAACTTAGAGGGGGTACATTTGAAGAGACCGGAATGCCCCCTAGACCAGAAGACTCTGTACTAGAAATCAATAAGACTATTTTGTTAGACACTTCAACCCCCAAAAGAGGAGTGGAATCAACGAGAGGTTTCACTGGCTTGACCACTTCATCAACCAATGGTTGAAGAGATTGTTGAGAAACCATAATAGATTCAGGAGTAGAAGAACCTTCAAACTGAGAACATATCCTTTGTACCACTGGAATACCAGGTCAAAAATGATTAAGATGGTCTCCCTTGAATATATTACAAGGGAACTTAGGTTTAAATCTTCTACACCTAGGTTTCTGATCAACATCCATTCCACCAACATGACTAACAGTGGTTGGTGGATAGTCCCCAATATGACTCGTAGAAGTTAGTGACTCTTTCCAAAGAGAGATAAGACTTGTGCCCCCAGCCCTACTCACAAAAGTAGGTGAGTCAACATAAATATGACTCACAGAGGTAGGTGACCCATTGCTAGTATGACTTGCAGTGACTAGACTTATGCCCCCAGCGTGACTTGCAGCGGCTGAAATATCATCTCCAACATGACTTGCAGGGCTTGGTGATGATTCATGGATAGAACTATTCTTCTTCTTCTTCTTCTTCCTCTTTCTTTTCTTTTTAGATCTCTTATTACAAGAGGGGAGATAAAGAGGAATCCTAGATTTCTCTTTTGAAGAAGATGAAAAACTAACACCCATTTGATGCCCTTGAAATCAAGCATTCATCTAATAAGCTTCAAGAACATTTGGAATATTCAGAGTATACCACAACCAAACTGGTAGTCCAACATTCAATCCAGCAATATTCAAAGTGGCCATCAAGGGGGTACCAATGTTTCCAAAGAAAGGAAAAGCACAAGGATCCCCTTTTGAAAGGGTCCCTTGGTTGGCCTCCATAGGAATATTGGCCATACCCAACTTATACGTAGATCCTTCCCTTATGGGATTGTACAAATGACTTTCCAAGGAAGAGAGATGCACAATCAAACCTTTTCCCTTAAGGAGGCAACTCCATAACTTTCAAAAGAAATATCAAAAGTATTTCAAGACCAGTGGAGTGGTTGGTCAGTCACTCAGAATCTAAGGTCCAAAAGTGACAAGACAAATCCATGTAAAACCAACTAAATACAAAGAGAAAAGATAACTCCATTGTAAAGTCACTAAAGATGCAACCAATCAAGCAACTTCCAAGTATTTCCACTCTGGCTGATGAGGACCGGACACCAAAATACAAGAAAGTGCAGTAAGGGGCCTTCCGAAGATAGTTTGGGATAATTACGACCTAAGCCTACCAGCGAAGGTAACATAAACAGTTACACTAACCCCCGTACAAAAGCCTTTTCCAGTGCAAGTACCCAAGCTTCACAAGGGTATTCTCCATAAGTATTAATGAACGTGATACAACATCTGCCTCAGGTGTCGCAAGATTCCCGTCTGCAACGACCTATGTGGGGTCCCTAGGAAGAGAAACTATGGACACCAGTTCATATCAAAATCCAGGTGGAACAGTCTCGGGGCAGGATCCAACATGTAGGAGAGGGGGTATCTCTCTTTCCTTGTCTTCACTCTCCCTCTTGCTTGACTTTCAGTAGAAAGGAACTTTCTTGGTCTTTCTAATGACAATGGATTTCACACATTATTCAACATCTATGTTTAACATTTTGAGTGGCCTTGGAGAGTTAACTCTCCACTCACCTATTCCAAGGCTCTAAAGAGCTAGACTTGTTGATGTAATTAATGACAAATAAAAAAATGTTCTAGTTCTTTTTAATTAAGCGCTTGATTTTAAAAGGTTGTTCTTTAGGTCACATGTAAAATGAGAGTGCAACTTGTGGTGTTTTGACGCAAAATAAATAAATAGAAACTTAGATATATGCAAATGCAACTATTTTTCTTTGATGAAAAGAGATTTCTATAAGGTTCTACGAATAAACTTGTAAAAGAAAAAAAAAATCAGAAAACACGCTCCACACACTCAAAATCTAACAAAAAGACTAAAATGCCTATAGTGCAAACTAACTTAATGCAAACTATAATGATGATGCAATATTCTATGGATGCTCATACAATAATAAAATGTGTTCCTTCACAATATCAATAGGCAAACTTGACTACAAGGAGGGCACAAATTCAATGACAAACTTCCATCGAAACCAAGAAAAACCAATTGAAAAAAGTTCACAATTGCTCAAAAATAATGAAGAAACCAAAAACAAAAAACTGAAAAGAAAAAGAAAGGCAAGAACAATGTTTTTGTCTTTTTCTTTTTTTAAAGAACCCAAAGAAGTTTTTGAGAACACAAAGACTACTAAAATTCCAAGACCAAAAACAAGCATAAAGAGTCCCAAAATTCGTAAGTTATGCACATCATTAATATAATAAAACTTGAAATGACAAAGGGCTATAGACTTGCATAGATTCATTTGAACAACAGTATAAAGGATTTCATAAAACCAAAATAACGTCAAGAAATACTTTCAAGATCGCCAAAGTGGCACTCAAAAACCATGAAAAACAAAATAGGTCAACCAAAAAAGGAAAGCAAAGCAAAGCAATCCGAAAGTTGGTTTATAAAAAAAACTGCAACCAATTTCTTGTTCCGCAAAGTCAGAACAACCAATAACTTCTACAAGAAGCCTTGAACCCAAAGCCCAAACTGAAACTTTACTCAAAAAGCAAACCCTAGGTTGACTAGGTTTTTCAACAAGAAGAAGATTAGAAACTGAAAACTTGCATGAAAGCAAAGCTTTGCTGACAGTGAATGACCAAAAAATAGCAAAAAGCACGAGGAAACAATCTTAACTAGGTCCAAGATTTTGAAAAATTTATTCAAAATAAGGTATACGCAACTGTGAAAAGACAAAGGAGCATGTATACATGACTGAAACAAAGGAAAATTTCCTATATGCGAGTTTCTTTGAAGAAACTAGCATGTATACGCTATTGTATCCTCTAAAAAGTGCATATATAAAGATCAATAAAGAAAAACAAAAAATTGAGGCTTGATCCAAAAGATCAGACTTGATTCCTAGGAAGTAAATAGGTCATAGACACTGTAAAATCAATAAATCAATCAAGCAAGCCCTGATCAAGAAGAAACAACCCACTCTAGGAAAAACAAGAATGATTTCCCCAACAGAGTCACCAATTCTGTTTCGGGTAGAATCACCCTAGGGTCTTGGATTTGGAACCCTAACAGAGTGGAGGGCATACAGCATAAAGAGACACACTAACAAGCATTCCTAATACTTCAACAGTTAAACTTAGTACAAAAGATCTTACCCATAGGTCCTACGTTTGAAGTCGTTCACGTAGGGTTCAAACCCTCTACTTCTTCCTTGCGCTTTAAGACCTGCAATTCATTTAAGGCAAAGCATATACACAAAAAATAATTGAAATCATATTCATGATATCAAGGTTAGATCATATGAGCATGTAAGAAAATAAGAATTAACGTGAGATTTTATAAGTAAATCATGACATAAATTAATGCATAAAGACCATAATCATCACGAACAAGACAATGCCTCTTTATTAATGTAAGTTAAAGAAAATACGGAAGAACTACAACCTGAGTCTTCCGCCAGCTCCAAGCGAAACTTTCCTCCAGATCCGTCCTGCCCAGACCTCAGTAATCCTCCTCCATAACTATACACAAGGATGTCATGAAGCGGTGATGAACATCTCAAGAAGGAAACAGGGGTCTCCTATGATTGGGAGTGAAAAAGCCACAAGGATATATTCAGACTTGATCAAGGATGTAATCGACTATAATATCAATATATAATCCTTCCTCCTCTAGTCCTTCCCATGAATATGTATTTATACTTCTTCAAATCAGTTTTTTTAGTTGGGAAACAATTGTGCCATGGGCTATAGTAGGTGAGTATTCGGTCAAACTCATAAACCCCACCCGAATTAAGGGAGATTATAAACACATGCTTTAGATAGGGCATAATCATGTATGGGATTTAAAACATTGTTTTTTAGTGTAAAAATTATACAAATTCTCTACAAATCTCACTCTAAGACCATGTAGAAAACCTGACTATAGATTAATCGGATAATGCAATATAAATCAAAGCAGAATATTATAACTTACTTCTACTATCAATTTGCGGAAGCTTAAAGATCCAGCTGAACAATATAACCAGAAGAAGAAGAATCAATGCACAATACACATGAAAATACTTTGGGGAAAGCCTCAGCTAAAAACTCCACTATCTGTATTATCATACAAGGTGGAAATACATAGGAATTATAAATCCTTAGCTCTCACAGCTAGCCAACTCTCAGTACAATCCTCACAAATGCTCACAGGCAATCTTGGCTGCTCTCTAGCCTTCCTCTCTACCCTCCAAGCTCCTATTTCCTTGCGTTGTTCCTCTGGGATGATTCTCACCTCACCAAGTAGAACACTTTTGATCTCAAACACTATCAGAACTGCGCAATCCTCAAGGAAAAATTCCTTCTGCATGCATGAGTTTCTTTATAGGAAAACACATGCAACTGATAGTACATTGTCCTTGTCTTTAATCTCAAATGGGTCTTTCTCAGAATAGACATGCATGAGTTTTTGATGAGGGAATCTTTAGTTAACTAGAGTACACTAGTTGAGTGCATGCATGCATCAACTCACTGTTAACTCTCTATTAGTTCCTCAGACAATTTGGACCTAATTTAACTGGACTTAACTCAGTAAACTGAGTTAACTAATTACAACTCAAATATAACTCAATCTTATCTCCTTAATTTAAGGCTTATCTCCTTAATTTAAGGAATAACTCTTGCATGACTTCAGAAAGACTTGTAACTTGAATTTCTCCAACTAATTAATTCAAAATAGCGTAATTAATTATTTCCAAGTAGTTGTTACGACTAAATTTGATTTTAATTCACAATTTAATTCAAGGACAAATTAAATTGGAATATTCGTGTTGCCACATTTCAACACTCCCTCTCAACAAGAAATGGATTATCTGCCACCCAAATCCTGTCTCTATGGAACTCGAATTTACACTTTGACAATGCCTTTGTCAAAATGTCAACATCTTGCTCCTCTGTCGAAATATACTGCAGCAACATGATCCTCCCATCATCAGCAACTTGCTTTACCTTGTAAAGCCAACAGGAACTCACAAATGACTTGTTCTTCAGTCTCGAAACCACGTCCCAAACACTGTTACGAACTATGGAGTCATACTCCTCCACCATAGCATCAACCCGAATTGGCTACTGCATTGCTTCCTCAAAGGAAGGTGGCTCGGTCTCAACACATTCCCCAGCAAGGGCCATGTATCTAGTGTACCTCTCAGGTGACCTCCTCTGTCTATGCTGAGAGATGGTGCTCCGACTCCTAGAACCTCTACATGCGGTTCTCTGCACCAGTTTGAGGCTCTTCCTCCTTAGGAACCAATAGTTCCTCCACAGCCTGTAGTTTGAGCTCCCTCTCAAGGGAAACTCGCATGGCCTTCTACTCATCAAACTTGAGATCTCTGCGAACCACTATCCTCTGACTAGTAGGCAAGTACACCTGATAGTTGTGAGGTGTCTCAGTGTACCCTGCAAGTATCCCCAACTTTGTTGTCAACTCAAGCTTTTCCGTGCATCCTTTGTCCCACGGGAATATGTTGATGAGCCAAAGATCCTAAAGTGACCCACATCTAGTCTCTTACCAGAGAAAGTTTCCTCTGGTGTCTTCATCCCAAGTATGCGATGCGGGCTTCTATTCTGCAAATAGACTGATGTGTTGCATGCCTCAGCCCACAAGTGAAGTGGTAGGCCTTGGTCATTCAGCATCGCCCATGTTGCCCCTACAATAGTTATGTTCTTCCTCTCGGCCACCCCATTCTGCTATGGGTTATGAGGTGCTGTCAACTCTCATTTAATTCCTTCCGCTGCACAGAAGTCCTTAAACTCTTAAGAGACATATTTTCCACCATTGTCACTTCTCAAGGCATTGATCTTCTTCCCTGACTCTTTCTTGGCCAAAGCTTGGAACTCACAAAACTTTGTGAAGGTTTGGTCCTTCTTTTGCATGAAATAAATCCAGCATTTACAAGAATAATCATCAATGAAAATCACATAACACCTTTGCTTCGCTGTGGATGTTATTATATACCTAGGGGGGATAATATGGGGTACAAAGGTAGGTACCCAAGGGAATAATATAATAATGGGATGGGCCATAGTAATAAATAAGGTGGTTAACCCATATCATGTAAGGGACCACAAGTAGTTAGTAATAATGTAATGGGCCCATGGTATTAGATAGATGGTATTGAGGGAACCATGGTATTGACCCATGGTATTGTATGTATAAGGCCTATATAGAGGCTAGAGACTCCACATTGAGAGATGTCAAGGAATATTGTATGAACAGGCATATGGCTTGTGGAGTGTTCTCCTTCCTTAAGGAGTGAATATATGGTGTTGCCCTACCTTAAGGGTTTGATCAATAAAGAAGCATTTCTATCTACTTCTATCTTATTATTTTTGTGTTTATTTATATTATCATATATTTTCAGCTCAGATATATAACAAGTGGTATCAGAGCACTTTCTTGGGCAAAAGTGGAGAATTTTTTTATTTTTTGCAGGAACTTTCTGAGGCGGCGAGTTTGTAGATCAGATCCATACATTTTGGTGCAAAATATGCAAATTCTATTGTAGATCTGGATTCTATGTGAAAAAATACCCGATTTCAAAACGAAAAACCGGCCGAATCGGAGTCTGGATGAAGGAGATATCGCTGATCTAAAAATCAGTGGTGTTGCAGATATTTTTCAGGGCAGTGAAGTTTGCAGCTCAAATTTGGACGTCCTGGTGCAAGATCTGCAAAATCTAATTGCAAATCTAGAATATTTGTGAAAAAAATACCCAATTTCAAAAAAAAAATCAACCGAATCAGAGTCCGGATGAGGGAGATATCGCTGATTTAAAATCAGCTCTTTTTTCAGAATTTTTGGTGACGGCGGGAGAGTTGCAGCGCAGATCTAAAATTCCAGTGCCTGGATCAGGATTTCTATCACACGGGATGATGCAGAATGGTTGTTCCATTTCTGAAAAGAGGTCATAATAGGGATTCTGAGCAATATTGACGAAATTGTGGCCATTTCAAATTTTCACCAATATTTTTTTGTGATGGCGGGCCTAGATTAGAATTTGAAGGACTTGTATAAATTTGATGGCTCTCATCTAGCCAAATGGCTAGCACAAATGGAGAAATATTTCAAATTGAATTACATCATGGATGATGCGACTCAGCTGAGTGTGGGAAAAATGTACTTGGACCACGAAAGATGGCAATGGTGGCAATGTCATCAAAAATGCCATCCAAGGACAACTACTTGGCAGATGTTCGCAAAATCTATTTGTGACCACTTTGACCATAAATCTAATTTTGTGGGTCCTCTTACTAAGCTCACACAGACCGGCACACAAACTAGCAAAGATTTTATTTTTGCAGGAAAGAAGGAAACCAAGAAACCTAAAGGGTTATTTTTTGCTGGTATCTCCTTATTGCAGGTTCATGGATTGATTCAAAAGGAGAAGATCATTGTGTCTATAAATCCTAATTGCAAGAATAATTTTATCAATGTTAATTTGGCAAAAAAATTGCAAGTTCCAACCAAACACATTGAAAACACACAGGTTGATGATGAGGATGTTCAAGTTTATAAGGATTTGAAGCTGTCTATGGATAAGTATGTGTTGCATGGTGATTTTTATACTTCATATATGGATAACATGGATGTTGTTTTGGGATACCCTTGGATGGAATCAATGGGTACTATCAATATTAATGTGCAGAAGAAATTCCTGAAGCTCTAGTATAAAAAGAAGAAAATTACATTGCGGGATATTTCCATCAATAAATAGGTAGAGTCCACGGAGGCTGAAGAAGAAGATGTTCCAGGGACTAACATATCAGATGATGAGCCATTGATGATCAACAATCAAACACAAACAGAGGCTGAAGTAGAAAAGGATACAGGTGTTGATATATCAGATGAGGGCTTAGTGGTTGAAGTAATATTGGAAGATAAGACACCACAACATGCACCAGATAACAGTCAGGGTCCAATAAGGGGTGAAATAAAGAAAAAGACATTGTGGGTTAAAACTTCAACATATCATCACCCACATCACCCCGCAAGACAATAACCAACAAGATGGAAACCAATTAGCCACAAGGACAAAAACCCCCGCATGACAGATAGAGAGGAGCGAAGATCCACCTACTACACATCAACACAGAAGAGTTGCCACGATCAACCTCCATTTCAAGCGAGCGAGGCACCAGCAAGATCGAGGGTTCACCTTTCTCTTGGATGGCTAGATGCACGAGCATGGTACCAGTGGACTACTCTTTTGAGTAGATCTTATTATTTGTGTTCTTCCCATGTTTCGGGGACGAAACATGCTAAGGGGGTGGAATGTTATACACCTAGGGGGGATAATATGGGGTAAAAGGGGAGGTATGTTGTAGGGAAAAGTATCCGACTCGGATGACCCTATCCCACTCTAAGGGTGATAGTTCCTTAGCAACAACTGTAAAACAAACTACTTAAGGTTTACTTCTTTATGAAAGCAAAAGAGAATGGAGAAATGCACTAACCGTTGCCTTGCGCTTAATGTCGAATCCAAACTCTTCTCTTTGGCCGCTTGCTCCTAGCTCCTTGTTCTTTTGCTTGCCCAGCTACAATGAGATCCTGTAAAATAACAAAGAAGGAAACTACAAGAGGCATGCAATCATAACTGGTTCATGGATTAGTATAAACCAAACATGCAATCATCACAATATATTATTGAAACAAGAGCACATAGAAGAACCTCAATAGCTTTTATTAATGAAGAAGTAAAGGTTCTGAGAGTATTACAACCATTGAAGGCTCCAACCCAGCAACACCTCCCAGCAGAAAGAATTTCTCCTCTTCACCTCTCTCAAACAATCACCCAATAGCTCAATAGTGAAACCAACAGCATATCATTACTTTGCACAAAATTCCAGCCCCCTGAGCTCATAGGAGAGAGCTCAATATATAGATGAATTGAGAAAGGATAAGTCAGCTTGCAACTGATGTGTAGCTGCCTTGTGTCCTCTCTCTCTTCAGTTAATCTTTAGTTGATCTTCAGTTCTTGAGTCCACTTGGAGAACCTTGCTTCCACTTGGAGAAACAGAGCCTCTGACTCATCACAAGGCGAAATACTTGATCCAAGTGTCATTTTTGGAAGATTCCAAAGCAATGACTCATAGTGCCACTTGTCCCATCTCGCTCAGCGTAGGTGGCCTTTGTTCCACTTGCTTTGCAACGCAGGTACACCATGGAGCAACTGAGTTTCAGTGCAGAAACCTAGTGGAGCACCTGCTTTGGTTTCAGGATTGCTTGTTTTTGAGTGTTTTCAGGTGGATAACTGATCTGAGAGCTGTTGGTTTGCTGACCTTGTTCCTCTAGGGGTAGGAACATCATGTTTAGGGAACTTTGGATCCCTTGGATTATTGACAATTCATGCTTGTTGCTGTAAGGCACAAAATTGTCTATAACAGATGCCCCCTAAAGTATGAG
The DNA here is from genome assembly GCA_031772625.1 of Pinus tabuliformis. Taxonomy (NCBI): domain Eukaryota; kingdom Viridiplantae; phylum Streptophyta; class Pinopsida; order Pinales; family Pinaceae; genus Pinus; species Pinus tabuliformis. The sequence continues at coordinate 1,937,071,691 of CM062818.1, read as the reverse complement.
GTCGTTTATCGGGTGAAATGCTTTATTGAGAGGATCCGAAGTTCATTCAATCTGCTGAGAAGTGTCCTGTAATAAGATACAATACAATACATTATTTTTCATACATTTTCATGATCTAGCTGAGGCGGGCATTCCCATGCTCAGCTTTATAAATACATTTTGGTACATAGAACAGACGATCGTCTGATTGTAGACTGATAATTCTCTGCTGAAATTATCATCCTTTGAGAAGGATGATCATCTGCTGTAATGATGTACATATCAAATGTCTTTATGTCCTGAATATATATCGCAGCCCGGATGGATGAAACTAGATCCGGGGTCTTCAATCTCTTCCGATCTTCACTCGATGTACAAGTCGATCCATGTGAGAATTTCTTGAAGTCGAACATGGAAAGACATCGCTTGATTACCGGTCAATGATGTAAACCGTTAACAAGCGCGAGAGGAATCACCGATAAGGATGATGACCCTCAAGGTACGGCAGTACAATCCACATGGTGGGAATAAAGGACTTCGTGTCGACCACCATGCAAAATCTTCTGGTCGAAGGTCATTGATGTATACCTGTCGCCGGAAGTGAGAAACTTGCCATTGAGGCATGCAAGCTTCAAAGTACTGAAGGGGGTGTTCCTAGATCAACTCCTTGGATAATGAGCTGATGTCGACAAGGAGCGATCCGTCAAAGGACGGCCTTAATGAATCCCACATCAGTGACACGGAACGGAGCTAATGATTGTGATGAGGTGAAAACAAACTGTGATGTATGATTCAGGGTGGCGGTCAAGAAGTGGATGAAGGATAATGTATGGCAGTGGATGGAACACGGTTGACTCTTTACAGAACCACATCTCTTGAACATATAACGACACTGATGTGATGGATTGGTAGCATTACCCCAATTGTGGATGGTGTGGCGAGGACCATGGTTATGAGACCGGTGAATGAAACAACCCAACCCGATGTGATACGGAGGACAAAGTGTCATGTTCAAGAGCGACTTGCTACCATTAATGCTGTGAGGTTCTCCCAATTTTTTCCCAGTCATTGCTGACCAGTACCTCTTTATTTTTGTCAAGCTTGAGGAGGATAACATATGCTTGTTCTATAACCTGCCCTTCGGGCAAGCCCATCGCTATGTTTTAACGAGCCTAGCGATAGGGAAACTCGTTCTCGTCTAAAGACAAGTTTGTCGCTATTTAATCATTTTAACGAGTCTAACGACAAGGAAAACTCGATCCTTTTCATTTTTAGAGAGTCTGAAAAGGTACGAAAAGTTAACTCCAAAATTCCTTTTTCGTCTTCTAATCCCTTAAGTCCGAAAAAGTATAAAACCATACAGAAGGGATGAATTTTCGATTTCTTTAACGAGCCGAACAAAACAAGCGCTCGATCTTTTTGTGCAATAATCCCTCAGGTCCAAAAAGATTAAAATCTAGAGGAGGGATAGCTCTTCCGGTCCTTTTAACGAGCTGGAAGGCCAAAACTCGGCAAACTTTTCATATTTTACGAGTCAGTGAAAAGAGCTCAAAGAAGACTCGTCTTTTGAGGAACGAGTGATAAACAGGGATAGCAGCAGATTCCAGGTACAGGTTGGAATTTTCCAATCACGGCAGTGTCACAAGGATGGCTAAGTGAAATCACTCTTCGCAGCTGTTCCTCAAAATGGGTAAACAAACATATGGAGATGAACAATTGGCCAAGTGAACGGATGGAGGTGATGGCATATAAACACGACCAAGGGCTTTTAACATGGCAGTCAAAGGTTACATTTCTCAAGGTTATTTACCGGTTCATTTTTTCTGGATGAGCTTGAACTGTAGGGAAAGATTGCTCACAATTTATGTTTATCTTTTAACGAGCATGAACTCTGTACAAAAACTGCTCGAATTCTTGCGTTTATTTTTTAACGTGCATGAACATTGCTAAAACTGCTCGATTTACCAGTCTTAATACAAGGAATGCCTTAGGTGAGGTAATCTTATTTAAGGAGCGATACCTCACTAATTACTCCAATTTGGCAGGTTTTAACTTTTGCCTTTCATCCTTTCTTTATGCACACTGGAAACGGCTAATCCTACGAGTTTAACAGGTTAGACCTACGGGTTTAAAGGGAGGACCTAAAAATTTAAAAAAATAAATAGTCGTCCCGTGCTTGCACTCCAAAAGGTTTGCATGCCCCCAGGTATAAAGTATAATTTCGAGATTCTGTCCTCTTACTTATTATCCGAAAAATGGTTTTGTTTGCTGCCGAAAACTAAACTCTCTTTTCGGCGATGTCTATCATTAGGTTGCTAAGGATGGTGACTACTTGTTGCCGCAATTTCCTCTCTTTCTTTGAAGACTGCCCCTACTCTCTTTCAAAACATATTGTTTTAATGGGTGAGGCTTGACATTCAAATATGGTGCCTTCTTGCTGCCACAAATAGATCCCCTCCTTAGGAGAGCCTACTTTTTTAGACAAAGGGAGCGATTCTTCCGCTTCACATAACTTTGACAAAAGAATTTTATCCTAGAACAACCCTCTCTTCCTTTTTCGGACGGGGTACGGACTAGTCCATTCTTCTGCGGAAATTAACTTTATACCTAAGGTTTTCTCTGCCCGAGGCAGGCCAGGGTGCATGCCCCCTGGGTCCCAATTCTTTTCTTCTCGAATTACTCGCATTCATCGGGAAGTAGAACCGGAGGTGGTGGCATTCCTTGAGTGAATAAACCGTTAAGGGATGGTATTTGACTATTTGCGATGCGTGATCCTGGAAATGAAAGTTGGTCTACGAGCTTGACCATTCTTGCTTCGTGCGGAAAACACATGACTCTGAAGAGGGAGGACACTATCGCCTCCATGCAATATATATAGTCTCGTCCAAGGAGTAAGTTATAAACCAAGGGTCCCTGGACGACCATGATGTTCATATGAACTGTCTTCCCTTTCAATGTAACTGGAACATTGGGGAGAATCCCTAACGGGTGACTGGTTCCTTTATCAAAACCCGATAGATTTCTCATCTCAGGTAAAAGCGCCGGGGAACCCAGTGCTTTCCAAGCAATAGAGGAAAGGATACTCACAGATGCCCCTTCATCAATGATGGTTCCAGCCATTACCATTCTATAGATTTGGACAATGATTCTGAATGGTATACTGGCTGGTAACCGGGGTCTGCCTAGTTGATTCCAATCGAAGGATACAACTAGGTTGCTTGGTGGTGGGACCGAATACACGGCCGGATACGACCCTGACGATGTTCCTTCCTGCGATAAAGGAATGGGCGCATTGCCCTGATGCTCATCAGAGTCTGTGTTGATGAAAAGAATATGGACGGTGTCATCCTTATCCTCTTCAGTGAGGGTGTCATTTGAAGATGAGTCTTCAATGACGGAGTCATTGGAGGATGAAACCTCTGAAGGAAGAACCAGGTCAACTGCCGTTTCGACCTTTAGACTTTCGTCTGGTCTGGATTCAGTAGGTTCATTCTCAATGACCGACACTTCAGCTGACCACTTGAGCGGGTCAGCTGGATCTTCAACTATCGAGGGATTAGGCGCGAGTTTTTGCTATCCAGGAGGAAGTCGTAACGGTGAAACCGGACGATCTTCCAAAACTCTCTTTGCCTCATCTAAGAATGGACATCGGTGGATGGCATGATCGCCTTCACACAACATACAGGGTGATCTTGGTCTCCCTCTTCGTCCTTCACTCTCGCTAGTTGACGGACTGCAATCAACATGACTACCAGAGGTTGATGCTACCGGATTGTGCAACCTTGGGGACCAGTCCCTTAGTATCCGGGGAATACAAGGACAATCACGATGGAAGTGAGTCCCTTTGCAAATGACACATGGCGATTTAGGCCCGGTCGGTGCAGTGTGTGGGTTTTTGTCAGCTGTCTTTTGCTTGCCCCCAGTCGCCTTCGCCATAGGCCCCTTCTGCTTCTTTTCTCTCTTCTTCTTTTCCTTCTTCTCCATGGGAGGCTGACTTTTGCCGGCTCTACCTTGTGAATATGAAGGATCAGAGGAAGAATTGTAAGAAGTGGAAGGCTGGTGGGTAGTTTTAGACTGGTCTGACTGTTGATTCGACTGCTCAGGATTAGTGGCGATCTGAACTACATTAGTTGAAAAGAGCCATACAGGTAGGCCAATTGTCAATCCTGGAAGTGATAATGTGGCCATATGAGGCGCACCAACATCTCCCCAAGAGGAGAAGGGATTTGGACTTCCACCAAGGTTACTTCCTTGGTTGGTGGGCTCCATACTTTTCAACTGAAAGATCAACGTGGGAATAACAGGTGATTATGTTCCGTTTAAAATAAATTTTATTAACGACGCTTTTAGACACAAACTTGCTTTTTCATGTTTTAAGAGTCGAGAAAAAGCTAAAGATGACTCTAGTCGCCTTCGATGTTTTAACGAGCCCGAAGTGACAAATGCTCGGATGGACTTTTTCAGTTATAGAGTTTGAAAAAGGCCAAAAGAAACTTCCCTGGAGTTCTAGACAGAGGGTGTGCCAAACTTTTCGCGAAACCACAGAATACGTTTTACGGTACGGGTGGTCGATCTTCGTGAATGCTGTGTTCACTGCATCGCGATCAGTAGGGCAGCCGACACGGCTTCCTATGGATAAAGGCTTTGTTCCTATAGGGGTCTCCCAATATATACGCGACGGTACGTGGGAGCACAAGTCCGTATTAGTGCCACCGACTCTCAGGAGGAATCACCCACCTTCGTAGAGATCGACAGTCACTATGTTTAACGACGCCGGAACACGTCTCTACCTAGACCTCTATTTGTTTGCGTTATGTTACAAAGCGTTGTTATGTAAATTGGATTTATTTTCATGTTGATCTTGCTTAGCAGTTTGCCTTTAAGGATCACCACGAGATGTATATGACAAATTCCTGAATGCAGTCTAAGATGAGAAGCAAACTTTTCAATCTTTCAACTTTGAAAACCTTAACTACTGAGGGAAAAGAAAGGCAAATCTTTTCACACAGATCATAGAGCACACACTAAATGCAAATTTTTCCTAAATCGTCAAGCAAACAGTCAAATGCAAAATGCACAATGCATGTATTTTCTTTTCCCTTTCTTAATGTGGATGGGTTACAAAAAGAAAGTTGTTATATAACTTTGATTTCGATCTAAAGCGAAAGTAAACAAGCTTGTCCAAAATCAAAAGACACCTTAAGATTCACTTGCTTAATCACTGGAAATGCATGAAATCAAACCATTATGATGAAAGTAAAATGACTAATCAGCTATGGACAGCAAACAAGCTAACTCTTTAGACCAGCAAAATGCCTAACACAGGTTCAGATCTAAGAGGCCAAAAGCAAGACTAGTTTACTCTTCGTTATGGGAAATTGTAAATGAGTAAGAAATACAAAAGAACAAGTACAATTTCGTTATATAACAGAGGCAGAATGATGGCAAGTAATATTGGTTTCAGAACAGGTGCAAGACTGGTAACTGGCAGCCAAATCAATAGTGAAAACAGGCAAGAGAAAGGGAGGAAACCCCAAATGCACTAGGCAAATTTGGGCCAACGCAGGTGCTGCACAGCCAATCTAGCTCTCAGCGCAGGTAGCCCCTTCGGGACCTGCGTTGCAAAGCAGGTAGCCTGTGTACTACCTGCTTTGGAAAACGAAAGTTGCGTTTTCTCAGTTTCCGGGTCACAATTTTCTCAAAAATGCACAGTTTTTGCTCAAATTAGAAGCAATCAGTCAAGCACACTCAAAGGGATGATTAGGAAGGTGAAAAGCTATCACTAAGAGCTTACAAGGATCCTTGTAGATCAGCTCTTCAAATCATGAACTTGCTCAGAAATGAGCTAGAGTAGCTGCCCTCTACTTCGCTTTTGATATAGTCAAAAGCTTTTCGATTTGGTACTCTTGTGTTCAGGAAATGAATAGCAAAATACTACAAACACAATCAAACGGATACGATCCCACTCTAAGGGTGATAGTACCTTAGCAACAACTGTAAAACAAACTACTTAAGGTTTACTTCTTTATGAAAGCAAAAGAGAATGGAGAAATGCACTAACCGTTGCCTTGCGCTTAATGTCGAATCCAAACTCTTCTCTTTGGCCGCTTGCTCCTAGCTCCTTGTTCTTTTGCTTGCCCAGCTACAATGAGATCCTGCAAAATAACAAAGAAGGAAACTACAAGAGGCATGCAATCATAACTGGTTCATGGATTAGTGTAAACCAAACATGCAATCATCACAATATATTATTGAAACAAGAGCACATAGAAGAACCTCAATAGCTTTTATTAATGAAGAAGTAAAGGTTCTGAGAGTATTACAACCATTGAAGGCTCCAACCCAGCAACACCTCCCAGCAGAAAGAATTTCTCCTCTTCACCTCTCTCAAACAATCACCCAATAGCTCAATAGTGAAACCAACAGCATATCATTACTTTGCACAAAATTCCAGCCTCCTGAGCTCATAGGAGAGAGCTCAATATATAGATGAATTGAGAAAGGATGAGTCAGCTTGCAACTGATGTGTAGCTGCCTTGTGTCCTCTCTCTCTTCAGTTAATCTTTAGTTGATCTTCAGTTCTTGAGTCCACTTGGAGAACCTTGCTTCCACTTGGAGAAACAGAGCCTCTGACTCATCACAAGGCGAAATTGTTGGCATTATGATTCAAGTGTTGTCCTTGATGGCAACTCTCTCAGAGGTTGGTACAGGTGCTCAGAGGTTGGTACAGGTGATGGCAACTTAATCAGAAGACAGATCTTAGTACAGCATGCCAAGGAAGTTCATATACGCAGGTTCGTTAAGCCCAAGTCGCGTGTACACGCTAGTTGGATTCAGAAAAAGCGCGTGTATGTGGAAAAGTACCTTTGGTCCATGGTGGTTAGTCCTTGGAAGTTGTGCCTATGGTTTTGGACCATTGTGTCTCGACGGGCGTGTCGATCTCTAGTTTTGAAGTTGATGGTATTGTATTACTATGGTTTTGGCTCTTGGTATTGAGCAAGGCCTAAGGCTATATAAGGAGAAGAAGATCATTAGGCAAATACATCTTTCGACAGGGCTTGAATATCTAAGAGAGAAAGAGATCTGATATGCAGGTTCTGGGTTGCTTGATCTAAGCCAAGGAGAGATCACATCGGTTGATGGAAGACTAGATCTAAGGATAGATCGGGATCTAATGGTTTGAAATGCACTATCATGATATGGTTGATTATGCGTATTTCTAGATCTGCATATTGTCGCAATGTTATGTTCTGGGTCTAACTAATGACTGGTACAGCTGCAAATTGAGAAAGTTTATTTTTAGATCTGTACGCAGGTTGGCTTCGGTAAAAGCGCGTGTATACGCGGGTTTTGCTCATTGAAGTAGCGTATATCTTTTGAAGCTTGATTTTGGGTTTACAGTGGGGTCTGACTGTTATTGCAGAGTTCTGTAGTCTGCTCTGTGTTCTGGTAACTGGTGATTGACAGGGGTCAGTGGTGCAGTGATTCAAAGTTTGGTTGTTTTATGCTTCAATGATCTGTTGTGGAAATTGAATGAATTGTGGTTTTCAGATTGTAATGTTGTGCTTCAGGAATATCCAAGTCTGAAAATGTATGAAAAGTGATACCTGAAAGAAAGAAGATTGTAGGTCAGCACCTACGTACTAGTATCTTGGCTAGTACAAGAGCAAAGGGGGTTGGAGCTCCCTTCCAAGGAAGTTTGGAGAACGAGAGAAGGTTGTAGCCTTCTGCAGGTTGTAGCCTGCGTACTGGTATAAGGCTGCACCAGTACAAAAGATTGTAAACTGAAGTTTCATATTAAAGAAAGATAGAGACAACTTGCAGCAGGTGGTTTTCACCCACATTGGGTTTCCACCTTATATCTTGGTGTTCATGTGTGTGGCTTTTGATCTGTTCTGTTATACTGCACATGTTTACTGTTAATGTGGTGAATAATGTCCTGATGCACTTAACTGAAGAATAAGCTAACTAAATTGTGAGTTTTCTTCTTATACGCTGTTTTACTTAGTCACAGTAGCGTGTACACGCTGGTTCACCTAACTGAAGTAGCGTATATGTTTCTGAGCATTGAAAAGTTTGATTGATCTGATAATACTGATTCACCCCCCCTCTCAGTATTATTTCCAACAATTGGTATCAGAGCAGGTCCTTCAGAGAAGCTTGATCGCTTGAAGGTAGATCATTCATCATGAGCAACTACGAGAAAGAAGCATCAATCAGGCCACCGGTTTTTGATGGAACAAATTTCAATTATTGGAAGGTAAGAGTTACTGCATATCTTCAATCTCTTGGTACAGAAGTTTGGAACATTGTAGAAATAGGCTATGTTTTTCCTTCAGCTACTCCTACAGATCCAGCTGAGAAAAAGACATATGAAACAAATGCAAAGGCAGTCAGTACTCTATTAGGAAGTATATCCCAAACAGAATTCATGAAGGTCATGCACTTCAAATCAGCAAAAGAGATATGGGACAAAATGATCACTAGCTATGAAGGAGATGAACAGGTAAAGCAAGCTAAACTTCAAACTCTCAGGATTCAATATGAGACTCTCAAGATGCATAATGATGAAAGTGTGGCTAATTATTTTCTTCGGGTAGATGAGATTGTTAATTGTATGAAAAATTTGGGTGAAGAAATAAAAGAGACTATAGTAGTTCAAAAGATTCTAAGATCATTATCCCCCAAGTTTGAATCTAAAGTATCTGCAATAGAAGAAAAGGAAAATCTCAAAGTTCTCACTATGTCTCAGCTACATGGAATTCTAACTGCTTATGAAATGAGAAAGGGAGGTCCATCAGACAGAAGGGAAGCTGCTTTTAAGGCATCAGGAAAAGAAGATTACTATGAAGCAAGCCATGTTCCAGAAGAAGAGGAAGAAGAATCAAATTTTGTCAGAAATCTTCAAAGGGGTGCTGGAAGGTTCAGAGGTAAGCTACCTTTCAAATGCTTTGCTTGTGGAAGAGTAGGTCATTATGCTGCAAAATGTCCTTATAAGGATAAAGGAAAAGAACCTGCTAGATGGAACAAGAAACAAAGTGCAAATAAGAAAAGCTACTACACCCATGAAGATAGTGATGGCTTATCAAACAGTGATGAAGATGAACAAGGTAATAAATATAAGCTGTTAATGGCATTTGAAGATGATGATTATGAGGATGCTGTAGATGTGGATAATCTCTATAATGAAATTACTAGACTCAAGAGATGCATAGAAGAAAAGAGTGTGATCATTGATACTTTGCAATTTCAAATTGATGAAAAGGAAAAACATCTTGAAAAATTAGAAGGTGAAATTGTTGGTCTCAGAAAAGAAATTGAGAAAACAAAAGCTATTAATCTTAAGTTTGTCAAAGGATCTGAAACTTTGGATGAGATTATCAATGTGCAGCGGTCTCCTCTAAACAAGACAGGTTTGGGCTATAATGGAGAAACCTCTCAAGCATCCACCTCAAAAAGTTATCTTGATGCAGCAAGAAGAAATGAGCAGAAGAACAATGAAGATAATCAGGTAAAGCAGGGACGAATTACAAACAGAAACTATCAGGGACAATCCTTCTTAAGGGTGAACAAAAGCTACAACCAACCACAGGTAAAATCTTCTCAGTTTGGCACAAGAATAGATGAAAATAGAAATTACAATCAGTTGGCTGGTAGATTCAATAACCGCAGAAGCTTCTTCAATGGACAATGCTTTTCTTGCCATAACTTTGGTCACAAAGCAGCTCAATGTGTTGCATATAAAACAATCATGACTAGGGAAGCTCAAAAACAAAGAAGTATGACAGGGATTACAAAGAGGACCTATAACAACTTTTCGGTTCTTGAAAATGAAGTTGAATGTTCTATTTGCAATAATTTTGGTCATAAAGAATCTGAATGCAGGAGCAGGTTTCAGGAGAAAAAGGAACAAGCCACGAGCACCAAAAAATGGAGAATAAAGGAACCTCAGACAGAAAGATGTGGGATAGCTTTTTATGCAGAAGGACAGGAAAATCTATGGTACATTGACAGTGGATGTTCGAAACATATGACAGGTGATAAAGAAAAACTTGAATCTTATTCTACTTTAGAAAAGGGAAAGAAAGTTTCTTTTGGAAATGATACTCCTGCAACTATAAAAGGAAAAGGTATTGCTCCTTTGAAGGAAAAGGTCAAGGCTGGAAATGTTTTGTATGTTGATGGATTGAAGCATAATCTACTAAGTGTCAGCCAGATGTGTGATCAAAAAACCGAGGTTATTTTCAGATCGAATGGATGTCTTGTTCGTGATCTTGATACAGGTAAAACAGTTCTCAAAGGCAAAAGAACTCCAAATAATCTGTACATATTTGAAGAAGGACAACAACAATGCTATCTTAGCAAGGATGAAGAGCACTGGTTATGGCATCGAAGGTTGGGACATCTAAGCTTCTCACAAATAAGGAAAGCATGCAAATATCAGGCAGTTCGCGATCTTCCAGATATCAAAATTCCAGACAACACCATATGCAAATCTTGTCAGTTTGGAAAGCAAACCAGAACTAACTTTCCAGAGAAGGAAGGATCAGCTAGCTTGCCTCTTGAGCTAGTCCATACAGATGTATGTGGTCCATTTAGGAAAAGGACACCTCGAGGAGAAGAATATCTGATATTATTCATTGATGATTTCTCAAGGTTTGTTTGGTTAGGGCTTATGAAGCACAAAGATGAAGCATTCGAAAAATTCAAATCCTTCAAAGCATTGGCTGAAAATGAATCAGGACACAAAATTAAGTGCCTCAGATCTGACAGAGGTGGGGAGTTCACATCAAATGAATTTTTCGATTTCTGTGATGAACATGGGATAAGAAGAGAATTCTCTACAGCTAGAACTCCTCAGCAAAATGGGGTTGTGGAAAGAATGAACAGAACTATCCAACAAATGGCTCGTGCTATGCTCGATGAATCAGGTACTCCTGCAACCTTCTGGGGTGAAGCTGCACATGCTGCTGTTATCATTCTTAACAAAACAAATGTCCGAGTAAACAGCACTCAAACACCTCATGAGCTTTGGAGTGGTAAAACTCCTTCCGTGAAGCATTTCAAAATCTTTGGGAGCAAATGTTATATTAAGAATACTGATGAGCAACTTGGCAAACTTGAACCTAGAGCAGATGAGGGCATTCTTCTTGGTTATTCTCCACATAGCAAAGCATACAAGTGCTACAATAAAAGACTTGGCAGAATTGTTGACAGTATTGATATAGTGGTTGATGAGAAGGGATATATTCCTAGGCAAGTTCATCATGAAGACATTGAAGAAGATGAAGGTTACTCTCAAAGGCGAAATGATGAAGAAGAAGAACCTCAAGAAGAAGAAGAATCTCAAGAAGAACCAGAGGAGCAGACAAGAATAGAAGAGAAGACTCCATCCAGATATGTCCAAAAGAATCATCCAGAAACTCAGATTGTGGGGCAGAAAGAAGCAGGAGTACAAACAAGAAGGACACTTGCAGAAGCTTCAAGCTACTTGGCTCTACTCTCCTCCATTGAACCACAAAATGTGAAAGAAGCATGCAAAGATGAATGTTGGGTCAAAGCAATGGATGAAGAACTTGAGCAAATCGAAAAGAACAACACTTGGGAATTAGTTCCTAGACCAAAAGATAAGAATGTAATAGGAACAAAATGGGTCTTCAAGAATAAATTAAATGAAAATGGAGAAGTAATTAGAAACAAGGCCAGACTTGTTTGTAAAGGGTATGCACAGCAAGAAGGAATAGATTTTGAAGAGACCTTTGCTCCTGTGGCAAGACTAGAGGCCATCCGAATGTTCCTTGCTCTCTCAAGCTTTCAAAACTTCAAGGTATTTCAAATGGACGTGAAATCAGCCTTCCTGAATGGAGACTTAGAAGAAGAAGTATATATTGAGCAGCCAGATGGTTTCATTCTTGGGAATGATCCAAACCTTGTATGCAGATTGAAAAAGGCACTCTATGGGCTCAAACAAGCTCCAAGGGCTTGGTACTATCGGTTGGACAAATATCTTCACCAACAAGGCTTTTCAAAAGGATCAGCAGATAGCAATCTCTATATAAAAGTTGAAAATAACAAATTGCTAATTCTTGTTGTTTATGTAGATGATATTATTTTTGGCAGCAATGAAGAGACTATGAGTCAAAACTTTGCCTTGGTTATGCAGAAAGAATTCGAAATGTCACTTCTTGGAGAATTGACATATTTTCTTGGATTGCAAATCCAACAAAATGAAGGAGGTATCTTCTTGTCTCAAACCAAATACCTCAAGCAGATCTTGAAGAAGTATGGCATGGAAGAGTCAAAGCCAGTTTGTACACCCATGGTTACAGGATGCAGCCTCAGTGCTAATGATGAATCAGCAGCAGTTCACCAACCCACTTATAGATCCATGATTGGGAGTTTGCTTTATTTGACAGGTACTCGACCAGATATTACACATGCAGTAGGAATGGTTGGAAGATTTCAAGCCAACCCAAAGGAAACTCATCTTCAGGCAGTCAAAAGAATCTTCAAATATCTTCAAGGGACCCAAAACTATGGCTTATGGTATCCTAGAAATACAGATCTCACTCTTCATGCTTACACAGATGCAGATTGGGCTGGAAGTGTGGATGATAGGAAAAGCACAAGTGGTGGTGCTTTCTTCATGGGTTCCAGATTAGTATCTTGGTTCAGCAAGAAACAGAGTTCGATTGCCTTATCTACAGCTGAAGCAGAATATGTGGCTGCGGCATCTTGTTGCACACAACTTCTTTGGATGATGCAGACCTTGCAGGACTTTCAAATCACTTGCACTCCACCAGTTTCTATCTTATGTGATAATACTAGTGCAATCAGCATTTCAAAGAATCCAGTCATGCACTCAAAGACCAAGCACATACCAATCAAGTACCATTTTCTCGGGAACAAGTGCTTGAACAGAAGGTCAAGTTGGAGTATGTTCCTTCTAAGGAACAAGTTGCTGATATTCTCACAAAACCACTGCCCAGGGAAACTTTTGAATATCTCAGACAAAAGCTGGGAGTAGTTGATGCTTCATCCTGCTGTTGAAGCTTGTCTGTTCTACAGAAAAGTTGGTATACGCAAGTTACGAAAGGTATATACGCGTATACACGCGGATTTATGCTGGGAAAGTCGCGTGTACGGTGTACGCCTGTTGCAGAGATTATATTCGCGTACATACGCTGTTTTATGCAGGAGAAATCGCGTATATGAAGTTCTGAACAGCAAGGGAAAACTCTGGAGTTCTGAACAGCAATGGGAATGTCAGAATTCTTCAGGCACAGTTTCAGGGGGTGCAACAGGCACAGGTTCAGGGGGAGCAGCTTAAAAGTCTCATAAAGCATTGTTGACATTCAGATGTTTTGGTTGTTGGAGAAGGAGCTCAGAAAGAAATCCTGGTTGCTGATCTAACAAGATGTTTATCAGATGCTGCTGGTGCCTTTCCTAAGTCTTGGTCTAGATCTGTTGTCTCTATGTCATGTATCTCTCTTGTCATATCTCTTTTATGGTGTCAAGGTCATGTAACGGCCTATGTTGGTTTCCCCACTATGCCTGGGATGAATGCTGTAATATAATTGGTTGTTTCTGATATGTCCCCTCTTGGTAGGGAGTATGGATGTATGTATTGAGTCTTTTGGTGATAGGAAGGTCTCTTATGGTGTATAAGTCTTGGTTCTTGTTGAAGAACATCTTTTGCAGATCTGGCCTACTGTCAGGGGGAGCACAAGTCAGCACAGCCAAGCAGAGGTATCAGCATGTCCTCAGGGGGAGCACAGCCCTTTGCCCTTGATGTCAAAGGGGGAGAGTGACTTGGTGTGGTGGTTGCCATCAAGTCCAAAGGGGGAGATTGTTGGCATTATGATTCAAGTGTTGTCCTTGATGGCAACTCTCTCAGAGGTTGGTACAGGTGCTCAGAGGTTGGTACAGGTGATGGCAACTTAATCAGAAGACAGATCTTAGTACAGCATGCCAAGGAAGTTCATATACGCAGGTTCGTTAAGCCCAAGTCGCGTGTACACGCTAGTTGGATTCAGAAAAAGCGCGTGTATGTGGAAAAGTACCTTTGGTCCATGGTGGTTAGTCCTTGGAAGTTGTGCCTATGGTTTCGGACCATTGTGTCTCGACGGGCGTGTCGATCTCTAGTTTTGAAGTTGATGGTATTGTATTACTATGGTTTTGGCTCTTGGTATTGAGCAAGGCCTAAGGCTATATAAGGAGAAGAAGATCATTAGGCAAATACATCTTTCGACAAGGCTTGAATATCTAAGAGAGAAAGAGATCTGATATGCAGGTTCTGGGTTGCTTGATCTAAGCCAAGGAGAGATCACATCGGTTGATGGAAGACTAGATCTAAGGATAGATCGGGATCTAATGGTTTGAAATGCACTATCATGATATGGTTGATTATGCGTATTTCTAGATCTGCATATTGTCGCAATGTTATGTTCTGGGTCTAACTAATGACTGGTACAGCTGCAAATTGAGAAAGTTTATTTTTAGATCTGTACGCAGGTTGGCTTCGGTAAAAGCGCGTGTATACGCGGGTTTTGCTCATTGAAGTAGCGTATATCTTTTGAAGCTTGATTTTGGGTTTACAGTGGGGTCTGACTGTTATTGCAGAGTTCTGTAGTCTGCTCTGTGTTTTGGTAACTGGTGATTGACAGGGGTCAGTGGTGCAGTGATTCAAAGTTTGGTTGTTTTATGCTTCAATGATCTGTTGTGGAAATTGAATGAATTGTGGTTTTCAGATTGTAATGTGGTGCTTCAGGAATATCCAAGTCTGAAAATGTATGAAAAGTGATACCTGAAAGAAAGAAGATTGTAGGTCAGCACCTACGTACTAGTATCTTGGCTAGTACAAGAGCAAAGGGGGTTGGAGCTCCCTTCCAAGGAAGTTTGGAGAACGAGAGAAGGTTGTAGCCTTCTGCAGGTTGTAGCCTGCGTACTGGTATAAGGCTGCACCAGTACAAAAGATTGTAAACTGAAGTTTCATATTAAAGAAAGATAGAGACAACTTGCAGCAGGTGGTTTTCACCCACATTGGGTTTCCACCTTATATCTTGGTGTTCATGTGTGTGGCTTTTGATCTGTTCTGTTATACTGCACATGTTTACTGTTAATGTGGTGAATAATGTCCTGATGCACTTAACTGAAGAATAAGCTAACTAAATTGTGAGTTTTCTTCTTATACGCTGTTTTACTTAGTCACAGTAGCGTGTACACGCTGGTTCACCTAACTGAAGTAGCGTATATGTTTCTGAGCATTGAAAAGTTTGATTGATCTGATAATACTGATTCACCCCCCCTCTCAGTATTATTTCCAACAGAAATACCTGATCCAAGTGTCATTTTTGGAAGATTCCAGAGCAATGACTCAGTGTGCCACTTGTCCCATCTCGCTCAGCGCAGGTGGCCTTTGTTCCACTTGCTTTGCAACGCAGGTACACCATGGAGCAACTGAGTTTCAGCGCAGAAACCTAGTGGAGCACCTGCTTTGATTTCAGGATTGCTTGTTTTTGAGTGTTTTCAGGTGGAGAACTGATCTGAGAGCTGTTGGTTTGCTGACCTTGTTCCTCTAGGGGTAGGAACATCATGTTTAGGGAACTTTGGATCCCTTGGATTATTGACAATTCATGCTTGTTGCTGTAAGGCACAAAATTGTCTATAACAGATGCCCCCTAAAGTATGAGGTCGTTTATCGGGTGAAATGCTTTATTGAGAGGATCCAAAGTTCATTCAATCTGCTGAGAAGTGTCCTGTAATAAGATACAATACAATACATTATTTTTCATACATTTTCATGATCTAGCTGAGGCGGGCATTCCCATGCTCAGCTTTATAAATACATTTTGGTACATAGAACAGACGATCGTCTGATTGTAGACTGATAATCCTTTGCTGAAATTATCATCCTTTGAGAAGGATGATCATCTGCTGTAATGATGTACATATCAAATGTCTTTATGTCCTGAATATATATCGCAGCCCGGATGGATGAAACTAGATCTGGGGTCTTCAATCTCTTCCGATCTTCACTCGATGTACAAGTCGATCCATGTGAGAATTTTTTGAAGTCGAACATGGAAAGACATCGCTTGATTACCGGTCAATGATGTAAACCGTTAACAAGCGCGAGAGGAATCACCGATAAGGATGATGACCCTCAAGGTACGGCAGTACAATTCACATGGTGGGAATAAAGGACTTGGCGTCGACCACCATGCAAAATCTTCTGGTCGAAGGTCATTGATGTATACATGTCACCGGAAGTGAGAAACTTGCCATTGAGGCATGCAAGCTTCAAAGTACTGAAGGGGGTGTTCCTAGATCAACTCCTTGGATAATGAGCTGATGTCGACAAGGAGCGATCCGTCAAAGGAGGGCCTTAATGAATCCCACATCAGTGACACGGAACGGAGCTAGTGACTGTGATGAGGTGAAAACAAACTGTGATGTATGATTCAGGGTGGCGGTCATGAAATGGATGAAGGACAATGTATGGCAGTGGATGGGACACGGTTGACTCTTTGCAGAACCACATCTCTTGAACATATAACGACACTGATGTGATGGATTGGTAGCATTACCCCAATTGTGGATGGTGTGGCGAGGACCATGGTTATGAGACCGGTGAATGAAACAACCCAACCCGATGTGATACGGAGGACAAAGTGTCATGTTCAAGAGCGACTTGCTACCATTAATGCTGTGAGGTTCTCCCAATTTTTCCCCAGTCATTGCTGACCAGTACCTCTTTATTTTTGTCAAGCTTGAGGAGGATAACATATGCTTGTTCTATAACCTGCCCTTCGGGCAAGCCCATCGCTATGTTTTAACGAGCCTAGCGATAGGGAAACTCCTTCTCGTCTAAAGACAAGTTTGTCGCTATTTAATCATTTTAACGAGTCTAACGACAAGGAAAACTCGGTCCTTTTCATTTTTAGAGAGTCTGAAAAGGTACGGAAAGTTAACTTCAAAATTCCTTTTTCGTCATCTAATCCCTTAAGTCCGAAAAAGTATAAAACAATACAAAAGGGATTAATTTTCGATCTCTTTAACGAGCCGAACAAAACAAGCGCTCGATCTTTTTGTGCAATAATCCCTCAGGTCCAAAAACATTAAAATCTAGAGGAGGGATAGCTCTTCCGGTCCTTTTAACGAGCTGGAAGGCCAAAACTCGGCAAACTTTTCATATTTTACGAGTCAGTGAAAAGAGCTCAAAGAAGACTCGTCTTTTGAGGAACGAGTGATAAACAGGGATAGCAGCAGATTCCAGGTACAGGTTGGAATTTTCTAATCACGGCAGTGTCACAAGGATGGCTAAGTGAAATCACTCTTCGCAGCTGTTCCTCAAAATGGGTAAACAAACATATGGAGATGAACGATTGGCCAAATGAACGGATGGAGGTGAGACTGCAAGAACACGACCAAGGGCTTTAATATGGCTGTCAAAGGTTACATTTACCAAGGTTATTTACCGGTTCATTTTTTCTGGGTGAGCTTGAACTCTAGGGGAAGATTGCTCACAACTTATGTTTATTTTTTAACGAGCATGAACTATGTGCTAAAACTGCTCGGATCTTGCGTTTATTTTTTAACGAGCATGAACTGTGTGCTAAAACTGCTCGATGATATGTTTGCATGTCCCCAGCATAATAACGCAAATCGAGGTGCATGCCCCCCAAGCTTCATTGCATTCAACTTTGTTGGTTGGAATGAAGGTTTACCATTGAGATCTGGAAAGGGGATCGTTTCATTTTTTAATGAGGTTGACATAGTAAAAGAACTATCCTCGTTGCCCACTGTATTTACAGTACTCGATAGAAAATCGGAAACTGAAGGATGATAAAGGTTATTTTGAGTATCTTCCCCACAACCCGGGAGAAGGGAACGATGGTGGGAATCATTCCATGGTGCCCCGTCAATTACCATTGATTGGACTATTCCTTTGTCGGTTCCATGCACTCGCGACCAAGGACATGAAGGGGTGCCATATTCTCTAGACCTATCTATCCAAACGCTTGATGAGCGTTGATTTGGGGTTGCCCCCCAGGCCAAGAAAATTGATTGCTACAATACTTCCATTGGGCTTGGGGACAAAACCTTTGCATGATCCATGTTGATATCATTTTCTGACATCTTTTGTGCGGAAGATATCATATTGCAGGCCCCTACCGTCGCCATTTCTCCCGCAATGAATGGTGGCGGAAGGGCAAAAGTCCCCATTAATGTAGGATCTTTTAGTAGGCCTACTCCGATATTTTGAAACGAATGGTCGCTTCCATGGATCATAGGAACGCTTCCTGTAACTTGTGAACCATTAGGGAGGAAATTTTGTTGGTCAATGATCGTAATCCCTCCTTGAAAGGGGAATGCGATTTTCCTAAAATAGGTCGACACAACAGCTTCCATGGCATAAATCCATGGTCTTCCCAGTAGGATGTTATAGTCAAGATTGCCATCGATGACTTCAACATCTATTTCTATTGTTTTGCCCCCTAGTTCAACTTTCAAGTTACTAAGGATACCGTAAGGGGTATATGTCCTTCCGTCGAATGCTTTTAATGTCGTCGATGATCGCGACAAGGTTGGAGATCCTAAGGTTTTCCAAAAACTCATCGACATAATACATGTCGATGCCCCCTCATCAATAATTGTTCGATGAACAGTTTTGTTGAGGGCTTTCACTTGGACGAGGAAAGCTAGTTGAGCTGGTAACTGAGGATCATATCCTTTGTGATCAAAGGATACAAGATTGGAATCTTTAGGATCCACTCCACCAATTGCTGATAACAATGCCTGCCTTTGGGATGGGCAATTTTGTAGTACTTCAAGAGTCGACATAGCGGACGGCGATTGCGCCAAATCTTCCACTATGTTATAATGCTGTGCCGCTCTGGCACGAGGATTAAATGTCGACTTGTGTACTACTCCCTTTGGCGGTTTTATTGTTAATTCATGCGTGATGGGGGGTACAACTTCTGCCGAAGTTGTTGTCGAACTACTAGGTTGATCTTTACCTTTATCGTTCGACACCTGTGGATTCCCATAATCTTTATTCCTTGTCGAAATCAAAGCATCATTTTGTTGCTTGGATATCGATAACATAAGCACTTGCGACGGTGAAGCATTTCCACTACCAACCAGATTTTTTCTTCGATCGGGAAACGGATCAGTTAACACAGCTGGAGTTTGCGAACTCTTTAAGAATCTTTTTAGATCAGCTTTGTATGGACATTCCCTCGTCCAGTGATCCTCATCACATATCTGACACCCATAAGGTGGTTTCCTATCTCGAGGAGGGCTTGAAGAAGTTTTTCGAGGAGATGACTCTCCTTGTTTCTTCTTCTTCCCTTTGTTTTGATTTTTCTTGCTTCCTGGTTGATTGGTTTCTTTGCCTTTATCTGTCGATACGGCATTTACTTCCGAAGCAAGAACTTCTTCATGCGCATTTTGATTCGAATCTTTACGGGCCTTCTTTTGATTGGCCTTTTTCGGATTCGAGTCTGCCGTGCCAATCACGCCATCGCCGGCATGAGAGTCACTATTTGATTTAGGAGGAGGAGGGATTGAAAACTCTGGTCTAGGGGCGTCTGGTATTTTGTCATAGAGCATGCCGGACTGAGTATATACTAAGTCCAAATATTGTGCACGAGCAATAACCTGCTCTTCTGTTACGACTCCTCCCTTCGCCACATCTTCCGTTATGGCCGGAAGTAACGACTTTATAAACCACTCAGCTAAAAGCTGATCAGGAACGTATGTTTTAACCATTCTTCATCGACGTCGCCACTCATGTATATGATCTGATATATGAGTTGCGGTTGTCTGTTTGAAATTGGTCAATATCTCTGTTCCCGTCTCATACCTTATTGGTAATTGAAAGTGGGTTAAGAATGTCGTGGCAAGGGAGCTAAAATTGTCGAACGAAGCTCTTGGCAATTCTATATACCATTTCACCGCTGGACCTATCAATGTCCTCTGAAAGAGGCGAAGCCTTATCGAATCGTCATTTAAAGCGTTCGATGAACACCACAAATGAAATGTCATCACGTGATTCGACGGGTCTTCACCTGGATTTCCATTGAATTTAGGAATGTCGGATGGAAGTTTGTGCGGGATCACTGGCCACCATGGGGCATAAGCAATTGGATCATTGGTTAACCGTTGTAAATCAGGCAACTCTAAAGTCGCCACGAATGGTAACTGTTGATTCAAGTTAGGTGAAGCGTAACCAGGATACGATGGAATCGCCTGAACAGTTGGTCTTTGCATACCAGCATAATGGAGTTGATGTTGGTATGATTGATACGGTTGATGGACTTGACCACTATAAAGTGGTTGATTTTGACCATTTTGAATATATGGTTGTCCCATATTCGCAAAGATTTGCTGTTCAGAACCCTGGTACACTTGTTGGAATTGCGGCTGTTGGTATTGCACTATCCACGGTTGCGACACCATGGGTTGTTGCGCTATACTAACCATTGGACCAAGATGTGGGGTAGTTGTACCCGACTGTACTTGTGTTGCCCCACCAGTAGGCGGTTGTGGTTGGGTCGCATGGTCAAGGGGCTGTTGCATGAGAACCTGAGAAATCTGAGGTTGACACACAACAGGCATTGCTTGAACTTGCGACACGGTCACAATAGCCGGTGTAGTTGGGATGTTCGTCACAGGTACACACTGTTGCATAGAATATACAACTCTTGGTGGCTGGGATAGCATAGGTACCCAACTACTCGTTGCAATTCCACCATAACTAGAATAAGGTTGAGAACTCCCGTATGGGTACCCTCCCGGAGGGGGTAATGAAAAGGCATACTGCCCCCCGTACGGTAGCAATCCAGAACTCAAGGCAATTGTTTGTCCTGGAGGACTGGATGGCCTAATTAGATTCCCAAAAGGGTCAATTTGATGAGTCTCACCATAAGAGTTACCAGACATTACTCCGGAACAGACAGGAACAGACCATACTGTCGAGATAGTCCCTTGGTGGACTCCTTCTAGCGATTGAGAGCTAGTTGGGACAGATGGTATGCCGGCGAACATTGTTGGATTCGCAGCAGGTAATTCTGCTGTCGCCGTGTCATTTGACACAGTCCTAGATGTTGACGGTTGTTCAGGCATTTTTAGTCTATCCAATTGATCGCCTAGTGATTCTACAGGAACTTCCACTGGTGATGGACAAACTTTTGTTGTAGCAGGAAATAGAGTGACCCCTACTCCAAATTGAATTGGAGTGGATACTTGCGGTTCCTCTATAATTTCCTCTATCGCAATCAGACCAGGTGGAAGAGGAAGACCGTCAAGTCCGTAAAAGATTTCCGGTGCCGAAGAAGGGGTTGGATCGACAGCGACAGATGTTTGAGGAACAAAACTCTCTGGACCGGTTACAGATGGAACTGGTTCAGTCATACAAGTATTTTCCCCCAGACTAGGATCAATATTACTGTCCCTCTGTGGTGGTTGAACTTCTTCTATGGAGGCAGGGTTTCCAGAAATGTTTGGAGTAACCAGAATCTCAGATGTTGTCGGAACACTTGTTCTAACTTTTAAAGGAGATTTTGAACTGGTTCGACGAGCTCGCTTTGTCCGGATTGTTTTCGATTCCGGAGACAAAGATGGTTGACTCACAAGCCTCCGAGAACGACGGATATTCAATTGACTTTCTTCCACGATTGCGGATTACTCGATCAACTAAAATATAAAGGGGGAAATTTGTGTTTCCGATTTGAATGAATTTTACTAGACGCTTTTAAACATAACTTTGCTTTTTCATGTTTTAAGAGTCGAGAAAAAGCTAAAGATGACTCTAGTCTCCTTCGATGTATTAACGAGCCCGAAGTGACAAATGCTTGGTTGGACCTTTTCAGTTATAGAGTTTGAAAAAGGCCAAAAGAAACTGCTCTGGAGATCTAGGCAGAGGGTGTGCCAAACCTTTCGCGAAACCACAGAATACGTTTTACGGTACGGGTGGTTGATCTTCGTGAATGTTGTGTTCACTGCATCACGATCAGTAGGGCGGCCGACACAGCTTCCTATGGATAGAGGATAATTGCCAGTGGAGTCGCCAGTTTGTTGTAGGGAAAAGTATCTGACTCGGATGACCCTATCCCACTCTAAGGGTGATAGTTCCTTAGCAACAACTGTAAAACAAACTACTTAAGGTTTACTTCTTTATGAAAGCAAAAGAGAATGGAGAAATGCACTAACCATTGCCTTGCGCTTAATGTTGAATCCAAACTCTTCTCTTTGGCCGCTTGCTCCTAGCTCCTTATTCTTTTGCTTGCCCAGCTACAATGAGATCCTGCAAAATAACAAAGAAGGAAACTACAAGAGGCATGCAATCATAACTGGTTCATGGATTAGTATAAACCAAACATGCAATCATCACAATATATTATTGAAACAAGAGCACATAGAAGAACCTCAATAGCTTTTATTAATGAAGAAGTAAAGGTTCTGAGAGTATTACAACCATTGAAGGCTCCAACCCAGCAACACCTCCCAGCAGAAAGAATTTCTCCTCTTCACCTCTCTCAAACAATCACCCAATAGCTCAATAGTGAAACCAACAGCATATCATTACTTTGCACAAAATTCCAGCCCCCTGAGCTCATAGGAGAGAGCTCAATATATAAATGAATTGAGAAAGGATGAGTCAGCTTGCAACTGATGTGTAGCTGCCTTGTGTCCTCTCTCTCTTCAGTTAATCTTTAGTTGATCTTCAGTTCTTGAGTCCACTTGGAGAACCTTGCTTCCACTTGGAGAAACAGAGCCTCTGACTAATCACAAGGCGAAATACCTGATCCAAGTGTCATTTTTGGAAGATTCCAAAGCAATGACTCATTGTGCCACTTGTCCCATCTCGCTCAGCGCAGGTGGCCTTTGTTCCACTTGCTTTGCAACGCAGGTACACCATGGAGCAACTGAGTTTCAGCGCAGAAACCTAGTGGAGCACCTGCTTTGGTTTCAGGATTGCTTGTTTTTGAGTGTTTTCAGGTGGAGAACTGATCTGAGAGTTGTTGGTTTGTTGACCTTGTTCCTCTAGGGGTAGGAACATCATGTTTAGGGAACTTTGGATCCCTTGGATTATTGACAATTCATGCTTGTTGCTGTAAGGCACAAAATTGTCTATAACAAGGTACCCAAGGGAATAATATAATAATGGGATGGGCCATAGTAATAAATAAGGTGGTTACCTTGTATCATGTAAGGGACCACAAGTAGTTAGTAATAATGTAATGGGCCCATGGTATTAGATAGATGGTATTGAGGGAACCATGGAATTGACCCATGTTATTATATGTATAAGGCCTATATAGAGGCTAGAGACTCCACATTGAGAGATGTCAAGTAATATTGTATGAACAGGCATATGTCTTGTGGAATGTTCTCCTTCCTTAAGGAGTGAATGTATGGTGTTGCCCTACCTTAAGGGTCTGATCAATAAAGTGAAGCATTTCTATCTATTTCTATCTTATTATTTCTGGGTTTATTTATATTATCATATATTTTCAGCTCATATATATAACAGATTCCGTCAAGAATGGTCCACACACATCATTATGAAATCGCTCTAAGATAGCCTTTGCTCGACTGTCTCATTCATGAAAGGAAGACTTGGTGTACTTTCCCAAGGTACAACCTTTGCATGTGTCAACTTGCTCAAGTTTACCTTTGGGAAGTCCTGTAGATATCTATTGCATTATCTTCAAATCCCCATGATGCAAATGGCCCAACCACCTGTGCCACAAATCGCCAATGTCTTGGCTTTACACCAATTCTTCTTTTGTACTCAATGCTGCACAATCATCTACCTCTAGTTTATAGAGATTATTCACCCAAATCCCTATCCTCTTGGTCTAACCTGTGGCTATGTGTCTTAGGAACACCTTTCCTTTACTGAAGACAACATCGTAGCCTTTGTCCTCCAACGTCGTGACCGATACCAAGTTCTTCTTCAATCTAGGCACATACATCACATCTGTCAAGGTGATAGGAGGTCCATGCTCCCTCTGAAAAGCAATCGTGGTCACTCTTGAAACACTATACCTTCCATCGTCACCCATCTCTATGCACATCTTGAGGTCTTTCTCCTCCAAGGCACTGAATAAACAGATCATGTGGAATGAGGCTCCACTGTCAAGATACCAAACACAACCCATCATCGATGACCATGCATGCGATGAGGGTAAAGTCCATTTCGAACTGAGAGACTAATGCCTCACCTTCCAATCCTTCCAAGGATCCCTTCTTGGACTTCTTTGATGGGAAATTAGTCACATAATGTCCCATCTCATGAAAATTAAAGCATCTCACTTTAGACTTATCACCCTTCTTCCCTCCATGAGAAGAATTCGGTTTGGAATGGGAAGCCTTCCCCTTCCCTTTCCTTGCCTTACTTTCTAAGGCCAAATTTTCTTCATCATCATCCTTGGATGAAGAGCCATCTCGTGTGCTCCTCTTGATCTCCTCCTACATGAGATCCGAGCATATTCATTCCCAATCCGGAAGTTTCTCCCTTCCATTCATAGAGTCTTGGTAGCTATTCCAACTCTTAGGAAGGCCATGGAGATCGAGGCTCACCATATCTTCATCGGAAATAGTTATTCCCACACTGCCAAGCTCATCTCTGTAGGTGGTGAACTTGTTCAGATATGTGGAAATAGTATCGCCCTTCTCCATATTGGTTCTTTGAAGCTTATCCTTGAGCGCCAATTTCCTCTGGTTGCTACTGTTCTGGGAGAGGTCCTTCAATGTCTTCCACATTGAAAATGGAGTATTCTTCCCATGGAGACTCAAGACAATATGGTCTCGAACTCCCTCAAGGATGATCCGTCTCGCCTTCACCACACACTTCTTCCACTCGGCCAACTCTTGTGCATTACTTGACACTGGCTTTGGGATTTATTGATCAATGAAATCCTTCAAGCCATTGTCTTCTAATACAGCCTCCATTCTATCTTTCCATGATATGTAATTCGAGCTACCTTCCAAGGCATACTCGAGTCTCAAGCCATAGAACGCCATTGGCCAACCTTGAAGTAAGATATGAATTCGATTTGTACCTGCAACCCCAAAATTCAAACTTCGAATTCTCCTCTCAGTATATTGTTCAAACTCCATTAAAATTGGCTCTGATACCATGTAGAAATTCTGCAAATTCTCTACAAATCTCGCTCTAAGACCATGTAGAAAATCTGACTCTAGATTAACTCGATAATGCAATATAAATCAAAGTATAATACTATAACCTACTTCTACTATCAATTTGCAGAAGCTTAAAGATTGAGCTGAACAATATAACTAGAAGAAGAAGAATCAATGCACAATACACATGAAAATACTTTGGGAAAAGCATCAGCTAAAAACCCCACTATCTGTATTATCATACAAGGTGGAAATACATAGGAATTATACAAAGCCTTAGCTCTCACAACTAGCCAACTCTCAGTACAATCCTCACAGATGCTTATAGTAAATCTTGGCTGCTCTCCAACCTTCCTCTCTGCCCTCCAAGCTCCTATTTCCTTGCGTTGTTCCTCTGGGATGATTATCACCTCACTAAGTGGAACACTTCTGATCTCACACACTGTCAGAACTGCACAATCCTCAAGGAAAAATTCCTTCTACATGCATGAGTTTTCTTTATAGAAAAACACATGCAACTGATAGTATATTGTCCTTGTCGTTAATCTCAACTGGGTCTTTCTCATAATAGACATGCATGAGTTTCTGATGAGGGAATCTTTAGTTAACTAGAGTACACTAGTTGAGTGCATGCATGCATCAACTGACTGTTAACTCTCTATTAGTTCCTCAAATCGTTTGGAACTAATTTAACTAGACTTAACTCAGTAAACTGAGTTAACTAATTACAACTAAAATATAACTCAATCTTATCTCCTTAATTTAAGGCTTATCTCCTTAATTTAAGGAATAACTCTTGCATGACTTCAAAAAGACTTCTAACTTGAATTTCTCCAACTAATTAAGTCAAAATAACTTAATTAATTACTTCCAAGTAGCTATTAAGACTAAATTCGGCTTTAATTCACAATTTAACTCAAGGACAAATTAAAAAAAAAATATTCTTGTTGCCACATTTCAACATTTAGAAAATGGACCAACTCTGGTAGGGAAGGGTTTCCCTAGGCCATATTATAGAGCATCAAATCTACCAAGGGTGGTAAATGGTGTTATAATAGCAACTTTGATTGGGACGCCTCCTTGTCAAGACATTCATTTCACCACCCCTCAATGGACTCCACACGCTACCCCTTAGGGGACCCCTCATGCTACCCACCAGGGCATCCCACACAACTCTCCTCCTACGAGTCCATGCCAGGGTAGCCACTCTCATTATGGAAACCCTTTACATATAAATGTTCAAAATTATTTTTTCAATGGAAAACAACTTCAAAGTCCCATTTTTAGCTTCCTTAAACCTCCCCAATTTAAGTCAATTAACTAATGACCCTATTGCACATGGCCAGAATTAGCCACCCATGTCAACCATGCTACCTTCAAATGTGCCAAAATTCAAAGGGAAACAAAGAAAATATATGGGAAATCATGTTATGACCTTTCACCTTTCGTGTTCATCTAGAAGTATCATAGAAGACACTATTCACATACAACTGTTTCAACGCACCCTCATAGGGACCACAACAAAATGGTACATATGCCAACCCTCTAGGTCACATGGGAACTTTAGTTCTTTAGCCACAACATTCCTCACATTGTTTCAGCTCCCCATCTACCAAGACTTGTACTGGAACTTCTAACCCATTTCAAGCAAACATTTGTTGCATGCATATCGGACCACATCCATGAATGGTGAAAATGATATAGCTTATGCAAAGCTCATCTGGAAACAAAATTCCTCCTCGAGTTATTTTTTAGATCCCTCACATCAAAAATCTCAAAAGATGTGGTAAATTCCTCCCCAAAAAATGAGGAAGAGGCTATGAGAAAATCTCAACAATTAGAGCTCGTATACACACAATCTGGATGCCTCTACCATGTCCTTCTAGATGCACCTCACTTGCAATATTTTAAGACAGAGTTATCAGGTGCGTCTAATGCTATAGATGGGTTGATGAGGACTATAGCCCAAAATCAACTAGGAAGTACCTTCCAATAATCTAGAAATACGTACAGTGTCCAACCATTTTGTACCACACTTGCAGCACAATTATTGGCTTGTTGGGGCCTGACCTAGGTTCGGAGTTAATTAGCAAAATAAATCCCTGTACTACTGGCACTTTCGGCAACAACCCGCGAAGCGTGGACTGAGGTGTCACTCGAAGTAGTATGGGAGGGTTCTAGAACCAAGTTTCCGCACCCTTGATATGTCTAATAGGTTCGACTGGTCCTTTGTTTGTTCCTACACACAGGTGGCTTCATGCACCTTTCGTTCCTTGCGGCCTGATATCCTGCCTTCGCGCAGCCCTAACCAGGGGTTGTGCCATGCTCTACGCTATTACCCAAGATCTTATTTATCTTCCAATACTAATTAGGCACCTTTACCTACTTAAATGTCTTAAGTTATACTTAACAATATAAAACATTCATACAGGTTCGCACAGTAGATAAATAGTATACTTGCATATTATATCAAATCATGCATTAAACTAGGAAAAGATACACAAAATTATAGAAAAACTTATCTTTATTGATTCTTCCAACGGTTACAGATTTGACCCACCCTGCGCACTCAGCTGCAAGGGTCCGCACACTCAGCTGCGGACTACTAGGCCTCTGCACACTCAGATGCAAAGCCTTCTCCTACTCTATGACCCACAGACACAGTTTACACTTCGACTCAATCACTTAGACTTCTCATGCTTCTATTCCATTTGTTAGCTCGTTATCTTTTACACTTAGAGCCTTGCTCTATTTATATAATCCCATGGTCCGCGGACCATGGGTAGGTCTATCCAGCCGACATTACATTACAAAAACTAGGGTGGACAACCCTGTGACTTTATTATACTTGCGCACCCCGCGCCCGCAATTCGCGAAGCTCTTACAACAAGATTCGGTCAAAAATTGGGCTTTAAGCCCCAAAACATGCCTTGGGGGGATTCCATGCCCAACAGGCCCCCAACACAAACATCGTGACTCACCCTCGAGTCACTCTGTTGGCACGGAGATCTTTGTGCGGAGTCCCTCCAATTGAACTTGAACTATGGCAATGTCAGCAGCACACTGAGTTGTTGCTTGTTTGATCTACTGCATACATTTTTCTAAAACCTCTATGTCGGAAGTGCTTCTCTACATTAAGGCATGCATCCGTTGCATGTGTGCGAGCTTGCCTTCAATTTCTATTGTGATGGTGAAGGCCTCATCGATCCAAGGCTGAACGCGCGCCTTCAGGACTGTTTCCTTGTGCCGTGCCGCATCCACCTGTTCTTTCAGTGCTTTAGCCTGTTGCATCCGCGCAAGCCTCTGAGTGAGGATCACCATCTGTCCAATTCCTCGGGCATTGTCATAGTGATGTTGGAGTTCTCGCGCCTCTGTCTCTAAGCGCCAGATGTTGGGGTCCTCTCGCAGATTTCTGAGGACCTCAAGTGATTCTTCCAACATGTAAGTGCAGTCTCGCACTACCCTGCTAATTTCATCCAGTCCCACTGTGATAGCACTAGTGCACTGTTCTCTAACTTCCGAATGGGTGGACGGTTGCGTCTTTAACTGCAGCTCGATGATCTGAAGGTTCAGTTCCAACTAAACCTTTGTCATTTCCTCTCGCACCTCGCGCACTCCTGCTGCTAACCTGTG
This sequence comes from Pinus tabuliformis, assembly GCA_031772625.1. NCBI lineage: Eukaryota > Viridiplantae > Streptophyta > Pinopsida > Pinales > Pinaceae > Pinus > Pinus tabuliformis. The sequence continues at coordinate 1,937,042,921 of CM062818.1, read as the reverse complement.
GATGTGCGCCTCTACTAGTATGTCCGCTGGGATGGCCAACTCCGAGATGCTTTGGCAAGTGTCGTCTATTACCTATACTAGCTGTTGATTCTGTGACACCAATTCATCACACCGCAAGCTCAATTGTTCCATATTGATTTTCTTCTCGCTGAGGACTTGCAATGCGTGGCTCTCCCTAGCTCGCAACTCTACAGTTATCCCATCCTGCAACACATATAAGGTCTCTCACGGGAGTGCAGCCATATTAATACCAAGATCCTTCAACGTGCTAACCGTAAGCCTGTCGGCCTCATTTGTTGCCAATAGTGCCACTTCTGGTAGTGCTATGGTATTCGTCATCCACGTGCACAGCATCTATTTTGTTGTTGTTGTTCCAACTGCGAGGCTAGTTGAAACGGTACCAGCCTGAGGAGGGCATACCTGCAATTCATGCAACTATGCTCTGAGGGCCCCCAACACAATTTGGTTCTCCTACATGAAATTTTGGAGGGCCTCAGAGGTGACATCGCGCATTGTCTTGCCGATGTCATGCTGATCACCCTCGGTTAGGGTGATCGGGTCAATCGACAACTTCGATGCCTTGACCTTCTTACGTGACCCTATCTGCTCGGTTGGGTGCTGGAACTTCAAATGTGTTGATGCGGTTTGTGCATCCGCACCTCCCTCTTTTCTCTTTGCTTCCTTTGCTTCCTGCCCATGTGAAGGCATTGTTTTGTCCTTGCCTGCCTTCACGGCTACCTCCTATGTTGTTGTTACTGTTGTGGCCTTTTCCTGCTTAGTTTCTTGCTGTGCAGTGTCCCACGCCACCCACACTTCTACTGTCGCTACTTCCTTCCTTCGCTTTTTGGCCAACTGTGCGATGTGAAACTTGGCCTCATCTTTCTTTCTTTGTGCCACCGACTTCTCTATCTCTGCGATGTCTGGGGTGTGCCACTCCGGCGGCCATGCCTCCAGTATGTTAAAAATGACGTCGTTTGTGGCTATGAAGGGTAGCTTTATCCATTATTTGGTCAGGTCCTTGCGTGCTCTGATGTAAATGTTGTGGATGTCCACTTTGAATTCTGAAAAACTCTGCAGGCTGTTGTAGACAGTGGGCGACAACCGTGGCTTACGGTTGATCCCCATTCTGAGGTTCATCTCCATGAACACCCAGAATATTTTACTATCGTGGATCCTCTTGGCATCCTTTATGGCCCATAGAGAAGCATACTTCATGGCCTCTGGCAGGTCCCTGTCAATTATGGGGAATTGACTATCCTCTGGTAATTCCCCTGCCACGATCATTATGGATAGCAGAAGCCATGCATAGTGGAATGTTTTTCCCTGTTCCTAAGCTTTGTGGAAATTCTCTAAAAACTCCTTGCAGAGGAACTCGGACCAGTTAAACTGGACCCCCTCCATGCACTGCTCATCTTGTGCTACCACCAGCACAGGTACTTTGTCCACGTGGCACTTGTGCATAAGTTTTCCTGCCAGTATTTGGGTCACCACGCATACTGCTTTATCCTTGATGCTGGAGATGGCATAGCCCCTCTTCTTCTTTTCCATCTTGTACTTTTTCTTCATGGCCTTCGTGATTGCCAAGTCACTGCTCTTCCCCTCCGAGATGTCTGCGAGGTCCTCTCCTTTGCATGGAAGCCAGGAGATGCGGTGAATCATGTCTATCATGATGGGGATGGGCTCCTCTAGCCACAAACACCCATCCTGCACCAGGCAGAGTAGTTGCCCAATGACGAAAATGGTTATTGGGGCACGATGGAAATGTGGCACCCAGAGCAGGTTCAGTAGCCCAGCCTTTTCCACTCCGTGCAACCACTTTCGTGGCTCTAATTCCGTAACCCCCACCACGGTGTTCTGCTTAGGCTTCATGAGGTGCCTGGTCTGAAGGTGAGGTAACTTCTTGTGGTCAGTAAGGTCCCAATCTTTGAATTTTAGGCTCAGCACCCGTCCCAAGTGCGTGCCCTCAAAAATAATGTTGTCTGGGAAAAGCAGGGTTTGGAGCGAGCTCTTGGTCTCGTCCAGGTCCTTGGGCACTTTGGCCTTCCCTTTTCACGAGGGGAAAATAAGCGGGAAACTTTATCGGGGGGTGCGCAGGCTGAGTTTCCTCCTCCATGCCTTCATCCTCATCTTCTGTGATGATTAGGTCCTCCAGATCTTCCTCTTCCTCATTGGTCTCTATGGTGATGGCTTTCCCCTTCTCCTGCATTGATAGCTTGGTGCGCAACGAGTTCCGCAGGGACACACGTATGGGAACCATCGCCTGTTTTTCATTCTTAGGTCTTGGCGTGCATGATGATTTCAGGATTTCTGCCATAATCCTGGCTATTAGCCTCTCTCATAAAACAATAATAAATCCAAAAATAAATTAATTAATTAAATATTCCAAGTTAGGAATTTGTGCCTAACTCTTGGGTTGTTCCTCTAAGATAGGAGTTAGTTTAGGTAACTCCTATATTGGTGTGTGTCTGGTGAGAAATTATCTCAACCAAAGGAGAAATTATCTCAACCAAAAGTGTCTAAGATAGCACGCACTATCTTGAGAACACTGTCTCTCATCTATTTATTTGTAAAACTATATTCAATTATTTTAAATGAATGAATGAGAATGAGTGAGAATACCTGAGGAAGCATGAGGCTTCAGCCTTTTTCCGCCAATATTTTGTGTCTGATTTTTATGTGTATTTTTCTGTAATCTGTTTGGAGTTTATTTCTATTTTCAATATGTGGTATCAGAGCCAGCAAGGCACCATGGACCTCCATTAGCTGCTCTGCCTTCATCTTAGCTTCAGATTGATATTTTAGCATGGTTGCCTCTTCAAACTGGAGTGCCTGTTCAACTTTTTGCATACGGGCTTTTTGTTCGCAGTAAAGTTGCACGATACGCACAGCGATATGCGAATGAGAGAAAAGTTGACTGCCCATACGGCGAAAATATCTTCTGGGGCGGTGGAGGCCGCTGGAAGGACCTGGATACAGACATAGCATGGATCAGCGAGAACACAACGTTCAACTATACAACTCATAGGTGCGACAGCATTCAGGATTGTGGACATTACTCTCAAATAGTGTGGAGGAAATCTGTCAGAGCCGGTTGCGCGAGGGTCGTCTGCGACAACGGTGACACTTTCATCACGTGCAACTACGACCCCCCTGGTAATTATATCGGTGAGCCGGCATATTGAGGATTCAAGTGAATGGAGCATTTCTCCACTATTTATCAATTATAAGGAGAAATGGTGCCTCCTAGGATTGTGGCGCTCTTCCTTCGAGTTTAGTATCATCAGCAGCTTAGTTATTGTTCACCGTTCAGTGATTTTTGTGTTTGGGCAATCTCATCCACAAGCAGCGAAGGAAAGTACATGTGTGGACTTTGCTTCTTTAGGGCTGGATTGACTGAAATGAATAATCTGCGTATGACTAATGAGAAAATATTTTGAGAGTTTGTTGTTAATATTAAAACCGTAAAAGGAAGAAGGAACATCATATGTCTCTGCACAGTTGGTAATGAAGCTCCAATTGAGTTCCAGTTCCGAGGATCAACGTTTGCCAAAAGAAGTTGCCAGCGTTTGCCAGAAAATTGTCTAAGAACCAACGTTTTCCAGGCAAGTTGAATTAATTTACTTCTCCAAATTCTTGATGCCAGAATTAGGAAACTCTGCAGAATTTTGTGTTTTCCGTGTGGAAAATTGTGGAAATTGGGTTATTCTGAGCCCATTTACCTGCGATTCGAGGCTTGATCCAATATTATGTAACGTTTCTTCCATCTTTGATATCAGCTTAGTGAAAACTAGAAAGCCTTACCCCTCTTAGGAAAATTCTAGCCTGGCTTTTAGGCGATGGTAATTTCGTTTTTGTTCGAGGGCCGCGATTCAAAAAAATTCGGGCTTTTGGATCCATTATTTGGGACAAATTTGACAGAATTCTGAGATTCGCACCTTTTGAAGGATTTGGGTAAATTCAAGGCTTATTGCAATCAGCTCAATTCCGGATTTGCAGGCTTTTCTGCCGAACTTGATAGAATTTGGTTTCGGTGACTGGGGCAATCACGCGCAGAGCCCTGCGGTTGTGTTTTCGGTAGTGTTTGAGGGGTATTGACTTACACGAAAGAGAAAGCGGTAGAATTTAGAGAAAGAATGGCTGGCTCATATGGAGATTAGTTCACTTTTAAAGTGAATCCATTCACTTTTTAATTCACTTTATAAAGAATTTCATAAAATTCTATTCAATGGGGAGTATGTAAAAGTGATTATAAAGGTTTTTTGATGGAGAGATAAGGTGTAAAGAAATTGGGGAGTATGTAAGGTGCGGAGAAATAAGGTAATTTTTAACAGAGGTGCAAATTTTTTTGGAGAGATAAAGTGATAAGTGGAATTTTTTGAGAGAAATTCTTTTTTGTAATTCGAAGTAATATTTTACTTTGAGAGAGATTTCGAGAGTGAGTGAGTGCAGGTAGTTTTTTGAAGACATTTTCTTCTTTCAAAAAATTCTAGAACTCTGATTCCATGAAGATGTTGTGAAGTTGAGCGCTTATGTACTCCAAAATTTAATAAAGACATATTATTTGTGGTGATTGTGTCCTAGATCCGCCCGAAATTGAATAAGGGGATCTTAGGTACACGAAGAGTGTGTTGATGATGGTGCATGCTTCATGTTTTTTAATTATGATTTTTGTCTAGTTTTGACACATAAATGATCTCATTTAACACACATAAAGTTCAATGCAAGCAAGCACAACATTTGTAACAAAATAGCATCAAGGAAGGATAATTAAGCTCAACACATGCATTTGCGTCACTACAACAAATAATCAAAGTTTTCAACATCGGCATTCTACCTCAACAAACAAATTCACTCAATACAATCAAGTTCATGAATCTGCAAACTCCAGCATTTCAAAGCAATGTCTACATCACTACAATCAAGTTAATGAATCTGTAAACTTCAACGTTTCAGCGCACAGTCTACATCAACATTGTTGAACTTGTAATCAAACTCAAATCACATTGAATTGTAAGGGTGCATTCTCGGTTGAAACCGACACCCAAGTCTTGAATTGAGTCAAATTGCATTCATTGTCGTGAATCATTGAAATCATTGTAAGCTTTTTTGGGTGCATTTTTGACAGTGTTCGACACCCTTCCTTTAAGCAGAATCAAGTGAATTCATTTTAACTCTAAAGCAAACAAGCAACAAGTTCACATCTCCTGCAAGCAAGCGTGAGTATTCATTCAAGCAATTTGCATCAAAACAGTGCAAAGTTCAAACTTTCAAGCGAGCCAGAGTGAAGTTCATTACAGCAACCAAGCAAGTTCTACTCTAACACCAATCAAGCAAGCTGAGATCGACATCAAGCGAGCGTGAATTCCAGAGTTTAAGCAAGAAAGTTCTACAACTCTAGCAAGTGTTCTCAGCAAGTACAATAAGCAACAAATCAAGTGAGCGTGCCATTCAAGTCCCATAGCAAGCGAGCCTGTCATTCAAGTAACAAAATCAAGTGAAACAGTTCAAAGCACAACATCTACGACAAGAGAGCCTGATTTCAAGTGAGCAAGTTCAGATGGTGCAACATATTCAGTTGTTAAACATTCTTCATAGTTTTATCATCTCCAGTGATGAAGACATGGTGCACATCAGCAAAGAAACTCTTGCTGATCTTTCACGGCATCTACAACAAACACATGAAACCATTGAGTTTCTTCAATTAGAGTCGCAACTACAAAGAGATGAGCTGCAAAAAAAGAGTGCTTCTTCCAAGTCATTCAACCATACAGATGAAGATAAAGATGTTGATTCCAAATCACTCATCCAAACAACTTCAAGTATCGAAGTTGTTCATGATCAAATTCAAATTTCTTCCAAACCCATCATCAAGCCCTGGGAAGCAATTCAAAATAACAAGAATCGACGAGGCTTAGGATATGTCACTGATGAAATCAACTTACATATCCCAGATTATTCCAAGCCAATTAAGTTTGTGAGTGCAAGATTTCTTGAGCAACTCACCTCAGTAGGTTCTGAGAAAATTGCAGACAAACAAAATTGCATGCAACCTGAAGTTAATGTCGAACCGAAATGTTCTCATTGTCAAAGAACCGGTCATATGGAAGATCAGTGTTTTGATCTCCATCCTTGTTGCCATTGTGGCAAGCCCAATCATTCCTCAGAAAAATGTCGCACTCAAAAAAAATCAGCCAGATTGAAGATACATTATGAATGGATCGATCCTTGGGAATGGTCATCCACAGTCAAACGGTTATCTCAATTCTACCTCACCACCCGTCCCAAGAGCGTGCCCTCAAAAATAATGTTGTCTGGGAAAAGCAGGGTTTGGAGCGAGCTCTTGGTCTCGTCCAGGTCCTTGGGCACTTTGGCCTTCCCTTTTCACGAGGGGAAAATAAGCGGGAAACTTTATCGGGGGGTGCGCAGGCTGAGTTTCCTCCTCCATGCCTTCATCCTCATCTTCCGCGATGATTAGGTCCTCCAGATCTTCCTCTTCCTCATTGGTCTCTATGGTGATGGCTTTCCCCTTCTCCTGCATTGATAGCTTGGTGCACAACGAGTTCCGCAGGGACACACGTATGGGAACCATCGCCTATTTTTCATTCTTAGGTCTTGGCGTGCATGATGATTTCAGGATTTCTGTCATAATCCTGGCTATTAGCCTCTCTCATAAAACAATAATAAATCCAAAAATAAATTAATTAGTTAAATATTCCAAGTTAGGAATTTGTGCCTAACTCTTGGGTTGTTCCTCTAAGATAGGAGTTAGTTTAGGTAACTCCTATATTGGTGTGTGTCTGGTGAGAAATTATCTCAACCAAAGGAGAAATTATCTCAACCAAAAGTGTCTAAGATAGCACGCACTATCTTGAGAACATTGTCTCTCATCTATTTATTTGTAACACTATATTCAATTATTTTAAATGAATGAATGAGAATGAGTGAGAATACCTGAGGAAGCATGAGGCTTCAGCCTTTTTCCGCCAATATTTTGTGTCTGATTTTTATGTGTATTTTTCTGTAATCTGTTTGGAGTTTATTTCTATTTTCAATACTGGCACCTTCCAGAGCATCCCCCACAGTCAAGGCTTGCACGGCCTCCTTGGAAGTCATTTCGGTTATCTCCATAACATCCTTAGCTGTTGCCATCGTATCTGTCCAGAAATCTAGCACTCGCGAACTCAGGGGTTCAATCAATGCTCGGCACACAACAATCAGGGCTCTACTCAATAGCTCAATTTGCAAATGACCAAGTGTTGTTTGTTGGGTAGCCCTTTGTAATTTATAGCACTTTTTGAATTTGAATTCGACCGTTCCCCCCAAATCCGGTTCATTAATGCTCCCTTGGCGGCAGATTTTCCCAAATCTTTCCCATAAATCGTGTCTTAAATGCCTATCACTCGCTCCATTTGGTCTCAAGTCGAGCATCCCATCATGAATAGTGACTTTAATGGTCACTTTCTGGTCAACCCGCACGGCAACGCAACCCCCCATGCGCGGTCACAAACCTTGTGACTCTTTGCTTCTGCGTGCAGCTCCCGAGCAGAATAGTTTATAGTCTCGCGCTTCCTTTCAACTGCCTAGAGCGCTAAGACTGTTCTTCCTTTGGCTAGTCAGGTGGTCACACCACCCGTGACAAGTTTCATCCTGTCATCCATCATGTTTCCTAGAGAATACCCACCTTTTATTGTTACGGTCGGCATCGCGCACTTTACCATCTGCAATGCGCTACCCTGGTCAATACACTTAGCAATGTGCGGTCTAATCCAAGGCATCAGATTGATCAATTCGCAGAGATAGGCCTTAAACCTATCATCGTGATCATATGCATCCTACCTTATCACCCTGGTTTTTTTTTCCAGAAAATCCTCCTTTATCTCGTCCTCCAACTTCTTGACTTCTGCATCCACCAGAGCGCTTTTCTTCCTTAATCGTATCCTTTCTTCTTCAATTTCTTGGAGTCTGAGATTTCCCTATTGGATTTCTCTTCCAAGGTTCCACGAACTGTCGTATCGATCAGTGCTATCATGCGCGGTCTAAGTTCTCCAAGTACTATAGGGCTTACTGTGGTTGCCTCATGTCAGGCCAGGCAGTAACTCCATAAGGCAAAAATGATTCGACTGTCTTATTCCATCAAGTATGTGTTTGTCATATACATGAGGGAGAGATTGTTCAGTTCATCTCCCGATGACTGTTCATATTTCTAATTTATTTATTTACATAAATTCACCCAATCACAAGGACTAGGTGTCAACATTCCCCCCCTTAATCTGAAGGGATGTTGGTGAGTCCAAGCATCATTCTCAATCGTTCAAGCTTTTCTCTTCCAAGCGCTTTCGTGAAGATGTCTACAATTTTCTCATTTGTGGAACAATGACGGAGATGGATTGTTTTGGCCTCAACATGATGTCGAATTAGATGATATTTAGTATTGATGTGCTTCGTTCGATCATGGAATTTTGGGTTCTTGGCCAACTTTATTGCAGAGGTATTGTCAATCATGAGTGGAGTTGATTGTACTTGTTTTACCTACAAATCTTCAAGAATTTTCCTGAGCCACACAATTTCTTTTGTTGCTTCAGCTGTTGCCACGTATTCTACTTCTGTTGTGGAATCTACTGGAACTGATTGTTTCCATGATCTCCAGGAGACAGCTCCTGATCCAAGACTCATAGCATATCCTGGAGTTGATACTCCAGTTTCTTTGTCTCCATCAAAGTCTGAATCAGAGTATCCAATCAAGCTGAACTCGTCCACCTATGTGTACTTGATTCCAAAGACTTGAGTTCCCTTCAAGTACCTTAAAACTCTTTTTGCAGTAGACCAATTTCCCTCACAAGGCTTTTGCATAAACCTGGAGAGGATTCCAATAGCAAACGAAATGTCTGGTCTGGTAGTAGTTAGGTAGTTGATACTTCCTACAAGTTGTCTATGCTTTGTTGCATCCTCAAATTCTTTTCCTTCAATAGATGTGAGCTTTAAGTTTTGTTCCATTGGAGTAGTAAGAGGATTGCACTCTGTCATGCCAAAACTATTCAACAGATCTCCAATGTATTTCTTTTGAGAAAGAAATATGGACTTTGGATGTTGGGTTACTTCAATGCCAAGATAGTAATGAACATAGCCCAAATCAGTCATTTCAAAACTTTTCCCCAATTCCTTATTTATGGATGCAATGTAGCTTTCATTGTTCCCTGTCATCAAAAGATCATCTACATATACCACAAGATATACAACTGTTTGGCCAACTTTCTTGACAAATAAAGTTGCATCATCAAGATCAAAATGTTTGAAATTGAGTTTCAGAAGATGCTCAGTTAGTTTTTCATACCAAGCTCGCAGTGCTTGTTTGAGGTCATACAGGGACTTCACAAGTTTGCATACTTTATGTTCATGTCCTTTCACAGCAAATCCTTCAGGCTGGGACATAAAAACATTCTCTTTTAGATCTCCATTCAAGAAAGCAATTTTTACATCCATTTGATGGACTTTCCAACCGTTCTGAGCTACTAGTGCAAAGAGTGTCCGTATGGTAGCCCATTTTGTTGTGGGGGAAAAAGTCTCCTCATAATCGACCCCTTCCTTCTATGCAAAACCTTTTGCCACAAGCCTAGCTTTGTGCTTTTCAAGTGAGCCATCAGCTTTATACTTGTTCTTGTAGACCCACTTGCAGCCAATTGGTTTGGTTCCTAATGGAGGATCAACCAGCTTCCAAGTGTCGTTCTTTATGAGGGCATCATACTCCTTTTTCATCGCTTCTTTCCATTCATCATGAGAAGTAGCTTCTTTGAAGGAAGTTGGTTCGAAATCTGTAGACAATTTCAATTCACAATCATAAGCAACATCCATATCAACAGGTGAATTAGAGTTATCTACATCACCTCCATTTTGCCGATTTGAATTTCTGGTTCATGTCTTTCCAACTTCATCAGGATGAACACTTTCAATTGTCTTTGTCACCCACTTTGGGGGACCTTTTTTAGATGGTCCAGGCTGCTCCATTGATTGAGTTGGGACTAAATCAAGATTGAGTCTCCCAATTCTATCAATCACATCACTTAAAGCATCATTCGTTGTTGGAGTTTCATGCGGGGGAGAGTGTTCTTCAGAAGAAGATTCCACATGTTGATCTAGTATAGGAATCCCCCCTTCAAGATGTGGAATCTGATTATCAAATTCTTGAAATGATTTTGCTTTTTCGAATCTATCCAAGCGATCAAGTTGCCGCTCAACAACATTGTCAGTTTTGGATGATTCAAGGAAAATTACATCTCTAGATACAACAAATTTCTTATTTACTTCATCATAGAGGCAGTATGCTTTGGAGGTGTTTGAATACCCCAGAAAGATACACCTACGACTTCTAGCACCAATTTTGTTTCTATGTACCTTTGGTATCAAGGCATAACAGGTGGAACAAAAGACCCTGAGATGCTTTACCGAAGGAACATGTCCATACCACATTTCATATGGAGTCTTGTTTCTTATAGCATTAGATGGACATCTATTCTTTATATATGCAGCACATAGAACAGCATCAGCCCAAAACATTATCTTTACATTTTTGAAGAAGAGCATGGATCGTACCATATTTAAGATTGTCCTATTCATTCTTTCAGCTACACCATTCTATTGGGGATTATAAGGCACAGTTGTTTGATGTTTGGTCCCATGTTGGCGAATATAGTTTTCAAATTCATTTAATGTGTATTCTTTTCCATTATCAGTGCGAATAGACCCAATATGAGATTGTGCATCATTTTCAATCCATTTATGAAAATTCTTGAATGTTTGAAAAGCATCAGATTTGTTCTTCAATAAATAAACCCAACACATTCTGGTGTAGTCATCAATAAATGTCATGATATATTTATTTCCATTTGCAAAAGGAACAGGCATTGGACCACATAAATCTGAATGAATGAGTTCAAGTTTTCTATGTGCTCTTGAATGTGAATCATGAAAAGACTGTTTGCTATGCTTTCCTAGAATGCAAGCATCACATTGCTTAAGTTTCCTAGGAATTGTAGGCAAACCAGCAACACCATTTTTCTTCAACAAGCGGAGACTATCATAGTTCAAATGTCCAAATCTAGCATGCCATAATAAACTTGATGGAAGTGTACCTTCTTCATGATGAGGATTTTATGAGAAATGTAGTGCATGAGCAGAAGTTCCTTGCAGCTTGATAAGCCTTTCTTCTTCTATTCCCCTCATGACAAGTGAGTGGTCAGATGATTTTCTTACCTCAAGCTTGCCATAAACATATGAATGGAGTGACCTTGCTGGTGGATGTGGACCAAGGACAGCAAGTTTCTCTTAATCTGTGGGAAATATAGAACATGATGCAGAAGAAAGTTTGGAAGACCAGGCAGTTTAAGCCTGATTGTGCCAAGCCCTGATGGCTTGATTTTTGATTGATCTGCAAAGTATACTGCTCCATCAACATTGTCAGTGAAATCTTCAAAAAAATCTTTTCTATGAGTCATGTGGCAAGTTGCTCCTGAATCAAGCAACCAATCATTTTTCCATGCAGCAAGTGAAGCATTAAACAAATCTTAATTTACTCCAATGTTCCATTGTGCCACAACATAGTGACCGGATTCAGGTGCTTTACCTTTGTCTATATCATCAGTTTTACCTTTCTGTTGGTTTCTTTTCTGCTCAATTTTGTCCCATGGTAGCTTGCATGTAGAGGCATCATGTGATCCATTTCTTTTGTAGCGAATGCAGTGAAAATCTGCCTCTTCTCCTTGAGAATGTCTGCCCCCTTGCCTCTGAAATATCTTCCTCTTCCTCTTTGACCACCTCTTCCTCTTGTAGAATCTTGAGTAGGATGCTTTTCTTTATGAGAAAGGCACACATCCTCTTCAGAAGATTCAGGGGTTGTCTTCTTTCCAAAAGCTTTCTCTCGTTCAGCAAACTTTTTCACAAGAGAGTCAAAGGTTATATCTTTGAGATTTCCATTTGCTTGCAATGACTCAATATAATTAGAGTATGTAGGATAAAGTGCCTTGAGAAAAGCAATAAGAGGAATATCCAATTCAACTTTAGTGGATTTGATATCATGCATTATAGACTTTACTTCAGATGCAAGAGCAAGAGGATCATTATTTTGCAGTTCAAGAGTGAAGAGTTTAATCATGAGTTGAACAACTTCGAGTGCAGAATGTGAGTGATAGAGTTCTTTCAGCTTTTGTAAGGCTTCAAAGGCAGTTGAATATGACGAAATATGGCGACTCACCTCTTCATTTATAGATGTTGCGACTAATGCATAAGCTTTGTTGTTATTGTTTTCCCAAATGACGAGCTCTTTGTCTGAGGTAGGTTGTACTGGTTCATTGTCTCCATCTCCGACACACACTCCTTTCCACAACTCATTGAAAATGAGGGTGTGTTTTATCATCTGGGACCATTCAGGATAGTTCTCCTTGCCAGTGAGAACTATTCCCACCATGGATATGATTGAATGCATTCTGTAAAAAAAATATTTCTGCTGATAGAAAAATATTTCTCCTGGGGAAATGTGCTTCAAAAATGATACAGCCTTATTCTTCCTTCAAAAATCAAAACCATATTCTATGCATATAGAATATCACCATATTATTTTTTTTATTTTTATTTTTATTTTTTTTACAATATGGTTGCAAAGGGAAATAGTATCAACTGCTCAAAAGCGAATCAGAAATCTGATGCAAATCAGAATTTGCCAAACACTTGGACAGAAATATAAATCTCTATGCTCAAATCCTATGCTTTATACCTTGACTGCATACTTTCTCTTTGGAAAAATACATTTCTTTCCTTTTCTGTCTCTCAGTCATCAATGATGCCTGATGCTTGGTAAGGCGTCATGTGATAATTGAATAAGTGTTCAAACTCAGCTTCTGGCGAGTCTTGAAGGGAGCAGCGTATATCCAAATTCTGAATGTGGACGGATTCCACAAATAGCAGCAGTTGTCTGCAGGTCAAAAGCTTAGGCCAGCTTCGCAATGTAGACATTCTCCTCTCGTGATGACTCCACCATCGCCGCTGCCGCCATTTGTACACAGATATTAAAAAACTAAATTCACCTTTGGATCAAATAAACAGCCACTGCAATGCACAAACACACTATAAAATGGAAAAACCAAGAATAGTGACTAGATTTTTGGTGAAAGCAGCAGCGCAAGACAATGAAAGGCACTACAGGCAAAGCGAGAGCATATACTATCAACAGGCATGAAAATCAGTCCTTAAAAGCTCTCTGTATAGTGTTAAATGGAGTTCTAAACGCAAGGGTTGCGGACCCTCATAATCAAACAGCGTATGTAAAATATACAACAACTCGTTCTGATAGTTTGCAACAGCTCTATAAAATATACAATGTATAATTGCAGAAACTATGCCGCCTGGAGCGTTGTTCTACCAGCGTGGAGGGAGGTCGTTCTTATTGATTGAGATACAGGCAATGAATAAAGCAGCACCTCGTGCCATACAAACACACTCCCATCACCATAAACCCTCAGACGTATTTTACATGGAAAAAAGAAACAGTCGCAGCATTATTCAAACAGTTCCACACTCACCGCCCCAGCGTTCATCACAAACGCTGCTATACTCAACGACTTCTGAATTTAGAGAACAGTGGGTAGACTGCACAGTAGACAGAGAGGACAGAGAGCACAGTAGACAGTGGACAGAGAGCCCAGTAAACAAACTCCACAGGGACAGAGGATGGGGAGCAGTGGGTAGAAGGGAGTTACAACTATTTTGGGAGCTGGCTTTGATACCATGTCAGGCCAGGCAGTAACTCCATAAGGCAAAAATGATTCGATTGTCTTATTCCATCAGGTAGGTGTTTTTTATACACATGAGGGAGAGACTGTTTAGTTCATCTCCCGATGACTTTTCATATTTCTAATTTATTTATTTACATAAATTCACCCAATCACAAGGATTAGGTGTCAACACCTCATACTCTAGCCTTGGCAGTGCCTGCAAGGTCAGGATTTTTCACGCGGTCCTATAAACCCATAGAACTGCTGCCATGCACAGGTCCCAGTCAGTCCGCTTCACATTGTGGACCTTGTTCAGCACTTTGCATACTTTGTTAGAAGCTTCTGTGTGGATATTCTTCTGCGCACTTGGTCTTTCCATACTTCGTGGTCCCAACCGGAAGGGTTTTTCATGCCATTGCCTTACCCGCACCTGCTTACTGATTGTGTCTCCTACCACGAGGATGATGTGCATTCACGCAGGTTTCATACCATATTCCTATATCCACCTGGATAGGTGGGTGCGCGGGCCGGTTCATCCGACAATTTTGTCTGTTAATCGCATGGGAGGCTTCCCAAACCGCATGTGCATCATCCTTCTACATTCCTGCCAATCCTCAAAACTTCGTTGGTGCGTACCCCACCATCTTCAAGCATAGCTCGCGGTACCCATTTCATAACGTCGAAACATTGTTGTTCTGATACTTCTCTTTCAAATTTGTTCAGGAGGTTATCCACCTCACTCAACCTGTCATATGTAGGCAGATCTCTTACCTCTGTTGCTACGTAGCGCAGCAACCTTGTCATCATGTTACAATTGAGCGTGGTTACCTCATGTAACTGGTTCTACCATCGTTCTATCTCCTCATCAGAATTTGATGTGCAGGAGCTTTCGCTCTCCCACAAGATTCGGTCATCCGCGGTTGGATTTACCCAGTCCTGCTCCTGCACAGTTATTTTGTAGATGCAGTCCAGACCATCGTCATTGTCATAGTCGTGCACTGGCTCTATGTAGCATGATCCTTCTGTAGGGTCTAAAGGTACCACTACTTGTAAAAAAAAATTCTCAAAGATCATCTTGTGCTTCTTTAGATTTATTACACTATTCATGTTAGTGGCCCAATATATTCCCAATAGCGTGGGGTAGGGATTGGTGTCATCAACATTCTCTATCACTTCAAAATTTTCTAGCTCGCTTGCTCCTTTGATATCTACTGTGATTCCCTACGATATCCCCATAGGTAGGATCTTTTGCTGGTTCGCCATCCGCAGTTGGATAGGAGACCATTGCAGCACAGGTCTGCCCATGCGCTCCCGTGTCTGCTTTGGCAGGATGTTCACGTCTGATCCTAGGTCCAGAATCACTTGATCCATCTCATATTCCCCGATCTGCATGGTCAATCTCATCTCCCTTCTTTTTTCGCGTCGTGTGCTTCCCAAGCATTAGGACCACGCGTGGTTCTCGTGGCGCAGTCCCCGCACATCTAGTTACGAGTTCTTGCAGCCCCTTTGCAGCCTTGTTGTCACGCATCAGCTTCATGCATGTCTCCAAGAATGTAGTGAGCATTGATGGGTCCATTTCTGTCTCCAGTCTGTCTTTAATTCCTAAAGTGGAGGCATCGGTGAAGCTCCTCTTAGCTTCCATGAAGGTCTCCTTAGCATGCTCCAAATCAAATTATGGTTCCTTCATTGGAGCCTTGCAAACCCAGGTGCTTTCTATAGGTTTCTTGCCTTTGTCATTCGTTGTCATAATACCACTCTGAAGCACAATATTTACATTAGGGTCTTCCTCACGTGGCTCAGACCTCATCATTTGTAGGTTCTGAGTTGGGGGAGGTTGGATTGCTCCTTTATCACACAACCTCACTATCAATGTTGGACAGTCCTTTGTCTCATGATCAAAACATGTACAATACAAGCATGATGGCCATGTTAGATTCGTACAATCATAGGCATAATGTCTTGGCCCTTCGCAATTGTAACATATCAGCTGTTCGCAACCTCTTCCGAGTCCCATTCCACCTCGGCCTCATCTACTCCCCTAAAATCTGGTGCACGCCATTCCTGTATTTTGATCAAGGGCCCATGTTTCGACCTGAACTCTATAGGTAGGATTCAATCCATCATCAATTCATAACTTCTACATGTGCACTCATCATGTCCTACTGACCTACAGAAATTACAGAACAACTGCTGTGAATTCTGTGTATACTTCTGTAATAGATGGCAGCTATCTATAGCATGCTTCCCTCCTATCTGACAAATCGCGCACCACAATGCAGGCGCCTGGTCTTGCTTGTGCCTCTGGTCTTAGTGGCATTGGCCCTCCTCCAGCAAGGTAATTCACAAACACCAGGCAGTGGTCCTTGGTGTGCCCCTAGCCCTTGCATTTTATGCACCATACCTTGTTGCGCACTTTGGGGCGAGCCGTCCTATCTTGTTTCAAACTCTGCATCTCAACGCATAATTTTTCCAACTGCGCGTGAATCTGTTGAACTCCGAGGTTAGGATCCTATATTGGAGTCTGATGCAATCTCATTGCGACCTCCAAAGCCTCAACCTGAGTGGTTAGCCTTTGTTGTCACAGCGCATTCCGTATATGCGGTGTTAATGATGCTGCAAACCATTCGTGGTGTTTCCCATCTGTTAATTTCATGTTCGCTTCACGAATTGTGCACTTCAATCTTTGATCCAACTCCCACGGGGTTTCGCCTGGTAGCATTGTGATTTCCTTGAATCCAATGATCGATTGTGCCTCCGACTTTGGCCTGCTAAATTCTTTGTTTAGCGCAGCTTGGATATCTGTTATCCCTGCATTCATATTGTCATTGGAATGCTTAATGTACCAGGTCAGCGCGTGATCCTACAAAGAACTGACCAACATTGCCTTCTTTATATTATCGTTTGTGACATCCTGTGCTTCCCATATAGCTTTTATCACGAACCAAAACTGGTCTAGATCTTCATTCTATACTCCCTTGAACAATGGTAGGTTTATCGCACTGGCCATACTACTTCGCGATGGTGGCGAAGGTGGTATGGGCGAAGTCGGGGGTGAATATGGTGAAACTGGTGGTGGTGTGGGTGGGGGTGGTATGCGCGGAATTCTCTGCCTTATCATATTGATCGCACTTCTTGGCGAAACCTTTGCGAGCTCTTCTTCGCCCCCTCATGGAGGTGAAATCAAGGGGCTAGTTTCTAGTTCTGTGCTACCTTCGTTTCTGTATATTCTTCCACTCCGTGTAACCCCAAACATCAATTTATTCACATAACTCATTTTTCACACAGTAGCATTTTAATCAAAGTGTTCAAGGATTTAACGTACTTACCTCGCGGTCCCTTAAGGAAACATCATCCTGCGTTGCTATAGCTAACTGAAGTATCTACCGCAAATTCGATGATGAATCCTCCTATGATTTGATCAAGCCAGTGATCGACAGCGTGCGCAATCTTATCTTCCAATGCTTCCAGTCTGCGCACCAATTCTAAGGTCCACAAAATAGGTTTGTCGAGTTTACACCTTCCTTAGCTATCTGCTAGCTTCGGGGTCCACTCATACAACTCAATAGGTAAGGATGCAAAGAAAATTTTGTGGATCTCCGTATATAAGTAGCAATCTAACCACTCTTCCTTTGACAGTCGCGGATTCCTGTTTTCCTGCGCCGCGAACTCATGAATATTTTTGTCCAACCACTCTTCAATTCCTTTCTTTGTCGGATTCTAATGATATGACATCAGACATATCTATGCAGATCCTGGTCCCAGCAACGGAACCATTTGTTGGCTTGTTGGGGCCTGACCCAGTTTCGGAGTTAATTAGCCAAACAAATCCCTGTACTACTAGCCCTTTCGGCAACATTCCATGGAGCGCGGACTGAGGTCTCACCTGAAGTAGTATGGGAGGGTGCTAGAACCAGGTTTCTGCACCCTTGAGATGTCTGAGAGGTTCGACTGGTCCTTTGTTTGTTCCTTCGCACACCTTCCGTTCCTCGTGGCCTGATATCCCACCTTCGCGCAACCCTAACCAGGGGCTGTGTCGCACTCTGTGTGATTACCCGAGATCTTATTTATCTTCCAGTACTAATTAAGCACCTTCGCCTACTTAAATGTCTTAAGTTATACTTAACAATATAAAACATTCATACAGGTTCGCGCAGTAAATAAACAATATACTTGCAAATTATATCCAATCATGCATTAAACCAGGAAAAGATACACAAAATTATAGCAAAACTTCTCTTTATTGATTCTTCCAACGATTATAGACTCGACCCGCCCTGCGCACTCAGCTGTAGGGGTCTGTGCACTCAGTTGTGGACTACTAGGCCTCTACGCACTCAGTTGCAGAGCCTTCTCCTACTCTACAACCCACAGACACACTTTACACTTCGACTCAATCACTTAGACTTCTCATTCTTCTATTCCATTTGTTAGCTCGTTATCTTTTACACTTAGAGCCTTGCTCTATTTAGACAATCCCATGGTCCGCGATCTAGCTGACATTACATTACAAAAACTAGGGTGGACAACCCTATGACTTTATTATACTTTCGCGCCCCACGCCTACAATTCACGGAGCTTTTACAACAAGATTCAGTCAAAACTTGGGCTTTAAGCCCCAAAACATGTCTTGGGGGGATTCCATGCCCAACAAAAACCACCATAAAACACAGGATATTATCCCTATCAACCTACACCTATGCAAGATCCTGCTATGCAGATCAACCAATACTCTCACACGTAGAGTGGCCAATACCCTCCCACACAAGGTGGCCCACATCCTCCCACACAGGGAAATTTGTACCCCTCTAGGAATGAAGAAGTGGTTTCCACCTCCCATAACACATATTCCAACCAAGGACAAGGGAATCAGTACTTTCGTTTTCTAGCACCTCAACAGAATAACCCACCAACACAAGCTAACGTGGGGGTTAATTTTATGAAACTTTCTCTCCCTCAACAGAAATAATCATTTGAATAACTAAACATGGATAACCCACCTAACGTTTCTAAGAGAAAGGAATGAACAAGAAAAATGAAAATCCTGGACAGGGGGACAACAATCAGCAACAACTTATGTAGGCACCGACTAGGGGCAACCCCAATCAAAATCCAAACCAGGGTCAATCCAATGCTAAACCACAAAGGAAAAACAAGAACCCCAGTATACAAACTAATCATTCTTGTGCCATTTTCGGGGAGTATGACTATAATACCCATCATTTCCCTAACCTCCGTGAGTTGAAGGGGATAAAAGATACTAGTGGGAAAGGGGGAAAAAACCAACAAACTGCAGTAATGCAAAATCCTTTCTGCCATCAAGGAGTGGTAAATACTCAATAAGAACCCTCTCAATGACAGTATCAGAATCTTCCTAGAGGAAGTTCCCAAAATACCTCAAATCGCGAAATTTACATGGTAGAGGAAGAAGTTCTCCTGTAGACATGGAACCAGGGATTACAAAAATCCATCAGAAACCAACCCATACACCTCGACAACTACAACACCTACAAAACCATTGACTATCCCTCGACATCCTATAGAACCCATCCCAAACATGGTCAAAGAGTCTTTATGGAAAACATGACATAACTCAAAAGTTTCTCATAGCTACAACATAGTTGATGACTTAGCTCAATCTCCATCGACTATGTCAGCATTGAAGTCTTGCAAACATGCCCAACCCAATGGAAAGCCTTAATTTCCACATTAGGCACAATCAACCCTACTGATTCTTGTTTAATGGCTTTCAACTTAGATAAACATTGCCCCGCGTCTTCCATTGATAATCACCTTCCAAATTCCAAACACAATTCGGAACATCAACATCCACTGCTACATAATTGATAAGGGAGAGTCCACATGTATTATGTCCAAAATAGTTTGACAGAAATTTGGATCTCCTGAACTCAAACCATCTAACATAAATCTCAGAGCATATGACAAGCACCCTTCTGCTCCCATAGGCCTATTCCAAGACGTGTCGGTGCAACTTGTTGATAAAATTGTGCTCATTGACATAGAATGATCCAAAATGGATTCAGTTTTGCCTCCAGATCAAAGTCATCAAATGCAGATGAAAGTGAAACTAAGTCAATGGTCAATGGTCAACAGTCAATGCCTACGTCAGCAGGACACGTGGCAACCCAGGAATGAGTCACAGGTTCTGGATGATGTCATCATAGAAGGTGACGTGTCAAGTTGTGATTGGTTCACACTGGCCAATCCGGTGCTAACACATGGAAACCCGGATTTGCCTAATGTTGGCATGAAATCCCAATGTAGCAGATGAAAAAGAAATTTGGTAGACTGCTAAAACTGACAGAAACACAGGGAAGTGGTGATCGTCCGATTAGAGGAGATCGACGCATATCGTGTCAGAACACGCAAGCAGTTTAACGTTCTAAACAGGCGCGATGTGGTTATTAAAAAGAAGTTTAACTTCTTTGAGTTCCAGTAGGAAAATGGGAAGTGGCATCTCGCACGCCCTAAAGGTGGTAAACGGTTTTTCGAAAATTCACACGATTAACCTTAGTGTGCGACACGTAGCACAAGAAAACCACTTTTCTCACGCACTCTCGGTCTGATATCGGTCGTGCAAGATTTCACATGAAATTGAGCGATATCTGTTCAATTGGATGGATCACATCGACGGTGGAGATCGTTCGAGCTAGTTGGTGAGCGAACGACACAAGAGCCGTTGGATCACATGGGAAAAATCGACAGTGGAGATTTGGAGGATATGATAAAATTGTATTTATTTTGGTGTCGGGATTTCTGCCAAAAAAAGGCCAGACATCGAGGTCAACCCCATGACCACCATTCCTTTGATTTTATGCTATCGCATTATCCCACATTCACTGCAAATTGCAACTGCATGTGGTATATTAATACCATATCACCGAAAGATAAAAAATTATTATGGTTTTGGAACATTCCAGGGGGTCTGGAGGTCACTGTGGCCAAATATGCTCAAGCTTATACTCGTTTGACTCGAAATCTCGAGCTGAACATACTGGTTATGCTCATTTTATTATTTGAGACTTTTTTCGAGCTCATACCTATAACATAAATTTGAAGACAAAATAAAGAGGTCAGCACTAGAAGCGAAAGGACCAGGAGACGTAGCCAAAAAGTCTGGTGAACTCCTTTATTAAATTTGGTTGTGTTGATGTGTTTGAATGTGTTTTCAAATTGTTTACGTGTTTATGTTATTCACAATATTTTCGATCCATTGCACTAAGTAACATAAGAAAACTCACACATAGTCTATAATACCTTCTTCATTAACGGATCATAGAAGTCTTGGACACACTGTTGGGTTACAATATCCTTCTTGGCCGAACTTACATGTATGCAATGACTGGAATGGCATATTTTGTATTTAGGATAATGATGTTCCCTCATGATGGGAAAATTGTTACAGTTGATCAACTCACTTACTATGAGAAGAAGATATCCACCATCCCTTATGGTGTGCTACCTTTCGTAGGATCTTCGCCTGATTTTATCACAACCTTTACTGAATTCAGACCTGGAAAATTTAAACCATTAACGCTCCTCAATACATACCTTGGAGACCCCCCTTTGCTAGTGGCCATCCCCACAGCCATAGGAGCTTCGGTGTGTTTGATGAGTTCATCAAACACCCCCAAAATCAGGAACAAATTCTAGGCACCATTAGTGCTGCAACTGTTGAGTCTATGTTCCTACCATATGTTATCACCCAAACACCCTTCTTATACCCTCCACCTAATTTCGTCTCACACCAAGTCATGGCAACACTCACATTGTTGAATATGGCTCTCATGATACCAATCTAGTATCTAACCCCTCATACTATGTTGACAAACTCAGTTATCACCTTGACTGGCATCATTCTTGTAGCCCCTCCTAAGGAAGCCACCCTAAAACGAGCAATGCATGCAAGGACACCAGTCGGTGCCAGCAAGAGGGATAAGAAAAAAGGCAAGAAGGTGGAAGCCTCAACTCTTCCTCATCCAGTGTACCTCCACCCTGTGCTTTGTGTCAAATAGTTGGGCACCCTACTAACATGTGCCCTGAGTTAGAGGAGTTAAGAGCTCTTCTGAATGCCCCAAAAACACCAGTAACCCCACCTCCACCTATTAGAGAGAAGGCCACACCAGCGTGTAATAAGGCATTGTGCACCAACCATGCATGCGCTATATGTCCAGAGTATAAGCATTACACTCATCATTTCCCTAAAATCCCTCGATATTGAGATGAATTGAGTGTACTCGCTCAAGCCAACAACGTGGCTCCATCACTTCTTATCATGCTAGTGGTGGATGATGGATCCAGAACCATCTTTTGTGTGTTCGAGGAAAAAGCACCACATATGGTTCGTCCATGCACCCATCACTATGCTACCTCCTACCCTTGACAAGTCTCTATAAGGATGGAAAAATAGCCTCAGACAGTATTTCCAAAACCTCCCCACATGTAGTATACTTAGGGGGTATAATACGGGGTACATAGGGAGGTACCCATGGAAATAATGTAAGGTAATAATGTAAGGATGGTAAATAAATGGGTCATAATTAATAAATAAAGTGGTTAACCTGCATTATGAAAGGGACCACAGGTATTTAGGGAATAATGTGATAAGCCCATTGTATTAGATGTATGGTAGTGAGAGACCCATGGTAATTACCCATGGCATTGTATGTATGAAGCCTATATAGAGGCTAAAGACTCTCCATTGAGAGATGTCGAGTATTGTTTTCTATTGACAAGCATTAGCTTAAGGAGTGATCCCCTCCTTAAGGAGTAGATGTATTGTGTTACCCTACCTCAAGGGTTTTATCAATGAAGAAGCATTTTCACTCTAGCAATATCTTGTGTTATGTTTTTGGTATATTTTGCAAGTTTATTATAATTACGGGTCAGATCTATTACAAGTGGTATCAAAGCACTTTCTTGGGTTGTTAGGGGAGACCATTTTTTTCCTTTTTGCAAGAATTTTTTGGGTGGCGAGTTTGTAGATCAGATCTGAAAATTTGGTGAAAAAACTGCCAAAAAATAGCAGATCTGAATTCCTATGAAAAAATACCCAATTTCAAAAAAAAAAAAGTTGAATCGAAGTCTTGATGAGGGAGATATAGATAATTTAAAATCAATTGTTTTACAGAAAATTTTCTAATGGAAAATCGTGGGCAGCGGCTCTCTAGTAATCTTTTATAGTTTCTGTGAAAATTTTCAGATAATATATATATATATATATATATATATATATATATATATATATATATAGATATAATAAAAATAAATAAAGAAATAAAGAAAAATAAAAATAAAAATAAAAATGGTATATCTCAGCTCCTCTTTAAAAATCACCCATTTTCAAAAAAAAATTGGTCAAATCAGAGTCCAAATGAGGAAGATATTGTTGATTTAATATCAACTCCTTTTTCATAATTTTTTGTGACGACCAGGGAGTTGCAGCCCAAATTTGAGTTTCTAGAGTGTCCAAATCATAATTTCAATCACATGGGAAGATGAATAATGGTAGTTTCATTTTTGAAAACAAGTTATAATAAGGATTCTAAGTTATATTGATCGAGTTATGCCCATTTTAAATTTTCGCCAAAATAATTGATTTTCTTCAAAACCCTTACTCTATTTTAAGGGTTCTAGCAAAATGTTTTTTACAGGAAAAAATCATGGTCTTACTATTGAAGAATTACTAAAATGGAAAATTCAATATGTCTGAGATTTTGGAAAGAGGTAGCATGGCTTCATTTTAGAGATGAGGCTTCCATATGGTGGGACTCACTTGACAGAAAGAAGTTGGTAAGCCTCCATGATGAAGAATTGAAAAAGTCCTTTTGGACAAATGGTCTCATGCTAGAAAACAGGATAATGAGAAACACAAGGGGTTATATTCCACTGGTATCTCCTTATTAGAGGTTCATGGAAGTGTTCAAAAAGAGAAAGTCATTATTGTTATTCACCCTAGTTGCAAGCAGAATCTATTCAATCTCAAATTGGTCAAACGCTTGCAAGTTTCAACATAGCATATTGCAAGTACACAGGTTAATGGGGTGCTTAGTCAACTATTTAAGGACTTAAAGTCAACCATGGATAAATATGTATTACATGCTAACTTTTATGCTTTAGACATGGATGAGGCAAATGTTGTTTTGGGTTATCCTTGGATGGACTTATTGGGCACCATTAATATTAATGTACAAAATAAATTCCTTATTGGGTGTGAGTTATATTCTTTCCACGATTAGTCGCATGTGCAAGGGGTTACAGGGTTGTTGATAGCCCCCCCCATTTTTGGTGTCGGGTGTAGCAAGGGGGTCACAGGCGAGGCACAGCCCCCCCTGTAGGGGGGTTTTAGGGGGGCAGTAGCCCCCTTGCATGGGGTCCGGGGCAGTGCCCCGTGAAAATTTTTTTGGACCCTATATTAGGTGGGCGGATCTACCTATGGTTTTGTGCATGGGTTTTGGACATGGTTTTGGGCATGATGGTTTTCTACCCATGGTATTTTGTAGATCTGGTCAAGGGAACTACGATTATATTCTAATCCAGGGTTAATGGATTGGGTTTTATGAATGCTTTGGCATGTATATATATGTATTGTAACATTGAAAGGAAAATAATGAAAAAGCAATCGTGTAGTCCCAGTTTTTGGATCTAGGGGAAAATATCGATGCATTTATTTTATGTTTCTCGCCATTGTATATTTTCTGTTTTTAAGAATTTGTTTGTAAGTAATTTCTGTACAGGTTTAAAACCTACATTTGGTATCATATTTGTTTCGGCTTCAAGGGCATGCCTTTGCTGCTGAGGGGTTTCGCCTAGGCCTGTGGTAGAACCTATTCAGTAAGAGATTTGTGGGATCAATTCTTGCGGTGAAAGAAGATAGCAAGCAGTGGATCGAGAAATTTAATGGTCAAAGTTTTGAGTTGTGGAAACTCAAGATGGAGGATATGCTGGTGGATAAAGATCAGTGGATCACAATAGATATGGGTACTAAACCCACGACAATGTCAACTGAACTGGGCGGAGTTGGATCAAAAATCAAAGAGCACAATACGGTTGTGTATCTCAGATTCATTATTATTGAATGTATCATGGGAAGCTATGATGAAGGCTTTGTGGGACAAGTTAGGGACTTTGTACCAATCTAAGTATTTAAATACCAATGTACGAAAAAAACTGTATAACTTGAGGATGAAGGATGGAGACTTGGTGACAGAGCATACAAATGCCTTTAATATTGTCATAAGCTAGCTATTATATGTTGATACAAAAATTTCAGATGAAGATAAGTGCATCAGTTTGTCATGTTCTCTACCAGATTCGTGGGATAGTTTGGTTGTTGCTATAGGTAGCAATACAACTACCTTGAATTTTGATGAAATAGTCTCATCCTTGTCATCGAAGGAGATGAGACGGAAAAATATGGAGAGCTAGAATGGATATGCCTTGTCTATACGAGGATGGTCCCATAATAGTAACAAAAATAAGTTCTCGAGTGGGAGATCCAAATCTAGAGGGAGATCTAAATCTCCAAGAAAAGCTATAAGTTATGTTGGAAATTCAGAAAGGAAGGGCACTACAAAAAGGACTGTAGACCTAAATATCCTAAGAAAGGAAATGGGTCTGATGATGCTCCTTCTGCAGAGGTGAAAACCACCTCAGATGAAGGTGGGGATGTGTACTTGGCTTGTTCTTCAAGTACACATGTAGATCATGAGCCATGGTTGATTGACTTAGATGCATCCTTTCACTTCACTCCCCAAAGGGAGTGGTTCTACGAGTATGATAAATATTATGGTGGTGATGTATTCTTGGGGGATGATAGGAAGGCTACAATCACTAGACTCGGAAAAGTCAAGTTGAAGTTGTAAGGTGGAAGGAATAGAACACTTCCGAGTGTTCTTCATATTCCTTCATTGGCCAGAAATCTGATTTCTGTAAGCAAGATGGATGATGTAGGTGTAAAAACAGTGTCGAGAAAGATACCTACAAGATAGTTCAGGGAGAACTAGTATTGATGCGAGGAGTTTGGATTGGAACTTTGTACAAGACTCTGGGTAGCATTGTTATTGATGTGTGCAACAATTCTATGGTTCCTGAAAGTGGAGCCGAAAATCTAGTGGTCTCTAGAGAAAAGACCATGTTATGGTATCAAAGGCTTGGAAATATTGGAGAGAAGGGTCTTCGAATACTTCATGGTAATGGTATGGAGAAGGTATGTCTAATTTCTCTCTAGATTTTGATTTTTTTGAAAATTGTGTATATGGGAAGTAGAATTGGGTGAGTTTCCCTTTAGTGCTAAGAGGGCGAAAGGAATATTAGATCTTGTGCACATTGATGTGTTTGGACCTGTGTTAGTTCCATCACTGGGTAAGTATGTGTACTATGTATCATTTATAGATGACTTCTCAAGGAATATGTGGACATATTTCCTCGGGAATAATTTTGAAGTCTTTGACAGGTTTAGAGAATTTAAGGCTCTGGTGGAAAACCAGACAGAGAAGAAGACAAAGGTGTTGAGGATAGATAATGGTGGAGAGTTCTGAAAGAAAGAATTTGAATAGTTATGTAAGAAGTGTGGTATAGCATGATAGAATACTACTCCATACACACCTCATCAAAATAGATTTGCATAAAGAATTAACAGGATGTTGATGGAAAAGGCAAGAAGTATGCTCAGTGGTGTCAGGTTAAGACATGAATTCTGGGTAGAGGTGGTGGAGATTGCATGTTACCTGGTCAACAATTCACCTTCATCAGCATTGGAGGATAAGACTCCACATGAGGTATGGACTGGTAAGAAACCCTCTCTTTCACATCTGAGGGTATTTGGTTGTGATGCATATATACATGTTCCAAAGGAGAAAAGAACTAAGTTTGATAGTAAATCTGAAAGGTGCATCTTTATTGGGTATAAGGATGTTTCAAAAGGTTATAAGCTTTGTAACCTAGAAACAAGGAAGGTTGTGTATATCTGAGATGTGGTGTTTAGAAATACAAAGCTAAGTTGGTTGCAAAAGGTTATTCCCAGGTGCCGAGAATCAATTTTGGTGATATTTTTTCTCTTGTTGGATGTGAATAAAACATTTCTTCATGGGGATCTGGAAGAAGAGATCTGCATGAAGCAACCTAAAGGCTTTGCGGTGAAGGGAAAGAAAGAACTAGTATGCAGGTTAAAAAAGTCTTTGTATGGGTTAAAAAAGTCACCAAGGATGTGGTACCAGAAATTTGATACATATATATGGGGACTTGGCTTCACTAGAAGCAAAGTGGATCACTGTGTGTATTTTAAATTAATTTATGATCGTGTTATTTATCCGGTCTTGTATGTGGATGATATGTTGCTGATTGGAAATGAAAAAGAAAATATCCAAGATTTGAAGACCCAATTTTCCTCCAAATTCGACATGAAGGATCTTGGTGCTACAAACTATATTTTGGGCTTTGAAATTAAACAAGATCGGGCAAATAGGAAGCTCTAGTTAAACCACAGGAAGTATGTCGAGACAATACTACAGAATTTTAATATGCATGATAATAAATCGGTGAAGGTTCCTATTCCTGTAGGTGTAAAGTAATCTATTGAACAGTGTCCCAAGACACAAGAAGAAGAAGAGGACATGTCCCGTGCTCCATGCGCAAGTGCATTCCGTAGCATGATGTATGCAATGGTTTATACTAGACAAGACATAACATGCAGTGGGAGTATTGAGCAGGTTTATGTCAAAACTAGGGAAGGAGCATTGGACAACAGTGAAGTGGGTTTTTAGGTATTTGCATGGCACTTGTGATTATGGTCTGTGCTACCAAGGAAGACCAGGATTGGACATAAGTTTTGGAAATCCGTGGATTTTTTGATGTAGACTGGGATCGAGATCTAGATCGGAGAAGATCTACAAGTGGGTATGTGTTTAACCTATTTGGAGGTGCATCAATTGTATGAGCAAAAGACAATTTGTAGTGGCTCTTTCAATTATAGAGGTTGAATACATGGAATCCATTCATGCAAGCAAGGAAGCAGTTTAGTTGTATATATTGTGTTCAAGTATGGGGTTGGTACAACGAGCTATAAGGACAGACTGTGATAGACAAAGTGCAATTTTCTTGGCAAAGAACCCTACTTATCATTCAAAGACAAATCACATTGATGTTCAATGTCACTTTGTGAGGGATACGGTTGAGGACAAAAAGGTGTTGTTGGTAAAGGTGGACACTTTGAAGAATGTTGCAAATGCATAGATGAAGTCTGTGAGCACTGAGAAGTTTTCTTGGTGTAAAGAAAAAATGGGCATTGCAAGGCTGGACCAATGACTAATCTCTCATGTGACCCCCCATGTGGAAAACAAAACAACAAGTGGGCTCAGAATGTTGCTTATGTATTATATTCTTTTCACGATTAGTCACACGCGTGGGGGGGTTACGGGGGGGCGATAGCACCTCTTGTTTGTTGCGTCGGGTGTAGCAGGGGGGTCACAGGGGGGCATATCCCTCCCTGTCAGGGGGGTTCAGGAAGGTTGTATCCCCTGCACGGGGTCGGGGAACTGCCCTAGAAAATTTTTTTGGACTCTATATTAGGTGTTCGGACCTACCTATGGTTTTTTGCATGGGTTTTGGACATGCTTTCGGGCATGATGGTTTTCCTCCCATGGTATTTTATAGATCCGATCAAGGGAACTACAGTTATGTTCTATTCTAGGGTTAATGGATTGGGGTTTATGAATGCTTCGACATGTATATATGTATTGTAACATTGAAAGGAAAATAATGAAAAATCAATCTGGCAGTCCCGATTTTGGGATCCAGGGGAAAATCTCTGTGTATTTGTTTTTTGTTTCTTGCCAATGCATAATTTTTGTTTCTAAGAATTCGTTTGTAGGTAATTTTTGTACAGGGTTAAAACCTACATTCCTAAAGCTATGGTATAAAAAGAAGAAAATTATTGTTGCTCTAAAGATGATCTGAGGTTGTCATTGATGTCAACCCAAGCAGCACCAGGGGCTACCCTGATATTGCAATGGAATTTTGACTTGAAAAATTACCCTATTTTGAGTAAAGGATCTTCTATATGGATTCTACTCGTTGAGATGTTTCTGTTGATATATGGCACGCCAAGTAATTCTTCACGGTTTGAGAGATATTCATGTTTGAAGTTAGTAACCCCAGTTAGTGGGCTAAAACCCTATGGGGTTGTGGCATGGCACTCATAATTGGTTTTGGTCATTGAATAGTCAATAATTAATAATTTTTTAAGCTCCTAAAATCCCTCCAACATTCTCTACAGAAGCCTCTCTCAACTCTATAAAAAGAAATCTCATATATCCTCCAAATAAAGTGATCGTGGTATTTTCTCTATAACTTCATTTCTGCGAAAATTTAGATTATGAAATTAAAACCTATTTGATTCACAATCCTGATGAACATCGCGACCAAATTTCAGATCTTGGTTCACTATATTTTTGGAGATATGATCTATGGAAATTAGGGTTTTTGCAGGCTCCCGAATTTCATCTCAAAGAAGTGACCTTCGGAAAATCGTCATAACTCTCTCTCTCTGAGAAGAGGATTGGAATTCTGTAAAAATTGGAGGAGATCGCATGGATTGTAGTTTTTTTTGTATCAATTTCATAGTCGAAGGAGGAAACAGTGACGTGTGGCACTCCATACAAGTTCTCTCTACTGAGCTAGTCCATAATTAGGTCATTGTGAGAGATTGGGCATAACTTTGTCTTGAAGAGTCCAAATTGAGTCAGACCTCTGGCATTGGAAAGAAGACTCAGAGTGCTTCTACAGGACTGAAGATCATAGGTTAGGGATCTGAAATCACAGAGATACATCAGATTAAATATCGTGCTCCTAGAAGGCAAGAAAAACTAGATCAAGTTTTTTCAAGGGGTGCAAAGGACCAGACTTTCTAGGGCAGCGAAATGATGCAGCAGAGGTAAGCTACAGGTAAGTATCTTCTGTATATGCATGTTCATCTTTTAATTGCATTATTTTCTTTGTATTCTAATTTTTTGTTCTTGTTTAGCACTGAGATATGTTCTGCGGGATGAGGTAAGTTTTGTTATTATCATGTCATGGGTATTTCTTTGAAGACTTTTTGCAAGTATTATATATTCATCAAGAGAAGACTCAATGCGTAATCTAATGTTCTGAAGAGTGAGAAAGGGTAGCATGACAAGAGCAGCAATCAAGGTGCATAACAGCAGCAAGAAGTTCACCACATGAATTCTTCAAGTGGGAAGCACTACATACAATCATTGTAAAAGCATCATTGTACAGAGTCATTGTAAAAGCATCATTGTGAAAGTTGTACAAGTGTCTATCTGCCAAGAGTTGAAAAGGCAGTCTTGGGAGGTCTAGGATCATCATTAGTTGATTGTGTCATAGTTGGGGTTATGGTCTAGTGTGTCTTCTTCTTCTACAAAATTTCAATATCATTGTAAAGTGGACCATTTTCCCTGGTACAGGAGTCCATTCTTCTTTTATTCTTCTATAGGGTGGTAGGCTGGTGCTAGGCTGGTGCATGAAGTCACCAACAAGTTCAAACCTGTGAAAACTTCAGGGTGGTAGGGTGGTGCTAGGGTGAGTTGTAGCTCATTGGGTGTTGAGGCATCCGTTCAGTTGACTACTGAAGAATCTTGGGTGTTGGAGCATCCATCTAGTGGGAGCTGGAGAAGAATGCTTTTCTAGAACTCTAGGAAGTTGTTTCTTTCATTTCAGTTGGGGCTGAAGATTAAAGAATTTATTAGAAAAGCGTTCAATGGTTTTTGACCCGGAGGGGGTTTTCCACCTAAAATCTTTGTGCCTCCTGGGTTCTTTTATTTACTGTTATTACTACATAAACATTAATAATAATTTAAGATTAACTAATTCTCTGAAAAGATTTAAAAGTGCTAATTGCTCAAGAATATTGATTCACCCCCCCCCCCCCAGTATTTTCCAACAATTACCCTATAGGATATTTCCATGAGGAACCAAGAAAATATTGTGGGGGCAGAAGCAAAAATAAATAATGACACTGACACATCATACGATGAACCTTTGATGGTAGACAACCAAACACAAACATCAAACCAGGTACCAGAAAAAGCACCAGACACCACTCAGGCACCAATAGTGGAGGAAGTAACGAACGATATACCATCAGGCAAAGCTTTATCATATCACCACCCGCATCACCCAGCAATAAAACAACCAACCAAATGGAAA
Source organism: Pinus tabuliformis (assembly GCA_031772625.1). Lineage (NCBI taxonomy): Eukaryota > Viridiplantae > Streptophyta > Pinopsida > Pinales > Pinaceae > Pinus > Pinus tabuliformis. The sequence goes on along the minus strand of CM062818.1, from coordinate 1,937,011,938 downwards.
TGAATTAGAAACAAGGCCAACAATCCCTAGATGACACACAAAGAGGTGTGGTGATCCACCCACGGCACATCAATACAGAGGAACCACCAAAACCAACTTCCATCTCAAGTGAGTAAGGCACTAGCTAGATTGAGTGTTCACCTTTATCTGGGATGGCTAGATGCACATACATGGTACCAGTGGACTACTCTTTTGATTAGATCTTATTATTTGTCTCCTTCTCATGTTTCAGGGACAAAACATGCTTGAGGGGGGTGGAATGTAGTATACCTAGAGGGGATAATATGGGGTACAGAGAGAGGTACCCAAGGGAATAATGCAAGGATGATAAATAAATGGGCCATAATTAATAAATAAAGTTGTTAACCTGCATTATGCAAGGGACCACAAGTAGTTAGGGAATAATGTGATAATCCCATTGTATTAGATATATGGTATTGAAATACCCATGGTATTGTATGTATGAAGCCTATATAGAGGCTAGAGACTCTCCTTTGAGAGATGTCAAGTATTGTTTTCTATTGACAAGCATTAGCTTGTGGAGTGATATCATTCCTTAAGTAGTAGTTGTATGGTGTTGCCCTACCTCAAGGGTTTTATCAATAAAGAATCATTTCCATTCTAGCAATCTCTTGTGTTATTTTTTGGGTATATTTTGCAATTTTATTATAATTGTAGGTCATATCTATTACAATCAACTCAATGAACTTGATGAAATCCATCAGGATTCCATACAACAAAAAATTGGTGTGCAACAGCAGCAAGTAAAGTGGAACGACAAATTCATTAAGAAGAAGAAATTTTAAGAAGGATATCGATCTCTCTTGTTTGATTCAAGATACGGGATTTTAAAGGAAAATTATATACCCTCTGGCTAGGGCCATGCGAAATTGAAATTGAATTTGATAATGTCTTTGTAAAGCTTTGTACCATCGATGAAGAACAAACTCCATTAATGGCTAATGAGCATCGATTAAGGCTATATAAAAATCCTAAGTCCAAAGAAGAATTCATTAAGGAGTTAGTAAAGAAAATATATCTAGAATTTGTAGAAAGGGTGGTTGATCCACCCCCTTCTATGACCTCTTAATTTCTAGTCCAGCGAAAAAAAAAAAAAAAAGGAGAGAAAAGATATTGCAATGAAAACCTAGTTTTCAAACACGACTAGCCCTTAGTGATGCTAGAAAACCAAGCACTGGCTAATATCACTAAGATCGAAAGCCTGCCACCAGTGAAAACATTTTGATCCATAGTTGGACGAACTTATGTTATAACCCAAGGTCTCAGCTAGCAGAGATCGAAAAAATAAACAATAAATAATAATGTGTATGTGTGTCTGTGTGTTGTTTCTTCAGCATGACATTTACAATGCCATGTGATCCAAACACATCATCAGTCTCATGGGTTATGATTTTTCAATAATGTTAAGGTTAACAATAGTGTCTCAAGGCCATGTCTCAAGCAAACTACACGAGACAAGCAAATGAATGGCGCAATTATGTATTACATGCTCATCAAAATGGGTTATGTGCCCTTTAAATATTTCTTTAATTTATTTTCTAAAATTATTTTAAGAAGCTAGTAATATGTTAAGAATATCATGAGCTTTCTCATCTTGCTTAACCTTTATAGTTCCTTTGTAAAATCATTTCTCGGTGACATCCCTGGTTAATATTTTTCCCATTGTAAATAAATTTTAATTAATTAAAGGTTGAGACAAAGGGACACAAATTCCATATTGCTTGGGGAGGGAGATTACTTGAGGAAACGGTTAATTTAAATATATCATCCATGGGTTGGTTGGAAAGTTAATGGGTTGGTTGGGAAGTTAATTGGTTGATTGGGAAGAAGAGGATAGGCTCAGGTGTCCTTCAACTCCAATATCAAGCAAGAAGAGGACAAAAACTTAAAGGTAGCATGGGTTGCATTATCTAGGAAGTCAACTATTTGTAACCATGGAAAATGATAGATGGGGGTAAATTGGAAGAGGGCACGCACAATATGGAAGAGAAGAGGGACAATTACGCATACACAGAGGAAGTGGAGAAGAACACTAGAAAATACAAGGAGAGTAGTGGCTTGGAGAACACCAGCTAAAGAATACTCGGAGAGTCTTGCTGGGTGGAAGCATTATAGAGAGCAGTGGCTTGCTTGTAAGGATGAAGAGCCCACTGGAAGCTTGTGGATTGATGAACCTACTAGATTGGGAAGAGACACTCAGGTGCTTGTGATGGATGATGAAACATTATGAGTTTCCTTTGGGAGGAAGCTCTAGTTCTTGACTCACTGATGAACCGCCTGTAGACTTGATCTATTTAACCATCAATATCTTATCCACTAATGAACCTTCCCTTAATGTGGACTCCCTTCTCCTAAAATTGAGTTGAAAATATCTGCATGATGATGTCCTGGCATGGATTTTAATGATGAGGCTCATCAATAGGTGCATTATAAATGGCCATAATGCCATCCTCCATCTTTAGAACTATCTGTTTCTCACATTTATTTACATATTTTGTTATATTATGCTTAGTGAGAAGGATAAACGATGTTTGCCACGTCATGTAGTGTAATATGGTTTAGTTGCAGGAAATGGAGCAATTTTTTAGATCATTTCTATGTAGAGGCTTGGAGTAGACTGCAAGGAGAGAATCTAGGGGGTTTTCCACTTCCTTAACTCCCTCAATCAGCCCAAGATCACAACACTCTCTCTCTCATCAGCTCGAGGTCATTGGTAGCGAAGCAAGTGAAAGTAATGAGGAACAAGATCCATCATTCTCGAGTTGTAGGAGACAAATATTCATATTTTCTAGGGAGATGCTAGTAGCTACCCTCTTGTATAAATAAGCAAGTATAAGAGCTCATTAGGATTCGAGTTTTATTTTCAGCTAGGTAGCTATTGAACTCAGGAACTTGACACGGTTATTTTGACTGTTATTTGATGTATTAGACATTGATTCAATGATTATGATAAGTTTCTTGTTGATTCATCACTGATTTAGTTTCAGAGGGCTGAGGCTTTTAGGTTTGGGCCCAACCCAGTGGCTTCATATATCTTTTGTATTTGTATCTCTTTTAGTTTCATAGTATTTCTTAGTTTCTTGCATTTCAGTAGAGAATAATCCATCAAAATCTGTGATTACAGCCTCTACCTCATCTCTCTCATGGGAGCATGAATAGAAGGATTTACAACCACAACCCAAAAGCATTATGTTTATGATTTCTTGGAATAATATTTGTGTTATTCATCTTATTTTGCATGTGCTTGTTGTAGCTTATAAGTTGGTTTATTGATTATATCATAATTATAGCATGGATTAGATAGCATTTAAATTAAACTCATCTTTTCCACTAATAGTTGTTTCATATTGTCAATAACAAATGAATGTATGCATGTAATGATTGTAGGGCTATTTGAATCTGTAGGCAAGGAAACCTTCACCACCTCCATATTGGACTCCCTCACCTTCTCTTGTGAACCCCAAATTCTATCCCAAAAATTTGGTTTCATGAAATCATTTTCCTAGGGTCATGGAGAGCATCCCTCCTAGTGAAAAATAGGCCTTCAAAAGGCTCTGATCTTGGCTAGGGGATTTGGAACCCTTTACTCATTTACCTAAACCTCCATCCGCCTTTCCATACCCTTAAACAATCATTGTCACCTCTTAAACCTTCTCAGCAGCCCTCTTATAGCAGCCACCTGTAGTGCACCTATAAGACCTCTTTCTTCCACTATTTTTGAACCTTACTACAACTTGTGTTATCAGGAAATCTAGTGTCTATGCAGAGATGCTAGTCCCACTAAGGCTGGTAGCTACCTTAGAAACAAACAAACTAAAACCACTTTCGTTTTCCTTTATGAGAAGTAGATAAGAGGGGAAAAAAGGAGACCAACCTCTGTCTTGCGCTTGGTTCCTTGCTTGATTCCTCTCCCTCCTGATAGATCTTTGCCACTCGCTTCCTTGTCTTCCCAGCTTCAAAGAGCACCTGTAGAACCAAAGAAGCATAACACTATCCAAGAACATAGATCTACTATCATAAAAAATATAGGACCAGATATATATTGACCACACAAATGCATACATCATCAATCATACAAGAATGTGGAGGAAAACTTGAATAGCTTTATTAATAATCAAGAATAGCAAAGAGGATTACAACCAATTGTTCTGACCCAGCATCATCCTCTCAACAAGAAAGCCCTTCTTCACCTCATGAAAAGCTTAGATCACCCAACACTATGATGTTACACCAAGAAACCAGCAGCACTTCCTTACAAGATACAAAATTCCAACCTCTGGATCTCTGGGATGAGGGATCCATATATAGATGTTTGCAAGGGGGGTGAGTCAGCTTTTGATATTTGATTAGTGTCCTCTCTCTGATAGTTCTTGATTCCACTTGGAGATTGATGATCTCTTACTCATCCCTAGGCAAATGCAGAGAGGCAAGTGTCACAGGAGAAGTTTCTAGAAGATTCCATGATCCTCCACCTTGCAGATTGACCCTGCCATTTGTCCACTCTCGCCCATCGCACCCCATAGAAGGGCTTTTCAAGATGCATCGCACCTCCCATGTGTATTTAGGTGGGATGCAGTGCACTTTGACCATGGAGCAGGTGAGATGGTCCAGTTTTGACCAGTTCTTAGTAGTTTTTCATGGAGAACTTCTGGGAGAAGATGTAATCAGTTGACCTTGTTCTTTTAGAGGTCGGAACAACACTTTTAGGGACTTAAGAGCCCTTGGTTTATGGACATTTATGATCGGGGTTGCAGTGCCCAAAAATGTCTATAACAGTTTCCCCCTAAAGCATGAGGTCGTTAATCTGTTGATGCCGGGTGAAATGCTTTATCATGAGGATCCGAAGTTTTTCGAGCTAGAAGGTGACCTATAATAAGATACAATACAACACATTATCTTCATTATATTTTCATGATCTAGCTGAGGCGGGCATTCCCATGCTCAGCTTTATAAATTCATTTTCATGTACATAAGACAGACAATTGTCTGAGTGCAGACTGATGATTCTGGTAGAGCCATCATCCCTTGGATTGGATGATTATCTATGCAGCAATGATGTACATTTGATGTCTTTATTTTCCTGAATATATATCGCAGCCCGGATCTATGAAACTAGATCCGGGGTCTTCAATCTCGTTTGATCTTCACTCAAAGTACAAGTCAATCCATGTGAGAGATGTTCTAGAGTCGAACATGGAAAGACATCGCCTGATTACCAACCAATGATGTAAGTCATTAACAGGCGCGAGAGGAATCACCGATAATGATGATGACCCTCAAGGTAGTACAGTACAATTCACGTGGTTTGAATAAGGGACTTGGCGTTGAACACCACGCAAAATCTTTCAGTCGAAGGCCATTGATGTAGACCTGTCGTTGGAAGTGAGAAACTTGCCATTGAGGCATGCAAGCTTCAAAGTACTGAAAGGGTTGTTCCTAGATCGACTTCCTAGATAATGAGATGATGTCGAAAAGAAGCAATCCATCATAGGAGGGCCTTAGTGAATCCCACATCAATGACACGGAATGGAGCAAATGATTTTAATGGAGGTGAAAACGATCTGATGACATAAGGTTCAGGGTGGTGGTCATGAAAGAATGGAGAGTAAATGTATTGCAGTGGATGAGACACAGGCAAATTCTCTGAGCGACTTCTCTTGAACATATCGGTGACACTGACATGATGGATTGGTAGCGTTAACCCCAAATATGGATGGTGTGATGGACCAATGGTGATATGACCAGTGAGCGGAACAACCCAACCCGACTCGGATGCGGAGTGAAAGTGTCATGGTCAAGAGCGACTTGCTACCAATAAAGTTTCTTCAAGTTTTCTTCCCAATTTTTCCCCAGTCATTGCTGACCAGTACCTCTTTATTTTTGTCAAGCTTGAGGAGGATAACATATGCTTGTTCTATAATTTTCCCTTCGGGAAAACCCACCGCTATGTTTCAACGAGCCTAGCGATAGTGAAACTCATTCTTGTCTGTATGGACAAGTTTTTCGCTATTCGGTTTTAACAAGTTTAACGACAAAGATAACTCGGTCCTTTTCAATTTTAGAGAGTCTGAAAAGGAACGTAAAGAAAACTCCAATAATCCTTTTTCGTCATATAATCCCTTGAGTCCGAAAAAGTATAAAATAATACAAAAGGGATACATTTTCTGTAATTTTAACGAACCGAACAAAACAAGCGCTCGATCTTTTTGTGTAATAATCCCTCAGGTCCAAAAAGATTAAAATCTAAAGGAGGGATAGCACTTCCAATCATTTTAACAAGCTGGTGAGGCCAATTGCTCAGCAATCTTTTCATATTTTACGAGTCAGATGAAAAGAGCTTAAAGGAGACTCGTTTTTCGAGGAACGAGTGATAAATTCGGGTAGCAGCTAATTCCAGGTAAGGTTTGGAATTTTCCAATCACGGCAGTGTCACAAGGATGGCTAACAGGATCACTCTTCACGGCTGTTCCTCAAAAAAGGTAAACAATCAAATGGAGGTGAATGATCAGCCAATACAAAGTGGAGGTGATGATGAGAACACGACCAAGGCTTCAAAGGCTGATGATAATGCATTGACGATGGTTATTTACCGGAAATTGGTTCATTTTTTAATGAATGAGCTTAAACTCTGGGGAAAACATTTGCTCATTGCTTATGTTAATTTTTTAACGAGCTTGAATTCCGCGTTAAAACTACTTGAGGCGGGTTTATTTTTTTACGAGCTTGAACCCTGCAGTAACACTGCTCGTGATAAGTTTGCATGCCCCCAGCATAATAACGCAAATCGAGGTGCATGCCCCCCGAGCTTCATTGCATTCATCTCGGTGGTTGGAATGAAGGTTTACCTTCGAGATCTTCGAAAGACTCGACTTTGATTTTACGAGATCGTAATCAAAGACTCGATTTGGAAAGGGAGTCGTTTCATTTTTTAATGAGGTTGACATAGTAAAAGAACTATCCTCATGACTCCTTGTTTAATTTTTTAACGAGGTCGACACGAGATAAGAACCATCCTCGAAATCCACCGTATTTACAGTATTTGATAGAAAATCAAAAACTAAAGGATGATTAAGGTTGCTGGAATAATATTCGTGATAATCTGGAAGATGGGAGTGATGGTGGTAATCTTCCCATGGTGCCTCTCCTATCATCATTGATTGAATGATTCCTTCGTCTATAGAATGTACATGCGACCAAGGATCTGAAGAGGTGCCATATTCCTTATACCTATCTATCCAAACACTCTATGAGCGTTGATTTGGGTTTGCCCCCCAGGCCAAGAAAATTGATTGCTACAACATTTCTAAAATGGCGATGATCCATGCTGACAAAATGTTTAGGAATCTTCCGAATCCATTAGATATAGAAGATTTCATATTGCAAGTTTCCACTGTGGCCACTTCCGCCAGATTACTCGGAGGCGGTAGGGCAAAAGTACCCATTAAGGCAGGGTCTTTTAGGAGGCCTACTCCAATATTTTGAAGCGAATGATTGCTTCCATGGACTATTGGAATGCTTCCCGTAACTTGTGAACTGTTGGGGAGAAATGTTTGTTGGTCGACGATTGTAATTCCTCCTTGGAAGGGAAATGCAATCTTCCTGAAGTAGGTCGACACAACTGCGGCCATGGCATATATCCAGGGCCTTCCCAGTAGGGTGTTGTAATTGAGGTTTCCGTTGATTACTTCAACATCAATTTCTATTGTTTTGCCCCCCAGTTCAACTTGCAAGTTACTTAAAATGCCGTATGGAGTGTATGATCATCCATCAAATGCTTTTAACATCATTGACGATCGCGACAAGGGTGGTGAGCCTAAATTTTTCCAGCAACTCATCGACATAATACATGTAGATGCCCCCTCATCAATAATTGTTCGATGAACAGTTTTGTTGAGGGCTTTCACTTGAATAAGGAAAGCTAGTTGAGCTAGTAACTGAGGGTCATATCCTTTGTGATTAAAGGATACAAGATTGGAATCTGTTGGCTCAATCCCACCTATTACTGATAATAGAGCCTGCTTTTGGGAGGGGAAATTTTGTGGTACCTCAAGTGTCGACATAGTGGACGGCGATTGGGCCAGGTCCTCTACTATATTATAATTATGTGCTACTTTAGCATGAGGATTAAATGTCGATTTGTGTACTACTCCCTTTGGCGGCTTTATCGTTAGCTCAGGAATGATGGGTAGCACAACTTCGGTTGAAGTTTTTGTCGAACAACAAAGCTACTGATCAACTGCATAGTGTCTATGCAGAGCTGCTAGTCCCACTAACGCTGGTAGCTACCTTAGAAACAAACAAACTAAAACCACTTTCGTTTAGATTAAGAAGGCTGAAAACAAATACATGCATGTGCATTTGCATTCAGATTGTTTGTTGGTTTGATTTAGGACAGTGCATATAGTGTGTGCTCTTTGCTCTATGTTGAAATAATATCATCTCTCTTTCCTTAGTAGCTAGGATTTTCATTGCAAAAATAAGATTAAACGATTGTTTATCATCTTAGATTTCATTTTAGGAATTGTACATCTACATCACGCGGTGAACCTGAAAGGCAAATTTGTTAAGCAAGATCAACTGTAAAATAAATTTAATGAATCTAAAAACGCTTTGGAACCTGTTAGCTACCTATACCAATAGGTTTCATATTTCATGATTGGCAATGAAAAGGTCCAAATATGCTCTGCTTTGATGATGCAAAGATCACATATTTCCAAGAGAATACAATCTGTGCTTATAGCTTGATGTGGACTCAAATTTTGATGGATGGTCCAACAGCCTAATCTGGATCATGCCATGCTTTAAATTTTCAGTTTTAGAATAGAGAAAGAAGTCTGTCCAAACTGTTTAATCTTGGCAGACAAGTAGTTTAGGTAGAGAAGAAAGGCTCCCAATAGCTTAATCTGGGACCTTGGAAGAAATAAGGGTAGAAGTAGATAGACCATCAAAAGAAAAAAGCCAAAGAAAAGAAAAGGCAGGTAAGGGTCTGCAAGCCTAAGTGCACCCTCCAAGAAGAAATAAAAAATGCTAGGCAAGTAGATTGGTAGGTAGATGGGGTTGCAGAAGTGTCATTCCTTTCAATTTGAAGGTGTGTTGACCTATTTCACAAAGCAAAGTCAATGGATGGAGAAGTCCTCTTCTCTATCAGGTTGCAGCAAGCAAAGAAGCATGTCTAACTTCCCACCTATTCCCTTTCCCATTTATTACTAATATCCCCTCATCAGTTGTGATTCATGAAACAATTCATGGTTCTTTGATGGTTTTTAGTCCCTTAGAAGCCACATTTCTTGTCTAAAACTCTTTTCATTTTGCTCTACTCCCTAATCTAAGTTATTTTCAGTAAACTTAGTGGTATCTCCCCTCATCCACTCCTTTCATCCATATTAACCCTAACTCTATTATATAATTCCCCTATATTACCCTGTCCCTAGTATTATAACACCATGGTGTATAAAACCCCAAACATCGTATAAATATCCCTCCCCTTGGCATTATAGCCATATGCCCTCTGTCAGGGATCAAGATGGCATCTGGTCACTTTGATGAACCTAAGTATAACCCCCCTCTCCCCTTCTGAATTCATTTTGCCCACCAAAGCCTTCATTTACCAAGAAAACCTTATAAAAAGACCCATTTTACCCATACCCGCTCTAAATTGCAAAATAATATCAAAACCCGTTTTTTGCCAAATATCCAAAGTGTCGGGGCCGCATTATTTTTCATTGGAAAACATTACAAACACTATATTCCAAAGGTTTCCCGCTGAGCGCGCCCCCCAAAAAATACATTATTTTAATCCTTCTCCGCTTCCGTATTGTCTGATCATCTCATCAACCCGTCGACCGTCCGATCGGGCACTTTTGATCGGACGGCTATTATGAATATCGGGTTGGGCCCGAGGTTCGAGGTTTAGCACCCGAGAAACTGTCAGAGGGTGACGTCAGGCCCCTGCCACGCGTCGCCCTCACAGCTTCTCGGGTCGGCCTCTGACAAAACCGTCGCCGTATTGAAAGCGGTCCGAGAAAACCATTACCGATGTTCCGCTTACCACCTGTTTTGCCGAGCTTGCGTCATCCCCACGTCAGAGCCACGTCACTACCACCTCGCCGTCGCATCAACTCCTTCGTCCGCCCCCTCGCTGATATGGCCGCCACCTCACTATCCCCGTGGACCAATCGCAGCCTGCCACATCACCCGGTGACATCATGCTGACGTCATCCGACTCCGACCCCACCCGATGACGTCATGCTGACGTCATCCCAAAAACGCACCAATATTGCCAAAATTCCATATTTAGGCCAAAATGTCATGTTTTTTCCACTTTTGGCAAAAGAAACTTTAGCTAGTTTTGCATGCTACTCACGATAAAACCAGCGAAAACCTGCTAAAGCTGATTCCAAGACCGCCGGCGCCTCCATTGCACCTGCATTTGCAACTCTTACCGGCGAAATTACCAGGTATTCCTCAAAATCATTCCATGAGCCTGGTTTTATCCGTATTTCCTCAAGCAAGCTGTTAAGAGACTGTAAAACACTGTTTTCACCATCAAACACATGGTGGCTTGCACCCATTTTTCAACCAGTAAAGCCATAAACCTCTTGCAGAGCCACATTTGACAAATTAAGCTGAATTCACAGCTAGTTCGCGCAGTCGTGAACTAGAGACTTCAATTGACCAGATTCACCACAGAAAATACTCCTGGTCAGTCCTGCTACTGCTTTATCAATACTTCAGACAGTATTTCAACTGCTGTTTGTTCAATTTGCCTTCTGTTTTTTACAATTCACTTCCATTGCAAGAAAACATTCCTCTCTGTTGTTCTGCTCGATTGAAACCGGTTCACCTACAATTCAAAAGCTTCAGTAGCCATGGAGACACCAATAGCCCTGAATGTCCAGCCTCTGAATTCCCCTCATAGGGAAATAGCATGGAAAGCCCTGGGAGATGTGGATTATCAGATGTTAGATTGGTTTCCAATGGGTTCCAAGTTCAATATTCACATGCTCAATGAACTAAAAGCCCAACATCTTGGTGGAGCTGATATTCTAGGGATTTGGGACTCAAATTTGCCCATTTACAACCTCCCTCAAGTTAATGCCCTCCCAGACCTGATCCACAAGTGTCAGGAATGCTATGATCCTTGCCAGAGAGCTGTTCTCAGTCCTACAGGCTCAGTTTTGTTCTTTGTCACCCCAGAAACCATCAATGAGATGCTACATGTCCACTCTGCAAGGCCATTGACCCCTCTTTCCATGATGGATTTAATAAAGAAGGGGAGGAATCTGTCAAGTGCCCAGATTACCAAAATTAACCAATTATTTGTGCAGCCAAGCTCTGAAACTATAAGGACTCCCCCTATTGGATATCACTACCTGAATGACCTGGGCAGAATGCTAGTGGATTTGATCAGCTATGTCCTGGGCTTTAAAGGAATTGAAGATGTTGATGAGACTATAATGGCAATGCTGTCCATATTTTCTCCTGGAAAGCCTCCAGCTGTACACTATGACTATGCCACTTATATTGCAGAGAAGATCCATGAACAGCTAATGAATCTACCAAGGGAAAGGGTGTTCAGATACACCTCATACATCTACCACCTATTCTTGTTTTATCAGCTAGACAGTTTCTCCATTCCCCTCAAGAAACTTAATGTCCAGGGGAATCCAAGGTCAGTTGTGTTTTGGACTCCAGTCTTCCATCATGTTTCTCAATCGCCATACACATACTGTGAATTTATAGACCTGTTCATTCACCCAGCTATGACATTGCTGTATGGTGTCCCTCCTCCAGGGTTAACCGATGACATGCAGAGAATTCTCCATCTCTCCAAATCCTACAGCATTGGTGATTGGTATTTTTACCAACATCACACAGTAATCAGAGTATATGGCTGTGAGTTGGACCCTTTCAGGCTTCCAAGGTATGTCCCCATGAGACTGTTTGCCTTAGAATATTTCAGGCAGTTTGGATATGCTGACTACTTCCATTTCCAAAGCAAAAACAAGAAGGTACAGCTGAAGGTAAGGAGCCAGCTAGGCCCCTTTTTGTACAACAAAAGAGAGGAGGGATGGAAGGAGGCAGATATGATCCTAGCAAGCCTCAAACTGCAAACCAGTTTCAAATGGTCACCTTATGACCGTAATCATTTTATTTCCCTCAGGAGGATAAAACACAAATTGGGTACCTATTCACATATTAAGCTGCCTCATATTGAAAAGTATGCAAATTCTTTAGGCTGGAAAGAGGGCACTTTAGAAGAACCAATCTCTAGAGAGCAGATACTAGAGAGAGAGGCTAGGAATATGCAAAAGGAGGCTGACTTGGAAACTTGTGGACAGGTTTCCTTATCATATCAAAGGCAAATTGGAGCAGCGGCCTCTTCTTCAACAACACATCAGCAAGCTGCCATGGACACTCAACAGACAAGCAGCAAAGGCAAAGGAAAGCAGGTGGAACAAGAGCAACCACCTCCCATGACTGAAGGGCAAGCAGATAAAGAGATGGAGCAGCAAGAAACAGTGCAGCAGCAGGTAGAGCAACAGCAAGAACAGGGATCACAGCAAAAAGAAGGGCAGCATGACATAGAGCAGCCCACACATCAAGAAGGGGCAGTTGAGGCCCCAAGTTTCACAGAACAGCAGGCACAAAATATGGTGCCTCCTAGGCAAGAAACATCAGTTGATGCATCAGTCCTCCAAACTCCACAAAAGGAGGATACCAGCAGAAAAAGGGACAGAGAGACTCCCTTGACCACATCAGAAAGTCATGGTGAGAAAAGACAGAGATTGAACCCTTTTTCTGAAGAGGAAATGCCAACAGGGCAATCTCTGGGCATGGACCCACCTAGCAGGGAAGCATCTGCAAGTTCTTTCCAAGAGAAACAGAACAGAACTGTGGGAGGAGAAGTCAGCTCCTCAAGCCAGCAGAGAGGGGGTGAACTAAGCATTAAGCAGCAGTTCATTGAAATCAAGAAAAGGAATGAACCCATAAAAATACAGCTGTATAACCATCTGTTAAATATGGCTCCTACCAACCAGCAGCGACTAATGTCTGCATATGATGTCCAGGAGGGCAAGATGATCATGAGTCACTTCATGCCAACTATTTTGCAGCCCAAGTCCCCTTCAGATTACCTAAGGACCAATCTTGAGGTCCTGGCCAAGGACATCCACCCAATGGATAAAATTGAATTGCATAAACAAACAGGTGAGATGGTCTATGCTTCCTTGGCAGACAAGACATTAGACAACTACAGGCTGGAAAATAGCCTTAATAATACAGCTGCCCAACTTGAGTTGGAAAGGGCATCCTCTCAAGCAAAGGACAACAGAATAAGGTCCTTAGAAGACATAATTATTGAGATTGGGCATGATCCCAAAGATATCAAGGGCATACAAGAAGTATTAAAGTTGAGGGATGCAGATATGGCAGCTTTGAGGAGAAAGATCAAACTCCCAGCCACAATTCACCCTCAAACAGATGAATTAGCTCAACAAAGACATGATCAAGATGCCACAGCTTTGCTGGTGTCTCTCTACAGGCAGCTTATCCAGACACAAGAAAAGCTGGGAGAGTCAGAGGCTGCACAGGCAGCATTACAGGCAGCTTTGAAGCTAAGAGAGGAAGGTCAGACCTCCCAGCCTCCTCCTGAAGTGATAAATCTTGAGGAAACTGCTCCACCTACTGTTCCTCCTCCTCAACAGACAGAACAAGCAGCAACATCCACTTCAGCAGCACCACTAACAACAGAACAGGTCCCAAGCCTGGACATGCAAAAGCTGAGGAATGAGATCCAGGCCTTGGAAGCACAAATGACAGAATTGAATGAGGCCAAGGAGAAACTAGCCAAGGTCAATGAAAGATATGATAAATCAAAGTAGTCTGTGGCAGAAAAGGGGAGGGAGATAAAAGCCCTTAAAGACAGGATCAAAGAGCTAGAAAACGAGCTCAAATTAGATAAGGTTGTGGCTGAGCTTAAAATAGTGTTGTGGGCTAACATTGGCCAATCTATTAATGAGCAATGGAAATATATTGAAACAATCCATGAGCAGTTGGACCTCATTCCAAAAGCACAGACTGAAATTCAGAGATCAAGAGCTGCTCTAAGCAATATGCCTGAAATTGCCACCAGGATGATTAATGTGCTTAACAATAGGACAAGCACTCAGTTGGCTGCCATGGGAATTTCAAACAGAACTGAGCACATTCAGTTAATCAAGAGGGTTCTCACACTGAGAAACTTAGTGCAGACCTTGGAGAGAAGAACCGAGGACATGCAGACTGAGGTGAACAGGTTTATGGAGAAATTTCAGGTGTTAGAAAACAGAGGGCTCCCTAGCTTACTGAACAGCGCAGGGAGACTGTTCACTCATGAGCAGTATGCCAAAAGGGTTAATGCATTTGCCACAAGTCAGATCAATGAGAAGCCCAGCACCTCAGAGGAAACAGGGCCAGCCACAGGACAGACTCTCTACAATAGAGTAGAAAGTTTATTTTTTATAATGAATGAAATCAAACACCTGTTTGAGGTGCCTCCAAATTTTTACAAATATACAGAGGCAGAGGAGACTATGGATGCAATTCTCAGGCATCAACTACCTACACTAGAATGGTGGACTAAGGCCATACAGATGATTTTGTAAACAGGAAGCCATTCAGTAAATTTTGTTCACAGAAAATGCAAATTGTCATACACAGGACAGTTTAAAAAGAATCAGCATGCATTAAAGATAAAAGCTGAGCCAACTCAGCAGAAATTTCGGCCAACAAAGCAAGGTAGGAAGCTACAGGTGTCCAGGCCGAGAAGCTACAGCAGAGCAGCTCCAAAAGCGCATTTCTCAGCATTAATGCAGATCACTCCAACCGACTCAGTGGCCTCCAAAGGCCAAAATATCTTCTGACAAGCATAAAGATGCATTTACTTTGTATTCAATGATGTAATAACTTTCTTATCTAAATATCTTGAAAAGTTGGTGAGCGCATTCATTTCTGAGATAACTTAGCACTCAGATATTTTGTAAACCGATTGTATATATTTGCCCCTCGCACAAGCTTGCAGGGGTTGTTGTTGATTTCTCTTGAAGAAGTTCTTATGCTGTAATCCTTTCAGAGTTTAATAAAGAAAGTGATGGAATTTCTCGGAGTTCTGAAGTGTTGAATGCGTTCTGGTGTCTGTTGAGAACTGCAGGATTCCTGTGTACTTCACAATACAATAAGTTTCTGTAACTCTCTTTGTTGTGTGTTTCAATCTTTTACAATCCATATATGTTTCTAACTTCTAAGTGTTTAGCAACAAAGAAAAAGAATAACCTTCAGGACTTATTCATGCAGTACCCTGAGTTCAATCTGTTTTGTTAATGAATGTTTTCTTCAGCTATAATCGTGGTAAGTGTAATTCTTAATTGCTGCACTTTCAGAATATATCTTTCACAGTGACCTTTGTTTCAGGAATTCAAGTTTGCTCCTGAACTTCATGTTTCACTTTCACATCACCAGCTTAATGGAGAATTCTTAATTGCTTTCTTTTAGCTGACCATACATCACCACTTAAGTTTAAAGTTTGTTTGTTTGAGATACCCAATAG
Source organism: Pinus tabuliformis (assembly GCA_031772625.1). Classification (NCBI taxonomy): domain Eukaryota; kingdom Viridiplantae; phylum Streptophyta; class Pinopsida; order Pinales; family Pinaceae; genus Pinus; species Pinus tabuliformis. The sequence goes on along the minus strand of CM062818.1, from coordinate 1,936,996,331 downwards.
GCCCTGCAGTCTGAACATCATCACTCCAGTATTTCATAACATTTCACAGCTCTAGACTCCATTGCCCAATGATATACTACTTTCTGAACATTACACCTTAAGCACTGAAAGAAATCCTTCAACCAAAATATAAACCAAAACCTGAGCATAATAACTAGCCTAAAATCCTATCAAAACAGAGACAAATTATAAAGAGAGAGCCCTCTCTGATTACAGTTTGGCTAGAAACTGTGGTCCAAAGATTGGTTAGTGGTTACCCCGGCCGTATTCCCTTGGGAGTCATAGGGAACAACCTGGGTGTTAACATAATTGGTGACTCCACTGGGGACTTCTTAGGATTTTCCAATTTCTAAGCATCTCTCATAGCTACAGATCAAGCCTGAAATCAGTCAGGAGGCCTTCAAAGTTGTTTCTGTGTCACATTGACAGCTTTAGGGAAGAGCTTTTTTAGTGAATCTTCATCTTAGCTTTGAGATATATACAGCCATTCCAAAATCTTTATCCAGTCCTTGCAGATATAAAAACTTCCTATAAAATCCTGAAAACAGTTAGAAGCTGGCTCCCAAGAAAAATCCACGGCATACTAGGGCAAATCCTGACCCTGATCCACCCATCATTGTTGATAATCCAAATACCATCCCTAGAAACATTAGGAGGCAGCAAAGGCAGGAGCAGCCTGCTGATTTAACCTCAGATTCAGATCATCCCAGCCTTATCTCTACTCCATGCAAGGTCCTTTTCCGGTCTACCCCTAGTTCCCCTAGTTCACCATCCACATCTCAAAGTCCTCCTCTCACATCTTCACCCACTGCACATATCCCCTTGACCAACACTCTAGGTTCACCCTTACCTATTACCCCTGTGGTACCCACTGTTCCTATTATCCCAGCTGCCCCTGTTAATCCTCTAAACCCTGTAAATATGGCTAACAGATATGCACCCTTGCAAATACCAGCTAATGCTGCAGCTCTACCCCAAGATTACCAAACCGAAATCTCATACTTTGACTCTAATGGCCCTCTGACAGCTGTCCAGCATGCCAAAAGGATGCAAGATCATTTTGAGACCTATGAAATAGATGATGACAGTGTGAGGATGAGGATGTTTGTTCAAAGCCTAACTGGAGATGTAAGAACTTGGTTTAGATCCCTGAATGCAAATTCCATCACAACTCCTGATGAACTGTATCAAGCCTTTACTAGCAGATGGGAGAAAAAGAAGGATCCTCTGCACATACTTGGGGAATATGACACTATCAAAAGAGGTCCCCAAGAGACTGTTTTGGAGTATTGTGCAAGATTTAACAATGTATATAACGCAATCCCACAAAATTTAAGACCCCCTCCTGATTTAGCTTTGTACAAATTCCCTGATGGTTTTGACCCTGACATGGCCTATCAGTTAAAGGAAAGAGATCCTCAATCCCTTGCAGAGGCCCAAAGGGTTGCTGTTACAGTGGAAGCCAACCTAATTGCCAAAAGAAACAGAGCAAGGTTGGAAAAGAGGATTGTTTTCAAAGAGGAACCCTCTGCCTTTGATCAAAAGCTGGATGCAATACTCACTGGAATGAAAAGATTGGGTGATAGAGTGGAATCGGTTGAGAGAAAATCATCATGGGAAGCACCACAAAACAACCCTCCTAGGAATCCAAATTTTAGGAGAACTCAAAACCCAAACGTTGGAAAGACCAGTGCTGACCAAGACATAAGACCCCCTTTCCAAGAAAATTATGCAGAAACTTCCACATCAACTGAACCCAATGAAGATTCTCAGATTAATTTAATGGGTCTAGATGGTGAAAGTCAAGTTTTCTTAACACAAAAAGATCATGAGGATGATGAAATCAAACTGTTCCAAACTAAATCAGGTGAATCCTTTGACTTTAAACAAGGCTATGACACTGTTGTTTATGAAGTCCATAAACAATACAAGCTGAGGAGCAGAACTGTGAATGTAAACTAGCCTGAAAAGATAAAGGATAATCAGCAGCCTAAAAGAGCCATAGTCACAGAGCCTAATGACAAAACAAATTCATCTGCAGAAGAAGTAATTATTGAAGAGATTACTGAACCATTGTCCTTAAAACAGCAGCCTATGGCTACTTCAGCCTCTCACCTTAATTTAAATATTACTCCTCAAGAGATGAGTAAAAAGGATAGGTCCCAAAATCAAGATAAAAATCAAGAAGAAGATCTAGTGAACAAGGAAAGGACTGTTATCCATAACCCCAAGACCCAATCTGAAAAACCCTTTGACCTAGAAACTGAAATTGGCAAACTAAAGATAGCAATTCCTCTCTCAGAACTAGCGAAGCATGACACCTATAAACTACAGATCAAGAAGTCCCTTCAACTCACTAGCAACAAAGATGATGTCAATGTGCTGGATGACACCCCAGAACTACTGTTTGGCCCAGAAGTGAATGGAAAAATAGTAGTCACAGGGGTATTACCTTTTTATGTCAGCTTACATATTCATGATAAAATATTACATAATGCAATGTTTGACTCAGGGGCCTCTCACAATCTCATACCAAAAGCAGTCATGGAGAGATTGAATCTAGATATAACAAGACCATACAAGGACCTGTTTTCCTTTGACTCCAGCCAAGTCAAGTGTTTAGGTCTCATAAAAAACTTATGTGTGTCTCTGGTTCAATACCCAAACAAAACCATTCTAATGGATGTTGTAGTTGCTGATATCCCACCTAAGTATGGGATGCTGTTATCAAGATCATGGGGAGCTAAACTCCAAGGTTCCTTACAATTTGACATGTCATATGCTACCATCTCGGTTTTTGGGCAACCAAAAAGACTGTACAGAGAAACACTCATGAAATACATGGTCAGCAGTGAAGAAAAACCTCAAAACTTTCCCATATATGCTGTCCATTCAGACATAGACTCATACATTCTCTTCAATAACAGCACAACTCCCTCAAAAGATGAGGTTGAAGCCAAAATACTCATACAGGAGGAAGACTCTAATGAAAGAATTGCCACCCATGAAACAACAGTCAATCAAACACTAGATACTGCTGCTGCCCTAGTTGTCAAGCATATCCGATCAAATGAGGAGTCTGTCCTAAAAGACAAGCCAGATGAAAAACCACAACTTCAACCTACATTGCCAGCCCATGAACAGATCATTAAATCTCCTTCACAACAAGATATTCTATGGTTCCTTGAATTTGATGGCTCAGTCAACAAATTGGGGGCAGGAGCTGGAGTTTGGGTACACAATAAAGAAAACAGTCATGCAGAAGGCAGAGCCTATAGATTAAACTTCAGATGTACTAATAACATGGCAGAGTATGAAGCTCTATTACTAGGCCTCAAGTTAGTAAAGTTCTTGCAAGCTGCCAGGGTTTCAAACATGGGTGATTCAGATTTAGTTATCCAACAAGTGAAGGGAAATTTTGTCACCAATGACAAAAGACTAAGGACTTATAGGTCTGTTGTTGCTGAGGTACTAAACTTTTTCTCTGAATTCCAAATCACTAAAATTCCTAGAACCCACAATCTGCATGCTCATAGTTTAGCCACATTTGCAAGTACCTGCAAGCTGCCTTTTGAGCCCCATCATTGTTTTACAGCTGAGGTAAAACACAGACCCTCCATTCCAAACAATGTTAAAGATTGGCAAGTATTTGAGGATGATATGCAAATAAACAATTTTTTAACGCTGCAAAAAGAGTTTGCAGGATTAAATATTGACACTGACAAAGCAAGTCAATCACAAATACTTGACAAAGCAAGTCAATCACAAATACTTGACAAAGCAAGTCAATCACAAATACTTGGAGGAGCAAGTCCATCACAAATACAGTTTCAACAGATTGCTCACCCAATATCACCTAGAACAGCAAAACAAATGCTAAATCCGACTATTTTCAACAAGGAAAACATTCAGCAAATCCAACCAATCAGTTGTGAAGAAGTAGCCAATGCTGAAACTGAAATCATAGAGCTGAAAGATAATTTTCTGCCAACAGGCCTAACTCCACTAGAGGACATCTTTGATTCAAATGATATTCCCAGGAAACCAAAAATGCAGCCCTTAAATGCAGCCATCGAAGAATGCAACATTGGTACCATTGACAAGCCCAAAATAATTAAATTGTCTGCTTCATTACCTCCTGACCAAAAGCCTAAATACATTGACCTCTTTAAAGAGTTCCAAGATGTTTTTGCATGGAGTTATGAGGATCTAAAGTCCTATGATACCTCTGTAATCCAGCACACTATCCCTCTCAAGCCTGATCAAAAACCCTTTAAACAAAAATTGAGGAGAATCAATCCTATGCTTCTCCCAGCAATGGAACAAGAGGTACAGAAAATGTTCAAGGCAGGCATCATAGCACCAATCAGATTCTCTGAGTGGATCTCAAACTTAGTCCCTACAAGAAAGAAAACTGGTGAAATAAGGCTGTGTGTGGACCTAAGAAATCTGAACCAAGTATCCCTCAAAGACAACTATCCCTTGCCCAAGATGGATCACATTCTCCAAAGAGTGGTGGGGGCCTCAAGGATCTCATTACTGGATGGATTCTCAGGCTTCAATCAAATCCTGGTGTACCCTGATGACCAAGGCAAAACAGCATTTACAACCCCATGGGGAACCTTCAGATATGTTAAAATGCCTTTTGGATTAAAAATGCAGGGGCAACATTTCAAAGAGCAATGGATATTGCTTTTGCAAAAGAGATTCATGACTTCCTTGTTATTTACTTAGATGACCTTACACCTTTCTCAAAATCAGACCAAGAACATATAAAACATTTGAGACAGATCTTCCTAAAATGCAGGAAATATGGAATTTCCTTGAATCCCAAGAAGTCTCTATTTGGTTTGGAAGAAGGTAAGCTGTTAGGACATATCATTTCAAAGGATGGCATTAGGATTGACCCAGATAGGATACAAGCTATCCTACAAATGCCCCACCCAAGAAATATCAAAGAACTGCAAGGATTCTTGGGAAAAATCAATTTCTTGAGAAGGTTTATCCCCAACTTAGCAGAGTTGATCAGATTGCTAAATAACATGCTAAAGAAGGATTCAAAAGTAAAATGGACTGTTGAAGCCAATCAAGCCTTTGAAGGCATAAAGCTGGCTCTTACCCAAACCCCAGTCTTGACCAATCCTCAATTTGACAGAGAATTTATCATTTTCTCTTTTGCCTCCCAGCATACTATTGCTGTTGTTTTGTTACAAAAAGATGACCAAGGAAATGAGAAGCCAATTGCTTTCTTTAGCAGAGCCCTTAGAGATGCACCTTTAAAATATCAAATCATGGAAAAGCAGGCTTATGCTTTGGTTAAGGCCATTAAGGACTTTAGGATTTACATCCTTTATTCACATGTTATAGCTTATGTACCAAGTCCTATTGTCAAAGACATTCTCACCCAAGAAAATTTAGAGGGCAGAAGAGGAAAGTGGATTGCCAACATTCTGGAATTTGATATTGAGATAAAACCTACAAAACTAATAAAAGGGCAAGGTTTGGCCAAACTAATGACAGAAGCAAATTTCCAAGCCCTAGACATCAACCAGCTGGACAGTGAACCGGAGCTGGCGACTCCAAAGATCAATGTAGCCTTTCAACAATCCCATTGGTACTCTGATATATGTTATGTATTACAAAACCTGTGTGCTCCCCCAGGATTGTCCAGAACTAAATGTAGGTTCTTAAAGATGAAAGCTTCTAAATTCTGTGTTATGGATGGGAATTTATTTTGGAAAAACCATGAGGGGATATTGCTAAACTGCCTAATTGAGAATGAAACTGACAATATCATAAAAGAATTTCATGCAGGTGACTGTGGTGGACACTTGTACTGGAAGTCCACTGTGGATAAAATACTCAGGGCTGGTTACTACTGGCCCACCATGGTCTCTGATGTCAAGAAATTCACCACCTCATGTCATATATGTCAAGTATTTGAGGGAAAGAGACAGCTGCTGCCACTTCCCTTGAGGCCTATTGCAACAGAGAGACCTTTTCAACAATGGGGCTTGGATTTCATTGGGGAAATTCATCCCTCATCTTCAGGCCAACATAGATGGATCTTAACAGCCACAGACTACTTCACCAAGTGGATTGAAGCTGTTCCATGCAGACAAGCAAATGATTCCACTATCATTCAGTTCTTGGAGAACAACATATTGGCTAGATTTGGCTGCCCTGACAAAATAATAACATACAATGCTGCTGCTTTCAGATCCAAGAAAATGGTGAATTTCTGCCACAAATTTCACATTACCTTAGGCCATTCTACTGCATACTATCCCCAAGGTAATGGCCTTGCTGAGTCATCAAACAAAATCCTGGTGAACATCATAAAGAAAGTGCTAGAAGAGAACAAAAAGAATTGGCATAAGAAGCTTGTAAATGCTCTATGGGCAGATAGACTAACAACCAAGAGATCAATTGGGACCAGCCCATATGAGTTGGTTTATGGATTAGAAGCCAAGTTTCCTTCATCACTAGGGATACCTGTTATGAAACTTCTTCAAGAAAGCCAAGCTGAACCAAATGATATGCAAAGAAGAATCAATCAAATCATATATTTACAGCAAACTAGAGACCAAGTTTTCAGCAGAGTTCAGGTTCTACAAGAAAAATTAAAGAAGGCCTTTGACAGAAGAACTAAGGCAGAAGATTTCAACATTGGTGACAAGGTCCTCAAGTGGGATTCAAGAAGAGAGGATAAGGGAAAACATGGAAAATTTGATTCCCTTTGGAGAGGACCATTTGTTGTCCAAGCAGTACAAGGAAACAACACCTATTTCCTTAAGAGTCTTAATGAAACTGATCTAGATGAAGGTCCTGTGAATGGCAGGATGCTGAAGCACTATTTTGACTACCACCCATAGGTGCAGCCTGAGCTTCCATTGTACATATCCAGATGTATATATTATTTTCTGTCAAGATGTAAAAATGCAATTTCTCAAAGTTTTCTAAACTACCAGCAAAAGGTAAATAGGATCAAGAGGTCTACCAAGATGGGAAGTACACAATTTTGGGCATTTCAAAGCAGCAAACTTCAAAATTTTGATAAAAGCAGTCAAGGGCCAAGGCAATCTGACCTGCTGTTCTTGGTCTTTCAAATGAAAAACCATCCCCATGTGGAGCCACTGTTAGCTACCTATACCAATAGGTTTCATATTTCATGATTGGCAATGAAAAGGTCCAAATATGCTCTGCTTTGATGATGCAAAGATCACATATTTCCAAGAGAATACAATCTGTGCTTATAGCTTGATGTGGACTCAAATTTTGATGGATGGTCCAACAGCCTAATCTGGATCATGCCATGCTTTAAATTTTCAGTTGTAGAATAGAGAAAGAAGTCTGTCCAAACTGTTTAATCTTGGCAGACAAGTAGTTTAGGTAGAGAAGAAAGGCTCCCAACAGCTTAATCTGGGACCTTGGAAGAAATAAGGGTAGAAGTAGATAGACCATCAAAAGAAAAAAGCCAAAGAAAAGAAAAGGCAGGTAAGGGTCTGCAAGCCTAAGTGCACCCTCCAAGAAGAAATAAAAAATGCTAGGCAAGTAGATGGGTAGGTAGATGGGGTTGCAGAAGTGTCATTCCTTCCAATTTGAAGGTGTGTTGACCTATTTCACAAAGCAAAGTCAATGGATGGGGAAGTCCTCTTCTCTATCAGGTTGCAGCAAGCAAAGAAGCATGTCTAACTTCCCACCTATTCCCTTTCCCATTTATTACTAATATCCCCTCATCAGTTGTGATTCATGAAACAATTCATGGTTCTTTGATGGTTTTTAGTCCCTTAGAAGCCACATTTCTTGTCTAAAACTCTTTTCATTTTGCTCTACTCCCTAAGCTAAGTTATTTTCAGTAAACTTAGTGGTATCTCCCCTCATCCACTCCTTTCATCCATATTAACCCTAACTCTATTATATAATTCCCTTATATTACCCTGTCCCTAGTATTATAACACCATGGTGTATAAAACCCCAAACATCGTATAAATATCCCTCCCCTTGGCATTATAGCCATATGCCCTCTGTCAGGGATCAAGATGGCATCTGGTCACTTTGATGAACCTAAGTATAACCCCCCTCCCCCCTTCTGAATTCATTTTGCCCACCAAAGCCTTCATTTACCAAGAAAACCTTATAAAAAGACCCATTTTACCCATACCCGCTCTAAATTGCAAAATAATATCAAAACCCACTTTTTGCCAAATATCCAAAGTGTCGGGGCCGCATTATTTTTCATTGGAAAACATTACAAACACTATATTCCAAAGGTTTCCCGCTGAGCGCGCCCCCCAAAAAATACATTATTTTAATCCTTCTCCGCTTCCGTATTGTCCGATCATCTCATCAACCCGTCGACCGTCCGATCGGGCACTTTTGATCGGACGGCTATTATGAATATCGGGTTGGGCCCGAGGTCCGACGTTTAGCACCCGAGAAACTGTCAGAGGGTGACGTCAGGCCTCTGCCACGCGTCGCCCTCACAGCTTCTCGGGTCGGCCTCTGACAAAACCGTCGCCGTATTGAAAGCGGTCCGAGAAAACCATTACCGTTGTTCCGCTTACCACCTGTTTTGCCGAGCTTGCGTCATCCCCACGTCAGAGCCACGTCACTACCACCTCGTCGTCGCATCAACTCCTTCGTCCGCCCCCGCGCTGATATGGCCGCCACCTCACTATCCCCGTGGACCAATCGCAGCCTGCCACATCACCCGGTGACGTCATGCTGACGTCATCCGACTCCGACCCCACCCGATGACGTCATCCCAAAAATGCGCCAATATTGCCAAAATTCCATATTTAGGCCAAAATGTCATGTTTTTTCCACTTTTGGCAAAAGAAACTTTAGCTAGTTTTGCATGCTGCTCACGATAAAACCAGCGCCAACCTGCTAAAGCTGATTCCAAGACCGCCGGCGCCTCCATTGCACCTGCATTTGCAACTCTTACCGGCGAAATTACCAGGTATTCCTCAAAATCATTCCATGAGCCTGGTTTTATCCGTATTTCCTCAAGCAAACTGTTAAGAGACTGTAAAACACTGTTTTCACCATCAAACACATGGTGGCTTGCACCCATTTTTCAACCAGTAAAGCCATAAACCTCTTGCAGAGCCACATTTGACAAATTAAGCTGAATTCACAGCTAGTTCACGCAGTCGTGAACTAGAGACTTCAATTGACCAGATTCACCACAGAAAATACTCCTGGTCAGTCCTGCTACTGCTTTATCAATCCTTCAGACAGTATTTCAACTGTTGTTTATTCAATTTGCCTTCTGTTTTTTACAATTCACTTCCATTGCAAGAAAACATTCCTCTCTGTTGTTCTGCTCGATTGAAACCGGTTCACCTACAATTCAAAAGCTTCAGTAGCCATGGAGACACCAATAGCCCTGAATGTCCAGCCTCTGAATGCCCCTCATAGGGAAATAGCATGGAAAGCCCTGGGAGATGTGGATTATCAGATGTTAGATTGGTTTCCAATGGGTTCCAAGTTCAATATTCACATGCTCAATGAACTAAAAGCCCAACATCTTGGTGGAGCTGATATTCTAGGGATTTGGGACTCAAATTTGCCCATTTACAACCTCCCTCAAGTTAATGCCCTCCCAGACCTGATCCACAAGTGTCAGGAATGCTATGATCCTTGCCAGAGAGCTGTTCTCAGTCCTACAGGCTCAGTTTTGTTCTTTGTCACCCCAGAAACCATCAATGAGATGCTACATGTCCACTCTGCAAGGCCATTGACCCCTCTTTCCATGTTGGATTTAATAAAGAAGGGGAGGAATCTGTCAAGTGCCCAGATTACCAAAATTAACCAATTATTTGTGCAGCCAAGCTCTGAAACTATAAGGACTCCCCCTATTGGATATCACTACCTGAATGACCTGGGCAGAATGCTAGTGGATTTGATCAGCTATGTCTTGGGCTTTAAAGGAATTGAAGATGTTGATGAGACTATAATGGCAATGTTGTCCATATTTTCTCCTGGAAAGCCTCCAGCTGTACACTATGACTATGCCACTTATATTGCAGAGAAGATCCATGAACAGCTAATGAATCTACCAAGGGAAAGGGTGTTCAGATACACCTCATACATCTACCACCTGTTCTTGTTTTATCAGCCATTCAGTTTCTCCATTCCCCTCAAGAAACTTAATGTCCAGGGGAATCCAAGGTCAGTTGTGTTTTGGACTCCAGTCTTCCATCATGTTTCTCAATCGCCATACACATACTGTGAATTTATAGACCTGTTCATTCACCCAGCTATGACATTGCTGTATGGTGTCCCTCCTCCAAGGTTAACCGATGACATGCAGAGAATTCTCCATCTCTCCAAATCCTACAGCATTGGTGATTGGTATTTTTACCAACATCACACAGTAATCAGAGTATATGGCTGTGAGTTGGACCCTTTCAGGCTTCCAAGGTATGTCCCCATGAGACTGTTTGCCTTAGAATATTTCAGGCAGTTTGGATATGCTGACTACTTCCATTTCCAAAGCAAAAACAAGAAGGTACAGCTGAAGGTAAGGAGCCAGCTAGGCCCCTGTTTGTACAACAAAAGAGAGGAGGGATGGAAGGAGGCAGATATGATCCTAGCAAGCCTCAAACTGCAAACCAGTTTCAAATGGTCACCTTATGACCGTAATCATTTTATTTCCCTCAGGAGGATAAAACACAAATTGGGTACCTATTCACATATTAAGCTGCCTCATATTGAAAAGTATGCAAATTCTTTAGGCTGGAAAGAGGGCACTTTAGAAGAACCAATCTCTAGAGAGCAGATACTAGAGAGAGAGGCTAGGAATATGCAAAAGGAGGCTGACTTGGAAACTTGTGGACAGGTTTCCTTATCATATCAAAGGCAAATTGGAGCAGCGGCCTCTTCTTCAACAACACATCAGCAAGCTGCCATGGACACTCAACAGACAAGCAGCAAAGGCAAAGGAAAGCAGGTGGAACAAGAGCAACCACCTCCCATGACTGAAGGGCAAGCAGATAAAGAGATGGAGCAGCAAGAAACAGTGCAGCAGCAGGTAGAGCAACAGCAAGAACAGGGATCACAGCAAAAAGAAGGGCAGCATGACATAGAGCAGCCCACACATCAAGAAGGGGCAGTTGAGGCCCCAAGTTTCACAGAACAGTAGGCACAAAATATGGTGCCTCCTAGGCAAGAAACATCAGTTGATGCATCAGTCCTCCAAACTCCACAAAAGGAGGATACCAGCAGAAAAAGGGACAGAGAGACTCCCTTGACCACATTAGAAAGTCATGGTGAGAAAAGACAGAGATTGAACCCTTTTTCTGAAGAGGAAATGCCAACAGGGCAATCTCTGGGCATGGACCCACCTAGCAGGGAAGCATCTGCAAGTTCTTTCCAAGAGGAACAGAACAGAACTGTGGGAGGAGAAGTCAGCTCCTCAAGCCAGCAGAGAGGGGGTGAACTAAGCATTAAGCAGCAGTTCATTGAAATCAAGAAAAGGAATGAACCCATAAAAATACAGCTGTATAACCATCTGTTAAATATGGCTCCTACCAACCAGCAGCGACTAATGTCTGCATATGATGTCCAGGAGGGCAAGATGATCATGAGTCACTTCATGCCAACTATTTTGCAGCCCAAGTCCCCTTCAGATTACCTAAGGACCAATCTTGAGGTCCTGGCCAAGGACATCCACCCAATGGATAAAATTGAATTGCATAAACAAACAGGTGAGATGGTCTATGCTTCCTTGGCAGACAAGACATTAGACAACTACAGGCTGGAAAATAGCCTTAATAATACAGCTGCCCAACTTGAGTTGGAAAGGGCATCCTCTCAAGAAAAGGACAACATAATAAGGTCCTTAGAAGACATAATTATTGAGATTGGGCATGATCCCAAAGATATCAAGGGCATACAAGAAGTATTAAAGTTGAGGGATGCAGATATGGCAGCTTTGAGGAGAAAGATCAAACTCCCAGCCACAATTCACCCTCAAACAGATGAAGTAGCTCAACAAAGACATGATCAAGATGCCACATCTTTGCTGGTGTCTCTCTACAGGCAGCTTATCCAGACACAAGAAAAGCTGGGAGAGTCAGAGGCTGCACAGGCAGCATTACAGGCAGCTTTGAAGCTAAGAGAAGAAGGTCAGACCTCCCAGCCTCCTCCTGAAGTGATAAATCTTGAGGAAACTGCTCCACCTACTATTCCTCCTCCTCAACAGACAGAACAAGCAGCAACATCCACTTCAGCAGCACCACTAACAACAGAACAGGCCCCAAGCCTGGACATGCAAAAGCTGAGGAATGAGATCCAGGCCTTGGAAGCACAAATGACAGAATTGAATGAGGCCAAGGAGAAACTAGCCAAGGTCAATGAAAGATATGATAAATCAAAGCAGTCTGTGGCAGAAAAGGGGAGGGAGATAAAAGCCCTTAAAGACAGGATCAAAGAGCTAGAAAACGAGCTCAAATTAGATAAGGTTGTGGCTGAGCTTAAAATAGTGTTGTGGGCTAACATTGGCCAATCTATTAATGAGAAATGGCAATATATTGAAACAATCCATGAGCAGTTGGACCTCATTCCAAAAGCACAGACTGAAATTCAGAGATCAAGAGCTGCTCTAAGCAATATGCCTGAAATTGCCACCAGGATGATTAATGTGCTTAACAATAGGACAAGCACTCAGTTGGCTGCCATGGGAATTTCAAACAGAACTGAGCACATTCAGTTAATCAAGAGGGTTCTCACACTGAGAAACTTAGTGCAGATCTTGGAGAGAAGAACCGAGGACATGCAGACTGAGGTGAACAGGTTTATGGAGAAATTTCATGTGTTAGAAAACAGAGGGCTCCCTAGCTTACTGAACAGCGCAGGGAGACTGTTCACTCATGAGCAGTATGCCAAAAGGGTTAATGCATTTGCCACAAGTCAGATCAATGAGAAGCGCAGCACCTCAGAGGAAACAGGGCCAGCCACAGGACAGACTCTCTACAATAGAGTAGAAAGTTTATTTTTTATAATGAATGAAATCAAACACCCGTTTGAGGTGCCTCCAAATTTTTACAAATATACAGAGGCAGAGGAGACTATGGATGCAATTCTCAGGCATCAACTACCTACACTAGAATGGTGGACTAAGGCCATACAAATGATTTTGTAAACAGGAAGCCATTCAGTAAATTTTGTTCACAGAAAATGCAAATTGTCATACACAGGACAGTTTAAAAAGAATCAGCATGCATAAAAGATAAAAGCTGAGCCAACTCAGCAGAAATTTCGGCCAACAAAGCAAGGTAGGAAGCTACAGGTGTCCAGGCCGAGAAGCTACAGCAGAGCAGCTCCAAAAGCGCATTTCTCAGCATTAATGCAGATCACTCCAACCGACTTAGTGGCCTCCAAAGGCCAAAATATCTTCTGACAAGCATAAAGATGCATTTACTTTGTATTCAATGATGTAATAACTTTCTTATCTAAATATCTTGAAAAGTTGGTGAGCGCATTCATTTCTGAGATAACTTAGCACTCAGATATTTTGTAAACCGATTGTATATATTTGCCCCTCGCACAAGCTTGCAGGGGTTGTTGTTGATTTCTCTTGAAGAAGTTCTTATGCTGTAATCCTTTCAGAGTTTAATAAAGAAATTGATGGAATTTCTCGGAGTTCTGAAGTGTTGAATGCGTTCTGGTGTCTGTTGAGAACTGCAGGATTCCTGTGTACTTCACAATACAATAAGTTTCTGTAACTCTCTTTGTTGTGTTTTTCAATCTTTTACAATCCATATATGTTTCTAACTTCTAAGTGTTTAGCAACAAAGAAAAAGAATAACCTTCAGGACTTATTCATGCAGTACCCTGAGTTCAATCTGTGTTGTTAATGAATGTTTTCTTCAGCTATAATCGTGGTAAGTGTAATTCTTAATTGCTGCACTTTCAGAATATATCTTTCACAGTGACCTTTGTTTCAGGAATTCAAGTTTGCTCCTGAACTTCATGTTTCACTTTCACATCACCAGCTTAATGGAGAATTCTTAATTGCTTTCTGTTAGCTGACCATACATCACCACTTAAGTTTAAAGTTTGTTTGTTTGAGATACCCAATAGGCCCTGCAGTCTGAACATCATCACTCCAGCATTTCATAACATTTCACAGCTCTAGACTCCATTGCCCAATGATATACTACTGTCTGAACATTACACCTTAAGCACTGAAAGAAATCCTTCAACCAAAATATAAACCAAAACCTGAGCATAATAACTAGCCTAAAATCCTATCAAAACAGAGACAAATTATAAAGAGAGAGCCCTCTCTGATTACAGTTTGGCTAGAAACTGTGGTCCAAAGATTGGTTAGTGGTTACCCTGGCCGTATTCCCTTGGGAGTCATAGGGAACAACCTGGGTGTTAACAGAACCTAACGCACAACATTTAGAAATCTAGGCTAGAGACGTATTCCGGTGTCATAAAGCCTGGTAACTGTTGTTTTCATGGATGGTTGGGTGATTCCTCCACTTTGAGACGATAAGTGCCAGTACGGACTTGTGCTCCCACGTACCTTTGAGTATATATTGGGAGACCACAATAGGCTTTATCCTTTATCCATAGGAAGCCGTGTCTGCCGCCCTATCGATCGCAATGCACTAAACACAGCATTCGGGAAGATTGACTGTCGTACCGTAAAAAGTATTCTGCAGTTTTGCGATTGGTTTGGTAATCCCTTTGTCTAGATTTCCAGAGTAGTCTCTTTCGTTCCTTTTCAGACTCCTTAGAGGAAAAGGTCCATCTGAGCACTTTTCACTTCAGGCTCATTAAAAATCGAAGGCGACTAGAGTCATCTTTTGTTTTTTCTCGACTCTTAAAAATTGAAAAAGCAAGTTGTGTCAAAGCGTCTAAAATTTATTTTAATCGGAATAAATATCACCTTTCCTACGTTGGTCTTAGGTTGAGAAAAATGGAGTCCACCAACCAAGGAGTTCCCCTTGGGGGAAATCATTGTCCTTTCTCCTCTTGGGGAGATGTTAGCGCACCCCATATGGCCACATTGTCACTTCCAGGATTGACAATCGGCTTGCCTGTATGGATCTTCTCAACTTCTGTCATTCAGAACACCATGATTCCTGAACAATCAAGTCTGCAACTAAACGATACCAGAGTTACCTCCCAACCCTCTACTTCGTCCAATTCTTCCTCTCCTCCTTCATCTTCGCTTGATGAAGCTGGTAAAGCCAAAAATCAAGTAACTGAGAAGAAGAAGGAGAAGAAGAAGGAGAAGAAGAAGAAGGAGCCAAAGGCGAAAAGGGGTGACCAGGCATTGTCTAGCAAAAATCCACACACTGCACCATCCAGGCCTAAATCGCCATGTGTCATTTGCAAAGGAGACCACTATCATCGAGATTGTCCTTGCATCCCTCGGATCTTAAGGGACTGGTCTCCTCGTTTGCACAATCCGGTGTCATCAACCTCTGATGATCATGTTGAAAGTACACCGTCAACTAGTGAAAGTGAAGCCCCTGGACAAAAAGGAAGATGTAAATTTCCTTGTAAACTGTGTGAAGGCGATCACGCCGTCCACCATTGTCCCTTCTTAGACGAGGCTAAAAGAGTTTTGGACGACCGTCCGGTTTCACCGTTATAGCTTCCTCATGGATATAAGAAGCTCTTGCCGAGTCTGTCACTAGTTGAAAATCCGGCTGACACGCACTTGTGGTTGGCCGAAGCGTCTATCATTGAAGATAAACCATCTGAATCCACACCAGAAGAAAGTCAAAAGGTTGAGGCGGCAGTTGACCCGGTCTTGTCTTCAGAGGATCCATGTTCAGATGATACAGTCACCGAAGAGAACAAGAACGACATCGTTCAAATTCTCTTCATAAGCACAGACTCTGATGAACATGGGGGCAGTCTACCCATTCCTTTACTGCAGGAAGGAAGTTCGTCAGAGTCATATCCGGCCGTCTATTCGGTCCCACCTCCAAGCAACCTGGTTGTTTCCTTCGATTGGAATCTATTAGGCAGACCCCGTTTACCGGCTAGTGTACCATTTCGAATCATTGCTCAAATATATAGAATGGTCATGGCCGATACCATCATAGATGAAGGGGCTTCTGTGAGTATCCTTTCCTCAACTGCTTGGAAAGCGCTTGGTTCGCCATCGCTTTTGCCTAAGATGAGAAATCTAACAGGCTTTGACAAAGGAACCAGTCGACCGTTAGGGATCCTTCCCAATGTGCTGATAACATTGAGAAGGAAAACCATTCACATGAACGTAATGGTAGTCCAAGGACCCCTGGATTATAATCTACTCCTTGGACATGACTATATTTATTGCATGGGAGCCATTGTCTCATCACTCTTTAGAGTAATGTGTTTTCCGCATGAAGGAAGAGTGGTCAAGCTCGTAGACTAGCTTTCATTCCCCAGTTCACACATAACAAATAGTCATACACCAACCCTGAATGGTCTTTTCACGCAAGGAATGTCTCATCAATCCCCAGTCCGTCCTCCTGATGAGCGCGAGTGATTCGGAGGATATGACTGAAACCCAGGGGGCATGCACCCTGGCCTGTTTCGACAGGAAAACCTTGGGTATAGGGTAAGTTTCCGCGAAGGATATATGACTGGTTGACACACCCGTCCATTTAGGAAAATGGGGTTAGACCGGAATAAGATACCTCTGTTAAAGGTAGGCCTTTCTCGATAAAACAAATGTTTTTTCTGCAAATTGAGGGGTAACTTGGAAACTCTACTTCACTATACCTGGGGGCATGCAAACCTTTTGGCATGCAAGCGAAGAGCGACCATTTATTTTTTTAAATTTGTAGGTCCTCTAACCCTTTAAACTCGTAGGATTGGTCATTTCCTAACTTTGATAAAGAAAGGATGTGGGGCAAAGATTTGAAAAGATGTCATTTTTATATGAGATATCCTTATTATACGACTGGATCGAGCAGTTTTAACGCGGAATTCAAGCTCGTTAAAAAATAAACATAAGCGATGAGCAAATGTTCCCCCAGAGCTTAAGCTCATTAAAAAATGAACCATTTTCCGCTAAATAACCTTCGTGAATGTATTATCATCAGCCTTTGAAGCCTTGTTCGTGTTCTCATCATCACCTCCACTCTGTATTGGCCGATCATTCACCTCCATTTGATTGTTTACCCTTTTTGAGGAACAGCTGCGAAGAGTGATCCTGTTAGCCATCCTTGTGACACTGTCGTGATTGGAAAATTCCAAACCTTACCTGGAATCAGCTGCTACCCGAATTTATCACTCGTTCCTCAAAAAACGAGTCTCCTTTAAGCTCTTTTCAACTGACTCATAAAATATGAAAAGATTTCCGGGCAATTGGCCTCTCCAGCTCATTAAAGGGACCGGAAGTGCTATCCCTCCTTTAGATTTTAATCTTTTTGGACTTGAGGGATCATTACACAAAAAGATCGAGCGCTTGTTTTGTTCGGCTCGTTAAAAGTACCGAAAATTCATCCCTTTTGTATTGTTTTATACTTTTTCAGACTCAAGGGATTATATGAAGAAAAAGGATTATTGGAGTTTTCTTTACGTCCCTTTTTCAGACTCTCTAAAATTGAAAAGGACCGAGTTATCCTTGTCATTAAACTCGTTAAAACCAAATAGCGACAAACTTTTCCATACAGACAAGACCGAGTTTCACTATCGCTAGGCTCGTTAAAACATAGCGATGGGTTTGCCCGAAGGGAAAATTATAGAACAAGCATATGTTATCCTCCTCAAGCTTGAAAAAAATAAAGAGGTACTGGTCAACAATGACTGGGGAAAAATTGGGAGGAAAACTTGAATAGCTTTATTAATAATCATGAATAGCAAAGAGGATTACAACCAATTGTTCTGACCCAGCATCATCCTCTCAACAAGAAGGCCCTTCTTCACCTCATGAAAAGCTTAGATCACCCAACACTATGATGTTACACCAAGAAACCAGCAGCACTTCCTTACAAGATACAAAATTCCAACCTCTGGATCTCTGGGATGAGGGATCCATATATAGATGTTTGCAAGGGGGGTGAGTCAGCTTTTGAGATTTGATTAGTGTCCTCTCTCTGATAGTTCTTGATTCCACTTGGAGATTGATGATCTCTTACTCATCCCTGGGCGAATGCAGAGAGGCAAGTGTCACAGGAGAAGTTTCTGGAAGATTCCATGATCCTTCACCTTGTAGATTGACCCTGCCATTTGTCCACTCTCGCCCATCACACCCCATAGAAGGGATTTTCAAGATGCATCGCACCTCCCGTGTGTATTTAGGTGGGATGCAGTGCACTTTGACCATGGAGCAGGTGAGATGGTCTAGTTTTGACCAGTTCTTAGTAGTTTTTCATGGAGAACTTCTGGGAGAAGATGTAATCAGTTGACCTTGTTATTTTAGAGGTCGGAACAACACTTTTAGGGACTTAAGAGCCCTTGGTTTATGGACATTTATGATCAGGGTTGCAGTGCCCAAAAATTTCTATAACAACTTGGACCTAGTTTATAAGGTTGTTGACCCCCAGTTGTGATTTCATGACTAGGGGAAGCTCCTAGGCAACTCCAAACCCTCCTTCTCCTTCACTGCAAAAATAGAATAGTGTTAGTTTCCTTATCACAGATTTGGCACAAATAGGATATTGATTTACATGCAAATATGAATTTGTTATATGGTACATAGGATCTTGAATTACAGTTTGGTAGGTTACGTAAGAGATATTAGCTTCCTTTCTGCAAGTAGATCTGATAGCATGATGAATGTTGCAAGATAATGTAGTTTTTTTTTTGCAAGTTGTTTAGCTCTTATATTTTCATGAATTGTTTCAATAGCATTTGCAAATTGAATTTAATATCATTTTCCTTTTCATAGTTATAGGTAGCTTCTAAATTTCATCTTCATTAGCTAGCTTTCATTCTAATTTAGTATGAGGAATGGTCTTAGAGCACTATTGATCAGATGTCCTAGTTGAGGGTGGCATGAGTAGAATCCCATCTACTGTGCATATTGCATTGTCACATTGAATTTTGGATGAAGCCCAGGTTGATAAATATAGTTGAGGATCCCTTGGGAGTTGCAACACTCCTGGTGCAACACTAGGTCTCACCATATTTTGGCACCACTGCCGGGGAGGTGTCTCGGTAGACATTGTTTCTGCTTAAGAATTATTTTATGTTTTGCATACAGTTTTGAAGAAGTAACAGAAAAGAAAAAGAGAAAAAATTTCTTTCATGCCTTGTAGGAGTAGAGATACTTAAGGAAAATTCTTACCAAAAACCCCCACAATCTCAAGCAGTCAACCTTCACTCTTCTTCGGTGACTGCCATCTTCCCTCTCTGACTACAGGGGAGTTAGAAGACCCTATAGGTGAGAAACCTGAAATTTTTGAAGAACCTATTGGGGAAGAATAAGAACCCACTTCATCTACCCAAACTATGGTTCAAAATAGGGACAATGAGGTTTTACCTATGAGAGATACTAATGGAGACGTTGTAACGAAGAATATAAGCCCCATTGCCCTTCCACACTTCCATGGCTTGATCTCTGAGGATCCTGATACGTTCATGTTTGAATTTTTTGTATTTTGTAGGACCTATGACTATGCCTCTGATGACCAAAAGTTGAAGTTGTTCCCCTCTACCCTTAAGGATGCAGTCGTGTACTGGTTTATGGGTCTTCTTGGGGGTAGCATCACTGCATGGGCCCAAATGAAACAAGCCTTTAATAACAAGTACAGGGACTATTGTAGGTCCAAAGAAAATAAGGAATAAATATTTAAAATGACTCTTGGACTTGATGAATCCCTAGAAGACTGTGAGGAGAGATTACAAATCAGTTATAGGAGGGCCAATTGCACCCTTGATCTTGAATCACTCAAACTAGTTCTTCTCTGAGGGATCAAGGAGGACATATTGGAGACCCTCAACATGTTGTCTGGGGGAGATATCTATCAGTTATCCTATGATGACATTAAAATTGTGTTCAAGACTCACTCTAAGGTTGATAGAAAGAAGGGTAGGGCTAGTCAAGGCTTGGCCAGTTCCTCTCCTTCCTCAACATCCATCAAGAATGAGGTTTGGAACATGTTGGAGGAATTTAAAAGTGAAATGTTGCATACCTTTTCTTTGCAAATGGATACCATGCAGATCAAGAGGAAACAAGAGGAATAAGAGATAGCCCTAGCTATTTTCTGTCCTAAATGCATTAGAAGGCACCCCATAAATGAATGCCCATTAAATGTCATAGAGGTCTCCTTAGCCTATTAGGGAAACCATGCCACAGATAAGTGCCCTTCTTTGCCTAGCTTAAAAGTTGTATACCAAGGGGAAGAAGGTGGGGTTTAGCAACTCTAGTTTATAAATCAAAGGAGGCCTCAGGGACCTTGACCATACCAATAGGGCATGTAAGGTGTATCTTAATCTTATTACAATCCAAACCAGAATGCACCCTTTTCACCCTAGTACTCTTCCACTAATCCATCATGGTCTGTACCTCCTTCTTGGCACTATGCTCCTCCATATCATCCTCAATTTTTCAAACAACCATTTCAGCCATATTCTCCCCAACCTCCTCAATGTAACAACCCATCACAAGGGTTCATACCTCAACTCAACCAACCTCCTACTTTACTTCCTCTACCCAAACCTTAACCACAACTCACTCATCCTGCTCCACCCAAAAAACCTCAGATGCCTGCCCAACCCAATCTAAACCTGAATAACAAGCAAGCACAACAAGTCTTTAGTGGAGATACATCTTATCCTACCTATGTTGTGAAGATCCAATAGATAAACCTTATGTCTAGGAGAGTGCTTTCAGATAACCATACACCATCTCCAACTAAAGAGGTTGAAGAGGAAAAGGAAGATAGTACTCCTCAATTCAATCCACCTCATTTTCTTGAGATATTGATTCACCCTAGCCAGCACACCCCATACGTGGTTGAACTTTTTGGAGAATTGAAGAATTTGTGTGTTAAAATACCCCTTCTCCATGCTATTAAGGATGTTCCCATCTATAATAATCTCATCAAGGAGAAATGTTTCAAATATCCTGGGAGAAGAAAAAGAGACACCCCACCATAAATGTTGTTGGTAAATTATCTAATTTGATGCTTGGAAGGGTGATCTTCTTAAAATATCTAGACCCTAGAAGCCCTGTAGTAGATGTGCACATTGATGGCCTTATAGTCCCTAACACCCTAATTGATCTTGGGGTTGTCATCAATTTGATGACTAAGGAAACCATGGAAAATCTAAACCTCTAAGGAGCTTTTAGAAAGACCACCGAAGTGTTGCAGCTTGTAGATAGATTAACCACAGTAGCTCCTAAGGGAGTTGTTAAGGATGTCATGGTCTCCATTGACTCTTGGGAGTATCCTATTGACTTCCTGGTGCTCCAACCCAAAACCAAGTTTAATTGTTATCCTCTTATCTTAGGAATACCTTGGTTGGCCACTATTGATGCCTATATTAGTTGTAGGGTTGGGAACATGACCATCAAGAATGGGCCCTTATCAAAACAACTTATATTGTATCCTCCTATGTAGCCTTCTCTTGAACATGATCTACCTTTATGGCTTGAGGATGAGGAAGAATATGAAGTGTATCATACAACACCTTACCCAATATATACCCTAGATGTTGTTATAGGAGGGGGGAACCTGATGAAGATGACCTCATTGACCATATCCTTCAAAACCAACCCCCCAATACCATTCCTCTTGATGAGCTAGTGAAAGAATCTGAGAGTAGTCCTTGGACTAAGTTATGCTCAGTTGACCCAAGTCCTGAACATGTCAAAGTTGTAGAGTTTGGCCCATCTAGAACCTTAAAGATTAACCCCTCTCTCTCGGCCAAACAAGAAGAGAAATTGTGCAAGATGTTGAGAGAACACTTAGATGCTTTTGCTTGGGACTATAAATAAATGAAGGGGGTGCATCCCTCAGTTTGTACTCATCACATCTACATCAAAGAGGGATGAAAACCTATGCACCACCCTCAGAGGAGAATGAACCCAAGGAAGAATTACAAAAGTTGTTGGATTCCAAGGTTCATATAGCCCATCTCAAATAGTGAGTGGGCGTGCCCTCTAGCCTTAATCCCAAAGAAGAATGGGAAGTTGAGGATATGTGTTGATTACAAACAACTGAAAAAGGCCATAAAGAAAGACCATGTCCTTTTGCCTTCCATTGACGAAGTTTTAGATGGTCTTGCAGGGAATAATTTCTTCTCTTTCTTGGATGGATTTAGTGGTTACAATCAGATCCAGGTTAGCCCTGAAGACCACGACAAGACTACATTTACATGTATTTGGTGTTCCTTTTTCTGATAGAGTCCTCCCATTCAGTCTATGCAATGCCCCATTCATTTTTCAAAGGGCAGTTTTGAGCATCTTTGTTGAGCTTTTTCATGACACTGTGGAGATCTACATGGATGATTTCACTCCCTATGTATATGACTTCCTGGAGGTTGTCTATAATTTGGGTAAAGTCCTAAGAAAATGCATTGAAAATAACCTCTCACTGAGTCCTAAGAAATGTGAATTCTTAATGAATGTAGGGACTGTCCTTGGCCATTCCATATCTCAGGAAGGATACAGGTGGACTTAAACAAGATTTGCATCATCAAAAGGGTCCCTGCCCCTCAAAAGCAGAGGGATGTTAGGAGTTTCTTGGGATTCTCTAGTTATTATAGAATTTTTATCAATGATTTTAGTAAAGTGGCTTCACCGAGGTGTTTTCAGAAAGAAAACGCACACTAATAACTACCTACATGCCGACTCACATGACCACCTAACTGGGAAAATGGGTGTTCTCAAGACTCTTTGCACAAGGGCTTTCAGAATATCTGGCACCTCTCATACAGAAGAAGAAATCAGATATTTAAATAAGGTCTTTGAAAGCATTAGATACAAAAAGTTGGACATCATCAAAAACATTAGTAAAGCCAGATCCAGAAATAAATACAAGCAAACTATGACTAACACCCAAGTTGCTAGCAGGAGGGCGTATCTTTCGTACATTCAAGGAGTCACTGACAAGCTGGATAGGGTTATAAAAAAGGACATTGAGACCTCTTTCAAGCCATTGTTAACCATTGGACAAAGAATGAGATCAGTCAAAGATAGCCCTGATCACCTCCAACATGAGGGAGTCTATAAAGGCATATGTTCATGTGGAAAGTGTTACATTGGTGAGACAGGAAGGTCATTTAAAATTAGACTAAAAGAACATGGTGCAAACATAAAAAATGGCAAAACTTGATCCTCATCCCTAGCAAAGCATTCAGAAAAAAACTTGTCACCATATATGTCTTGAAAACACCAAAGTTATCTCCAATGAAAACCATAAATATAAACGGAAAATGCAGGAAGCCCTTGAAATTACAAAACATCCTCACAATATCAATAGGCATGGGGGTTTAGAAGTAAGCAGGAATTGGATTCCCTTACTATCTCAAGAGCATGTTGCGTCACCTCCCTCTCCCCATTAGCCTACCTGTCTCCCCTCTCTTGACTTCTCCCCCTTCCCTTGCACACACATTTTCTCTATACACCCTTTCCATACCTCCCCTTTACCCTCTTCCTATATATTTTTTCATCATCCCCCCTTATAATTAATCTCTTCCCATTAATATTTATCACCCCCACCCCCTCCTTATGATCCATTTTCATTTATTTCCCTTACTTTTTAATCCTCCCTTATCATTCTACTAATCAAAATTATTTGGTTTCCATATATTAATAATAATGGTTTTATTACTATTAACATTAATTATCTTGTCAATAGTAGTAATAAACATTATTACTATTAATATTATAATTAATACTAATAATACAATATTATTATTAACCTATGTTGTCTATTGTTATTCTTAATAAAATAATATAATAAAATATGCCCTTAAAAATTCTAATTATCTAATTACTAAATTCCATTCTATAAATAAACTAAAGTTAATTTATAAATTAACTTAAACAATTTATATTATTAAATTAACAGTAATATTATTGACCTCTAAAAATATAATTGGAAATTAAATATAATAATAAAATTGTAAATAAAAATAATAATAATAATTTATGTCTTGTTTTCTCATTTATTTTGGTTAGGTCTGTTGGTTGGCTCTTTTCTTTCTTTCCTTCTTTCCTCCCATATTTATCTCATCCTTTCTCTTCTCTTCTTTGCAGGTTTTTCCTGATGATGAGTCATGGTATTGACTCAAAACATCGAAACTTAAAAATGAATATTGTGGATGCTCTAAGATCTCAAAATCGAAATCCTCACGACAGAAAACTACAGACTCTAATTGTTTGGATTGTTGGCCCAGGACTCATATTTCTATTGGTCAAGTAGCTGTCAAGAGGCCCTTGAAATACTAAAAAATAAATTGACCAATGCACCCATACTTAGGGGTCCCAATTGGGCTCTGCCTTTCCATATCCATACTGATGCATCAGACAAGGCTATGGGGGCAGCCTTGGGGAAAATAGATGATAAGTTACCCTATGCCATTTATTTCATTAGTAAAAGTCTGTGTAAGGTAGAATTGAACTACATTATCACTGAAAAAGAACTCTTAGTTGTTGTACACTCCTTAAATAAATTCAGGCACTATATCATTGGGTACCAAACTTTTGTGCATACTAATCATGCAACTATTAAATATTTGATGAATAAGCTTGATGTGAATGCTAGGATCATTAGATGGTTGTTATTGTTACAACATTTTAATTTGACTATCATTGACAAGCTAGGAAAAGAAAATGTAGTTGCAGATTTTTTGTCTAGACTTACTTTGCCTACAGTTGATGAAAGGATTGTCAATTATCAACTCCCAGATGAGCACCTATTTTCTATTTCAATGCTCTCTGCCTATTTTTTTGACATAGCCAACTACCTGGTAGCTGGGATATTTCCTCCAAATCTGTCATCCAGGAAGAAGAGCATAATTGTAAGGAAAATTTCCCCTTTCACTTGGATTGGGGGCAACCTTTTCAAACTGGGACCAGATCATATTTTAAGGACATGCATCATGGAAGAGGTCTTTGACATCCTCTCAGCTTGAGATGATGGGACCTATGGGGACCATTTTGTTGCTAAGAGACAGCTTTCAAAGCTTTAAAAGCTGGCTATTATTGGCCCACTCTCCATCAAGATGCAAGAAGGTATACCAATAGATGTGATTAGTGCCAAAGGATAGGAAAACCCACACCCAAGTATGAGATGCCTCTACAACCTCAAGTGGCCTTAGATCCATTTAACAAGTGGGGCATGTATTTCATTGGGCTAATTGATCCACCATCGAGGCAAAAAAAGTACATCATTGTGTGCATTGATTACTTGACAAAGTGGGCTGAGACAAAGGTTGTCAAAGCAACAACAGAGGAGAAAGCAGCTGAGTTCTTAAGGGAAATATTTTCTACAAGTTTGGGTATCAAAGGGAGATAGTCACCAATCAGGGGGCTTAATTCACATCACATTTGATTGAGAATCACCTGAGGCGACATAATATCAAACACATAACATCTACTTCCTATCACCCTCAAGCAAATATGGAAGTAGAGGTTACAAATAGGGCATTGGAGAGCATCCTCACCAAGGTTGTGAGAAACAGCAGGAGAGATTGGGCAGAAACATTATTGGAGGCCACTTGGGCCTATAACACTACTTGGAAGACAACCATTGGGTTCACTCCATATGATTTAGTTTATGGGAAGAAAGCTTTGCTTTCTTTTGAGTTTGAATATAACAATTTGAGAATGGAAACCCAATTAGACTTAGATGTCACCAGAGCACAACAAGAAAGGTTGCTCTAGTCAAATGGCTTGGATGAGTTCAGAATGTAGGCCCTCCTACACACTGAAGTTATATGATTGCAAAGGAAGGTTTGGCATGATAAGCATATCAAGGAAAAGGTTTTTCAAGAAGGAGATTGGGCCTTGTTATATGGTTCTAGGTTCAAATATTTTAAAGGAAAACTAATGACAAGATGGTTAGGCCCATACCTAGTAGAAAAATGACATGACAATGGAGTTGTCCAAATCAAAACCATTGATCAAGAAGGGATCCCCTTGCTTGTCAATGGTTGTAGGCTGAAGTTATACAGGAAACCCATGTCTAAGGCAGAATTCATCAGAACAATCAATAGAGAAGTCAATGTGATTGGGAGTTTCATAACTTCCAATCCACAGGACTTTTAGATATTTTTGTTTAAAAAAAGAGAGCAAAAATAAAAGTCTTGGATGAAAGCCTCTATGAGGCATTTGAGGCTAACTCCTGGTGTTGTTGGGAAAAGTATCCAATACGGAATGACCCTATCCCACTCTAAGGGTGATAGTACCTCAGCAACAACTGAATACAAAGCTATTCAAGATTACTTCTTTATGAGATATAAGAGAGAGGAGAAAATGATCCACTAACCGTTGTCTTCCGCTAATGGTTGATCCAATCTTCCCTCTTTGCTGCTTGCTCCCAGCTCCTTGCTCTTTCACTGGCCCAGCTACACAAAGATCCTGCAAAAGCACAAGAAAGGGAAACTACAAGAAGCATACATCCATAATTGATTCAAGGATTAGAATAAATCAAATATACAAGCATCAATACGCCACAAAGATACATGCATATAGAAGAACCTCAAATGATTTATTAATGGAAGAAGTAAAGTTCTGAGAGTGTTACAACCATAAGAGGCCCAATCCAGCAACACCTCCCAGCAGAAAGAAATCTCCTCTTTACCTCCTTCAAAGCAATCACCCAATAGTTCTATTCACAAACCAACAGCACTTCCTTACATTCACAAGATTCCAGCCTCCTTAGACCTCATGAGAGAGCTCTATATATAGGAGTTTTGGAGAAAGGATGAGTCAGCTTGAGGCTGGCATGAAGCTGACTAGTGTCCTCTCCCACTTCATTTATACTTCAGTTCTTGAGTCCACTTGGAGTTTCTTGCTTCCACTTGGAGATCTAGATCCTCTTACTCATCACAAGGCGAATTCCCTGATCCCAGTGTCATTTTGGAAGCTTCCTGGGCATTTGACACCTTGCAGAATGACTGTGCCACTTGGCCAATCTCGCCCAACGCAGGTAGCCTTCATTGCTTTTGACATTCAGCGCAGGTACAGAGTGGAGCAGTTGACATTCAGCGCAGATGCTCAGTGGAGCAGTTGACATGATCCAGAAATAGCTTGTTTTTGAGTGTTTTCAGGTGGAGAACTGATTTTTAGTGCTGTGGTTTGCTGACCTTGTTCCTCTAGGGGTAGGAACAACATGTTTAGGGACTTTGGATCCCTCAGATTATCGACATTTCATGCTTCATGCTGTAAGGCACAAAAATGTCTATAACAGTTGCCCCCTAAAGTATGAGGTCGTTTATCGGGTGAAATGCTTTATCAGGAGGATCCGAAGTTCATTCAATCGCTGAGAGGTGCCCTGTAATAAAATACAATACAATACATTATTTTTCATTCTGCTTTCATGATCTAGCTGAGGCGGGCATTCCCATGCTCAGCTTTATAAATTCATTTTGGTACATAGAACAGACGATCGTCGGATGGTAGACTGATAATTCTCTGCTGAAGTTATCATCCTTTGAGTAGGATGATCATCTGCTGCAATGATGTACATAACAAATGTCTTTATATCCTGAATATATATCGCAGCCCGGATGGATGAAACTAGATCCGGGGTCTTCAAAACTCGTTCGATCTTCACTCTAAGTACAAGTCGATCCATGTGAGAATTGCGTTGAAGTCGAACATGGAAGGACATCGCTTGATTACCGGTCAATAATGTAAACCGTTAACAAGCGCGAGAGGAATCACCAATAATGACAATGATCCTCAAGGTACTGCAGTACAATTCACGTGGTGTGAATAAAGGACTTGGCGTCGAACACCACGCAAAATCTTCTGGTCGAAGGTCATTGATGTATACCTGTCGCCGGAAGTGAGAAACTTGCCATTGAGGCATGCAAGCTTCAAAGTACTGAGGGGGTTGTTCCTAGATCAACTTCTTGGATAATGAGCTGAAGTCGACAAGAAGCGATCTGTCAAAGGAGGGCCTTAATGAATCCCACATCAATGACACGGAACGGAGCTAATGATTTTAGTGGAGGTGAAAACAATCTGTGAAATATGATTCAGGGTGGCGATCATGGGTGGATGAAGGATAATGTATGGCAGTGGATGGGACACGGTTGACTCTTTCTGAACACATCTCTTGAACATATAACGACACTGATGTGATGGATCGGTAGCATTACCCCAAATGTGGATGGTTTGGCGAGGACCATGGTGATGAGACCGGTGAATGAAACAACCCAACCCGATGTGATACGGAGGACAAAGTGTCATGTTCAAGAGCGACTTGCTACCATTAAAGCTTTGAGGTTCTCCCAATTTTTCCCCAGTCATTTCTGACCAGTACCTCTTTATTTTTGTCAAGATTGAGGAGGATAACATATGCTTGTTCTATAACCTGCCCTTCGGGCAAGCCCATCGCTATGTTTTAACGAGCTTAGCGATAGGGAAACTCGTTCTCGTCTAAAGACAAGTTTGTCGCTATTTAATCATTTTAGCGAGTCTAACGACAAGGAAAACTCGGTCCTTTTCATTTTTAGAGAGTCTGAAAAGGTACAGAAAGTTAACTCCAAAAATTCCTTTTTCGTCATCTAATCCCTTAAGTCCAAAAAAGTATAAAACAATACAGAAGGGATGAGTTTTCGATCATTTTAACGAGCCGAATAAAACAAGCGCTCGACCTTTTTGTGTAATAATCCCTCAGGTCCAAAAAGATTAAAATCTAGAGGAGGGATAGCTCTTCCGGTCATTTTAATGAGCTGGAAGGCCAAAACTCGGCAAACTTTTCATATTTTACGAGTCAGGAGAAAAGAGCTCAAAGAAGACTCGTCTTTTGAGGAAC
Organism: Pinus tabuliformis; assembly: GCA_031772625.1. Classification (NCBI taxonomy): domain Eukaryota; kingdom Viridiplantae; phylum Streptophyta; class Pinopsida; order Pinales; family Pinaceae; genus Pinus; species Pinus tabuliformis. The sequence goes on along the minus strand of CM062818.1, from coordinate 1,936,967,421 downwards.
AAGTGATAAACAGGGATAGCAGCAGATTTCAGGTACAGGTTGGAATTTTCCAATCACGGCAGTGTCACAAGGATGGCTAAGTGAAATCACTCTTCGCAGCTGTTCCTCAAAATGGGTAAACAATCATACGGAGGTGAACGATAGGCCAATATGGAATGGAGGTGGCGGGTGCAAACACGACCAAGGCTTTTATGGCTAATAAATTTACGATCACAATGGTTATTTACCGAGATGGGTTCATTTTTTTAATGAGCTTGAATGCGCCAAAACACTGCTCAAAAGCTTGTGTTTATTTTTTAACGAGCATGAACTATGACGCTAAAACTGCTCGGATCTCGCTTTTCTATTTTTTAACGAGCATAAATTCCGCGGTAAAACTGCTCGATAGCTTATGTTTATTTTTTAACAAGCATGAACTATGACGCTAAAACTGCTCGATATACCAGTCATAAGATAAGAAATGTCCCCTGCAAGATTCCAATTTTTATAGAGCTTGCACCTCACATAAGCTATGCTCTCTCTTTGGCAAATTTTGACCTTTGCCCCACATCCTTTCTTTATGCAAGTTAGGAAACGGCTAATCCTACGAGTTTAAAGGGTTAGACCTACAGGTTTAAAGGGAGGACCTAAAAATTTAAAAAATAAATAGTCGTCCCTTGCTTGCACTCCAAAAGGTTGCATGCCCCCAGGTGTAAGGTATAATTTCAAGGCTACCCCTACTTATCCGATAAAACATTTGTTTTAAAGGGTGAGGCTTGCCTCTTTCTGGTTACCCAAAGATTGTTTTGTTAACACCATCAAACGAAAACATCTCCTCGGCACTATCTACCGAAGTAGACAATGGTGAATGACCCTGTTCCGTCAAACACATAACCTTGACAAAAGAATCCTGTTCTAGAACAACCCCTCTTCCATCCACGGACGGGGTACGGACTAGTCATATTCTCCCGCGGAAATTATACCTTATACCCAAGGTTTCCTCTGCCCAAAGCAGACCAGGATGCATGCCCCCTGGGTTCCAGTCCCATCTTTCCGAATCACTCGCACTCATCGGGAAGGAGGACTGGGGGTGGAGACATTTCTTGGGTGAATAGACCATTCAGGGTTGGTATTTGACTATTTGCGATGCGTGATCCCGGAAATGAAAGTTGGTCTACGAGCTTGACCATTCTTCCTTCGTGTGGAAAACACATTACTCTAAAGAGTGAGGAGACTATAGCTCCCATGCAATATATATAGTCTCGTCCAAGGAGTAGGTTGTAATCCAAGGGTCCTTGAACGACCATCACGTTCATTTGAACGGTCTTCCCTTTCAATGTAACAGGGACATTGGGGAGGATCCCTAATGGTCGACTGGTTCCTTTATCAAAACCCGAGAGATTTCTTATCTCAGGCAAAAGCGCCGGGGAACCTAGTGCTTTCCAAGCAATAGAGGAAAGGATACTCACAGATGCCCCTTCATCAATGATAGTTCCAGCCATTACCATTCTGTAGATTTGGACTATGATTCTGAATGGTATATTGGCTGGTAACCGGGGTCTGCCTAGTTGGTTCCAATCAAAGGACACAACCAGGTTGCTCGGTGGTGGGACCGAATACACGGCCGGATATGACCCTGACGATGTTCCTTCCTGCGATAAAGGAATGGGCGCATTGCCCTGATGCTCATCAGAGTCTGTGCTGATGAAAAGAATCTGGATGGTGTCATCCTTATTCTCTTCAGTGAGGGTGTCATTTGAAGATGAATCTTCAGTGACGGTGTCATTTGAGGATGAAACCTCTGAAGGAAGAACTGGGTCAACTGCCGTATCGACTTTTAGAATTTCGTCTGTTCTGGATTCAGTAGGTTCATTTTCAATGACTGACGCTTCAGCTAACCACTTGGATGGGCCAGCTGTATTTTCAACCAACGAAGGACTTGGCACGAGTTTTTTGTATCCAGGAGGATGTCCCAACGGTGAAACCGGGCGATCTTCCAAAACTCTCTTCGCTTCGTCTAAAAAGGGACAACGGTGGATGGCGTGATCGCCTTCACACAGTCTGCAGGGGGATCTTGCTCCCCCTCTTTGTCTTGAACCTTCACTTTCGCTGGTTGACGGTAAGCAATCAACATGGCTATCAGAGGTTGATGCTCCCGAATTGTGCAGACGAGGGGACCAGTCCCTTAGTATCCGGGGAATACAGGGACAATCTCTATGGAAGTGGTCTCCTCTACATATGACACATGGCGATTTAGGCCCGGTCTGTGCTGCGTGTGGATTTTTGTCAGATGTCTTTTGCTTGCCCCCAGTCGCCTTAGGCTCTTTCTTCTTCTTCTCTTTCTTCTTCTTCTCCTTCTTCTCCATGGGAGCTTGGCTTTTGCCGGCTCTACCCTACGAAGATGAAGGATTGGAGGAAGAGTTATAAGAAGTAGAAGGATGGTGGGCAGCTCTAGACTGATCTAACTGTTGACTCGACTACTCAGGAACTATGGTGGTCTGAACTACATTAGTTGAGAATAGCCAAATAGGCAGACCAATTGTCAGTCCTGGAAGCGACAATGTGGCCATGTGGGGCGCACCAACTTCTCCCCAAGAGGAGAAAGGACTAGGATTTCCATCATGTGGAATTCCTTGGTTTGGGCGTTCCATGTTCTCAACTTAAGATCAACGCGGGAATAGGAGGTGATTATGTTCCGTTTAAAATAAATTTTATAACGACGCTTAGACACAACTTGCTTTTTCACTTTTTAAGAGTCGAGAAAAAGCTAAAGATGACTCTAGTCCCCTTCGATGTTTTAACGAGCCCGAAGTGACAAATGCTCGGATGGACTTTTTCAGTTATAGAGTTTGAAAAAGGCCAAAAGAAACTGCTCTGGAGTTCTAGGCAGAGGGTGTGCCAAACTTTTCGCAAAACCACAGAATACGTTTTACGGTACGAGTGGTCGATCTTCGTGAATGCTGTGTTCACTGCATTGCGATCAGTAGGGCGGCCGACACGGTTTCCTATTGGATAAAGGCTTTGTTCCTATAGGGGTCTCCCAATATATACGCGATGCTACGTGGGAGCACAAGTCCGTATTGATACTTATCGCTTCACCGTGGAGGAATCACCCAACCACTCAACGTTAAGATATCACGTTTAACGACGCCGGAACACGTCTCTGGCTTAGACCTCTATGTGTTTGCGTTATGTTTCAATGCGTTGTTATGTAAATTCAATTTATTTTAAGGTTGATCTTGTTTAGCAGTTTGCCTTTATGGATCACCACGAGATGTATGATAACACTCCTAAATGCAGTCTAAGATGATAAGCAAGCTTTTCAATCTTTCAACTTTGAAAATCTTAACTACTGAGGGAAAAGAAAGATAACATCTTTTCACACAGATCATAGAGCACACACTAATGCACTTTTTCCTAAATCAACATGCAAGCTGTCATAATGCACATGCACAATGCAAGTATTTCTTTTCTCTTTCTTAATGTTGGTGTAATGCAAAAAGAAAGCTGTTGTATAATTTTGAATTCAATTTCAAGTGAAAGCAAACAAGTTTGTCCAAAATCAAAAGACACCTTAAGATTTACTTGTTTCGACACTAGAAATACATAAACTCAAACCAAATGACGAAAGCAAAAGCTCAATCAGCTATGAACAGCAAACAAACTAACTCTTAAGATCAAAACGACACTTTCTCACAGGTCTAGATCTAAGAGGTCACAGCAATACTAGTTTACTTTCGTTATGGGAAACTGTAAATGCACAAGAAATACACAAAGAACAAACACAGTTTCTTTATACAACCGAGGCGGAATAGTGACAAGGAAAGTTGGTTTCAGATAGGCCCACTGACTGGTAACAAACAGCAAAAACAAGAGTGAAAACAGGGCAAGAAACAGCAGGAAACCCCAGTGGCACAAGGCAAGACTGGTCTAGCGCAGGTGGGACACTGCCTGTTTGACCTTCAGCGCAGGTAGCCCCTTCGGGAACTGCGCTGAAATGCAAACAGCCTTTGTACAGCCTGCACTGAAGAACGAAACTTTCGTTTCTCTTGGTTTCCGGGTCACAGATTGCTCAAAAATTCACAGTTTTTGCTCAAATCAGAAGCTATCAGTCAAGGACACACTAAGGGATGACAAGGAGGATGAAAAGCTATCACTAAGAGCTTATTAGAGTCCTTGTGGATCAACTCTTCAAATCATAAACTTGCTCAGAAACTGAGCTAGAGTAGCTGCCCTCTACTTTGCATTTGAAAGATTCAAACACAGTTCGATTCGGTACTCCCTTTGTTTATGAAATGAATAGCAAAAAACACAAACAACCAACAAGATACGATCCCCAGCGGAGTCGCCAATTTGTTGTTGGGAAAAGTATCCAATACGGAATGACCCTATCCCACTCTAAGGGTGATAGTACCTCAGCAACAACTAAATACAAAGTTATTCAAGATTACTTCTTTATGAGATATAAGAGAGAGGAGAAAAGGATCCACTAACCGTTGTCTTCCGCTAATGGTTGATCCAATCTTCCCTCTTTTCTGCTTGCTCCCAGCTCCTTGCTCTTTCACTGGCCCAGCTACACAAAGATCCTGCAAAAGCACAAGAAAGGGAAACTACAAGAAGCATACATCCATAATTGATTCAAGGATTAGAATAAATCAAATATACAAGCATCAATACGCCACAAAGATACATGCATATAGAAGAACCTCAAATGCTTTATTAATGGAAGAAGTAAAGTTCTGAGAGTGTTACAACCATAAGAGGCCCAATCCAGCAACACCTCCCAGCAGAAAGAAATCTCCTCTTCACCTCCTTCAAAGCAATCACCCAATAGTTCTATTCACAAACCAACAGCACTTCCTTACATTCACAAGATTCCAGCCTCCTTAGACCTCATGAGAGAGCTCTATATATAGGAGTTTTGGAGAAAGGATGAGTCAGCTTGAGGCTGGCATGAAGCTGACTAGTGTCCTCTCCCACTTCAGTTATACTTCAGTTCTTGAGTCCACTTGGAGTTTCTTGCTTCCACTTGGAGATCTAGATCCTCTTACTCATCACAAGGCGAATTCCCTGATCCAAGTGTCATTTTGGAAGCTTCCTGGGCATTTGACACCTTGCAGAATGACTGTGCCACTTGGCCAATCTCGCCCAGCGCAGGTAGCCTTCATTGCTTTTGACATTCAGCGCAGGTACAGAGTGGATCAGTTGACATTCAGCGCAGATGTTCAGTGGAGCAGCTGACATGATCCAGAAATAGCTTGTTTTTGAGTGTTTTCAGGTGGAGAACTGATTTTTAGTGCTGTGGTTTGCTGACCTTGTTCCTCTAGGGGTAGGAACAACATGTTTAGGGACTTTGGATCCCTCAGATTATCGACATTTCATGCTTCATGCTGTAAGGCACAAAAATGTCTATAACACCTGGGTTGAAAACTTCTATGAGGCATTTGAGGCCAACTCCTAGGTTGAAAACCTATCTGAGGCAACCCAGGAGCAAAAAAAAAGAGAAGAAAAAATAATAAAGATCTGTAGGTGAAAACCTCTCTTTAGGTACCTAGGGCAGGCATGCGGGTTGAAAACCTCCTCTAAGGCAACCTGTGTGTGTCAAGAAAAAAACAAAAAAAAAAAATAAGGAAAGAGCTTATACCATGTTTACTATATTTTCTCTTATTTTGCAGGGTTATACACAGCGGTAGATTTCATGGCTACAAGGCCAAAATTTTCAAGATTTCCTTCATTCTTCCATCCATCCACTTCCTATCCATCATCTCCACTCATGTGATCACCTCTCTCCACCATCCCATTAGCCTAAAATTCGATTTTTACCTCCTCTTTGTGTTATTGTAAGAAGGTCATGTGGTTCTACAAGAGGGTTCTGAAAAGCTACAGGAGGGAGATCTGAGGAAGAGGGAAGCCCAACAGGAACCTTATGACTTTAAAAATGATGAAGAAGGTTCCCCCATTATTTTCCATCATCCATCCATCACTCATCCATCTCATTTCACAAAACAAATCATTCAAATTCCCCACTCTGTCCTACCTATTAAGAAATTAAGAACTAAAACACGGAAGCCATCATTTCCATTTCTACAAGTGTCAACACTACTCTTGCACGATCCTAGTATTGTCTTCAAGACTTGTTACAATTTCCCTCATCACCATCATGTATATTAAAGACCCCAAAGGAAAAGAAAAGGGTATCTACATGAATAAACCTCCTCCTGTAGCAGCTTGTGCACACATCATAGAAAGCACTGATCTTGTATTTTTTCTCATCAGATGGGATGATGGAACCTTATGAGACAACTCTGAAGAAGTCATATCACTCCTAGGAATAATTTCCCCCAATAGCAGCAGCTTGGAAATCAACAAGGTACTTGCACACACACAACAAACACAAAAATCAGGCATCACGAAGAGAAATGAAGATTTGCACAGGAAATAAGCCAACAAGTCAACTCCCTTGATGCCAATGATATGGTCCATCTCTAGCATGAAAATCCCTACAGCAGTTTGATCATGAGGTAGGCACAGGTATGCAAAACTATTACCTCCTCCCTATGTGTGAATAACGAAAATGTATAAATGTCGAGAAGGGTTGTTTTAATAAGCTTGAGGTGGCCAGTTAACTTGGCCACCCTCGGCTAGTGAACTAAAAGGGATGGTGAGCACTCATGCAACATGGAAATGTCACATCGATTGATTTTGGATCATAAATAGTGGGTGGTGATTACGAGGGAAGGAGAAATGATTACTAAGAGTGAGGAGAACGGTCCAAAAGAGGAGACCCCATGTGATTTCCAGGAAAACACAATGCTCCAATCCTAAACTTAAAAATGGCATATTATGTAATTGGGCTCAGTTTCTTTTGCATACTCAGTCATTTCAAATACATTTACGGAGAGGACAAGCTTAGTGTGCCACTGAGGAGTTTTGAACCCTGTTATGCAATTGCAACAGGAAGGAGCTACAAGCAGACCTCCAATTTCTATAGGAGGGTCGAGAGATTGCTACAGGAAGATTAAGAAGGTGAAAAAGGGCCACAAAGGTTCAAATTGATCCCCAAATTACCATCTTCATCCAAGACTATATCACAAAAAGTAAGTGTCGCCATCTCCTTCATCCATACATCAAATTACATGCAAATTCTACTTAAATTCTATAGACATTGGTAATATAATTGTGCAATTAAAAGGTATTTTTGAGCACTATAGTGATTGAAATATAGGCAATTGTTATTGACAAGGAGTTTTTGACTCACTATTGCCACTGAATTAAACATTAAAGCTATAGAAGAAGCATCTCTCCCTCACTGAATTAAGGACATAAAGAAAATATGGGGGGAGGATTCGATAGGTGGGAGCCCTTAGATACTAAGAGAATCCACCTACACACTCCTATGGTAGACATGTTTAGAAGACACCAATGGCTATGATTCTTCGAATTACTGAAAGATTATGATGATGACCTTGCCCTTGAATTTGACATGGCTCTGAATTCCCAAATAGAGGATAGTGCCACCACTGTTGTGAGGGGGTTCGATATCTCTCTCAACCCTTAAGTAATTAGTAGAGTAATGACCCTACCTTTAGGGATCAAGTGGAGAAGAGAAGACAAAACCACCAGTGTCACTCCTAAAAATAATTTCTTCATTGCCAAAGAAAATCTTGTTCAAGACAAGAATGGAGTTAAGAGAGAAAGCCTACCTTATCCTTGGGATGAGGTGGCTTACCATATTCTGAAGTACATATCCTATGAGGGAAGAATAACTATGGTATATGCTTACCACTTTAGATTACTTCATGAACTCAGATTCAAGGCAAAATTGCCTCTTTCTCAAAGACTTAGTGTGTCATACTTCCTCCTGCAATCCATCAGGGAAATGATTCAAAAAGTAAGAGAAGGAAAACACCATCATTTATCCCACCATGGCCTCATCAAATTGATAGTGGTATATGCTCTTAACCATTTGAGAATCCCTATCATATGGAACAAATTTTTAGACATGAATAGGGAGACTTTCATAAAAACACAATCCCTCACACCAAGGGAAAACCCAACCTCCAGTATTGGAGGAAGAGATGGAAAAATAGAGGGAGAAGAAAGGGAAAAGACAAAAGAGGAAGAAGGAGCAAGGTCAGAAGAAAAAGAAAGAGACACATAAGTAGAAAGGACAGCAGAAAAAGCAGAGATGGAAATAGAGTAAGAAGAGGAAATAGAGGCAGAGGTAGGAGAAGCAAAAGATGAAAAAGAAGAGTGGGGGGACAAGAAAAGGAAACATTAAGTCCTAAGAGGACAACTGATCCCAGAGAAACAAATATATCCCCACAAAAAACAAGCATGTCTCCAGGAAACACTAAACATGAGGTATTTGCAACTTTAGCTACCTTAGGCACCCCGGTCAAACCTAAAAGAAAGAGACAAAGGTAAGCCCCCTATATTTTAAGACCATGAAAATCGCCAGGATCAAAAAAGGGATACCACAAACTCCCATAACCCCATCACAATTGAGGAGTCCCCAAGCAAGAAAGAGGAGGTAGGACGAACTGAAGGAAAAATTAAAGAGGTCACCTCTCCAAAACCCAAAACTGATCGAAGTGGATATTGGTGGCCACCTGCCTATTCTACCTAGACCTCCAATTGGTTTCATATGTTTCCTTGTTTATTGCAACATTTAATATTTTTAGTAGTTTTCCAGATCCTGAACTTCCAAAGTAGTTTTGACCCCCTAAACGGCGTTTTTTTGAGGTCTACATCAGGCCCAAAATCATAGGCTAGGACCAATCTCAAATCCTATAGTAGTCGGAGAGATATTTCCAACAAGGTATCGTACACGCCAAATGGATATCGTATAAAAATGTTACAAACCCGGGAAGTTGGTTGCCCAAATAACCTCAACAAGGCCCACAAACTCTTGGCATTCCATCTCCTGGGGTTGGGGTTTTGGTTATTTAGGGTTTCCCTTGTTGTTCGATAATAAATAGGCCCTTGAGCCTCATTGTAACACAATTCATAGGCATGTGGCCATCACATATCTTCTAAGAGATAAGCTACCATCACCTGAGCTAGTTTTATTTCCATTCTGTTTGTAAGCACATTTCAGCTTTTGATATTATCTGCTGCATCTCTATATTTATGGTTATATATGTAATTTATGGCGTTCTTGTTTAAGTTTGGATTAGTGATATCAGATCCTAGACCCAGGTTCGAATCCCCCGAGTTGCGTTTAAGGGAGGGGGGGGGGGGGGGTTTGGAGGAATCACCGCACCTCTATGGAATCTGTAATTTCCACCCTGGGGATCCTAGTTACCAGTTTGGAAAGTTTACCCATACCTACAAGTTTACAGAGGATCCAGCTATATTGAGTTGTCAAAGCAAGCCAAATCCTTCACTAGGGAAAGTAGTTCACTAAGGACCAGGTGCAACAGAAATTTCTTCACCTCATGGAGGATTTGCCCGCAATGGGGAACATGATTTCCTAAGGAGGGAGGACTGATCCAGGTGGATATTGGTGGCCAGCTTCCTATTCCACCTAGAAGTTTTTCATGTTTTTCATGTCCTAACCTTATGGAGCAGTAGGCCCATTTCTATAGGCAAGCACCTATTGTAAATCTTGTAGTACTCAGAGAGATATTTCCAACAAGGTATTGTACACGCCAAATAGAGATAATATGACCAAGTTATGACCCTGGAAAGTTGGCTATCTAATTAACCCCAATGGAGCCCACAAACTCTTGGCGTTCCATCTCCTACGATTAGGGTTTTGGTTGTTTATGGTTTTTCCTTGATGTTCAATAATAAATAGACCCTTGAGCCTCATTTTAACACAGTTCAGAGGCATGTCGCTGCCACATCTCTTCTCAGAGATAAGCTACCATCATTCGATCTAGTTTTATTTCCATTCTATTTGTAAGCATATTTCAGTATTTGATATTAATGAAATGAAGTGTTATTTCTACTGCATCTTTGTATTTATGGTTATATCTATAATTTATTGCATTCTTGTTTAAGCTCAGATAAGTGGTATCAAAGCCTGGACCCAGGTTTGATTCCCTTGAGCTGCGTTTGAGGGGGGGTGTTGGAGGAATCATCGCACCTCTATGGAATCCCTAATTTCCACCATGGGGATCCTAGCTACCGATTTGGAAAGTTTACCCGTACCTGTGGGTTTATAGAAGATCTAGCTATATCGAGTTGTCAAAGCATGCCAACTCCTTCACTATGGAAAGTGGTTCACCAGAGATCAAGTTCAACAGAAATTTGCTCACCTCATGGAGGCTCTGCACACAAAGGGGACCATTGCTTCCTAAGTAGGGAGTACTGATGTAGGTGGATATTTGTGGCCACCTACCTATTCCACCAAGACCTCCAGATGGTTTCATTTGTTTCCTTGTTTATTGCATAATTTACTATTTTTAGCAGTTTTCGGCGTCCTGAACTTCCAGAGCAGTTTTGACCCCTTAAACAGTGTTTTTTAAGGTCTGTAGTAGACCCATGTCCATAAGCATGGGACTGCCACAAATCCTGTAGTACTTAGACAGATATTTTCAACAAGGTAGCGCCAAAGAGAGATAATATGACCAAGTTACGGCCCTAGGAAGTAAGTTGAACAACTAACCCCAACAGGGCCAACAAACACTTATAGTTCCATATCTTGGGGTTAGGGTTTTCCCTTATTGTTCAAGAATAAATAGGCCCTTGAGCCTCATTGTAACATAGTTGAGAGGCATGTAGCCACCACATCTCTTCTCAGAGATAAGCTACCATCGCCCGAGCTAGTTTTATTTCCATTTTGTTTGTAAGCATATTTTGATATTTGATATTGATGAAATTTAGTGTTATTTCTGTTGAATCTATGCATTTATGGTTATATTTGTAAGTTATTGTGTTCCTGTTTAAATTGGAACAGTTGTATCAGAGCCTGGACACATGTTCTATTCCCCCGAGCTGCGTTTGAGGGGGGGTGTTGGAGGAATCACCGCACATCTATGGAATCTGTAATTTGCACCATATGGGTCCTAGTTACTAGTTTGGAAAGTTTACTAGTACTTGTGGATTTACAGACGATCCAGCTTTATCGATTTTTCAAAGCAGGCCAAATCTTTCACCAAGGAATGTGGTTCACCAGGGACCAGGTTCACAGAAATTTCCTCATCTTGTGGAGGTTCTACACGCAATGGGGACCATTGCTTCCTAAGGAGGGAGGACTGATTCAGGTGGATATCAGTGGCCACCTCCCTATTCCACCTAGACCTCCAAATGGTTTTATTTTTTTCCTTGTTTATTGCATCATTTACTATTTTTAGCAATTTTCTTGGCCCTAAAGTTTCGGAGTAGTTTTGACCCCCTAAACAATGTTTTTTTGAGGTCAGAATCAGACCCATAACCATAGGTAAGGTTCTGCAAAAAATCTTCTATAACTCAGAGAGATACTTCCAACATGGTATCGTGCGCGCCAAACGGAGATAATATGACCAAGTTACGACCTCAGGCACTTGGCTACCCAACTAACCCCAATGGGGCCCACAAACTCTTGGCATTCCATCTCTTGGGGTTAGCGTCTTGGTTGTTTAGGGTTTTCCCTTGTTGTTCAATAATAAATAGGCCCTTGAGCCTCATTGTAACACAGTTCAAAGGCATGTAGCCACCACATCTCTTCTATGAGATAAGCTACCATCACCCGAGCTAGTTCTATTTCCATTCTATTTGTAAGCATATTTCAGTGTTTGATATTAATGAAATGAAGTGTTAATTTTTCTCCATCTCTGTATTTATGGTTATATCTATAATTTGTAACTTTCCTGTTTAATTTTGGATCAGTGGTATCAGAGCTTGGACCCAGGTTTGATTCCCCCCAGCCGCGTTTGAAGGGGGGGTGTTAGAGGAATCACAACACCTTTATGGAGTCTATAATTTCCACCATGAGGATCCTAGTTACTGGTTTGGAAAGTTTACCAGTACCTGCAGGTTTACACAGGATCTAGCTATATCGAGTTGTCAAAACAGGCCAACTCCTTGACCAAGACAAGTGGTTCACCAAGGACCAGGTTCAATAAAAATTTCCTCACCTCATGGAGGCTTTGCACGCAATGGGGACCATTGCTTACTAAGGAGGGAGGATTTATCTAGTTGGATATTGGTGGCCACCTACCTGTTCCACCTAGAACTCTAGTTGGTTTCATCTATTTCCTTATTTATTGCAGAATTTACTATTTTTAGTAGTTTTCTAGGTCTTGAACTTCTAGAGTAGTTTTGACCCCCTAAATGGCATTTTTTTAAGCCCGTAGCAGGACCATTACCATCCAACAAGGTATCGTATGTGCCAAATGGAGATAATATGACCAAGTTACGACCCTAGGAAGTTGGTTGCCCAACTAACCCCAACGGGGCCCACAAACTCTTGGCGTTCCATCTCCTCGAGTTAGGGTTTTGGTTGTTTAGTGTTTTCCCTTGTTGTTAAATAATAAATAGGCCCTTGAGCCTCATTTTAAACCAGATTGGAGGCATGTATCCACCGCATCTCTTCTCAAAGATAAGCTATCATCGACCAAGCTAATTTTATTTCCATTGTGTTTGTAAGGATATTTTAGTATTTGATATTAATGAAATGAAGTGTTGTTTCTACTACATATTTGTGATAGGGGCTTCACTGGAGGAGCCATACTATACTATGTGGGTTCATATTGGAGGATATATATTTTGGAAAAAATGGCATAATATATTCGGGGATATATAGGGAGTAAAGGGTTTTTATATTGGAAGGTATAAAAAATCGAGCTCTAAGTTAATGAAAAAATATAAATATGTATACAAAATGTTAATGAAACAATGGATACCTACAATATCTAGTGAAAGTAGGGGTTTCTTAAATTGGGAAGGTGTGTTGGGTTCGTATTGGTAGGGGGTTAAATAATGTGATTTTTAGAGATATTTTCTAATATGTAGTCAAATTAAGGATATTGTTTAATATGGCATGAACGTATGTGATATGTCAAAGGTTCATTGAGTGAAGCCCTCGTGATCTCTATATTTATGGTTATATCTGTAATTTGTTGCATTCATGTTTAATTTCATATTAGTGGTATCAGAGCCTGGACCCGGGTTTGATTCCCTCGATCTACGTTTGAGGGGGGTGTTCAAGGAATCACCACACCTCTATGGAATCCATAATTTCCACCCTTGCAATCCTAGTTACCGGTTTGGAAATTTTACCAGTACTTGTGGGTTTACAGAGGATCTAGCTATATCGATTTGTCAAAGCAGGTCAACTCCTTCACCATGGCAAGTGGTTCAACAGAAATTTCCTCACCTCATGGAGGCTCTACACGCAATGGGGACAATTTCCTCCTAAGGAGGGAGGATTGATCTAGGTGGACATTGGTGGACACCTACCTATTCCACCTATACCTCCAGCAGGTTTCATTTGTTTCCTTGCTTATTGCGACATTTACTATTTTTAGTAGTTTTATGGGTCCTGAACTTCCAGAGCAGTTTTGACCCCCTAAACAACATTTTTTGAGGTCCGCAACAGGCCCATGACCTTTAGCAAGGGCGTACCTCAAATCCTATAGTACTCAGAGAGATCTTTCCAACATGGTATCGTACGCACCAAAGAGAGATAATATGACCAAGTTACGACCCTATGAAATAAGTTACCCAACTAACCCCAACATGGCCCACAAACTCTTTTCGTTCCTTCTCATGGGTTTAGGGTTTTGGTTGTTTACAGTTTCCCTTGTTGTTCAATAATAAATAGGCCCTTGAGCCTCATTGTAACAGATTTCAAAGGCATGTAGCTGCCACATCTCTTCTCATAGATAAGCTACCATCGCCCGAGCTAGTTTTATTTCAATTCTTTCTGTTAGCATATTTCAGTATTTGATATTAATGAAATTCTTCGAATGGGGTCCCCTGGGTCGGTTTGGGGTTAGTTAACCCAAATTTTGTATACAGTTTTGTAAAATATGAAAAGTCTCCGCGATATGTGGATGCGGAGTGCGTAGATGAATAAGAGTCAAAGGGGATTATCCCCTTATTTTAAGTAAAGTTTTGACTTGGTTTTGAGATTCACCCATGGTCCGTGAACCATGGCATTGTATTGAAAAGTCTATAAATAGTCAAGTCTTAGTGAACCTTAGAAAAAAGGAAAAGTTTTGATAGAGATTTGGGTTCATTGAAGAATTTTGGGAAGGAGCTAAGGTAGGAAGGCTCTACTTCCTATGCTTAGGTAGAGAAGGGAAGGCTTCGCAGCTGAGTGCGTGGATCCCTGCAGTTATGTGCGCAGGGTAGTTTGAGTCTGTAATCAGTGAATTGAAGATCAATAAAGACATTTTTCCAAAGAATTACTGAGTATTTCCATTTGTATCTGTTCATGTTATATGTTGCAATGAATGACATGTTTTATGAAATAATGATTGAATGCTACGCAAATTTATTGAATCTATCTTAATAATGTATGAAATGAATACTTGGCCACTTCTACGAAGGTTCAGATCATTTCCCTTATGTTTTCTGATGAATAAGGTAGATCTACACGAACTCCAACCTAGGGTTACTTTTTGATGCACGTAAGTAGGTAAATCGATTGTTAAAGGTCCGCAAGGACTGATCATGGACCTTCGTGAAGGTCTGAACACTGCTTTAACTGAGTTGTAGTAACGTGCCCTAGAAGTCTCTCAATCTATGCAGAGGTAGATCCAAGGCACTGGAAGAGATCACACTAGTCTCTGGATGTATAAACTTGGTTTTTGCATCTCCCAATACTGCTTCGGGTGAGACTGCAGCCTGCGTTATGCGGGTTTTTTGCTAAAAGGGCCAATAGTGTAGGGTTTTGTTGGTTGGCACAACTAACTTTGAACCTGGATCAGGACCCCCTAAGCCAACAAATGGTTCTATTGTCGGGACCGGGATCTGCTTAAAGAAATGTGTGATGTGGCATCATTAGAATCCAACGAAGAAAGAGATTGAAAACTGGTTAGCTCAAAAGATTCATGAGTTTGCAGCTCAAGAAAATAGGAATTTGCGCCTGTCAAAGGAGGATTGGTTCAATAAATATCTGTATACAGAGATACACGAAATCTTCTTCTGCACCTTCCCAATTGAATGATACAAGTGGTTATCTAAATTGACAGACAATCAAGGAAGGTGGAAGATTGATATTCCTATAGTGTTGACTCCAGAACCGGTGCGACGACTAGAGGTCTTTGAAAATAAGATCATGCAGGCTGTCGATCATTGGCTTGATCGAATTCTGGGAGGATTCGTTATGGAATTTACAGTTGATACCTCAGTCAGCTATAGCAAAGCAGAGCGAAGATTCTTCAAATGACCGCGAGGTAAGTATTAAGATCATTGAATACTTGGATTAAAATGTTATCATGTGAAAAGTGGGTAATGCCATTACGTTGATGTTTGGAGCAACACAAAGTGGAAGATTTTTTAGAAACATGCAGAATGAGGACCAGAGTATAGCCCATTGATTGGACCTCCTTCAAGTGATGACGAAGGAGCGGTGTAGACTACGCCATGAAGTGTTTTTCAGCTCATAACTCAGGGTATTTCTAGAACACATCATCCATCCACTCCAACCCCACCTTCACCTCGACCTAATGCACCTTTGCCCACACCCCCACCTCTGCCACCACCATTTAACATGGCGAACACAATGAAGATTCTGATCTTCAAGGGAATAGGAAGTGAAGATCCAGAGCAATTCTGGTTTGTTGTGAACGTTGTATGGACAGTGCAACAAATCACCAATGATAATATAAAGAAGATGCAATTTGTTACCGCCTTGCGGGATCACGCGCTAACCTGGTACATTAAGTATTGTACTAATAACCCTCGTGCATCGTTGACAGAGATTCAGACAGCTTTGAATAAGGAATTTAGTAAGCCTAAATCTGAGGCGCAGTTGGTAATTGAATTTAAATATATCATGATGAAGGTTGAGGAAACACCTTGGGACTTTGATCAGAGGTTGGAGTGCTAGATCAGAAAGGCTAACATGCAGATCACAGATAACCAGCATCATGACTGGTTTATCGCGACACTTTTGCCCCATTTGAGAATCGCTCTATCACGGTAGAAGATAGCAACACAGGCAGAAGCCCTAGAAATCGCGATGAGGTTGCACACATCACTTGTTCAGGATACGAAACTAGGGGTACAGTAGATCCATTCACAGTTAGCAAGCCTATACCTAGAATTATAGAGTTTGAAGAAAGACAAGGAGATTAAGCCAGAAATGTGCGCACAAGTTTGGTGTTTGAAGCGCAAGGGCCACGATCACGATAAAGATCATTGTCCCGTGTATGCAAATTATATTACAGGAGGGCGGAAAATTCCCCTGAAGACAAAAACCTCAGCAAGGCTGAGCATGGGAGTTGCTCTATGGTCTGCCATTTATCAGGTTACTTGACAACATGCGACGGATAACTGCCATTTACTTCAAAAGTTCATTCAGACACCCCAGCAGTTGTTCTACAATTTCTGTAAATTCGTGGGCCATGATGAGCATCACTACTGAAGCTATGAGCTGATGATGGAAAGAAACCCTACTTACCATATGCAAGCATAAACTCAACCTCCAGATGAAGGCACAGGGGGAGCGCACGAAGGCTTTCAGGGTCAAGGATGAGGACCTAGAAGAGGTCGCAGACAGATTATCTGCTACAACTGCGGACAGCCGAGGCACTTCTCGTGGATTTCTCAAATCCAACACACCCTTCTTGTCAATATTGTAGACAATTAGATCAAACCATCGAAGAATTTCTGGTGTTGATAGTTAAAATGCAAGAGAAGAAAGTGTAGCCTCAGCAGCCTATGCAAAATTTACAGATGATGAGGGTTGAGCCCCGTGAGGAGGATCAGAGCATTAATAGTGTAATGTGAAATAGTGTGACGAATGGCACAGATAAGTGCAAGAAGCTTGAAGACGATGGATGGTTTCACAAACCTCCATAGAAAGAATCTGCCTTTGACCTTAATTGCACGAAGGAAACATTTATGGAAGCCAAGAAAAGCTTCGTTGAGACCTCCACCTCAGGAAGCCAGGACAAGACACAGGAAATCAATGCGACTCAAGAAGTCGATCCTTCCGTACTTACTACATTTTTGGAGACCTACATAAAGCTAGTGCATGACAGGAAGGTTGTGGAAGGATTGCAGGACTTAATAGACAAGTGTGCCAATAAGGAAAAGAATCCCTAGGAGCAGCACAAAGTTAGGAAGATTGGTAAGCATAAGGCGCGAACAGGGCGTGAAATGTGGCTAACAACGCAGATAGGTGATTATGAAATGGACCAAGTCATCTTGGATTTTGGGTCCGATGCGAATGTTCTACCAAAATAGACATGGAAAAGGATGGGGAGACCTGTGTTGCAGTGGTCTCCAATTCAGCTCAGGATGGAAAATCAATAGAAGATCCTCCCAATGGGACGGTTATATGGAGTAGTGGTTGATATTGACGGTGTGAGTGCGTTAGTGAACTTTGAAGTTATATAAATTATCGATGACAGTAATCCCTACCCTGTGCTCCTGGGAATCGACTGGGATATTGACATGAACGGGGTCATTAATCTGAAGAAGAGGACAATTTCGTTTGAAAGAAAATCTCTTAGGGTTATAGTGCCACTGGATCCTCCAGAAGGGGTGCGCTATATTGAACCAGTCTGTGATTATGTAGAGAGTGATGATGAGCTGGATCAAATTTACAAGGTAACTGCACGAGATTATGATTGGATCAATCCAACGACAGATGGCAAGATTGCATGGGACCGGGAAAGTTCCTACACCTCTTATTCAGATGAGGAATTAGAACATTGGCAAAGCCGCTTACATGAAGTATCTACATTGCGATGCAATATGATGACAAATTCGTTGTGTTGTGTGTTCTCGGAGGTAAGAAAGTTACCTTATTATGATGGTTTGACTGATGTAGATATGTTTTTAGATGAATTTTAGCATGAAGTCCCTGAGGACCACTACTTTCAAGCCTTGGAATTTGCACTGCGTTCTATGCCGCACGATGGTGGAGAACGCATAAGGATAGCTTTTCTGGATGGCGAGATTACAGGAGAATGATGAAGCTACGGTTTGGGCGTGCTAATGCTAAAATGACTAAGAAGTATAATGGAAAGTATGATCCACACAATCACTTGGAAAGATGGACTAAGGCATGGGGAATGGAACCGCAGCCATAATGGGTACATATATTTTGTCATACCTTGGATACAATCCCTATGAACTAGTACCTTGAAACAGATCTCCGCCACGGCACTAGGGAATGGGATGAGTTGAAGGAAGGTTTCTTATGGGCTTTCAACTTCGAAGGTGAGTTTCCAAGCATCGATGAAGCACTCCAAGAAATTAAAGCAGTTATCTTCAGGACACAGAAGGAACTAATGGAATGGCCCCCACCAAACTAGAGCACCCAGTTGTGCCAAGCCTTGAAATGTTATAGTGTGACCAATGAACAGGAGGAAGAAGACCCAAGGAACATCAATATTCCAAAGACAGAAGGGCATCACAAAGTCGAAGGCCCACAAGTAGAGAACCCAGACATCTTCGCATCTTTGAAAATGAAGCAAGTAAACATAGGCGAACCCAGACATCTTCGCATCTTTGAAAACGAAGAAAGTAAACATAGGCACTAAAGAGGAACCAAAGTTCGAAAATATTGGAGACTATTAGGACGACACTACAGTAGACAATGTTGTTAAATTACTCCGTGAATATCAGGATCTCTTCCCTACTAAGTTTTTGTATCTGAAAGGCATACTTGGTGACTTGGGTGTTATGAAGATCACGTTGAAGCTAGACATGAAGGTTGTTAAACAGAAGCTTTACCGCCTTAATCCCAAGTATAATGAAAAGATATACCAAGAGCTAGATAAAATGTTAGAGGCAGTCATTATAGAACCTATTGAAGAGTCTGATTGGGTGAGCCCAATGGTGGTCCAAGAGAAGAAACAAAAGGGAAAAATAAGGATTTGCGTAGATTTGTGGAAGTTGAATGATGCATGTGTTCACGATCCATTTCCAACGTCGTTTATAGATGAAGTGTTAGACAATGTTGGAGGGCAGGAGGCCTATTCCTTCACTGACAGGTTTTCCAGATATCATCGAATCAAGATTGCCCTAGAAGATAGAAGTAAAACCACCTTCGCAATAGAGTGGGGTTTCTTTCAATACATTGCTATGCCATTTGGATTAAAGAATGCGTCTGCGATATTTTCTCTCGTAGTAATAGAAACGTTCGAGGAGTTCATTCATAAATTCCTGGAAGTGTACTTTGATGACTGGATAGTGTTTTGCTTGGTGAAGCGCCATGTAGCAAGTCTACACCTTATGTTGGATACATGTCGCAGATAACAGATTGCGCAGAATTTGAAAAAATGTATATTTTATGTTCCTTTTGGGATCTTGCTCGGTCATGTTGTGTGCAAGCAAGGATTGATGGTGGGCCCTGCAAATATTGCAGTGATTGTGAGCTTGGAGGCCCCTGGGAACTTCAAGCAGTTGTGTGCAATGTTGGGACATACGGGATACTATAGAAAATTTATCAAAGCTTATGCTCAAATTACTACGCCCATGGAAAAATTGCTAAAGAAGGATGCGACATTTTGTTGGGATGAAGAATGTTAGCGCAGCTTAAATGTGTTGAAAGAAAATATGGTAACTGCGCCAATCTTGGTATTCCCTGATTGGAAAAAGGAGTTGCATGTACATGTAGATGCTTATTTTGTTGCATTAGGTGCAGTGCTAACACAGGTCGGTGAGGGAGAAATGGACCATCCTATATCTTTCACAAGTAGGAAGTTATAGGAGGCCGAGAAAAATTATTCAACGACTAAGCACAAAGGGTTGGCCATGGTCTACGTGCTGCAAAAAATCAAGCATTATCTGTTAGGAGAGAATTTCAAGATGTATACAGATCATTTTGCCTTAAATACCTGGTCAACAAGCCTGTGTTGGGGGAGGGGAATTGCAGATGGTTGCTATTATTTCAAGAGTATGAATTTTGAGTCATTGTGAATCCGAGGAGGTTGAATGTTGGACCTGACCATCTATCGCAAATTGAAACTGGCAAAGAACCCAGCGATTTGGAGGGATTGCCAGATGTGCAGTTTTATGCAGTGTGCATGGCTGACTACATCCTCAGGTATCTTTGCAGACATTTGAGAAGTGGGCGATTGATTTTATTTGGCCAATTTATCCCCCTAGAAAGAAAATAGGCACGTGCTACATTATCACTACGACAGAATATTTAACCAGATGGGTAGAAGCACAACCAGTAAAGGATTGTACAAGAACTACGGCTGCAAAATTCTTGTTTGAATATGTCTTAACAAGGTTTGGATGCCCGAAAGTTTTTATGAGTGACAAGGGTACACACTTTCTGAATGAAACAATTAGCTCGCTGACAAAGGAATTCTAGGTCTACCATCAGTAGAGTACACCTTACCATCTGTAGGAAAATGGGATTGTCGAAGCTTTTAACAAAATTTTGGAGAAAGCGCTAACAAAGATCTGTAACGCGCAGCAAAATGATTGGGATGTGCGCGTACCTGCAGTACTATGGGCTTATAGGACTACTTATAAGACACTGATAGGACAAACATCATTCAGATTAGTCTATGGGGTCGAATCAGTAATGCCTATATAATACATTATGCCCAGTCTACGCCTAGAAGCTTTGATGGATATCATGGATCGCGAGGCCTTGGAAGAACAACTCATGCAGCTCATGGAGCTCGAAGAGGATCAATTTTTGGTAGGATTCTATCAACAAGTACCAAAGGAATGAAAAAGCATGGCATGATTGCCATATCAAGCTTCGTACATTCAAGGTAAATGATCTTGTATTGTTATATGATAGTAAGTTCACTAAATTTCTTGGTAAATTCCAGATGCATCGGTTAGGGCCATATATTGTCAAGGAAATTACAGATGGTGGCGCAGTTCAGCTCACGAAGCTAAATGGGGAACCCTTCACGGGAAGAGTGAATGGGAGCAGGCTGAAATTATATGAAGGGGATCCTGCACAATGACTATATGATAGCAGGATAGTCTTAGTGCTCCAAGCAGTTGCAAGTGAGTGTAGGACTATAAACTAAACTACCCGATTTGGAGGAC
This sequence comes from Pinus tabuliformis, assembly GCA_031772625.1. Lineage (NCBI taxonomy): Eukaryota > Viridiplantae > Streptophyta > Pinopsida > Pinales > Pinaceae > Pinus > Pinus tabuliformis. The sequence goes on along the minus strand of CM062818.1, from coordinate 1,936,946,307 downwards.
AAGGCAACAACCCGGCTGCGTGAAAATTGACGAGGATGCACTAGATGAAGCTGCACTCAGGACGCTGCATGAGAGGGAAAGGTACCATGCAGCCCAACAGGAAAACGATCATTGGAGTTACTATTCATGATGGGACGGCCAGAAAGAAGTTAAGAGGAGCGGGGAGGTGGAAATTAAGGTGAAAATCTTTGAAGATTTTACGCCAAAACAAAATTTATTATTAGAATCAGGGGGGAGTAGTCAGATTTGAATTCAAATCCCCCCATAAATTGTGCATACCTATCCAAAAGAGAACACTTTGCGCTCTAAGACTTGCTGATGCATTTTGTTGTTTATCACATATGAGTTGAACTTTCTGGGAGGAATTTGTGATGGGGACATCGTTTGCGGACTGTTCTGTAGAAGAACATGAATTATTCATTGAGAAAATGACTTCCACTAACCCTTCTGAAGCCCTTAGTTCGAAAGCAACTGTGTCTGACGCGCCAGGACCAGAAGTATCTACTATCGAGGCTACGCCTATTGTGCCCACAACACCAAGGTCGCCTAGGCCGAAACAAGCTGCGGCTTAAGAAAAGCAGCCTGCTATGAAATAAAAGCAACTAGCCACGAAGGAAAAATAGAAGAAGTCAGTGCCGGTGCACATTTCACCAAGAAAGCATACAGAGGCACAGCCAAAGCAGAAAAAAGACAAGCAACTAGAGAAAGTAGTGGATTTAGAGGAAGAGGAGTACCAAGGCGTTGAAGAAGTCGATGTCGAGGGTGTCGAGCCCCTCTCTATGCTGCTTGAGTATGTCCCTCCATGGAAGGGAATAACTAAGGTGACCAAGGATCCTGACTCGTGAAAATTTGGGATATCCACTCCCCTGCTAGCAGAGTAGGTCGCGTTTGAAGGCCCTAAGCTTGTGCGTATCCCACTGTTGAAATTGGAGGACTGGGAGATCATAGATTAAGACAAATTTCATCATATGGCGACGCATAAGTATATGACAAAGATATACTATGACGACAGGAGTTACAAAGCTGGAACCAATGAAGTGGGTCAGTGGTGTTGAGCAGTCGAGGCTGTTGAATATGTTATTAATATCGCACTACCACTGCGCTCCTATAAATATGGTATGTGTGCACCATCTCCTCACGTTGGTGCATGATGAGATTCTATGGCTAGGGCATCCTATCCCAATAACCAATATGTTAATCCATGGGGTAAGGAGGTTGCCCCACAAAGGAGCAGACCCCGCTAAGGAATTTGTAGGGAAAACAAGAGAAAAGGAGCTAGCTGAGAAAATGAAGGAGTATGGTCTTGTAAAGAAGTCGCAAGGGTACTCAATTTTGTCCATACAAGACCACGCAGTTCATTTCGCTACCCAAATCCTCACAGGAAAAATCATGAGAAAGTGTCATGCGGACGAAGTTCTTGCGCCAATTATAGCACTTTTTGCACAATGCGCGAAGGCTGTGCAATATAATTGGTCAAAATATCTTTGTCGGGAGTTCCTCGCGAACTGTTGAGAAGCCCAAGACAAAATCAAGCCATTCCATTATGATTGGCTTCTACTATCAATTGTATTAGTTGCATGGAGGTTGCCGAAGGATAACCAATTTCCTCCGCACAAGGAAGAATTTCCTGAGGCCGTGATGTTTGCCTCACTCTGGACTACAAAGAATTTCACGCGCATCACAAAAACAAAGATCTTTTGGGTCCTAATGGAGATGGACCTTCAGATGGTCATCAATCAGCGGTTGAGGTTGTCCCCAACCTTGTTCGGGAAATTAACAGCCTACGCAGAGTTCAAGGCTGATTTTCAAAATGTCTCGATTCGTGCATAAAGGGACCCTAAAGGAACATGGCATGTACTGTCATGCTTAGTATCGAAGACGAATGTGCAGGAAGTTATTGGATTTTGGCCGCCGGAGTGGCACGAACCTACGAAATTAGATGCAGGAACCAGCAAAGGCGTAGAAAGCTCTGCTACACAAAAGCGAAAGGATGTCACTCAAAAGGTTGCGCGCACACTTACAGAACAAAAGAAGAAGGAAGATGCTAAGGCAACTACGGATAAAGGCTGAATGGAAAAATAGTGTGCTACTAAAGAGCAGGTGCATAAAGAGAAGCAGAAGTCACAGGAAGGTGACAAATCAGCTTCGCCCAAAACAGAAGAACAAGATTTGTCAGACCAGGGCAGAGGCGGTAACGAGGGGTAGAGCACCTTGTTCATTTTGAAGAAGTGAGGGCAGGAACAAACAGGAGGATCGCAAAAGAAATGAAAGTCTGATAAATAGAATAATGTTGATCCGATCATATTAATAGAAGGTGATCTCGATGAGATCGGTGAAAAGATACGAGACACCACAAAAGAAGTGTTGCAGCAGTTCAAGCAGCAATACATGGAGACGCTAGGAAGAATCTAGAAGGATCTACACACGATGTAGATCCAGGTGAACAGCATTCAGCAGGATGTTAGAAAGACGAGTGGTGAACAAGTGATCCTGATGCAGGGTCATAGAACTATCACGGATATTGACTGGCCTTTGGATTTCAGAGTCTTTCCTCTGTCAGAGGTTTCGGTCCATGTGGAGTCGAATGAGGATCGCATGGTGCTTCATGCAATAAAAGATATGGGGTTGAACCTTGTCGTGCTAACACTCGAGTCTCTTCATGCGCTACATCCAGGGGTCGCTGATGAGCTAAAGATCAGAGAACATCGCACACTCACTTTCGTCAGTGACTTTAAAGTCAACAACCAGCAACTTTTTCGCAAAAAAGACTCAGGCCCTAAAGGATCAAGAAGAATTGCGGACACAACGTCAGAACTTGGTCACAGCAATTGAGAAAGCCTGCAAATATGTACCAAAGTTGGGTATACCCGATGATGTAGAGGCTTCAGCCAAGGTAAGGAAATTGGCTGTTGTAGTGCGCGCTTCAAAGGAGAAGGTCGACAAGGTGACTTTCGACCTATGGATGTAGATAGTTGAGCTGCAGTTGAAGTTGCAGCCGACCACACCGCCAGAGGTTTGGGAACAAAGAGGTGCAGCGATTAAAGAATCCATGGCTCAACTAGATGTCGTCGTTCAAGGGTGCGACAAGCTCTTCACTCAGGCACTGGGCCTCTGGGATACACTGCAGGAGGATCCTATGCTGCAATAGTTGAACACATAAATTAGGGAAATGCAGTAGTAGTATGACGAGATCAGTATGACAGCGCAGATGTTGGCGCTAGTCCAGTGCTTCGTGTGCTTACAGGAAGGAAAAGAAAAATTGTTGCAGATACAGGAATTGCAGAAGAAGAAGTACTTGTTCAGTGCATGGCTTGAGCCTTGGATAGAGGAAGCCATCCAGTTTTCACAACACATTCATGAGAATTTGATGGTAATGCAGCAGACACAAAGGACTACACGACTGGCAGTAGAGAGGCCAACCACCAAGAAACTGGTCCAGAAAGTACAGAAAGCAGTAGAGCAGAGTACCGTGGAGCTTCAGGTGCTGACCACGGCATTCAGCAAACTCCTCCAGAAAGTGGAACAACCAGCGGACTGACTCAAGGGTGAGTCACGATCTTTGTGTGGGTGGCCTATAGGGATGGGTTCCCCTGGGTCATTTTGGGGTTAGTTAACCCAAATTTTGTATACAGTTTTTTAAAATATGTAAAGCCTCTGCGATATGTGGATGTGGAGCGCGTAGATGAATAAGAGTCAAAGGGGCTTAGCCCCTTGTTTTAAGTAAAGTTTTGAGTTGGTTTTGAGATTCACCCATGGTCTTCAAACCATGATAATGTATTGAAAAGTCTATAAATAGTTTAGTCTTAAGGAATCTTAGAAGAAAAGAAAAGTTTTGATGAATATTTAGGTCCATTGAAGAATTTTAGACAGGAGCTAAGGCACGAAGGCTCTCCTTCCTGTGCTTAGATAGAGAAGGGAAGGCTCCGCAGACAAGTGCGCAGAGGCCTGGGTAGAGTCCACAGGTGAGTGTGTGGACCCTTGCAGCTGTGTGCGCATGGTAGTTTGAGTCTATAATCAGTGAATTGAAGATCAATAAAGACATTTTTCCAAAGAATTACTGAGTATTTCCATTTGTATCGGTTTATGTTATATGTTACCGATGAATGACATGTTTTATGAAATAATGATTGAATGCTACATGAATTTATTGAATCTGCGTTAATAATGTATGAAATGAATGATTAGCCACTTCCGCGAAGTTTTGGATCATTTCTCTTATGTTTTCTAACTAATAAGGTAGATCTATGTGAACTCCAACCTATGGTTACTTTTTGATGCACGTAAGTAGGTAAATCGACTGTTACAGGCCCGCTTGGACTAATCGTGGACCTTCGGCGAAGGTCTAAACGTCGCTTTAACTGAGATGCAGTAATGTGCCCTAGAAGTCTCCCGATCTGCGTAGAGGCAGATCCAAGGCATTGCACGACATCACACTAGTCTTTGGATGCATAAACTTGGTTCTTGCATCCCCCAATACTGTTTCGGGTGAGACTGCAGCCTACACTGCGTGAGTTGTTGCCAAAAGGGCCAGTAGTGTAGGGTTTTGTTGGTTGGTGCAACTAACTCTGAATATGGGTCAGGACCCCTAAGCCAACATAAATGAAGTGCTATTTCTATTGCATCTCTGTATTTATGGTTATACATGTAATTTTTTTCATTCATGTTTAAGTTCAGATCAGTGGTATCAGGGCCTGGACCCGGGTTCGATTCCCCCAAGCTATGTTTGAGGTGGGGTGTTGGAGGAATGACTATACCTCTATGGAATCTATAATTTCCACCCTAGGGATCCTAGTTACTTGTTTGGAAAGTTTACCAGTACATGTGGGTTTATAGAGGATCCAACTATATCGAGTTGTCAAAGCAGGCCAACTCCTTCACAAGGGCAAGTGGTTCACCAGGGACCAGGTTCAACAGAAATTTCCTCACCTCATGGAGGCTCTACATGGAATGATGACCATTGCTTGCTAAGGAGGTATGACTAATCCAGGTGGATATTGGTGGCTAGCTACCTATTCCACCTAAACCTCAGTTAGTTTCATTTGTTTCCTTGTTTATTGCAACATTTACTATTTTTAGAAGTTTTTTGTGTTCTGAACTTCCGGAGAACTTTTAACCCCTAAACACCATTTTCTTTAGGTCCACAGCAAGCCCATTGCCATAGGAAAGGGCCTATCACAAATCTTGTAGTACTCGAAGAGATATTTCCAACAAGGTATCGTACACACCAAACAGAGATAATATGACCAAGTTATGACCCTAAGAAATTGGCTACCCAACTAACCCTAACAAGGCCCACAAACTCTTGGTGATCCATCTCTTGGGGTTATGGTTTTGGTTGTTTAGGATTTTTCCTTGTTGTTCAATGATAAATATGCCCTTGAGCCTCATTGTAACACAGTTCAGAGGCATGTAGCCGCCACATCTCTTCTTAGAGATAAGCTATTGTTGGCTTGAGGGGGCCTGACCCAGGTTCAGTGTTAGTTAGCCAAAAAAATCCATACACTACTGGCCCTTTCGGAATTAGCTCACGGAGCGCGGACTCAAGTCTCACCCGAAGCAGTATGGGGGGATGCTGGAACCAAGTTTCCGCACCCTTGAGATGGATGCGATGTCGATTTTTTCCGGCTATACCTGCCTTCGCGCAGGCTGCTTAGCCCTCTGTTCCACCCTTCAGTACCTTCGCGAAAGGGTAGAATTGGTTTTCGCACAGCTTTAACCTGTGGCTCAGGGACTTTCACGCTGCTAGGGCAGCGAACTGCGATATCTCCCAAACTAGGCTAAGTGTTTTACTTATCTTATTAACCGATCTTAGTTAGCTTTGTGTAACAGATGTTCATACTTATGTTCACTTGACCAACACATTTACATACATTCGCGCATCATATAAGCATTATAAGTGAAATTCATACCCAACATAACAAGATGCATAAACAAGAAATAAAGACGTAGAAATTGTAGAATACTTCTCTTTATTGATAATTCTGAATGATTACAGACTCGACCCGCCCTACGCACTCAGCTGCAGGGGTCCGCGCACTCAGCTGCGGACTTCTACCCTAGGCCTCTACGCACTCAGCTGCAGAGCCTCTACCTACACTACAACCCAAGACTTAGGCTTCTTGCTCTAAGGCTATGACTCTCTTCATCGTATTCTTGCTATCAAACTACTTAGAGATTAGCTCTATATATACAATCCCATGGTTCGTGGACCATCGGTAGATCTTTTACAGCCGACATTACATTTCCAAAATAAGGGCGGACAACCCTATGACTCTTTAACACCTACATGGTCCGCGACCACAAAATGCGAAGTCTTTACACTTGGATTACAAAATTTGACCGAAATATGGGCTTTTAGCCCCAAAACTACCCTTGGGGGATCCCGCGCCCAACAAGCCCCCAACACAAACATCGTGATTTGCCCTTGAGTCACTCTCCAGGTGCGGAGATCTTAGCGCGAAGACCTCCCAGCTCTATTTGGATGACCACAACCTTGGCAATGCATTGAGTGGCCGCTTGCTAGACTTCTTCCACTTTTTGCTTGGTGACTGCCACTGAACTGCTACCCTGAATCTTTTGTTGAGTTTCCTGCAATGTCGCGAGCTTTCCTTCAATGGAAGCTATGATCGTATATGCCTCGTCTATCCAAGGCTATAGGCATGCTTTTAGGGCTGCTTCTTTGTGCCGAGTCGCATCCACCTATTCCTTAAGCGCCTTTTCCTCCTGCATCTGTGCAAGCCTCTATGTAAGGATGATCGTCTACGCGGTCCCTTTGACCTCGTCATATCTTTGTTGTAGGACATGCGCCTCTATCTCTAGGCGCTCTACATTCGGGTCCTATTGCAGGGTGGTCAGGACCTCGAATGATTGTTCAAAAAGTCGCGTGCAGTCTGCTACTACACTGTCGACCGCCACTATTGTTGTTGTAACAATGGTGACACGTTGTTCCCTGATTTCTGACAAATTTGAAGGCTGAGCCCTCAACTACAATTCTACGATTTGCAGGTTTAGCTCCAACTGAATCCTAGCCATCTTTGTCCGAGCGTCGCGCACCCCTATGGCCAACTTGCGGATGCGCGCCTCAATCAATTCTTTTGCCTGAATGTCCAACTCTAGGACCATTCAGCAGGCTTCCTCCACTACCTGCATGATTTTCTTATTCTATTCCAATGCCTCCTTGCGCTACAGGCCCAACTACTCGATATTGATGCACTTCTCACTCATCACCCGCAGGTCGCGACTCTCTCGTGCCCTAAGTTCCATGGTGACTCCATCCTACAAGAGGTGGAGTGTCTCTCGAGGGAGCATGGCCATATTCAATCCCACCCCTTTCAGGCTGCTGACCATGGGCCTGTCAGCCTCATTTTCTGTAGTAAGTGCCCCATCTGGTAGCAGTATTGTGTTGGTCACCCTTGTGCGCAACATCTCCGTGGCAGCTGAAGTGTTGATCGCGAGGTTGGTGGACACTGTTCCAGCCTATGGAGTGCGAGCCTGCAACTCCTGCAGCTCTGTTCGGAGAGCCCCTAATACCAATTTTTACTGCTCTTCGAATTATTGGAGGGCCTCCGTGGTGACATCCCTCATCGTTTGTCCAATATTGTGAAAATCCCCCTCAGTGAGGGTGATTGGGTTGAAGGATGTCCTTGAAGCCTTGGTTTTCTTCCGTGGCACTGCCTTTTCTTGCAGTCGCTGATGCTTGAGTTGGGTGGACATCATCTGTGGGTCTGCGCCACCTTGTTTTGTCAGCTCCTTTGTTTCTACCTCAGCTCCGAGCGAAGTTGACTTTTGTCCTTCGTGCTCTTCTCCTCCCGTCTCCTGCTTTTCTACCAATTTTGCGACGTCGCACGCTGCCTGGGTCTTAGCCTTTGCTTCCTATTTCCTGCACTTCTTAGCCAGCTGCACCATTCTGAGTTTTGTTTCTTCCTTCTTACGCTACGCAGTGGAATTGTTCGTTTCCACTGCAGAACCTATTGCAGCGCGCCACTCCGGCGGCCAAGACTCGAGGACTGTAAAGATAACATCATCAGTTGCCAGATATGGTAAGTTATGCCATGTCTTTGTAGGGTCCTTCCGCGCCCTGATAAAGACATGGTGGAAATCCGCTTTGAACTCTACAAAGCTCTGCAAACTAGCGTATATTATGGGTGATAATCGCGGCTTGAGATTGATCTCCATCTGGATAATCATTTCCATCAAGATCCAAAAGATCTTGCTTTCTTTTATGCGTTGGGCATCCTTGGTCGCCCACAGTGAAGTGTACTTTGTTACCTCTGGAAGGTTTGGTGTGACCGAAGGGAATTGCCTGTCTTCTGGCAGCTCCCATGCCACCAACACAATCGACAGCAAGAGCCACGTGTAATGGAACGTCTTGCCCTGCTCCTATGCCTCGCGACAGTTCGCAAGGAACTCGCCACATAGACAATTTTCCCAATTGAACTAGACTCCTTCAGCGCATTGGGCTGCTACTGCGATCACAAGCACGGGCACCTCATCCGCGCGGAACTTCCGCATCACCTTCCCTGCTAATATTTGCACTACTACCTTGAATGCAGGGTTGTTAATGCTAGAGATGGTATATCCCCGCTTCTTCTTCTCCAACTTGAATTTCTTCTTCATAGCTTCCGTGAGGGCCAACTCACCACATTTTCCTTATGATATATTGGCTGGATCCTCCCCTAAGTAAGGCAGCCGCGTGATCCAATGGATCAAGTGGTATGTGAAGGGAATGGGCTCCTCCAGCCACAAACACCCATCATGCACCAAGCAGAGCAACTGTGTGATGATGAAGATGGTCACTGGGGCCGGTGGTAATGCAATACCCAGTGCAGGTGGAGCAGCCTAGCTTTCTCTACACCCTTGAGCCATTTCTACAGCTCTAATTCGATCGTTCTAGCAGTCGTGTCAATCCGTTGACGCATTAGCTACTCAGTCGCTAAATGCGGGAATTTCTCATGATCTTCGAGGTCCCAATCTTCAAACTTTAGTATAGGGACCCGCCCTAAGTGCGGCCCCTCAAAAACAATGTCATCCGGGAGCAACGGAGTTTGCAGGGAGCTCTTGCTCTCGTCTATGTCCTTTAGCACCTTAGCTTTGCCCTTGCACAGAGGAACATATTTTGGTAACCTGGTAATAGGATCCACACCCTGGGTTTCAACTTTCATGTCCAAATCCTCCTCACCCACTAGGATTTCTTTAGATTCTTCCACGTCTGCCTCCAAATTAATGTCCTTCCCCTTTTCCTGCAAAGTGAGCTTGGTCCTTTGTAGGTTTCTTGGTGAGATGTTCACCGGTAGCATAGCCTGCTTATCCTTCTTTGGTCTCAGTGTTCAGGATGATTTAGGGACTTCGACTACCACTCCGACACTCTCTAGGGAAGCTTCTACTACCTTAATTTTGTTCGCGGCTTCCTCGGTTATTGACATCATTCTATTCAGGTGGTCCTGCGTCTCCTTCGGCAATCTCTCAAATGTTGAACTTGCTCTCAAAGCCTCAAAATTCGCACAATCCATACACACCTGATAGCGCAACAATTGAATTTTCAAAATGCCAAGTGTTTTTCGCTGGACAGCCACCTATGATTTCTAGGGCCTTTTGAATTCAAATTTGACTGTTCCCCCCACATTCGACCCATTAATGCTAAATTGACAGCAGATTTTCAAGAGTCTAATCCATAAATTTTACCTTAAATGCCTGCCGCCCGCTCCATTTGGCCACAATCCAACCATCAAATCATGAACAGTCACTTTCTGGTGGACCTACGCGATATTTCCATGAGTAGCGCAGCTGCCTTCGCGATGTCGCAGACCCTGTGACACTTCCCTGCTTCGCACAGTCCTGAAATCGCGCAACTCCCCAACTTGGGAAATGTAGTTTATATTCCCACGCCTCCTTTCAGCTACCTGGAGCACTAAGACTATGCTTTTGTCACATAGTCAAATGGTCAAGCCACCTATGTATGGCTTCAATCGACTGTCATTCACCCTTCCTCGGAAGAGATCTCCATTCAACTTAACCAACTAGACCCCACCACCGTCGGTAATCTCCTTAATAACATAAGGTCCGAGCCAATGGATTCTGAATTTCCCTGGAAATTTATCAAACTTACTATCATACAACAAAACCAAATTGTTTACCTTAAATGTGTGCAGCTTGATGTGTCGATCATGCCATGCCTTTTCACGCTGTTTTTGGACCTGTTGGTGAAGCCCAACCAAAAATATTTCTTCTTCAAGCTCATCCAGCTATGCGAGCCTCTCTTCCAGGGCTCCACGATCCATCATACCTATGAGCGCTGCTATGTGCAGACTATGCACAACGTATTCCATAGGCATTACGGCTTCCACACCATAGACAAGCCTAAAAGGGGTTTGTCCCGTCAGCTTTTTGCATGTTGTTCGATAAACCCACAAGACTACAGGTATGCATAGGTCCCAATCACTTCGCTGAGCATTGCAAACCTTGGTCAACACATTTTCAAGCACTTTTTTGAACACCTCCACTGTCCCATTAGCCTATGGATGATAAGGTGTGCTCTTTTGGTGATACACCTGAAATTCCTCTATTAGTGCGTTGATCATCTCATTCAAGAAGTGTGTACCACGATCACTCATCAAGATCCTTGGACATCCAAATCGCATCAGCACATGCTCAAATAGGAACTTCGCGGCCGTCATGCCTGTGCAATCCTTCACTAGTTGTGCTTCTGCCCAACAAGTCAAAAACTCTGTCGCAGTGAGATGTACCTCGCCCCTGTCTTCCCTTGTGGCTAAATGGGTCTTACAAAATCTATTGCCCACTTTTCGAAGGGTTGCAACGTCATTTGTGAATTCAAATGCATTTCATCCTGCCACGATGGCCTACCTATTCTTTGACATAAATCACACGCCTTACAATATGCTTTTGAATCCTAATGAAGGGTCGGCCACCCGAACCCGGCGTGTAGAATCTTCTGCGTGGTTTCTCTTCCTGCATAATTTCCTCCCGCGACGCCCCCATGAGCATCCGCAAGGATACTGCTTCATTCAAACTCAGGTACATACTGTCACAATATCTCATTAGTCCCCATCTTTTATAGATGCCCAGCAATGACAAAGAAATCTGTTGCCCGCACCAGTAATTCCTTCTTTTACTGGACAGAGTATCCTTCTAGTGCAGTTCCTGTTGTTAGGAAGTGTATTATATCCTTGAAATGACCATCCACGACATGCACTGCAAATAGTTGTGTGTCAGGCAATCCTTCTTCCAAGTTAGTAGGTTCCTCCCCTGTTTCGATGCGCGACACATGGTCTGGTCCCGCATTCAATTGTCCTGTCTTCACAACAACTTCAAAATCATACTCTTGGAACAATAAGAGTCATCTTCAGATTCTCCCCCCCAACACAGGCTTATTGACCAAGTACTTCAGCGCGGAGTGATCTGTATACATCTTAAAGTGGGCTCCTAGCATGTAGTGTTGGTACTTCTGGAGCATATACACCATAGCTAGCCCCTCGCATTCAGTGGTAGAATAGTTCTTCTCTACTTTGATAATATGCGGCTTGCGAACGTGATATGGTGGTCCAAGCCTTCTCTGCCATCCTATGTTAGTACTGCCCTCAGTGTTATACATTACGCGTCGACATGTACATGAAACTCTTTCTTCCAGTTCGAAAAGACTAGAATCGGCGTGGTAACCATCTTTTCTTTCAATATATCCAAGCTTTTCTTACAGTCATCGTTCCAGCAGAACATGACATCCTTCTTCAACAATTTTTCCATCGGCGCAGTGATCTAGGCATAGCTTTTGATAAACTTTCTGTAATATCCCGTATGCCCCAAAGTAGCATGCAATTGTTTCACACTCCTTGGTGCTTCTAATTTTAGTATCACCGCGATCTTTGTGGGGTCTACCATCAGCCCTTGTCTATAAACCACATGCCCCAATAAGTTCCCAAAAGGAACGCAGAACAGACACTTCTTGAGATTGAGTGCGATCTGGTATCTTCGACAAGTATCCAGCATCAAATGCAAGCTTGCTACATGGCACTTAACCAACCCAAATACAATCCAGTCATCAAAATATACCTCCAGGAACTTATGAATAAATTCCTTGAATGCCACAATAACCACGTAAAAAAAGATTGCAGGCGCATTCTTCAATCCAAACGGCATTACAGTATATTGAAAGCAACCCCACTCATTCACGAAGGTTGTCTTTCTCGTATCATCCAGCGCGATTTTGATTTGGTGGTACCCAGAGGACCCATCAGTGAAGGAATATGTTTCTTGGCCACCTACATTGTCCAACACTTCATCCGTGAACAGAGTCAAGCAAGGATCATGCACACAAGCGCATTCAGTTTTCTGAGATCCATGCATATCCTTATCTCATCCTTCTGCTTTTTCTCTTGCACCACCATTGAGCTTACCCAATTAGACTCTTCCACAGGCTCAATGATGTCGGCCGCTAGCATCTTATCTATCTAGAAGCAGACCTTTTCCTTTTATTTCGGATTTAGGTGGTAAGGCCTCTGCTTAACTGGCTTCGTGTCAAGCTTTAACGTGATCTTCATCACTCCTAGATCTCTGATTATTCCTTTCAAATCCATAAACATGGTAGGGACTAAGTCCTGATATTCACGGAGTAATTCAGCGACCTTATCCACCGTCGCGTTGTCCCAGTAGTCTCCAGTCTTTGCGAATTTGGGTTCTGCCTCCGTACCAATGTTCACCTGTTTAGTTTTCACTGATGCAGTTATATCAAGGTTCTCAATCTGCAGTCCTTGAACCTCACGGTGGCCTTTTGTTTTTGGAATGTTAATCTTCTGCGGATCCTCGTCCTCCTCTTCAGTCGTTACATTATAATATTCTAGTGTGCGACTAAGCTGAGTATCCCATTTAGCCTAAATCAGGTCTAAAGGATCCTCTGGTATCCTAAAGATGGTTGCTTTCACCTCTTACGGCGCTTCATCAATACTGTCAAACCCATCCTCAAAACTGAATGTCATCATGAATCCTTCACGCAGGATATCCCATTCATTTTTCCCATGGTGGAGCTCTGTTTCTATATACCAATTCATTGGGATAACATCCAGGGTATCACAGAATAGGTGCACCCACTCAGGTTGTGGCTTTTATCCATAAGCATGCGTCCATTTGGCCAGATGCACGCGTGAATCATTATGTCTATCAGTCGCATCTTAGGCTTCCTAAATCATGCTCTCATCATCCTCCTACATTCATGCCAATCATCAAATCTTCCCTTGTGCGTACCTCACCATCTTGCGGGCATAGCGCACAGTTCCCAGTTGAAGGCCTGGAAGCGTTTCTCTTCTGGCACCTCCCTTTCAAATGCATCCAAAAAGATATCTACCTCAATTAGACCATCATAAATAGGCAGATTTCTTGCCTCTGACAACACACAGCACAGTGACTGGGTCATCATGTTACAATTCAGCGTAGTTACTTCTTGTAACCGATTCAGAGAGCGTTCTATTTCTTCGTCGGAATCTGAAGTGCAGGAACTCTCGTGATCCCACATAATCCATCTATCCGCGGTGGGATTCACCCAATCTTGGTCTCACGCTGTTATCTTATAGATACAGTCAAAATCGTCATCACTCTCATAATCGCGGAATGGTTCCATATAGCGCGATCCTTCAGTAGGATCCAGGGGTATTATTACGCGCAGTGATTTCTTCTCAAAGATCATCTTTCACTTCTTCAGATTGATTACCATGTTCATATCAGTAGCCCAGTCAATTCCTAGGAGTGCAGGGTAGGGATTGCTATCGTCCAAAATCTCTATTACTTCAAAATCCGCTAGCACACTCACTCCCTCAATATACACGGTCACCCCCTGCAGCCGCCCCATGGGTATGATTTTCTGTTGATTCGCCATCCTTAGCTGAATCGGAGACCATTGCAGTGCAGGTCTCCCCATTCACTCCCAATTCTGCTTTGGTAGGACATTCGCGTCTGACCCCAGGTCCAAAATGACTTGATCCATTTCATACTCTCCTATTTGTGCAGTCAGTCTCATCTCCTGTCCTGTCGTTGTCTTATGCTTGCCAACTTTTCATACCACGCACGGCTCACCTAGCGTGGTTCCAATGCATCTATTGATGAGTTCTTGTAGCCCTTTTATAGCCTTACTATCGCACAGTAACTTCATATAGGTTTCCAGGAAAGTTGTGAGCATAGAGGGGTCCATTTCCGGCTCAGGCTTATCCTTGCTTCCTGAAGTGGAGGCCTCAGTGAAGCTCTTCTTAGCTTCCATGAAGGCTTCCCGAGCATGCTCCAAATCAAACTCAGCCTCTTTCATCGGGGCCTTGCGAACCCATGTACTGTCTTCTGGTTGTTTCCCCTTGTCATCTCCTGTCGCGATTCCACTCCGAAGCACTATATTTATGTTTGGATCTTCCTCGCATGGCTCAGACCTCATCATCTGTAGGCTCTAATTCGGGGGAGGTGGTAGCACCCCTTTGTCATGTATCCTAGCTATCTACGTAGAACAGTCTTCCGTTTCATGATCAAACAGTGTGCAATACTTGCACGATGGATGCGTTGGATTAGTGCAATTGTGGGCATAGTGTCCTGGTCCTCCGCAATTGTAGCAAATCAACTGTCCTTGACCTCTACCAGGTCCTCCTCTGCCTCGGCCTCGTCCACACCATCCCTGCATTCTGGTCAACGGGTCTCATTTCGGCCTGACCCCTGTAGGCAGGAGTTCTATCCATCATCAATTGATAGCTCCTGCAAGTACACTCATCATGTCCTACCGACCTACAAAAGTTGCAGAATAGTTGTTGTGGTGCTTGCACATACTTCTGTAGCAAGTGACAGTTATTCATGGCATGTTTCCTAGCTACCTGACAAATAGTGCACCATAAAGCAGGCGCCGCGCTAGGGCCTGCTTGAACTTCCGGTCTTAAAGGCATCAGTCCTCCCCCTGCAAGGTAATTTGCAAGGACCAGGCAATGGTCTTTGTCATGACCTGACTCTTTCATGTCAAGCACCATACCTCCTCGCATACCTCTGGTTGAATTGTCCTGTCCTGCGTCAGACTTTGCATCTCAAGGCATAGATTTTTCAACTGTGCATGGATCTGCTGGACTCCTAGATTAGGATTCTGCATCAGAGTCTCATGTAGTCTCATGGCAATCTCCAAGGCCTCTATCTGAGTTGTTATCTTCTGCTACAACAGCGCACTCCTTAAGTGTGGTAGTAGCGAAGCCACAAACCACTCACGATGTTGTCCATCTGTCAAGTTCATTTTGGCTTCACGGATTGTACATTTCAGCCTCTAATCTAGTTCCCAAGGCATCTCACCTAGTTGCATCGCGATCTCTTTGAATCCCACAATCGACTGCACTTCAGATTTAGGCCTGCTAAATTCCCTAATTAGTGTTATTTAGATATCCGCTACTCCAGCATTCAGGGTATCATTAGAGTACTTAATATACCAGGTTAGCGCGTGATCTTTCAAATCACTAACCAGTGTCACTTTCTTTATATGATCATCTGTAACACCTTGAGCTTCCCATACAGCCCTCACAACGAACCATAATTAGTCTGGGTCCTCATTTCGCAGGCCCTTGAACAAAGGCAACTTCACTTATTTGCCATACTAAACCGCGGTGGAGGTGGAGGTGGTACGGGTGAAGTTGGAGGCGATGGCGGTGAAGTCGGAGGTCGTGTGGGCAGAGGTGGTATTCACGGGAATCCTTGTCTTATTAACTAAATAGCGCTTCATGGAGAAACCTTCGCTATCCCTTATTTGTCTCTTCGCGGAGGTGAAATCAAGGGGCTATACTCCGGACCCTTATTTCCTTCATTCTTATAAGTTTTTCCACTTCGTGTAGTCCCAAACATCAAGGTACTTGCATAACCCATTTTTCGCACAACAGCATCTTAATCCAAGTATTCAAAGATTTTACGTACTTACCCCGCGGTCCCTTGAAAAAGCGTAGCTCCGCTTCGCTATAGTTGACTGAGGTGTCGACCATGAATTCAGTCACAAATCCTCCTATGACACGATCGAGCCAAGATCAATAGCGTCGACGATCTTATCCTCTTATGCTTCCAACCTTCACACTAGCTCTAGGGTACACACAATAGGACTGTCAAGTTTCCACCTTCCTTGGCTATCTGCTAGCTTCGCGATCCACTCGTATAGCTCAATAGGGAAAGAACAGAAAAATATTTCGTGGATCTCTATATATAGGTATCAGTCCAACCACTGTTCTTTTGATAGTCGTGCGTTTTTGTTCTCCTGCACCATGAATTCATGGATCTTTTTATCCATCCAATCTCCAATCTCCTTCTTAGTTGGATTCTAGTGATACGACATCACACATCTCTTATGCAGATTCTGGTCCCGGAAACGGAACCATTTGTTGGCTTGAGGGGGACTGACCCAAGTTTAGTGTTAGTTAGCCAAACAAATCCATACACTACTAGCCCTTTCGGCATCATCCCGTAGAGCACGGATTGAAGTCTCACCCAAAGCAATATGGGGGGATGCTGGAACCAAGTTTCTGCACCCTTGAGATGGATGTGATGTCAGTTTATTCTGGCTATACCTGCCTTCGCGCAGGTTTCTTAGCCCTCTATTCTACCCTTCAGTACCTTTGCGAAAGGGTACAATTGGCTTTCGTGCAGCCCTAACCTGCGGCTCAGGGACTTTCACGCTACTATGGCAGCGAACTGCGATATCTCCCAAACTAGGCTAAGTGTTTTACTTATCTTATTAACTGATATTAGTTAGCTTCACATGAATAGATTTTCTTACTTGCATTCACTTAACCAACACATTTACATACATTCGTGCATCATATAAGCATTATAAGTGAAATTCATACCCAACATAACAAGATGCATAAACAGGAAATAAAGACGCAGAAATTGTAGAACACTTCTCTTTATTGATAATTTTGAACAATTACAGACTCGACCCACCCTGCGCACTCAGTTGCAGACTTCTACCCTAGGCCTCTGCACACTCAGCTGCAGAACCTCTACCTACACTACAACCCCCAAGACTTAGACTTCTTGCTCTAAGGCTATGACTCTCTTCATCGTATTCTTGCTATCAAACTACTTAGAGCTTAGCTCTATTTATACAATCCCATGGTTCGTGGACCATGGGTAGATCTTTTACTGCCGACATTACATTTCCAAAATAAGGGTGAACAACCCTATGACTCATTAACAGCTACGCGCTCCGCGACCATAAAATGCGGAGTCTTTACACTTGGATTACAAAATTTGACCGAAATATGGGCTTTTAGCCCCAAAACAACCTTTGGGGGATCCCACACCCAACAGCTACCAATGTCCAAGCTAGTTTTATTTCCATTATGTTTGTAAGCATATTTCAGTATTTGATATTAATAAAATGAAGTGTTATTTCTGTTGCGCCAGATAAGTGTTATCAGATCCTGGACCTAGGCTCTAATCCCCCCACTACATTTGAGGGGGGTGTTGGAAGAATCACAACACCTCTATTGAATCCATAATTTCCACCCTGGGGATCTTAGTTACTAGTTTGGAAAGTTTACAAGTATCTTTGGTTTACAGAGGATCCAGCTATATCAAGTTGTCAAAGCAGGAAAACTCCTTTGTCAGGGATAGTGGTTCACTAGGGACCAGGTTCAACAGAAATTTCCTCACCTCATGGGGGTTCTACATGAAATGGGGACCATTACTTCCTAAGGAGGGAGGAGTGATCTAGGTGGATATTGGTGGCCACCTGCCTATTCCACCTAGACCTCCAGTCAGTTTCATCTTTTTCCGGTTTATTGCAGTATTTAACATTTTTAGTAGTTTTCTGGGTCCCGAACTTCTGGAGCAGTTTTAACCCACTTAACGGCATTTTTTTTTAGGTCTGCAACAGGCCCATGCCAACGTTCCTACCAAAAACCTTGTAGTACTTGAAGATATCTTTCCAACAAGGTATCTTACGTGGAAAACGGAGATAATATTACCAAGTTACAACCTTAGGAATTTAGTTGCCCAACTAACACCAACGGTGCCCACAAACTCTTGGAGTTCCATATCCTAGGGTTAGGATTTTGTTTGCTTATGGTTTTTCCTTATTTCTCAATAATAAATAGGCCCTTGAGACTTATTGTAACATAGTTTAGAGGCATGTAGTGGCCACATCTCTTCTCAAATATAAGCTACCATCGCCAGAGCTAGTTTTATTTCCATTCTGTTTGTAAACATATTTCAATATTTGATATTAATGAAATGAAGTGATATTTCTGTTGCATCTCCGTATTTGTGGTTATATCTATAATTTTTTGCATTCTTGTTTAAGTTCGGATCAGTGGTATCAGGTCCTGGACCCAGGTTCAATTCCCCCAAGCTGTGTTTGAGGGGGGGTGTTGTAGGAATCACCGCACCCCTATGGAATCTGTAATTTCCACCCTGGGGATCCTAGTTATCGATTTGGAAAGTTTACCAATACCTACGGATTTATAGAGGATCCAGCTATATCTTGTTGTCAAAGGAGGCAATCTCCTTCACCAAGGCAAGTAGTTCACCAAGGACTAAGTTCAACAGAAATTTCCTCACCTCATCGAGGCTCTGCATGCAATGGGGCCCACTGCTTCCTAAGGAAGGAGGACTGATCTAGGTAGATATTGGTGGCTGCCTGCCTATTCCACCTAGACTTCTAGTCGATTTCATATGTTTCTTTATTTTCTACAGCATTTACCATCTTTAGCAGTCTTCCGGACCCTTAACTTCTAGAGCAGTTTTGACCCCCTAAATGGTGTTTTTTTTAGGTCCGCAATAAGCCCATTGCCATTAGCAAGGGTATGTTGCAAATCTTGTAGTTCTCGGAGATATCTTTCCAACAATGTATCATACGTGCCAAACAGAGATAATATTACCAAGTTACAACCGCAGGAAGTTGTTTTCCCAACTAACCCTAGTGGGGTCTACAAACTCTTGGTGTTCCATCTCCTGGGGTTAGGGTTTTGGTTGTTTAGGGTTTTCCCTTGTTGTTCAATAATAAATATGCCCTTGATCCTCATGGTAACACATTTTAGAGGAATGTAGCCACCACATCTCTTCTTAGAGATAAGCTAACATCACCTGAGCTAGTTTTTTGTCCATTTTGTTCGTATGCATATTTCACTATTTGATATTAATGAAATGAAGTGTCATTTTTGCTCCATATTTGTATTTATGGTTATATATTTAATTTATTGCTTTCTTGTTTATGTTCAAATCAATGGTATCAGAGCCTGGACCCAGGTTCGATTCCCCCCAAGCTGCGTTTGAGGGGGGTTGGTTGAGGAATCACCGCACCTCTACGGAATCCATAATTTCCACCCTCAGGATCCTAGTTATCGGTTTGGAAATTTTACCAGTACCTGCAGGTTTATAGAGGATCCATCTATATCGATTTGTCGAAGCAAGCCAACTCCTTCACCAACGCAAGTTGTTCACCAGGGACCAGGTTCAACAGAAATTTCCTCACCTCATCGAGGCTCTACACGCAATGTGGACGATTTCTTCCTAAGCAGGGAGGACTGATCTAGGTGGATATTTGTGGCCACCTACCTATTCCACCTAGACCTCCAATCGGTGTCATCTGTTTCCTTTTTTATTTCAGCATTTACTATTTTTATCAATTTTCCGGGACTTGAACTTCTGGAGCAGTTTTGACCCCCTAAACAGCATCTTTTTGAGGTTTGTTGTAGGTTCACACTCAAATTTGGGAGACTACTACAAATCTTGTAGTACTTTGAGAGATCTTTCCAACAAGGTATCGTACATGCCAAACGGAAATAATATGACCAAGTTACGACCCTGGGAAGTTGGTTGCCCAACTAAACACAACGGGGCCTACAAACTCTTGGTGTTCCATCTCCTGGGGTTAGCGTTTTGGTTGTTTAGGGTTTTCCCTTCTTGTTCAATGATAAATAGGCCCTTGAGACTCATTATAACAAAGATTAGAGGCATATACCCGCCACATCTCTTCTCAGAGATAAGCTACCATCGCCTGAGCTAGTTTTATTTTCATTCTTTTTGTAAGCATATTTCAGTGTTTGATATTAATGAAATGAAGTGTTATTTGTGTTGCATCTTTTTCACAGGGGCTTCACTGGAAGAGCAATACCATACCACGTGGGTTCAGATTCAAGGATATATATTGAGGGGAAAATGACATAATATATTGGGGCATATATAGGGAGTAAAGGGTTTTTATATTGGAAGGCATAAAAGATGGACCTCAAATCTAATGAAAAAATATAAAGGGGTATTAAAAAGGTTAATTAAAAGATGGATACCTACAATATCTAGTGAAAGTAGGGGTTTTTTAAATTAGGAAGGCGTATTGGGTTCGTATTGGTAGGGGTTAAATAATGTGATTTTTAGAGATATTTTCCAATATGTAGTCAAATTATTCCACGAACGCATGTGATATGTCAAAGGTTCATTGAGTGAAGCCCTCGTGATCTCTATATTTATGGTTATATCTATGATTTGTTACGTTCCTGTTTAAGTTCAGATCAGTGGTATCAGATCCTGGACACAGGTTCGATTCCCCCGAGTTGCGTTTGATGGGGGGTGTCGGAGGAATCACCGCACCTCTATGGAATCTATAATTTCCACCCTGGGTATCCTAGTTACCGGTTTGGAAAGTTTACTAGTACCTGCAGGTTTACATAGGATCCATCTATATCAAGTTGTTAAATTAGGTCAACACCTTCACAAGGGCAAGTGCTTCACTAGGGACCAGGTTCAACAGAAATTTCCTCACCTCATGGAGGCTTTGCACGCAATGGGGACGATTGCTTCCTAAGGAGGGAGGACTATCCAGGTGGATATTGATGGCCACTTGTCTATTCCACCTAGACCTCCAGTCAGTTTCATCTGTTTCCTTGTTTATTGCATCATTTACTATTTTTAGCAGTTTCCAGTGTCCTAAACTTCCGGAGCAGTTTGGACCCACTAAATGGCATTTTATTAGATCTTCAATATCCCCATAGCCATAAGTAGTGGTCTATCGCGAATTGGATAGTACTCAGAGAAATCTTTCCAATAAGGTATCGTTCACACCAAACTGAGATAATATGACCAAGTTACGAACCTCATAAGTTAGCTTCCCAACTAACCCAAACGAAGCCCACAAACTCTTGGCATTCCATCTCCCGGGGTTAGGGTTTTGGTTGTTTAGGGTTTTCCCTTGTTGTTCAATAATAAACATGCCCTTGATCCTCATTGTAACACATTTTAGAGGCATGTAGCCACCACATCTCTTCTTAGAGATAAGCTAACATCACCCAAGCTAGTTTTCTTTCCATTTTGTTCGTAAGCATATTTCAGTATTTGATATTAACGAAACGAAGTGTTATTTCTATTGTATCTTTGTATTTATGGTTATATCTGTAATTTGTTGCATTCCTGTTTAAGTTCAGATCTGTTGTATCAGAGCCTGGACCCAGGTTCGATTCCCCTGAGCTACGTTTGAGAGGGGGTGTTGGAGGAATCACCGCACCTCTATGGAATCCGTAATTTCCACCTTAGGGATCCTAGTTACCAGTTTCGAAAGTTTACCAATACCTACAAGTTTATAGAGGATTCAGCGATATCGAGTTGTCAAAGCTGGCCAAATCCTTCACCAAGGCAAGTGGTTCACCAGGGACAAGGTTCAATAGAGATTTCCTCACCTCATGGAGGCTCTACACGCAATGGGTACCATTGCTTCCTGAGGATGGGGGGTTGATCCAGGTTGATATTGGTGGCTACCTACCTATTCCACCTAGACATCCAATCGGTTTCATATGTTTCCTTGTTTATTGCAGCATTTACTATTTTTAACAATTTTCCGGGTCCTAAACTTTGGGAGCAGTTTTGACCCCCTAAAAGTTGTTTTTTGAAGTCCGCAGTAAACTTGTATCCACAAGCATGGACCTACCTTAATTCTTGTAGTACTCATAGAGATATTTCGAACAAGGTATCATATGCGTCAAACGAAGATAATATGACCAAGTTATGACCCTGGCAAGTTGGCTACCCGACTGACCCAAACAGAGCCCACAAACTCCTTGTGTTCTATCTCCTGGGATTAGGGTTTTGGTTGTTTATAGTTTTCCCTTGTTATTTAATAATAAATAGGCCCTTGATCCTCATTGTAACTAGTTCATAGTCATGTAGCTGACACATCACTTCTCAAAGATAAGCTACCATCGCCCCAGCCAGTTTTATTTCCATTATGTTTGTAAGCATATTTCAGTATTTGATATTAATGAAATGAAGTGTTATTTTTGTTGTATCTCTATATTTATGGTTATATATGTAATTTTTTGTGTTCCTGTTTAAGTTCAGATCAGTGATATGAGAGCCTGGACCCAGGTTCGATTCCCCGAGCTGTGTTTGAGGGGGGTGTTGGAGGAATCACCACTCCTCTATGGGGATCCTAGTTTCCGGTTTGGAAATTTTACCAGTATCTACGGGTTTACAGAGGATCCAGCTATGTCGAGTTGACAAAGCAAGCCAACTCCTTCACCAGGGGAAGTGGTTCACCATGGACCTGGTTCAACATAAATTTCCTCACCTCATGGAGGCTCTGCAAGCAATGGAGACCATTGCTTACTAAGGAGATTCATCTAGGTGGCTATTGGTGGCAATCTGCCTATTCCACCTAGACCTCTAGTCAGTTTCATCTGTTTCCTTATTTATTGCAACATTTAATGTTTTTAGCTATTTTTCAGGTCCTCAACTTCCGGAGCAGTTTTGACCCATAAATGGTGTTTTTTTGAGGTCAACAATAGGTATTTAAAAATGCATAGGGGCCTATTGCAAATCAAGTATTAATTGGAGAGATCTTCCCAACAAGGTATCGTACGCGCCAAATGGAAATAACATAACCAAGTTACAACCCCGGGAAGTTGGTCGCCCAACTAACCCCAACAGGGCCCACAAACTCTATGTTCCATCTCTTGGGGTTAGGGTTTTGGTTGTTTAGGGTTTTCCCTTGTTGTTCAATATTAAATAGACCCTTGAGCCTCATTGTAACACAGTTCAGAGGCATGTAATCGCCACATCTCTTCTTAGAGATAAGCTACCATCGCCCGAGTTAGTTTTATTTCCATTATGTTTGTAAGCATATTTCAGTATTATATATTAATGAAATGAAGCGTTATTTCTACTCCATCTCTCTATTTATGGTTATTTATGTAATTTGTTTCATTCCTGATTAAGTTCGGATCAGTGGTATCAAAGCCTAGACCTAGGTTTGATTCCCCCAAGTTGCGTTTGAGGGGGTTGTTGCAGGAATCACCGCACCGCTATGGAATCTGTAATTCCCGCCCTAGGGATCCTAGTTACCATTTTGGAAAATTTACCAGTACTTTTGGGTTTACAGAGGATCCAACTATATTGATTTTTCAAAGTAGGCCAACTCCTTCACTAGGGCAAGTGGTTCACCAGGGACCAGGTTCAACAGAAATTTCCCCACCTCATGGAGGCTCTGCACGCAATGGAGACCATTGCTTCCTAAGGAGGGAGGACTGATCCAGGTGGATATTGGTGGCCACTTAGCAATTCCACCTAGACCTCCAGTCAGTTTCATCTATTTCCTTGTTTATTGCAGGATTTACTATTATTAGCATTTTTCTGTATCCTGAACTTTTGGAGCAGTTTTGACCCCCTAAACAATGTTTTTTTTAGTTCTGCAGTAGGCCCATTGCTTAATGCAAGGGCCTATCATAAGTCCTTTGGTACTCAAAGATATCTTTCCAACAAGGTATCGTATGCGCCAAACGAAGATAATATGGCCAAGTTATGACCCTGGGAAGTTGGTTGCCCAATCAACCCCAACGAGGCCCACAAACTCTCGGCGTTCTATCTCTTGAAGTTAGGGATTTTCTTGTTTAGGGTTTTCCCTTATTTTTAAATAATAAATAGGAATTGGAACCTCATTGTAACATAGTTGAGAGGCATGTATCCGCCACATCTCCTCTCAGAGATAAGCTACCATCTCCCGAGATAGTTTAATTTCCATTATGTTTGTAATCATATTTCAGTATTTGATATTAATGAAATGAAGTGTTATTTTTGTTGCATCTCTATATTTTTGGTTATCAATTTGTTGCATTCTTGTTTAAGTTCGGATCACTAGTATCAGAGCCTAGACCCAAGTTCGATTCCCCCGAGCTACATTTGACGAGGGGTGTTGGAGGAATCACCGCACCTCTATGGAATCCGTAATTTCCACCCTAGATATCTTAGTTATCAGTTTGGAAAGTTTACCAATACATGCAGGTTTAAAGATGATCCAACTATATCGAGTTGTCAAAGCATGACAACTCTTTCACCAGGGAAAGTGGTTCACCAAGGACCAGGTTAGAAATTTTCTCACCTAATGGAGGTTCTCCACACAATGGGGACCATTGCTTCGTAGGGAGGGAGGATTGATATAGGTGGATATTGGTGTCCACTTGCCTATTCCACCTAGATCTCCATTCGGTTTCATTTGTTTCTTTGTTTATTTCATCATTTACTATTTTTAGTTGTTTTCAGGGTCCTAAACTTCCAGAGCAGGTTTGACCCCCTAAGTGATGTTTTTTGAGGTCCTCAGCAAGCCCATGGTCATAGGTAGGGGCCTACCGAAAATCTTGTAGTACTTGGAGAGATCTTTCCAACAAGGTTTCCGACACACCAAATGGAGATAATAGGACCAAGTTAAGACCCTGCAAAGTTGGTTGCCCAACTAACCCCAACGAGGCCCATAAACTCTTGGCATTCAATCTCCTGGGATTAGGGTTTTTGTTGTTTAGGGTTTTTCCTTGTTGTTCAATAATAAATAATACCTTGATCCTCATTGTAACACAGTTTAGAGGCATGTGGCTGACACATGTCTTCTTAGAGATAAGCTACCATCGCTCGAGCTAGTTTTATTTACATTTTGTTTGTAAGCATATTTGAGTATTTGATATTAATGAAATGAAGTATTATTTTTGCTCCATCTCTCTATTTATGGTTATATCTTTAATTTATTGCTTTCTTGTTTATGTTTGGATTAGTGGTATCAGAGCCGGGACCCAAGTTCGATTCCCTCGAGCTATGTTTGAGGGGGGGTGTTGGAGGAATCCTCGTACCTCTATGGAATCTGTAATTTGCACCATGGGGATCCTAGTTACCGGTTTGGAAAGTTTACTAGTACCTACAGGTTTACAAAGGATCTAGCCATGTCGAGTTGACAAATCATGCCAACTCCATCACCAGGGCAAGTGGTTCACCAGGGACCAAGTTCAACAGAAATTTCCTCACATCTTGGAGGCTTTGCACGTAATGGGGACCATTACTTCCTTAGAAGGGATGACCGATCTAGGTGGATATTGGTGGCCACCTGCTTATTCCACCTAGACCTCTAGTCAGTTTCATCAGTTTCCTTGTTTATTGCAGCATTTACAATTTTTAGTAGGTTTCCAAGTCTTGAACATCTGGAGCAGTTTTGACCCCTAAACGTCATTTTTTTTAGGTCCACAGTAGGAATTTAAACATTCATAGGTGCCTATTGAAAATACTATAGTGCCCAGAGAGATATTTCCAACAAGGTATCGTATGTGACAAACGGAGATAATATGACCAAGTTACGACCACCAGGAAGTTGGTTGCCCAACTAACCCTAGCAAGGCCCACAAACTCTTTGTGTTCCATCACCAAGGGTTAGGGTTTTGGTTGTTTAAGGTTTTCCCTTGTTGTTAAATATTAAATAGGCCCTTGAGCCTCATTTTAACACAGTTCAGGGGCATGTAGCCGCCACATCCCTTCTCAAAGATAAGCTACCATCACCAGAGCTAGTTTTATTTCCCTTTTGTTTGTAAGCATATTTAAGTATTTGATATTAATGAAATGAAGTGTTATTTTTGCTCCATCACTATATTTATGGTTATATCTGTAATTTTTGCATTCTTGTTTAATTTTGGACCAGTGGCACCAGAGCCTATACCCAGGTTCGATTCCCCTGAGTTGTGTTTGAGGGGGGGTGTTGGAGGAATCACCACACCTCTATGGAATCTGTAATTTCCCCCATAGGGATCCTAGTTACAGGTTTGTAAAGTTTACCAATACATGTGGGTTTACAAAGGATCCAGCTATATCAAGTTTTCAAAGCAGGCCAACCGCTTCACCAGGGCAAGTGGTTCACTAGGGACTAGGTTCAACAGAAATTTCCTCACCTCATGGAGGCTTTGCATGCAATGGGGACCATTGTTTCCCAAGGAGGGATGACTGATCTAGGTGGATATTGGTGGCCACCTTCCTATTCCACCTAGACCTCCAGTCGATTTCATCAGTTTCCTTGTTTATTACAACATTATTTCCAGGAAAACTAGTGTCTTTTCGATCTGCTAGCCCCACTAGGATTGGCAGCGATCCTAGAAACAAACAATCAAAGCAATTTTTGATTTCCTCTATGTATGATAGATAAGAGAGAGGCAAAGGAACCAATCTCGATCTTCCTCTTAACTCCTTGCTTGATCTCTCTCCGCCTTGATAGAGCTTGCGCCTCTTCTCCTACTTATCCCACTCAGAGAATACCTGTAGAGACAAAGTAACAAAACACTATCAAAGCATCTTGATCTATTATATCATAAGCAATGCGGAATCAGAAATACATTGAACATACAATGGCATTCACAAATAAGAAGATTCACAAGTACACGATCGTATGGAGGAAAACTCAAAGAACTTTATTAAAATAGAAGGGAGAATTACAACCCAGTTGTCTGATCCAGCATCATCCTCCCAGCATCAAAGGCCTCTTCACCTCATGAAAAGCAAAATCACCGAACAATACAATGCTCTTTCTCAGATACAAACTATCAGCACTTCCTTACAAATTACAAAATTCCAACCTCTAGATCTCTCAAATGAGGGATCCATTTATAGATGTTTGCAAGGGTGTGAGTCATCTCTGGGTTTTTAATTAGTGTCATTCCACTTGTTGTTCTTGGTTCCACTTGGAGATTTCTTGGATCTCTTACTCATCCTTGGGCGAATTCAGAGAGGCAAGTGTCATAGGAGAAGTTTCTAGTAGATTCCATGAGCATCCACTTAGAAAACTGTCTTGAACATTTGTCCATTCTCGCTCATCGCACCCCACAGAAGGCCTCATCAGTATGAATCGCACCCGGCTAGTGTAGAAGTCAGTATGCATTGCACCCTGACAGTGGAGCAATCAGTATGGTCCAGTTTTGGCCAGTTCTTAGTGGTTTTTTAGATGGAACTTCTGGGCGATGATGTAATCAGTTGACCATGATCCTTTAGGGTATGAAACAACACTTTTAGGGGTTAAAGAGCCCTTGGTTTATTGACATATAAGATTGGGGTTGAAGTGCCCAAATATGTCTATAACAGTTGCCCCTAGAGCATGAGGTCGTAAATCTTTTGATGTCGGGTGAAATGCTTTATCATAAGGATCCGAGGTATTTGAACTAGAAGGTGACCTATATAAGATACAATACAATACATCATCATCATATTGTTTTCATGATCTAGCTGAGGTGAGCATTCCCATGCTTAGCTTTATAAATTCATTTTCATGTACATAGAACAGATAACCATTTGCGGTTGCAAGCTGGTGATTCTTTATATGTAGAGTCATCATCCCTAGCTTAGATGATCATCTATGTATCTTCTATGTACATTTGATGTCTTTATATTCCTGAATATATCACAGCGTGGATGGATGAAACTAGATCCGGGGTCTTCAAACTTGTTCAATCTTCGCCTGATGTACAAGTCGATCCATGTGAAAAGATGTTCTGAAGTCGAACATGGAAAGACATCGTCTGATTACAAGCCAATAATGTAAGTTGTTAACAGGCGCGAGAGGAATCATCGATAATGATAATGACCCTCAAGGTACTACAGTACAATTCACGTGGTGTGAATATATGATCTGATGTTGAACACCACGCAAAATCTTTCAGTTGAAGGCCATTGATGTAAACCTGTCGCCGGAAGTAAGAAACTTGCCATTGAGGCATGCAAGCTTCAAAGTACTGAAAGGGTTGTTTCTAAGTCAACTTCTTGGATAATGAGTTGATGTTGACAAGAAGTGACCCGTTGTAGGAGGGTCTTAATGTATCCCACATCTACGACACGAAACGAAGCAAATGATTTTTTGGAGGTGAAAACGATCTGATGATACAAGGTTCAGGAATGGCGGTCATGAAAAATGGAGGTTGAAGGTATTGTCGTGGATGAGACATTCACTGGATGGTGAATTCTTGACTGAATGACTTCTCTTGAACATATCGGCGACACTGAGATGGATTGGTAGTGTTAACCCCAAAAATGGATGGTGTGAAAGACCAATGGTGAAATGACGGTGAATGGAATAACCCAACCCGACTCAATCATGGTGATGGAGTGAAAGTGTCATGTTCAAGAGTGACCTGCTACCATAAAATTCTTCAATTTTTCTTCCCTTTTCCCCAGTCATTGCTGACCAGTACCTCTTTATTTTTGTCAAGCTTGAGGAGGATAACATGTGCTTGTTCTATAATTTTCCCTTCGGGCAAACCTGTTGATATGTTTTAGCGAGTCTAGCAACAGTGAAACTCATTCTTGTCTGGGTGGACAAGTTTGTCGGTATTGTTTTAACGATTTTAATGTCAAATACAACTCGGTCCTTTTCATGTTTAAAGAGTTTGAAAAGGGACAAAAAGGAAACTCCAGCAGTTCTTTTTCATAGCATAATCCCTTAAGTCCAAAAAAGGATAAAATAATATGAAAGGGATGACTTTTCAATCACTTTAGCGAGCCGAAAATACAAGCGCTCGAACTTTTTCGTGAGATAATCCCTCAGGTTTGAAAAATATTAAAATCTACATGAGGGATGGCGCTTTCAATTACTTTAGCGAGATAGAAAGGCCAATAGCTCGACAATATTTTCATAATTAACGAGTCTGAAAAGGGTTTAAAGAGGACTCGTTTTTTAGGAACGAGTGGTATCCAGGGTAGCAACTGGTTCCGGGTAATCTTGGAACTTCTCAAAACATGGTGATGTGAAGAGGGTGGCTAACAAGACCACTCGTCGCAGTTGTTCCTCAAAAAGGTAAACAATCAAGTGGAAGCGAATGATCGGCCAAAAGAATGGAGGTGATGGCAGGAACACAACCAAGGCTCAAAAGGTTGATATGATGGAAATCACAAAGGTTATTTACCGAGGGTGGATTCATTTTTTAACGAGCTTGAACCAGGAGAAACTATGCTCAGTGGTAGGTTTATTTTTTAACGAGCTTGAACCATGCGATAACATTGCTCATATGGAGGCGGGTTCATTTTTTAGCGAGCTTGAACCTTGCGGAAACTATGCTCAGTTTGGGAGCGAGTTCATTTTTTAATGAGCTTGAACCTTGCGGAAACTATGCTCAGTGAAGGTGAGTTCATTTTTTAGCGAGCTTGAACCTTGCGGAAACTATGCTTAGAGGTAGGTTTATTTTTTAATGAGCTTAAACCATGCGACAACATGCTCAGGGTGGTAGGTTTTTTTTTTTTTAAAGAGCTTAAACCATGCGACAACATGCTCAGTTAGATTTCTCCTTTTATGCGAACTAGAAATGACCAAACTAAAAGCTAGAAAAACTAAAAAAGCTAAGAAACTGCTGAGGTTAGGTAGGATAGTTTCATCAGCGGTTAGACAATACACTTCCTTTACTTCTTCTGTGGCACAGACAAAGGTGAATGGTGGATCAGACCGATCACTTAACCTAAGAAGTTGAAAACTTAAAATCTAAAAAGCTAGAAGCTAAAAAAATGAAATTGGTCATTTTTTGCTTGCATAAAAAAGTTTGCATGCCCCCAAGCATCGAGAAAAGGAGAGTCTCCAGGTAACCATATGGAAATCACTGCAGTTAAGCAGGATTATTTTTGTCAGCAAATCCAACGAAACACTTCCTTGGCTTTGTCCATCAAATAGACAAAGGTGAATGGTGTGAGATAACACTTCCAATCAAATAACCTACAGGGAAACCTATCTTTTCAGTTGGGTTCGTCCGCCAAATGGACAAGGGTGCATGCCCCCTAAGCTTCGTTACATTCACCAGACTACTCGTGGTAATTAGGTGGATGGAATGAAGGTTGAAGAGACACTCTTGATGCAAAAGGACCATTTAGGGGTGATGTTTGACTTGGAGCTGTGTTTGAACCGGGAAATGAAAGTTGGTCAATAAGCTGGACAATTTTTCCTTCATGTGGGAAACACATCACTCGAAAGAGTGTTGAAACAATAGCCTCCATGTTGTAAACATAGTCACGCCCAAGGAGTAGATTGTAATCTAATGGCCCTTGGGCTACCATTACGTTCAAGTGAATGGTTTTCCTTCTCAAAGTAATTGGTAACTTAGGCAGGATCCCTAACGGTCTGCTGGTTCCTTTGTTAAAGCCTGAAAAATTTTGTGTAACAAGCATAAGCGATGGTGAACCAAGCGCTTTCCAGGCAGTTGAGGAAAGGATGCTCATTGATGCCCCTTCATCTATGATAGCGCCAGACACGATCATTTTGTAAACTTGCACTATGATTCGGAAAGGCACGTAAGACGGAAGGCGAGATGTTGCTAGTCGATTCCAATCAAAGGAAGCGACTAGAGTGCTTGGAGGGGGTACCGAGTAAATGATTGTATGAAACCCTTGAGTAGCGAGAACTGGGGGATTCACTTCCTATTGTGAAGGAATGGGTGGATTTCCCCCAAGTTCATCGGACTCTGAAGTGACAAAAAGAATTTGAACGGTATCATTCTCACTTTCTTTGGAAATGGTATCATCTGAAGGTGGACCTTCTGAAGGTAAAACTGGGTCGACTGCCATTTCAACCTATTGACTTTGGTCCGGTATGGATTCAGAAGATTCACTTTCAATGATAGGTGCTTCGACCGACGGTTGAGTTATGTCAGTCGGTTTTTCAACTAGATGCTGCTTGGTTGCCCCCTTGCTGAATTGGCTTCTTCTTCTTCTTCTCCTTCCCTTTCTTCTTCTTCTCAGCCACTTGGTTACTAGCATCACTATCTTCACCAAGCAAAGAGGAAGAAGGGGAGGGAGAAACGAATGAAGAAGAAGGAAAAGGGTCAACTTCAGTATCAACTGGTTGTTGATTCGATTGCGGGGATCCACACTATCAAAATGGTCAGAGTTCTTCTTAATATTTGATGATGTAGAAGATATCATATGTCAGGTTTCCACTATGGCCACTTCCGCCCGATTACTTGGAGGTGGGAGGGAAAAAGTACCCATTAAGGAAGGGTCTTTTAGGATAACTACTCCGACATCCAGTAGCTTGAGAACTTCCATGGATCAATGGAATGATTCCAGTAGCTTGTGAACTATTGGGGAAAAAGGTTAGTTGGTCAACGATTGTAATTCCACCTTGGAAGGGAAATGCAATCTTTCTAAAATATGTCGACACAATGGCAACCATAGCATAAATCGAGGGCCTTCCCAGTAATATATTGTAGTCAAGGTTTCCATCAATGACCTCGACTTCAATTTCTACTGTCTTGCCCCCTAGTTCAACTTGCAAGTTACTTAAAATCCCATATGGCGTGTATGTTCTTCCATCGAATGCCTTTAATGTCGTTGATGATCGCGACAAGGGTGGTGAACCTAAAGTTTTCCAGCAACTCATTGACATAATACAGGTAGATGCCCCCTCATCAATGATTGTTCGATGAACAGTTTTATTGAGGGATTTTACTTGTATAAGGAAAGCGATTTGGGCCGGTAACTGAGGTGTATATCCTTTATGGTTAAAGGCCACAAGATTGGAATCCACTGGGTCAATCCCACCTATTTCTGATAACAAAGCCTGCTTTTGGGAGGGGCAATTTTGTAGGACTTCAAGTGTCGACATAGCGGATGGCGATTGAGCCAAATCCTCCACTATATTATAATTCTATGCAGCTCGTGCAGGAGGATTAAATGTCGATTTATGAATGTCTCCCTTTGGTGGCTTTATTATTAATTCAGGAATGATGGGCGGAACAAATTCAGGTGAAGTTGTGGTCGAACTACTGGGTTGATATGTAGCTTTGTTGTTCGACGATGGTGGATTCCCATAATCTTTATTATATCAATGCATCATTTTGTTGTTTTGAGATGAATAGCATAAGCCCTTGGGATGGGTAAGCTTGATCGATAGCAACCAGATTGGTTTCTGGGTTCGGAAATGGATCTGTCAACACCGCTAAGGTATTTGAAGTCGTTAAAAATTTCGCAACCTTAGCTCGATGTGGACAATCTTTCATCCAATGCTCGTCGTCGCATATGAAACATGGATAACGAGGTTTCTTTTGCCCAGTAGGTTTTTCAGAATATTTTTCAAGAGTTGCATTCTCCTGTTTCTTCTTATTATTTTTCTCTTTCTTCTTGCCCCCTGGTTGCTTTGGATTCTTGCCCTTGTCATATGACATGGCATTAATCTCCAAGGCAAGAGGTTTGTCATTTGCTTTTTAACTAGAAATTGCAAGGGATTTTTTAGATGGAGCCTTTGCGGTTTGCGTGCTTGAGACACCGATGACACCATCACCGGTGTGAGAGTCCCTGTTTGATTTAGAAGTGGGTGGAACGGAAAATTCTGGTCTAGGAGCGTCAAAAATTTTGTCGTAGAGTGTGCCAGACTGAGTATAGATCAAGTCTAAATATTGGGCACGAGTAATGACTTGCTCTTCAGTGACAACTCCTCCTTTTTCCACGTCCTCTATTATAGAAGGCAATAAGGACTTAATAAACCATTCAGCTAAAAGCTGATCAGGAACATACATCTTTACCATTCGACGACGACGTTGCCACTCATGAATATGATCAGATATGTGAGTGGCCGTGGTCTGTTTAAAATTGGTAAGGAGTTCTGTTCCTGTTTCATACCTTATGGGTAACTGAAAATAGGTTAAAAAGGTAGTGGCAAGGGTGTTGAAGTTATCGAACA
This sequence comes from Pinus tabuliformis, assembly GCA_031772625.1. NCBI lineage: Eukaryota > Viridiplantae > Streptophyta > Pinopsida > Pinales > Pinaceae > Pinus > Pinus tabuliformis. Next base: position 1,936,913,375 of record CM062818.1, on the reverse strand, counting down.
AAGCTCTAGGCAATTCAATATACCATTTCGCTGCCGGACCAGTGAGCGTTCTCTGAAAAAGGCGAAGCCTAATCGAATCATCATTCAGGGTGTTAGATGAACACCACAAATGAAAAGTCATTACATGATTCGATGGATCTTCACCTGGATTTCCCTTGAATTTAGGAATATCGGAGGGAAGTTTATGAGGAATTGTTGGCCACCAAGGGGCATAAGCAATTGGATCATTAGTCAGCCGGTTCAAATCCGGTAATTCTAGAGTTGCTACAAAAGGAAACTATTGATTCAGGTTAGGCGAAGCATACCCAAGATAAGATGGAATCGCCTAAGCAGTAGGTCTTTGCATACCAGCATAATGTACTTAATGCTGGTAACTTTGATAAGGTTGTTGGACATAACCATTATAGTATGGTTGTTGATAACCGTTTTGAAAATGCGGTTGTCCATTACCTACAAAACCTTGTTGCTCGGGTCCTTGGTAGGTTTGTTGGAATTGCGGTTGTTGGTATTGGACCAGCCATGGTTGTTAGAACATTTGTTGTTGCCCAATACTGGAAGATTGACCAAGATGTGGAGTGATCGTACCCGTTTTTTGAGCCTAAGTCGTTCCAGGTAAGGAAGCACTAACCTGAGGTTGTGATTAAGCCGTAGAGACAAGTGGTTGTTGTATTGCAACCTGAGAGACTTGAAGTTGACACACAATAGGCAGTGCTTGTACTTGCAACACAGTCATAATAGCGGGTGTAGTGGGAATATTCGACACAGGTTGGGTCGGTTGTATTGAATATACAACCCTTGGCTTTTGAGATAGTATTGGTACCCAACCGCTGGATGTAATTCCAATTTGACCTGAATTTTGTTGTAAACTCTCATATGGTTGCTCTCCAGGCAGGAAGAATGAAAAAGCATACTGCCCTCCATATGGCGGTAGTCCAGTGTTCAAAGGATATATCGGTCTTTGAACACTGGTCTGCCCAAATTGATACTAGCATGCTGGATCAACTTGTTGAGTTTCAACATAAGAAATACCAGATGGGACTCCGGATGAACAAATAGGAAAAGACCATGTCGTCAAAACAGCCCCTGAATGGACTTCAGCTATTGATTGGTAACTAGCTGGGATAGATGGTATACCAACAAACATTGTAGGAATGACAGCAGGAGGCTCTACCGTAGCTGTATTAGATGATACAGTCCTAGATGTTGATGATTTCTCAGACATATTTAGTCTATCCAAAAAATAGACCATATCACTGATGATACCACTGATCCGGATTTAAACAGGAACGCAATAAAATACAGCGATAACCATAAAGACAGATATGCAGCGGAAATAATACTTCATTTCATTACTGTAAAATACTGAAATATGCTTACAAATAGAAATAGAAATAACCCAGCTAGGGCGATGGTAGCTTATCTCTGAGAAGAGATGTGTCGGCTACATGCCTCTGAACTATCTTACAATGAGGCTAGAAGGCCTATTTATTGTTGAGAAACAATGGAAAACCCTTAACATTCCAAAACCTAACCCTAGAAGATGAAACGCCAAACTATGGGCCCCGTTTGGGTAAATTGGTACATCAACTTCCCGGGGTCGTAACTTTGGCATACGATCTCCGTTTTACGCGCATGATAGCCCGTTGGAAAGATCTCTCTGAGGACTACAACGGAAAAGACAATTTTTTATCAAAAATATCGTAGAGCTAGATTTCCCAAAAAACGTCGTTTAGGGCCTCAAAACGGCTCCGGAAGTTTAGGACCCGAAAAACTGCTAAAAATAGTAAACTGCGCTATAATTAAGGAAACTGAAAATGTTGAGAGGAACAATGGTGGGGGTCCAGGTGGACTTGGCAGGTGGCCACCAATATCCACCTGGATCATTCCTCCCCCCTTAGGAAGCAATGGTCCCCATTGCGTTGAGTTCCTCCATGAGATGGGGAAACTTTTGCTGAACTTGGTCCCTGGTGAGCCACTTGCCATTGTGAAGGAGTTGGCCTGCTTTGACAACTCGATACAGTTGAATATTCTATTGGCGAGTATTTTTTATCTGTGTGTCCATGATTCGATCAATTCCAGCTTGTTCCATGCAATCTGGATTTAATTCTGTGGGTGTGAGCTGTTCTGCAATGTCGGATGTATCTAGCAATGGTGGAAAGTATGGTCGCAGGCGGTCCACATTCAACACTGGGTGCAGGCCAAGGAATGGGGGAATGCTGAGTTCAAATGCATTGTCTCCCACAGCCTTAGTAATGGTGTAGGGACCATATCGGAGTGGTCTCAGTTTCCGATAGGCTCCAGTAAGGCGTTCCTTTTGCAAATGCAACCAGACTTTGTCGCCCACCTGAAACTTGTGTGGCACCCGATGTTGATCATGTCGCTGCTTGTACTTGCCATTTGATTTCTCCAGAATGTCATGGACCTGCTGGCGAATATGTTGGATGTGTTCAATGAAGCTGGTTGCCTTGTCTGTTTCGGACTGGACATGAGTTGAATCTGTGTGAGTAGCTGCAAGTGGCATGGCCACATCAATGGGGCATAGTGGTTGGAATCCCAAGCCCACCTGAAAAGGGCTATGGCCAGTCGAGCTATGAAGAACTCAGTTGTAGCTGTGTTGAACATAGGGGAGGCTCTCGTCCCATGTGCGTGGATGCTTTGAGTTGTACATGCGCAGAATGTGTACAATCATCCTATTGACAACCTCTGTCTGGCCATCAGTTTGAGGATGGAAAGCTGTGGATTTAGTGAGTTTGGTGTCTAGCATTGACCAGAGGCTGGACCAAAATGAACTGAGAAATCGACTGTCCCGATCTAAGATGATAGACTGTGGGATCCCAAAGTGCACCCACACTCGTTCGAAGAAGAGTTTAGAAGTGACTTCTACTTTGATATTCTTCTTGCAGGCTGCCATAATGGCCATCTTCGAGAACCTGTCGACGACCACAAAAACACAATCATTTCCATGCTTAGTGGAAGGAAGGCCTGACATGTAATCCATGGAGATGGATTCCCAAGGTTGACTAGGGGTAGGCAGCGGGTTATAGAGGCCTTGCTTCTTAATGGTCGGTTTGGCAATGGCACAAGCAGTACATGATCTGATATACTTCCCGACATCTTGTCGAAGATTCGGCCAATAGAAATACGTTTGCAGTACTGCCACCGTTTTCTCGACCCCGAAATGCCCAGCAGTTCGACTATAGTGTGCTTCCCAAATCATCTTGGCACGCTCGCTTGAAGGAACACAAAGGTGACCCAGGTGGCATAATAGGGCATCCTGGAGGTGAAAATCTGGAACATGCCGCCCCTCCAAGAGTGTCTGGTATGTGTGGCCAAATTCTGGGTCGCTTTTGTAGAGAAGTGGCCAATCAGAAGTCTCGTGCCCACAAGAGTTGAGCACAGTGGTTAACGCCATGATCGGTGGTCGACTGAGGCAATCTACAACAATATTGGTGCTACCCTTCTTATATTTGATATTCAAATGGAACTGCTGCAGGTATGTAGACCACTTCTGATGGCGATCATTCTGCAATTTCCCTTGGGTCTGTATGAACTGGAGGGGTCGGTGGTCTGTGTGGATGACCGTTTCCTTCGCCAAAATGTAATGCTTCCATTGTCGGCAGGCCTGCACAATGGAATACATCTCTTTATCATAAGTGGGATACTTCCGGACTGTGTCTGAAAGTGTTTCACTGTGATATGCCACTGGATGCCCATGTTGAGTAAGGACTGCCCCAATAGCATAGTCAGAGGCATCTGTCTCGACCTCAAATGGTTGTTGTAAATCTGGTAATGCAAGCACTGGTGTCGTGCAGAGGCGATCTTTCAACTCTATGAATGCCTTCTGTTGAGATTCAGACCAAAAGAACTTTGCTTTCGCTCCTCCCTTGGTGACCTAACTTAAGGGCCAAGTGATATGAGAGAACCCCAACACGAATCTGCGGTAGAAGTTGGCAAGACCTAGAAAGCTGCGGAGCTCTATCAAAGTGGTTGGAGATGGCCAATCCCAAATGACTTGGATCTTGGCTGGATCCACATGCACCCCCTGTTCATCAATAATGTATCCTAGATACTAAACCTGGGTCATGCCAAAAGTGCATTTCTCCAAATTGGCACATAGCTTGTGTTGCCGCAGTGTTTGGAGAACCTGTCGGATGTGGTGGAGGTGCTCTTCCCAACTCTGGCTGAAGATCAGAATGTCATCCAAGTATACCACTACAAATGAGTTGGTGAATGGCCGCAAGATGTCATCCATTAGCCTCATGAAGGTTGCAGGAGCATTCGTCAATCCAAAAGGCATAACCAACCATTCGAAAAGGCCCTCCTTGGCTTTGAAGGCAGTCTTCCACACATCAGAGGGTTCGATTGGTACCTGGTGATATCCTGACTTTAGATCGATCTTGCTAAAATATTTTGCCCCCTTTAGTTGGTCCAAGAGGTCATCAATCCGCGGGATCGGGTACCTATTACGGACAGTGATCTTGTTCAGTGCCCGATAGTCAATACAGAGTCTCCAAGTCCCATCCTTCTTCTGTACCAACACGATCGGGCTCCCACAAGGCGATGAACTTGGACGGATGTGACCTTTCTGCAGCAGCTCCTAAATCTGCCTCTTGATTTCATCGTTCTCCAGAACGGAGCGCCGATAAATTGGTCCATTGGGTAGCGGCGCACTTGGGGTCAGATCGATGGAGTGCTTGACCTGACAGTGCAGAGGGACCCCTGTGGGGGAGGTGAAGATGTCCTTGTATTCCTCCACGACCTTGTCCATCTGTAGTTGTCGTGCAGAAGGGCCCTGCCTGGAGGCTGTGGCCACCGTCTTCTTCTTTCCTTGAGGGCGTATCATCAGGAAAACAAATTTCCCGGTTTTGGAAATGAGCTTACTGCATTATTTTGCAGTAATCAAAGAGATGGCAGTAGATGGTGCTACCTCTGGTATCCTGTACAACTTGTTTCCCAATGTAATAATAACAGCATGGGGCCTTGATTCATACACAGCATGTCGCTTCCACAAGTATGGTTGCCCTAATAATACATCACAAACTTCAAGGGGAGCAATGTCACACAATACCTCATCCGTGAAGGGCTTGATGTTGTATGGAAGGCGACACTGCTGGCTCACACGAAGATCCCGTCCTTGGTGAAGCCACCCGATGGTGTATGGTTGTGGATGTGTTGTGGTTGGTAAGCCCAACCGCTTCACGACCTCTGCTGAAATGAGGTTCTTTTGGCTCCCGCTACCGACAATGAACTGTAGTGGGGAGCCCTTTACCCACATCTGGGAGTGGAAGAGACGCTCCTCCTCCTCTGGATCTTCGGGTTCATTTTTCTGGACCTTGGCGGTAGCAACAGTGGCTTTGGGATCTGCATCAATGATCTACTTCCCTTTGTCATTCCCCTTGTCAGGTTCTGACTCAGAGTCGGAACATGCATCTGATTCTGAAACCTTTAGCTCAGCCACCAGTGACTGCTTGGCCCGACACTCACTTGTGTTGTGAGTGGAGCTCTTATGGAACTCACACCATTTTCCCGTGTCCTTTTTCGGCTTCGCGGCACTATTCTTTGCTTGCAGCTTTGGCGGGTTGTCTTGGGCTGCCCCGCCTTGGCTTTGTCCATTGTTCTGTGGTTTAGGGGCACCTTTCCCTTGCTTCTGATTCACAGATCCAAAGTCTCGCTTCCTTTGTTTAAACTTCTGCTCGATCTTGACGGCATATCGATATGTTGTGCCAAGTGAGGAGATGTTCAGGAATTCTATTTCTTCCTGGATGTAATTATGCAGGCAGCCGCGATATTTGAGTATCAAATGCTGCTCCGTATCCTTGATTCCAAACTTTGTGCGAAGGGTATGGAAAAGATTGGTGAACTCCGGCACGTCTTGGTCCCTTCCCTGCCGCAGCGTGGTCCACTTTATGTATTCATCCTCATAGCTTCCAACAGGGTAGTACTGCTCCTTGATGGCATCTCGGAATGAATTCCAGGTGGGTGCGGCTGAAAATAGTGAGCCGGTATTTTCATCCTTCTGTTGGCAGTAGGTTTCCCACCAGTCTTTGACGTGGGGGGCTGCTTTGAGAAGAGCAAAAACAATATTTTCCTGACTCGAAAATTCATGAACAGAAAAATAACCCTCCAGCAGATTTAACCATTTATCTACGGCATCCGCGTCTATCTGACCCTCGAATATGGGGATTTCAAAATTAACTTGTACCTTAAAGGGCGTGGCATTTCCAGAGTAGCTGCTGGAAGCCGATGCGTCGCCTCTAGGTAGCCGCTGAAGGATCTGGGCAAAACTATCCATCATCGCGTTCCGTTGTCGCTCGAGGGCTTCTTCGAGCAAGATTTTGATAGGATCTCCTGCCCCCTCGTCTTTCTTCTCATCCGCCATGGGAGGTCGTCGGGATTTGCGAGGCTGGTCTCGCAAAGGTTCGACCAGTTCAAGCCCTAACTTCTTATATCCCAACCTCGTTGGGGACATGCAAAGAAAAACAGAGAAAAAACAGACCGCTCTGATACCACTGATCCGGATTTAAACAGGAACGCAATAAAATACAGCGATAACCATAAAGACAGATATGCAGCGGAAATAATACTTCATTTCATTACTGTAAAATATTGAAATATGCTTACAAATAGAAATAGAAATAACCCAGCTAGGGCGATGGTAGCTTATCTCTGAGAAGAGATGTGTCGGCTACATGCCTCTGAACTATCTTACAATGAGGCTAGAAGGCCTATTTATTGTTGAGAAACAATGGAAAACCCTTAACATTCCAAAACCTAACCCTAGAAGATGAAACGCCAAACTATGGGCCCCGTTTGGGTAAATTGGTACATCAACTTCCCGGGGTCGTAACTTTGGCATACGATCTCCGTTTTATGCGCATGATAGCCCGTTGGAAAGATCTCTCTGAGGACTACGACGGAAAAGACAATTTTTTATCCAAAATATCGTAGAGCTAGATTTCCCAAAAAACGTCGTTTAGGGCCTCAAAACGGCTCCGGAAGTTTAGGACCCGAAAAACTGCTAAAAATAGTAAACTGCGCTATAATTAAGGAAACTGAAAATGTTGAGAGGAACAATGGTGGGGGTCCAGGTGGACTTGGCAGGTGGCCACCAATATCCACCTGGATCATTCCTCCCCCCTTAGGAAGCAATGGTCCCCATTGCGTTGAGTTCCTCCATGAGATGGGGAAACTTTTGCTGAACTTGGTCCCTGGTGAGCCACTTGCCATTGTGAAGGAGTTGGCCTGCTTTGACAACTCGATACAGTTGAATATTCTATTGGCGAGTATTTTTTATCTGTGTGTCCATGATTCGATCAATTGCAGCTTGTTCCATGCAATCTGGATTTAATTCTGTGGGTATGAGCTGTTCTGCAATGTCGGATGTATCTAGCAATGGTGGAAAGTATGGTCGCAGGCGGTCCACATTCAACACTGGGTGCAGGCCAAGGAATGGGGGAATGCTGAGTTCAAATGCATTGTCTCCCACAGCCTTAGTAATGGTGTAGGGACCATATCGGAGTGGTCTCAGTTTCCGATAGGCTCCAGTAAGGCGTTCCTTTTGCAAATGCAACCAGACTTTGTCGCCCACCTGAAACTTGTGTGGCACCCGATGTTGATCATGTCGCTGCTTGTACTTGCCATTTGATTTCTCCAGAATGTCATGGACCTGCTGGCGAATATGTTGGATGTGTTCAATGAAGCTGGTTGCCTTGTCTGTTTTGGATTGGACATGAGTTGAATCTGTGTGAGTAGCTGCAAGTGGCATGGCCACATCAATGGGGCATAGTGGCTGGAATCCCAAGCCCAACTGAAAAGGGCTATGGCCAGTCGAGCTATGAAGAACTCGGTTGTAGCTGTGCTGAACATAGGGGAGGCTCTCGTCCCATGTGCGTGGATGCTTTGAGTTGTACATGCGCAGAATGTGTACAATCATCCTATTGACAACCTCTGTCTGGCCATCAGTTTGAGGATGGAAAGCTGTGGATTTAGTGAGTTTGGTGTCTAGCATTGACCAGAGGCTGGACCAAAATGAACTGAGAAACCGACTGTCCCGATCTGAGATGATAGACTGTGGGATCCCAAAGTGCACCCACACTCGTTCGAAGAAGAGTTTAGCAGTGGCTTCTGCTGTGATATTCTTCTTGCAGGCTGCCATAATGGCCATCTTCGAGAACCTGTCGACGACCATAAAAACACAGTCATTTCCATGCTTAGTGGAAGGAAGGCCTGACATGTAATCCATGGAGATGGATTCCCAAGGTTGACTAAGGGTAGGCAGCAGGTTATAGAGGCCTTGCTTCTTAATGGTCAGTTTGGTAATGGCACAAGCAGTACATGATCTGATATACTTCCCGACATCTTGTCGAAGATTCGACCAATAGAAATACTGTTGCAGTACTGCCACCGTTTTCTCGACCCCGAAATGCCCAGCAGTTTGACTATAGTGTGCTTCCCAAATCATCTTGGCACGCTCGCTTGAAGGAACACAAAGGTGACCCAGGTGGCATAACAGGGCATCCTGGAGGTGAAAATCTGGAACATGCCGCCCCTCCAAGAGTGTCTGGTATGTGTGGCCAAATTCTGGGTCGCTTTTGTAGAGAAGTGGCCAATCAGAAGTCTCGTGCTCACAAGAGTTGAGCACAGTGGTTAACGCCATGATCGGTGGTCGACTGAGGCAATCTGCAACATTATTGCTGCTACCCTTCTTATATTTGATATTCAAATGGAACTGCTGCAGGTATGTAGACCACTTCTGATGGCGATCATTCTGCAATTTCCCTTGGGTCTGTATGAACTAGAGGGGTCGGTGGTCTGTGTGGATGACCGTTTCCTTCCCCAAAATGTAATGCTTCCATTGTCGGCAGGCCTGCACAATGGAATACATCTCTTTATCATAAGTGGGATACTTCTGGACTGTGTCTGAAAGTGTTTCACTGTGATATGCCACTGGATGCCCATGTTGAGTAAGGACTGCCCCAATAGCATAGTCAGAGGCATCTGTCTCGACCTCAAATGGTTGTTGTAAATCTGGTAATGCAAGCACTGGTGCCGTGCAGAGGCGATCTTTCAACTCTATGAATGCCTTCTGTTGAGATTCAGACCAAAAGAACTTTGCTTTCGCTCCTCCCTTGGTGACTTGACTTAAGGGCCAAGTGATATGAGAGAACCCCAACACGAATCTGCGGTAGAAGTTGGCAAGACCTAGAAAGCTGCGGAGCTCTGTCAAAGTGGTTGGAGATGGCCAATCCCAAATGACTTGGATCTTGGCTGGATCCACATGCACCCCCTGTTCATCAATAATGTATCCTAGATACTGAACCTGGGTCATGCCAAAAGTGCATTTCTCCAAATTGGCACATATCTTGCGTTGCCGCAGTGTTTGGAGAACCTGTCGGATGTGGTGGAGGTGCTCTTCCCAACTCTGGCTGAAGATCAGAATGTCATCCAAGTATACCACTACAAATGAGTTGGTGAATGGCCGCAAGATGTCATCCATTAGCCCCATGAAGGTTGCAGGAGCATTCGTCAATCCAAAAGGCATAACCAACCATTCGAAAAGGCCCTCCTTGGCTTTGAAGGCAGTCTTCCACACATCAGAGGGTTCGATTGGTACCTGGTGATATCCTGACTTTAGATCGATCTTGCTAAAATATTTTGCCCCCTTTAGTTGGTCCAAGAGGTCATCAATCCGTGGGATCGGGTACCTATTACGGACAGTGATCTTGTTCAGCGCACGATAGTCAATACAGAGTCTCCAAGTCCCATCCTTCTTCTGTACCAACACGATCGGGCTCCCACAAGGCGATGAACTTGGACGGATGTGACCTTTCTGCAGCAGCTCCTGAATCTGCCTCTTGATTTCATCGTTCTCCAGAACGGAGCGCCGATAAATTGGTCCATTGGGTAGCGGCGCACTTGAGGTCAGATCGATGGAGTGCTTGACCTGACAGTGCAGAGGGACCCCTGTGGGGGAGGTGAAGATGTCCTTGTATTCCTCCACGACCTTGTCCATCTGTAGTTGTCGTGCAGAAGGGCCCTGCCTGGAGGCTGTGGCCACCGTCTTCTTCTTTCCTTGAGGGCGTATCATCAGGAAAACAAATTTCCCGGTTTTGGAAATGAGCTTACTGCATTGTTTTGCAGTAATCAAAGAGATGGCAGTAGATGGTGCTACCTCTGGTATCCTGTACAACTTGTTTCCCAATGTAATAATAACAGCATGGGGCCTTGATTCATACACAGCATGTCGCTTCCACAAGTATGGTTGCCCTAATAATACATCACAAACTTCAAGGGAAGCAATGTTACACAATACCTCATCCGTGAAGGGCTTGATGTTGTATGGAAGGCGACACTGCTGTCTCACACGAAGATCCCGTCCTTGGTGAAGCCACCCGATGGTGTATGGTTGTGGATGTGCTGTGGTTGGTAAGCCCAACCGCTTCACGACCTCTGCTGAAATGAGGTTCTTTTGGCTCCCGCTATCGACAATGAACTGTAGTGGGGAGCCCTTTACCCACATCTGGGAGTGGAAGAGACGCTCCTCCTCCTCTGGATCTTCGGGTTCATTTTTCTGGACCTTGGCGGTAGCAACAGTGGCGTTGGGATCTGCATCAATGATCTGCTTCCCTTTGTCATTCCCCTTGTCGGGTTCTGACTCAGAGTCGGAACATGCATCTGATTCTGAAACCTTTAGCTCAGCCACCAGTGACTGCTTGGCCCGACACTCACTTGTGTTGTGAGTGGAGCTCTTATGGAACTCACACCATTTTCCCGTGTCCTTTTTCGGCTTCGCGGCACTGTTCTTTCCTTGCAGCTTTGGCGGGTTGTCTTGGGCTGCCCCGCCTTGGCTTTGTCCATTGTTCTGTGGTTTAGGGGCACCTTTCCCTTGCTTCTGATTCGCAGATCCAAAGTCTCGCTTCCTTTGTTTAAACTTCTGCTCGATCTTGACGGCATATCGATATGCTGTGCCAAGTGAGGAGATGTTCAGGAATTCTATTTCTTCCTGGATGTAATTATGCAGGCAGCCGCGATATTTGAGTATCAAATGCTGCTCTGTATCCTTGATTCCAAACTTTGTGCGAAGGGTATGGAAAAGATTGGTGAACTCCGGCACGTCTTGGTCCCTTCCCTGCCGCAGTGTGGTCCACTTTATGTATTCATCCTCATAGCTTCCGACAGGGTAGTACTGCTCCTTGATGGCATCTCGGAATGAATTCCAGGTGGGTGCGGCTGAAAATAGTGAGCCGGTATTTTCATCCTTCTGTTCGCAGTAGGTTTCCCACCAGTCTTTGACGTGGGGGGCTGCTTTGAGAAGAGCAAAAACAATATTTTCCTGACTCGAAAATTCATGAACAGAAAAATAACCCTCTAGCAGATTTAACCATTTATCTACGGCATCCGCGTCTATCTGACCCTCGAATATGGGGATTTCAAAATTAACTTGTACCTTAAAGGGCGTGGCATTTCCAGAGTAGCTGCTGGAAGCCGATGCGTCGCCTCTAGGTAGCCGCTGAAGGATCTGGGCAAAACTATCCATCATCGCGTTCCGTTGTCGCTCGAGGGCTTCTTCGAGCAAGATTTTGATAGGATCTCCTGCCCCCTCGTCTTTCTTCTCATCCGCCATGGGAGGTCGTCGGGATTTGCGAGGCTGGTCTCGCAAAGGTTCGACCAGTTCAAGCCCTAACTTCTTATATCCCGACCTCGTTGGGGACATGCAAAGAAAAACAGAGAAAAAACAGACTGCTCTGATACCACTGATCCGGATTTAAACAGGAACGCAATAAAATACAGCGATAACCATAAAGACAGATATGCAGCGGAAATAATACTTCATTTCATTACTGTAAAATACTGAAATATGCTTACAAATAGAAATAGAAATAACCCAGCTAGGGCGATGGTAGCTTATCTCTGAGAAGAGATGTGTCAGCTACATGCCTCTGAACTATCTTACAATGAGGCTAGAAGGCCTATTTATTGTTGAGAAACAATGGAAAACTCTTAACATTCCAAAACCTAACCCTAGAAGATGAAACGCCAAACTATGGGCCCCGTTTGGGTAAATTGGTACATCAACTTCCCGGGGTCGTAACTTTGGCATACGATCTCCGTTTTACGCGCATGATAGCCCGTTGGAAAGATCTCTCTGAGGACTACAACGAAAAAGACAATTTTTTATCTAAAAAATTGTAGAGCTAGATTTCCCAAAAAACGTCGTTTAGGGCCTCAAAACGGCTCCGGAAGTTTAGGACCCGAAAAACTGCTAAAAATAGTAAACTGCGCTATAATTAAGGAAACTGAAAATGTTAAGAGGAACAATGGTGGGGGTCCAGGTGGGCTTGGCAGGTGGCCACCAATATCCACCTGGATCATTCCTCCCCCCTTAGGAAGCAATGGTCCCCATTGCGTTGAGTTCCTCCATGAGATGGGGAAACTTTTGCTGAACTTGGTCCCTGGTGAGCCACTTGCCATTGTGAAGGAGTTGGCCTGCTTTGACAACTCGATACAGTTGAATATTCTATTGGCGAGTATTTTTTATCTGTGTGTCCATGATTCGATCAATTGCAGCTTGTTCCATGCAATCTGGATTTAATTCTGTGGGTGTGAGCTGTTCTGCAATGTCGGATGTATCTAGCAATGGTGGAAAGTATGGTCGCAGGCGGTCCACATTCAACACTGGGTGCAGGCCAAGGAATGGGGGAATGCTGAGTTGAAATGCATTGTCTCCCACAGCCTTAGTAATGGTGTAGGGACCATATCGGAGTGGTCTCAGTGTCCGATAGGCTCCAGTAAGGCGTTCCTTTTGCAAATGCAACCAGACTTTGTCGCCCACCTGAAACTTGTGTGGCACCCGATGTTGATCATGTCGCTGCTTGTACTTGCCATTTGATTTCTCCAGAATGTCATGGACCTGCTGGCGAATATGTTGGATGTGTTCAATGAAGCTGGTTGCCTTGTCTGTTTCGGACTGGACATGAGTTGAATCTGTGTGAGTAGCTGCAAGTGGCATGGCCACATCAATGGGGCATAGTGGCTGGAATCCCAAGCCCACCTGAAAAGGGCTATGGCCAGTCGAGCTATGAAGAACTCGGTTGTATTTGTGCTGAACATAGGGGAGGCTCTCGTCCCATGTGCGTGGATGCTTTGAGTTGTACATGCGCAGAATGTGTACAATCATCCTATTGACAACCCCTGTCTGGCCATCAGTTTGAGGATGGAAAGCTGTGGATTTAGTGAGTTTGGTGTCTAGCATTGACCAGAGGCTGGACCAAAATGAACTGAGCAACCGACTGTCCCGATCTGAGATGATAGACTGTGGGAACCCAAAGTGCACCCACACTCGTTCGAAGAAGAGTTTAGAAGTGGCTTCTGCTTTGATATTCTTCTTGCAGGCTGCCATAATGGCCATCTTCGAGAACCTGTCGACGACCACAAAAACACAGTCATTTCCATGCTTAGTGGAAGGAAGGCCTGACATGTAATCCATGGAGATGGATTCCCAAGGTTGACTAGGGGTAGGCAGCGGGTTATAGATGCCTTGCTTCTTAATGGTCGGTTTGGCAATGGCACAAGCAGTACATGATCTGATATACTTCCCGACATCTTGTCGAAGATTCGGCCAATAGAAATACGTTTGCAGTACTGCCACCGTTTTCTCGACCCCGAAATGCCCAGCAGTTCGACTATAGTGTGCTTCCCAAATCATCTTGGCACGCTCGCTTGAAGGAACACAAAGGTGACCCAGGTGGCATAACAGGGCATCCTGGAGGTGAAAATCTGGAACATGCCGACCCTCCAAGAGTGTCTGGTATGTGTGGCCAAATTCTGGGTCGCTTTTGTAGAGAAGTGGCCAATCAGAAGTCTCGTGCCCACAAGAGTTGAGCACAGTGGTTAACACCATGATCGGTGGTCGACTGAGGCAATCTGCAACATTATTGGTGCTACCCTTCTTATATTTGATATTCAAATGGAACTGCTGCAGGTATGTAGACCACTTCTGATGGCGATCATTCTGCAATTTCCCTTGGGTCTGTATGAACTGGAGGGGTCGGTGGTCTGTGTGGATGACCGTTTCCTTCCCCAAAATGTAATGCTTCCATTGTCGGCAGGCCTGCACAATGGAATACATCTCTTTATCATAAGTGGGATACTTCCGGACTGTGTCTGAAAGTGTTTCACTGTGATATGCCACTGGATGCCCATGTTGAGTAAGGACTGCCCCAATAGCATAGTCAGAGGCATCTGTCTCGACCTCAAATGGTTGTTGTAAATCTGGTAATGCAAGCACTGGTGCCGTGCAGAGGCGATCTTTCAACTCTATGAATGCCTTCTGTTGAGATTCAGACCAAAAGAATTTGCTTTCGCTCCTCCCTTGGTGACCTGACTTAAGGGCCAAGTGATATGAGAGAACCCCAACACGAATCTGCGGTAGAAGTTGGCAAGACCTAGAAAGCTGCGGAGCTCTGTCAAAGTGGTTGGAGATGGCCAATCCCAAATGACTTGGATCTTGGCTGGATCCACATGCACCCCCTGTTCATCAATAATGTATCCTAGATACTGAACCTGGGTCATGCCAAAAGTGAATTTCTCCAAATTGGCACATAGCTTGTGTTGCCGCAGTGTTTGGAGAACCTGTCGGATGTGGTGGAGGTGCTCTTCCCAACTCTGGCTGAAGATCAGAATGTCATCCTAGTATACCACTACAAATGAGTTGGTGAATGGCCGCAAGATGTCATCCATTAGCCTCATGAAGGTTGCAGGAGCATTCGTCAATCCAAAAGGCATAACCAACCATTCGAAAAGGCCCTCCTTGGCTTTGAAGGCAGTCTTCCACACATCAGAGGGTTCGATTGGTACCTGGTGATATCCTGACTTTAGATCGATCTTGCTAAAATATTTTGCCCCCTTTAGTTGGTCCAAGAGGTCATCAATCCGTGGGATCGGGTACCTATTATGGACAGTGATCTTGTTCAGCGCCCGATAGTCAATACAGAGTCTCCAAGTCCCATCCTTCTTCTGTACCAACACGATCGGGCTCCCACAAGGCGATGAACTTGGACAGATGTGACCTTTCTGCAGCAGCTCCTGAATCTGCCTCTTGATTTCATCGTTCTCCAGAACGGAGCGCCGATAAATTGGTCCATTGGGTAGCGGCGCACTTGGGGTCAGATCGATGGAGTGCTTGACCTGACAGTGCAGAGGGACCCCTGTGGGGGAGGTGAAGATGTCCTTGTATTCCTCCATGACCTTGTCCATATGTAGTTGTCGTGCAGAAGGGCCCTGCCTGGAGGCTGTGGCCACCGTCTTCTTCTCTCCTTGAGGGCGTATCATCAGGAAAACAAATTTCCCGGTTTTGGAAATGAGCTTACTGCATTGTTTTGCAGTAATCAAAGAGATGGCAGTAGATGGTGCTACCTCTGGTATCCTGTACAACTTGTTTCCCAATGTAATAATAACAGCATGGGGCCTTGATTCATACACAGCATGTCGCTTCCACAAGTATGGTTGCCCTAATAATACATCACAAACTTCAAGGGGAGCAATGTCACACAATACCTCATCCGTGAAGGGCTTGATGTTGTATGGAAGGCGACACTGCTGGCTCACACGAAGATCCCGTCCTTGGTGAAGCCACCCGATGGTGTATGGTTGTGGATGTGCTGTGGTTGGTAAGCCCAACCGCTTCACGACCTCTGCTGAAATGAGGTTCTTTTTGCTCCCGCTATCGACAATGAACTGTAGTGGGGATCCCTTTACCCACATCTGGGAGTGGAAGAGACGCTCCTCCTCCTCTGGATCTTCGGGTTCATTTTTCTGGACCTTGGCGGTAGCAACAGTGGCGTTGGGATCTGCATCAATGATCTGCTTCCCTTTGTCATTCCCCTTGTCGGGTTCTGACTCAGAGTTGGAACATGCATCTGATTCTGAAACCTTTAGCTCAGCCACCAGTGACTTCTTGGCCCGACACTCACTTGTGTTGTGAGTGGAGCTCTTATGGAACTCACACCATTTTCCCGTGTCCTTTTTCGGCTTCGCGGCACTGTTCTTTCCTTGCAGCTTTGGCGGGTTGTCTTGGGCTGCCCCGCCTTGGCTTTGTCCTTTGTTCTGTGGTTTAGGGGCACCTTTCCCTTGCTTCTGATTCGCAGATCCAAAGTCTCGCTTCCTTTGTTTAAACTTCTGCTCGATCTTGACGACATATCGATATGCTGTGCCAAGTGAGGAGATGTTCAGGAATTCTATTTCTTCCTGGATGTAATTATGCAGGCAGCCGCGATATTTGAGTATCAAATGTTGCTCCGTATACTTGATTCCAAACTTTGTGTGAAGGGTATGGAAAAGATTGGTGAACTCCGGCACGTCTTGGTCCCTTTCCTGCCGCAGCGTGGTCCACTTTATGTATTCATCCTCATAGCTTCCGACAGGGTAGTACTGCTCCTTGATGGCATCTCGGAATGAATTCCAGGTGGGTGCGGCTGAAAATAGTGAGCCGGTATTTTCATCCTTCTGTTCGCAGTAGGTTTCCCACCAGTCTTTGACGTGGGGGGCTGCTTTGAGAAGAGCAAAAACAATATTTTCCTGACTCAAAAATTCATGAACAGAAAAATAACCCTCCAGCAGATTTAACCATTTATCTACGGCATCCGCGTCTATCTGACCCTCGAATATGGGGATTTCAAAATTAACTTGTACCTTAAAGGGCGTGGCATTTCCAGAGTAGCTGCTGGAAGCGGATGCGTCGCCTCTAGGTAGCCGCTGAAGGATCTGGGCAAAACTATCCATCATCGCGTTCCGTTGTCGCTCGAGGGCTTCTTCGAGCAAGATTTATATAGGATCTCCTACCCCCTTGTCTTTCTTCTCATCCGCCATGGGAGGTCGTCGGGATTTGCGAGGCTGGTCTCGCAAAGGTTCGACCAGTTCAAGCCCTAACTTCTTATATCCCGACCTCGTTGGGGACATGCAAAGAAAAACAGAGAAAAAACAGACCGCTCTGATACCACTGATCCGGATTTAAACAGGAACGCAATAAAATACAGCGATAACCATAAAGACAGATATGCAGCGGAAATAATACTTCATTTCATTACTGTAAAATACTGAAATATGCTTACAAATAGAAATAGAAATAACCCAGCTAGGGCGATGGTAGCTTATCTCTGAGAAGAGATGTGTTGGCTACATGCCTCTGAACTATCTTACAATGAGGCTAGAAGGCCTATTTATTGTTGAGAAACAATGGAAAACCCTTAACATTCCAAAACCTAACCCTAGAAGATGAAACGCCAAACTATGGGCCTCGTTTGGGTAAATTGGTACATCAACTTCCCGGGGTCGTAACTTTGGCATACGATCTCCGTTTTACGCGCATGATAGCCCGTTGGAAAGATATCTCTGAGGACTACAACGAAAAAGACAAATTTTTATCCAAAGAATCGTAGAGCTAGATTTCCCAAAAAACGTCGTTTAGGGCCTCAAAACGGCTCCGGAAGTTTAGGACCCGAAAAACTGCTAAAAATAGTAAACTGCGCTATAATTAAGGAAACTGAAAATGTTGAGAGGAACAATGGTGGGGGTCCAGGTGGACTTGGCAGGTGGCCACCAATATCCACCTGGATCACCTCCATTCAGTTTCATCTGTTTCCTTGTTTATTGCAGCATTTACTATTTTTAACAGTTTTTCGGGTCCTGAACTTCTGAACTAGTTTTGACCCCCTAAACGACATTTTTTGAGGTCCACAGCAGGCCTATGGCCATATATAGGGGTTTGCTGCAAATCTTGTAGTACTTGGAGAGATATTTCCAACAAGGTATCGTGTGCACCAAATAGAGATAATATGACCAAGTTAAGACCTCGCGAAGTTGGTTGCCCAACTAACCCCAGTGGGGCCCATAAACTCTTGGTGTTCCATCTCCTAGGGTTAGGGTTTTGGTTGTTTAAGATTTTCTCTTATTGTTCAATAATAAAGATGCCCTTGACCCTCATTGTAACATAGTTCAGAAGCATTTAGCCGCCGCATCTCTTTTAAGAGATAAGATACCATCGATGAGCAAGTTCTATTTTCATTCTATTTGTAAGCATATTTTAGTATTTTATATTAGTGAAATGAAGTGTTATTTTTGCTGCATCTCTGTATTTATATTTATGGTTATATATGTATTTTGTTGCATTCCTGTTTAGGTTTGGATTAGTAATATCAGAACCTGGACGCTAATTTGATTCCCCTGAGTTGCGTTTGAGGGGGAGTGTTGGAGGAATCACCACACCTCTATGGAATCTATAATTTCCACCCTGGGGATCCTAATTACTGTTTTGGAATTTTTACAAATACCTGTGGGTTTACAGAGGATCCAACTATATTGTGTTGTCAAAGTAGACCAACTCCTTCACCAGGGCAAGTGGTTCACCAAGGACCAGGCTCAAAAGAAATTTCCTCACCTCATGGAGGCTCTGCACATAATGGAGACCATTGTTTTCTAAGGAGGAAGGACTTATCCAGGTGGATATTCCTGGCCACATGCCTATTCCACCTAGACCTCCAGTTGGTTTAATCAGTTTCCTTGTTTATTGTAGCATTTACTAATTTTAGCAGTTTTCCGGGTCCTGAACTTCTGGAGCAGTTTTGACCTCCTAAACGGAGTTTTTTTGAGGTCCACGACAGTCCAAAGGCCAATGGTTGGGCCCTGTGGAAAATCCTATAATACTCAGAGAGATATTTCCAATAAGGTATTGTACGCGTGAAACAGAGATAATATGACCAACTTACAACCCCGAAAAGTTGGTTGCCCAACTAACCACAACGGGACCCACAAACTCTTGGCGTTCCATATCCTTCTATTAGGGTTTTGTTTGTTTAGGTTTTTCCCTTATTGTTCAATAATAGATAGGCCCTTGAGCCTCATTTTAACACAGTTCAGAGGTATGTAGCCACCACATCTCTTCTCAGAGATAAGCTACCATCACCCGAGCTAGTTTTATTTCCATTCTGTTTGTAAGCGTAATTTAGTATTTGATATTAATCAAATGAGGTGTTATTTTTGTTGCATCTCTGTATTTATGGTTATATCTATAATTTTTTGTGTTCCTGTTTAAGTTTGGATAAGTGGTATCAGAGCCTGGACCGAGGTTCGATTGCCCCGAACTGCATTTGAGGGGGGGTGTTGGAGGAATCACCACACTTCTATGGAATCTGTAATTTCCACCCTAGGGATCCTAGTTACCGATTTGGAAATTTTACCACTACTACGGGTTTACAGAGGATCCTGCTATATCAAGCTATCAAAGCAGGCCAACTCCTTCAGTAGGGCAAGTGGTTCACCATGGACTAGGTTCAACAGATATTTCTTCACCTCATGGAGGCTCCGTACCCAAAGGGGAACATTGCTTCCTAAGGAGGGAGGAATTATCCAGGTGGATATTGGTGGCCACCTTCCTATTCCACCTAGACCTGCAGTCGGTTTCTTCCATTTTCTTGTTTATTACAACATTTACTGTTTTTAGTAATTTTCTGGGCCCTGAAATTACGAAGTAGTTTTGACCCCTAAACGTCATTTTTTTTAGGTCCACAACAGGCCCATAGCCATAGGCAAGGGCCTACTATAAATCATATAGTACTCAAAGAGATATTTTCAACAAATTATCGTACGCGACAAACGAAGATAATATGACCAAGTTACAACCTCAGGAAGTTGGTTGCCCAACGGGGCCCACAAACTGTTGGCATTACATCTCCCGGGGTTATGGTTTTGGTTGTTTAGAGTTTTCCCTAGTTGTTCAATAATAAATAGGCCCTTGAGCCTCATTGTAACACAGTTCAGAAGCATGTAGCCACCACATCCCTTCTTAGAGATAGGCTACCATCGCTCGAGATAGTTTAATTTCATTTTGTTTGTAAGCATATTTCATCATTTGATATTAATGAAATGAAGTGTTATTTCTGTTGCATCTCTGTATTTATGGTTATATCTGTAATTTTTTGCGTTGTAAGTTCAATCAGTGGTATCAGAGCCTAGACCCAGGTTCGATTCCCCCGAGTTCGTTTGAGGGGGGGTGTTGGATGAGTCACCGCTTCTCTATGGAATCCGTAATTTCCACCCTGGGGATCCTAGTTACCAAATTGGAAAGTTTACCAGTACCTACGAGTTTACAGAGGATCCAGCTATATCGAGTTGTTAAAAATTTCAACAGAAATTTCCTTACCTCATGGAGGCTCTACACTCAATGGGGACCATTGCTTCCTAAGGAGGGAGGACTGATCCAAGTGGATATTGTTGGCCACCTACCTATTCCACCTAGACCTCCAATCGGTTTCATTTGTTTCCTTGTTTATTGCAACATTTACTATTTTTGGAATTTTTCCAATCCTAAACTTCTGGAGCAGTTTTGACCCCCTAAACTTCTAGACGAGTTTTGCAGGAGTTGGCCAACTTTGACAACCCGATATAGTTGGATCTTCTCTTGGCGAGTGTTCTTAACCTGTGTGTCCATAATATGATCAGTTGTGGCCTGTTCCACGCAATCTAGGTTTAACTTTGTTGGTGTGAGCAATTCTGCAATGTATGATGTGTCCAGTAATGGTGGGAAGTATGGCTGAAGGCAGCCACATTGAACACTAGGTGTAGACCAAGGAATGGGGGAATAATGAGCTCAAAATAATTGTCTCCCATAATCTTGGTAATGGTGTAAGGACCATATCAGAGTGTCTCTCCAACACGGGCATCCAGTGGCCTATCATAGTGAGACACTTTTTGATACAATTTGGAAGTACCCCAACTATGATAAAGAGGTGTATTCCATCGTGCAGGCTTACTGACAATGGAAGCACTACATTCTCAGAAGGAGACGATCATCCATACCGATCATCGACCTCTTCAGTTTATACATACAGAGGGGAATTTGCAGAACGATCGCCATCAGAAGTGGTCTACATATTTGCAACAATTCCACTTGAACATTAAATACAAAAAGGGCAGCACCAATCATGTTGCAAACTGCCTCAGTCAGCCCCCAATTGCAGCACTGACTATTGTTCTCAACTCTTGTGGTCATGAGACCTTTGGATGGCCGCAACTATACAAAAATGATCCAGAGTTTGCCTCCACATACCAGATGCTAGTAGCTGGAAAGAAAGTTCCTGATTTCCACCTCCAAGATGCATTATTATGTTACCTGGGCCACCTTTGTGTTCCTTCAAGCAAGCATGCCAAGCTGATTTGGGAGGCACACTACAGTCGAGTCGCAAGACACTTTGGTGTGGAGAAAATTGTGGTTGTACTACAAAAGTACTTTTATTGGCCCAAACTCCGACTGGATGTTGGGAAATATATCAGATCCTGCACTACCTACAAAATCTCTAAGCCAACCATTAAAAAGCAAGGCCTATACACTCCTTTGCCTACTCCCAGCCAGCCGTGGGAATCCATCTCCGTGTACTATATGTCTAGCCTCCTTTCTACCAAGCATGGTAATGACTGTGTATTTGTGGTCGTGGACAGATTTTCTAAGATGACTATATTGGCGGCCTGCAAGAAGAGTATCACCACAGAGGACACTACCAAACTCTTCTTTGAACGAGTATGGGTACATTTTGGGATCTCGCAGACCATTATATCAGATTGGAATAGTAGGTTCCTGAGCACATTCTGGTCAAGCCTCTGGACACTATTGGACACCAAGCTCACCAAGTCGACTACCTTCCATCCCCAGACTGATGTTCAGACGGAGGTTGTCAGTAGGGTGATATTGCACATACTCCGCATGTACAACTCCAAGGATCCTCAAACCTGGGATGAGAGTCTTCCATATGTGCAGCATAGTTATAATAATTCTCTCCATAACTCGACTGGTCGCAGTCCCTTTCAAGTGGATCTAAGATTTCAACCATTATGTATAATTGATGTTGCCATGCCTCATGCGACAACACAGATAAAATCCACACATGTATTTTCTAAGGCTGATAAAGCAACAAGATTTATTGAATGCATCAAACACATCCGCCAACAGGTTCACGACATCCTGGAGAAGTCAAATGCCAAGTACAAGCAATGATATGATCAACATCATGCGCCACACAAGTTTCAGGTGGGCGACAAAGTTTGGTTACATTTGTAAAAAGAACGCGTTACTGGAGCCCATTGGAAGCTCAGACCACTTAGATATGGTCCTTACACCATTATCAAGGTTGTGGGAAATAATTCTTTTGAGCTCAGCATTCCCCCATTCCTTGGCCTGCACCTAGTGTTCAATGTGGACCTCGTTCGGCCATACTTCCCACCATTATTGGACACATCAGACATTACAGAACAACTCACACCAACAGAGTTAAACCTAGACTGCATGAACATGCCACAACTGATCGGATTATGGAAAAACAAATCAAGAACACTCGCTAGCAAAAGATCCAACTATATCAAGTTTTCAAACTTGTCTAACTCTTGCACCAAGTCAAGTGACTCACCAGGGACCAGGTTCAACAAACATTTCCTCACCTCATGGAGGTTCTGCATGCAATGGGGACCATTGCTTCCTAAGGGGGGAGGAATGATCCAGGCGGATATTGGTGGCCACCAACCTATTCCACTTAGAGCTCCAGTTGGTTTCATTTGTCGCTTGAAGGATTCTTCGAGCAAGACTTTGAAAGGATCTCCTGCCCCCTCATCTTTCTTCTCTTCTGCCATGGGAGGTCATCAAGATTTTCAAGGCCAGTCTTGAAATGTTCGACCAGTTCGAGCCCTAATGATCCAGGTGGATATTGGAGGCCACCCACCTATTCCACTTAGACCTCTAGTTGGTTTCTTTTGTTTCCCTGTTTATTTCAGCATTTACTATTTTTGTAGAAATTTTGAATAATTAAACACTTATTCACAGAGATTATCCCGATTATACACTATTACGGAATGCATGCATAATACATAACCTCCTCTACGTTGATCATCAATTTAGCAACATTAAAAACAATGAAACATCAATCGCATGCACACATTAACACAGTTTGTAACCCGGGGAAAGCTTACAGCTGAAAACCCCACACTATCTGTATATTATAATGATTGAGAACATGTAACAATACATAGTACAATACTCCTTGCTAGGTTCCTATACCAATAGGTGTCATATTTCATGATTGATTGTTGAAATGCCAAATATGATCATCCTTTCCATGCTGCAAAGGTTCCATATTTTCAAAAAAATCAAAAAATTTAAAAAATGAAAAAAGGGCAAAAAGAGTGAATTGGTCAAATAACAAAGAAAATGAACCCCAAAGAAAAGACCAAGAGAGTGTGCTAGTTAAAATGCCACTACTGTCCTATTTTTTGTAAAGAAGTTCAAATTATGCAATCATTGACTTCGGTCACACTTGATGGATGGTCCAACAGCTCAATCTTGGCCTCCCCATGTTTAAATTTCTTGTTTTAGAACTAGAGAATAAGATCTGTCCAAACAGTTCAAGCTTGGCAGATCAGTAGTTAGGTAGAGAAGCAAGGATGCTCAACAGCTGAATCTGAGCCCCTGGAAGGGATAAGGGCAGACTTAGATAGGAGGGCAGTTAAAAGAAAACAGGAGAGAAAGGGTTTGCTAGTTCAAATGCACCCAATCAAAAGGAAGAAAAAATGTTAGGTGTATTAGGCTGGGTAAGCAGTTTGATTTTGTAGAAGCAAGTTTGTGAGCAGTTTTGTCTTTTTGAAATATGATCTATCTCATAGATATCACAGGTACCATGGCAAAGTGGATGCAAAACAACTGAAGCATGACTAATCTCCCCTCTCATTTCTCCAAGAACATTTACTGACATCCCCTCAAGGACATTGGGATCTGCTCAGTGGTCCTAGTTCACTTCATTTTATGAGAAAGACTAAGTAAAACTTTGTGTTTACTTGGGCAAAGGAAGCCACATTTCTTGTGTAAAAATACTTTTATTCCATTCTACTAAGTTTTCCTAATTCATAACTGAGATACCCCTCACTCTCCTAAGCCTAAGTTTGACCTTTTGCTTAGTGCTTTGTTTGAAAACATTTCTAATATTAACATCCTAACTATATTATATAACTCCTATGAAAATTTTTCCCCGCCCCTATTATATATAAAATACACAAAACCCCAAAGTTTATACTATCCCGCCCCGGGCTTATTAAAGCCATATGTCAATATTTTGGGGGTCCAAGGTTTACCCGAAACCTTGTTGACAACCCTCCCCATGCACATATAACAAACGATTTCATTTAACACTGGTTAAATGAATAACCAGCCCGCAAACCCAAAGCTTCAATACATTGTAAAACCCCACAGAAACCTTATAAAATGTTAAATATATCGCGCGGGTCCCATATATTATCCCTCCTCCTGTTTTATATGTTGTCAGTCGTCGGATCATAGTCCACAGATCCGACGGCCCACATGAATATCGCAACCCCTTATGTGCCAAACGATAGCATTCGAGGGATGGGCGGTATTTCTGCCGTACAAAAGACACGCGGCAGGCACCCAGTGTGATCGCTACCCCCCCTCCAATACCACTATGGCCCAAAAGCAGTGTGGGGGCCAAACCACTTAATGCCTATGCCCCCGCCCCGCTGACGTTACCCTCTCATCACCCTCACGTCATCAGACATGTCATCCGCCACCCCGCCTCTGTATCATTCGCCGTGTCTACCACGTCACCGCCAAGTCAGCCTCTGTACTCCCGCTATACGACAAAATCCTTGCGTCATGCTGACGTCACCCGACCGAAGCACGCCAAAACCAATTTTTTGTCAAAATGGCGTGAAAAGGTCGTTTTCGTCCATTTGTGTTGGTTTGTTCTATGTGACGCGTTCATGCGATTTTCAACCAAAATACCTGTTTCACTGCACAGTCCGCCACCCAGCTAACTCCAGCCTACAAACCAGTCTTCAAGCTCGGCCCGCCACCTGCAAATTGCACAATCCACCGGATAAAGCAGGTATTTACCTACATTTCATTCCCGAACCCCGTTTTTCTTTAAATTCTCTGAAAAAATTGCCCGGTGAGCCCAAATTTCAATTAAAAAACGTGTTGCCTTTAAAAAACTGCACATTTTAACCGTTGTTCTACCCATTTTTTCCGAAAAATTCCCCAGAATTTGTCTCCCTCTGCAATTTCGCCCATTTAGCTAAAATTCAACTTCATTTCGGCCTGCAATTCCCGCAGAAAAGACCCAAAAGTACTGTTTTACCCACTGTTGTTGTGAAAGCCCAAATTCCAAATTAAAAATAAATAAATAAACAAATAAAATAAAATAAAAAATAAAAATAAAATAAAATAAATAAATAAATAAAATAAAAATAAAAAAATCACAAAATCACAAAAGATTGAAAAATGGAGGCTCCAGTGGCCCTGAATGTGGCTCCCCTTAATGCACCTCACAAGGAGCTGGAATGGTTGCCCTTAGCAGATAGGGACTTCCAAATACAAGACTTAATGGGTATCAAAGACCATCTGCAAACATTTTGTGAAATTAGAAACAGCTACTTGAACAAGACTGATCTCTATGGGATATGGGAGTCCAATCTGCCCATATATTATCTTCCATCAGTTAATGTATTTCCAGATATAATCCGCTTGTGTTGTGCTAACTATGAGCCTACTCAAAGAGCAGTCATGTCTCCAAATGGCACTGTCCTGTTCTATATCACTCCTGACTCAATCAATGAGATGTTGCATTTCAAGCCTAATCAGCCTCTGGCTCCTTTGTCTATCAAATATTTGTTGGAGCAAGGCTCCAAACTATCCTCTGCAGAAATAGGCCGAATTGCCTAGTTATTCATGAGCCCAGACTCCCAGCCCAGAGACTCACCTCCTTTTCACCAGGTCTATTTCAATGAAGTTGGGAGAACTGTGATTGATATGATATCCTATGTTCTGGGTTTTAGAACAAGTGAGTATGTTGATGAGACCATTCTAGCTCTGATGTCCATATTTATTCTAGGACACCCCCTGCCATCAAATTTGACTTTGCTACCTTCATTAGCAACAAAATCCATGAACAATTCATGAGCCTAAACAAAGAAGGAGTCTTCAAGTATACAACATATATATATCATCTGTTCTTGTACTATCAAACTGATAGTTTTCAGTTCCCTGTCAGGAAATTGGATGTAAAAGGAGAAAGGAGAATCTGTCATATTTTGGACCTCATTCTTCCATCTAGTCCATAATTCTCCTTATACTTATTGTGAGTTCATTGATCTATTTATATATCCAGTCTCATCTCTGCTGATGAGAAGTCCCCCTCCTAGACTCTCAGGTGACATGCAGAAAATCTTGAGCTGTTCAAAAGCTATAAAATAGGTGACTGGTACTTTTACCAGAATCACACAGAGATCAGGATTTATGGCTGTGAATTATGCCCCTACAAGCTGTCAAAGTATGTACTTATGAGACTGTTCGCCCTTGAATACTTTAGGCAATTTATTAGCTCATATTTGACTCATTTTTATGCCGCCAAGAAAAAGGCTCAGTTGAAGCTAAGAAACCAACTAGGCCCCTTCATTATTAACAAAAAGGAAGGGTGGAAAGATGCTAAAAAGATATTAGGTGAGAAACTCAAACTAAAAAGGAGTTTTTGGTGGGTACCCTATGACCCAAATGGATTTATCCAGGATAGAAAGACAAAAAATAGGCTATCAAGTTATGATCATTGTAGAATCCCTGATATAGAACAGTATGCTAATCAAGATGAATGGGTAGAAGGCACATTGGTAGAACAGATTACTGAGGAAGAGAAAATGGAGCAAGCAATGAAAAACCTTGAAAAAACTCTTGACCTGGACTCTTTTGGACAGGTCTCTTTCAAATTGCCTCAACACATTGGAGCGGGCACATCATCTGCTACAACTTCACAACAGCCTGCCCAAGAAAGTACTCCACCTGCAGGGACATCCAAAGGCAAAGAAGTGCTGCATTCAGAGCAACAAGAAATGACAGATCAGCCAACATCAGCAAAGTAGCAAGGCCAAGGGCAAATTCCTCCTGCCCAGACCAATTCACCAGAGATACCAGCATTGCAGACTCCTCTTAATGAGGAGAAGGGTAGAAAAAAGGACCGAGAAGAGGCCACACCCGTAAGTGGGCCAGCAGAGCAGCCAGAAGCAAAGAGGCAGAGAGTGGATCCTCTACCTGAAGAGGATGTTATAGAGGAGATTATTGGAAGTCTGAGAAGTGAGAGGGCAGCCAGCCCACTGATTTCCCTAGTAATAGAAACATCTACCAGTTCTCATGAGCATCAATTGGGAAAACAGCCTAGTGTGGAAATTTCATCAGCACGGCCACAAAGAAAACAAAGTTCTGATATTAAGAGAACATTCATGGACATCAAAGCACAAAATGAGCCAATAAGACTGTAGCTGTATGATCAATTTCTCAAAATGACCCCCGCCAAACAGCAGAGATTGATGTCTGCATATGATATTAAGGAAGGGAAAATGATCTTGAGCCACTTCAAGCCCAAAGTGCAGCAGCCACAGACAGCTGCCGATTATATTAGAACAAATCTGGAGGCTCTAGCCAAAGACATTCACCTTTTGGACCAGATTGAGTTGCACAAGCAAACCGGTGAAATGGTCTATTCCACTTTGACAGACAAAGCCATACTAGCTCAACAATTGCAGAATTCATTAAACAACACATCTGCCCAACTAGAGTTGGAAAAGGCATCCTCTTTGGCCAAGGACAACAGGATAAAGTCCTTGGAGGACATCATCATTGAGCTGGGACACAATCCCAAGGATCCCAAGGGAATAAAGGCACTAATAAAGAAAAAAGAAGATGACATAGCTGCCCTCAAGAAGCAATTAAAGCTACCAATTACTATGCATCTGCAAACCACAGAAATAGTGAAAGAAAAAGAAGAAGAAGACATGATGGAGTTACTAATAAAAATGAATCAAAGGCTAAGTGAAACTGAGCAGGCTTTGGAGAAGGCATTACAAGGAAAACAGGGAGAGTTGGCCTCTCAGCCATCTCAAATAGCTCCAACAGTTAGAACTGCTCCTCCTACAACAACAATAACAGTCCCTCCCACCGCCCCAGCATCGACAACAGGTACTTCAACAACAACAACAACAGGCAGCAGCACTACCATGACTACTGAAGAACTGGTAAAGGCTATGGAGGATCTAAGACTCCAAGTGTCAGAATTAAAGGATGCCAAAGAGCAATTGGCCAAGTTGGAAGTTAGTTATGATAAATCTAAAATGACAGTGGCAGAGAAAACAAGGGAGGTAAAAGCATTGGAAAATAAAGTAAAGGCATTAGAAAAGGACCTCTTATTGGACAAACCTCTAGCAGAAATCAGGAGCATTCTATGGGCCAACATTAGCCAATCCATCACTGATATATGGACATCAATACAGGTAATTCATGAGCAGATTGATTTGGTGACAGTAGCTCAAGAAGAAATTCAGAGGGCCAGGGATTCATTGGGACACATGCCCGAACAGGCCAATAGGCTAATACAGTTTTTGAATACCCACACCAAAGAACAGCTAGCAAAATTGGATATCAGGGATAGGACAGGCACCATTTTAATAATTAAAAGGGTTTTGACCATGAGGAATTTCATACAAAATCTGGAAAGGAAGTGCCAGGAAATGCAAATGGAGATAAATGCTTTCACACAGAAGTTTAAAGTTTTGGAGGAAAGGGGTCTGCCCAATTTGTTAACGGATGACTGCAGACTAATGTCACATGCAGCTTATGTACACAGATTAAATACATATACAGATAGCCAAGCCACAGCATCATCAAGTTCTGCAGGAGAGAAGGCACTCCCATCTGGACAGAGCCTGTATGACAATTTGGAGAATTTATTTTTTATTGAACATGAAGTGAGGCATCTTTTCACAGTCCAGCCCACTTTTTTCAGGTACACAGATGCAGATGAAACTCTAATTAAAATGCGCAGACACCAGTTACCAGATAACCAGTGGTGGCAGAGTATGCTTGAAATTTTATAGGCAGATATAAAAGTTTTGTTTTCCCAGAAAATTACAGATGTTATAAAGTGAAGGAAAGAACAGATAAAACATCACGCTGGGCAGCAGTTAATTGAAGCGCAGGAAAAAGCACCCAGGAAAGCAACGCCAGCAGCGCAAAATTTCACTAATATCCATCGGCCAACTTGCTGAGCGAATAATCAATGCATCTCACCAAGAAAACGGCCAGCACAGCATTTTTCTACTTCTGCATTCATTTCTCTATGTTCCCAAGAGCATTTACTCCTTCTGTAGAGTAGGTGAAAACAGTTAATGCAAGATATTATCTCTTTTGAGATATTTTGTAAAACTTTTTGTATAAATACCTCCCCAATCTAAGTATAAGGGGTTGGTGAATATCATTCTGGAACTGCGCTGTAAATTTGAGAAATCTTCTGAATAAAGATTGCTGGAATGCTTTGCTGATGAACTCTCTGGTTATGGAATTGATGGCAGAAGCCCATGTTGCAGAATTCTTGGATTATCTCATGGATCAATAAGTCTTTTTAACTCGTGTTTTACAGTTTCTATGTTTTATATATCATCTATATATCATGTTCTAAATTGCAGGAAGAAAGAATAGCCCAGAATTTACTTAACTGTACTCTGTGTTCAATTCCTGTCATTTTTATGTTTTCTCCAGGACTAGCATAGGCAGGAATTCTTAACTGCTCCTGTCTCCCTGGTTCTTACACCCTGAATATAATTAAGGAATTCTTAACTGCTCCTTGATAATATTTACCCACCTTCCCTCTGTTAGCATGATGAAAGATTCTTGATTGCCTTTCATCTCCTGACTCCATTTCACCTGATTCCAGCTTGAAAATTGTTCCATGACTAATTATCTTGCTCTGTAGTTCCTCCTTTGCCAAAGAAACCATACCCAGAAATTTATTTTCATTGACTCCATTAACCCAATGGTCTGAACTTCTCATACTTTGCACCCCTATTCTATTGAATGTCACCATCCAAAAATCAAACAAATACCTGCACTTCATAGCTAGCCTAACATATAACAAAACAAAGCTAAATCACAAATAGAGAGCCCTCTCTGGCTGCAGATTGGCTAGAATCTGCATCTAAAAGATTGGTTAGTGGTTACCTCAGCCGTATTCCCTTTTCCCACTGCTTTTGGGGAACAACCTGAGCGATAACACTCCTCACAAGTACTCAGTACTATCTCCACCTGTTACACACAAACTAGCTCAGATCTGAATCAATCACAGGTTCAAATCTCCTTTGCTGCTTGCCTGCCTCCACTACGCAATCCTGCATGAGAATAATGATGAATGGTTGAACCAAACTCATATTTCCTTGGTTGAACCATGCAATCCTCATTGGCATTACTCAATCCCACTGATTGTGCAAGATCTCATGCACAACTATAGTCACAACTGATAGCAATCTCAACCTCTAACACCTGTCTCCATTGAACTATCCATGCACTGAGTTAACTGATGTATTCTTTAGTTTCTTTATGAGTTAATAATTAGTGAAATAATTTAACAATTAATTCACATCACTCATCACTAGTGTATTCTGCAGTTAGACTAAATACAACTAGTTTAACCAAGTCAAACTGAACACAACTCCATCAACTCCATAATCAACTCCACCAAACTCAATCACTTGAGTTCTAACTAAAGTCCTGCATGCAATAGCTCAACTGACCCACAAGAAAAGCGTATTTCCTTCTGACAGTTGCATGTGCCACATCTGTAGCTCAAACTGAAGTGCTCCAAGAGGATAAGATAATTTTTATAGTCCAAATATTATTATGAGCT
The DNA here is from genome assembly GCA_031772625.1 of Pinus tabuliformis. NCBI lineage: Eukaryota > Viridiplantae > Streptophyta > Pinopsida > Pinales > Pinaceae > Pinus > Pinus tabuliformis. The sequence continues at coordinate 1,936,882,608 of CM062818.1, read as the reverse complement.
AATAAATATTCGACTGTTCTATTTTTAGCCTGGAAGTCTAAAAATAGACTCCGCCCATACGTCTAAAAACAGAAGTCCATCTATTTTTACCAACATGACCAGTCATCCACAAATAGCATCCTGCAACTCATAGACCATGATCCATATGTCTAAAAATAGACATAGTCTAAAAATAGACTTTGCGCCAAAAATAGCCTGCGGGCCCACTTAGTGAAGGCGACTCCTTTCCACTAAGCTCCATCATCTTGTTGCATCTTCAACAATTTTTAGCAGTTTTTCGGGTCTTGACCTTCTTATATCCCGACCTCGTTTGGGACATGCAAAGAAAAATAGAGAAAGAGAAGACCGCTATGATACCACTGATCCAAACTTAAAAATGAACGCAACAAATTACAGATATAACCATAAATACAGAGATGCAACATAAATAACACTTCATTTCATTAATATCAAATACTGAAATGTGTTTATAAACAGAATGGAAACAAGACTAGCTCGGGCAATGGTAGCTTATCTCTGAGAAGAGATGTGGTGATTACATGCCTCTGAACTGTGTTATATTGAGGCTCAAGGGCCTATTTATTATTGAAAAACATGAGAAACCCCTAAACAACCAAAACCCTAACCCCAGGAGATGTAATGCCAAGAGTTTGTGGGCCCTTTTGGGGTTAGTTCGGCAGCCAACTTCCCGTGGGCATAACTTGGTCATATTATCTCTGTTTGGCATGTACAATACCTTATTGGAAAGATATCTTTGAGTACTACATGATTTGCTGCAGGCACTTACATATGGCTATGGGCCTGCAACAGACCTAAAAAAACGTTGTTTAGGGGGTCAAAACTACTCCGGAAGTTCAGGACCCAAAAACTGCTAAAAATAGTAAATGCCGAAATAAACAAGGAAACAAATGAAACCGAATAGAGGTCTAAATGGAATAGATGGGTGGCCACCGATATCCACCTGGATCAATCCAGATATATCGAGTTGTCAAAGTAGGCCAACTCCTTCACCAGAGCAAGTGGTTCACCAGGGACTAGGTTCAATGGAAATTTCCTCACCTCATGGAGGCCCTACACGCAATGGAGACCATTGCTTCCTAAGGAGGGAGGAATGATCTAGGTGGATATTGGTAGCCACATGCCTATTCCACCTAGACCTCCATTTGGTTTCATCTCTTTCTTTATTTATTACAACATTTACTATTTTTAGAAGTTTTTTGGGTCTTGAACTTCTAGAGAAGTTTTGACCCCCTAAACAGCGTTTTTTTTAGGTCCGCAACAGGATCATGATCGTGGGCCTGCCTCAAAACCTGTATTACTCGAGGAGATATTTCTAACAAGGTATCATACACGCCAAATGGATGTAATATGACCAAATTATTACCCCGGGAAGTTGGTTGCCCAACTAACCCCATCGAGTCCCACACACTCCTGGTGTTCCATATCCTGGGGTTAGGGTTTGGTTGTTTAGGGTTTTTCCTTGTTGTTCAATAATAAATAGGCCCTTTATTCTCATTGTAACACAGTTCAGAGGCATGTAGCCGCCACATCTCTTCTCAGAGATAAGCTACCATTGCCCAAGCTGTAGAAATTCTGCTCTCTACACATCTTGTAGAGAAACTGTAGATTAAACTGATTATGCAATGTACTAAAGCAAAATACTTAATCTACTTCTACAATCAAACTTGCGGAATCTTAATAAATTTTGAGCAAGATAAACCAGAACACATATAACAAAGAAGAATATTCAATCACACATGAAACACAGAAGAATACTTTGGGGAAAGCCTCAGCGAAAAACCTCGCTATCTGTATTATCATACAAGTGGAAATATCTCAAGATTACAAAAAGCTTTAGCTCACAAGCTATCCAGCACTCAGTACAATCCCTCACTACTTCTCATAGACAGAATAGACAACACATATGCCTTCCTTCAGTCCTCCAATTGCCTTGCGCAGTTTCTCCTGGGTCCTTCAGCTACAACCTGTGTGATTCTCACCTCACACACAACACTGACCTCTAAAATAACTGCGCAATCCTGAAGGATTTAATTCCTTCTGCATGGATGAGTTTTCTTTATAGGAAAATTCCTCCAACTGATAGTACAATGTCCCTGTCTTTAATCTCAACTGAGTCTTTCTCTGAACTGACATGCATTGGTTATTTATGAGAGAATATTCAGTTATCTAGAGAACACTAGTTGCTTGCATGCATGCATTAACTGACTGAACTCAAAATTAGTTCCACAAACTATTTGGAACTAATTTACTTGGACTTAACTCAGTTAACTGAGCTAACTAATTACAACTCAAATACAACTCATCTTTATCTCCTTAATTAAGGGATAATTTCCTCAATCAAAGGGATAATTGTTGCATGTATTCACAAAGACTTCCTGTTTGATTTTCTCCAACTAATTAACTCAAGATGAATTAGTTAATTACTTTTCAAACAGCTAGTGAGACTAAATTCGAATTTTGATTCAAAATTGGAATATATCCCGAAATGCTATTTATACAATGCTATTTTTAGCATTTCTTTTTTTTGCTATTTCCAATAGAGTTGGAGTATATCCTGAAATGTTATTTATAGCAATGTTATTTTTAGTATTTCTTGATGCTATTTTCACCACAAGCTAGTTCTATTTCGATTCTATTTGTAATCATATTTCATTATTTTATATTAATGAAATGAAGTGTTATTTCTCTTGCATATCTGTATTTATGGTTATATTTGTAATTTGTTACACTCCTGTTTAAGTTCGTATTAGTGGTATCAAAGCTTGGACCCAGGTTTGATTCCCCCAAGCTGCGTTTAAGGGCGAATATTGGAGGAATCACCGCACCTCTATGGAATCGGTAATTTCCATCGTGGGATCCTAGTTATAGATTTGGAAAGTTTACTTGTACCTACGGGTTTACAGGGATCCAACTATATTGAATTGTCAAAGCGAGCCAACTCCTTCACTAAGGCAGGTGGTTCACCAGGGACCAAGTTCAACAAAAATATTCTCACCTCCTTAAGGCTCTGCACGCAATGGGGACCATTGATTCCTGAGGAGGGAGGACTGCTCCAGGTGGATATTGGTGGCCACCTACCTATTCCACCCGTTAGGATCAGAAAAAGACTCATATAGCATACGTGAGGAGGCCTACCACTAGATAAACCTCCTTCAAACAACTCAAGACACCAGCAACCCTCCAACAAGAAGATAAAGGGAAGCTACATGAGGGACATAATATGTTATAGGAGGGACATATTATGCTACAGGAGGGGCAAAATGTGCTACTAGAAGGGCATAATGTGCCACAACAGCTATAGGAGGCTGCAACCTCCCCAAGAACATTTGAGAAGGACTTCCCAAATCTCCAGGAGCATAGTCCACAACCTAGCCTAGGTTCCTACTACAAATTCATTGAAGGAGGGAGGATTATCTCCGAAAAATTTGCAGTCCCACTTCTTTATGAGCTAGAGAGAGAAATAGGAAGAACCCACAGGTGGATGAAAATTGCTAAACCTAAGAAAGTAGAGGATGTAGGCCTTATGGGAGAAAAGTTCATTGAAATGAGTAAAGAGTTAAGTGAGATGAGAATGAGAGAGTCTATAATGAAGGAACAACTACAGGTAGAAAATATGAGGTTGAGAGAGAGGCTGCAGGAGAAAGAAACACAACTTTCCACCATGGAAAGCCTCTCCATGGAGGCATTGCAGTGCAGACAATCATCAAAGCCTTATGCCCTCTTTCTCAAAGAACAGTTGCTATAATTCCAAATCAAAACCTTGGCACAACATGGATCTATGCCCTTTCAGGATTACAAACAGTTCATTGAATTTTGCAACCAAGCTAACATGGAAGACAAAGCAAAATTGGCTGAATTTTACATACACAACCTCACTCTGACAAATATGATTTTTTGGAATCCCAATGCAAGATTGGGGGATACACAATTGATGGCCTTGACATCTTGGATGACTCATGAGGATGCAAGAGCTAAGGAAGTGAAAAGGGTAATGAAAAAGGAAGAAAAGGAACCATTGTATATCAGGGCAGAACTAGTGATCCTAATGGTTGTCATCAGCAATAATAGCCTCATCTCCCACGATGTTTTAGCACCTAAATACCTTTCCAACCAGGAACAAGCCATCCTACACTTTGAAGACTCATTCAGGTTGTTGTGAACAGAAAGTCTACAAGCCTGCCAATAGAGATGGCATGCCTTACCTCATATCCTACAGATCAGAGAATATCACTCTCCTAAAAGGCTAAGGAATGCCTTGGAGAGAACACCCTTATACAAGAGGATCATGCCAAGGATGAAATTCAGGTGGATAGGACTCAAGCTCAGTCCACCCTTGCTGCTAGGCCTAAAAGAAGGAAGAGATGAAGCAAGAGAGCACAAGGAGTGAACAGAAATAGAGAAGAATGCAAGTTACTATCCCCAAGAGAGAAAACCATCTGAGGAGCCTTGGGATGTCAGGGAGGCCACCAGGGCCATAAAATATTTGTACATGGGTGAATGAGTTGCTCAGAGGATGTGCAATAATTCTAGTAGGGGAGTCATGATGAGGCTCATAAATAGGTACATTATAAAGGGTCATAATTCCATCCTCTAGCTTTAGAACTATCTCTTTCTCACATTTATTTACATCTTTTGTTATATTATGCTTAATGAGAAGGATAAAATATGTTTGTCATGTCATGTAGCCTAATATGGTTTAATTGCAGGAATGGAGCAATTTTTGAGATGATTTCTATGTGGAGGCTTGGAGTAGACAGCAAGGAGAGAATCGGTTTTCCACCTCCTTAACTCCCTCAATCAGCACAAAATCACAACACTCTCTCTCTCTCATCAGCTTGAGGTCATTGGCAGTGAAGCAAGTGAAAGTAATGAGGAACAAGATCCAAAATTCTCGAGTTGTAGGAGACAAATATTCCTATTTCCTAAGGAGTTGTTAGTAGCTACCCTCTTATATAAATAAGCAAGTAGAAGAGCTCATTAGGATTCAAGTTTGGTTTTCAACTAGGTAGCTATTGAGATCAGGAACTTGGCACTATTACTTTGACTATTATTTGATGTATTAGAATTGATTCAATGATAATGAGAAGTTACTTGTTGATTCATCATTGAGTTAGTTTCAGAGGGCTGAGGCTTTGATTTTGGGTCCAACCCAGTGGCTTAGGTACCTCTTGTGTATTTGCATCTCTTTTAGTTTCATATTATTACTTAGTTTCTTACATTTCAGTAGAGAATAATCCATCAAAATTTGTAATTGCAACCTCTACCTCATCTCTCTCATGGGAGCACGAATAGAAGGATTTACAACCACATCAAAAAAGCATAATGTTTATAATTTATTGGAAGAATATTTGTGTTAATCATGTCATTTTACATGTGCTTGTTGTAGCTTAGAAGTTGGTTTATTGATTAGATCAGAATTTTGGCATAGATTAGATAGCATTTAAATTCAACTTATCTTTTCCACTACTAGTTGTTTCATCTTGTCAATAACAAATGAATGTATGCATATAATGATTGCATGGTTGTTTGAATCTGCAGACAAGGTCACCTTCACCACCTCCATCTTGGACTCCCTTATCTTGTCTTGTAAACCCCAAATTCTATCTCAAAAATTTTGTTTCATGAGATAATTTTCCTAGGGTCACTGAGAGCATCCCTCCTAGTAACAAAGTTACCAATCAAACAAGAACTATTACCTCAAAACGATAACTCCAACCCAAAAAACAAAACAAAAAACATGAAAAAACAGCCTGAAAACTAAAAGTGTTGATGTTGGAATAACCTCTCTCTTTTCGAGGTAAATTTTCAACATTTTTTTAAAATAGAAGTAAAACCCAATTTTTTTGTGCAAAAAACACCATGAAAACGAAAGTGTTGATGCTGGAATAACATCTTTTTTTTTGGTAAATTATCAACATATTTTAATAATGATGTTAAAGATAAAATATCATGACTCTGAAAAGCCTTAAAATTCCAACAACAGAAATGACATTAAAGATAAAATATCAAAAAGTCTTAAAATTCCAACTAGGCATGATATTAAAGATAAAATATCATGTCTCTGGAAAGCCTTAAAATTCCAAGGATGACATTAAAGATAAAATATCACCTCTATGAATAGTATTGGCATGGGTTACAACTTTTTCTCTGCAACCTGCGAGCCTCGGCTCCCGCCATTCTGCGAGATCCGCTCTTTGCGGGCCCTGAAGCCTGCGGCTGTGCTCGCTCTCTGTGGCATCTGCTCTCTGCGGGCCTGCCCGTAGAAGGCCTGGTTCTGATCTACAGTCATTAGTCAATCCTCTGGCTAGGGTTTGGTCGTTACTGCGTGGCTGCCCCTATGGCGGTCGGCACCAGGCCAGATCATATGGAGACGCAGGGTCAATCCATGGATCCACCCTCTGATCCTGCCTTTGATGCTTTCAATCAGCTCTTGGCCGGCTTGGCCCCGAAGAAAAGAAGTGATCATTCAAAATTCGTCAAGAAACTCGATGATATTCCTGAGATCTCTTTACCTCTGGAGACCCCCATCCAAGTAGCTTTATCTCTGGCTGATCGTGGACTCATTGGCCAATTCACGGGACTTTGGCCCTCTCCGAAATCTACTGAGCAATGGGTTAATAGGAACTGGGCGCCTCTGATCAAGCAAAGTGTTACCTCATACTTTCTGGGGTGAGGGTATTTCGTTTTCGAATTCACTTCGAAAGAAGACAAAGATCTGATCTTCCGAAATGGGTCGTATTTCATGGGTCCTCAGGGTCTCTACCTGAAAAAATGGACTCCAGACTTTGACCCGGCGGTCGATGTTCCCAAGGTTGTTCCAGTGTGGGTTTGTCTCCCAAATCTGCTAGTTCATTGCTGGAACTGGGACTCCTTGAAGCACATTGGCAACTCCCTCGAGAAATTCATAGATCAGGCAAACAACAAGGATCAGTACGACTGTGCCAGGATTTGTGTAGAGGTAGATCTAGAGGTGGGTCTACCAGAGGCAATCAAAATCAAAGTTGGCAGCTGATCTCATGTGCAGATCTTGGATTATGAACAGTTGCCATTCAAATGCAGGAAATGTCACGTTGATGGGCATTTCGCCAGAAACTGTCCGACCAATGCAAAGCCAAAGAAAGGGAATGAAGAGGGTTGGAACCAAGTCAAGCGAACAAGAACCAACCACAAAGGGCAGAAACAAGGTGGACCCTCTGGAAAAGGCTATCTCTAGGCTAATGTCCAGCGTCCCCCTCCCAAAAAGGTGCAATAAAACAAAATTGATCCTCTAAATCAACCGACAGAAGACACTCTGGAGATAGAGACCCAAAACCCAATCTCTCCAAGTAAAGGCACTCCCTCATCTTCCCCCAAAGAAGCTAAAAACCCTAAAGGCATGACTTTAGAGGATGAGGAAGAAGAGCAGGAAACTGATGAGTCAGAAGAAGAAGGAGAAATAGGAGAGTCCCAAACCTCGGTAAGAAGATCTACAAGAGGCCGTAAAACAGACAAAGAAAAAAGAGAGCAGCAGACCTACAAAGACAAGCTACAGGGCAGCCAGCCAACTCTGGAAAAACTGCTAGCCTCAAAGCCCAAGATGTTGAAAAATCACCCCCAAGGCTCCAAGGGAGCCCACCAGAAACATAAATAATGAAGGTCATCTCCTGGAATTGCAGAGGTATGGGGAGTAAAGTTAAGGAAGAAGCCATAAGAAACTTAATAAGAACAGAAGCTCCAGACATACTTCTAGTCCAGGAGACCAAGCTGGAAGACAAAGTCTTCCTGCAAGCAAGCAAAAATCTGTGGTTCAAAAGTGAAGCAAGAGCAATCTCTGCCAGGGGTGCCTCGGGAGGGATTGGTACATTATGGAACTCCAATAAATATGCAGTCATCTTTGAAGCGAGCAACATTCACTGGTTACTGCTAAAAATGCGAAATATGGACACAAAGGAAACCTTCAGCCTCTTCAATGTATATTCTCTAGTTAATATCCGGGAGAAAAAAGATTGTTGGGACTCTATAAGACAACAGGCAGACTTGACAAATCTGGAAAATACAATCATCGCTGGAGACCTCAACCTCACTCTACATTCGACTAAAAAAAGGGGAGGAAGTGCAGTTCGAGATCCGGCAAGGGAATGGGCGGAGGATCTTTTGCAGGATTGGGACTTGCTGGACATCAAGCCCTCTTCCGGTAAGTTTTCTTGGTCTAACAAAAGAGTATGTCATGGACATATTGCTGCCAGGCTAGATAGATTTTTCATTCAAAGCTCTTTCCTGTTACTTGGTTTAGAACCCAGAATGCACATTCTTGCTAGCAGCGTCTCGGATCATAAGCCCGTAAAACTAGAGCTCCTTGCCCATCTAGATCTGGGCCCTATCCCCTTTCGATTTAGTCCCCTTTGGGTCAAGGAGCCGCTTTTCATGCAAATAGTCAAGGATTGTTGGAGCCAACCTGTCAAAGGTTCACCTTTCTTCATCTGGGAGGAAAAGCTTAGAGGGGTTAAAGGAGTTCTGAAACGTTGGGCCAAAACCCTGTCCAACCCTGTAACAGAAAGAAAAGCCATTAAAGCTTCTCTTGCCTCTCATCAAATTAACATGGAGAGTGCTACAGTCACAAAGGAGATGTTAAATCAAGAAACTCAGCTACAACAAAGCTACCATAAGGCCTGCTTAGCTGAAGAAGAATACTGGAGATTAAAATCTCGGAATCTTTGGCTCAAAGCAGGGGACAGGAACACGGGTTTTTTTCACAAGCAATGCCAGGCCAGGAAATGCTTCAACACTATTTCCGAGATCAAGGAAGATAATAACATGCACAAGGAATTTGCAGACATTAAGAAAGCAGCCTTCTCTCATTTCCAAAACTTGTACAGTGATGATCAGGATTCGCTCCAACACCCAGAGCTACTAGACATTATTCCTCCAACAGTCTCTCCTCGTATGAACGGGATTCTAGAGGCCAAAATCACTAGAGAGGAAGTTAAAAAGGCCCTCTTTGATATGGATCCGGACAAGGCCCAAGGGCCAGATGGCTTCTCCGCCAGGTTCCTCCAAGTTTGTTGGCCGATTGTTGAAAAGGACCTCCTTAAAATGATACAAAAGTCTCAAAATACTCAGAAAATAGGAGGCAGCACAAACTCCACTTTCTTAGCTCTCATTCCAAAGGAAAAAGGCGCCAACAACTTCAGCAAATTCGGCCTGATCTCATTATGCAACACTGGGTACAAATTAATCACCAAAGTAATTGCAAATAGACTGAAGCCCATTCTACCTAGAATAATTCCGGAAAATCAAGGAGGCTTCATCCAGGGAAGGCAGATCATGGACAATTTCACTCTTGTTCAAGAGGTAATACATTCAAGTCTTCTCCGAAAAGAACAAGGTATGGTGATCAAACTCAATTTAGCAAATGCCTTTGATCGAGTAAATCATAGATTTCTTTTAAAAGTCATGTGCAAGTTTGGTTTTGGAGCAAATTTCATAAAATGGATCCGGGCATGCATCTTAGAGCCATGGATTGCCCCTCTTGTAAATGGAAGAGCCACTGATTTTTTTAAAGCCTTGAGAGGACTTAGGCAGGGGTGTCCCCTTTCCCCTCTGTTGTTTGTCATCCAAGCCTCTGTTTTCAGTTTTCTGTTAGACAAAAAGATGCAAGATCAAGAAATTAATGGACTGTGTATTGCAAGAGGGGTCAAAAGCATAAACCATGCCTTATTTGCGGATGACACACTATTGTTAGGCAATGCCTCCCTTTCCTCAGCCTCTAAGTTTAAAGTTGTTTTGATTTCAGTGAGGCCTCGGGCAGCGCTGTTAACAAGAATAAATGTCATATCTTCAGCTGGAACACCTCGACCAGGATACTCTCCGCCATATCTAGATGTCTGGGCTTTGTAGCCTCCTCTTCCTGGACCTCTTTCAAATATTTGGGCCTCCCTGTTTTTCATAAGAGACTTACAATCAAAGACTGGAAACCCTCAGCTTGAAAAATTCAAGTCTAGGATCCAAACCTGGGGCTACCGCTGGCTTAACGCTGCTGGCAAGTCTGTCCTTATAAAATCCGTGCTCTCCAGCCTCCCCCTATTCCAATTTGTTGGTCTTCTCGCCCCGGTAACCATTCTAAATAAAATGGATGAGTTCATGCGCAGGTTCTTCTGGAAGGGCGGAAAACAGAACGAAAAGAAAATTCCTCTCATCAGCTGGGAAACTATTTCCAAGCCACTGTGGGAAGGTGGATTGAATTTTAAAAATATATGTCAGCAGAATGTGGCTATGGCAGCAAAGACTATCTGGAGGATCATTGCGCCCAAGCCTGGCTGGGCCCAATTGGCTCTATGGAAAAAATATTTCAGAGGACCTCGTTTAAGTTGTTTAGAGAATGTGATCCAATTTCCAAACTCAGCTTTCCTCAAGCTGTATTCCAAAGCAGCCCCTTTAATTAAAGCGCACTCCTGTTGGATCCCTGGAAACAGCAGAAAAATCAACATCTAGACTGACAAAATAATTAATATGGACCCAATCGAAGACAGAACCTCCACCAAAGATCTGCGTTACTGGATGGACAGAGAAGGGCTATGCACGCTATGGGATATATCTCTATGGTGCGAATCGGTATGGGTAGGCTGGAAACGCATTGAGGTGCCGCCCCAACTGCACAGTGAATGGTCCACGTTGCTAGATCACCTCCACGGCCTAGCACCCACGCAAATGAGGAAAAAAGATTCGAAAGGTTGGGGATCGAATGATAGAGGATACACTGTCTCCATGGGATATATCAAGCTAAACGAGAGGCCTTACGTTCCCCCTGACCCAGCACCTTGGCAAGGAGTCTGGCGCATCCCCTCATGGCCCAAGATCAACTTCTTTGCTTGGAAACTCTGTCATGGACGAATTCTAACGTATGACATCTTGCAAAGGAAAGGATTCCACGGGCCATCCATATGCTCGTTGTGCAAAGAAAATGCAGAAATAGTTGTCCACTTAATTCTTGAATGCAAGTTCTCCAAGCAAATCTGGCTCTCCTTCACTCACAATTTGGATCCCAACTTCTTGATGCCTTGTTCCACTGTTGAGCTTTTCTCTAATTGGGCAACCAGATACCCCGGTCCATCTCCAAAAAATCAGGTAATTAAATCAGCATGGGCCATCCTCCCAAAGATTATTTGTTGGCAGATTTGGCTAGAACGCAATAAAAGAATTTTCAGAAGCACTAATCAGAACAGCAAGGCCTTAGAAATCAAAATTAAATTCCATATAAAGGAGTGCTTGACTGATATTAAAGACGATTCTAATCTCAGCCAACAGGACATTACTTGGGGTTCACTCCTCGACTTGCAATTCCAACCAGCAGTCAGAAACGCCCTTCCTCTTAAAGAATGGCAAATAAGAAAATCTGAAGCTGACTTTCAAGACTGGCTCAAATCGCATTCAAGGCATTCTCTCTTCTTTGATGGGGCAGCAAAGGGAAATCTGGGCAAAGCTGGTGCAGGAGGTGTTATTGTAAATCCATATGGGGAAAAAACCCATTCCTTCGCTTGGGGGCTTGGACATGCATCCAACATTCAAGCTGAGGCTCTGGCCCTCTTTCAAGGCCTCAAGATCCTCAAAGATTTAAATATTGATGAAGCTAATGTAATCGGTGACTCCCAGATCATTATAAATGCAATGATATCCAATTCCCCAGTGTTGGACCTCAAGCTAGCAAGGCTGATATCTAGAATCAAGGGCCTTGGAAAAGATTTTTAGAAGCTAAACTACTTCCATGTGTTGAGAACTCTCAATAAAGAGGTGGACATAGAAGCCAACAAAGTTGCCCTCCTCTCAGCCAGGGTCAAGAAGAAAGACGAAGAAGAATCATGGGATCCTATCCCATAATTTGATTACTGCCATGTTTTACTGTTTGCTTTTAAAGAAATTTGTTTGTATCTCCAAGTGGGGGAAAATTTCAGAAATCGAAAATATAGACCCTATATCAAGGAAGAAGTCTTCAAGATTCAGAGGCATTATCATTCATAGAAGTGAGATGCACCAGGACACAGACGTCCTCTATGTAATCAGTTTTTCGGCATTCAGGCCAAGAGGAATATAAATACCCCCATAACCGTTTCTGTTAAAAAAAATATATATCACCTCTATGAAAATCCCTAAAACTCCAACAATTTTCAGTGATTGTGTTAATATTTTTTTTTTTTTTAGACAAATTTCGATTGCTATATTATGATCTGAAAAAGAAAGGAGAGGCAGTTCGCCATACAAACAATGTTTCCTGAACATCATGGATCCAAGGAATTACAAAAAGGGTCCCTTCCTTGATCCTTGTTCTAATATTCCTGCCTCTAAGGCTTCTTATACTACTGTAAATCCTTACATATTGCAAACACCAAAACTTACAGCTACAAAACATATTTAATCTATCTCTATATGACTAATCTTCCTAGCTGTGGACTCTTCTGGGTATGGATCTGGCTCATTCTATTTTGCACTGGAGGTAGAAGGGGCTTCCTTGAGCTTTTTGTCCATCATGAACTTGAGAACAGTTATCGATTCTTCGGCGTGGCTGCACCGGTTGGCCAAGTTGCTGAACTGCTCATGTAGAGAATGAACTCTGTGCAGGAACAGATTGATTTCTACCCGATACTTCTCATTGAGAACTCTGAACTGATCTTCGATTCGTGTTTCCAAACTTCGGACTTGGTCTTCCAATGCACGCTGTTGCGCTCTCAGCTCCTCAAACTCTGCCTGAAGGTCTCTGCAGTGGAAGCAGTCCTCTGAGCGGTCCATTATCACTGAGTGCTTCCTGTCAGTGGTGTCGACCTCTATAACACAGAACCTCTGAACTCTTTGGCCTCTCCGCTTATAGCAGATTGCGACCACAACTCTTGCAGGGTTGTTACGATGCTGCTGAGCGCTAAGACATCTACCTCCCTTTCTTAATGTTTTGATGAGTTCTGCTACCTGGGGTATAAATAGAGTCCATTTGCATGCTGTGCGGGCGGGAAGATGCCCATCCGCGTCTCATGGTAATCCCCGGAATGGTCAAATGCAAATCTTTAACCGCAAATGGGATCATTCTGCAAAGATGATTTTCTCCTGGATTTCTCTTGATTCCCATGCATTGAAGCGATATCCTGATCTCGTTTTTTATCCAAATCCTGCCTATCTTACCTGCTCTGTCGTCGACACTGACTGCTTGACTGATGTCACTGATTCTATCAGCTGAGGTACATCTGTTGTTGACTGAATGTTGCAGATTCATGGTAAAGGTTGAAAAGAGACAGTATTATTACAGCTCAGGCTGCCCTTGGAACGCTCGCATGCCCTGCTGGCATGCTTATCGGCCTCCTTGTTCAATCCACGTAGGATGTGGTAATACTCGACTTCTTCCATTGAAGCATGCAGGATCTGATTCCGGTGGTTTATCTGCTGAAGGAGTATATTTGGCGTGCTCTGTCTCTGCGCCATAAGCCTGATAATTATTGCAGAGTCCCCAAAGACCACTGCCTTTCTTATCCCTAACTTTAGCAGTTGTATGAGTCCCTGATACAGTGCTAATCCCTCTGCTCTGTTGTTGGAGATCTCTCCTAGCCCCCATTCGAAGTGAAGTATGCTCTCTCCATTTGCATTGCAAATTAGACCCCCTGCACCTGCTTGGCCCGGGTTCGATTTAGAAGCACCATCAAAAAACAGATAGAACCTGTTACAATTTCTCAACCAATTCGAAAATTCCTCATCCTTTAATCTCATTTTCCATGCACTATTCGTTTCTTTCGTTTGTGTCCTTCCTTTGCTTGTTTCCTGAGCGCTGGCAATGTTCTCAAAAACATAACTGATCAAATTTCTCTCTTCCATGCTATAATTTGTTGTCTCGATCTTGCCTCTGGTGTGATTTGTGACTGTCTCTAACGCTAACATTTTAGCCTTATGACACATTATCCTGGTGTTGCAGCCTTTCTCCTGGAAGACCTTTCCATTTCTTGCCAACCATATGTGCCATAAAAGGGTTAGAGGAATGGTGTTCCATACCCTTTGCGCCAATTTACTCATTTTCTCTTTCCATGGACAATTTTTCCTCCATTTGTGAATCGTTTCTGCAATAGTTGCCTGAGGCTCCCAGGGAGCTTCCCCTATTGAGGCCATCTTCCTCCAACATTCACCAGCCACCGGACATTCTATAAACAGATGCTGGATTGTTTCCTCTGATCGACATCAGTTTGGGCATCTGGATGGCCCCATTATGCCTCTTTTCTTTAGATTTTCCGCTGTTAGCGTTTTTCCTTTCAGGAGAAGCCAAATGAAAAACTTGACTTTGGGGGGTGCTTCTGCTCTCCAAACAAGTTTCCATTGGTTCCATATTTCCTGTTGGAGGATGCTATCACAAAGAAATTGATGTCCAGCTTTAACCGTGTATTGAGTTCCAGTTGGGTCCCAGTGATATCCATCATGTTTGCCTTCTTGGACCGGGGCTTTGTTGTGAAGGAGATTTTTTAGGGCAGTGAGGCTAGTGTCTAGCTCCCTGGGGTGGTCCGGGAATTTCCAACCTGTCCATGCTTGAGAGTGACTGTCCCATTGAGATATTTGAGCCAAATGCATTATCCCTTTGCCATTGAGCCAGTTTATGGCAGGGATTGCCTCCGTCTTTGTTCCAATGGGTTGCTGTCCTAAAATTCTGTCTGGGGAGAAGTTGATGCTGCTCCCCCCTCTTGGGACCTTTGAGATATTCTGAGACATAAAGGTAATGGCCTTCTTGTAGAGTTGCCAAATTTTTGTACTATCTCTGTTAGGGATATTAGTCTCCAGGAGTTGCTGCCTTGTGCAGTTCAGATATTTTGCTTCTAAAATCTTCTTCCACCACGCTGTAGGCCCTGTGATCATCCTCCATACTATTTTAGCTCCAAGTGCTAAGTTTAGCAATTTTGGTGATCTGATGCCTAGTCCTCCTTTTTCCTGAGATTGGATTATGTTCTTCCAGCTTACAAGACTGAATTTTTTCTTATCCGTTTTCCCTCCTTGCCAAAGAAAATGCCTGAGGGCTCTCTCCATTTTCTGATGAAATACAACAGGAGCTTGATATAAGGAAAAACGATATATGGGAAGAGAAGCTATACCTGATTTTAGAAGAACTAGTCGTCCTGCTGGATTCAGCGACATGGTGCCCCAGTGCTGAACTTTTCTCTTTATTTTATCAAGAATTTCGTTCCAGGTATCAGCTTTCAGCGGTCCCATACTTACTGGCATCCCTAAATAGGAAAAATGATTCCAGACTAGTTTGCAGGAGACTCCAAATATACTTGCAATGTTATGGATGGTATGGTTTGGTGTATTCCAACCATATATACAACTTTTTATCTAATTGACCTTCCCACCTGAGTAATCCATGAATTGATCCAAAATCTTCTTAAAGCTCCTTGCTATAGTGGTGGAAGCTCCTCCTAATAAGAGAGTGTCGTCTGCAAATTGAGAATGATTGATGTTCTTTGTTCCTTGCTCAATCTTGATGCCAGTGATTAGGCCTATTCTCCGGTTGTAATCCAAGGTTTGACTGAATGCTTCAGCCATAAGGATAAACAAGTAAGGAGATAAGGGGCAGCCTTTTCTGAGGCCACGAGAAGATTGGAAGGCAACACACGGTCTCCCATTAATCAAAGGGGAGATCCAGGGATCCGTTATACAAGCTTTGATCATTGTGATGAAGGAGGGATCAAACCCCATTTTATGAAGAACAGCAAACAGGAAGGAATGCCTTACCCTATCAAAAGCATTGGCAAGATCCAGCTTCAGGACAAACCCTTTCTCTTTTCTGCTTAAGCTTGAGTGGATGGCCTCTTGCACAAGTAGGATAGAGTCAGTGATGTGCCTATTAGGGTGAAAGCCCCCTTGATTTTCGAAGATCAGGGACGAGAGGTGTGGTTTGAGCCTGGATGCTAGAATTTTTGAAATTATTTTATATGCTGAGTTGCATAAAGATATTGGCCGAAATCTTGAAAAAGTGGAAGGTCGATTCTCTTTTGGAATTAAGGCCAGATAGGTGGAGTTGGTAAATCCCCCCATTTTGCCTTTTTTTAAAACCCAACGAATCATCTTTAAGAGATATTTTTTGATCATATGCCAATATTCTCTGTAAAAGCTAATGGAAAACCCATCAGGTCCTGGAGCTTTATCTGGGTGTAAACTCCAAATTGCTGCTTGGATTTCTTCTTCTTCTACTTCTTTTCTGAGACTGCTGTTCATTTCTTGAGTGACTCCTTTAGACAGATGTTGTAGCATGCTTGAATAATCCTCCTCAGCTTTATCCTCAGTCAGAAGATTATTAAAGTGCTTGGTAGCTGCTTCCTTTATAGAGTCCTGAGTATTGTGACGGTTCCCTTCATTATCCGTTATTGTGCTCACTGTATTTCTGACCTTTCGAACCGTGGCCTGCTTGTGGAAATAAGAAGTTTTTTTGTCTCCCTCCTGCAACCAGAGTTGCCTTAATTTCAGTCTCCATTTTGTTTCTTCATCCCTAATAGTTTGACTCAGCTATGAGTATAATCTAGTTTCTTGCTCTTTAGCTTGCTGAGTTAGCCCAAGAACTTCGATTCTTTGCTGCACTTCCTCTAGTTCTTGCTTAATTTTCTTTTTATTCATCTCGGGCTCTTGATAATTGTTCTTTGCCAAATTCTTTAAAGCCTGTCTTACTCTCTTCAATTTTGTCTCCCAAATAAAGGTTGGCGAACCTTCTACATGTTGAACCCAAGCCTGCCACACAACATCTTTTGCTGCTGAGGAACGATTCCAAATGGAGCAGTATTTGAAGGGTATGGGTCCTAGCTGACATTGGCTATGAAGAGTAAGCGTTATTGGGTAGTGATCAGAGGCAGAGACATTGAGAATGTTTGAATGGCCTGTAGAGAAGGTGGACAGATATGCTACACTGATAAGGAACCTATCAAGTCGTTCCATGATATTGCCGGCACCAATTCTTCTGTTACTCCAGGTGTACCTACGGTTTTTGGGTCTGATATCAACAAGGTCGTGCTCCTGCATGATGGCCTCAAGTCGACTTCTGAATGGATCAGGGATGAAATTTCCTCCTCTTTTTTCGTTAGCATGCATCACCAGATTTAAATCTCCTGCTATAATGAGATTATTGTTCTGCTCTTCTTCTATACTTGCTTCCAATGTGTTCCAACACATTTCTTTCTCTCTGTACTGATTCGGAGCGTATATGTTGTAAACTGTTACCTTTGAGCTACCTGTTTTGCTTTCTAAATTGACTCGAATCCAGTTCTGGTGTACGCTGGTGGAGTCACAGATCCATTTATTGCTATTCCACATAGTTAATATACCGCCTGAGGCTCCTCTTGCTTCGCTTGCACATCCATTGAAATGCTTTTGCTGGCTTATTACTCTACTCATTTCTGATTGATCTTGCTTTGTTTCTTGAATAAGGACAATTTCAGGATTTTCACTGTGGATTAAGTCCTTGAGGGCAACTAGCTTGGAGGGGTGCCCTAAGCCCCTACTATTCCAAGATAGTATTTTCATCATGATTTACTGGTTACATGGAGAGGTGCTCGCCTCTCATTGCCTTTGTTACTATTTTCTTTTTCCAAGTGTCCAAGAATGAAGGACTCTATTGGAGTTTGGGTGCCCAGGGCTATGTCTTTCTGAGTACTTTCATCCCTCTGTTGCTTGGCCGATTTCCTGCCAGGCCCTGACTTTTTAGGGACATCACTGGATGCTCCATGTTCCTTTGAAGAGCTCCTGGTAATCCTTGAAGAGGGGGGATCAGGGGAGGGCTGGATGATGAGGGGAGGAGAAAGGTGGATAGGGGGATCTGTGGTAGGGAAATCAGGTCCGGATTCTGCCTCAGAGAGGGTCGCGAAGGGATTAGAGGATGGAGGGAGAGGAGGATCGGGAATCAGACGAGGGGAGGAAGGTTGTTGAAGGGGAGGTTGCTGAGAGGAGGAAGGTTGCTGATGGGAAGGATGCTGATGGGGAGGATGTTGTTGGGAAGAACTAGGGGCAACAGGATCCATAGTTTTGAGGGGAGGAGATGCTTTTTTCCTTTTTACAGTTTCCCATTGCCCATCCTGCTCATCAGATTCTACGTTAACTATTTTAGTGCATCTATTTGCAAAGTGTCCATATTCATGGCATACCTTGCATTTGAAGGGTATCTGCTCGTAATCCAACTGCTGAATATGGCACCAATCATCAACTTTCAATTTGATCGCTTCCGGCAGTCCTCGGCCCAGATCGACTTCAACACAAATCCGCGCACACGCCTGCATGTTGTCTTTAGGTTCACTGCGATCTATGTATTTCCCAACCGCATTTCCTATTGCTTTGACCGAGTCATCCCCCCAGCAGTGAAGGGGAAGATGCGGCAGTCTAACCCAAACTGGAACCGCATTTGGTATATCAAGTTCTGGATCAAAATCCGGGGTCCATTTATTGAGGTAGAGACCCCTGGAGTCCATAAAGTAAGGCTTGTTTCTGAATATTATATCTTTGTCCTCTTTGGTTTCAAAATGAAAAGTAAAATATCCTCTGCCACAGAATCTGATGGATATTTTACCCTGAATCTTGTCCGACCAGTTTCTTTCGACCCATCTTTGCACTGTTCTGGGTGATGGCCACAGTCGTGTAAATTGCCCGATTAACCCTTTTTCCGCTAGGGAAATGGCTGCCATGCGTGGAATGGTAGGTGGCAGTTGAACTTCCTGTAATACATCAAGCTTCTTCACAAACTTTGTTGCTGTTGGTCTAGGTCTTTGTGGAGGGAGAGACTTTACCAGGTTGGAGAAGGCTCTTTGCAGCTCCGGATCCCCACTGGGTGGATCCGGAGGATCCATGATGAAGCTCGTTCAGGCGTCCCAGGCCGAGGCTCGATCGCGGGTTGCTCGCGCGCGCAGCAGCAGCTCCTCCTTTAGATACCATATATCACTCTATTTTTCTTGTAGTGATTGTGTTAATATTATTTTAAAAAATTATTACCATTTAATTTATATTAATTTATTTTTATTTTAAGTTTATCATATTAATAACAATTTATTAAATATAATGTCTTTTTTATATAATGTATTGAAATCACTAGATAGGAAACACTTCACTTATGATGAATGAACAACTTTACAAAACAAATGAATTTATATGTGATTTTGAAGTTTTTGATACTCTCTGCATTAAAACATTTGTTTTTTTGGAAATTTGTGTCAATATTTTATTTTTAAATAATTTTAAGATTTTGAAATTTGCAAATTGTTTTTTAAAAACTATATTTCATTTTTGAAAAATATATATTTTAATTTTATTTGCATATATTATAATAATTATAATAATTTAATATTAAAATTATATTTCTTTTGAATTTAATAAATCGAAACTAATAAACATATTAAAGATTATGCAAAAAAATTGTCGTTTCTAGAATCCTATCGACCGCTAAAGAAGTACACCATCAACAAAAAATTGTTCTCCTAGACTTATTACTTCTACATATTTTTTATTTTGACATATATATCGAATCATATATATTGAGAATATAAAAACATTGAAAAACTAAAAACTAAAACAAAACAAAAAACATGACCCAAAAAACAAATCACATATAATAATAAAAATAAAATTTAACTTATAAAATATCAATAACAAAAATTCAAAAAACACATAATTTAAATTTTTTTAAAAAAAAAAAAGACGACGACAAAAAAACCATAAAAAATAAACAAATAATATTGACATAAAAAGAACATTTAAATAAAATAAAAAAGCATTTAAAAATTAAAACTAAAAAAAAACATTGAAAAAAAAATAAAATAAAAAAACGATAAAATAAAAATGAAGAAATGAAAAAACAAATTAAAAATTTTGAGATTGGAAGCTCGAAAATTCCACAGTCTACATTTTTTTAAATAATAATTAAAAACATTGAAAAACAAAAAACATTAAAACGATTTTTTTTAAATAACAAAAAAAAATTAAAAACAAAATGAAATACATTAAAAAGAATAATTAAAAAACAAATTCATTTAATATATATATATATATATATATATATATATCATAATTTATTCAAAACAAAACAAAATTAATTTTTACTTTTAACTTTAAAGAAATATACATATATATGTATGGTTAACTTTTGTTTTTTTTCTTTAAATTATGTGTTTTTTTTAATTCTTTCACCATTTTTTTTTGTTTTTTTTACATTTTTATGGTTTATATATATATATATATATATATATATATATTATTTGAAGTTTTTTTGCCGTATTTTTTTATTTATTTTTATGTTTTATTACCAACATGAAAATCACCAACATTTAAAAAAAATATCCACACTTAATACATTAGAAAATTTAAGTGTAAAAAATAAGTCCTCAAAACAAAAAGTTGATGTTGCGTCAACACTTTTCAAAATAAAGATTAAAATCACTAACATTTTTAAAAAATGTTCATACTTGATACATAAAAATTTTAAAGTGTCAAAAATAAGCCCTCTAAAAAATGTGTTGATGTTGCATCAACACTTTTCAAAATCAACATGAAAATCACTAACATTTAAAAAAATGTTCATACTTGATACATAAGAAAATCTAAAATGCCAAAAATATGCTCCAAAAAAAAGGTGTATTCTGAATCATTGCTTTTCAAAATCGAGTGATTTTTTGCTACCTCAAAAAATGGGTATTAGGTAATTTTCTCGTTTGATCAGTAACTATGTTTAGTGAAAAACGGGCCTTCAAAAGGCTCTGAGCTTGGCTAGGGGCTTGGCCAACCTTCACTCATTTACCTCAACCTCCATCCACCTTTCCATGCCCTTAAACCATCATTTCACCTCTTAAACCTTCTCGACATCCCTCTTGTAACATTATAGGCCCTCCTGTAGCAATACAGGGCTCCTGTAGCATCCACCTGTAGGACCTCGGAAGGCCAAGTGGTTTGTTATAAATCACAAAAGTTAAATGAACATGAGCATAATTATGTAACTCATGATCTGGAATTGGCTTCCATCATTCATACCCTAAAAATGTGGAGACACTACCTCCTCAGTAGAAAATTTACTCTAATGACTGATCATGGAGGGTTGAAATATTTGTTCGATCAACCTAAATTAAATACCCAACAAGCTAAATGGCTAGCTATGCTCAACGAGTTTGATTTTGAGATCAAATACATTAAAGGAAAGGAGAACAAAGTGGTTGACGCACTTAGTAGAAGAGTGCAAATAAATTGTATAACGGCCATAAGTTCCTATGGGACCGCTCTTGAAGAAAAGATCAAAAACACTGGCCAGTAAGACGAAAAATATCAACAATTAAAGGAAAAGCTACAACAAGGCTCTCAAGGCAATGAAGGTAAGGGTTATTTCCTTAAAAAAGGGGTTAATTAAATACAAAAATAGAATTTATGTCCCAAGTAGTGGTAACTTGAAGAGACTCGTATTAAGATAGTTTCATGTGAAGCAATATTTTGGCCATCCAGGATATCAAAAGGCTCTAGTAGCCATCAAGAATTTTTATTGGTGACCAAATTTGAAAAGAAAGGTGGCTAATTTTATCTCCAAATGCATAGAGTGTCAACAAGTGAAGGTTGAGTGCAAGCAACCAGCTAGCTTATTGTGGCCTATTCTCGTTTCAAAATGGAAATGGAAAGTGATTTCGATGGATTTCACTACAGGGCTACCAAGGACTCTAAAACAACATGATGTAATCATGGTAGTGATTGACAATTTGAGCAAGGTGGCTCACTTCATGTCTA
Organism: Pinus tabuliformis; assembly: GCA_031772625.1. Classification (NCBI taxonomy): domain Eukaryota; kingdom Viridiplantae; phylum Streptophyta; class Pinopsida; order Pinales; family Pinaceae; genus Pinus; species Pinus tabuliformis. The sequence goes on along the minus strand of CM062818.1, from coordinate 1,936,860,864 downwards.
TTAAATCTATAAATTTAGCTAACAAGGTGGTTCAAGTTTTCACAAAGGAGAATGTAAGACTACATGTAGTTCCCAATAAAATCATCTCAGATATAGATGCCAAATTTACTTAAAGGCTTTGGAAAGAGTTGTTTGCAGGCTTGGGAGCAGAGTTGGCTTTTAGCACAATATATCATCCTCAGACAGATGGGAAAACAGAGAGAAAAAATTGAATTCTTGAAGACATGCTAAGAATGTATGTAATACACCAGCCCAAGTAGTGGCAAGGGTACCTTCAACTTTTGGAATTTGCATACAATAATGGGTATCAAGAGTCACTAAGAATGATCCCATTTGAAGCACTTTATGGGAGGAGTTGTAACACTCCTATCAGCTATAGTGATTTAGTGAATATGGTTCTTATTGGGCCTGATATGTTTAAATACATGGAGCAAGAAATGCAAACCATTAGAAGAAATTTAAAAGTGGCACATCATTAGGAAGAAAAGCTATGCAAACCAACTTAGAGTTCACAAGGAGTTTGAAGTTGGGGAGCATGTCTTCTTGCGAGTTAGACCCAAGAAGAACTCCTTGAAATTTGGGTCATGTGCCAAGTTGGCACCACGGTTTTGTGGGCTTTTTGAAATGCTCAAAATGATAGGTCTAGTAGCCTATAGGCTAGCTTTTCGTCAATCAATTAGAGTGCATGATGATTTCCATGTTTCATTGCTTAAAAGATATGTGTAGGATGTTAATCATGTGATTGATTGGTCTGTGTTACAGGTAGAACAAGAGGGATAGTTCCAACTAGAACCTCTATGCATCAAGGATGGAGGCATTTCACACTCCTAAATGGAGCAATAAAGCAAGTCAAAGTGTAGTGAAGGCACTTTAGGCCCAAGGAAGCCACATCAGAAATGGTTGACCAAATGCAAGCAACATATCCTTTCTTATTTGTTGAGTAAAGCAAATGTAAATACAATGTAAATTTTGTACAAAACTATGTATATAAATCTCCATATTAGAAATGCTTGGTCTAAAGAATGTTTTATTTGCATATGGTTATTGAAAACCGAGGATGGTTTTCCCCCAAAGGGAGAGGCGACTGTGACATCCCCTGCTTAATATTTTTCGTATTGTAAATAAATGTTAATTAACTAAAAGTTGAGACAAAGGGATGGTTAATTTAAATTTATGGGCCAAGTGGGCAATAAATTGAACTGAAAAGAAGAGAACAAGCCCATGTGTCCTTTAGTTCCAACAACAAGCAAGAAGAGGACAAAAATTAAAAGACAACATGGGTTGCATTGTCTATGCAGTTGACTACATACAACCATGGAAAATGACAGATGGGGTTCGGTTGGAAGAGGGAATGCACAGTATGGAAGAGAAGAGGGACACAATCACGCATACGCAAAGGCAATGGAGAAGAACACTAGAAAATAAAGGGAGAGAAGTGACCATAATGGACAACAATTAAGCACTGGAGAGATAAAACTTGTTGAAGAACCCTCATAGAGTCTTGTTGGGTGGAAGAATTATAGAGAGCATTGGCTTGCTTGTAATGTTGAAGAACCCATTGGAATCTTGTGGATTGATGAACCTACTAGATTGGGAAGAGACACTCAGGTTCTTGTGAGGGTTGATGAACTACTGGGATTTTCCCTAGGCTTGAAGCTATGGTGATCGACTCACTGATGAACCACTTGTACAGTTGATCTCCTTACCCATCAGTAGCTTGTTCACTAATGAACCTTCCCTAGATGTGGACTCTCTTCTCCTGAAAGTGTGTTGAAACTCTTTGTATTGTGGTGTCCTGGCATGGATGCTAATTAAATATGAAAAGTTTGAAAATACTGAGCAACAGCTTGTGTATCTAGTGGATGAAGGCAAAGTGGCCTTGTGACATCATGCTTCAACTATTAATATTGGTGAAGTTCCTCTCAAAAGAACTCCACCTCAAGCACTAGAATATATCTCTGGGTGATAGCTACAAGTAACTATGGTTGTAGCTTTTCTATGGTTGGGTGGGGAGTTTGAGTCCCACTCTCATTTTATAGATATCTTATAAGATAAGTACTCTCTTATGTTTTATTCTTGTGGCCATTCCTATGTCTCTATTTATTGCATAAAAATAATGTTATGCTAATGTTGCAGAGTGTTAATTCCCGCATAAATGAGGAATGCCAATGTTTTGTGTAAATATATTATGGAATGGTTTACTTCTAGTGGATATTCTAAGCTTGAAATAACCTAAAACATCTAGAGCATGAAGAAATAGAATTCTCTGTAATGAACAATTATTGACTCTGACTTGTTGGTATATCTGATCATTGTACTAATAACTAACACATGTTAACTTGGGGAAAAATCTGGCACGTGTTAACAATAAGGAAGGTAAATCCCTGTGTAGAAGTGCTCCTAAATGTTTCCTTAGGAAATGGCTTATACTTGTATCTATCATGAGTTTGCAGATTGGTCTAAATAATGTTAATTTTAGGGTTATATATTATTCGTTGTAGATAATTGCATTTTAAACTTTTTCAACAATTTACACATTGCATTCACCCCATGTCATCATAAGCAATTATATAGAGAGAACAGTAATATCAACAATTCATCTTAATAGTAAGGAACATTAGAGGAAAAGCATGCATAATAGAGACACCATGATTTAGGTTAGAGATAATGGCAAAACCCCACAAGGGAGAAAACCTAAAAATCAATTCTTCTTCTTCTTTAGATATTCATTAAATGTTCAACTGAGACACAAAGTACAATGAGAATGAGACATGACTCTTTCAATATCAAAGACACTATACTTCCTAGGGCCAACCTTGGATCATACATGATCCTCATAAGATGCATCAAAGAAGTCTATAAGGAGTCCTCCACAAGACCTCTAATAAGGCTGCCTTCATATCATTGAAAGTGGAATATATCTTTGTCTCAATCATATCATTTCCTTGGAATACATCTTCATACATTTAGGCTTGTGCACATAGATCAGAGATTTTTGACCTTGGTTAGGGCTTTCTATCACTTACGGCATCCCTAATTCGGGCCTCAATTCTTCCACAAACCATGCACATTATCATGAGGGAATACAACCCTCATAAGTAAGTCCATGTTTAGTTGATTTGAGGGTTTTGTCTCTCCTTATTGCAACAAATATACCACATTCTCAAACACAGAAATAACACTTTTCATATGCACTGAAAAACTAGCCCAGAACCATCTACTAATTCAGCCAACAATCTACCTTAATTCTAATGCCAAATGATCTCAAAACCAACTCCAATCTAGGGCATGACCCTCCTGCAATATCAAAAAGATTTGTGGCCTTGTCACAGTAGCATGAGAGTACCTTCAAGGATACCATCCTTCCTTATATTGAGTGAATAACACAGAACACAGAGGCGGATATTTTGTCCTTGTTCTCATGATAAAAACACCACAAAAATATGCACAGAATAATCCCTTCCAACTCGACTTGAAGTCTTCCCTAATTTTTCCAAAACCAAACACAAGAGAGGACACCAAAAACCTATTTTATCCACTTCAGCTAGGGCTCTCAAGGCCTATGTCCACCTCAAATCATTTCTCACCAAAGATGTGTTGCATGTGATGTGATTTGAATGAGCCACATTGTATCTTGTTTATACAATTCGATGGAGGAGTCAAGGGGCATATAAATGCCAATGAGACCCTTCATTTTGGTGAGGCTGACTTAAGGAAGACACTTGTAATTTGTCCTTGAAATTATTTAAATATATTTTCCAAATTCCTTGATGATTTCTTGCCCAAATAAATTTGTCACATTAAATAATAATGAGAGGAGTGTCAAACACATAACAATAATATTTCTTTTATCCAATTTGAATTTTTCCTTGGGGCAATGTAACAACCCTGGTTAAAAATCCATGTAAAAATATATAAAACCACAGTCATGGGACACATATTCCAAGCTTAATGGTGGGAAAAACATCCTAGTGGGGTGTTCATTTTTATTATTATGGTTAAAGGAAATTGGAAATGGCAATGGCAAAGGTTTTGGAAAGGCATGAGGCATTTATTGGCATTTTATTTATGAAAATAATGGAAATTAGGAGAAAAGGAAGGTGAAAGGTCACAGGTTGCATGTGAGGAGGAAATTGAAGGAAAACAATGGAAAATGAAGAAAATAGAGGCCTCATTGATAAAAAGGCTTCTGAGGATCAGTTGGCAAGTTTTTGACAAGTTTTGGTTGAGATCTCTTTTATTCTCTCTCTCTCTCTCTCTCTCTCATACTCTTAGACCCTTAGAGTTTTCTTGGAGCACTTTGGCATTGGATCAAGAAAGGAAAATAAGGCAAGAGGAAGGAAGGAGCAAGTAAGGAAGAGAAGGATTAAGCATCTACAATAGGATCCTTTGCAGGTATTGATTTACATGTTGGTTTTCCTTGCTAGATTTGGCATGCATGGTATTGCATGTGGTTCTTTGTTGTTATGGCATGGGTTTTGCCAGGTGTGACAATGTTTTCAACCTAGCCTTTCCATTTCTGAATAGCCATGGGGTGATGGGGTTCTCATGTTTTGGTTGAGCTAGATTTCTGGATGGATTCAAAGCTGAGTGAGGAGGATCTCTGAAAGAAAGAATACATGGTCTAGTGATACCTGAACCGGACTATGGATTGCGGTAAAGCCATTGGCGTAGTGACCCTGAACCGGACTATGGGTTGCGGTAAAGCTATGTATTATGTGCCTTGGTGGGATTAGGAATCCTTGACTGGTTAATGGAGAGATATACGATAAAACCTAGAGGTGGTTGCCCCTGATTAGGCCTAGGAATCCTTTTCGGTGAATGGCAGGATATACGGTAAAGCCTAGAGGGTAGATTCTCGGTTTAGGGCCTAGTGATCCCTGGATCAGACTGCGGATTACAATAAAGCCTAAGAGACTAGGAGATAGGAAAATTCCTCACAGTGTAGGTGGAGAAATCCGATGGCTTCCATGCCTCTTTTGGCCTAGTGATCTGGTGGAGAGCATAGTAAAGCTTGTTATTACATGTTTTTTGTGTTGGCCTAGTGATCCTATGTGGATTGTGGTAAAGCCTAGTTTCTATTGATGAGGGTGAGGCGGTTTAGCCTCGAGATGCCCTAGTTGATTCTTTTTGTTTGAGTCCCACATTCATGCTTGGAATATGGCACGGGGGTGATTGGTTGAAGAGACACTTGGCTCAGCCAATCTATGGTCAGGTGGAATGTGGTAGTCCCATACCGGGTTGGATTTTACATTCATTAATAAGAGGTTCTTTCCTTGGTATATTATGTGTAAATGTACTGGTTTAGATGTGGATTCTATGGCTGATCTATCCTTGATATTTATGTTTTTATTATGTTGTTTATAAGCATGTATTATGACAGTGATGATGTATGGATCTCCTCATGTTTTGATTTGTAAACGAATGAACTATGTATATATTACCTAATAAATCATAATGCATCTAATGATATAAGGGAACAATGCTTCATAGCGATTCTCAGATAAGTATGATACCCCTATGCTCAGATCTGTTGTTTAAACTTGAAGATTGCATGTTTGTGACATGTCTAACAAATTGTCTGTCATGGCTAGTAGGGGTCCAGTCTAGACCTTGTCCTTATTTTTGAAAATGCATCATTGTTATGTGGTGTAAATTCATTTCCAAAAGTGTCATTAAGTTCTAGGCAGTGACCTGGGCTTTGGTCCTGAAAAAGTGGCACAAATCCCGGAGACGCATGCATAGTTCTGAGCAGAAAAGTCACTGGACGCATCCGTACCCATGTTGTGGGAGCGTCCAGAGCCTCCTGAACGCATGCATTCCCATATCAAGGGAGTGTCTGGGGGCTTAGTTGTCTAAAACTCCAGTTGGTCTTAGGGGCTGGTTAGATGAGTGGTTGGGTTGGCCCCTAGGAGTCATGTTGCTGATGTGGAGGGTCTTTGTGGTATGTTTCCGTCGATTCCACTTCCTTAAGTTCACCTAGGAGGTTGAATCTCATTATAGTGGCCTCTCATCGCATATTTACCACAGTTGGTCAGTTACTTGGGTAGATGTCGGATGAGGGTGTTACAAAGTGATATCAAAGCGGGTTCCATTCTCCTTGGGTGGTTTCTAGTTTCTGTTCTTGTAATAACCCTGGTTAAAAATCCATGTAAAAATATATAAGACCACGGTTATGGGACACGTATTCCAAGTTGACTAGTGGAAAAAACATACTAGTGTGTTTTTATTTCGATTATTATGGCTAAGGAATTTGGCAAAGGTAATGGAAAAGGCTTTGGAAAGGAAAGTGGCATTTATTGGCATTTATTTATGAAAATAATAGAAATTAGGAGAAAAGGAAGGTGAAAGGTCACAGGTCGCATGTGAGGAGGAAAATGAAGGAAAATAATGGAAAATGAAGAAAATAGAGGCCTGATTGATAAAAAGGCTTTTGAGGATCAGTTTGTGGGCTTGGTCAGCGTAAGCTTGGTCAGTTCAGTTTTGAAGCTCTCTCGTTATTCTATCTCTCTCTCTCATACTCTTGGATACTTAGATTTTTCTTGGAGCACTCTTGGAGGGTGTGGCATACTTGGATTTTTGGAGAAAGAAGGCAAAGGAAGGGCAGGAAAGCGCAAGAGGACATCAGGAGGCAGCTACATCAGATTATGCTTGCAAGTACCGAGTTGCATGTATGTTTTCCTCACTAGTTTTGGCATGCATAGAATATGCATGTGGTTTGTTGGTTTTGATCTATCATTGGCATGGAGTATGGTCGGGATTAATAGTGGATTACCTAGCCTTGCCATTTCCTGGATAGCCATGGAGATTGTGGGTTTATTTCATCGTTTTGTTTTGGTTGGTTCTCATGTTTCCTTAGCTTGGATTGAGTTATTTGTCTTGGAAGCCCTGGTTGGATAAACGCTTTAGAAGCCCTGTAATAGCTTGGGTTGAGTTACTAGTCCTAGAAGCCTTGATCAGACAAACACTCTAGAAGCCCTTGGTGGGTTGAGTTACTAGTCTTGGATGCCCTGGTTGGACAAATGCTCTAGAAACCCAGCAAAAGTTGTGGGTTGAGTTACTAGTCCTGGAAGCCTTGGTTGGACAAACGCTCTGAAGGCTTGGACAAAGACCAATCTAATGATGGTTTTGTGATGTCCGAACATGAGGTGGAATCATTGTTTGATGGGTTGAGATGGATGGCCTCTAGAAGCCCTAGATGGTTTTTTATTGATGTGTTCTATGAGATCCCACATTCATGCTTGGAATATGGCACAAGGGTGAATGGATGAAGAGATATTTGGCTAAGCCATTCTATGATCGGGTGGAACATGGTAGTCCCATACTGGGTTCGATTTTGCATCATCAATATGAGGTTATTTATATTTCAATGAGTATTATATTGGATTATATGTGGTTTATATGGCTGTGATTTCATTGGTATTTTTGTTGCTATTATATTGGTTATATATGTGTTTTATGACAATAGTTATGTATGGCTCTCATCATGTTTTTACTTGTAAATGACTGATCAATGTATCTATGACCTAATGGATGAAATGGCAGTTAATATGTTGAGGCATCAATTTCTCTTAGCAATTCTCAGCTAAGTATGAGACCCCTATGCTCAAATCTGTTAATTACACATGTAGATTACATATTCGTGATATGTTTGACGAAATGCATGTCATGTCTAGTAGGAGTCCATTTAAGGTTTCATTCAAGTGATTGCATTTATATTGTCATTTCCTTATTATTTTACTATTCTGAAGCTATGATTCAATTCTGGGCAGTGACCTGGGCTCTGGGCCTGAAAAAGTGGCTCAAGTCCTAGGGATGCTGGCAGAGCACTGATAACAAAAGTCCCTCGATGTTGGTTTGTAGGCCTATGAGAGCATCTAGAGTTCCCTAGATATTGGTTTGCAGGGCTATGAGAGCATTTAGAGATCCCTGGATGTTGGTTTGCGAGCCTATGAGAGCATCCAGAGGTCCCTGGACGGTGACATTGTTGGAAATAATACTGAGAGGGGGGGTGAATCAGTATTATTAAATTCTTTTTCAATATGCCTTCCAGATTTATACTTTAATTTATTCTTTAGATATTGATCATTAATTTGTATGTCAGTGCCATATAATAATGAACAAGAAAAATAGATAAGCACACCAAAGAACACCAGATATAAGGTGGAAACCCAATGTGGGTGAAAACCACCTGCTGCAATATGTCTCTATCTTCTTTCAATTAGAAACTTCTTTTACAAGGATTTTGTACTAGTGCAGTCCTTTACCAGTACGCAGGCTGCAACCTGCAGAGAGCTACAACTCTCTCTCATTTTCCAGTCTCTCCTGGAAGGGAGCTACAACCCCCTTTGCTCTTTTACTTCTTTAGGGACCACGTTTCATAAATTTTCAAACTGGATCCAAGAAGATCAAATAATCATCAAGTACATGCAAATCACCCAATCTCCTTATACAATCAACCAATGAATCACCCAACTTCTCAGAATGTTGTAAACAGAAAAGTAATACCAGAAAACTAAACCCAGAACTCTGCAGCAATGGATAAAAGACAGCCAACAAATGTTTCAAGATAGGTCCGCAACTTCACCAATAGTGGCCTGCGGATACCCGCAGCTCTTCTGTGTCTAAACTGCGCAGATCCACACCAGGTCGGTCTACTGCTCTGTGTATCTCCGCACCACGCGTTCTGCTTCCCTACGTACCTCTGCTCAGATCCGCACCTGCACTACTCGCCTGACAGCGTTCCTCCGCGACTTGTTCTTCTGTTTCCCTGCGTACCTCCGCACTGCGCCTTCTCCTGCGCTGCGTACCTCGCACTGCTCCTTCTGCTGCGCTGCGTACCCCCGCACTACGCCTTCTCCTGAACTGCGTACCCCCGTGTTAGGTTCCTATACCAATAGGTTTCATTTTTCATGATTGACAATGGAAGTGCCAAATATGTTCATCTTTGATGCTGCAAAGGTTCCATATTCTGCATGACAGATAGATGTGTAAATATTGTTTTTATCATAAATTGATGGGTGGCCCAATACTGCAATCTGGACCATGCCATGTTTGAATTACTATTGTAGAATAGAGAAAGAGCATCTACCCAAACAGTTTAAGCTTGGCAGATGAGTAGCTAGGTGGAGAAATTAAGGAGCCCAACTGTTCAATCTGGGCCCTTGGAAGAAATAAGGGTAGATTTAGGTAGGAGGGCAGTTAAAAGAAAAAAGCAATTAGGGTTTGCAATTCTAAGTGCACCCTTCCAGAAAGTAACAAAAAATGCGAGGTGTATTAGGCTGGGTAGGTAGCTTGGGTTGCAGAAGCAAGGTCATCCTCAGTTTTTTGCCTTGACAAGGAAAGTTCATCTCATCAGTGACAAAAGTACCAAAGCAGTTGTCTGATGACAGAATTTTGGAAGCATGTCTAACTCCCGTTCACTCCCCATAAAAAATCTCGTACTAACTCCCCTTGAGGACCTTGGGATCTGCCCAACAAGTCCTGTTTTCATTTCATTTTTGTAAAACATTGAGTCAAGTTTGGCTTTCTCAATGAAAAGAAGCCACATTTCTTGTGTAAAATCATTTCTCCATATCCCATTCAAATCTCATGTCTAAGTTTTAGATCATAAACTTGGCATCATTCCCCTTACATTTCCATTTCGCAAAATCATATTAACTTTTAATCCTATTATATAGCTCCCTAACTAAATTTTCCCATCCCTATTGTTACAAAAACTATATAAAATCCCAAAAATATTACATATCCCACCCTATAGCACTACAGCTATGTACATACAGTTCTGGGAAATAATAGTCCATCTGGGACTATTATGAACCCATCCGTGTCATAACTCTGGGATTGGTCTAACCTCTGGTTAGGCTAATAACCTATATCTACCCCTCTACCCATCTAAACCTTATAATTCTGCCCCTCCGTGCTCATTTTCCCAATGTTTGGTGTTTAAATTTTTCAAATAAATATTAAATTATTGTTCTCCCATGGCACATAAACCCCCAACTCCGCATTAACCTAAGGTTTTCAACCCCCCGTGGCGCATTTTTGTTTAAATAATACGGGCGGGTCCCGTCCCTAACCCCCCGTCACCTTACCTGTGTCGGCAACCCTCCGATTTCGCGCACCACAGATCAACGGTGGGCGGTCGTTCCTACTCCCTGATCTGCCAAAGGTTAACGTCCGGGGGATGGGCGGTTTCCCTACCGTACCCCCACCACGTGTCGCCTTCCCGGCGTGTTCGGAGCCCCCTCGGCCGATACCGCCTGTGCTAAAAAGCGGTGCGATAGAAACCGGATACCGCTCCCCCGCCTGTGACGTCACCGCCACGTCCTCGTGACATCACTTTCGTATCCCTGCCGTTGCTCCACATCACCACAACCTCACCCGTTTGCCTCCGCACCTTGCCACCGTGTCCTGTGCCACCTCACCACCCAGTCAGCTGCCACGTCACCCGTCCGTACCTGGGACCCGCCGATGACATCATGCTGATGTCATCCCAAAAAAGCGCCAATATGCCAAAATTTTCATAAAAACACACCATTTCGACCGTTTTGTTTCATTTTCATTGGTTATGTGCGGGCGCTGTTTGTGCTGTTTTTTCGCCCGTTGGTGTCAAAATTCGAAATTAGACCAGTTGCGTTGTTGCTGCCTGCAAATTCGCTGACATTGTTCACCATTGTACCGGTCCACTTGTCCTCGGCGTCATTCTTACCAGGTATTTTCCCAATTTCACCAGTTTCACCCTGTTCTTACCATTTTTCTCCATTTTCATGCTGAAACCTGCAAATTGTTGAATTGAAATCACTCATACACCTAACATGTAGAAATTTTGAATAATTTAACACATATTCAATAGAGATTATCCTGATCATGTACTATTGCGGAATACATACACAATACATAAGCTCCTCTACGTTGATCATCAATATAGCAGCATCAATAACAATAAAACATCAAGAGCTTTCACACATTAACACAATATGTATCCCGGGGAAAGCATCTCGCTAAAAACCCCAACTATCTGTATATTAATGATTGAGTCATGTAACATTACACAGCATAATACTTCTCACAAGTATCTCCACCTCCGTTACACACAATACAGCTCAGATCTGATCTCCAAATCTCTTCCACTGCTTGCCTGCCTCCCCTGCTCAATACCTGCTCAAGAACTGATGAGAATGGCTCACCAAACTCGTTTTTCACCTGCAAAATAGTCACTCACTCTTTGTTGGACGTGAGCACAAGCTATAATGTGGGCAAATACGTGAGCAAACTCATTGGCATACTCAATCCCTTGATTGTGCAAGATCTGGTGCACAACTATAGTCACAACTGATAGCAATCTAATTCTCTACCACCTGTCCCTGTTGAACTGAACATGCACTGACATGCAACTGAGTTAACTGATGTATTCATTAGTTGTATTATGAGTTAATAACTTGTGAATTAATTAATAACTAATTCACCCAACTCATCTCTAGTCTATTTGCCAGTTAGACTAAATACAACCAGTTTAAAAAGCTAAACTGAACACAACTCCATCAACTCCACAATCAACTCCACCAAACTCAACTGATTGAGTTCTAACTGAAGTCATGCATGCAACAACTCAACTGACTCATAAGAAAAGTGTATTTCCTTTTGACAGTTGCATGTGCCACCTCTGTAGCTCAAACTGAAGTGCTCCAAGAGAATAAGATTAAGTTTATAGTCCAAATATTATTGTGAGATAATAATATTTGACTTTTCTATTTTTGACAGCCAGTCTAAAAATAGACTTTGATCACTCACACTGTGATCACTCACACTTTCATCAAAAATAGAAGTCCATCTATTTTTTCCCAACTTGATCAATCATCCATAAACAACAACCTGCAATCCATAGACATGATCCATATGTCTAAAAATAGACATAGTCTAAAAATAGACTTGCGCCAAAAATAGCCTGCGGGCCCACTTAGTGAAGGCGACTCTTTTCACTAAGCTCCATCATCTTGTTGCAATCTCAACATAAACAAACCTACCCAGATTCGCTCACCACTCCCCACTGTTAAAAGAAAACCCTGCCAATCCCCGGCAATTCGCGAATTCACCGTAGGAAACTGTTTTTAAGCTCGGGTTTCCGTCAAAATTCTGCAATAGCTCGGCATTATCCTTTTCTGCCACATTCCACTCATAAACCTCTGTAATTTCACTGTAATGCTCCCCGTTCCCTTGTAGAAATTTGCCCTCACAGTCGTCTATCCAAAGAATTTGCCAAAGAGACTAAAGCCTTATCCAAACTCTGCAAAATTTTCCTTTTCCATCAAAATTACAGATATTGAAGGCCACTCCCTCAGTTGAACTCATTTTGCAACTACTTTGCAAATCCTCAGAGTCAGTTACCATCAATTTGTTACTGCTGTAAAACTTCATTCCAAATATAGCATCAAAGGTTTTATAATGGCCACTCCAATAGCTCTTAGTATCACTCCTATGAATCCACCAAACAGAGAGCTTGAAGCCATGCCTCTTGCTGATAAGGATTACCTCATTCAAGATTTAGTTGGGGACTGAAATCGCTTACAGACCTTCTACCAACTAAGAAACAACTTTGTAAACAACTGTGACATATATGGCATATGGGAGTCCAATTTGCCTGTTTACTTTCTTCCTTCTGTTAATGTTTTTCCTGAGATCATCCGCCTATGTGCTGAGAACTATGATCCAACTCAGAGAGCTATTAAGTCTCCATCTGGGAGCATACTTTTTCATAAAACACCTGACTCCATCAACCATATGCTTAACTTCAAACAGACTCAGCTATTGTTCCCTTTCTCTATGAACTACTTGCTTGATGAAGGCTCCAATCTCTCTAGCTCTGAAATTGCAAGAATTGCCAAGACATTCATGAGGGAAGACCGCCAACCTACAGGACCACCTCCATTCCTCTATGTTCATTTCAATGAAGTAGGGAAACTGCTGGTAGATATGATCTCCTATGTACTGGGTTTCAAAACAAGTGAGCACATTGATGAAACAGTGCTGGTTCTGCTATCTGCATACAGCCCAGGACAGCCCCCTGCTGTCAAGTATAATTATGCCAAGTTCATAGCCAACAAAATACATGACCATCTAGTAAAACTGGATAGAGAGGGAGTCTTTAAATATTCATCATATATCTATCATTTGTTCATGTATTACCAGTCTGAAAGCTTCCAATGTCCCATCAAGAAGTTGGATTCAAAGGGTGAAAGACAGTCTGTTATCTTTTGGTCATCAGTTTTACATGAGGTTCAAAACTCTCCATTTTCCTACTGTGAGTTCATTGACCAATTTTTATACCCAGTCTCTTGTCTCCTAATGAGATCCCCTCCTCCTAGATTATCATATGACATACAGAAGGTCTTGCAGCTGTCCAAGAGTTATAAAATAGGTGATTGGTATCTCTACCAAAATCACACTGTCATAAGAATCTACGGCTGTGAGCTCTGTCCTTACAGGCTCCCAAGATATGTACCAATGAGACTGTTTGCCTTGGAGTACTATAGGAAACTCATTAATTCTGATCTCACTCATTTTCATAGTGCCAAAAAGAAAGCTCACCTGAAATTCAAAGACCATCTAGGCCCCTTCATTATGAACAAAAAAGAAGGTTGGCAAGATGTTGATCAAATATTGAGGGACAAATATAAGTTAAAGAGGAGCTTCTGGTGGGTCCCTTATGACCCGGAGGGTTTTATCAATGCCAGAAGAGTTAAATACAGGCTGTTGGCCTATGACCATTGTAAATTTCCACAAATTGAACAATATGCCAACCAAGATGAGTGGCTGCAAGACACATTAGTTGAGGAATTGACCCAAGAGGAAATAATGGAGAAAAATGTCAAGGATTTAGAAAAAACTCTTGACTTGGATTCTTTGCAGCAGGTAACATTCAAGTTTCCACATCAAATTGGAGAAGGCACATCTGCTGTTGCAGCCACACCAGCCGCCCAGGGACCATCTACATCAGCAACAGGTACAGCAAAATGGAAAGAGGTAATGGGTGCAGAGCAAGAAGTGATCGCAGAGCAGCCTGCTACTTCAATGGAACAATCTCAAGGACAGGCTCCTCCACAGCAAACAGAGGCACCACAAGTGCCTGCTTTACAGACTCCTGGCTATGAGGAAAGAGGCAAAAAATGAGACCGAGAAGACTCCACACCTGCTAGTGGGTCTACACAGCAGCCTGAAGCTAAAAGGCAAAGAGTTGATCCTCCATTTGAGGAGGAATTCAGTGAGGAAATCCTTGGAAGTCCAAGGAGAGATAGAGAAGGGAGTCAACAAACACCTACAAGCTCTTTCCAACAAGAGTTAGACAGACAGCATGGCATGGAGGTGTCTTCCTCTACACAGCAAAGTAAGAGGCCAGCTAGCATCAAAGCCACCTTTAAAGAAATTAAGGCTCAAAATGAGCTATTAAGAGTACAATTGTATGACCAATTTCTTAAGGCAACACCTGCCAAGCAGGAAAGGTTGATGGCAACATATGACATCAAAGAAGAAAAGATGATTCTCAGCCACTTCAAGCCCAAGGTTCAGCAGCCACAGTCAGCTGCAGATTATGTCAAGACAAGCTTAGAGGTCCTCTCCAAGGACATTCACCCCATGGATCAAATAGAGTTACATAAGCAAACAGGGGAAATGGTCTATGCCACACTGGCAGACAAGGCCACACTGGCCCATGAATTGAAGGAATCTTTGAAGAACACAAATACTCAGCTGGATTTGGAAAGAATGTCCTCCTCAGCCAAAGACAACAAAATAAAAACATTGGAGGACATTATTGTGGACCTAGGGCATGATCCTAAGAATCCCAAAGCCATCAAGGCCCTAATGAAGAAAAATGAGGATGATATTGCTGCACTGAAAAAGCAAATGAGGCTGTCCTCAACTATGCACCCACAAACAGCAGAACTTGTGCAAGAGAAGGAAGCTGAGGATACAATGGACCTGCTGATGCAAATGAACCAGAGAATAATTCAGATGGAGGGAGAGTTGGAGAGAGCACTGCAAGGCAAGCAGGGAGAGTCGACCTCCCAGCCACCTCAAACCACTCCAACTGTTGCTACTATTCCATCTACACAAGCAGCGGTAACCCCTCCTATTATTCCAGCAACTACAACAGCTACAGATGCTACAGCAGCAACAACAACAGCGCCTGAATCAAGCATGAGCATGGATGAAATGATGAAAGCTGTCAAGGAACTAGAGCTTCAGGCAATAGAGATAAAAGAGGCCAAAGAAAATTTGGCCAATCTAGAAGGAAAATATGATAAGTCCAAAATGACAATAGCTGAAAAACAAGGGAAATTAAGGCCTTGAGTGACAAAATAAAAGCCTTGGAAAAAGAGCTGACATTAGACAAAACTCTTGCTGAAATAAAAAAGATTATGTGGGCCAAGATCAATCAATCAATAACTAGCCAATGGCGGTCAATTCAAGCCATATATGAACAGATAGAGTTAATTGGCCTAGCTCAGTTTGAAAATCAGAGAGCCAGAGCAGCGTTGGGAACCATGCCTGAACAGGCCAATAGAATGATTAATTTTTTGAACCATCGAACTAAGGAATAGCTGGCAGCAATGCAAATTATGAATAGGACAGATGCCATACTCACAGCAAAGAAGGTGCTGACTTTGAGAGGTTTTGTACAGACACTGGAAAGAATGTGTCAAGAAATGAAAAGGGACATAGATGATTTTAAGTTGAAACTTGCAGCATTACAAAGCAAAGGTTTGCCCAGCTTGCTGACCAGCGCTGGAAGACTGTTAACACGTGAGCAATATGCCACCAGAGTGAACAACTATGTCACAAATCAACTTACTGCATCCTCAAGTTCTCCAGCAGAGGCAGGACCACCTTTTGGGCAGAATCTCTATGATAAGTTGGAAAACTTATTTTTTATTGAACATGAAATTAATCATTTGTTTGAGATGCCACCCAACTATTATAGGTATACAGAGGCTGATGAAACACTCATCAAGATACAAAAGCATCAGTTACCTCCCGAGGATTGGTGGCAGGCAATGCTGGCCATTTTACCCAGGTAATTTCAGTCTTTTTGCTCCTTTTTCCAGTTTTCAAAGTCCAGTCAGCTACAGGTCAGCAGGATTGAATCCCAGGCACCGGACAGAACGGTTAAGCAACAGGTGGAGCAGGTCAAATCAATGACAAAGCAAAGAGCTGGGACAGCAAGCCCAAAGGACCGCAATTTTTTAAAAAAGCGCAGCCCCAACCGACTCCATTGGACTCAAAATTCAAATTTCTCTGATAAAATGATCAACTATTATATTCATCTTTACTACAGCATTTACTTTTTCATCAGCCGCTCCTTAAGAGTTGGTAAAGAAGTTATGAGTTAATAACTCATCATCTAGATATTTTTGTATCTTGTTTTTGTATATATACCTCCCCATAGAAGGTATTTGGGGTTGGTTGGCGATTTTCTCTCTGAAGAGCTGTGGTGTAAACTTTCAGACTTTAATGCAAAGAGCTGGTGGAGTTCCTGATTTCTGATAGCCTGGATGTAAATTTGATGAATTGCTTGCTACTACAGAATTCCTGTGTCGTTTCATGCAACAATAAGTTTTCTTAAACCGTGTTTTTCTTTTCTTCGTTTACAGAACTCGCATGTGTTACATGATCTTAGTAGTAGAGAAAATGAATAGCTCAGGATTTTTTTAAGTACACCCTAAGCTCAATCTCTAGTACTAATTATGTTTTCTTCAGAATTAGTCATGAATATGAATTTCTTCATTGCTCATGTTTGCACTGATTCTTCCATTGAGAATGATGTTTAGGAATTCTTAAATTGCTCCTAGATAATATTCTCATATTTTCCCTCTGTCAGCATAGTGGAAGATCCTTAACTGCCTTCCACTGCTTGATTTCATTCCATCACCTTTCAGATTTGAAGAATTGTTTCATGGATGCCTATCTGGCTCTATAGTATCTCTATTCTCAACAAACACTTTCAGCAGCATATAATCATTGACTCCACTGCCCAATGGACTAAGACATTCTGAAGACTACGTACCACCTCTGCTAGAAGACATCATCCAACCAAACCAAAACTCAAAACAAAACTCTGTACATCATAACTAGCCTAAAATCTCATAAAACAAAGCTAAATCATAAAGAGAGAGCCCTCTCTGATTGCAGGTAGGCTAGGACCTGCAGTCCAAAGATTGGTTTGTGGTTACCTCGGCCGTATTCCCTTAGGAGTCAAAGGGAACAACCTGAGTGATAACATCATTGGCGACTCCACTGGGGAGAACCAATTTTTCAATTGCTATCTATTCCTTAAAACTACAGATGAAGCCTGAATGTCAGCCAGGAAGCCTTTGAAACTGTTCTTGCTTTGCATTTACAGGATTAAATAAAAGCTGCTTCAGTCAATCTTCATTCTAGTTTTAAGCTTTAAACAGTTGTTCCAAAAAATTTGATCAGTTCCTTCCTAAAATTGGAAATTCTCCCAGAAAAATACCAAAAACAAATTTGGAAGCTGGCTCCAAAGAAGAAAACTCGTTATACCAGGTCAAATCCTGACCCAGATCCTCCAGCAGTTTTTGACAATCCCAACTTAATCCCTAAGATCCTCAGAAAACAAGAAGAACAAGAAGATCCTGTTGATTCTAGCCCTGAAGCAGTTCAGCAAAGTTATATTCCAACCCCTGCTAAACCTTCAGTCCGTCCTCACATAACTCCTTCTTCTCCTTCTTCCTCATCCACCTCCCAAAGCACCTTCTCTACACCACCATCTACTACCCATATTTCTACCACCGTTACTGTTATTCCAACTGTCCCATTTCTTCTGGTTGTTCCATTCGTTCCTGTAAATATGGCAAATAGATATGCCCCTTTGCAGCTTCCTGGAAATCCCGGGGCTATGCCTCAGGATTATCATAGTAAGATCACTTATTTTGATGGTACAGTTACATATATTTCCCTACAGCATACAAAGAAAATGCAAGACTACTTCGAGAATTATGAGATAGATGATGATGATGTGAGAATGAAAATTTTTGTCCAAAGTTTAACAGGGGAAGTAAGAACTTGGTTCAGAGCACTTGCTGCAAATTCAATAGCCAATCCGGATGCTCTTTACCAAACATTTCTCAACAGATGGGAAAAGAAAAAATATCCACTACACATTTTATCTGAGTATGACACTATAAAAAGAGGCCCACAAGAAACTGTCCTATATTATTGTGCAAGATTCAATAATGTTTACAATGCCATCCCTCAAAACCTTAGACCTCCACCTGATTTAGCCTTAATCAAATTCCCTGATGGATTTGATTCTGACATGGCATATCAACTGAGGGAAAGAGCCCCTCCAACCTTAGCAAACATGCAGAATATAGTTGTTAGTGTAGAGGCAAACCTAATAGCTAAAAGAAATAGGGCAAGAGTTGAAAGAAGAACCACTTTCAAGGAAGAACCTTCAGCATTTGAACAAAAACTGGATGCAATCATCAAAGGTATGGACAGACTTGGGGATAGGGTGGAAACCATCGAAAGAAAGTCATCATGGGAAGGTCAACCAAGTACTGCAAGAAACCCAAATTTTAGAAAGAATCAAAATCCAAATGTTGGAAGGGTTGGTCCCGACCAAAACATCAGACCTCCTTTTCAAGAAAATTATGCAGACGCCTCAACATCTAGTGAACCCACAGAGGACCCTCACATCAACTTGATGGGTTTGGATAGTGAACATCTGGTCTTTTTAACACAAGAGGATCAAGAGGCCCATAATTGCAACCAATTTCAAACCAAATTAGGAGAGTCATTTGATTTTAGAGAAGGCTATGATGCAGCAGTCTATGAAGTCCATAAACAGTACAAGTTGAGGAGCAGAACTATAGATGTGCCTGAAACTATCAAACCAAAGGATGCTAAACAGCGAAAGAAAGCAAAAGATAAAGCTATTCTCACAGAGTTCTCTGATAAAACAGACCCAAACCCAAGAGTAGTTACTGTGGAAGACATATCAGATGTACAGCCCTCTAAAAATCAGACATTCTCATCTGTACCCTCAAAAGAAAATTCAAACAGCACTCCTAAAAATAAGTTCAAAACAGACCTAGTTCAAAACCATACTCATGATGAAGAAAAGGTCACCGAAAATTCAGATGAAAAGGAAAAATTTGTTGTCCCTAGCACAAAGATTCAGATAGAAAAACCTTTTAACTTGGAAACAGAAATAGGTAAGCTGAAAATAGTTATTCCTCTCTCTGAACTTGCCAAACATGAAGTATATAGACAGCAAATCAATAGGTCACTTCAAATACCAGACAATAGGGATGTTGTAAATGTTCTAGATGATCAACTTGAATTACTTTTTGGTCCTGAAGTTAATGGAAAGACAGCAAATGGAGGAGTTCCACCTTTTTATGTCAGTTTAAACATTCATGACAAGGTGTTACACAATGCAATGTTTGATTCAGGAGCTTCACACAACCTAATGCCTAAATCTGTGATGGAAAAACTAGACCTAGATATCACAAGACCATACAAAGATTTGTTCTCATTTGATTCAAGCCAAGTCAGGTGTCTAGGCCTAATTAAAGACCTATGTGTTTCCCTGGTCCAATACCCAACTAAAACAATTCTGATGGATGTGGTGGTAGCAGATATTCCGCCCAAGTATGGCATGCTTTTGTCAAGATCATGGGGGGCCAAACTCCAAGGATCCTTGCAATTAGACATGTCCTATGCCACTATTTCAGTCTTTGGGCAACCAAAGAGACTTTATAGGGAAACACTAATGAAATACGTGGTAAGCAGTGAGGAAAAGCCCAAAAACTTTCCTATTTACTCAATCCATTATGATATGGATTCTTTCATCTTGTTTAATGACGATGCATCTCCCCCGATGGACGATACACCTTTCGCTTTGCAACAAGAGATAAGCATAAATGAAGGATCGGTAGCCTATAACCTTGAAACTGTGGAAACGATTGATGCGACCAGCACACAAGAAGAACCTCCCAAAACAGAAAATGCAAATCTGCCCACTCTGATAATGACCGCAACTCCCAATGCTAGTCAAGACCAAGAAATCCTATCATATTTGGAGTTTGATGGTTCAGTTAATAAGCTAGGAGCAGGGGCAGGAGTGTGGATCCACAATAGGCAAAACAACCATGCAGAGGGTCATGCCTATAGATTGAATTTCAAATGTACCAACAACATGGCAGAGTATGAAGCCCTCCTACTAGGCCTCAAACTGATCAAATCTTTAGGAGCCACAAAAGTCTCAATTCTAGGAGACTCTGACCTAATCATACAGCAAATGAAAGGCAATTTTGTCACTAATGATCAGAGATTAAGGGCTTATAGGACTGCTGCCACCGAAATACTCAATTCTTTCACAGATTCCTAGCTTACCAAAATTTCTAGAAGCCATAATCTCCATGCACACAGCTTGGCAACCTTTGCCAGCACTTGCAAGCTGCCCTTTGAGCCCAATCACAATTTTACTGCCCAAATAAAGCATAGGCCTACTGTCCCAAACAATGTTAAAGACTGGCAAGTCTTTGAAGATGATACACAAATAAACAATTTCCTTACTTTACAGCAAGAATTTTCAGGCCTAAACATTGATGATGATGCCATGAGTGAACCACAGCAAGCAATAAACGATAATCAGCAGACCATATCAGTTGAAGCAGCTAAACAAATGTTACAACCAACAACTTTTGACAACAAAAATGTACAAGAGCTCAAACAAATGAACCTCGATGAAATAACTGAAGCGGAGGCTAAAGTTATTGAATTAAAAGATAACTTTCTGCCTGCTGGCCTGACTCCATTGGAGGACATTTTTTATGCAAACGATATCCCCAAAAAACCAAAAATGCAGCCCTTAAACGCTGCTATAGAAGACTGCAATATTGGGACAGCAGAAAAGCCCAAAATGATTAAACTATCCAAGTCTTTGCCTCCCGATCAAAAACCAAAGTATGTTGACCTGTTTAAAGAGTTCCAAGATGTATTTGCATGGAGTTATGAGGACCTCAAATCCTATGACACTTCAGTGATTCAACATACCATTCCCTTAAAACCAAATCAAAAGCCTTTCAAACAGAAATTGAGGAGAATCAATCATGTGCTTCTCCCCTTGATTGAAAAAGAAGTGAAGATAATGTTTGAGGTTGGTATCATAGCACCCATTAGGTTTTCAGAATGGGTATCCAATCTTGTTCCCACAAGAAAGAAAACAGGTGAGATTAGACTATGTGTTGACTTAAGAAACTTGAACCAAGTCTCCCTAAAAGACCACTACCCATTGCCAAAGATGGACCATATTCTACAAAGGGTTGTGGGGTCTTCAATAATTTCATTACTTGATGGCTTCTCAAGTTTCAATCAGATATTAGTACACCCGGATGATCAAGACAAAATTGCCTTTACAACACCTTGGGGAACCTTTAAATATGTCAAAATGCCTTTTGGACTAAAAAACGCAGGTGCAACCTTTCAAAGGGCCATGGACATTGCTTTTGCCAAGGAAATCCATGATTTCCTAGTGGTCTACCTTGATGACCTAACCCCATTTTCAAAATCTGATCAAGAGCATCTAAAGCACCTAAGGCAAGTGTTCATGACTTGTAGGAAATATGGCATTTCCTTAAATCCTAAGAAGTCCCTCTTTGGCCTAGAGGAAGGAAAACTTCTTGGCCATATCATCTCAAAAGATGGTATTAGAATCGATCCGGACAGAATCCAAGCCATTCTTCAAATCCCTTATCCAACAAACATCAAAGAGTTGCAGGCTTTCTTAGGAAAGATCAACTTCCTAAGGAGATTTATCCCAAACTTGGTTGAGCTGATAAGATTGCTAAGCAACATGCTCAAGAAGGATTCCAAGGTAAAATGGACTTTAGAAACCAAGCAAGCCTTTGAGGGCATAAAATCTGCCTTAACCCAAGCACCAGTCCTCACAAGTCCGCAATTTGATAAGGATTTCATCATTTTTTCCTTTGCATTTGATCACACAATAGCTACTGTCCTTTTGCAAAAGGATGACCAAGGAAATGAAAAGCCTATTGCTTTTTTCAGCCGAGCCCTTAGAGATGCGCCCTTGAAGTACCAAATCATGGAGAAGCAGGCCTATGCCCCGATTAAAGTAATCAAAGACTTCAGAATTTACATTTTATATTCCCATGTGATTGCTTATGTGCCAAGCGTTGTTGTAAAAGACATATTAACCAAAGAAGGGATAGAAGACAAAAGAGGCAAGTGGATTGCCAATATCCTTGAGTATGACATTGAGATAAAGCCTACTAAGCTGATAAAGGGATAGGGTTTAGCCAAACTGATGTCCGAAACCAACTTTCAAGCCATAGACATTAATGAACAAGAGCTGGCGACTCCACAGATCAATCAAGCCTTTTTACAATCACCTTGGTATGCTAACATTTGTTTCATATTGTCAAACCTGTATGCTCCTCCAGGGTTGTCCAGAACTAAAAAGAGATTTTTAAAGATGAAAGCTTCAAAGTTTTGTGTCTTAGATAGTGCCCTGTTTTGGAAAAATCATGAAGGAATATTGCTTAATTGTTTAACAATTAGTGAAACTGACAGTGTTATGAAAGAGTTTCATGCAGGGGACTATGGAGGACATTTGTATTGGAAGTCTACTGCTGATAAGATATTAAGGGCTGGTTTCTATTGGCCCTCTTTGTTTGCAGATGTCAAAAAGTTTGATTTTTCTTGCCACAAATGCCAAATCTTTGAAGGCAAAAGAAAGCTGCTGCCCTTGCCTCTTAAGCCTATTTCAACTGAGAAACCTTTTCAACAATGGGGTCTAGACTTCGTTGGAGAAATCCATCCATCATCTTCTGGCCAGCACAAGTGGATTCTAACGGCCACAGATTACTTTACCAAGTGGATTGAGGCCATCCCTTGTAGGCAAGCCAATGACTCCACCATTATCCAATTCCTTGAAACCAATATCCTTTCCAGATTTGGCTGCCCTGAAAAGATCATTACAGACAACGCTGCTGCCTTCAAATCCAAGAAAATGATCAGTTTTTGCCATAAATTTCACATCACCTTAGGTCACTCCACAGCCTATTACCCTCAAGGTAATGGCTTGGTTGAATCATCCAACAAGAGCCTCATTAACATCATCAAGAAATTGTTGGAAGAGAACAAAAAGAACTGGCACAAAAAGCTTGTGAACGCCCTATGGGCAGACAGATTGACAACCAAGAGATCCATTGGGATGAGCCCATATGAATTAGTCTATGGCATGGAGGCCAAGTTCCCTTCTTCTTTGGGAATCCCAGTGATCAAGCTGCTGCAAGAAATTCAAGCAAATCCAAATGATATACAAAGAAGGATAAATCAAACCATTCATCTACAGCAAACAAGGGAGGAAGTATATCAGAGAACTCAAGTTTTACAAGAAAAGTTGAAGAAGATGTTCGACAAAAGAACAAAAGCTGAAGATTTCTTCATAGGAAACAAAGTGTTGAGATGGGATTCTAGGAGGGAGGACAAAGGGAAGCATGGCAAATTTGATTTTCTTTGGAAAGGACCATATGTTATTCATGCTGTTCAAGGTAATAACACCTATTTTCTGAAGAGTTTGGATGGCACAAATACTGAGGAAGGCCCTGTCAATGGGCGAATGCTCAAGCACTATTTTGATTCCCTGTAATCAGCATAACACCACTGTATATTGTACATAAAAATTTGTATTTCCAGCAGTTTTATTTACAGCAACTAGAGAGCCAGCAAATGCAGCAAATTTTGAGGAAAATCAGGGGACTGCATCACTTTTAATGTATATTTCGAAATTAACAAAGCAGATCAAGAAGAAAACTTGGGAGGTATACAGATGATGATCAATACTCAGACAAACCAGTAAAGGCAGAGCTGTAATTTTGCACAGGTCAGCTCAAAAGGTACTGCATACAGGTTACAAAGATTCAGATCAATGGTCTCCCAGACAAGGAAGTTTCAGACTGCAACAAGAATGGAAAAATAAGGCAATCTGACCTGCTGTTCTTGGCTTTTCATCTGGAAAAGCCATCCCCAAGTGGAGCCACTATTAGGTTCCTATACCAATAGGTTTCATTTTTCATGATTGACATTGGAAGTGCCAAATATGTTCATCTTTGATGCTGCAAAGGTTCCATATTCTGCATGACAGATAGATGTGTAAATATTGTTTTTATCATAAATTGATGGGTGGCCCAACAGTGCAATCTGGACCATGCCATGTTTGAATTACTGTTGTAGAATAGAGAAAGAGCATCTGTCCAAACAGTTTAAGCTTGGCAGATCAGTAGCTAGGTAGAGAAATTAAGGAGCCCAACTGTTTAATCTGGGCCCTTGGAAGAAATAAGGGTAGATTTAGGTAGGAGGGCAGTTAAAAGAAAAAAGCAATTAGGGTTTGCAAGTCTAAGTGCACCCTTCCAGAAGTAACAAAAAATGCTAGGTGTATTAGGCTGGGTAGGTAGCTTGGGTTGCAGAAGCAAGGTCATCCTCAGTTTTTTGCCTTGACAAGGAGAGTTCATCTCATCAGTGACAAAAGTACCAAAGCAGTTGTCTGATGACAGAATTTTGGAAGCATGTCTAACTCCCGTTCACTCTCCCTTCAAAAATTTCTTACTAACTCCCCTTGAGGACCTTGGGATCTGCCCAACAAGTCCTGTTTTCATTTCATTTTTGTAAAACATTGAGTCAAGTTTGGCTTTCTCAATGAAAAGAAGCCACATTTCTTGTGTAAAATCATTTCTCCATATCCCATTCAAATCTCATGTCTAAGTTTCAGATCATAAACTTGGCATCATTCCCCTTACATTTCCATTTCGCAAAATCATATTAACTTTTAATCCTATTATATAGCTCCCTAACTAAATTTTCCCATCCCTATTGTTACAAAAATATATAAAATCCCAAAAATATTACATATCCCACCCTATAGCACTACAGCTATGTACATACAGTTCTGGGAAATAATAGTCCATCT